>CM014734.1:19354840-20669840 GCA_004329165.1 Spatholobus suberectus
CAAATATATCCTAAATAATTGAATCAACAGCTGCGCATTTAGGTTCATAACACTAAGTTGCATATAAAAATGTTAAAAATATACCTTTAATAATATTTTTAATATATTAATTATTTAATAATTCACGAGCATGAAAATTTCATTATGTAAAATATAAGTGAAATTATTTAACAAACTTACGTGAAACTATAAAAAAAAATGTTATATTCCAAAAAAATATATATTTTGACATCGCTTCCTTATTTAATTAGTGAGAATCAATCTACTTCTTTTATAACTAAGATTTTAACCTGAGCATTATACTAGAATAATTTTTAAATTTATATAAGTAGAATTTATAATAATAAATATTTTTTAATATAGAAATTATATCATAATTAAAATTCATAATAAATAAATTATTTTGAATATATAAATTATATTTTAGATTTACGGAAAATAATTTAAATTGTGATCTAATATTTTTTACGATTAACAAAATTATTGAAATTCAATTAAAAAAATATAGATAAAAAAAGGTAGATCGAAAGAAATAAACAATTAAAAATATCAAATATACAGATAAAAGAAAAAAAAAGGATAACTTGGGATAATTTAGAAATAATTTTTTAATTAATTGTGAGAATAATATGTGAAATGTATATCTAAAGAAAAAAAAAGAGAAATAATAATGAAAATGTATTATTAAAAATAAAAAAGTTAGAGTCTCACTAAACTGTGTATTTTAATTATTTATAATATTGGAATAGAATTTTCTGATGCTCAGCGATGAAAGCTAAAGAAGCCGGCTTATGTATTCAAGTTCAACCACTTTACTTCGTCTAACCAAAGACTGGGCCTAAAAGGAAAACATCCGAATTTCCTGTTTCGCTTCGCAACCTTTAAAGGCAAAAGATAATGTTCCATTTCCCCCGTGCCAGGCAGGCATGTGTATTCGGTTGAAATAGTTCCTAGTTTTCATGGTTACACAATCTGATACACTTTTTGGAAAGTATAGGTTCTCACACCATGGCTTACGTACTTTTCGACAAACCAATTAATTTGTTGGTTAGATCCCACCTTTGCTCATAATCCTTTCCCTGATTGAAGTGCCTCTACTGTCCACACATTATGATTATTGGTTAGGGATGCTCTCACAAAAAAGGTAAGGCGTAATGTGCCAATCAAAGAGGGTTACGAGTAATAAATGTTTTTTCGAACATGGTGTAGAGTATAGATAATTAGGATAAGGTTCGTTGGTTGGTTGGTCTTGCTTGATGGAGTTTGGCGCACCACATGCGAAATCCTTCGTTGTATGGATGTGGGGTTTAATTTCAATTGATAGGCTGAATCTTTCTCTGTCCCACGATGAACACCCCTCCTGGCCTCCTTTTGCGACCAGAGGCTAGAGGAACATTACCATTCAGAACAGTAGAAGCCTAGTTACTGGATCTCTACCTTGCCATATCAATTAGGAAAATACATCAACTACAAGGAAACAAAAAGGTCACTTCATAGAATGATTGCAATAGAATCTTGTTAATTAAACAATCCAAAATGCCGTAAAAATATTAATAGACGACCGAGATATATCTACAAGAAAATATTAACAACACTCTCTTAAACACTTTCTTTTGTAATACTCTCTCTATTATTAATTAAAATTTATTTAAAATCACAAATTTTGATAAGTCTTACTGTTTATTTAATGAGTCTCTCTTAATTTAGAAGTAAAACTCACCAAAATTTATGATTTCTAATAAATTCTAACTAATAATAAAGAAAGTGTTAAAAAGTGAGTGTTTAAGAAAGTGCTCCTACCACTTCTCATATCTATAATATAAAATAGTAAAATAGTTTGATGAGTTTCATTAGTATTACATATTATAATCCTCCTGTTCGTACGTACAGTAAGTCGCACTCCCTTTCAGTTTGTAAAGATTTCTTTCGCTCCCCCTTTTTTTTTTAAGCTTTTGGCAATTAACACATACTCTAATGAATGATGTTTCCTCCTCAAGTACTGTTTATAGTTGGTCAAGATATGCAAAATCATGTATTAGGTTAAGGAAATGAAAACTTTTAGAGCTCTTGGTCTCTTGCTTAGAACCTCTATCCGTGAGTGGCTAGTATTTTACTATTGAATGATGCAAAAAGTTATCATTATGTTTCTCTTTATTTGATTTGCTGTTGTCATAATCGTGATTGTAGACTTGCAGTTCTTTTATAATATTAAAAACTGTATTAAATAAAATTGATGGAATGTCAATCCCATTAAAGGTGGCTAGCTAAATTCTCCAACAGAGATCAATCATCGATAAACTTAGTAGATACTTGGTATCAATAACATGATTACTCAAAAGTAAATGGAATGTAGACCTTTAGGTAAGAGAAAGTCACCATACGACACCTCTAATTTTATAATATTATCAATTCATAAAATGGAGATACTATCTATTCCTATATTATTAATCTAAATCATCATCTTTGAATATGATTTTTACATTTTAGAAGTTATTCGTAAATGAGAGCATTTTTTGGATTTATTTTTTATTTTGATTGAGCCACATGTTTTTCTAATCATATATATTGAACATTTAGATTTATTTTATTTTATTTCTTTTAAATATATTTTTAATTTAAATTCCAAATTTAATTTGATTTAGTAATTAGCTAATTTTTTTCAGTCATATCAAATTACTCTCCTTTTTGTCTTTATTCGTATATTTAATTTTCTTAATTGCTTATCTCTTTTAATCTATCCTCTTTACCTTTATTTTTAAATTGAATTTTAATAATTTTTTTAAAAAAATTGTCAATAATTAAAAATAATTTTATATCATAGTATTTTATGCATTGCATGCGTTAAAATATTAGTTATTTAATAAATAAATTGCATGCCATGCTTTGGGCAATTTTTCAAAAAAAATTAACAAAATGCTTATCGCCAATTCAGCCACTGTTCGTTATAGCTTAGGTTTTATATACTCTCTCCATTCCTTTCTAATTATTGGTTTTTCAGAAAATTTTTGTTTTTATTTATCTGTCGTTTTTAAAGTTGAAGAAAACATTATTTACTTCTTTGTCAATTATACTCTTAATTCTCACCTAATTTTTAATTAATTTACACATTTACAACTAGTATGCTATTTGTTGTAGAGTAAAAATAAGAAAGGGTACTTAAAAACTACAAACTTATTTTATGAAAAACAAAAAAATTTATTACATTTCTTAGTTTGTATAAAAAAACCTTAAACAACAATTAAAAAAATAAAGTAGTAGTATTTTTTAACAACTTTAATTAAAAGCTCTCAAATCAATGGTTTGTAGAGGAACAGACATTGAGGCAAGGCAGGGCTAGAAATTCAGTGGCAGATCTAAGACTCAGACATAAATGTTAAAATCATAGTATAAGAAAGTGAGAAATTAGAAGTAGTAAATTTAAATATATAAAAATTGAGAAAAATTTAATATATTTATTTATAATTTTATCAAAGTGAAAGGTGTACTGTACCTTTTAAACTGTATACAGGTCTGTTACTGGCTAGTAAATAAGAAATGTAAAATGTGATATTATACGAGAAAAAGATAAACAAATAAAATTAGTGAAATCTGCATAAATAATAACAATTTTGATTTGTTGCAATTAAATCACGAGAGGATAATAAAAATTTTATCCTTATAAAAAATTTGAAATGTCAAACGTTGTCCCTCTTTATATTTTTGCTCATATTCAGTCTTGTAATTTTGTAATAAAGAAAAAACATATTTAAGTTATTATAACCAAACAAGTTAAAAAACACTTATATTTTAAAAAGTATTATTTATGATTACAACCAAACACAAATTAAAATTTTCTAATATAATAATTTCTTAAAAATAAATTATTTAAAAAAAAAATTACTTTTGTAAGCACAAACAAGATAAAACAATTTTAAATAACTTTATATTAAATAAAAAAATTATACTAAATTTTACTACTCACTTTTTTTAAGTAAAAATATCTAAATATATATTACTTTTCTTTAAAATAAATTTTATAAAATAAATTATATTCAAAATTAATTTTATAAATGCTCGTCTAAACACACATCAACTAACCTGACCAATAACCGGGATGCTGATCCGGTTAGAATAACCTGACAAGTCTTGTAAGAGGAATGCATCTTTTTCCATCTTTCCACTACTTCAAAATCACGTAACCTTTCTCCACTAACTCAGCCTAGAGTCTAGACCTAGACCCTACCGTCTGACTTTCTGTTTTGACAATATCACATCCATATGCATCCATAATATGGATACGTTATGCGAGTCTAGTTTTTATTTTAGATTAAAACATTATTTTGTCACATTAGTGCCTTAAAATTAAAAATATTTTAAATAAGTTTATAAATTTTTTAATTATTTTATTTAAGTTTTTAACTTAACTATTTATTATTATTTTACTCCTTAAATGTATGTTAATATTATTACTTAAGTAACACATTATTTTTGAATTTTAGACTAATGTGATTGACAAATTATAATTTTAAAGACTTATTTATAATTTACTTAGTTTTAGGAACTAATGTGATAAAATTATACACTTTCAGGATCTAAAATAGTTGTTTACTCTTTTATTTTAATTTATTACTTTAAAATTAGCGTCGAAAATAAGAATTTTAAATGTAAATTTATAATAAATAAAATATATTTAAATATATAAATTATATTTTAAATTTATAATAAATAATTTAAACTTGATATAAAGTTATTTTTAATTACTAATATTTTTTATTGAAATTCAATGAAAATATCTAGTGTACAGATAAAGAGAAAAATATGATAGTTTAAGATTATTTTTAGGGCCTGTTTGACAGAAAGAAAAGAAATAGGTAAAAAAAATAGTGTGGATGGAAATAGAAAAGATAAAAAATAAAGATATTTGGTTTAAGAGAAATAAAGAAGGAATAGGGAAGTGAAAAATAGGTGAATGGTGTAATAGAGTGAAAATAATTAATAGGCCTCACACCTTTTTATTTCTCTCCTCTCTCATTTTTTTCTCTACTTAACACATTCCTTTTTTTTTTCCACCTATTTCTTTCTCCCACCTCTATTTCTCCTTCACCAAACAAAGAAGAGAGAAATTTTTAGTTAGTTATGGGCTATTGTGTGGAACACATTCAACAAGATTAAAGAAGAATATTAAAAAATTATCGAATGAGGACATGAAAAGAATGATAAGCTAGGTGTGACAAAGTAGTTGAAAAGGTAGCCTAAAAGTTGTTAAGTTAGCTTTGCTAAATTATAATTAGGCTAAAATGCTGAAAAACTAGTTAAAAGTTGTTGGCAAAACTAGCTTATAAGCCAATAGAAGCTTATAAGCTAGGAAGTGAAAAGTTGGATGCTTATAGCTAACCTAATTGAATTGAGACAAGGTAGGCAAAATAGTTATGTTAATAAAAGGATGATGGAACGAGTCTGTGGGTGTGGGTGTCATCTAAGATGCACAATGTCGATGTGTGTTTGTAAGAGTAGAAACGTGAAAGTTGATGAGATAGAGAAAAAGTGTTTCTAAATGAGAGGGACGGGATAGGCAAAAAAGGTTTCTAAAAGTGAGGATAAAAATGTTAAAAAAAACAACAAAAAAATTAGTAGCTTATAAGCTATAAGTGTAAGAACCTTTCTACATTGTTAAAAGACAACTAAGCAACTTATCCATTTTATTAGCTTTAATTGAAAACTCTAGATTTAATTTAATTATGAAAATGTGAGTGAATTTTTCATGTGTGATAAAACATAAGAAATATCTACAAGTTCTATGCTGAAAGGGTCAGCTCTCAGTGGTATTGTCAGATTTCTTTTTCCAGACAGCCAAGTCCAACTTGAAATGGACATAACTATCTCAATTTTCAACTTTTTCAAGTGTTTCTTGATCCTAAGTTGTCGCCTTTAAAGTCTAGCTTAAGCTCCAACAAGTGACATCTTATTTTATTAACTGTAGCTTCAAATACTTCAAAAACAATGACTCATGTTCAGTCAGAAAGCACAATAGACAACATCTCATTTAAAAACAAACTTTCCAAGTTTAAAACCATTCAACGTATGCCATGAATTTTTCAACAAGAACGTGATATATAGCCAACAACAACATCACAACATATTCATATCACCATATTAGCAAGTAGAACGATTTGTTTTCCTTACTTATTGATGGTTCAAAACATAAAAACACTTAGCAAAGGTATGAACTTGAGCCTCTCTTTTCTTATATTTCATCAATGAACCAACAAAGAATACATTTTCCATCAAGAGAAATGAAACAAGGTTAGTTTTAAAGGAAACAGGAAAGAACAAGAAGGGATAAGAAAAGATTAAAAAAGAATGGGGGAAAAATGAGGAGAATAGCTAATAAAATCACTAAAACTAAGCTCTTCTTCTAACTTCTCTTCACCAACACTTAGCAAACTGAAATAAAATGAGACACTAAGAGGGAGGAGGGGTTTTAGCTTACCAACAAGAGAGAGAGGGGTTGTGATTTGATTTTACAAACTTTTTCCCAAGGTTAAGTGGAAAAAGGATGGGTAAAAGAGTAATAGGCAAAATGCAACTACTTATGGATTAAGTTGTCAAAAAATGGTGAAGCTTCCCTAAAAGCTTGGGATGGCCAACCAAGGGAATGGGGCAAAACCATGGTCTTGAAGTGGTTTTGGTATAAGCAAGGTAGATGGTGTAAAAGATCTCATTATGGCATTATTTTTGGTATTAAAGTTGGCCATGAATCTAGTAAAAGTGGTGTCTGTGTTATAATAAGCTAGTTGAAGTACCTTATAAAAATAAGTTAGAAGTTACTAAAATAAGCCTGTGTACCAAACAAGCTAATCAAACCAGCTTATTAACTACTAGAGTGACTTATCAAACACATGTTGGTAAAATTATCTATTGAAGTAATTGATAAATGTAAAATGATAGAAATGAACATGTTTATATGATATTTTTATATCAACTCAATTTAATTTGATCGGTAAAAATATATTTTGGGATAATTATAAATTTTAATTTTCTTTAATTAATTTTAAACTCTTGTAATTTTTTATTTATAAATTAATTATTTTTTAGTTTTAATTATTATATTTTTTCATATTATGCATTTTACTATTAGTCTTATATTACATCACAAAATATTCTTAACCAAGTTTAAAATAAAATTAAAAAAAAATACACTTAAGTAGACAGCATACCTTTATTATGTTGATTAGTGTAATTGTTAAAATATCTTGAAATATAATATTAAAACAATAAAATA
Source organism: Spatholobus suberectus (assembly GCA_004329165.1). Lineage (NCBI taxonomy): Eukaryota > Viridiplantae > Streptophyta > Magnoliopsida > Fabales > Fabaceae > Spatholobus > Spatholobus suberectus. The sequence goes on from CM014734.1 coordinate 19,362,102, forward strand.
AATAATATAAAGAGTGAATGGTTAAAATGAATAGTATAATATAAAACATATCCAAAAATATAGTAGCAAAAATAAAATAAATAAACTTATCATCTATTCTCATCAATATCTTGAAATATAATGCTAAAATAATAAAATAAATATTGTAAATAGTTTAATGGTTAAAATAAACTATATAATATAAAAAATATCTAAAAATAAAAAATAAAAGAAACCTATCATCTATCATTATCAATGTCTTGTGGTATTATCGGAGTAACCAAAAACAAGAATGAACAAGAAGGGCAGTGTCTAGCCAATGAATCAATCTATCGAATGTGCAAATGAGTGGAAGAAGAGAAACAAAAAATAAAATTAAAATTAAAACTCTATTTTATGTAAAAAAGGATAAAAAAAATTAATAAATATTTTAAGGGTAAAAAAGGAATAAAATACATGGAGTTAGAAACTATAAGCTAACATTTTACAAAATGCAACTTGAAGTAGCGTCTCAAAAATGATATAAGCTACTAAAAAAAGCTTGTTTATTAAACACTACTAACTACGTGTTTATGTAACCGTTTGAGCATTCATTTCACACTTTTCTAGAAACAAAATGTGATTGAAGATATTTAAAGAATTTACGTACAACGGAGGTCTATACAAACACATGCTAATATGGACAAACAAGTTTTTCAGCTAGAGAAAAAAGTTAGAAATTGACTGAAAATAATTGGCAAACATACTCATTATCTCGCTTTCTACATTGTGTAGTAATATAATTTATAATATAAGAATAGAGAAACAGAGATTTTTTTTTACAAATCACAAATATTCTTTATACTTTATAGGAGACAACGTTGTATTATACAGATAAAAACAAAGAAATGGATTTATTTAAACCATGTGTGACCCAACATTTGTAAACTTAAAAATTATTTTAAATGTAAATTTAAAATAAGAACTTTAAAGACGTAGGCTAACATAGACAAGGCCTCATATGGTCTTTGGTGGACAAATAAGTCATGAACATTGGATTTATTGATTTAATATTGAATGGTTTAGATGAATTACAGGTAACCTTTTCTATCATTATTTACCTATTAAAATTATTTTTCACATCTAATTATTCCTTCTTCTCCAATTCCCTTCCTTTTCAAAATCTGTAGCTCTAATCCCTATTTTAGAAACATGCCTCCACATCCACATCGGATGCCATCACCCTTCCTTAATTCCTCATTCTTAGTTAGGAGTTGCATTGCACACGTTTACACAAAGCCACATGGCATGAAACTTTGCTAATCACAAAAAGAAGAAAATGGTTTAAGGTTAGGTGCAAGAGGAGCACATGATCTCAAATGTTGTGCTTTTAGTTTTTTAGTTTGCTATCATGCGAGTTGTTGGTCAAAAGTCAATGAAGAACACTTTTATTTACTACTCTCAACCACTTGTTTAATGAAATGAGTGGCATTCAAATGATTTATGATTCCTTTGCATCTTTGTATTCATTTTTTTTGTTTCCTTTTCACTACAAAAGCCAAAAATTTTATACTTTTTTCTATTCTCTTTTACTCTCTTTTTTTGTCTCCTCTTACAAAAAACGTCTACTTTTGGTGGCTTGGGTTACAATACCAGAAAAACCTAAAATAAGGTGTTAAGAATACGAAAGGGGTAGATACTGGGGAGATCTTCACCAATGGGCCATGAACACAACCACATAAGTAAACTTGACACCATATCCAATCTAAAACCTTAAGACATCAACTTTATAAGTCTTTGTCACTTATATGTTACTCAATATACTCATCTTTATCCAATGTGGGACTTCCTACCCATACTTACATACCAACAATTTCCCCCTTAAGTGTGACTCTCCTCCACATTATATGCTTTCCTCAAGCGGAAGCCTTTTTTCTTATCCATGAGTATTCAATGGTGGCCCCTAGAGCTTAGCCATTACTGCTAATATGCTCCATATACTTGCACCGCGTTATCCTCACATCAACTGGACACGCTGCCTGACCTTTACATGTTTAGGAAGACTTTCGATACAAGGATTTCCATGTATAAATCCATACATGAATCCATTGTCAATTCCATCCACTATTTTGAGCTGGTCACTTGGTCAAATAATCGACTCTGATACCAATTGCTAGGAAGTACAAGGGAGGTAGACACTAGAGAGATCTTCACCAATGGGCCATGAGCATAACTACATAAATGAACTTCACACCACATTCAACCAAGAACCTTAAGACATCAGGTTTATGAGTCTTTATCACTTATATGTTACTCAACATACCCATCTCTATTCAATGTGACACATTCTACACACACTTGCACACCAACAAAGGGGAAATCAGAGAAATAAGTGATGTAGAGAATTACGGGAAAATCAGAAGAATAAGTGACATAGAGAAGAGTAGAAATAAAAAAAAGAGAAAAAAATAACATATTTTCCTACCTTTGCTAGCCACATGATCTCCGCTATGCACTATTGCTACCTTTTTTTTTCCCTTTCCTTTCTCTTCTTCTTTACGCTTCTTTCTTATGCTTGCCTTTCTCTCCCTTTTCTTTAATTCCACCACTATGCGTATTTGCCATAAGAGATTGTCTTCCCTTCTTCAATTTCCTACCTTTTTGTGGCCAAGAATGACATTTGCGACAATGCTACCATGCACCGTCACCACCTTACTCCCTCGATCTTCCACTCCAAGTTTCCCAAGGTCGATACTTTTATTTTTAAAAAAATATTTAATGACATGTAAAAAGAAAAATTTTTGGTTGACCTCTAGTAACTAGTAAAAAATATTGGTCCACAATAGATCATATGAGCCACTGGTTCACTATAGAAGTTGTTAACTTTAAAAGGTACTTCATAGTTTAATTTTAAAGTTTTTTTAATGTTGAAGTTTTTATTATCACACATCTAGGGATATCAAAAGCATTTGCACCCACGATATCTAAGGGTTTTACATGTTGTAGGTTGAAAATGAATAACTTAATGGGTATTTGCTTATTAACGGGGTGGGGGATAGTAAGATATTCATACTCGCGAGTACCCGCAATTTAAAATTACTTAAATGTCCTTATTATATACAAAGTAAGTTACTCTAATTTACTTTTAGTATAAATATATATATTTCAAAATTATTTATTTTCAATGCAAATATATATTTCAAAATTATTTATTTTTAATTTAATTTTCTTTTTTACTTTTTCGTTAAAATTTTATATTTTAACAAATATGCACAAATATCCATAGATACTAGCATATGCTTATAAAATTCATGAATATCCACTTAATAGACATCCAAACTAATACGGGCAAGTAACAAAGGGCTACTACTCGTACTCACTCCACTCCATTATCATTCCAAAGTACATCAAGCAATTTGAGATGAGAGGGAAGTTAGAATATACAATTTATTTTTAAAAACTATTTTGATTAATTCTTTCAAAAATATTTTTATAAAAATGACACATTTAATATTTTATTTTTTTAAAATGTATTTAATTCAAATTCAAATTCTCTTTAAAAATAAAAAGGGTTGTCTAACTTACCCAAAGTAAAAATGGGGTTAAACAACTCCATAAAAGATGATTGTTGTAATTTTTTATCTTTAATGAAATTGTTTAATTTCATTTTTACTTAGAATAAATTAGACAACTCAAAATAAAAATAAAAATGGACTGAAATAGTACCTTAACCTAGATTGTCGGGGAAGAGAAACAAAAAAGCTAGTCGTATCTGAGTCTCGAGGAGAACTGACCCACTAAACATTTCACATAATCTCAGTTACCTTCTTTTGTCTTTCTTCCCAACAAATTATATAATAACCGAAAAACCATGGACTTTTCTGAGCCAGCTCTGAACAGATTGGGTGCACATTTTGATGATTCTCCATTTGTTATCTAAGGAGAAAACATTAATGCAATTCTTCTTGGATCTGCAGAGATTCATTTACACTCTACATTGGAGCTAGTTTCATTTAAGTGCCTCAAGCTGCTGGGTGTGTGTTTGTTCCTCTACGTTATTTTGTGCATATTTTAAAGAGCATTGGCTCTTTTTCGTATTATAATGGTATTTGTTATACCAGGTGTTGCCTGGTTTTTGGTTAAAACTCAATACCCAAAAAGCTAATATAAATCGTAATTGGAAACTTTTGAGATTGCAGTTCAGTCGGCAAAATTTGTTCTCTTCCACATTTTGTAAGGGACCAATTCTGTATTATTTGATGAAATACACTAGAGAATATTTTGCATGAAATTTTTATAGGGGCCCTGTAATTTAGCAATAATTTTGTTTATGTGTAGTTGAGGATGGAAACCAACCTCTTTGTGCATGCTGCATAAGGAACTACATAACATAAATATGGAGACCTGCTCCATTGACTTGTAGTTATCAGGGTCAAGACAACATGAACTTTGGCCTGGACTAAACTTGTGAGTGTAAGGAAGAGAAAGGAGGTTCATTTATATCTTTAAGCACAATGGATTGGTTTTTTCAATTCTTTGGACGGTAAGGACTAAGGGACCCTTGTGAGCTGTCTGAAATGCTGGATGCTATGTATTGTTTTATTATTACTTATTAGAATCTGCTACCTTTTCAGAAAGTGTTTGCACTTTGTATTGTTGTCTTGTGTTGGTGGATTTGGAGTACAAATGATAAAGCTTTTATAAAGAGCGAGTAATTGTAATTGATTGTGGTAGTTGAGAAGTTGAGTTTAATTGGAGAAGAAGAGGTAGATATGGCAGCAAAGCTCTTGCATTCTTTAGCAGATGACAACCCAGATTTACAAAAGCAGATAGGATGCATGACTGAGATTTTCCAACTCTTTGATCGTCACTATATTGTTACTGCTCAACGCATTAGCCAGAAGAGGCTTCCTCCAGGTAATCCTTTACTAGTTATATGTTCAATTTTAGTAATTTAGTTTATGTGAGCATGGTTTTCATAATTTGATCTTTTTTTTTTTTTTCCTTTTATCTTTCAATTTTCCCCTGATCAATCTCGAATGTTTTTATCACTAGTGCTGTTTCCTAATGGTTGATTTATTACAGAGGATACTAATCTCATGTCTGAGTCTTAGGTTGCAACGCCTTTTGTCTGTGTTGGTCCCTTTTCAACTTTCTTCTTCATATGTTTGGAATACGGGGAGGGTGGTTTGTACTTTTTCAACTTTTAGTACCTGCAGGTTTGCTTTGCATTTATGTGGATGAGATGCTTGTGATAATCTTATTTAACAAATCTTGAAGTTCATTGAATATTTTATAGTAGTAGATTAGGCCTTCATGAAATGATCAGCTCATGACCTTTGCACCACTTAGTGTTGGTTCTTGGCCTTATGTTTCCATTTCATTAGAGTATTCAAATCTAACGCTTCTGCTTTCATTATAGGTAATTCCCACTTCAATTGTGACAGCCTGGAAAGAGATTCTAATAGCATACACCAACGACAATCAGCAGCTGTAAGAACCTTCCTTTACCCGTTTCACAAATTATCTACTGTTTTACTTACAGTTCAAATTTGTTGAATAATATTTCAATTTGAGGCATGGGAGTTCTGTTACCAGATCAAATTTGGGTTGAGTCAATTTGTACTATCTATGGGAGCCAAATGTAAAAGGCCAAGAATTGTTTGTTATCTTCCTCAAAATCATTTCAGGATTTGCTTTATTCTGTTATTTTCTTCCTAATTCAGTGGCTTAAATTCCGTTTTTTACTTGTGTCGGCAATGTACCGAAACTACCATCTTGTCTGAACTGCTTGTATTTGAATGGAACTAAACTTATGCAACTTGGTGAGTTTGTTGCAGGATATGAGGGGTGTGAGTGAAAAACAAAGAATTTCAATAGAATCATCAAGAACCTCATTCTCTTCTTCTTGTTCATCATCAATGTCCTCTTTGGACTATAAAGCTCAAGCAGATGCTCCCTTTGACCGGATTGTTTTTCCTGAAACTCCTATGAGGGACCCAGTTATGAACCAAACAAATACCTCTCCCCATTTAGTAAGTCACTCCCTTGACCTGAGGGATGTGGTGAAGGACTCTATGTATAGGGAGGCCAGAGGACTATCCAAAGAAAGGGATTCCCCAAGACATTTTCAGCTGTCCAAATCTGTTGATGGAAAACAAAGCATGCGTATTGATCTAAAGGAGTCCCTGCAAGTCCTTGCTAAACTTAGAGAAGCACCTCGGCATTATGTTGAAGCTAAAGAACTTCCAAGATTATCATATGAAGTAAAAGATAGACATTGGCATTCCATCTCAAAGGATGCTCCTCGGTTTTCTTATGATGGAAGAGACACAACTGGTATGTCTTTTGAATCACATGATACCATCAAATGCTCACCAAAGCTAAAAGAGCTTCCTAGACTTTCACTGGACAGTAAGGAAGGTTCATGGCGCACACACAGCTCTGATTCAAAACCCAGTAATCTCTCAAGAAATTTCAATACAGGTGGTGCCTCCACCTCAGTTGACAAAGTTTCTAGTCTACAACAGCCGTCAGCATCCCAGAGCCGGCCACCTAGTGTTGTAGCAAAATTAATGGGCTTGGAAGCATTGCCAGAATCCTATATGGCCAGTGATACTAAGTCAAATTTGAGTGAAACTGGCTCAACTCAAGGTAATGATCAGTTTTCGAAAAATGGACTCATCAGGCCACTTCTACTTTCTAATTCACCTAAAATCTCATTGAAAGACTCGACTTCCCCACGGTCGAAGAATCCTGATTTGGTTGTAAAACCAATCTTAAGTTCAAGGTTTCCCATTGAACCAGCACCATGGAAGCAGCAGGGTGGAAACCAAAGCTCTGAGAAACTAACTTCCAGGGCCATAAAAGCTACGGCAAGAACACCAGATTCATTTCCTTCAGTCTATAGTGAGATTGAGAAGAGATTGAAGGATCTTGAATTTAAACAATCAGGAAGGGATCTCAGAGCACTCAAACGGATACTGGAAGCAATGCAAGTAAAGGGGCTGTTAGAGACCAGAAAAGAAGAGCAGGCTTCAATTGTTGTTGGAAATAAAAGAGACTATGAACTAAAACCTAGCCTTATTCAGCATTCTATGTCAGTAAGGCAACAAGCAGCCAGGGGATCTGACTCTGCAAGGGCTTTAGAATTACCAATTGTGATCATGAAACCGGCAAAACTTATTGAGAAAACTGGAATATCTGATTCCTCAGTCTTTCCAATGGGTGGACTTTCTGATTCCCATAAACTTCAGAGTGGTGGTTTGCATGCACATGATAAAAAGGGGACAGCTTCCGGTCAAATAGCAAAAGATCAGTCTCTTAGAAACAGTCACAGGGATGATTCTACCAGTTTTAATGAAAAGAAAGCAAATAGTATCAAGACTATAAAATCAGCACAATCTCAACCAAGGTCTAAACAATTTCCAAAAGAAAATAGTCCAAGTTCAGTGAAGAATTCAGAATCTGTTGGCCCAAGAATGCAACAGAAGAAGTTAGAGGCAGAGAAGCAATCTCGCCTGCCTACCCCACCATCAGATTCAAATAAGCCCAGAAGGCAGTCCTGTAAGCTGACAACAGAATCAGGTTCTCCCAGTCGAAAATTGAGACCTAAAATCCCTAATTCACAGTTCAGTGATGATCAACTTAGTGAGACTAGCAATGAATTTAGTAGTTTAAGTTACCAGTGGGATGAAATATCTCTGCGATCAGATAGTATCACTGTTGACTCAAAGATGGATATTGAAGTCACTAGCAGTTTACAATCTGCTGAAATTATTGATAGCCAAAGCCCATCTTTGAAGGCTATTGAGCATTTGGTTTCAGGATCGGTGCAGAAGGTTAGAACTATGATGATCTCTTTTGATTCGAACTTTTTGATTAAACTGTATGAGAAAAATTAAAATTTTAGTAGTAGCATATTCCAATCATCAGTTGATATGTATATTTTACTTAATTTTGCAGAAATCAACTCTGAGGTGGGATGATGATAAGTCAATCGCAGAACTTGCAACAGATGCCCCAGATCATCAAAGTCTTGATTCAGTTCTTGATGTCTCAGTATATAAATATGATATGCCATCCCCAGTAAAGCGTATATCCAATGCTCCTAAAGGTAATATTTCTGTCTTCCAAATAACGATAAAAAAAAATTAAGAGCCAGATTATCTCTGATGACTATATTTAATATCGAGTCCAATAAAATACGACATTCTTGGTTTTGACAGTCAGTTCATCCTCAGTATTGATTACAACTTTATGTCTAAAAGAACTCTTAGTCCTTTTCTATTTGAAACAGTTCCTCATGTAAGAGATCGAAAATCCTTTTTTGTGATGGATTGACCACAACTAGAGAGTTGATCATGTTTATATTGTACAAATACTTCAAAATAAATGCCAGATTTGTCACTTATATGATGATACATAATTATACTTCTTTTAGCCATTGATTTTTCTTGTTTGTAGCCATCCTTATTAAGTAACATTCAAATTGTATGCATGACAAAAATTTTGTCAAAGGTAATTGTGATGAGTGTCAAATTTGAGGTACCTTAGGCTTTGTATTTCTTCCTTGCATAACCTGTATTTTCTGAAAATTTAGTAGCAAATATTGACTAAAGAAAGAAATTTTAATTTGTAAATTTCACATGTAATAGTCTAATATATAATGTGCAAGTTTTTATTTATTTCAGTACACTATTTTACTATAAGCTCAATTCCGCAGCTGGTGATGCTCAATTATCTAAAGAAAATGAGAATACCGATCACTGGAACCCTGCAGATGACCTCTTCGTTAACAACACAAGATATACAGAGATCAACCGCAAGAAATTGCAAAGCATAGATCGCCTTATTCAAAAGCTTAGACAGCTAAACTCAAGTCATGATGAAACTAGAAACGATTACATAGCTTCCCTTTGTGACAATACAAATCCAGACCACAGATACATCGCTGAAATACTATTAGCTTCAGGTCTACTACTGAGAGCTATGAGTTCTGAGTTGCTGACATTTCAACACCACTCATCAGGTCATCCCATTAACCCTGAGTTATTCCGTGTGTTGGAGCAGACCAAGATAAGTAGTTTGCTTTCAAAACAAGAAATCAGCATTGGAAAAGTTGCTTACATGAAGCTAAATACAGAGAAGTTGCACAGGAAACTCATCTTTGATGCTGTGAATGAGATTCTTGGTTCAAAATTAGGCTCTTCTCTTGAGCCATGGTTGAAGCCTAATGGACTCACAACGATATTCGTCAGTGCACAAAAGCTTCTTAAAGAACTCTGCTTTGAGATACAAAAACTTCAATCTGTGAAGCCAGAATGTTGTTTAGAAGATGAAGGGGATGGACTGAAAAGTATGCTATGCGAAGATGTGATGCGTCACTCAGAAAGCTGGACAGGTTTCCCTGGTGAATTACCTGGGGTTGTGTTGGATGTTGAGAGACAGATATTTAAGGACTTATTTGATGAGTTTGTGATTGATGAAGTGGCTAGTTTGCGAGTGAAGTCCGGTCGGTAGGCACAGGAAGCTGTTTGGAAGGTAGTTCATTCCATTTGTTCCCTTTTATGTGAATCTCTTAAGAATCATTTTTGAGAATTACATTTAATTTTTTGTGTCAAGCCATAAAAGTTGACAGATTAAGAGCTTTGATTTTTTTTGTGAAGTTGTGAAGCAAGTAACTTGCCGTGATTTACAACATAAGTATTCTCAAAAATTCGTTGTGGAACATGTGTCATATATGACTTAGGGCTCTGATTTTGAGCTTGGCTTCTGTAAGGTCACCAACTTCCTAGTCATGAAGGTATTAGAAGTTGCACACCCCAATGAAAGTAGAGAAAACAAATAGGAAATGACATGCATGTGTCTCTTGAAAGGATCCATATTCTAGACCAACAAAAAGGTCTATGAAGAATGCTAACAACACACTCTTCCTAACACTCTATTATTAGTTGAAATTTATTGAAAATTATAAAATCATGAGAGAGTCATTAAATATGATGGGGGACCCATAAATTTTTGTAATTTTTAAAAAATTTCAACCAATAAAAAAGAGTGTATTCAAAAAAGTGTGTCAGAGAGTGTGTTGTTAGCATTTCTCAAGGATCTAATGTCCATCTCCTTTTTACAATAAAATCTGATACGTTCTTGTAGAAAAGCATTGGTAAGCCAAATTCCAAACCATGCAAATGAGAATACTGCTCCTGATTGCACCTGTCATCTTCAATAGTCCATAGCCAACTATATAAAGGCATAAATGCGAAAATGTGGGTATAGAATCAACTATACTGAAAGTTGCATTGGCTAGAGGAACTCGAAAGGAATAATGCTGTATGAATTTTTTTGGAATTGAACAGTTAATGGAAAGATAAAATTAATTATAGAAAATAAAAAAAAAGGGTACTAGAGAAATTAGAAGAGAATTGCTACGTACTACGTAACGCACAAATAAATCGATGTGTTTACGTTTTACTATTTGATAAATATTAAAGTAAAAAAAAAAAAAGTTAGGTGTAAATTAGGCCTGGTTTTGTTTTAGTTTTCGTCCAAAAATTCGCATAATAAAATCGTTCTAATGACCATTTCTCGAACGAGGTCATTTCACTTTGCCAATGTACGCGGATAAATTTTTGTATCAAATCTCGAAATCTATAATCTAAACGAGGACGAAAACAGGGGATGTAACCACTGAATAATACTTCTTCTAAAACATATCACTACTATTAAGCAATTCGCCTCCGTAGCATAGTGGTAGTGCGTTCGCTTCGTAAGCGAAAGGTCGCGAGTTCGATCCTCGCCGGGGGCTTTGTTGAAAGTTTTATTGGTTTTACCTTTTGTCGTTTGATGCTTTGTCCCTTATGGGACACAATGACAATATGTCGTCCATCCTCTACCGCGTGCAGTTTTTTAATATTTTTTTCTTTTTATTATTCTGGTTTATGAGGCGTGCAGTTGCAGCTTGTATTCTTAATCAAACCAAACACGACTTATTGTGACAGTCCAACAATAGCCGAACCGAAGAGAGGATAGTTAATGGACTGGGCTCCTTGTAGCCCAAAAAAGTGAATTAAGCTCTTGGGTTTGTCCCTGGCGTTTTCTCTTTGAAACTCAACGAAATTATTTATCTTCGGACAAAAAAGTAATTAACTATCCTCCATTGCAAATGTAAAGGGTTCTTCACATTTTTCTTTCTCTCTTTTTTTCCAATTTCGGGAACAAAAGGAAGACGAGCATGTATTATAAATGGTCCCTTATCTAATACTCATCAAAATCAATAATATATTGGACCACAGAGCCCACACATTTTGTTTATAGGTAAAGACGTATTCATCTGCACGCCTACAAAGCGTATGCAACTTACACCTACAATACAAAGCGCCACAAATTTATACTTATGTGTTTTACCTCCTACGGTTTATTAAAACTCCATATTATCAATGAGTAATATAAACGAGTAGCGTAACTCTTTAGCCTCGCCCAAAATAGTACAAATAAATATAATAAATAATAAATAAATGATGATTTAAAAAATGTTGTGGGATTACAAAACATTTGTTTATTTTTTATAAGCCATTTTATATTATCATTCTTGAATTCAGTTGATGTTATATAAAATTAAGAGAGAAAAAAAATACTATTATGTAATATCTCTTAGAAGGGTTTATAAGTCTTATGAGAGATTGGGATGTAAAAGTAGACTTGAAAAGAGAAATATATACTCATTGTACTATAAAATGACATATTATTTCAATAATGATATCATAAAATTCATTTCTATATAATCATTATTGATATAATCATAAAAAAATAAAATAGAAATTGAACTTTATGTATGGTTACAACAACAATTTGGTATTTTATTTCTATCATACTATTTTATCACTTTATTTTTTAAAAATAAAAATAATTAATAAAATATGGTAGTAGTTAAATAAAGTAAATGAATTAATAATAATTGGAATTTATATTTTCAGGATAAAAATGAATTTCTAAGAAAAAGTGTTCCTTGTATTAACTTAAATCAATTGTGATTGAAAATTTAATTGATTTTTTATTACTTAAACTTATTATTCATGATTGTAATAGAGGTTATTAGGCATGTACTATTAGTATAAAACTTTTTATACTATCAACCAATAGAAATCATCCTTGTGTGTAAAAAGTAACTTTATTTTGAAGTTCTTATTTTGAAATTTAATTTTAAAGTAACTTTTGAATAAAAAAATTAGCTCAAGCATAACCTAAATAATTGAATAATAATATAAAAAACTCAATACTAATATAACAAATTGTGTGTTTCAATAATAGATTCGTATTAAATATTTGGGAAAAGCAGACAAGAGGAGCAAAGATAGTCTTTCACCAATTTTACAAAAAATCATTGATAAATCCATATTTGATGAATTATATATGTATGATTTTTATAGGAAAAATAAGAGAAAAGGCCAAATAAATATTTAAACCATGAAAAAATATATAGGAATTTGTAGAGATTTGGTGTTGCACCTAAAAATATATTGATTTTTAATTGAATTTATTTTCTTTCTACAGAGAAAATAGCAAAAACTGATGATTTTAGCTTCAACATTTTTAATGCTAGAAGTAATTCTCCACTCTACAAATGGAAAAAAGTTCACCCTAATATTTGTAGCCAGCTTAATGTTGGATTGAGGAATGAAATTAAACACTGAGAAAAATACTGCCTTGATGAGAGACAACTGCCTTAGCAATGTTGAAAATGCTCCAGGAAGAAAACATGTTAGAATCCATGCTGACACCATCGTAGTTACACTTTTAGTCAAGGTTGAAACTGCTAACTTTGCTTTGGAAATGCAGGATTAGATATGATATTATTAAGTTAAGCGTTGAAAGCGCTAAGCCCAACACTCAAAGTTGGCAAGAATTATTATAAACGTTGTACCATGTGTTGGAAAAGTTGTGTGGGAGTTCTAATATAAAAGCCAATTTGAAGGCCCTTTAAATAATATATTGTCATTTCTGTTGGACCTCTATCATGAATACTAAATAATATTCATTTAGTTTGTCATTGGACCTTGATACAAAGCAAGAGTAAATATAAGATCTTAAATATAGAAAAGATATAAAAAGATTATAATGCGGAAGTTTATCTCCACTTGCAGCCATTATTATCACAAGAAAGAAACGAATGCCTAAATCTCACAATAAAGTTTAGAAAGAGAAATAAAAAGAAAATAGAAGATTCTTCTAGCCTTAGCCTTTTTCTAAGGTGTGTGAATCCATGGAGCATCACAGGCTATTTATAGGTAAGGCAAGGCAAAGGACCCCTTCATAAAATCAAAAACAGTAACTATCCCTTAATTGACTCCTCCATTAAAAGACAATAATACTAATTAAAAGCTAATAATTCATAATTAAAAGCTAATAATTCAAAATTTGTAACAGTTACATGAAATTAAATTATGAATATTGCCAACAATTTCTTAACTCTCAATCTCCATTTTGTCTGGTAAAACCTAAAATATCTCATCACCCATTAAAAATTTGGACTTTGGGAGAAGATCTTGAAGATTCAATGGAGTCTTCATTATCCATTCCCATCTTCTTCGCTATTACTCTATTTTTCATTACGTTTTGCTAGATTTCCTTTGGTTAGAAATAGATGAATTGTATGAAAATCTTTTGTAATTGAATCCTTTTATATTCAATGCAAGTTTATTCACGAGCTTGATTGATAAACTCTTCTCTTAATGTTTTCTATTAACTAATCATTGATGGAATGGTTGACAGTTGAATAATGAGGAATCTTATGAATATAGCTAGAATTGAGATTGATTGCCATATTTTGAGATGAGTCTAGGAATAGAACTTCTTGATTCATGTGTTCTTATGGGTTTCTAATCTTAATGATTGATTTAATCTTGGTGGAGCTAAGGGATTAGAACACTAGAGTTATTTTAAAGGGGTTTTGATGCCAAAAAATTGAACTTAACCTAATTTAGTAAATTTGAACTTCAATGCTTATAGATTGACTTATATTGAATTAGGTGGAATTATAAAAGAAAGGTCATAGAGGAATTTGAACCCCTAACCACCACAATCCACTTTCTATAGATCAAAATTGAAAATCTCAAATAGTAGTTCTTTAGATTTAATTTGTCTTTTATGCTTTGCTATTTTAAATTAATATCATCACATTACCTGTTTGCTTCAAATAGTAAGTCACTGTGAAAAATAGGCATTAAATAAGTCTTTGTGGAAATAATATTTGTACTTAGGTTTAATTACCATTTTTGTCTCTATAGTTGCGTAGATTTTTCCTTTTGGTCCTTATTGTTAGAAATAATTTGTTTTAGTCCTTATACATGCTCTTTAGATATCGTTTAGTTCCTGCCATTTTAAACCGCCATAAATTGAACAAAAAATGCCAAAAAATGTCAATTGGTGATAGTTTTACATTGTTGATTTTTATTTTGTGACGGATTTATTTCATAGAGTTAAGACATACTTGATGACAGGGACTAAACTGATATCAAAAGTATATGTATAGAGACTAAAACAAATTATTTCTAACTATAGGGACCAAAAGGAAAATTTTGTGCAACTATAGGGACCAAAAAGATAATTAAACCTTGTACTTATCATATTATTACTTGTATAATTAGTGCACTTATTGAATTTTCAACGACATCAATTTTAGTAAAGGTCACTCGCCAATTAACAAGTTTATGGGATCGTTGCCAAGGACTGTGTAGTAATACCACTTTGATCAAGTTGTTACTAGTTTGAACATATTATTTTTCTTTTCTTTATTTTTCATATATTCTTTAATTCCTTAAAATTATGATTGATTCTTTACTTTTTTTACTATGTATGTGAGGAAAAAATGCAAGAAAACTTCTTTTGGTCTTGAAATAGAGAAAACAACAAAAGCCAAATACTAGTGGAGGAAGTTATTTTACACCTCTAAAATCATATACTGATATGACTGATCTTGGAAGATCTGCTTATATGCTTGGGGATCTTTTTAATCCTTCAAGTAGGAACACATCTAGCATCATCAGACCACTTGTATACCAACCCACTCATTTGAAATTCATTGTTGAATTTGGTTAAAAGTAATCCATTCTTTGTCTATGAGAATGAAGATTTGAATGCATACCTTGAAACTTTTTTGGAAATTTGTGATACTTTGAAAATCAATGGTGTTCCTAAAGAGATCATTAGATTGACATTATTCCCATTGTCATTGAAAGAGAGAATTTGTGCATGGTTGTTAGCACTTTCCAATGGGAGTATCACATAATGGGATAACTTCGGAGATGAATTTCTTGTCAAAATACTTTCCTCCAAAGTAAATAACTCAAATTGAAAGCTAAAATTACAAGTTTCCCATGAAAAGATGGTGAAGCACTTTATGAAGGATGAGATAAATACAAGGAGTTGCTAAGAAAATGTCCAAGCCATGACTTGTATAAGCTTGATCAAATTCAATATTTTTATATGGACTTGAGGCCAAGTTGCAAAATTATGTTGGATGCCTCAACTAAAGGTTCAATACACACCAAGATAGTTGAAGACGCTAGGAGCCTTATTAAAGTTGTGCATGGTATCTAATGATCATCAAGTCCATCATGACAAAGGAAACTCAAAAAGAGGAATATTGGAGTTGGATACTCAGAAAGCTTTGTTAGCTCAAAATAAGAAATAGGAAGAAGAAAGGGTAGAGGAAGCTATATGGAATGGAAGGAAGGCTAAAAAATGGTGAGAAAACATTCTAGAAGGAGGAAACTCACGGTGGATCCAATGCTAAAAAATTATAGAGATAAAAAGATAGGAAGGTTCGAAAGAGAAGAAAATGAAAAGATGAATAAGAAGTTATTTATTGACATTTTTACAAGGGTAAGATTGACTTTTTCATCTCAAAACTAAGGGTAAAAATGGTACATTTGCCAAATATTTAAATTGTCAAGATTGTTGCACAAGACCCAATGACTATTATCATAACTACTATATGGCTTGAGGACTGAGATCTAATCATGAAATGACATGTGTACCCGCTAACTAGCACATTACAATATTTGAACATGTGAAGAGACATTATTAAAACAATGATTTGGGCCAAGACGTCCATTTACCTTCAATTAAGTTAAGATCTCAATATCAAAGCAGAAACTTGACACACTTTCCTCAAGAGTATGCCAAGTTGGGGACAACTATTTTGGATTGGGCTTGAAGCCTAATCAAGCCTAATCTATCCAACCAGATACCTCAACAACCCAACCAGTCAACACTACAACCCAAAAACAAGGACACTATAATATGTCTATGTACAATGGAACCTAATTCTTGAGCTAATGTAAATTGATAGTGTTTTATGCTAGCATTGCCTTTGAGAGGCCTTGGGTCTTGTGCTTGGTAATCTAGCCCATCTTAGACACCCTATAAATACAACCAACATCAACAGTGTCAAGTAAGCATTTATTATATATTGTTATTTAGCCAAAATTACTACCGACTTTAATGTTGGAGTGCCTTTGCAGGTACCTAACCCTTGTCCAAAGCCGGAAGGAAAAGTCACCATCAATACAACTAAGAACACGGTCAACAAGAGACATACTTTAATAAAAGTTAGACTCAAACTCAATCAGAGTCATCCATAAACACCTTGTCATCCATAAACACCTTGGACACAAAACGAAGATATAGTATTTCTCAAAATTAGAGAGTATATTACTAATATTTTTTTTTATTGAATAAAAGCTCCCTACAAATTAGTCACATAGCCGTTACGACTATCTACTACTAGTTACTTCATAAGTAGTTACGTTTAACTCTGATTTATTTTTTTACTTTTATTGAAGCTTTATGAGGGTGCGTGTAGTAATTCATTGCAAGCTGAGCTTAGCTAATATATAAATTAAGTTGAGGGTACTAACACACCAAACTCCACTGGCACTGCTGACTGCTGTAACAAAATAAAATCGTATATCTATAAATGTAACTGTCTCGTCTTAATTGTTTTCCCATTTTCTTTCTTAGTTTTAAAACATTAGAATCGGGACCACTGGCATATAAAACTTTTGGCCTTTTTCTTTGATGGCACCTTTAAAGGACCCTTTAAAAATTCAACTTGCAGCAATGACCGGGTCTCCTTTAATTTATCTTGGATCTTGTGATATGTTATTGTCTACAGGCAGCAGAGACTGCTTTCAAAATCAGTACTCTGCTTGTGAGTTTATGTTGCTTCCTTTTCATGGTCAGAAGAACTGCAGATTCGAAAACATTTTCTCACTTTTTCACTTTGTGTAGAAGGATGCCTCTATCAGTTCCGTGCCCTTCATCAATATGCTGTTAAAGAGGGTACAAAGATGAAGCAAGATAAGATTTCCTATTTCCCCACTATATATACACAAAGAGACAGAAAGAGAGAGATCTTTGGGCTGTGACAATTATTCATGATCTATTTCTTTTTCTAATTTTTTAGAGTTCATTATAGATGCTTCTATGCTAATTAACATTTCATTCATAGAGGGCTGTGTTTAGTTGCACTTCCATAAGCCTTTGTTCATTTTCTTAGTTCCTATCAGGTCTGGGTCGCACGGCATGCATGGGAAATTTAAGACAATGACTCCAAAAGTTCTTTCCTACGTAGGGTTTAGTCTTCTTTTTTTTTTTTTAGTTTTTAAAGTTAAAGTTAAACATAAGCATATTGAATTTAAAGTTAAAACTTAAAATTGTGTAATAATTTTTTTGGGGGGATATGCCAAATATTTTATTAAAGACTAAGTGAGAAAAATTGTGTCATAATTTTCTAATTTTTAAAATTTAAAAGTCATTTTGGAGTTAAATTTTTTTGAACAACGTATTATGATCTTGAGAGTTGACAAAAAGGAGCAGAAAAAAAAAACTTCTAAACTAACTTTTTAAAAATTTCTTTTTTAAACTTTTCTTCATTGAAAAAATATATTTTTTCAAAAAGGATTTTTTTAATTCTAAGGGTCAGATTACCAATTAAGTGCATGTTTGTATTTCAGTTGAGAGAGTTCAAAAGTATTTTTATTCCCCAAATAACAAAATTTTCCTTTTTCATTTTGTGTATTGAAATTTATTACTATGTATTGAAATTTATAAAAGTAATTTTCCAACTTTAATTCAAATATAGCCTAACTTTGCATCCAATTTCAACGTACATTTGTCAGCTTTAAATTTTTTCCCATCACAGTTAAACATATTATAGTTATATTTACGACGATAAGACTGCTTAATTATAATTGTCCACATAAAAAATTCATGTCCACAATCACGACGTACGACAAGATTAGTACGTGATTTAATTTAAAACCTTATTAATTAAAATGTCAGATTTTAGAAAGATATATATATGGATATATGTATATATGTATGTATGTATGTGTATATATATGTATGTATGTGTATATATATATATATATATATGAGTCAGGATCTATTGACACTAAGTATCAAAGTTAGTCAAATTATACCTTCAATAACATTTTGTAAAACACAAATTTAACCAATCTAACCGTTGAATTTAATATTTTTATTAATTAGATTAATTATACAAAATTTCATATAATTCCAAAATTATTTAATAGTTTATCGCATTACTTTATTTTAACGCACAATAAAATATAAAAATATATGTAAATATTCCATATTAGATAACATATCTAGAAAAATCTAAATTATGTGAAAGTTGATACACATGATCATAGATAATATTACATAGTTTAACGATTAGATTAGTTAAATTTGCATTCTATAAAAAGGTTATTAAATGTGTAATTTGACTAACTTTGATATTTGGTGTCAACGAATCTTGACCGTATATATGTGTGTGTGTGTGTGTGTGTGTGTGTGTGTGTGTGTGTGGGAAAAAAAAACTGCTTGGCTTGCAATCTTCCTCTAGCCCGCGTGTACATGCTTTTAAATTTAAAGTTGTCTAACTTATCTTAAATAAAAATGGAATTAAACAACTCTATGAAATATGATAATTATTATTTTTTATGTGGTACTAACCATTTTTAAGTATATGAAGAATTGCACTAATCATCTTTAATAAGATTATTTAACCCCATTTTTACTTAGGATAAATTACACAATTTCTTTAAAGTTTTAATACCATAGCTTCAAACAAGGCACAAATTATATAACCTTTTCATTTGTATGATGTAGTAGTGGCATTTAGGTAATAAAGAAAAAGAACCATGCATCCAGGACCAATTAAGAGCACATTTATGACAAACCAACAAATTAACCAACCATCCCACACAGTTGCAAGACAAAACCATCACATATATGCATCAGTGGGAAGTTAAACTTGTCATTCTCGATCTGCAGAATGTTTTCAAGGTATATTACCTTCACAATACGAAAGTCTGACTTGATTTTACCTTTTAATAGTGTCAGAAGTCACAGTTAATTTGTCCAAAAAAACCAATTTGCATTGTGTATAATGCAAACTGACGAAATTAAACACTCAAACTTAATGCACATGCATATATTAACACAACTACTTACTATTAGCCTCTACATTCAGATATCAATCCTATCATCATACATACGTACTTGGTCTCAGGCTAATGTGACATTCTAAAAATAACAACTCTAACAAAGTTTAACCAACGCTGATCCGTCAAACTGCTTTATTTAGACTCCTTTGGTAAATGTGAGTGCATATGTGTAATAGTGCGAGAAGCGTTATTGGGATTGATTTCCCGTGTCATTTGAACATTTCCTTGATCAAATCGTGCGCAAAAAGCAATATATATTAGGAGAAAAAGTTCAATTAAAAACAACATTAAATAACAAATAAAATAAGAAGACGCTCAACCAGACACT
The DNA here is from genome assembly GCA_004329165.1 of Spatholobus suberectus. Lineage (NCBI taxonomy): Eukaryota > Viridiplantae > Streptophyta > Magnoliopsida > Fabales > Fabaceae > Spatholobus > Spatholobus suberectus. Next base: position 19,381,905 of record CM014734.1, read on the forward strand.
TGGAGTCATTATTTGGAAAATTTTGATTATAAGAGCTGCTTCTATTAGCATAAAGCTGTCAACTATATATGAAATGAGAGGACTATGTGTAAGTGTGTGAGAGAGAGTACGCACTAAGTTGAAGCAACAACAACTGTTTTTATGTTGATCAAGCTACATTAACTATATATACATCTGTCCTGGACTTACTTTTAATGAATTGTATTCTTTTCAATGTGCAGTATACAGTAATTGCAATTGAATTCTAGCTTATTGGTAGTTGTGAAAGATAGTGTCATGCCAAACACTTCCGCGCACAGTTTACGACTTACACATAAAGAGTAACATAAGAGATTAGCTCATGAGATGCGAGAGTCTCAAAAGTACCACTTTAAGCTTCCTTTTGTAGTCAATATGGGATTCATATAGCATTTTGAATAAAGCAAAATATATTAATGAAAGATGGATTACAAGGGTACCCCAGCCCAAAATATATGAGATTCATATAAAGCATTGTCACCCCCCTTAAGAGTTGACATTCATGACTTTCCTCTACATACACTGACCTAACAGCATCCTTTCTCATTTGGTGGCTTCACTTATCTACACATTACACTTTAATCCACCTATAGTTAAGTAATTCTTTTTGCAGCCTAACTTTTGACAAAATCATCACTTATTACGACTTAGGAGAATATTTAACATACACTCACTTTTTCTTCTATTTCACTTTCATTCCATTTTTCTTCATATTTTTCTCTTCATTCCTTATCACATCACTTGTTAAGTTTATCACTTTCTCTCTTTTTCTTTATTTTTTCTCTCTATCTCTCTTCATTTCACCCATACACTCTAAAAATAAGGTGTAAGTTTATCATTGTTCTACAACTTAAAGCACATAAGAAAGGAATTTAATCTAAAAGACAAATTCATTAGCTAAGAGAGCCTTACGACATAAGTACCATATTGAGCTTTCTATTATACAGAGTATAAACACATTTTAAGGATGATTTTTGCATTAGCTTAATTATTTTGATAAATGTTTATTTTTTATAGGTCATGGGAGATTTTAAAAAATAATTATCGTCCAAATTAAACTATATAGACATAAGCTAAGTTGGTTGTGCATATGATAAATGTCATACTGCCATGAACCAAAAAGGATTCAAGTATAAAACGAAAACAAATGAATAATTTTCTATATACACCTTTAATTAGCACTCCCCGAGACACTAGAACTAACTGACTTGAAGTGTAGATGATGCAAGTCTAGCTATGATGGAAAGGATCGAACTTTGTACCACTCGTTTATAGAGACTCTAAGCTAATACCATAAGTTTAAACTATTAGTTTAAAACACGCGAATAATTTTATATTACATATCCCTAACAATAAGCACATGAACACTATTTCATATTGTTTTATTATACCTCGTACTCATAATGATTAATCAACAAGGTGTCTTATAGCTGCAACCACAACGATTACTTCAAACATAAATATGTATATGTATAGCATTGCCATATACCCACAAAATTCAAATTCATGGCTGAGTGCGACAATATAAATTACGTGCTTTAGCTTCTTGAATAATTGATATGAAGAATGTCCACGAAGCACTGATAGATTAAGCGTTGTTCACATGGTTTGCGTCAGGAAGGAACCATGATGAGGAGCTTCAAGAACGAGCACTACCCTTATCTGGTTGGCTACGACCATTATTATCTGAATCAACAAGCTTGGAGTTAAATGATGTTGGAAGGCGTCTAAGAGGTGAATTGGTAGAATGAAGAGATTGAATGAGAGGATGAGGCATCATGACTTGGGAACTTGAGCTCAAGATCTGAACATTGTTGGATTGTCTTGGATCACTTTCCACTGAGTAAAAAGCAGATGGTGTAGCAGAAGGTGGGCAAAAAAGTATTTGGGGACCAGATGTTCCAGAGAAATTAGAAGATGAAAATTGCACACCACTGCCACTGCTTGGATGGGAAGGAAAGAATCCATGGCTTCCAAAGTGAGATAAAGATAGACTTGAAGGCTCCGAATGGTGGTAGGAGTTATGTGTCATGGCATTGTTTAACAAACCAGGTAAATGAGACTTAGTCCCAACGGGGAAGAGCTTATGAGCTGAAGAATCCTCTCTATCATTAGTACCACCAATTCCATCTTGATTTCCTTGTTCATTTGTTTTGATCCAGCACTTGCCTTTTTGGGAGATTGACACACTTTCAGCTAACTCCTTACCGTTTAGTGAATCTATATCCCAATACCTTGACTTTGCCATGAGGTTTTGATTCCCCCCATCCTTTACAAAAGCGGAATTAGCATCATAGAAGGCTCCAAGAGAAAACTGAGAGGTACCTGGCAGTAGGGTTTGTTGGCGAAATTGAGCAAAACAGTGAGGAATTTGAAGTGGTGGGAGTTTATCAATATCAGATTTGGTGGCTTCAAGCAACCAATCTACCACCTTGCTAGGTTGGTTGACTCCAAGCCTGTCTTGAAGATCATATAACTGAATTGCTGTGGGTACAGACAGTCTAATCCTTCGGTCCCTCAGTCCCCTAATGGTGCAGACCTTGCTGTGCCTATCTTTTCCTCCCAAAGAACGTGAGACTCGCACAATTCTTGGATTTCTAAACGCTGACCATTGTCTTGAGGTGGAGGGTGCCTTTGAGAACTTCTCAATTTTAATGCTATCACCCTCTTGTTGATTGGCTTTATGACCTTTGCTTGAACTTTCAATCATCATCTTACTTATCTCATCATTGTCTTCTTGATATCATCCAATAAAATTAACCTTTACTCCCGCACTGCAAGCAGCTAACCCGATCTGATAAACAATAGGGAAAAAAAAAAAGTTATAATATTACCAGAAACATTTTTGTTTTAATATTATACAGTGTTTGTTTTAATATTTACAACAAATTATGCTAAAATTGTTGCTCACTTGATGACAAAGAATCGTTCCACAATTAGGAACAGATTCAAAATTAGAGAGTCAAAAGTAAGGGTCAGAAAGGAACAAAATAGTGGAAAGTTCTACACTGAAATCAGCTTTCCCAATTCTACATGACAACTGAAGTTAAGTCGCTCCAAAATTAGGTCAAAGACAACTCTACTCACTCGATTGATAGTTATGAAACTGAATCGAAGCCAGCAGCAATAGTTTGGTGGGAAATTGAGCACATGATTAGGTTTTCACTGAAAACATAAGAAGCGTGAGCACAAGGCTCATGTTAGTGAGATTACAAGATCAACTTACGTGAGAGAGGAAAGTGTGGATGCTATGTGCCAAATGTTCCAAGCTTTTCAGCATAGAAGAAATATGGAGGAGACAGCAGAAGTAGAAACTTCGTACAAGTCTTCAATGTTAATTAGTAGAGCAGATGACCTCAAGTTTCGACTTCAACCTTTTTCTTCTTGCAAAGGAATAATGTTGCATCGGATTTAGAATTTTTGTAAAGAAAGGTTAGAATTTTACAGCACCATGTTGGGTGTAAATGTCAAAAAATAATAATAATAAAATTAGTTCACCTTGACTTCCTTGTCAAGTGGCACGTCAACCACGTTGCTTGTCTTGACTTCCTCAATTTGTTTATACCACATGCTGAACAATCACAGGCTTAATAATGACTATTATAAAGTGTTACAAACATAATCAAAACTAGATTCTTAATTTAGTTATTCAAAGTTAGAGTGACATTACATTAATTTTTAGAATATTTTTATTACTAAATTAATCTCTAAAATATTAACTTATAACCCAATTTGTTCTTAAATAACTTAGTTAAATTACTCCGTTAAAAGTACAAATATATATTGCAAAATTTATCTTTTCTGTGTCATTATTGTAATTGAAGATGAATACGATAAATTTATATTTCTAAAAATTAATTTGATTACTAAAATTGTCAAAGAATTAGGGGCGACATAAGAATTAATTTAATAATAAAATATTTTTAAAATAACTAATATAATGATACACTAAATTTTAAAAGACTAAATTAATTGAGAGTTTGTTTTATAATTATTAAATATAGAAAGCTTCAATGTCGGACTAATTTAGGACTGCTTGTGCCAGGTAGCCCAACAGGACAAGTTAGTGACAAAAGAAAAGTTAGGAAAAAGAATACATTTATCCATTTATGACTTTGACTCTCTTTTTTTCATTTAAAAAATGAAGCATTATCTTTTGGAGCAACAATAGATATTTTTATCCAAAATTTTCTCAAAATGCATTTTTATCCTCTACAAAAGACAAACTCACTCAAGGTATAATTAATTAGACACTAAATATGGAGCTTTTTTATAGTCAGAATTTGAACTACAATTTACATTTTGTTAAGGGATTCATTTTTACTAGACTAACTCCCGTTGGTAAATTCCTTAATGTAGCTAAGAAAACAAACAAAATTCCCCATAACATATTGTTAGGGAATTAATATATTTTTAATCATTTCTTATATTATAAATTTAAGTTCTCATTCTTAAATAGTAAGAGCATATCAATATTCTTTTCTTTTTATGATACGTGACTTCACTGTTATTTAACATGTATTTTTATATGTATTTTAAAACTCTTAAATGATTAATGGTTCCTTTTATGATAATATTTTTCATGTTAAAATTTCACTTTATATCAGGATTTGAAATTCTCAATTTTTAAATTTAATAACATTTAAAAATCCTTTTTATATAAAAATTTTCATTTTATTTCAAATCCTAACTACCCATGAGTTGAAATTATTTTTTTAAACATTTTAGAATTTTTCTTTTCCCTAAATCATATACATATACATACATACATATATATATATATATATAGTAACTTTCATATATTTTGTACCAATCAATTAGATAAATTTAACCAATCAATTAAATCATTTGATTTGATTTAATTGATTCTTTGATTGATTTAATTTTTTCTTTATTATTTATGAAAATTATTAAAATATTAATTTTTTACAATTTTTTTTGTAAAAAATAGTAATATTTATATAATTACTTTAATTTTGACATGTTTTATTATCATCAACTAATTAATTTTTTAACTTAAATTATTTGAGTCAATTGATTGTTTGATTAATGAAATTTTTACAACAATTATTTATACAAATTATTAACTGATTAATAATTTATTATTATTATTATTAATTTTTTACACCATATTCAATTAATTTTTTATTTACAAATTATTATTATTTTTTATGCCCAATAATATTTTATTATTTTTTTTTACGTAATAATAATATCCTTATATAATCACTTAATAATTTTGTTTACACATTGTAATATTAACCTATTATAAATACCTTATTAAAATTTTACATTATGTAGTAACTAAAATCTCACTACAAATTATTAATAGATTAGATAAATGATATTAATTTACAAATATCGTCGTTTATGTAATTTGTTAATAATTTGTAAAAAAACAAATCACGATTCCAGAGAGATTTATAAATTATTAAATTACCTTAATATTAAATTATTATTTATGCGTCACGTTTAATACAGATTTGAATTAATGATATAAAAATTATTAATAATAATAATAATAATATAAATTATTAATCTATTAATAATTTATATAAATAGTTGTAAAAATTTCATCAATCAAACAATCAATTAACTCAAACAATTTAATTAATTAATTTAATTGATTATAATAAAACATGTCAAAATTAAAATAATTATATATTTTTTATAATTTACTACAAAAAAATTTGTAAAAAAATAATAGGCTAAATTGCACTTTTAGTCCCTGTATAATTCTCAATCCACAATTTTGGTATTCCAATTTTTAATTTCACAATTTTAGTCCTCCAATTTTTAAAAATTCACAATTTTGATCCCCATATTTTTAATTTTGCAATTTTGGTCCTTCAATTTTTAAAAATTCGCAATTTTGGTCCCTCTAAAATTGTAGACTTCGTCAATTTTTAGAATTTAAGTCTAAAATTAGAGGACTAAAATAGCGGATTAAAAATAAAGAGACCAAAATCGCAGGTTTTTAAAAATTGGAAGACTAAAATCACATAATTAAAAATAAGGGGATCAAAATTGCAGATTAAAAGTTATTGAGGGACCAAAAGTAAAATTTAACCAAAAAAAATGTTCATAATTTTCATAAATGATTAAAACAAAATAAATAAATCAAAGAATCAATTAAATCAAATCAAATGATTTAATTGATTGACTAAATTTATCTAATTAATTGTCATAAAATAAGTTAAAGTTACTGTATATAATAAAATATTATAAACAGTAGAATTAACCTATATTAACTGTGTTGATTTGGTGTAAATCTATATATTTTTAGATTTACACCTAATGTCAATGAATCCTATCTCTCTCTCTATATATATATATTCACACACATTAGATAAAAGCAAAGTACATGTGAAACTCAAGGTTATATTATATATGGAATAAAATCTCCTGTTCCCTCAATTAAAATTAAAGATAATGTTTAACAAACTAATTTCTCTTTCTTAGACAGCGCTTAATTGTTTTTTTTTTTTATTGACATGTCATTTTTTAATTAGGACAGTGAAAGACCGGTAAGGGGAACAAGTTATTCGAATCCATATTGTAATTACTTTATTCAATTCCTAATTTTAGTTTTGTTCACTTTAATTGAAGACACACAGGTTTCATCGAGTCACAGTTCGCCTCTTTCGGATGAAATAAATATAAGTAGAGGAATGCTAGTAATTAGTAACATTCTTTCAAACATTCTTATTTTTTTACCAAAAAAACACTTTTTTTTAACACTTTGTTTTATATTGGTCACAATTTATTAGAAATCACAAATTTTGGTGAATTTTACTTTTAAATCAAGAGAGAGATTTATTAAATAAAAAGTAAGACCTACCGAAATTTATGAATTTCAATAAATTTTAACCAATAGTAAAAAAAAAGTATTAAAAAGAGAATGTTACTAACATTTCTCATATAAGTATGAGATGCTATTTCTTTCTCCTAAATTTTTGTAACCAAAAAAAATTGAAGAGACATGAATAGGGACAAGGAATACAAAGGGATTATTTGATTTCATTATATATATCTATAATCTATGATTATAATAAAGAAGATGTCTTCTTTTAGTATTTATTTTTATTGGATTATGATATTTTTTAATTACTCTCTAATTTATCTATTACTTTATTCTTTAACTACTCTTTAAACTACCCACTATATCATCTTTCTCTTTTATTTTATTTTTTATTTTTTAAAAAATAAAGAGATACACAAAAAATCTATCTATCTATCTATCTATCTATATATATATATATATATATATATATATAAAGAGAGAGAAATTCCCATATATACACATACCCACACATTTTGTTTTAGAATTATTCATTTATCCAATGCTATTTATTTATGATCAAAAACACCGACATTTGCAACCGATAGCCGAAAGTTAACAGCCCAAAGTAGGATATTGTGGAAGAAATTCATCCAAGTTATAATTGTCATGTTTTATATGCATTTTGTTATATTTGTTATATTATTTTTATGCAACACTTTATATAATATTATTTATGTTTTATCTCTCTTTATTATAGCACTTATTTTATTTTACACCTTTTTCTTTTTTCTTTCTATCTCTTTTTTTTTTTACAAAAAATTGTACAAACATAATATTTCTCTTTTATTATGTATTTTCGCTAGACATGTTTTGTTTAAAATTACAAAATACATTACTTTTACTCTGTTTTCTGTTTTTAAGATGTTATGAAGAAAATGATGAAAATATTGTTATTTTCACTTTATTTTAAATGAATACTGAAAAAGCAAACAAAATAAACAGTGTAATATTTTTTTTGTCATTATTAATATAATTATAACAACTGTAAGTAAAAAACAAAAAATAAACCAACAGATAAACTTTCAAAAGTTATGATGCACGTTGGAGTCTGATCTGTTGGATTAGATGATAGATCCGTAGCTGCGCTATAGATGAGGGACCAACATAAACTTAGGCTCTTAAAAGCATCCACTCAACTTATAGCTGGAAAAAGAGAGGGACCACAGGCAGGTGGCAGTGAGATTTGCACACAGCACAATTTGGATCTGTATGTGTCACACTGTAACAATAACTAGTTTGATTAATTATCTAATTGTGCAAATTGTTACAATATTAAGACGAGTATGCTTCTCCAAAAGCATGCATATATGTGATAATTAATCGATGCCTTGTAAAGAATATTAGAGGATTAGTTTCTTCTAATCCCTCTCTATATATAAACATATAAAATTATCTTCTTCTCTATGCCTCTACTCTCCCCACTCTTCCTCACATTCACTTTTATTTGAATACTCTCCCTTCCTAAAGAGGTAGAACTTCATTTTCTTAACATGCATCTAGTATATTTTTTATGTTTTTAATATCAACTAAACGGTTTAACAAACTATAACTGAATATCAAAAACTAATTTCAAATATATATATATATATATATATATATATATATATATATATTAAAATAACTCTCTTGTACAATGACGTTTTAGCTGTCATTCTTTAACGATAGTGTTTTTAGAGTTTTTTTTCAACCTCTCATCTTTTAATCTATCATTTTCAATATGTTTAGTTCTAAATTAAATTTTAATATTTTTTAAAAGAAATTATCAATAATTAGAATTACATTATATCACAATATAAATTATATATTATAAATTTAAAATATAACCTATATGTTCAAAAATATTTATTTATTACAAATTTCAATTATAATATAATTTATATTATATATTTAAAAGTATTTATTATTATAATTTATACTAAATAAAATAAATATTTATTCTATGCAATGCACAGGTTGAAATATTATATATATATATATATATATATATATATATATATATATATATATATATATTAGAATAGCTATTTTGTACGAGAATGTTTTTAATTGTCATTCTTAACGACAGTATTTTTAAGATTTTTTTTAACCTCTTGTATCTTTTAATCTATCATTTTTAATATCTTTAATTCTAAATTGAATTTCAATATTTTTTTAAAAAATTATCAATAATTAGAATGACACTATATTACAATATAAATTATATATTATAAATTTAAAATATTATCTATATGTTCAAAAATATTTATTTATTTCAAATTTTAATTATAATATAATTTATATTATATATTTAAAAGTATTTATTTATTATAAATTTATGTTATATAAAATAAATATTTATTCTGTGCAATGCACAGGTTAAAATACTAGTGTGTGTGCGTGCATATGTGTGTCTGTGTGTGTATTATCTTCAAAATTTAAATAAACTTTTAATATGTATATAATATCCCTCTAAAAGTGTTTTTAGCTGTCATTTTTCTACGAGAACGTTTTTAGATATTTTTCTTAACCTCTTATCTCTTTCAATCTATTGTTTTCAATATCTTCAGTTTTAACTTGAATTTCAATATTTTTTTTAAAAAATTATCAATAGTTAAAAATAATATTGTATCATAATATAAAGTATTTACCATAAATCTAAAATATAATTTATATTTTCTAAAATATTTATTTATTATAAATTTTAATTATAATATCCTCTCTATATGTAAATTATAATAGCTACCTTGTACAAGAATATTTTTAGTTATTATTTTTTAACGAGAGCGTTTTTAGCTGTCATTTTTCAACAAGAGTATTTTTATGAGTTTTTTTAACCTTTCATATATTTAATTTATCATTTTCAATATGTTTAATTCTAAATTAAATTTCAATATTTTTTAAAAGAAATTATCAATAATTAGAATGACATTATATCACAATATAAATTATATATTATAAATATAAAATATAATCTATATGTGAAAAAATATTTATTTATTATAAATTTGTGTTATATAAAGTAAATATTTATTCTATATAATGTACAGATTAAAATACTAATTAATTACTAATTCAAGTTTCCTTTCACCGCGTGCTATGAACTTGCGTTGGCCTTGCAGCATAGAATATGGTCCGCTAAGTCGAATAGTTTCCTAATTAAGTTGTTGTCTTGTGTATATGTGTATATATAGAGTACTTGCCCCCCAAACAAGGGGAAAAAATAAAAATAAAAATAAAAATGGCTAACATGCAACAATGTTGCTTACTTAGTCTTAGAGAGAATATTTACCTTTTAAAAACACACCCACGCGCTTATGTTTCTAGAGAACATATGTGCAGTAAAATGACACGTGAAGAAACCTAGCTAGCTAGCTAGCTCTTCGGTCCTGTTAAGTATCCAAAGTTGAAAAAAAGAAAAAAGAAAAAAAAAAAAACTGACGAATCTTCTTTGCTAATGTTGTGTGCCGGAGCTAGAGCCTAGAGACAAGGAGTAAGAGCCTTCAGCTTTTTCCTTCAAAACATCTAGAAAATAGGAATCTTCACCGAAATTATTGAGGTGTTCATCATCAGGACACTGTAACTGCCGCTGTTTAGTACTGGTCAAAAGCTGAACCAACTTTAATCTCAAAACCCTAAGTGGGGTTAAAACCTTGTGAACCCCATATGCGAACCTTCCAAGTTCCAATAATAAGTAAGGTGAAAGTTTATTTCTGCACCCAACGCTTACTGGAGATATTAGTTTTATAATCGATCGGATTTGAAAAAAAAAATGGTATTATTTGTGATAGGGCATAAGAAACCCTAAATTTTCAATTCAGAGAGAACCCAGTATCAGAGAGAAAACTTTTATCATTAGAGTTTGCAGAAACAGAAAATGATGAATTTGACGTACTGTTGTCGATCTGTTCCTCTTTCCTTTCTCAAGGATTTTTTAGTTTTATGTGCCTAGTGTTATCTTTCTGTCTGCAGGCTATTGCAGAAAAAGTAATGAACTTAACGAGAGGAGAATTTTCCAATTTCTAAACAAATATATGATGATGACAAGACTTACATTGAGTTCGACGAATCTGAACTGAAACTAGGTAGGGATCGAACCTATTTACTCTTCTGGTTCGTATTTTCACTGTTTACAAGACTTAAGCTCTAGACTTTAATTAATTAATTGAGTAGAATTAAAGAATAAAGACTTAAAACTTTTTTTGAGTTCAGAAATTTTTTCTGCCTTAAACTGAGGCATTGTCCCTCCTCTTAAATTTTACATTACAAAAAAAAAAAAAACACGGGAACCTAGGTAGATGAAAATGCATCTTGGACCTTTATAATTGTAGTTTCCATGCAAGAGAGAAATATACTTTTGAGTCTGCAATTAAAAAAGGTTATTATTCTCAAGGTGTTTTTGAAATCCTCTTTAATTAAGTAGTCAAGGATTTGACATTTAGTAGGTGTTATGTATATATTATTTATGAGTATTTTAAACGTCTTTTAAGTTTCTATGGGAATAAAGTTCCACATTGGCTAAGAGAGAAACTCTAAAGAGTTTATACTTGAACATTCACCTTAAGCTTAATTATAAAAAAGTCAAAGAAGACAGAGTTTGCGTGCACAAATACATCCTTGAAACCCTCAGGCTAAATATTTTTTTGTCTTATTTTTAATTACCTCCAGTAGGTGTATATTGTCTACACTGTCGTGCAAAGTTGCAAACTTTCAAGACTACTACTTCTGTTCATCTGAAAACTTCCTTCTTCCAAACCTATATCTATGTATAACAAATTAAAGTTTGCGAACCTGGGTGCTCATTGATCCAAAGATGTATCTGAACGTGTATAAAGTAATGCTTACTTTAAATGTTCCAGGGAAAGTAGAAAGGCAATTTTTCCCTTAACTAGATATATTTCTTTCTTTCACATTACAGCTGAAAACACCGTAGTATCACCATCAACACTGTCCACTGAGTAGTAGTGAATAACTCTCTAATGAATGAATATATACTATCACTATCAAGGACTGTGAGATCTCTGCTATTTATCAACATGATATGACTCAGTTAATAAATGTGTGTTCAGAGAGATCAATAGATAATTTTGGAGGATTTGTATGAGTGACAAATTCCCATTGTCGGTCGGGAATGAGGAATCTATTTATCTATATATATGAAAATATATGTATTATATATGTGAATATATGAAGAAAGGTTGCACAGATCGAATAATTAAATTTATGTGTTACGTGTATACTATAATGATGAAAGACATGATACGAGATCGTTTAATCTGACGATAAATTGTCTTAAATTTTATATAACTATGATTTTTCTAGGTTCCTTGCACCTGTGCTGCGCCCACGAAGTTATTGCACTGTGCGGCAAAACTGCAAAAGCTAGCGACAACAGCAAAGATAGACAGAACAGTAATGTGAAGTTGAGATATAAAAGGAAAAAGTAAAAAAGATAAATGCACATTAAGCTGAATGGTTAGAACTAAGAAAAATGGTTCCCATCCAAAAGTTTTTAGAAAGTGTAGGGTGCGGTAGGAGCATGCAGGACAGCCTCTTCTCCTTAATTAATTACCACCATTACTCTTAAGCAGTGACCACGTGGTTTGCCAACCTCTATGCGTGTGTCCATGTGAATGAAAGTGACTGAGAAGGGGCGAATGGCTTCGGTGATTGGTGTGGCTTTGCCCCTTGCTGCTGCGGTCTGTTTCATATGTAGGAGACCATTGACAACATTATTTATTACCATATAGTTAATTAAAAGGTCAACTGAAGAGCTCAAATTTTGATGCTAGCTAGTTTGCACCATTTCATTTAACTTCTTTACTTGTTTCAAATGCACTAATTTAGTAATTTAATGTCCTCTATTAAATATTTATAATTTATAATATTAAAAAATAACAGAAATATGTGTCAAGTATATATACCCATTAGAACACCTTATCTATTTGCAGTTAATATAGTCTCCAACTGTATGGAGCGAGCAAGTTAATTTTAGCCTCTAACTTAAGAGTCCAAAACAAAGAACTACAACCTTAATATATATATTACCTCTTTTCTATATCTGTTGATATCTAAAATTAATATACACAAATTAATAAATATTTTATGTATGCATTGTACCCTTATTTATTATTTCATTACTTATGATAAATTACTATTGTAACAATTATTAAATAAGGATATAGGTAGGAAAAAATATAGTGAGACTTTGAATTTGTAAAATATTAATAGTTTTAAAAAAACAACAGCTAAACATCAATAGATATAGAACAGAGGTAGTACGTATTGTATAGGCAATAACGTTTAAAAAAAATTGATGGAATAATGTCTCATTGTTGATTCAACCGATCGATAGAATTAAATGTAAAAAATAATAAGTAAGTTATGTCAATGATCTTTCATTAATATGTGTTGGCACCATAAACTTTGGCCCTATTGGGTCTGTTAGTCGATATAGGTCAAGTGATCAATTAAGTCAATCAAGCTAGCCAATTCAGTTTTCAAGCAATCCAAAACAGTTAAGTAGGGTCAAGATTTTTTTTTTTTTTTAAAAGGAAAAAGTTTAGATCATTGATGATGAGTACAAGGGGTAGTCAACCCATAACAACCTTACACTCAAATATTCTAGCCAAGAATGGGTCCTTTTTGATCTAGGTAAACTGCACCTAAAAATTAGAATTGCTAGCAAAAGCAACCAACTAAACAATACCTAAAAAGCAAAGCTACGAGCAAAAGCAACACTGTGAAAACAGAATTACAGATTGCTAACTAAAAAAATGCATGAGAACCACTCTATCTGAATGTAGAAGCAATATATGTAGCATGGTTTAAACACCAATCCGACAAGAAACAGTGGCCACACATTGCTTTAGCCAAAAACCACTTCCAGGAGGTAACTTTTAGGTCGGTGATTTAGGGTTGGAGAGAGCCTAAGCTGTGCAAGTGTTTGAGCTAAAAACCATAAAAAAAAAAAGACTAAACAAAGCGTTGAAACCCACTTCCCTAAAATGTAGGAAGAAGTGGTTATTGGAAAGTAACAGATTTTTTAGATATTTTCTGAAATTGAAAGGTTGTTTTTCGAATAATGAGCAAACACAACGCATGAGAACTCTAAAATCCCTACAATTTAAGAGTTGTGGATGCATAGAGCAGCTGATCAACAGTTAGATGACCTCGTACTCAGTCGATTAGACGACTATGAGCTCATGAACATGAAAAATGCTGAATATCATATATATGAAACATGGGGAAATATAGACAATTGCATGGATAGTGTTTGTAACTACTAATAACTGGTGGCCTAGAGATTTATAAATACTAGTTATTTTTACCTACTTTTATCTTTCTACCTTTATTTTCCAACCATTTAGAGTGCGTTTGTTTTATGAATTAAAAATTGATTTTTGGGAATGTAAACATAAGAATGCAATATATTCGTGTTTATTATAAGTTTTGAAAAATTATTCTCAAATATTGTTTATTCTTAAAAAAGTTGTAACTTTTCTTTTTATTATGTTTTTCTACATTTTTATTCTTGTGAGATGGGGTGGAAAAGTAATATTCCCATGAAAATATAGGTAGTTATTTACACCTGTAATTTCTATTTTTATTTTTTTAATTTAAATTATTTTAAATTTTAACAAATATATTCCTAGGAATATTAAAATGTAACCAAACAATTTTTAAATATACCCGATAATAACATTCATGGTTATAACATTGGAATGTGATGCCTGAAAATATAATATGATAACTCAAAACAAACATCTCCTTACATTATACACTTTACACTTCTACCATTTACAACTTTCAGTACACTCAACCAATTTACAACAACCTTTCTTTCCTTATTTCCTTTACCTCACTTCGTTTATCTTTAATACTTTTAATCAATTCAAATCTATTTCATCACGAATTCCTTACTAAAAGATTTTAGAATCTTTTTGGAATAACCTAGAAACCTACATTAAGATACAGAATTCCTTCCTCAAATAATTCCCTGACAAAGGAGCATTGTGTTTACAATCGACTACTTCGCATCAGTAGCTAATCAATCGACTGACCATAAATCCAAGAATAAAAAACACAAACAATATGTCTTTCAAAAATATTTCTACAAATACAGTATGTAATTGCTTTTCTTGGTAAAATCATGAATCAACTAGTCATGTTTTACATGACCATTAATACATTATGACACTCTCGAGGGTTGGTCGTAATTAAGAAAATTTATTGCTCATTTATTTAGGAGGTCTTTTGCTACAGCAATATTTAATTTTTTCATAAGTATGTATATGATTAAAAATCACACACACAATCATATAAAAAGGACCAGAAGAGAACAATAATGGATGCGGTCCAATCAAGTGGCACGCAATTGCAAAAAGGTTAAGCAAGGCTTATATATATGTTCAGTATGGAAGAAGTTACTGAACTACCTCCAACAGCAATTACATTTCTCAGACGTTCCTTTGAATGTGAAAGCGCCGCTATGTTGCATTCTTGTTGGATAGTAAAGGTTTAATTGCTAAAGCCATTAAGCCAATTTATTAGCATAAAATCACAGGACTACATAAGGAGTAGTCTGTAGCCAAATAATAGATAATATAAATGGACCACCTCGAATAATTTTCAAAATAATCAAATTTGATAAATCTATAAGTATGTCGCACCTTGCAACAAAATCAGTGGTTTCTTTTTTTCTCTTGGTCCGAAAAAAAAAAAAAGTGGTTTCTACATTGTATGAAATAGACCAGACCATGGGTAAGTCTTCTAGTTAATGTTACATTCTTATGTTACTAGTTAGAGCTGTTCAACGTGAACAATTATGGTTGGATAGGGACAAGACAAAATTAACATCAGCTGGCGTCGTATATATAATTACTTGACTGACAATGATGCTTTGTTGTCCCTTTTGAGTTATCACTTAATTATTATATGCATTCAAAGAAATGTGTCATTAACAGTTAAGATGGAAACCTTTCTTCTTCTTCTTTTTTAATATTTTTATTGTGCCTGCATATCCTTTTGCAAGTTGTATATACCCCTTGGAAAGGTTAGTAATAAACTACGGGAACGTCTATGATAAAGTCATCTTTCCGTGCCCTTGGGCCTGTTAGTCATGGAAATCAGTTGCTTGACAGACAACTCAAGTATTGATCAAAATTTTTTATGCGTTTCTTTTCTTACTTTAGGATGGCAGGACCAAGTACGCAAGATGATATCAACTCATATATATTGCAAGAGTATTCACGATTATGCTGGCGGGCTAGTGCATTATGGTATATCTATATTTTAGAGATTAGGTTGAGGCTTGAGAGCTTACAAAAATGTTAAAACACCTTGAATTCTGAGTAAGCAATACATCAATATTTAGGCAGTTTGTAAAGATATACAGAGTAATTGTTCAACTAGTTGAATACCCACTAAAAAAGGTAATGAAGCTGCTCACACCTGGCATCTAAATTATTCTACATCCTGGCCCTAGCATCTCTTCGAGGGGAAAAGATAACATATTCTCATAAAATTTTGGAAGATCGTATTGGTTCTTCTACATATATAATTCTTTTTGCTAAACCTTTCAATTGTCCCTTAAATATTAGAGAAATTTTAATCCCTGCTCATGTTTTCTATAATTTTTTCTACAACTAGAAGAGATAAGAAGAGAAAAGAGAAAAAAACTCCTTTTCGAAAGGAGAAATTATTAGGTAGTCCTAAACCACCATGATCTCTATTAATCTCTACATAACATGTAATTAAGTATTATTAATTTTTTTTGTAAATTATAAAATTTGAATATGTGTTATACAAGCATTGGTTAAAACCATGGATGCTTGGTAGTCCTAGACTACCTAAAAATTTCTCCTGTGAAAAAGGACTGCACAACTGATTCGGTTAATGACATGTTAGAACAACCACTAAGGATCTAAAATAACATGTGTAATGTGATAAAGAGGGAGAAAAAAGAGTTGTAAGAAATTAAAACGTAATAAAAGTATGTTGTAAGAATAGAATTTCTCTAAATATTAACAAGTTACTACATTAGTGTCCTTAAAAATCTAAAGTTAAAATGAATTTGATATTATATTTTAGTATTTATAAGGCACATTAGATTCAATTTAATCCAAATCAAGTCAAATAAACCTATTTAAGTATATAAAGTTCTCTTTGTGATTTTTTTCTATTCACAAAATTCAAATTCAAAACTTTATTTGCCACTTAGACAAGCATGCGTTAGTATTTGGAAGCTATATTGTATCTTTAAGGAATTAAGTTGAAGATAAAAAAATTTCTAAAAAACTAATGTGATAATACATTAATATTTACAAAACGAAGTTAAGGCTTTATTCTTTTTTTCTAATGGGAGGTATGCATTGTTTGAGTAATTTTAGTTAGGGGTGTTCAAATCCAAACCGATCCAAAAAAAAAATAAAATTGAAAACTGATACAAACCTTTTTTTTTATTATTCTTTTGAATCTTTTAACAAAATCGATCAGTTCAATTTTCAATTTGTGTCTCTATAGCCGATTCAAACCGAACCGAACCGAACCAAAAATATATATATTGTTAATATAAACCTATAATGTGTATATTATATATTTAATTTTTATTAAATAAAGACATAGAGGATGATCCAACCCCAAATTGTTAATTAGTATGACATTTTTTAGTGTAAATTTTAAACGTAAAGATTTATTTTAAAATTAATGAAATAAAAGAAAAAGCTAATTATTATTTCACTATTTCTTTATAAGAAACCTAATGCTTAAATACTCATTTCTCATTGAACTTAAGTTAATAAGACCTTTTTAAAAGAAAAATTAATTAGGACATGAAAGTTACCAATGATAAGAAATTAATAACAACCCTTGTAAGAATAGCTCTTATGAATAAAATAATAGTCCTTGATAAAAATTAATTAGGATGTGAAATTGATCCTAATCATTTTTGTGTCCCACTTGTAATTAAAAACCGAATCATTAGATCCAATCAAAACCGCATTTTTCGGATTGAATTGAATTGGATTTTTTTTAAAGAACAATCCAAACCAAACCGAATCGTATAATATTTTAAGTTTTAGATCGAATGACTTTTTTAGCTTAAAACCAATCCAAACCGATATGCAAACACCCCCAATTTCAATTGGCTCAATAAAGTTTAAAATGAAATCCAACTATCCTCCATTTTTGTTTTGCTGGAAGGGAAGAGGAGAAGAAAGAAAGGTGGACTAGAAATAAAGCTGCTGTCGTTTTGTAAAACAAAACTTGTTCGCTATTGTTCCTTTGGATTTATTCACATTATTTTTCCTTTATAAACTTTATATATATATATATATATATATATATATATAAAGTAATATCTATAGAATCCATAAACATGACTACAACATAACACCTCATTAATTTTATTTAATATGTTTGGTTGTGTTATCTTTTCAGTAGTATCTTTTCACATTAATTTCAAAATTTGTTTGGTTGTGTTATTTGATGGTTCAGAAGCAAATGATGCGAAGCAAAGGGGGCTTATGACCACGACTCTGTTACGGTTAATTGATATTTAACATGCCAATTTTTATTTTATTTAATATGCCAAATAAAGATGCTGTAGTTTTGTAAATATCTCAATCATTCCCAACAAATATATATATGGGAAACTAATGGGGATATACATGGTTCCTAACAAGTGCTTCATAATCAGCTTCTTCATCCAGCAATTTCAAGGCTACTACCTAAGCACTCAACTTCAATAATTAAAAGAAAACTGACATTACATGCTTTTGCAAGTAGAGCTGAATCAAGAACGGTTTGGGCAGATGGCTAGATCACCTCGTCACCATGACCAAGTAAGACACAATATCAACAAACTATTCCAAAAGAATAAGCTCTTTGTTGAAGACTCATGAATATAGTTGTATGTCTAACACCTCCCACACAAGATCCCTCTGAGTCTGAAACATGGATATTGCATAGGCCAACCCCATCTTAAATTTAACTTATATTTAGAAGAATGGAAGCAACAGACTTTGATACCATATTATACACCAAGTTCGTCAAAAAGCTAATAAAGCTCTTAGGCGAAGGCATGATTTTATAGCTAACAAGAATAAAGCTTTAAACAAAATATGGATTTCATTTCCAAGATGTGGATGCTGCATGCTCGTCTAGTTGCCCTGAAGAAATTTTGAAATGATATTCAAAAGCTTCACTCATAATCAAAATGAACAGGGAATTTTTTTGGGGGGGGGTGTGGAATGATTCAATTTAGCCATTATCAAGTCATTGAATGGATTTAATTTTTGATCCCACATTCACAAATAAGTAAAGTTAACTCCAGCCAGCTACACTTTATTGATATAAAATGTTTACACACCTCTTTAAAATGGACGGTCATTACAGGTCTGTGCTAAAGACTATTCAGACCTTTCCATTGACAAAAAACAGAAAGTTGACTGGGCCAATAATGTCATTCCACAATAGCACAAACCTGGCAACAAGCAAAGACAAGCAGTCAAAGATAGTTTCAAACACAGTTATGATAACAGATGTATACTACTATTAGTGCACTATAGTTATAAGATCGAGTAGCAGAATCCAAGCACAGTAAGAATGATTTCTTTTCCTTTCTTTCCATACTAAAAGAATATAATACTAATGAGAATAACGTAACACTAAAGCAGAAACACAAACAGTACCCAGAAATAGGGGTACTTTTCTTTCTAATATGATAGCAGGTGCATACTACAATTAGTGCACTATAGTTTTCTTTCTATCTTTTGTGTTTAGACCAGTTATTAATCTGGATAGCAGAGCAGAGGTACCAACCCAAAAACATTATAGTGGGATAACAGATAGTAGATGACCACTGCACTGAAGATAATGGGGGGCAAAAGGTCATTTACACCACACATACAAATGCTGGAAAAAAAAATAAAAAATAAAGACATCATTATTAATAATCAAAAGTAATAATCTATACACAATCACCATCAATATAAGGCATAATTAACAAGTTTAACATATCAATAACAAGAAGAGACTAAAGCAGAGGATCAGGTGATCAGCTGGGCTGGATGTGACTGAGATGATGCCTTGGCTGAACCAAAGAGAATGAACAGAGGTTGTGTCTCACAGCAAAAAGAAACACAGGACAGAATTATCAAAGAATAAAAGTTACAGCAAGAAAAGGGGGCACAATGCAAGTATGAACTATGAACAGAGTCAGGAAGAAGGTACAGACTCAACAGACGTTAAGGAGCCGCCAGAAAACAATGAGCTATGGGAAAAGCAAGGCTTTCACCGGAAAAGGCATTGCCAGCCAATGATGGAAGACGCAAAAGAACAGAACAACCTAGTGCATCATTCCTTGAAGAATGGTGTTTCAAACCCTATTTTCATTCCGATGGGCGAAAATTATGAAATTTCATAAACCACCTCAAAATCTGAGTAGTTGTTGAACAAAAGGAACATAAAGCAAGAATTCAATGGAATGTTAACCATAGTGGCTGTGACAGCTGCGGTTCAGGCTGCTATCACCACTCCACAAAAACACAATGTAACACGTCTTCCGTCGTAGTCGGACTGCACAAAGGTCCTTCTCCTTTAGTGTATAACACCATGTATCCCTCATATCTCTTCCAACATGACCCATTTAAATCCCCTCCTGAAAAAAATATTATATTCCTATGGGATTTCTTGAACTAACCCTTCCAATCTTCCCAAAATTTGATTTTTGTTGTTCCTCTAGCCCTATTTGGGGAGCATATACACTTACAGTTGAATATTTGTTGTTCAATGACAAACTTTAGGTATGCTATCATCGCTCTCTTTTCTGGCTCCATCTTCACCAGTGTGCCGAAGTTATAAATTCTGAGGTGAAATCCCTTGACGTTTCCTCCTACCCACTTGGTTTCTTGAAGGCACATAGATCATCCTTCTAATCATGGCATCTACTACTTCCATAGATTTATCCATTTATAAATATCCCCAAGTAGGCTTAGGGTAGCTTTAAGTTTTCTGATTGGTAGTTGTTCTATTGTTGGGAGTCAGTCCACTCAATACAAATGCTCTGGTCGGGAATAATATTTGTTCATGTTCAGATTATGCATCTGTTATTCCCAGCTCTCCCTCTCTATCTGCTTTCTTTACTGCTCAATATTTTTGTTCTTGGTACCTAACAGATTACAGCTTCTGGGAAACTCCATTCATCAACTGTACCCAAATCTTGAGTAGATTGAGCTAACAGTAACAGTAATTTGACAGTATCAACCTATTGGCCACCAGTGTGAGCTTGAATCTAGAGGTTCTTTTGATGGTGGAGATCTGGATGGACTGCATGAGCTCTAATCCGCTGTTTTATGCATGCCAAACAGTAAGTGGACCAAGGGTAGGGTGTGGGCTCCCCTGAAGCCCTCCTCCTTGTTTCAGAACTTTGGTTCAAAACCATAAAAATAATAATAATAATAATACCAATACTAAATTAGGTCTGACCCATTAATGCTAAGGGAGAATTCCTTTTCAGGACATCAATAGCAGCTAATCCAACTCAATGACCATCTACACCATTAAGTGAACCTAATATATCATCGAATGTAGTGTGACCTGCTAGATGGTGCTTATTATTAGCCAGGGAATCAGGTACACCTCCTTTGAGTCCTTTCTATGAGGACCATTCCTTTTCTTCAATTGTTTGGGCTGGTCCATTAGATCAAAGGATTAACACAATTTCTGTAATTCCAATCCTGTCCCTCCTTCCTCCCTCTGTTTCTTCATATTCCTCGCTGATTCTTCACATGGCTGCAACCCATTCACCTCCTTCTGAAAGTCCAAGTCCAGAGCTCAAGTAATGGTGGTGGGCTAGATGCAACTTCTTGAAATTCTCTCCCCCATAGTGGTTCTGCCAATACTCAGACCTTTTCAAGGTCCTATTTGGCCACAACAAATCACATGACTCGCAATGTGGTTTTTCTACCTTATTTCTGCTTGTGGAACAACCTTTTGTATGTATCTGGACTCTGGAGTCATGCAGCCCCAAAACAGGGGTTGTCGCATAGTACAGGAGTGATTTCCTCTTCAATCCTCATCTCCTCCACCTTTGGGTCAAACTTCCTTATGTCCTTTGCCTGGATAATTGCAATTTTTTCTGTATCTATTTCTCACATTCAAGCTGCTGGTTCTTTGCTCTCATCATCAGATCCCAATGGTTCTAGCTCCAATTCACTTCCTGCTTGACTGCTTCCTCATTTGAAACAGATAGCAATATATCCTGAGGATACTCAGGCTAGAACTTAGAACCACTTGAAACTGTCTACACAAAGGTCCCCCAATTTGCTGGTTGCACCATTTTCACCAAAACCACCAATTGAGAGAAATTCCTCTCAGGGCCCTCACAAGATGTTCCAGTGGCATTAAAATACTGCCCAATGTTGATCAGCCTCCTACTCCCCATCAACTGTTGGAATCATCCTAGAAATTCAGTACCCACATCTCCCAGATCAGGAGCTCTGGTACTGCTTGATAGATACTGGTTCAGTAGAATGTAGAGATTGACCGAACGAAAGGTAATTTTATTCAATATCCTCCTCCCACTCTGAATCAATGGAACTCAAAATGAAGAAGAGAAAGAATGGCTTACAATAGAAGTCTCCAGGACATTGAGAGCCTGGTCTCTCCCACCCAAAACTAATTGACCAGCTAACTGAATACACTTACACCCCCTTCCTCTATTTATATCCTACCTCTGCTGCTACAGTTAAAGAGCTGACTAACTCTAATACCTTTAACTAACAAGTCCTGACTAATAGAGGCTGGCCCACTTGGCTCTTTGGACTATTCTCCCTCTACCTGAGCATGAAAGACTGAACCTGAAGATAGCACCTACTTCCTCATTGGCATAAACAGAATCAGGTGATCCAATGATTTAGCCGTTCATAGATTATCATCTAGGATCATAGATTGGTTTTCTAATTTCTACTGCTTCACCAGCATACCTGATGAAGCAAGGAAGATGAGATGAATTGGAAGACTTTGTCCCAGCATTAGAAGGAAAAGAGGGGAAGGATGTGCCTTCCATTGTCAAGATGTCAATGCAGTCTCCTTCATCAACATTAATGGCATTTGAGGTAAGTATAGCACCTTTGAGGCTTTCATAGATGACCCAGGTCTTCCTACACCAACCGCCAAGAAATAGTAGCAGCAGTAAGGAAAGACAACTAAATGAGGAGGAGTTGGATAGACAGAGACCTTACTGCACAATGAGCTCGTGTAACAGAGATCTCTTCTTGAATTTCATGTATCTTCTAACATTTACTTGCCTAACTGGGGTCTATTGCTAACCATAAAGGACCAGCATTAGCACAATCCTAATGTTGATCCATGTCATGAAGATTCAATAAAGTTTTACATGGACTGCCAACTGACTAACTTAACCTCTTATTTCATTCAGACTTCATTTGGCTGCAAACGGTTTGGAGGAACAGCAAAATTACCAACTGCGATAGACCTTTCAAAAACATATTGAAATCTAAGAAGGAAAAATAAGTTGAAATTAAGTTAAATAACTCCAGAATCCAAACACCAGGCCATCGAATAGTTCTCTGGTTTGATTACCAAACCAAACAGATTCCAATCGATTTTGAAGCTGATCAATCTAACAGCCGTGGACAAAGCATAATCTCGCAAATCCAAACACAACAACATCAAAATCCCTAATTAAAAGAAATCGGGAAATGTGACCTGTCGGTCAGTGCTGATAGCCGCCGCCGCGAGCGTTGATGTCCTCCTCGACGGCGGAGGTGAGATAAACGGGGGGGAAGTCCGAGACGGCGAAGGTCTGCTCCTTCATCAGTTTCTCCGCGTCGGCCTTCTTCAGAACGGTGCGCCGAATGGGAGGGCGGTTCCGCCGCTGGTCGCGCGTGAAGTACTTGATGTCGTACACCGTCTCGGGGAGGGACGCGGGGACAGCGGGATTCTCCTTCGTGGTGGCCGGGCAGAACACGCGGTACTCCGTCGCCAACGGCAATGCGGACTTGTACTCAGGATCCGCAGACGGGCCCGTGATCTCCCATGGCTTCTTTATGAACCGCTTCATGGTCTGCATCAGGGAATTGGACGCCGACTTGGCCATGATAGGTACCAACTGCGAACTGAACTGGGTTTTCTAATTACAAGATCAAACACTCCTCTTGATTCCCCTTCCTTTCCTTTCATTTCAATCCCAAACGGATCCGGTTCCGGAACTGGATCCGGATATGTGTTGCAACAATGAGCCTACCCCGACTTAGATTAGTCCATTAACTAATGGGCCAAAGCCCAAAAAAAGTATATCTTAACAAATAAATTTACCTTATATATTAACTGTCATTCTTCAATGAAAATGTTTTTATAATTTTTTTAATCTTTTATATCTTTTAATATATTATTTTCAATATATTTAGTTTTAAATTAAATTTTAATATTTTTTTAAAAGAAATTATCAATAATTAAAAATTAACATTATATTACAATAATTGTTTATTATAAATTTAAAATATAATTTAAATGTTCAAAAAATATTTATTTATTACAAATTTAATTATAATATAATTTATATATTCAAAAGTATTTATTTATTATAAATTGAAATTATATAAAATAAATATTTATTCTGTGCAATGCACAAATTAAAATACTAGTTATTATTTTAAAGGTCAACCATACACTACTTATTAAATGAGTTTCCTCGTAACTTATGGGATAGAGCTAAATTTGAGAGTTGTAATGTTCATTTGAATGATAATACATATTGACGCGCCTTCCTTGACATGAAGTTTGATTTCACATATTTGTTTAGACTTGTAATATTTAAATACTTTAAATTTATGTGAATTCATCAACAACATGTTTACCATATATAACTTTTGGATATAAGGACAATTTTTGAGTATTTTGAACTAGAAATATTAGTCAATAAAAATATACAAACAAAAGAATGGTTAAATAATAATATTGAGAGGTATTACTTTATTTAATCGTGGATATTGTAAAATCAACTTATAAAAAAATGAGGGTGTGTAATTATTTATATTCACTCGTTTTTTTTTTGTCATTTTTGAATAATTTTCTTCATAAGTATTTTATAGAAAAAAAATAAGAAGAAAAAAATGAAATAAACTCCTCCTATAAGATAAAATTAATTTATGCATAGGTTAAAATCTTCTTTTTACAATAAATTAAAATTATTCAACTTCTCCATAAAACTGATTTTAACTTATACATAAGCTATTTCTAACTTATAAGAGAAGTTTATTTCTTTTTTTTTCTTTTTTTTTTCTTCTATAAGTGCTTCCAGAGAAGCTTATCCAAATAAGGCCTCAGTCATTTATGTGATTATATGGTTCAATAATACAATTAACACCTACAGGTGCATATTTGGATTCACATTGAATCATCATAAATTACATTAAAATATCAACTAACGTGATTTTAAGTAAATATTTTCACATGTTTGATCTTACATTGAGGAATTAATTTTGAGTCCAAAATTAATTTAAGTTGAAGCAACTTTAAGTAGTTTTAGAATTAAATCAAAAATTTTATACTAAAATTTACTACTAGCTTGCTTTTGAAATGAAAACATTTAAAGATAAATCACTTAACTTCAAAATCAATTTTAATCAAAATTAATTTTACAAATGTTCATCCTAAAACAAACTATCTAACATGTTTGCTTTGCTCGCTTGCAATGCCCCACAATGATGCTATGTTTTGTTATTTTGTTTTGTTTTGTTTAGTGTGAAATAATTTGTTCAAATAATGTGTCAGCACTTGATTTGTTTGCTTAATCTACTACACTAGACTTTATCCATTAGCTTTGATTTGTGAGGATGAGAGGTTTATTCTTTTTTGACCAACACAAATAAGGAATGTTAAGAATTGTTTCTCTAAACAATCATTTAAAATATTCTATTGAGAGATGACATGACTTTTCATAAACCGACTTGAATGGGGTCACACTAATATGTTTTAAATACAGTGCAGTATGCATCCTCCAACTTCAAGGATCAATTAGTCTGTCAAATTCAATTTTAATCAGGCTAATATTGACAATTATAGATTCAATAAAGTTGGATTCAAGAAACTCATACTTGAGCAAAGAAGGAAGAGATTTAAGTTCTACTTGTGGAGCTTGCTCCTTCTTCAGATTCTTACCTTTGCATGGTGTCTCTTGTAACACCCTTAAATCCCAATTAGACCATAATCTTAAAAGAGCATTATTACTTGAAATGATTTGCAATAAGTAGTCAAAAAACTTGTTAAAACAAAGGACGAATTTATAATCCTCGAATATTTTGATAATAACAAACAGTTAAAATATATATGTTATTTCGTAATCGTCTGATCATTCATTCGCAAGCAATTGTCTGATGTTTTTTAAATGAATATCGTTTTTATCTTTTGATTAAATAAATTCCGTAACTAACAAATCTTTCAAACGATGACAACGTTATATAATGATCTGCACATCAATCAAAGCGTAAGCTACCTCGAAATGTATAAATCCTACATACCTACTATCGAGGAGAGTCAGCTCTTTTAAGCGCAAAAGAAGGAATGTGTGTGCGGATGTTAGAACGGGAAATTGGACATGACAACTGCTACAATATTGAGTACAAGAATAGAAAAGATAAGTAGACTACTTTATCTTATCATATGACATGTTGGTGAAAAGCATTAAATGCTGCATTTAATGCTCCAACAACTCTCTTCATCAGGCAAAAGCCATCTCTTGCAAAGCACTCAACGAATACTTTTGGAGAAGACTATAAATAGAAGAAGAAACCTCTTTCGTGTAGTTGTTCTTGCTGAAAAATCATAACATCTTTTAAAAACAAAAAAACTCTTCTCTTGTATACTTTGATTGTAAAAATCTTTTTGTGTACTTACTTGTATATTCGTCTGATAAGACATTAAATCCAGTGAGGTAACTCACAAGTAAACCTTTTTCCAAAGAAATTGGTGGAAGCTTAAAGAGACTTTGATTCAAAGAATACTTGGGTTATTGCTTGGAAAGGCAAGTAAAAGACTACTTGGGTTGAGCCTGAAGAGACTTATGGAAAGAATACTTGTAACTTGAAAAAGTTAGTGGAACTTGGTTGTTGCAAAGAACTGGACGTAGTCTCTGGGGTGAGACGAACCAATATAAATCTTGTGTGCATTCTAGTTTGTCGTTCAGCTTTCGTCTGTCTTATAAAATGTTTTTGAAAAACTTTTTGATCATATCTTTCAGACGATACGTCTTTAACAAAGGTTTTGCAAAAATTTGTTATAACACAATTCAACCCTCCTTCTTGTGTTATCTTTGTGTTTTACAAAACTTGAGATCTTTAAACTTGAGTGAATTCATTTCTGAACCAATATAAAACTTATATGCTAAAATTGTTTTGACTGTGAATAAATAAAAAACCATGCAAGTGGGATCTCATACTTCATGGACACAATTTTTTTTTATGCAAGTAAACATGAAAGTTAAAACTTGACCCTTTTTTTTTATCAAAACATTTGAAATTATAAATTCTAATTGGGGTGAATTTATTACATGTATGGTGGTACTACTAGCTCAGTCACAAATCTAATAATATAACTCTCAGAGTTAAAGTATAACTACTCTAACTCCATTGAAAATGTTAGCCCAAACATCCCATCTAACTTTTTTATAGAAGGATGGATTATTAATTGATCGCTCATACTTCGCTTCCACTACGCCAATTAGATGTAGACACATGAAGGCTTGGAAGATTCATTGATGCTCTGTTGGTCTACCATGCAATGTATACTTCATGTTGATACCATCCATTCCTAGCTTGAAGTAGTTGCTTTCAAGCTCCTAGTTCTAAAGAGTTCTTTCTATCTCAAGGTTTAGTTTAACCAAATTCCTCGAATTTCACAATCTCATTCTAGGAATATTTGTGTCTTGTGAAAAGGAGAAATAAAATTTAAAAAAATAAAATAAAAAGACAAAAAACCAAAAATGATTGTTTAGTCTAGCTAAATTGTAAATAAAATAAATATCACCAAAACTATAGTCTTTGACGACAACGCAAAAAACTTGATGTGTTGCAAGCGCATGATTTTATCAAGTAGTATAAAATATTATCATCTCTACAAATTATGGCAATGATTGCCAAAATATTTGTAATAAGACTATCTAAACACCAATTAATTTAGAGTAAATTACACTAACTACCCTTGAAGTTTTGTCAAATTCTTTTCTATACCCCTATTTTTTTTTACTTATACACTAACTCTCTTAATAATTTTTAAAAAATTATACTAACATTCCCTATACATTACATCAATCCTCCTTAATTATTTAAAAATATTACATCATGTACCTCTATAAGAGATTGTTGTAAAGGTTAAAAAAGTAAAGAGTTTTGTGCAGTCTTAAGAAACTTCAAAGGTAATTAGTATAATTTACGCATTAATTTAAATTGGGAAAGGGAGAATGAAATAAAATTATAAAAAAGAAAGAAAATTCAAAATAACAGTAATTAAATAAAGAAATGAGATTTAAAGAACTTTCTAATTCGTAGGTTCACCACAATTACAATTAATAGATGTTTAAAGATTGCCCATTTGATTAAGTTAGAATTATTTTAAGGGTGAATTGCCCTAATTTGATTATTGGTTCCTTTCAAAATCTCAACAACGTATTTATTTAGATTAATCCCTACTTTCATGGTAATTAAATCTCATCAAACACGTTAAGTTTTATGATAATTCAAATAAAAAAAAACCCCAAAAGGCTAGACTTATTTTAATTTGTGGTTTGAATCCTTAGGCTTAATTTCAGAGTTCCCATTAAAGTTTACCGTTTGGTCTTCTCCTTAACATCTAAAATCATATGAATAAGAAGAAATTGAATTCATAAGAATGAAAAACATCTAAAATTGAATTAAAATATTTATAACGTTATAAATGGGGGAATACAAAGGAAATTGTTAATCCCTTATAAAGCTACCCTAAATCTTAAAAAAAAGAAATTACTTACTCATGGTGAGCTTATGATCCTTAATCATAGAATTGAACATAAACCTAACCATCAAAGGTATAAAAAAAATAAGAAAAGAAAAGGGATAAAAGGAACTCCAAATCTCTAATATCTAAATAGTTGCAGCCTTTGTTGGACCTTCAAGATCATCTTTTGCCTTACCCTCTTTGATCTCTAACTTCTGTTCTCGAACTCCAAGTTCAAGACAACTCTCTATAATATGTCCCCCTTTTTTAAACACACTATAGTGTTTCTTTTATATTTTTGACTTTTCACTTATGCATTTCTGGTCCCAACAAGTGAGAACATAATCATAAGAAGCTCAATCCCATTATGAACACAACTATGGACAAATTCGTAGGCATCCCTTGGAACTCCTTGTTTTAGCCTTTTTAATTCCTTAATTGTTGAAATTTGAAAGGCAAACTTCATTCACCGTTTATGTTCTTAGTCCAATTTCACAGCTAGAATTCATTTGCAAATGCTCAAGTAAGCAAAAAGGCAATTAATTGAACAAAAACATTAAATAAAGTACTAAAAATTTACAAAAAAATATAAATCCTAATGATATTTGACTTAAATGAAATAAAAATAATATGTATATTTTACACACATAAGATAGCACAGAGTCTAAATAAATAGACTTGACTAAAAAAAACACTCTTGCTTTTTGAGTATAAAGAAACTTTTGTGCAAAAATACTTAGATTAGCAAGGTTGTACACCATGTACTTGAAATGTCTCAGTGAAAATATTGACTGACATCAAAGATTAGATGTAATTATAGTTGTCTGGGGATTAATTAGTATAAATACTTCATGTTGATATTCCTTTTCTCTCTCTCTCTTATATTGACATAAAGGTTTGGATTGTAATTTTAAATTTAAAGATTTTGGTTAAACAGTTTTGTAAAATAAATTTTAAACTTGACAATTTTAGGAATAAATTATTATCTAAGTAACTAAATGATTGATTTTGAACAAGTATTTCCAAATGCTTGCAAAAAGGTTTTCCAAGTTTTAAAAAGTTTGATAACATAATTCAACATCCTTCATATGTTTTATATTGTTTGTCCTTTCACATTTGATTGGAAATAATCGACAACAAAAAAGGATGGAATAATAATGATGGAAACTCTTAGTAAAAGAGTTTAAAGCTAAAATTTTAGTTTTCACTATATTTTTTGAAAAAAAGAAAGCACTATGCGTGGAAATGAAGACACCTTACCTTAACCATATCCCTTCAGTTTCAAACCTTTAAGATATGTATTGAAGATGAGCATAATAGGTGAAGTATCTTATCATTAGTGCAAGGCCGGCCTAACGTTGAATGAGGTTTAAGACAAACTTTGAAAGACATTTTTTACTTTAAATAAAAGAGTTATATGCTGAGTCTTTTTGTCAACATATGTGACCTTTTTGCCAACATATGTGGCTTTTTTACTTTATAAAAACTAATAGCAAATAATTTTTTGTTGGTGGGCCTAAAGCTTGAGCTTTAGTAGCTTTACCCTTAGGCCAACCCTACATGAGTGTTGGTCTCTTGATTATCTTGCTTTGGTGATATAAACAACAACATTAAGAGCTTGGTCAATGACACCCCACTCCAATGTTTCTTTTGCACCTCCATCGTTATTGTCACAAGGTAGAGAATAAAAGACCTTCGTGTTTATGACGTAGTCATGCTTATATGAATATATCGTGGAGAAGAAGGAAAGAAAGATTAAATAAAGAAAAAAAGTATCGTCCACAACATTAAAAAAAACACACGTTGAGCAAATTTGAATTTTGAAACAATGTCATTGTAGTGAAGATGAAAATGTATAGATTTTTTTTTGTGTAATGAAAATGTATAGAAGAAAATAATAAGAGTAAATATTATTTAAAAAGTTTAAAACTTGCAATTGTAGAGAGGTGCATGTATTAGATTGGATAAAAGGAAAAAAAAAAAACATTAGGCAGGAATTGAAATTAAGAATAGTTGACTTGTTAACATGTTGCAATTCACTCAACGAATTTATTATAATTATTGAAAAGTCCTTTCAAATTTTTGGTACATTTGCTTTGAAATCATAACTAAAGAATGAGGAGTGTTAGAAACACATTCTTTAACATACTATTTTTAACACATTTTCTATTATTGGTTAAAATTTATTGAAACCTATAAAATCATGAGTGTGACTCATTAAGTAAGAGGTAAGACTTACAAAATTTTGTAATTTATAACAGATTTAACCAATAATAAATAGTGTGTTTAAAAGAGTGTGTTGCTAACACCATAAAAAAACTTTATGTATTAGATATAGGTATGTCCATATGCAAACCTCGCTAAAAAAGGGAAAAGTGATTAAACAAAAGAAAAGAAAAGAAAAGAAAAAAGAGTTTCATCCACAAATTAGACTTTTGAAACAATGATACAACAAAAGGACGAGAATAAAGGCAGAGAATGTGAGTAAGCATTCCTTGGAAAATTAAAAACTTACACAGGGAGAGATAGAGATGTATTAAAAACTTTAATAATAATAATAAAATCTTAGATAAAAATGAAAATGATATATCTTACATGTAGTTTCTTAAATATTTTTAACATTATTATGTTTCAATTAATATTAAAATTTCGTTTTAATAACCCATATAATAAAAATCAACATTTAAAGTTAAAATTGATGATGGGGATAAAATGACAATTTTAATTAAAAAACCATGCTAAAAGAACTTTTTTTCAGTACATATGCTAAAAGTACTTAATTATTTGTAAATAAATTTTGTCCAAATTACATGAGTTTAATGGTCATGCACTATCAGTATAAAATTTTTTACACTATCATTCAATCAAAAATCACCATTAATATGACTTTTAAAGTATTTATTATAAAAGTTAATAAACTTATAATAAATGGTAATTTATGTTTAGATGACAGTGTAAAATTACTTTACATTGTCAGTGCACGAGTATTAAACTCAATTACAATTAGGAGCAGTTTCACTCTGAACATATTCATTATGACTATTGATTAGCATGCCTCATTTATTCGTAAAAGAACTCAAGATGTAAGCATCCCCGCATCATTTGTGCCTTAAATACGTGCGCTCTACATCACTGTCTTAATTATAATTATAATTTCAATCTAAACGACAAGTCTTAGCTGGCACGTAAGTCAAGTCCAATTTTGGAAAGTAGTTTATGCGCGTTATATACAATAGTATAGTTTAATTGTGCTTCGCGGTCACGACTAGTCGATGGTCAAGGCATTTAAGGCTATGGCAAAATTTAAGCAGTGTTTATATTATTAAGAAAAAAGTTAGTTATACCATAACTCTGTAGATCCATGTTGGTAAAATGGGTCTCGCAGGCTCCACTATCCAATGAAGATCTCCTCAAATTTATTGCTTTAGAGGCCCGTTTCAATGAAGGAGCTCTCGAAGTCAATAATGAAACAAAAAGGGAGTGTTGCAAGATTGCAAAACGACAAGCAAAGGACGACCATCTTTGTTGCCGACCAATGGCAGACAAAGAAAAAGCAAGAAGTCCACCTCAGACAAAAGAGATTCCCACTTATATCACAGGACAAGCTGATGATGCCAAGATTCTGCCGACATTATTGTGGAATGAGAGTCGTTGATCAAAGTCTTGTGCGAGAGCCCCTTATGTTATGAAAGGAGGACTCCGCTTCATTGAGGGGGCATCGCAAGTTTAGAGCACTTCTCTTCTCTTTGCTTGAAATCTCTTCCCAAATGTGCGAGTTGTACTCTGCTCCCACTAGGCTCCATTAGGGAGTCATATCTGTGCAACTAAACCTCTTAGAGAGGAATGCAATAAAACTAAGTATTTTCCAATACATCCCACAAGTATCACTGTATACTTCTTGTTCTTTTGATTATTTTGTACGGATAGGTTCTGGATCGTCGTTGAGAGGTCCTGAGAAGGGAGTACCGTGAAGAAGAAGAAAGGGAAACCGCCGACCAGTTGTCCGACGTTGAGCCTTGAGGCAAACCAACAAAAGAAAACAACCACCAACTACCAACGAAAGCATTCCCAGGTATTACACAGATCCCTGCTCTAATGAGTCTAGTAGGAGTCTTACTAATTATAAAACCAAAAAACAATATTTTTGCTGAAAACAAATAGTTTTTATGACTGAACAAAACTCTGAACAACCACGAATCTTCTATCTTAGTGAAGAAGATATGATGCAAGAACTAGCTCTGCAACGAAGGCGTGTTATAAACGCCAAATGTCAAAGCATCATCATCAAAGAGATGCACAAAATAGATTTCTCTAATAAAGAGGAAATTAAAATATTTCTACAACACTTAACTGCTATTGTAGAAGCACACACAGACAAAGCTGAAGGTCCCTCTGATCTTCGTGAATGAACTTTAAGCGAAAGAAAGAAACATTCTCTTCGCGCACAAATGTTTCAAATCCTTCAAGATTTCATCATAGATAACTAGTGTCAGAATATAGGCAAACGAAGGAAAACTTCGGTCTCTCACGAGCAGATTTGAAAATGGTGTCAGAGCAAAATTCTGATCCAAACAACTATGAATAGAGAAAAAGATCTCTACAATGTTCCTGAAGAGGAACAAGAAAACAAACAAGTCATCTCTCACGAGCAAGATGGCAATTACTCTGCTGATTACTTTGTCAAGCAAGACCTACTTGAAAGAATTTCAAAAGAAAAACTTTCTTTATCAACTCAAGAAGTCTTTGCTTCAGACAAAGGATTCACCAAGTTCTTAGACTTTGTGTTTCAACGAAAAATCCATGTTTACTGTGGAATTTCAACGAGAGAACTCCCCGTTGATATTAAATATACTCGTGGAAACACAAATCTGCCACTTCTCACTAGAGAAGACATTGATTCAAAACTCAGAAATCTGAGTACTAAAGAACGAAAGAAAATAGGATATGTACACATTGGAGCTGTACGAATCCTTATCAAATCTGCGTACAGGGAAGGACTAGATTCTCCCATAAAAGTAGCTCTGTTAGATAACAGAATCAAAAACCGAAAAGATACCTTATTCGGAGCAGTTCAAGGCAACTTAGCTTATGGCAAACTAATTTTTACTGTATACCCAAACATAGGTGTACCGTTAAATGCCGAAAAGCTAAGCACAACACTATGCTTTGTACACGAATTTGAAAGACAAGACCTAATGGATTCAGGAGATATACCCTTCTCCGTGACATACCTCGTAGGTTATGCTTTAACAAATAGTCATCATAGTATGAGGTTCAAAGGAAAAGAAAAGATTCAAATGAATGAACTTTTCAACGAAATAGGAAAAACACATAGCGTTCCTTTCGAAGAGCTTAAACGGCTCGAAGACCAATGGACTTTAGACTTAGCTTCTAAACCCTTTTTAGGAAAGTCTAAATCAATTACTATTAAAGGAACTGATCCACAAGTTGGAGGATTAGCCTTAAATGACAAACACGACCTAAGAGCAATGTCTCAAAGGATCACAAATTACAAGGATTTATTATCTGACAATTAATGTCACGATTTGAAAATCCACATATCTACAAAAACAGGAATGAAATTCCTATCAAAAGACAAGCACCTATCAGGAATAGGGAAGAAGCGGCTGAATTTGTCTTTACTAGTCATAAGACTAACATAGCCACTTGTGTCAAACAACTGAACAACTTGAATGAAGTTTTAGGAATAAACCTTCAGTTAACAAACCAGATTGCTCAGAAATTTGGACAACGAAACTCAATCCTAGAAGTTAAAGAACCTGATCAATTTGATCCTAGGTTTATTAATATCTCTGATAGAGACCAAACAAAAGATCTGAAGCAAGAACTCTCAGATATCAAAAAGTTGCTCAAAGAAACGCAAGACAGCATTGAGCAAAAACTAAAAGATCAACATGAACTTGCTGATCAAATTGAAAAGCTTAGAGACATAGTTTCTAAGATCCAAAAACAAATTTTAGTTGACCCAAATAGGCCCAATCCTATTGAAAGAAAACTAGATGAGCTAGCCCAAAAATTATCAGGATTTAGTCCGGATAAAATAACTCAAAACTTGACTCTTGTTGAAAATATCGACAAGAAGACATGAGCTCAAGAACAAAACCTGCAATGCTCCAAGAACAAATAGCTGACCTTAGAAACTTGACTGAGGCCATGAACAATAAAATAGATGAATTGAGAAAACTTATAAGAGAACTCTCAGTTCAAAAACAACCAATTCAAAGTTCAAACCAAGACTTTGAAAAAGCATCAGCAGTAATAATCGAAGCTATTACGGCTGAAATACAAAAGTGTGAATGCACAGAAAAACTTGCTAAACAGATATCTCAGATACCTGTAGCTATTCCTACTTCTCCAAAGGGAAAAACTCCTAAGAAAGAAACAAAAGGAAAATGGAAGCCATGGCCACCACCTCCTTTGATTTTACCAAAAGGAAAACAAAAAATCCCTCCAGATTTTGAAATAGGAAAACTCAAATGAGTCTTAGGGATAAAATCAAAACTTACTTCTGGAATAATCAGGGAAAACCTGAAATGAATGAAGTAATCAAACTCATGAGTCTTGAAGACCATGAACTCAAAATAGAAAACTAACACATCAGTTAAGAATGGCCATCAACTTTTCAGAACCTTCTTCAGAAGAAGAACCTGAAACACCAACTCCAAACATAAGGGTAACCTTTGACGAACAGAAGGGGAAGGATCTCATAATTCTGATCAACCATCTTCTTCCTACAGAAGACCACGTCATCATTCTAGACCATTCATGTCTAGTAATACTCAAAGCTATAGGTCTGGAAAAACTACGGGATACCAAACTACTATTCCCCTAGAATACCAACCTACAAGAAAATACGCAACAGGAATCTTAGATCATGATTGTGTTAATAATCGAAGAGAGCTCATAAATCAATGGGCTACAGAAATGAGTCTAATCATTCAAACTGATGATAACACTCGTGACGACTTGGACTTAATGGCCACATTAGTCCAACACAAAACCACTGGTAATGTCCGGAATCACATGAAATCTGGCGTGCTAGAAGAACTAAAATCAGTTTCTCAAGATGGAGAAACATTTCTCAAAAATATAGTCAATCTAATCTATACCCATTGGATTGGAGAAGATTATTTGACTAATGAAGCAGCTACAAAACAAGAGGAGAAAACAAAAGCTAAACTCCACTTAATGCAAATGGGTGTTTGTGATCTCTGTGAATATGAAAACTTTCACTGTGAATACGCATACCACTTTCACAAACTTCATCCTAGTGAATACAGACAATTTGTGGAAATATATCTACATAAAATTCCTTCCGCCCACTCACCCCTATCATTCCACCATATTACCTTCATCCTTCCCCACTCATCTTCATCTTGCTCTATTTTGAGTACCAAGAGACATGGAGTTTCTCAACGGGCTTCATCCCCAAGGGTCACTCAAGGGCCTTCATCCTTTCAACGGTGAGGCAATGGCACAAGCCATATTTCCTCCCTCTTCTCGGTGAGTTCGTTCCATTCTCCCCTTACTTTAGATCTTTTACACTGAGGACAATGTACGTTTTAAAATTTGGGATTGTTAGGGGTCATGCATTGCATTTATTTTATTTTAATCTTTCTTTTTAATGCTTAGGAGACATGCATGATAGGATGTTATTGCATTACATATTATTTAGGACTGCATTTGGTTAATGTTTGCATTGTTGCATCAAACTTCCTTGAAACTTGTTCATGTCTCTGTGTGTCTAACTATATTTCTCTTTGAATTCAATGGGTTGATTGCTTAGCATGTTTGAATTGCAGTAGAAAATATTGCATGATTTCCTTTAGGCAAGTTGAGAATTAGCATGAATTTTTCTTGTTTGAGTGCTCGCATGAAATTGAACTACAAATGTGAGATTTGAGCCTTAATTGGGGAATAATTCACTAGATGCCCCCATTCTTTTGCTTGAGTGTAAATTTCTCTTTATTGCATCCTTTAGAACTTGCTTTGGAACCTTGTTAAAGCTTTAATTTTTGTATTCATGGATGAGTATGATTAAGGCACTTAGGAATTTTCATTCAGACCCCTGAATTAGATTGCAAATTGACCCTTAGTTGCCCACATGAGCCATATACTATGATTTCCTTTGGTGTCCTATTACTAATATTTTGAATTTTCTTGGTACCTTGAGGGATACATTTTGGCAACCTTGTGAATTAAATTGGGGTGTGCTATATAATATCTTCAAAGTTGATGAAATGGAAGAAAAGAAAGTGGTTAAACAAATAAGGTTTCAAGTGATGAATGTGGTGAAACAATAAAAAAAAAAAAAAGAGAAGAAGAAGATGATATCAACTTAAAATGTGGAGAAAAGTGTTAAAAGTATAAAGAAAGTTGGGAAGGAAACAAAAAGCAAGTTTGGTTATGTATCCCTTGTGTTATTAATTGAGCTTAATGTATCCCTCGGCGGGATGCCAAGATTGCTTTATAGCCCTTTGCATATCTCTCCTTTCAATTTTCCACCTTCTTGTTTCACCCCTGGCCACGTTACATCCAATAAAAGACCTTATGATTTGTCCATGTTGACATAATCAGTGGTGATGAGATTCCTTATCAAGCCTATGGTAGGATGTTTTAATTGAGAAATGTGAGTGTAATTTCCTGATACCTTAAACACTTTGAGCGTGGAAAGGTGAGTGACTATGGTCTGTGTAAGCACTAATTTAAGAGAAATTGAGTTCTAATTGGACTTGCATAAGGTTATCTAGTGCTTAACTAAAATCTGCTGCTTAAGCTTTTTCCTCTTGGAGCTTTTGATTCATTGGATTCCATTTTGCTAATACATAGTGATTGCTTGAGGACAAGCAAGTTTTAAGTTTGGGGTTGTTTGATACATTGCATTTTATACTATAATTTACATCTTAATCCATGTAGGTTTACATGCATTTTAGCTTATTAGGAGTAGTTTTAGTACTAGTTCCCTTTATTTCCTTTATTTAATCACTTAGAATGCTTGAGGTGTGTTTTTGTGTTTGTTTGTGGATTTTAGGGAAAGTTTAGCATGAATTAATTTGGCTTTGGAGGTTAAACATTTAGACTTGAAGTAATTTGAAGCCAAGGAAGAGCAATGGAAGAATTGTTGAAGAAAAATGAAGAAAATTATAAATCCCGTTACCAGAGAGCGCCACGGCTTAACCGTGGCAAATGCCATGCTTGTGGTAAATTCCAGGAAAATGCCATAGGAGCTATCAGAAAGCGCCATGGGCTGCTCGCGACAAATGTCACACCCGTGGCGCACTGCTCTCATGAATTATCCTTATTTTTCTGTTTCTTTTTAGTTTGAGCTTGAACCCTTTTGTACTTTGGGACTTATATTGACTTCTTAGACTTAGGAAAAATGTCTGAACCTCGTGTTCTTGATGGCTTAGAGCAAAAGCATTGGATTGGAATCTTCTCCTCTTTCTTTACCCGGTTTGAATGTTTTTTTTTCTTTCTCATTTGTTTTCTATGGCTATGTGTGAGTAGCTGTCTTTGTTCTAGGATTGGGCGTAGCCCTATGAATGCTTAATGAATTGATTCCTTTTATCCTCGTGTAATTCTTGTTCTCTCTTGATTTCTTCTCTATTGATTTTCTTTATTGCGAAACGAATTAGCCACGTTTTACATAACCTTAGGGATTTGGGGAAGTATCGAAAAGTGAACTTAAATACTGGAATTATAGGGAAGAAACTTAGGTCTAAACCACGAAAGTAGGTGAAACCTTTGAAAATTAATTGAATTGACAAAGTGCTTATTGGATCTAATTAAACACACCACCACGAAAGTAGGAAACTAATTTGATTAGACACCCTTTTGTATCTTGAAAGAGAACGGAAGGTATTTTAGGTTAAGTCACCTTCAAGAAGAACAAGTAGGAGCACGGGATAAGAGAATTAATTTAGCAAGAATCATAGGGTGAACCTCGATCCTAGAAGCTTTTTTTTTACTGAATTTTTATCAATCTTATTTGCTTGCTTAATCAAATTCCCTATTTTCAATTCTTTTACTTTTACCCTAAAAACTTAAATTCCCAAATTAAACTCTCTTTGTTTAATTTAATTACATTGCGATAATCACAAAGTCAAACACAGTCTCTGTGGAAAGAACGATATTTATTACTAGGACGATATCGTACACTTGTGATAGCGTATCAGTACAGGTATTTTGGGAGAAAGACATATAGGACTCCTGTAGAAGAAAATTCTACAAACCAGCAAGACAAAAAGAAGTTTTGTCCTCAAGGGAAAAAGACTAGTAGATGTTGGACCTATAACGAAATTGGGCACTATTCAAATGAATGTCCTAATAGGCATAAGGAACCTGAAAGGGTTAAAATGCTTCAGCAGATATATTCTTTAGGTTACGAACCTATAGAAGAAGAAGGATGGAATACTCTAAATGAAGAAGTAAACATTCTGAATATCGGAGAAATAGAGTTTACTGATGGAGACTCTGAATCAAGTGCTGAGGACTCTCAATCTGATTGAGGAAAATCTTTTCCTCAACAAAACTAATCCCAATAGTATCTATGTTTTAGGAAAAACTAAAATTCAAAGGATACAGGGTAGTCAAAGTCCATTGTTATGTGGATACCGTTGCAAGCTTATGCATTGCCTCAAAATACATCTTTCCAGAAGAATTCTGGGAAAATGTACCAAAACCAATAATGGTAAGGATTGTTGATGGAAGCACCATTAGTATTACAAAGGTAGTAAAGAAAATTAGCTTAATCTTAGGAGGAGCTGAATTTCTCATACCAACAATATACCAACAAGAAACAGGTATTGACTTGTTACTGGGAAACAACTTCTGTAGATTGTACCAACCGTTTGTACAATACGACGATAGAATCATATTTCATCATCTAGACGATGGATCCATAATTCTACCAAAAATTGAAGCTGCTTATCTTCATGCCAAAGAATCTTTTTTAGAATCTCACAAAAAGAATTCTAAAATAAGACAACCGAATCCGGAAAATATATCTAAGGATATAATTTCCTATTTTTCAGAGGGGGGGAATTATGTAGAAATTTTCCACCTTTTTGAAGAAAAACAAATAAAATTAGCAAAAATAAATGAGCTAATTGACCAAGTTTGTTCAGAACATCCTTTAGATCCTCAAAAGACTAAAAAATCGATGACTGCTAAAATCAAATTAATTGATCCCACCACTGTTGTAAAAATTAAGCCTTATGAAGTATACGCCTGACAACAGAATAGAGATCAACAAACATACAGAAGAATTAGAAGAGCTAAATCTAATTGTTCCCAACTATTCACCTCATGTGTGTCCTGCATTTCTTGTAGAAATGGAATCAGAAAAGAAAAGAGGTAAAAAACAACTTGTGGTCAATTACAGACCCATGAACGAAAAAATTGTCGGTGATTCTTACAATCTACTAGACATGTATGAATTAATAGAACTTATTAGAGGAAAAAGGATTTATAATTCTTTTGATTGTAAATCAGGATTCTGGCAAGTTTTGCTTGATGAACAAAGCCAATTACTAACAGCTTTCACCTGTCCTCAGGATCACTGCCAATGGAAAGTTGTTCCTTTTGGTCTCAAACAAGCCCCGTCTATATTTCAAAGATTTATGGACCAAGCTTTCAAACAATTCAAAGAATTCTGTGTTCCTTATGTGGATATCATAGTTTTCTCTGATAATGAAAATGACCATTGCAAGCATGTTATGTTGGAAATAATTCTTTAAATACATGCTTTAATCTTTAATATGAGAGATCTTTAGGCGGAAGCATATAATTACAAAAGCATGCATATATCAAGAACAACCCGTTCTTGCTCACATAGGATCTATAACATGCTGGATTACTAAGGATAGGATAAATACCTGGATCCATAATCGGTTCCTGATCTAAGCGTTCTTCACAAAATCTTTGAGACAATTTATCACGAACACGAACAAAAAGAGCCAGTGGCTTTGTGGTTCTTCCTCAATTGAATCTCTTGAGTTCCTGATGGGACCTTAGCCTCTCTTTAGATGGGGAAAAGAGAGTATGAGTTTTCTGTGATTCAGTGTATTGGAGACCATAGCCTTCTTATAGTGTGTTAATCTAATAGGATTCCCATTATCCCCTAATAGGCCAACACTGACATCTGCTGATTTAAGCCCATATCATCTTATTTAAAAGTCTAATGGGCTCACTTAATTTGACCACATAAAATAAAGTCCACTAATGATAAATAGCTAATATAATTGTCTTATAATATTAGTCCATATTAATTATTGGAATATAAAATTCCAACAATCTCCCACTTAGGCTACATATTGTAACAATTATATCACAATTCTTTAGGCGCGCATCTGTATGCTATTTATCTTTAAACTTTTACTTTAACAATCTGGTCCATCTTATGCATCAATAATGGAACCATCGCGGCTTTCGTCACTATTGTAAAATGTGACTAAATCCCAATGACCACCACATCAACACACTTAATGACATAGATCAATATGGATGAGCAGCATGGAAATTACATGTAATGTGATCTCAATCATACCTATTTCCAACTGGTCCAACTTTAGTCTTTAGTGAGATCAATCCAAAGTCCTTAAGCACAAAAAATTTGCACACAACAAGATACAAACAAGTTGATAAATTCATAATCTTTATTTCTGTAGAAAAATAAAACAACATAAAGTTTGTATCATAGAACATAAGGAAAGACTCCCACTAAACTAAGGCAACCTTAGTGACAACACCCATATGAGCAACATGCTCGTGAAAGACCTTAGGTGTCAAGCCCTTAGTTAATGGATCAGCTAACGTAGAATTCATCCCTATATGTTTTATTGAAATCTATTTTTCCTGAACTCTTTCCTTAACTACAAGATACTTAATGTCGATAAATTTCGACTTCGTAGAACTCCTATTGTTGTTGGAGTAGAGCACTGCTGATTTATTGTCACAATAGATTTTGAGTGACCTTTCAACGGTGTTAATCACGCGTAGGCCCGTGACAAAATTTCGCAGCCATAACCCATGCTTTGATGCCTCATAACAAGCCACAAACTCCGCTGCCATAGTTGAAGAAGCTACAAGAGTTTGTTTGGTAGACTTCCAAGAAATAGCTCCTCCAGCCAACATGTAGATGTAGCCTGATGTGGAGCATCTGTTGTCGGGGCATCCCGCAAAATTGGAGTCAGAGTACCCAATGATCTCTAAACTATCAGACTTCCGATAAGTAAGCATGTAGTTTCTTGTTCTCTTCAAATAACGCATCACGCGCTTCACTGCTTTCCAGTGCTGCATGCCAGGATTACTTATATATCTCCCCAGGACTCCCACTATAAATGCTATGTCAGGACGAGTGCAAATTTGAGCATACATAAGACTCCCTACAGTGGAAGCATAAGGAATCTTTTGCATCTCTCTCTTTTCAAGATCAGTAATGGGGCACTGTTTGAGACTAAACTTATCTCCTTTAGCAACAGGTGTATCTCCTGGTTTACTATCTTTCATGTCGAATCTATCCAAAATTGTATCGATATAGCTCTTTTGTGATAACCCAAGAATACCTTGAGAACGATCTCTAAGTATTTGGATTCCTAAGACAAAAGAGGCGTCCCCAAGATCTTTCGTCTCAAATTTTTTGTGAAAAATTTCTTGGTTTCGTGCAATAAGCCTATATCATTGTTGGCTAGTAGGATGTCATCAACATATAATACTAGAAAGACAAATTTACTCCCACTAAACTTTTGGTATACGCAATCATCAACCAAATTTGCCTCAAAGCCATAGGAGGTAATAACTTGATGAAATTTGTAATACCATTGACGGGAAGCCTGTTTAAGGCCATAGATGGATTTCTTTAGTTTGCACACCATGGACTTTGTATTGCCTAAAACAAAGTTTTCTGGTTGCACCATATAGATTGTTTCATCGATGTTGCCATTCAGAAACGCAATTTTTACATCCATCTGGTGTAGCTCTAAATCAAAATGAGCTACAAGTGACATTATAGTCCTAAGAGAGTCTTTCGAAGAAACCGGAGAGAAAGTCTCTTTATAATCAATGCCTTCCTTTTGAGTAAAGCCTTTGGCAACAAGACGAGCTTTATATCTCTCAACATTACCCTTTGAATCCCTTTTGGTTTTAAATATCCATTTACAACCAATGGGTTTCGCACCTTCAAGCAATTTGACGAGATCCCAAACGTCATTGTCAGCCATCGATTTCATCTCATCATTCATGGCATCAATCCACTTTTGAGAGTTAGAACTTCGCATAGCTTGACTAAAGTTTATTGGGTCTTCCTCAGTCAAGCCAATGCCATCCTCATGTTCTTGAAGAAATACAATATAATCATCTGAAATTGCACTTCTCCTTTCTCTAGTGGATCTCCTTAGCAGCACTTCTTGAGGTTGTTGAGTTTGAACTATAGGTGGTGGTGCTTGGGGAGGAATCTCAGTGTTGTCTTGTTCTTGAATGATGTTAGGAATAACATCATTATTAAATACTGGATCTGTTTCTTGAACAATGATAGGTGCAAAGACTTGTTCATTGCCAATGACAGGTTCTTCTTAAAAGACAACACTCCTTATGTTTCCTTCCCCTCCAAACTCAACTTCCTCAAGGAATCTTGCATTCCCTGTCTCAAAGAAGGATCTTGTAATGGGATTGTAAAACTTATACCCGCGAGAGCGTTCAGCATAACCAACAAAGTAGCAACTAACTGTTCTTGAGTCTAGCTTACCTTCATGCAGCCTATAAAGCCTTGCTTCAGCAGGACATCCCCAAATTCGCATGTGCTTGATGCTGGGCTTTTTCCCAGTCCATAGCTCATAGGGGGTTTTAGCAACTACTTTACTTGGTACCCTGTTGAGGATATAAACTGCGGTCTTTAATGCCTCTCCCCAAAGCGACTCTGGTAGAGAAGAATGACTAATCATACTCCTTACCATATCCTTAAGAGTCCGGTTTCGTCGTTCTGCAACTCCGTTCATGCTGGGTTTACCCGGCATAGTGTATTGCGGAATGATTCCACATTCATTGAGGAAAAGTGCGAAGGGCCCTAGATGTTGTTCACCTGATCCGTCATATCTGCCATAGTATTCTCCACCACGGTCAGATTTGACGGCCTTAATTTTCTTTCCTAGTTGAAGTTCAACTTCAGCTTTGAAAGACTTGAAAACGTCTAGAGACTGAGACTTCTCATGTATTAAATAAAGGTAACCGTACCTTGAGTAATCGTCTATGAACGTAATAAAGTATCTTTGTCCATTCCATGAATTCGTAGGGAAAGGACCACAGATATCCGTATGTATTAGTTCTAAGAAATCCTTTGCTTTTTCGGCACCTAAATTTCTTTTGTTTGTTTGTTTACCCTTAATACACTCAACACAGACTTGGAAGTCTGACAAATTTAAGGGTCCAAGAATTTCCTCCGACACAAGCCTCTGAATTCTTTGTTTAGAGATGTGGCCTAAGCGCTTATGTCATAAGATGGCAGAATTCTCATTTAATTTCGTTTCGTACCACGCGAATCTGTTTGCAATATCTCGTTATAGGAATGCTTAATATCAAGCATATAAAGATTGTCAATTAAAGATCCGTAACCAACAATATTTGAATTATAAGAGAGACTAACTTTATTATTTTCAAATGAACAAGAATAACCAGATTTGTCCAAAATAGAAATAGAAATTAAATTCCGTCTAACAGACGATGCAACATATGTCTCAACCAAATCCAAATAAAAACCAGTCTTTAAAAGTAATCTAAAAGTTCCTATAGCTTTAACTGCAACTTTATTGTCATCGCCCACATAGATGAATCTTTCAGCATCACTTGGTGGACGGCTCCATAGGTAACCCTGCATAAACATACTTATGTGAGTAGTAGCACCAGAATCTACCCACCAAGTGTCCTTGGGTACAGAAACTAAATTAACTTCATAACAAACAAAAGTGAGAAGTTTACCCTTCTTTGCACGCCAAGCGGCGTACTTGGAACAATCCTTCTTCATGTGTCCTGTCTTCTTGCAGAAGAAACAAGTAAATTCCTCATCTTGCTTCTTC
Source organism: Spatholobus suberectus (assembly GCA_004329165.1). Taxonomy (NCBI): domain Eukaryota; kingdom Viridiplantae; phylum Streptophyta; class Magnoliopsida; order Fabales; family Fabaceae; genus Spatholobus; species Spatholobus suberectus. The sequence continues at coordinate 19,426,824 of CM014734.1, forward strand.
AGCTTCTTCTTTTGAGAAGAACTTTCCACAGTTTCCTTATGTTTCTTCCTCTTTTTATTCTGAGAGGTCGAAGCCAAATGAGTACTTTTAGTCTTATCCTTCTGCAGTCTCTCTTCCTCTTGCACACAATGAGATATAAGCTCATTGAGGGACCATTTGTCCTTCTGAGTGTTATAACTCACTTTGAATTGCCCAAAGTGTGCAAGAAGTGAGATCAAAACCAAGTGCACAAGCAAATCCTCAAAAAGCTCTAACTTTAGTGCCTTGAGTTTTGATGCGAGATTAGACATCTCCATAATGTACTCCCTTATATTCCCTTTACCTTTATACCTCATAGAGATGAGTTTAGCCAAATGACTACTCGTCTCAGCTTTTTCATTCTTGGCAAAGAATTGCTCTATTGCCTCCAAGAACTTCTTGGCATTCTCGCTCTCAGCAATCGAGCCCCGAAACGCCTCCGGAATGGAGCGTTTAATGATCATGAGGCACATTCGGTTGGACCAATCCCACCTCTCAATTTTTGCCTCATTAGAGTTCTCCAAAGTGGAAATGGGTCGTTCCGTCCTCAGTGCCAAGTCCAAGTCCATACAGCCAAGAACAATTTCTACAGCCTCTTTCCATGACTTGAAGTTCGTCCCATTCAACATTGGGATTCCATTAATTTGAGTAGTGAAGTTAGGAGCAGTAGTGGTAGCAACTAAAGAGAAAACAATAAACATACAATAACATTAGTGGGCATGTCAAAAGATAATTAATAAGACATGCACAATCAATCTTTATGGCAAATTTAAAGACCCAAACAAGATACCTAGCGCACCATTAATCCTCAATCTTTGGATTGAAAGAACTAATTGCAAGTGGTACTCTTGACGCAATGATCAAACATTGGTGATAAGTCCTGTCAAACAACAGTTGTCTTTCGACACTCCATTGTTCACATGGAAAATCAATCTTTATAATCACCACACATTTACCATCGCAGGCATGTAATTATCCGGCCAAACTGTGTCTTCCTTTGGGCCGAGCACAGTCCGCATGAATAATTCCATGCAACATCTATGTAAATTGAATCTAATTAACCTACGCAACAGAGGTTACTTTAGCAACATGTTGTTTCAATTAATCCAACCAAAATTACCAGACAATAATAAAATATAGGAATGGTCTAAATTTGTCGAAATCATGCATAAGCGTTGACGTCAATTTTAATTCCATATTTTCTAAATACATCAACAATTTACTAGTAAATTAGAAAACACAATAATTATATTTTTTATATATATCTTTACGAGAATATCAAAATTGATTGACGTCAATCTTACTATATATATAAAAAAAAATATATCGTTTCTTAAAAAAAAAATGATCCTAAATTAATATACATTAAACCGTATAATTAAGAAAACCAGCAATATCAAAACTGCCATTATCTAATTTATAAATACTTGATGCACCATATATTGCCACGACTAGATCCTTGATATGGTGCGGCTCTAATTTGAGATCTAAATGCATCACAATCGAAAAAAAATAAATAAATTAGGCAGCAGAATTAACACACTTAGGGTTCATACAGAATTGGGGAAAAACTCATTCAAGAAAAACCAAGAATTATTCAATTAATCAAAAATTAATCCTAATAACCCAACATAGAAGACCGCTCTGATACCACTTGTTGGAAATAATTCTTTAAATACATGCTTTAATCTTTAATATGAGAGATCTTTAGGCGGAAGCATATAATTACAAAAGCATGCATATATCAAGAACAACCCGTTCTTGCTCACATAAGATCTACAACATGCTGGATTACTAAGGATAGGATAAATACCTGGATCCATAATCGGTTCCTGATCTAAGCATTCTTCACAGAATCTTTGAGACAATTTATCACGAACACGAACAAAAAGAGCCGGTGGCTTTGTGGTTCTTCCTCAATTGAATCTCTTGAGTTCTTGATGGGACCTTAGCCTCTCTTTAGATAGGGAGAAGAGAGTATGAGTTTTCTATGATTCGGTGTATTGGGGACCATAGCCTTCTTATAGTGTGTTAATCTAATAGGGTTCTCATTATCTCCTAATGGGCCAACACTGACATCTGCTCATTTAAGCCCATATCATCTTATTTAAAAGTCTAATGGACTCACTTAATTTGACCACATAAAATAAAGCCTACTAATAATAAATAGCTAACATAATTGTCTTATAATATTAGTCCATATTAATTATTAGAATATAAAATTCCAACATGTTATGCAGGTCTTAACAAAAGCAAAAGAATAAGAATTTGGAATAATCCTTTCAAAGCAAAAAGTCCAACTCTTCAAAGAAAAGATCAATTTTCTTGGTCTTGAGATTACAGAAGGTAGGCACTGTCTTCAACCACATATCTTGGATCATCTTCAAGATTTCCCGAATTCTATAGAGGATAAGAAAAGTTTGCATAGGTTCTTAGGAATCCTTACATATGCAAATGAATACATATCAAAGTTAGCAGAAATTAGAAAACCGCTACAAGCAAAACTAAAGAAAGATGTTCCATGGACATGGACTCAAGAAGATACAAATTATGTGACTAAGCTAAAGAAGAAACTAATAAAGTTTCCTAAGCTTTATCACCCAAACAGAAAAGATTCCCTGATCATAGAAACTGATGCCTCTAATGATCATTGGGCTGGAGTCTTGATAGCAAAAACTCTTGAAGGAGTTGAACGAATTTGTAGGTACTTGTTCCGGAAGCTTTAATAAAGCAGAAAAGAACTACCATTCCAATGAAAAAGAAACTCTTGCTGTTATTAATACAATACAGAAGTTTCGAATCTACTTAAATCCTGTAAAATTTCTTGTTAGGAGTGATAATATAAATTTCAAGTATTTCTTGAAGACTAATATTTCAGGTGACTATAAACAAGGAAGACACCTCAGATGGCAACAATGGCTTGGATATTATCAATTTGATATCGAGCACATCAAAGGTGAAACAAATGTTCTTGCTGACGTATTAACAAGAGAGTTATTTTTTGCAGGAACAAAAAACTAAGGAACATGGAGTCTCTAGACGAAATCAGGATGAAAATCCAACTAATGGAACTTGAGCTACAAATGCTAAGGTCCAAAGAGGAGCTGATCGTAAAGATGCAGTCCCAAATCAAAGGGAATAGTTCCCCATCATCTTCGGATGAAAAATCAAACTCGTCTAAGGACGTTAAATCAAACGAAGAGCCTATTCATGCTCAAACAACTTCGAAAGAAGAACCGGAGATTCAAACTCCAGTGTCTTGCACTCAAGACCAAAAGGCTATAAAAAAGCCTAAATATTAGGTTATTTTTAACGGACCAAATTCAGGGATTTACACCAACTGGGCTGTGGCAAGTTCCTATATTTTGAACAAACCTGTCTCTCACAAAAGTTTTGAAACAATTGAAGAGGCAAGAAAAGTCCAAAGAGAGTATGAAAAAACAACTCTCAAACAAACTGGAAAATCGTTGTATTTAGGAAATGATTTCTTAAAACCAAAGGTTTCTTTCAAAAATGTTCTTAAGGAAAAGGTTCCTCTTCCTCCAAGAACAACTCCAAGAATTCTGAGAAAACATAAGTCTTTTGAGAATATTTCAGTCAAAGTTAATTATTTGACTTTCTTTGAAATGTTTATCAAAGCCGAAAAAGCTGGTGATTGTATTGAAACAGAACATTTCTTCACCACTGACAAAAAAGATTTCTCTATTTAACTTTGTTAATGGAGCAGACGCCAACCCAGTCTACAAAGCTTTTTGCTCTGGATTAGTTGATTCAATATATCCAAGTTCTAATCTTCAAGAGCTTAGGTATTTTCCCGAAGGTCTTTTGAAGACAATCAAAACATTCAGGACCTGAGTAATGAAGTCCTCTGATATGCCAATCTTTCTCTCCATCAAAAGCTCTATCATAGACTAGTACGATGAAGAGATGACTCAAGAAGCTCTTCCAATATATCTAATCTTCAATAACATATTTTTGTATTCATTTTTCTCTTACACATTATTTATTATATCTCATAATAATAAAGAGAGATAAACATAAAAAATATTAATGTATAATTTGTTTTATGTGTATCACTATATCTATTATTAATAATATCAGAAAGGACCACTCGAAGAGCAAAGGCCAGGCTACCTACCTATTATGAAATTTGTTCGTGTTTCAATTTTCAAAAGCACAGTATACAAATAAAAATGAAAGTTATTACTTCGCGTCAACAACTCAGTTGATATAAAATACGAGAGTGACAAGAAATCAAATTTTTGGCTTCACTTTTGCGGTTTTGCCCGTCAAATGAATAAAAAATATGAATTTAACTTAAATGTATTGAGATGTAAAAGTCCTTCGGCTAATTACAAATTATTATATATAATAAATTTATTAAATTTTATAATAATTACTTTTAAAATCATATTTAATATTATTTTTTATTGATAGTACATAGAATTAAACTCAAAAAATATTTACATATTCAAATTTAAAAATTTATGCGCATCATGTATCTTTAAAAAATATAAAAAGAAAATTAATAATAAATACAGTAAAAAAACAATTAATTTATGAATTCAACACGATAGATAAATTTGGTCCTTAGTTTAGTTTCTGAAAATGACAATCACTATAAAATTAATACCGTCAATCAGTTTAATAATCATTAATCAATTTTATTTCTGACTTTAGGACTAAACTAATTGATATAAATTTATGTTAAGGACTAAACTATGAGTTTAATTTCTATATATTGTCAGTGTAAAAAAATTTACATTGTTAATTAATTATAAATCATGATAAATATAACTTTTTAAGTAGTTATGGTAAAAGTTAACCATATATGTCAATTTGTGATTAAATAACATAAAAAGTAAAAACTCTTTATAAAATTAGTACATAAACTATTTATTTTTAAACTATTTTTCATAATGTCAATAGTTATGTGTTAATAATCACTATTTTTTTTACTGACTTCACCAGAGTGACTTAGAAAAAAAAATCATATGCACTAAATTATCCAATTAACAACTAAATTAATATTTTTTTATGAGTATAATATCTATGCATTGTTAGTGTAAATTATTGTTAATATGACTTCTAAGATAATTATTGTAAAAATAAACAAATTTATCATACATGTCAATTTATGACTAGAACACAATGTAAAAATCTTTTATATTGTTAGTGAATAAATTATTTACTCTTTTTATATTGTAAAAAACAAACTAACCATTGTAGTAGTAGGGAGAGGGTAGTTATTTTTCTTTTAGTCATGTGCAAATAGTTAAATATATGGGCAATTATTAAGGGTAAAATAGACAAAAATAACATGGATACCAAATGAGATTATTGTCATTATTATTAATATAGAAATATAGATTACTAGGGAGAGGGTAGTTATTTTTCTTCCAATCATCTAAAGATAGTTAAATACTATATGAGTAATTATTAAGGATAAAATAGACAAAATAATAATAATATGTATACCAAATGAAATTATTGCCATTATTATTATTATAGATTATAGATATAAATTATGAAATTTAATAGATATGCACTATCAGTTTAATTTTATACTATCAATTAATTAGAAATTAATTTTTGTGTAATTTTAAAATAATTATCATCAAAATTAATAAACTTATCATATGTAATAATTTGTAATTAATTGGGCGTATGTAACTATGTATACATAACCTCAAAAAAAAAACTATGCATACATACTTTTTCCTTATAAATTTTTTTTTGATAAAAAAAACTGTAGAGAAAAAACTTTACAATCTTGAGGATTAGAACGATATGAGTAAACATCCTCTTCAAAAGGATACTTTTCCCAAGAATTGAATCAAAAACCTCTTATTTTGTGAAATATCTCTATACACTCTTGCTCTAGCACATTTTTAATGGGCCAAACTCCTTTGGGTTACTTTTTTCCCATAGATTATTAGTGAAGATTATTCGTACCATTATTATTATTATTATTTAATAAAACATGGGAAAGGCATCTTAGAAAAAAGGAAAAAGCAACAGCGGGAGTCATCGTCTCTTGTGATCTCCGAACACAAACTAAGCTTCAGAATCTTTACTCTCTCGCTCACTTCCCACGCCCTTCAAGCACTCTGTCCTGTCGATCTCTCTCTCTCTTCTTTGTAAATCGTGTCTTCAACCAAGCAGGTACGCACGTGCGTGTTCTCATCAACTCGTTCCTCGTAATAATTGTCGGATATGCAGTTTTCTGTTATGGTTTTGTTTAATAGCTTGCTTGCTACCTGATCTGTTAATACTGTGTCGTTTAGGACTAATTCCTCTCCCTTCAAGGATGTACGCTATTTTACGTCCGAGGGTTTTCCCAGTTTATTAAATTCTTGTCATGATTTGCGGCTTCTCCGTTCACACTGTTGGTTTTAGTTAACTGTTTTTCCTTCACGATTCGAGTGGTTCCGATGTAGACTTTGATTTTGTTTTGGGCTTTTACTAGGATTTTATTATTCTCTTGATTTGTGGCTTTTCCACTTCTAAATTGTGTAAAATTGCTCCACTGTTCCAATGTTCATGTGTCTGGATTAGGATCATGATTATACTACTCTCTAGTGGCTTGATTAGGGTGTTTTATTACGTTAGCACTTAGATACTGTTACAAACTTACAATAGTCCTCGCACTTGACCTGGAACCTGGACATTGGTTTAGGCATTCTGATCATCGTACCAGGGAACCTACTTTTTGGTTTTCGAACAGCTACTGTCGGTGTTTCACACTTTCGTGTGTTTCACCCTTTGGTGACACTGGCTAGCAGTGTCATGAGTTTCTTGTTTAAGGAATTCGTGCCATTGACACTTAACAAATGTGAAGTTTCATTCTACCTTATCTCTTCACCCTACATTTGTGTTTTTCCATCTGTTTGTAGACTCTGATCTGACACTTTGCAATTGCTTTCACCCTAAATTATGATTTCAAGACACGCTTTGTTTAGGTAAAGAGAGAAATAGAGAAAAGAGAAGTAAAAAAGAGAGAAGTAGGAGAGAAGAGAGAATGAGTAGAAAATGAGTAGATTTTTAAGGTGTTTGAATTAAAAGAAATAGGAAAGAAGTAGAAGAGAAAGAAAAGTGAGTGTGTAATGTAAAAACATATTTATCGTTAATAATATATTTATATAGTTCAAAATTAAAGGGTAGATAAGTCATTTTAATTTTTCAATGGGTCTCATAATTTTTTTTTCACTTTTTCTCCAAAATCTCGTCTCACATGGAGAGATTTTTTGTGTGTGTGGGTTTCACATTTTTTTTCTCTCTTCTACCACTTCTCTCCTTTCCCAAACAACCAAAAACTTTATTCCCTCTTACACTTCTTTTTCACATACTTCTCTCTCTTCAAAATCTACCGAAACAAACACAGCATGAGTGTGTTTTTTGATTAGTTTATTTTATTATTTTTTGCAGCTTTTTAAGAGTTTTTTTTTTTATTTTGGGTAAAAAAAGCTATTATTTTTCAAAAGGATTTGTTTTGTACTTTTTATGACATATAAGTTATGCAAGCTCTTTTGTTAATTTGAGGTGGGGGCGGGGCAAGCTGAAACATTTCTCTGGCTTTCCACAACCAAGATTTATCCATCATTGATGATTTTTCTGCTTTATATTATTGTAAATTTCATTGCAGATGGCAATGCCGGAAACAAGTCCTGCCGCCACTACTCCCAGTGCTCAAGTTGTTGGCAATGCCTTTGTGGAGCAGTATTATCACATTCTGCACCAATCCCCAAACTTAGTGCACAGATTTTATCAGGATTCAAGTTTCTTAAGCAGATCAGACAGTAATGGTGTGATGACGACTGTGACAACTACAACAGTAAGTATATAAGTCTACCCGGCCGGATGTGCATGTACAATTCACTTCTTTGATGATAAAAGCACATATTGCTTACATCCAATGGTATCTAGAATAACTACTATCCAACTAAATATTTTAAAAAACGTTAAAGATAAAAAGAGATAGAATGCATTGAAATCGTTATTGAGTCTTTGGAATCAGATATTTGTGGCCATTTTGAAAATAGTTCTTTCTGACATGTCGCATATTATGCATTTTATCTTAGCATTATGCCATTATTTATGATTCAGGTCCTTATTTAACTAAAGAATGGCTGAAATAAAAAACTCATCTATTAAACCACCAGATGACTGGAATTGTGATTCTACTGTTATGGATTTGTAACTTTGGATTTAAGATTATTGAACTGATGTTTTTTCCTTAAATTTTGAATTGAAAGTATACAAGTTTAATACCAAGAGGATATGGAAAAAAATGTGACTGAGTTTTTGTGAAAGCAATCTAGTATATGAAATCCTGAGGGTTGTTTCTTGCAGTAATTTAAGTGGTGAGTTTTCTGGGATTTGTATAGTTATTTTATACTTAATAAGGAGAAAGAATTGGTTGTTAGGTTTGTTCTGAAATAAAACTCTGTTAACACAATTATGCTTCAGATATCATTGAGAAGTTTAAAGGTATGATAAAGTGCCCTTTTCAAACAAAATGAAGTAAGCATTGTTTGGTTCAAAGGAGGGGAACAGAAGGGAGGAAAGGACCCTTTTGCTTGGTTTTTGAGGAGTGAAGGTATAGTAGAAAAATAAAGTATTTCACTATTATACCTTTACAATTGACTAGTGAAATCATCAAACTTAGGTATTCAAACTAAGGATAATTTAGTCAGCACAGTTCACAAAGTTTAAGCATCCCCCCGGCCTCCAAATCTCCCCAATATTGGCGGGGAGGCAAAAATGGGAAGGGGAGGATTTTGACCCCTTATTTCCCCTCCCCTCCCCTCCATTCCTCTCCAATCATTATGTAAGAGACCTGACATGAAAAGTCACAATAGAGGCTTCTTTGGAACAAAACTATAACAGGGCTAAAGGATGCTACATCACTGATAACACTATTTTATTTTGTCACAAAATTAGTGGCCTTGAAGCCCAGGTGACCTTTAGGCCAATTGATATTTGGACCTTGCCACCTTGGCAGTATATACTATCAATAAAAGTAAAGATGATTATGCGTTTATGACAATAAGTATGAAACTTAAGCCAGATCAGTGTTTTGTATGCATGGCTTGCTTAGAAGCGCAGCAATTGTTTAATCATTAAGTTATAATGTATTATGATAGTTGGTCATGATGACTGACTGCCCTTATATAGAGTGATTAACTTAAATAATCAATTTACTTTTTGTCCTAGCATCATGATGTTTAGGCTAGGTTTATCTATACTTCATGATTCTCTCTCAAACTACAATTTAGTCATTCTCTAGCTTTGCAATATGGATACTTTACATTTGTCTATGCTAGATGATAGCTACCAGCCCATCTTATGTTGAGTCTTGTTATCTGTTTCAATCATATTTGAAAGAGCAATAACTGAACATCCATTTATCGATTATATGAACATTTCTGTCATTTGGCAATACTAGTTCTTCTCTGAACATATTTAGCTTAACAATTGCTTAGATTGTTTTGTCCTCTCCAACAACAACAACAACAACCAAGCCTTTTTCCACTAGGTGAAGTTGGCTACAAGGATCAAACGCCGCAATGTTGTATTGTGAACCGTGTCCTTAGACAAACCATCAACCTCTAAATCTTTCATCGTTTTGCCTAGAATTTCTCTTGGATTCCCTCTACCTCTAGTGATAGGGCTACTGTCCATCTAATCTACTCAATTAATTGGGGCTTATACCACTTTTCTTCACACATGCTCAAGCCGCCTAAGACAAGATTCACAGTTTTTGGTATACTTAGCTAAATACTATTGTAATGTGATAACATGCTTTCTCCCTTGCTAAATACAAATGTCATGTAATATGTCTAGTTTGTGTTTGTATAACATTTGTACTCCCTATGAAGCTGCCTATTAATGGTTTGGTTTCTGAAGAATTTCCTTACCTAACTGTTGGATCAGGCAATCAATGACAAGATTACTTCCCTGAATTATGAAGATTATACAGCAGAAATAAAAACTGCAGATGCTCAGGAGTCTTATGAGAAAGGCGTGATAGTTTTAGTAACTGGATGCTTAACTGGAAAGGATAATGTGAGAAGGAAGTTCTCACAGACATTCTTTCTGGCTCCACAAGATAAAGGATATTATGTCTTAAATGACGTCTTTAGGTACATTGAGGAGAATGACACATCACAGTTAAATTCTGCCTCAGTAAATGTCATCAATGACAATGCTGAGGCAGTGCACGTGCCAGAATCAGGTTAGCATGATTTTTCTCCACATGTATATGTATTCAACAGTTATTTGGTTTGCTTAAACCTCAATTTGTAATTGCTTCTTCCATGTTTCTAGAGGATATGCATGCTCCCGAACATCTTGTGGAAGACACTGCAACTTTGGCAGAGAGTGAAAACCTTAATAATGGTGCTGAAGTTTATCATCCTCAGGATGAGGAAGAAGGATCAGTTATTGATGAAGAGGTTGCTGAACCCCCTACTGATTTAAGTCAGAATGATATTGTTACGGTTCATGATTCAACTTCTGCTGTCCAGGATGGTGCACCAAGGAGATCATATGCAGCCATTGTGAGTTTGTCCTTATACATTTTCTTGCCTTGTGCTACTCTTCTGCTCCTTTACGTTCATTAACTTAATGATTTTCATTTACATGAAGGTAATGAAAAGTAACACAGCATCTGGTCATGTCTATGTTCCCAGCCGAGCTGCGAGAATGGCATCTGCTAAATCCAGTGAACAATGGCCTACGACTGCCAAATCAACTCCCGGACCTGAGGCATTAGCTCCTAGCAGTGATAGTGCCCCTGGGAGTAGTGATGTTCATGAAGAAGGTATATATTGGTGCTCGTTGACATGGTTGACAGCCATTTTCTTTTTAAGACCAGTGAACTGTGGTTATCTAGACACATTTTCCTCCTTGGCTTATTTGTTTCATCTAAAAATGACTTGTGAGTGGAAGAGATTAAAACAAATACATTAAAAAAAAGGAGGCCAAATGAATTGATAGAGTTTATAACTTCATATATACTGGTGCATTAAATTCTAGTTTGAAAATCAATTGACTTGTTCTGTACTTTTAACAGCTGGAGGTCACTCCATATACATACGGAACCTACCATATAATGCAACAGTTGAACAACTTGAAGAGATCTTTAAGAAATTTGGTCCTATTAAGCGTGGTGGTATCCAAGTTAGAAGTAGCAAGGTCCGTGGATATTATTGTCTGCATTTTCAAATTATCTAAGCATTATTTGAGGCAAGCTTATGAGCTATATTTAATTTTGGCTTCTTGCAGCACGGATTCTGTTTTGGCTTTGTTGAATTTGAGGAATTGAGTTCCATGCACAGTGCACTTGAGGTACAGAGTGTTATTTTGAACTGTTGATTTTGTAGTTCTGCTCTGCTCTCTGTTTATTTGGCCGTCGAAGAAGTGTCTGTTTGTGAACGTCCATAAGATTAGAAGTTTGAATATCTTTCAGAATACTTTTAGTTTATTGGTAGTGGTACAGACTACAGATTAGCATTAGCTAGTATCAATGTTGCCTATATTTCCCAAGCTTCAGCTTCTGATTGGAGCAGTTCTGGGGCTATAATGTTCAGGAGTTGAGTATGTTCTGCATCTTTTGCTCATAAAACATTGTGCACACTTCTAAACTGGAAGGTCTTTCTAAAAATCCGGTTAAAGCAATACATGAATGCAATTTGGAAATGGGATTATTATTATTATTATTGTGTTTAGTATATAGGTGATCTTGTTAGATGTTTATTGAGTATGTTTATGTTGTAATAGTTTTGTTGAAGACATAAATTGATCTGTTGATTGCAAAGCATTTGAGAAGATATCTCTGTTTATGATTGAGATGCCCAATCACTTTGTTTATTGTTCATGTCACTGATGTTTCTTTGACTAACTGCCATATTTTGTCTTCTCACATATCACTGTTTGATATGTTATCCATGACTACTCAAGTTTGGTTTTGGTTGCAGGTTCAAATAGTTGACTCAAAGTTAGGAAGTTAAGGCTTGCTTTAGCTTGCAGTGTCTTTTTGTTTCTCATTTTTGTTTGGTTTTTAAGTAATCCTGTTTCCTTCTGGACCATAAGTTATCCTTAATTAATATACTCCAATATTGTCTTTTTCTTATAAAACTTTTTTTTAAAAGAAATCTTCCCATTTGTTTCTACTTTCTAGTCATCTCAAGCTGGCTGGGTGCTTGGCATTATCGTAATCTGGAGAATGATTAGGAAACAGTGTTGCAATGAAGCTGCAGTAGCCAAGTGGATGAAACGGCTTGCTTTTTAGAATGTGATAATTGGTTATGATGTGGCACTGATGGTGGCACCAGCACTCAGCAAATAAATCATTGAGCTGATGTTATGGTTGAGGAGTCAGATGTTCAACAAATTGATTAGGATGGTTATGACAACATAATGATAATGATGAATTGATGAGTCATAGTTGAAGAAGTTTATTGTCATGGTGGGACAGTTGTGACTTGTGAATGTCATGACTAAAATGTCATGCAATTGGTGGGGACTGGAGAGTCTGGTGAGTGGTGACAACAGCAGATCAGTTTATGATAGCAATATGGTGGCGACATTTGGTCATAGGCATATCATGGTGAAGGGGATGAATAGTATTATTGGTGGTCAGTAGCGGTACAGTGTACTCATATTCACAAAATTCAGTTGGAATTAGGAAGCACTTAGTTTGATTGAACAATGGATACGGCATTGCCTTAGTATGTTGGTGGGAAATAGAGTATGTTTGTCTCTGAAGAAAAATATGCTTTCCTTTTCTTGAATAGAAACTTATTAAACAAAACAAGAACAACTAAGCTCTATATTACTAGATGGGGTTGGCTATATGGATCAATGGACATCATTGGCTTTACAAATCAAATTTTCAATAGGTTTTCCTCTACCCTTTTAATAGGATTTTCTTCCATTTAATCCACTTTTCTAACTAAAACCTCTATTAGTCTTCTCACCTGATCAAATTACCTTAGATGAGAGTTTCAGTCATCTTCTCCTTAGCCAGTGCCACTTCAATTTTCTCTGATACATTTGATCCTGAACTTATATTCTCTTCTCTTAATAATCCAATTTTCACTCTCTTTTTTTTTTGTGGGGGGGGGGGGGCAGGTGTTGTTAAAAAGATGCAGATAATTTTACATATAGTTAGAAAATTATCTACAATGCTGTTATTGCAGTATGTGACATATAAGTTCACTATTACTGTTCTGGGCCCTATGAATTTGTGGTGGTAAGTCCAAATGACTTTAACCATGTCTAACCGTAATATGAAGCCATGGATTCCATTGGCTTTTCCAATGTAGAAATACAATAAGGCAGCATGCACCCCTGATAGCGACTCTGTTGAGGTTTTGAGAAAGTAGCTGTGTAGTGCTACCGGGTAACTGTATGTGGACTATTTATATAGATGGGATCAAGTGGTATATGGGATGTTGTGGGTTTGTACTTTTGCTGTTGGATTACTCGTCCAACAATAGGTTTTTTGTTTGTTTTTTTAAAGGATAGAAAGCTATAGGTCTAGTATTAAGTATCTGTTTTGCCATCATCCTAAGTTTGGCAAAGATATTACTTACATACTTGATTCATTTTTGTTTGGTAATATGGCTAGAGAATGTGTGGGTGTTGAATTCTTGTTTGTACCCTGCAGATAGGAACAATTATGGGGTATTCTGCTTATTTTGAAGCATCTTCATGATATCGTATACTTATCTATCTATTCTTATAAATCTGTCCAACTTGCTGATACATGGTATCTCTTCATTGTTTGGCTTCTTGCTTCACACGTTTTAAATATATATTTTTTATTGATCTTTTTATTTTTTGGCTGGTGTCAATAAGGCAATAATCTCACCAGCGGTCACATGATTTTTATTTTCCATTTTCTCTTGCCATTGCAACATTGTTCCTTTTGCCACCATACAAAAACTATTCAACCTTTTTACCTTCCACACCCGTGCCCATTGCCTAGTATCATTTTTTACATTTTTCTCATTACAATAATGAGGATATTTGCATTTTTTTATTTTTATTTTTTTTACTTTTTTCTGGTTTTGGTCTATTTCCCGACACAGGATGCTGATCTAGTATCTTGCTAAAACTAATTTCAGGCTTCACCTATCACTGTTGGTGAGCGACAAGCTGTTGTGGAGGAAAAGAGAACTACTACACGAGGTATACTGATATATTTTCATTTTTACTTTTATGTTAAGCATGACTCATGTTTAATGGGGATTAAACCAAGGTCATCAAATAGATGTTGATTATGCTCTTTTTTTGTTGTTCTTATTCTAGTCAGCGGTAGCGGGAGAGGGAGGTATCCTTCAGGAAGAGGTGGTTTCCGAAGTGACAGTTTCAGGGCGCGTGGGAAATTTGGTGGTGGACGGAGTTATGGCAGAAATGACTTCAGAAACCAAGGAGAATTCTCTGGACAACCTAGGAGTTCTCAACGGTCAAATCAAAATGGAGGTGGGCGTGGTGGACGTCAAGGTGTGGGGAACCGTAATTCTACACCATCAGCTTCAGCAACATGATCATATCGGCTAATGAAACAAGAAAAAAAAAAAAACAAAAACGAAAACAATACAAAGGAAGCTGGTGGGTTGAATATTTTTTATAGGTAAAGGAAGCCAAACACCTTTTTCTTTTCCCCTTGTTTAGGCACAAGTTCACGTTTCTGATTTTCATCAGTGCAATCATTCAATGGAAGATTAGTGGGTTCATTAGTACTTGCAGAAGTGTTTTGGATAAGTCATGTATTTTTTTTCATTACCAATACACTTCTCTACTTCCATTTTGCTAAGTTATTACTTACGGAGCAAGAGTGTTCCTCCGATTGAGTTGTTACATGAATCTCTGATGTGGAAGGTTTATATGTAAATTGGTACTATGTGAATTCTTTTTTTTTTTTCTTTTTTTTTAATAAACATAACGGAAACTGTCTACGATTTTCACCAATGAGCCTAGGGTGAGTGTAGCAGGACTTTTATGCATGTTCTCTCTATCGGCTTTAGTTGACAGTTTTTTCATGATATCTATTTTTCAACGGGAGAAAATAAGGGTGTATTCACCCTTATTTAAAATAGGTTAAATTCTTTGTGTTTCGGTTCAGATCAAGAGTGAATGCACTACTTTACACGTTCTGAGTCAAATTTTTTCTGTATAACGGGGTTCCAATATTCAGAAAACGTTCAAGAGAAGGCTTCGTGTAGAATTAACTTTAGCAAACATAATATGATGTGGAATAGTTTATAGATAATTATGTTTCTTAAGTATATGGTTCAGAGTTTGATTTCTAGGTCTATATATATGGAAGATTATTTGTTAGGAATGATTAAAAAAATCCATGCTTGCAAATATTTGTAGTAAAACTTGCAACAAATTCAATTTGGATAGTTAAATGGGTATTTGTGGGTAAATTAAATGGATATTTTTTTTTCACTTGTTTATACACAGGGCAAAGATGGGTAGTAAGGTACTCGTATTTGCAGATACTTGCTATTTGAAATTACATAAAAATCTTTAATTATATGTATTTGCATGTCTTCAATTTGTGTATTTGGTTTTATTTTAATAGTAATTTATTTGCGTGTTTCAAAAATTGTGTCAAAATTATATGTTTAGTATAGATACATGTTTTAAATTTTGTTTAATTTTTTTTACTTTTTCTTAAAAAATATATTTTTAACATATGGATATTCATGGATACTTGTAAATATCTATAAAATTTGTGTATACTCACTTAATGAGTATCCGTGCAAGTATGACATAGGTATGGGAAAGATTTTCATCTAACGAGATAAGTGATGGGAGTTATTATCTGTACTTGTCTTGTCCGATTGTCATCTCTAACTTATGTTAGGAGAAATTAACCTTTTAAATTAATTTCAGTTTTTTCTAGAAAATAGTCCATAGCTTTTAATTAAGGGATATCTCAAGTTCATTTAAAAAAACTTTAACAAACATAATTATATTAATAAACATAAGACTATAGATTTTTGCTTTAAATTAAAGTTTATACATACACGTTAAAAAAAGGAAGGAGGATTGGGATCACACTTGACCTCCCAAAATCCGTCCTAGTTGTAACGACCCAAACTCCAATTAATGGCAAATTGGCAATGCTAGAATCCTTATAGTATGTTTGGATTGGTGGTGAGTGACCTAAAATTATAGTGACACCATGAAAAACAACTATATATTGCTTTGTTTTCAAAATGAAAAATCTGAATTGATTTTGACAAAAGTAAAGTCAAACAAAATATGCTATTAGATAACAAGAATTTATAGTACAATGGGAGGAACTAAATATTATTAAAATTATTTTGATTTCTACCAGTTCCAAGTTTATTTCAATGTCTTAATTTCCTAAATACTTATGTAGGTAATTATCACATTCAAAAAATAAATTTTAAATATTAGATCGATTCTTAAACTGGTAAAGACATTCATGATTTTATTGAAGTGTGATTGAATTGGTATTAAATAAATATACATATTTTTAACAATATATTTTTTAATTAGCATAAATAACCATAATATAAATCTTGTAAGATATACAAATTTGTAAAAAAAAAAAAGGAAAAATAAAAAATTAAAGCAAAATGGTTTAAGTTGGTTTTCTATAAGTAGGTTTATATCGATTTATCACTGAATTTAGACTAGTTCAATCGATTCTTTATTAGTTTTTACGAATAATTTTAATTTTTTGGGTGAGATAAACCTACACTAGATCCATTCACTAGTTTTTCATCAATCCAAATAGTTTGATAAAAAAAATTTAATTATGATTTGAAGAATTTAAAGCAAACTGGTAAAATAACATATAAATCCCAAGTACATAAAAATGATGACAATCCTCATTTCATTTCAACCATTGTTTTTACAATGAATTCAATCTTTTATAGTTAGAAAACTAACTACACCTCATACATATCAAATCCAAATGTCCTTTCAAAGCAAACAATGGCATTCAATTTTAAACTAATTTTAAACCAACTTTAAATATATATATTTTTTTTCACTTTTTATATGTGCTTACTTTAAAAAAATCAAATTTAAAATTTTATCCTTCATTATTATTTACTAATTTTTTTATCGGCAAATTGAAACAATAAATGAAATATATTTCCGCAAGTAAAAAAAAAAAAAAAAAAAGTGGTGTTCGTTTTGGCACGTGCAGTCAACAAAATTTAAAGAATTAAAAACATTTGTCTTTGGTCGTCAAAACGCAAAACGCAAAACCCAGAACCCCAACCCTAATACCAAGCTCTCTTTCGTCTTGGTGCTTTCACCTTTCCTCTCACATCAATGGCCGACTCTATAATTTCGATTCAGTATCTCAAAGATTTCGTTAATTCTCAAATCTACGACGATGAGAAATGGGCCTTCAATGTGGTAATCTCTCTCTCGTAATCTTGTATTCGATTCGCACTCGTTCTGTTCCGCTCCTTTCCTTTTTCCTTTGATTTTGGTTTTAATTAGTATGTGATTCAATATGGTTCTCAGTTTGATTGTTTTGTCATCTGATCCAATTGCTAAGGTTGGTGCCATGTTTTTTCTGTGAAACAGTGAGAGCGAGATAAAGCAATAACCCCAATGTATTTTGAAATTTTACAGTTTTATATATGAGAATCGTGAGCCCCTTTCTAAACTACAACTATTTTGTGTGCTTTGTTTTAATGTGCGAAGGAAGAAACTTAAAAAATTATTTCTTGTGATATGAGTACCTTTAGCTTGCAAAATGGATAGGTTATCATTGCCCTCCCATTTTATTCATCATTGCAGTATAATAGCTCCAGGACCAACCCATGGTTTTATACTTTGTGGTGTTGAATCCGTTGCCATTGTCAGCTGGTGTGAATGCTTGTATGGTGGAGTTTCAGTTCTTGATCGAACTTGAAGATCCCTTGCGAGTTCATGGATTTTTGTTGGTTATGAGGCAACTGTTGATTGCATTTGCACCTGGCCATGTCTGAATTTTATAAGTCGTGTTAATAATCTTGTAACTTTTGGATGTTTCTTCCTCCTGGCTAGCTGTTACCCTTATCTGTTATGTTACTTTTAAGTTTTGAAAATGTTGATCCTCTTCTTATTGCCTGCACCTTAGTGACTATGGCGTCGCCATTAGTTTCATAGGAATTCAGGCATTCTTTTATGTGAAACATTGTTGGTTGTGATCAGTTTTGCCAGGAAACTCCTAAGATAGGAGGTCTGATTTGTGATTATTGTAGAAATTGTAGTATAAGCAGTTGAATCCTAGAAATTGATTATCCAGGAGTAGTGAATTGCTGCTATAATCTCTCACTAAGAACAATGAATAATCAACTGCCAAAAATTTTGGTTCATAAGGTTACTCTTTAGCTTACTGTAGAGGAAATGCTGTTACCAACTGTTGGTCGTAGGAACATGAATAAGATTGTGGCAATGGGCTACGTAGTGCTGTTTAGTTTTTACTTAATTATAAAGGTATTTCTTCCTGTTAATTCATGTAATCATGTTCAGATCTTGGAGCTTGACTTAGTTTAGAATGAATGTTGATTCTCTTTCTTTTTTTTCGCATGCAGAAATTGTTGCGTGCTGCAGGATTGTTTGCAGGATCAATAGTACTTATGCGAAATTATGGTGACCTTATGGCAATCTGAAAGTAGAAGAACAAGTTGTCTGTCATGAGTTGCTATTATCTACTTAAACAGTAATGTGATGTCTACTTAAATGAGTTTTATTGGTTTGAAGCTTTTGATGAACGATGAGGATGCTATTCCGATTGGGTTATGTTTACTTTAATAGTACATTCACATTTACTTGAGCTAAGATGTTTTGGATATGAAATAACTATTTTCGAAATTCTTGGATTGACTCAATTTGGGGTATATAATATAACAATAATAATGTATATTTGCAGCGGGCTGGAAGGGTAAGTTCAAATCTCATCAGTACCAAAAAAAAATAAAAAAAATCTTATATCTACTAGGAAGTTTTGATTGTTGTTGTTGCGAATCAAAGCTGTTTTCTTAGCATGATACCCTGCTGCCCAGGTAAATGAAGGTTAAAAAATTGCAAGTAATGCATCCTTTAATACACTCTTTATCGTTAGTTGAAATTTGTTAAAGTTTATTTCTTATTTAATAATCTTATTCATAATTTTATTATTTTTAATAAAATTCAGTCAATAATAAAGGTTTCAAGAATACAAGTCTTTTCCTATAGTATATATAACACATTTATCTATATCCAATTATTTGTCTATATTTTTATTCAATATCATCTTTAACTAAGTGTGTTTGTACATTTAATTTTAGATGGTTTTAATTTTGTTAAATTAATTAATTGAAAGTGGGTTTATAAAACAACTTATGTTCAATTTTATTTTATAAAAATTCTATAATAAAAGTTGGGATCAATTTTTTTTAATTATATAAAAATTAAATTTTTTTATCATTTTTAGTTTACCATCTACCCATGCGTATCTTTGATAGGCTAGTTGGTGAATTATTTATTCAGGAGCAAATCTATAATTTGATAGATAATTAGGCCCTTTAAGCATGTTAGGAGTTCAATTTCTGGTTATGTATAGGGAGAAGATTTTATTGGAAGAGGTAATACTCACTTTGGTAACCTCCATGCTTTGAAAGAATTAGGGTAACATTAATAAGTATAGATTTTAGAGTAGTATTTGGATAAAAGAGTTTGTTAAGATTTTGTTCAGTAATAATGTGGCTCTATACTTTTGTTTGTAAAACTTTCATTTTTATCACATCAGCATGTAGAGTTGACCCAACATTTTAAATTATGCTTTTAATTGTTGTTTGATAATATTTTATTTTTGTTTTATTTAATATTTTTGTAAATTTTCTTAATTTCCTTTTGATAGACAAATTTTATTAGTCATGTTATAAATTAAAAATTCTTATAATGTATTTGGATGAGATAATTTTTCATAAGAAATTAATTTCTTCAATGTTTTCTCAATAAAGTTTTAGTTTTTATAGGCACTCTCAAAATATTAAACACACCAACTTCAAATTAATCGTTGGAATGCCTGACTTTCTCCTTTCGAAATACTATACTAGTGGACCTCGTTTAGTTGCATATTTCTAATATCACGTCGAAAAAGCACCACAGCTCCACACACATCGCCATTCGTCAATTGCCTGAAGGCAAATTTAAGAAAAACTGGTTTATGAAACCTTATATCACATCACATCTATGCATTTTTTATCTATATAATATTAATAATTTAGAGTCTATTGATTATAATTATAATTATAATACTAATTTAGAGTCGCTGTAATTAAAGCTTTACGGTATGAGTATGGTGGTGTAGGCGGGGTGAGTGGGATCAGATCAGAAGCTCATGCTCTAAGTGGTGGGTGGACATACAGTCCTTACAAGCGGTCAATAATGAATTCTCACTGAATTGGCTGTCACAATCCATCTGCAAAAATATTGGGGATGGAAGTAAGTCAAAATTCTGGCATGACCCGTGGGTGGGGGAGACACCACTGACATTAACATATCAGAGGCTATATGCAGTAGCAATGGATAAAAATGTCACTGTAGCTGAGATGGGAAGTAGGAGGGAAGGTGAGATGAGGTGGAGAAGACCATTATATATATGGGAAAGGAAGATGCTCAATTAGTTGGAGAATGAGTTGTGCCATGTAGCTCTGAAGGAAGACGAAGAAGATAAATGGATGTGGAAGGAAGATCCTACCGGTGCTTATACTGTTAAATCAACATACAGGCAGCTTGTGTCACATATGGCAGCCAATCTGGATGAGTTTTTTAAATACCTGTGGTTAAAATGTGTACCATTAAAAATTCAAGCATTTGCCTGGAGGCTGTGCCAAGATCGACTTCCTACCCTACAGAATTTGGTACGCCCAATGAAAACGTGTGCAAAAGGTGTAATAAGGGGGAAGAATCTATGACTCACTTGTTTTTTGAATGTGGGTGTGGGGGGAATGCTTGAAGTGGTGGGGGATAAAATCAGCACTGCACAATAATGCCAGAATTAATTTTTTGCAATTCAGGGGGTTAGTGGAGTGTGCTGCAAAAAAGACCTATATTTGGCAAACAGTGGTATTCAATTGTGTGGTCAATATGGAGCAATCACAATGCAAGGATTTTCTCTGCAGATAAGAAAGAGTTTGAAGTGGTGGAGAAGATTAAGGTTCTATCTTGGCAGTGGATAACTGCCAGAAGGGGTTTTAAATATGCCATGTTGGTTCGACTCTCCGAGGGAGTGCTTGGAAGCAAGCTAACTACAGTTTCTGAGTGTGAGGCTACTATTATGGAAGTCGAGGTGAAGCGGGTAAGTTCGTGTAGGAGGGCCCTGTATGCACGGTGCTCACAGGGGGCAGGCAAAAGTAGTATCTGGAATGGGAAGTTGGTGGTGGCCCTTGGGCGTGGGGGGAGTGAAAGTGCTGTGGGAGGTAGCTTGCTAATCCAAATGTATGTTATGGACACGTTTGTACAATAGGAATTGGAGGGATATTTCATGGATGGGCAGATGCAAATCAAACCATGGCAAAACCGCGGAAGATAGGAGGAAACAAAACCACATTAGAGCAAGACAATCAAGAGCGGTGCCAACATGAGGAGAACATGCCAAAATGAAGAAAGACACGCATATATGGAGCCAAGATGTGGAAAGGATTGTGCGACTATAGTATGGCTTGTGCACAATAGTCCTGTATGTATAATAAGTGGCGTAGTGGAAACTTGACACGAGGTTGCAGCAGCCAACAGAGGGGATATGCTCAGCCAAGAAAGATTACGCATACGAGTGATGTGTTCTTCCTTGGGTGTTCCATTGGTGATCATAAGTATACAAGTGGGTAAGGTAGATCTTGAGCATGATAATTATTAGTGGGTATATGTAATCGGGAAGGGCATCCCATGGCAGGAAAAAGTCGTTTAGCCTATAAAAAAAATATTTATAAAATTAATTAAATTGATCTTATTTATATTATTATATATTTGATAAAATAAAAATATTACATTTTATTTTTAAAAATTAAACTATTTAATTTTTTAAATAATTTTTTCTTTAAAAGTTTTATAATATCAAATAAAATATTTAAAGATTTAAAATAATTAGTTATCTTTTTTACCATATTTGAAGTTTTTTATTTTTTTAAGTAAATTACAATAATTGTTATATTATAATATGATTTTTACTTTATTTTATATTTTAATTTTTATAATTTTTAATGATATATTAATGTCATTAATTCTGATTATTCAATAATAATATTCTTTACTTTACTTTCCGGTTCTTAAAATATTTGTTAGTATTTCGATTTACTTCATTGCTTATTTAACTTTTATAATATTTTTTATTATTATTTGTTTCTTCTACCATTACAATATTATTTTAATACTATTTATGATTTAAATAAAAAATAAATTTTAATAAAAGAGTTCTCATAATTTCAAACATTTCTTGTTTTAGTTTTTTGCAAGTATTTATTTTTAAAAACAATTTTGTTCAAGATACAATTAAATACTAAATATAAATGTTTCTTATAACTAGGGGTGGCAAAACAGGCCAGCCTACCCCGACCCGTTTTGGGAAAGTGGGCTGAAGTGCATGCTGGCCCACCAAAAATTAAAAGAAAAAAGAAAAAAAAAAGTGAAGCCACGAGCAAGGAGAGCCATGAGCATGGAAAAACGATGAACGAAGGTAGAAGCATGCATGCGCGTTGTGTCGTTACTCGTCAACGAGAGGAGAGTCGCAGTGTAAAGAACCAGCCATGACCACGATCAGGGAAGCCACGAGCAGGAGTAGGGAAGAACGACGAGCAAAGGCAACAAGCACGCACGGCACGATGCGTCATGTTGTTGACGAGAGGTGTAACGCCTGGCCGCTTTCGGGATTGAAGACTGTCCCCACAAACTAACACAAGACTTTTTAGCGTGCTTTGTCCTCACTCACACGCTTCCTAGGAAACTTTCCAAGAGGTCACCAATCCCAGAATTGCTCTAAGTTAAACACGCTTAACTATGGAGTTCTTAAGTGATAGGCTATTGAAAAGTAGATGCATCTTATTGGTATAGGTAGCACTTATTAATTCCTTTAAGTTATCCTCAATTGTACAGTCGTATACTTACACAGCCTCTGGATTTTTCTCATTCCGGTGTGTATTCGATTCATTCATGTGTCCCTCCCACTAGAAGTCTGCTAGGAGTTGCTCCTTGTTCGTGCCTTATCTCTTTTTCACTAGCGATCACTCCCCGCCCTCGTCAACACCTAGAATGTTATAAGAGGAGGGTCGGGAACTCACAGCGTCAACGAGACAAGAACGAGCATATGTGTGTGGAGTGGAGTCTGGAGCAAGTTTCTATTTTGGAAACCTAATGGGCCTAATTTTTTTCCTATGTTCTCGTGCCTGAAGTGAAGAGCAAAGCTAAAGATAAATGAAAAATTAAAAGTTATGTTTTTTTCTCAGCTCGATGGGCTAGCCCGCCCTGCCCTGCCTTCAACCTGTTTTTAAACAGGCTAAAACGAGGTAGGTTAAGCGAGCTGACCGGTTGAAGTGCTTAGCCCATCCCGTAAAAAATGACGGGCCAAATAGGCTGGCCTGATAAGCCTAGCCCATTTTGCCACCCATACTTATAACAAATATTCAAACCTTGATTTGTGACCGATCTGTGAACTTTATATCACCTCAAATCATTCAAAGTCTAGTACAGCCATTGCCCAAAGAATGTGAAAAAATAAGAAAAAAAATACTAAACATGTCTAGCTTTTTACCAATATAATAATAAAAAAAACATTGTTTCCCAAAATACATTGTATGCAACATTATTTACCAATCCACACTATTTTACCATTCACCCTAAAATCCCCCTTAGGAGTCAACTTCTTACTCTTTTGGGGGGGGGGGGGGGGGGGGGGGGCTGCTGTTGAGAATTTGAGTCCCTAGGACCTGACTTCTCAACGTGGTTTTTTTTTTCGCTTTTAAATTTCGTTACATATATTAATTTAATTTTAATTTAATTATTATTTTAGTTATGGGTTAATTCTAATGTGAAAAATAAAATAAAATTGTGGTTAATTAATACATTTAGTGGTTAAATAAAATAAGTACAATTAACAAAAAATATTAAATATTAAATAATCGTATTAAATTAATTATTATGTTTATTAGTTTTGGTAAATTAAGACAAAAATAATATTGTCAAATGTAATTAAAATAATTGATTGGAAATAAATTAAATAAATATTACAAAAGAGGGGGGGACTTAATCTCCGTAACGGTGTCCAGTTCCACACAATGGAGGTCACATTCTACGTGGAGGATTTCAATGGATTTGTCTATGTTTTCGTGTTTGATTTTTCTCGTCATCAACAATTGGTTGAACTTGATGCATAGCCTCATTTAAGTTTAGATTTAAATTTGTCAGAGGCAGTAATTGATAATTTGCATAATGGTCAATGTGTGGTGTTAAAGAACTTCCAACAAGCTGATGGTGAAACGATGGAATAACAATACACTGCATATAAGCATGAGCCGACTTGGGAGTTTGAATGTCTGCACCAAACAAATTGCTCATAAAGTCTCCTGTACTACATGCGAACGAGTGTCGACGATACTCAAGATTTTCATTAGCCTGTTGTTGTGATGGAGTGAATGCAAATAAATGACAAGATGGTTCCAAGTCTTCATCTTGCATGGTGTCAACAATTGGGGGGATAGGTTGGGGAGTTGTACTCTGTTGCTGTGCAAGTTTTTGTGTTGGCGTTTGTTGTGTTGCATGTGTTGTGTCGCCAACATCTGTGTTACGTGCAACCTGTGGGTCTTGCAATTGTTGTGGCACAGATAAAAAAGGTATCGAATTTGTACGATGCCAGTGCATATAGTCACGGGTTTACAGCAGAGATCCTTGAACAAATTGCCCCACTAAGATGTCGTTGCATTGTTTCTTCTGAATTTTGAGGTAGTCGGCATGCTCTTCTACCTAGTTCGTGTAATTATTTCCTCGCATTTCTATTTGGTGGAGGTGATCTAAATTGTTAGGTGATTGTGGCACATCTTGTCATAGTCCAAATTGGAGCTTTACCCTATCCGTTTGTTGCCATTCTATGACAGAAAAACAATTTAAAATAGTACAGGCACTTCACATTTTGGAATCCTCGACTGCATGTGGTGGCATAAATGTCTCACACCCTCTGTATAGCATCCATAGGAACTGCAAACATAAGCATGGTTAGTAAATCAATAATACATGTATAACAAAGAATAACTTATTATATATAATAACCTATTCAAATTGCACATGATCGATTCTTGATCTGTATCCTGTAACATCACCATGAGGAGTTCCTGTAAACTGTATCCCTTGCCACTCCATCTAGTAGAAGACATTTAACGTTAGTAGAATTAGTGGATAGGTAGGTACACTTTAGTTTGGATTTTTTATTTACTTGACAACAAGTGGATATGTTGGTTGACAATTAACTTGGGGTGCAATGAATGGCATGCGATACCATGTCCAATATTGCAACAATGATGCACACCCACCCATAGTTTTGGAATTCGGGTAAACTACCCTACACATTTCTCTATACAAAGTTGCTAAACAAGCTGAACCCCAACTGTAACGTCCAACACAGTCAAGATCTACCAATAATGGTAGATACATTAAATGAATTATGTTTCCAGATTTGTCGGGCATTAATACCCCCCAATCAAGCCAAAAATGTAGGCTCTACAATGGGTTTATAACTGGTCATGTGTTGGTTCTGCAGGCAGAGGCATCATATTTTCTCGCAATCATTTAAGTTTGATTGTTAATCCTTTTAGTGCTACCCTTTTTGGAGAAACCACACCTAGATATGTCTAGCACATTTCTTCCAAATCGAAGTACGTTGGGCCAGTAACTGGTTTTCCATCGACCCTTAGCCCTAGTTGGAGCGCCACATCTTCCAATGTTATTGTGCATTCACCAACTGGAAGATGGAAGGTGTGTGATTTAGGTTTCCACCTTTCTACTAGAGCAATTATCAAAGAATGATCAACCTTGAAATGTCTCATCTTTGCGATTTGGGAAAACCTAGCTCGCTCCAACAACAGTTCTATTAATGGATGTGGAAGGGGCATTAAATGACCATATGATTCGATTAGATCTTGTTTCGTGCCCTGCGCATGGCAAAAATGTATTTATTAGTACAACATGATTAAAAAAGTGTAAAGAATATAACTTTCTGGATCAGGTATGTGTGCAGATATGTGTAGGTGTTATTTCCAAAGCAATGGTGCAGGTTCCATGGTCAAAGTTATTTGTAGCTTACGAAATGAAGATGTCTTAGAAGGATGATTGTAAACTACTTAAATTGAGTGTGTTTATATGGGACCATTAGAGGCTTTCTATTTATAAAAGTGTATGTGCGATCTGGAGCATTGATTTCATCGATGCGATCTCAACCGTTGCATATTTACTGACGCAAAATACAAGCCACTAAAAGATTCCTTGTCGAGTGAACAGTTATGGCATTTGAATTAAGGCGATCTAAAGCGTTGATTTTGTCAATGCAATCATACCGTTGCCTTTTTTGACGACATGGACAAGGCACTAAATGATTCCCTAACAAATGAACAGTAAACGCATTTGAATCGGAGCAATCTGGAGCTTTGATTTTGTCAGTGCGATCATGACCATTACTTTTTCTGGCAAAAAGGACAAGGCACTAAAAGATTCCCTGACAGATGAACAGTAAACGCATTTGAATTGGGGCAATCTGGAGCGTTGATTTTGTTAGTGCGATCATGACTGTTGCTTTCTCCAACGAAAAGGACAAGACACTGAAAGATTCCCTGACAGATGAATAGTAAACATATTTGAATCAGGGTGATCTGCAACATTGATTTTGTCGGTGCAATCATGACCATTGCCTTTTAACAACACAAGCATAATCGTTTGAATCGGGTGAACAGTGTATAAATGTAATGGGTGTGGATGTTAATTTCGACAACACAGGCATCATTTCAACTATCACCCTAAAACCTTAAGTCGTACCCTAGCCATGATTTCCACAACTGTTTTTGCTTTTGTATATTATAATGGGGAGATGAGAGAAATTGAGCATGGGTCAACATTTATGAGTAATGACCCAAAGATACTCCAAGTTAACACGAGCGTGACACTTGATGTCTTGAAGCAAGCCATTCAAAATAAGATTAGATCGGGGGATGGCAAATTGGTGGCGCACCTCCATTTTCGCTGTCTAATATCCTTTCTTGGTGGTTGTTTTCAATATACGACATGCAAACTTGAAGAAAATGAGGACGTAAACACAATGTTTGCTATTTCGCTCAAGTGCCTAACCTCACTTCCTTTAAGTTATACGCAACTATCGAGGATACTCAAACACAGGCATCTAACTGACCACAGTCCCACCGTTCAAGCTCATGCTTGTGGGATGGCCTATCAAAATATCTTGATGAAACCAAGAACCTTGGATCACATTATGCAGAAGATAAGAAGCTATGATAAGACCACTTGTAAACATGAATCGTATGTATCGAAGTGTTATAATTTAATGAAATGTTATATTTAGTTGTGTTCTTTATTAATATTGGATCTAGTATTGTTTATCAAAATTTTTTTATCACAATTTAAGACATAAAAGAAACAACAAGATAATAATAACATTGATGAACTGAATAGAACAACTTCTACATTGATGCAGTGAATTGAAAACACTAGACAAAGGACAACAATAACATTGATCATGGTTCGAACAAGCTGGCAATGGCCTCCTCATCATAGTTGGTTGATGTTTGTGGTTTCCTTAAGCACACCATGATCTCATCCACAGATCTAGGTTGCCTCAAGCATGCCATGATCTCGTGCATAGATCTCGTCAGTGTTACATAAAACTCAATAGGCCCAACATGTCTATGTTGAAAGAAAATAGAGAACATATCTACTAAATCGGCATCGTTTCGAAGTTTCATAGCATCGTATACAACACAACGATCTCTTATACGTGTAGGGCATCGATAATAAATTTCAACGACCCTTTTAGTTCCACCAGGTGTGATCATGTCTATTATTTTTTGTTTAAGGCCAACAAATGTGATGCCATAAGGTATCCTAAATGACTTAGGATTAGGACACTGAAAGTAGATGCCTTGAGAAGTTGTCATCATATGACCATTGAAATGCACAAACGCAAGTTCTGAATATATGTTTTCTGAAAGGAAAAACAGTAAAATAAGTGAAGGAAGAAAGGTTTTTGCTAGGAGTAACTTTGAACTCGATCAAGTGAGCATGCGTATGTGGGAGATAGAGACATTATCTATTTATAAAAGTGTAAATGCAATATTAGCCGTTGATTTCGTTGGTGCGATATCAACTGTTGTTTTTTCTGATGGACGTTAATTCTTGTTTTTTCGGTTATGAATTTATTTATTTTTTGTAAAAAAACATGCAATGATGTGATTGATAACAAACATGAATTTAGAAGGATTACATTTTTTTGGAAATTAAAAACAGACAGAAATAAATTACATATAGCCAAACCAAATAAAACTCCGGCATACACCTTATCTGGAGTTTTGGCTAGGAGAAAGATTTAACTGTCTCCATTCCTCAAAACTGACACTTCCATAGAAAGTGTAATACCTGGGAGATGTTACATAATATTTCTCCTTGTCCTCCATAATCTCTCCCATGATTTCTGCATTTGGATCATCAACATTTGATGTTTGTGATTGGGTGGTAGATGACGGTGTGGCAATATCCTCTACAATGGTGCATATCTCTACACATGCAAGATTGGGGTTTGCAACAAATAGAGAGAACATCGTATTCACATCCTCGTCATCATCAAGTTTGCATGCCCTGTAATGAATACGATCACTAATAATAAATATAGGACACTGATAATGAAGGTTTGCAACCCTTTTTTGTTGACGATTCCTTATTTTATTCTGGATTGCTTGCTTTAATGCATCAAGTTTGATCTCTCTCTTAACGCGTATTGACTCTATGTTATCACTTACAAAGGTTGCCCCTTCATCAGTAGTGGTGATCAATTCACCATTGTAATATATAAACACGAATACCTCTAAGGAACTCATGCTAATGGTGAATGGTAGCAGCAATGTTTAAGAGCGTTTAGAATAATTGAGCGGAGTGAGTCGTTTGGTTGGCGTCAAAAATGTGCACGCTACCTGTATTTATGCAGAGATTCTTAACAATGTCATACAAGACGCAATAACAAAGGTGAACACTCATTATGTCAACGACTTTGATCAAGACAGTTCGACATTCTGGGTGCATGAGTTGATTAACCAACTAGAGGGGCGACTTGCTGGGCATTTCGGTGTCAGATTGGAACAACAACAGTGCAAATGTGGAAAGTTTCAGAAACTGCACATCTTATGTGCACATGTCATTGCTGCTTATAACCAAATTCACCATGACTACATGCAATATATGAGTCTGGTGTACACGTTGGAATATGTATCTAATGTCTATAGCGAAAGGTTCCACGTGTTGCCCAATGAAGGGTCATGGCCAACATATCACGGATTAGAATTGTCCCACAATCCAACTATGCGCAGAACTATCAGCGGACGCCCAAAATTAACTCGCATATGTGCTGAAATGGACATCAGAGAAAGGGGTTGACAATATTATTTTTGTCTTAATTTACCCAAACTAACAAACATAATAAACATAATAATTAATTTAATACAATTAAATAACTTTAATTAGTAGAAATCTTCTTATTTAATATTTTTTGTTAATTGTACTTATTTTAATTAACCACTAAATGTATTATTTAATCACAATTTTATTTTTTTGCATTAAAATTAACCAATGATTAAAATAATAATTAAATTAAAATTAAAATTAATATATATAACAAAATTTAAAAACAAAAAAAAAACTATGTTGAGAAGTCGAGTCCAGGACTAGAATTCTCAACAGCAAAAAAAAAAAAAAAAGGTAAGAAGTCGGCTCCTAGGGGGGAGGGATTTTAGGGTAAACAGTAAAATGGTGTAGGTTGGTAAATAATGTTTATGTAGTGTATTTTGGAAAATAATTTTTTTTTATATATATTATATTGGTAAAAAAACCAACACGTCTCCCTAGTTCCTTCTATTTATTTACCTCGGCTTTGTAGCAGGCTGGTACGGGTCTTCCTAACGTATCTAGACTTCAAAGTTGTCGATTTTTTTTTTTTAAATTCAAAATGTCTTTTTACATAGCAGGTAATAAATAAATATTTTAAAAGAGAAATTATATTATATAATTTATTTTACGTTTTCTGTACAATGAAAAAGATAAAAAAATTAAATAAAGATGTAATAAGATATTTGATGTGATGTAAAAAATAAAAAAAATATTAAAAAATGTTCTACAAAAATTGTATACTTAATATAATTTTATCTTAAAATATGGTAAAAATAAAAGTAAGACTCCTCTTAATATTTTTTTATTCACATAAATTTTAATCGAACTCAAATCTATAAATTTAAAGAAATTAAGTTTCTTTAATTCTGAGACTGATAAAATTGTTGAAATTTAAATAAGCAAGTTTGGTCATATTAATTTTAAGAGAATAGTTTCTTTTAAATAGTTTTATAAGATTAGTAAAAAAATAATTATTTCATAAAATAAAATAAACCTAAATAAACATGTTTTGTCTTGATTTTGACCCAAAATTAACAAGTTTTTTAGCATTATAATTTTTTAAAAATTAAATAAAAAATATAAAAGAAAATATAATCATTGTTAAAAAATATTTAGTCTCATGTTATAAATTAAAATATACAACTTAAAAAATGAGAACACTCTGCCCACTCTCTTAAATTAAAATATACAACTTAGAAAATGAGAGCACTCTCCCCATTCTCAATATTATCTTTTTTTCTTTTCTTTGGAGGTATATTATTTTCACACTATTCCTGTAATTAATAGAAATTTTTCTCTGTCAACCTTATTATTAAACTACCTTTTTTTAATCTTTAGTTATATATTTAATCTTTGTGATTGCTTTTTTTTTATTCAATTTACATTCTTTTTTCTCTATCTAAAAATTGAATTTGAATAATTTTTTTAAGAAAATATCAATAATTAAAAATAACCTTATATTACAGTTTAGATTGTTTATTGTAAATTTTAAGGCTTAAATATGTTTCTAGTCTTTGTAATATACCTGTTTTATGATTTTAGTTCCTATAAATTTTTTCTTATGGTTTTGGTCCTTATAAAATTTTATTTTACGGTTTTAGTCTTTGTCACTATTTATTGATGACATGACAATCATCTATTGGAGAACAAACCTTGTGTTTCTTAAATAATAGGAAATAAAATGAATATCTTTTAATATAAAAGAGATTGATATCAAAAGTATACAATTTTATAAGGATTAAAAAATACCATTAAAGACTAAAACCAAAAAATAAAATTTTATAGGGAACAAAACTACAAGAAAAATTTTACGAGGACTAAAAGCTTAAAATGAGTATATTATAGGGACTAGAAACATATTTAAACCTAAATCTAATATATAATTTATATATTTAAATATATTTATTTATTATAAATTTTGATTATTAAAAGAGTTTAACAAGAATGGACTGTATTTACTAATTAGAAATCATCTTTGATATCACTTTTAAGGTAATTAGTTTAAAAGTTAACAAACTTATCATACATAATAATTTGTGATGAGATGATAATGTAAAAAAAATTATACTTTCTATACATGTATTATTTATTACTGAAAAAATAAATATTTATCTTATGAAATACACAAATTAAATTACTAATTATAAAAACAACAAATTATAGAATAAGAATTTTTTTTTTTGGGTCACATATGTTATTGGTGTGTGAAGTATTCATTAGTTTTGTTGATTAATTTTTGCTAGAGAACCTCACAACTTTTAGTGAGGTTTCTCCTCCTAATCACATTCTTTTTTCATTTACAAGATTCAAACGACCTTATTTAAAAAATTTGAGCGCTCAATTTTACTCAAAGCAACTACATATTAGTAGTATAGAATAAGGATTAAGCTGCCAACAAATAAACATTTTTTATTAGGCGAATAAATCCGTCAATCCATCAATTTTATTTAAGATTTTGTTTTTGTGTTATTTTATGACTTTTCTTTTATCACGAGGTAGACTAACTTTTCAACTCACGCAGTATCAAAACAAGTTAAACGTGACAACTATTTCGCTCCACTCCAATTTTCAAGGGTTAAGATAAATTGTGTCGTTTCGCTTTACTGCATCTAAAATTAAATAAATCAAATATTATTAAGTGTGTAGATCAATTTTCAAGAATTTTTAATTTAATAAATAGTTTTGAGTTCAAATTTTAATAATATAATCTATCCTTATATTATAAATTTAAGCATTTATTTTAAAATTCCCGACTCTTTTTTCTTTATTCTTAATCAGTTTATTTTTATACTTTATCTCTTTTTCATTATATAGTATTTTTATACACAATTTATGATAGTGAAATTATTTTTTAAATTTTTTGATTTTTTTAAATTTAAAATATTATTATTATAAGTAAATTATTTTTCTTTAAAATCAAATACAAATTAAATCATATTTTATTTTAAATTATAGTAATTATTTTTTAAAATTATATTATATTAATTATTGTTATTATGAATACACTATTATTTTTAAATTTAAATTTAAGTTATATTTAATATTAAGTTCTAACAAACCATTTTTTCTTTAAAATATTATTGTTATAATTATACTGTTTTATGTTTCATTCTCAAGTCTTTATGTATGGAATAACATTTATTAGGAGTCAATTTTTTAAATTGATCTCAATACCTTGCCTTGAGACATTAATTTCTAACTTTCGGCTAAAAGATATTATGAGTTCATAAAAAAGTATATACTATTATCTTTAGAGTTAAATCAAATTAAATATTCTTTTTATATTAACTAGCATTTTAACTTCTTTTTTTATATACAATTACTTAATTATATAAATTAAAACTACTTTATTGCATTCTTTTAATGAATCAAAGTATTATAAAAATGATATTTAATTTTATTTAAATGTGTAGATAATAGTGTGGGTGTTCAAAATTGAACTAAATTAGAATAACTAATTTGATTGACAATGTTTTTCGAAGCTATTTTTAATGAGAATGTTTTTAGTTTTTTTTAATGGGAATAATTAGGGATTTTTTTTTAATCTTTCATCTCTTTCATTTTATCCTTTTTTTTGTTACCATAACATTAGTGTGAAGTATCCGCCGTGTCAATGATTAATCTTCGTCAAAGAACTTGATTGGCTAGTGTGGTCTCTCCTCTCAACTACGTTTTTTTTCATTCATAAGGCTTGAACATAAGACCTTGCTTAAGGGATCCAAGTC
Source organism: Spatholobus suberectus (assembly GCA_004329165.1). Taxonomy (NCBI): domain Eukaryota; kingdom Viridiplantae; phylum Streptophyta; class Magnoliopsida; order Fabales; family Fabaceae; genus Spatholobus; species Spatholobus suberectus. The sequence goes on from CM014734.1 coordinate 19,460,249, forward strand.
GAACCAATGACATGTTGGTTTTCATTTTATCCTTTTTATCTTTATTTCTAAAATAATTTTTTACATTTTTTAAAAATCATCAATAGTTAAAAATAATCTTGTATCACAATGTAAATTATTTATTATAAATTTGAAATATAATTTATACGTTAAAAAATATTTATTTATTATAAATTTTAATTATGATATAATTTATATATTCAAAAATATTAATTTATTATAAATTTAAGTTATATAAAATAAACATTTATACTAGTTTTAAACAAAATTTAAATAAAAGAGAGAAAAATTATTTGTTTTTTAAAAACAACATAGAACAATAATTATGTATATTTAGTTATTAGATTTTACATTGTGTTAGTAAATTAAAAAAAATTATCAAATCAATCCAAACCAAATTGTAAAAGATCAACTTTATTTGATTTAGATATGATGTTGCATTCAAATCAAACCAAATCAAAGCGCATGCTAGTTTTATGTTTAGTTTGAATGACTTTTTTTGTGTGCCAAAAACAGCATCAAACAGCATTGGTAAGGGTGTGAAAATAGGTCAGGTAGCTTAACAAGAGCTTATGGCTTAACCTACACCAGGTCCAAGCCAAACTAGGCTTTTTTAGGATATAAACAAGTCTAGGCTTTTACAAAAGCCTATTTGGTTAAAAAGAGTCAAGCTTTAAGCCATTTAAAATCTATTTGAGTAAATCTATTACGATAAAGAGGATTCCTCCTTATGGTCTTTACTTTTTATTAGACTATTATATCATTTAATTACTCTCTAAATTATCTATTATTTTATCCTTTAACTACTCTCTAAACTATCTACTATACCTTCTCTCTCAGTTATTTTTTTTATTTTTTAAAAATTGAAGAGAGACACGAGGTGCCTCTCTTTTCCCTAGTACAAATAATAATTTTTTGTTAGTATTGTTATATTAAAATTGTTATAATGTATTAAAATGATGTATTTATTCACCTTTTTTTAAAACATTAAATATGTTGACTTATATAAAGAGTCAAACCTAAGCTTATTGAAAGATAAATTTATGCCCTATTTAACGACTTTGTTACAAAATAAACTTATAAATAAGTTATTATGCAAGTCAAATTAGACATTAAAAATAAACTTATATCATATAAACATATTAGACTTAACTCTTATAAAACCTAGTTTGCCTATTTCTTTTCTTGTCTCATGCTTTGAGTAATAGCGATTTTAATTTTTATAGATTATAGTTTGTTTTATATAGAGTTTTTTCCATTGGTCTCTAAGCCTATTAGTCCATGTAGAGAGAAGTTAGACCTATATAAAATCTTTAATATGAAATGAGCATTTAAGTAGGCTAATAGGCTTAGCCAGACTTTCAAATAGTTCAGGTTAGGACTAAAAATAAAGCCTATCACAAGTAACAAGCTAGGACCAAGCTTTGAATTTTTAACATAGGCCAAGCCTATTTCAGTAATGTTTTATTCGGCCTAGTGTATATTTAACCCCTCCATACCGTGAACACCTTAAACAATAGTATAATTATAACAATAATATTTTAAAGATAATAAGATATGTTAGAACTTAAAAAATAAAATAGGATTTAATTTGAATTTGAAGTTAATGTCATACTCATAATAACAATAATTAATACAATTTAATTTAAATTTAAATTTAAAACACAATAACATATTTATAATAACAGTAATTTAAATTTTAAAAACATTATAAAATCCTTAAAAAATCTCGCTTACAAGTTGTATGTGAAAATCACTGATAATAAGAGTAAAAATATATATAAGTGATTTAATTAAGGAGTAAAAAGAGTGAGAATTCTACTATTCTAAATGAGTATTTAATTTTATAATATATGAATAAATTTGATTCATTGAAAGAATATAATAAGGTGATTTTAATTTATATAATTAAATTATTATATATAAAAAAATGTACTCATAAGGGTCAAAATGTTAGGTACATTAAAATTCAATAAAAAAAATTCACCACCTTTGATAATCTTATTTAAGTCGAATCAGCATAGAATAAATGAATTTTGAATTCAATAATCCAATTATTTTTTTAGTTTACAATTTTTGCAGTATTTTTTTTTTTGGACTAGAACTATTTTTTTAGTAAAACCAATTGCTAAGTAAATTTTTCAATGAAACCAACCTGTCCTTATGCTGCAAATATATATATATATATATATATATTGTACCTGTCGAGTTCTTGAGACTCCGATCTATTCCTCCTCAAACCTCTTTTGTTGAATTCCTCCTCCTCCTTTGTAATCTCCTTCGTTGATGGGCTATCTTCCAAGTGTAGTTGTCTTCTCGCTCCAGGATGGTGGGGATGCCTGCAATGGCACTCTGACGCTCAAGTCAATTAAATCTATCTGAATAAGGGCGTCTATTGGAATTGAATACTTACAGTGGGTCTCCACTTAGCTTTTACCATCGTTGATGAGTGGGTGGGAACTACTCAATAACCATCTTGAGTAGTCTCCCACTAAGCATGTCTTCGAAACTGTCTTATTGTAGGTATGTAACTAAGTTTGCTCAGGCATCTGAATTGCTTGGGTCGAGTTAGACGTGTGACTTACCTACTCAGGTCACCGAGCTCCTAACTCAAGTAGTACATATAAACATACATATAGTGGTGAGCGGTTTAAATAGTATGCATGAAGTCATAGATTTTAATCTCAGTATGACAATTATACACCATATATATATATATATATATATATATATATATATATATAATCCTCATAAATTTTGCATGATTTTTATAATTAATCATATTTTGTCCATATTGTTTTACTTCCCATCATCAGTTTGAACTTCCAGAGTTGCTTGTGTATTTATTTTCGCTGAGCTGTCCTTTCCCAACCCTTAAGAAGAAATGAATTGATTGCACGCATGCGACAATAGGGATAAGCCTATAAGAGGAAAGTTAGTATACATACGTCTACGAGTAACGTGTTACTTACACCTACCTCAGACAATGAGTCATGAATGAAATAAGAAAGAAAAAAAAATCTCGGAAAAATAAAAGAAATGGAAATAAAATAAAAATATGTTAATGTTTTAGACAAAAATGAACAAATTTTTTATTTGTTTAAACAAGTGAAGGAGATAGTAAAAAAATAAATAAATCATATATTTTTATATTAACTAAAAATTAATTTAATCTAATTTTTATATTATTTTAATATAATTTTTTTTATTATATTGTAACAAATTTTATTTGATTTTTTAAAAAATAAAAAGGACTCTCCTGTCCCCTTTTTACTTATTTTAGGTGGGGATTCTTTTTTTTAGTGAATTTCACTTTCCAAAATTTTCTCTTTATTTTTCTTCTCGAATAAACCATGTAAATATAACATTTTCATTTTATCTCTCTTTCCTTTATTTCACTTCCCTCTATTTTTACCAATTCTAAACAAGGAGTTGTTTATTTCAAGGTTTAATGTTGAAATAGTTGCAAAATGCTTCCATATTTGTTTCAAGATTTGAAATATCATTCTTAAGTAAAACTTATTCATAAGCATGTTTTTACAGCCGAAAATGTTGTTTGGTGTGATTTTTTTTTAATTTAGATCTTGTTCACTTTAAAGAGTAAAGCAAATACTTTTAATTATTTATGAGAAAATTAATAAGTAATATTACATATATATACATAATAAATTTTATATGTATTAAAATATCAATGGTTAATTTTCATGTCAACAATTAAGATTACTTATTTTACCTCTTGCTTGTAAATTTTTCACACAAAATTATGTATGAAGATAGTGTCATAATTTCCACTATACGTCTCAATATTTTTTGTAATTCAACTTAATTGTTTTATTCAAAAAAAGAAAAAGTCGTACTCTCTAGTGGTGCTCTTTTTCAAGACCACGTTTATCATTTCATACCCACATAAGAAAGTTAGAACAATTCATTGCCATGAACATTTACAAATTGGGTAACGAGTACTATAATGAACAATAAAAGGAAAAGCAAAGTTTTATTTATTTTTGAGTAAATTATACTCCTATTTTTTGAGAAATGCAAGTATTATATTTCTCTTTTCTTTTATGTTAAAATATATACTTTCTTCCTATAACATATTTGAGTATATAAAATTGAGTTTAATGATCATGCACTGTCAGTGTAAAAAGTTTTACACTGTCAACCAATCAAAAATTACTGTTAATATGACTTTTAAAGTATTTATTATAAAAGCCAACAAACTTACAATAAATGGTGGTTTGTAATTAGATGATAGTGTAAAACTACTTTACACTATCAATGCATAGCTTACTTTCTCTATAAAATTTTATTCTATTTTAAATTTTTTTATTAAAGTTTCTTTAGTTTCCGTTAAAAAGGAAAGTTAGTACAAAAATATTATTTACACCACCATCCCCTAGGAGATAGAAATATTACATTGTTTTCTTCTCTTACGTTAAGATATACACTCTCCTCTTTTAACATATGCAAATGCATTACATTTTGATTTTTAAATTTTTCATAAAAATAATTTTATGACTAAAATATTTTTTACACTCCACTACCTTAAAAGATTTAAATATTACACTTTTCTCTTTTCTTATTTTAAGGTATACAAATTTCTCTTTTAATAGATAAAAATACACCACAATTTTACCATTTTTGTTTTTCTATAAAAAATATGGTAATTTCTATTAAAAAATAATTTTTTGATCTAAAAATTATTTTTTAATATATCTATGCAATTTTAAAAAAAATATATATTTTACTAAATTATTTGATTTTTATAATGCATTTTCAATCATAAATTCTTTCTCTATTAAATGTCATTAATTTGTAGTTTTTTTTATATATTACTAACAACAAATTTGGTTAAATGTTTTGTCACTCTCGAAATGTTTACTTCACTTTACCTATGACTCCTTACGAAGAGAAGTAACATTGATGTGTAGACAAGAAGCAATGTTAGGGTATCGAGTGAGTGAAGAATAATTTAGTAAATTAAAAATATTTTGGTATAATTTTAATTAAAAAATATTTTTGAAAATCTATAAATAATATTTAATGATGTTAAGATAAATTGACTAAACTATTTATTTCAACATAAGAGGAGAGGAAGTGTAATACTTCCTTCTCTCATATTAGAAAAGTGTATTTTACATTAATAGTATTAAGTTAAATGAACTAATTTGTATGTTTTAACATAAGAGATGATTACAATATAATATTTAATTATCTCAAGAGAAGGGGTATAACTTACTCTTTATTTTAGGGATATTTTTATCTTATTATCAAATATTCTTGAAAATATTTTTAAATTGTATAACTAAAAATACTAAACAGAGATTATTTTCAAACATATGATTCTTAAAGACAACATTTTCGTAAATCTTATATCCAAGAATGAAAAAATATACCTCTAAACAAACTTAACCAAACGGTTAGGATAAGAACTTCTGATCACATCTACTTAAAAACCTATTTCATATTAAAAAATTTAGATAGATATGACAGATCTCCAAAGAGATTAATCGAATAATAGGCCAATGAAAAAAAAAATCTATACAAAACAAACTACAAACTATAAAAATTAAAATCACTAGTACTCAAGGTATAGGACGAGGGAGGAAATAGATAAGTTAGACTTTACAATAGTCGAATATAAATTGTTTATATGATATAAGCTTATTTTTAAAGTCTAATATAACATTTATAATAACTTATTTAAAAAATTATTTTGCAATAAGTTGGGCGGCTTGATTTATTCCACCTCTAAGTAACATTAAAAATAAAGTAAAAAATAAAAATAAATAATCTTCGTAAAATAAAAAATTAAAATAAAAGTTTTATAAAAATTAAGAATTAAATTATTTGACGTATACGATACGCCGAAGGATTAGAACGATGACTTATTTTTAAGTGACTGTTTATTTTAATTTCAATAAAATTAATTTTAAACAATTAAACATAATTAAAACGTGTATTTAAATTATTTTGAACACATTTTATATTAAGAAATTGACTCTTGATTCATAATGGGTTTAATTATTCTTTTGATTTCTATATTAGCATCATCTTTACTTTTTTTATCTCTATACTTAGAAACTATTCGATTTAGTCCCTACATATGTATTTTTAATATTATTTTAGTTCTTGTCATCAAGTGTATCTTAATTTCGTGAAGTAAAACCATCACAAAATAAAAATTGGTGGTGTAAAACCACTACAAATTTTCTGACGATTATTAAACTACCACAAATTTTATACATTTTATTTTATGAGACTAATATGTGGTAGTTTAAAAATTACCAGAAAATTTGTAACAATTTTATACCATTAATTTCTATTTTATATCAATTTTATTTCACAAAACTAATACACAATTGACGACAATAATCAAAATAATATCAAAATTAAATGTGTAAAGACAAAAAAAAAAACTTCAAAATATAAAAAGTAAAAAGTAAAACTAATATAAATATAAGAGCTAAATAAATAATTAAACTTCCTCAACATAAAACAAGTTGTGGCTTTTTCCAACTTAGGTCAGGTTCGTCGGTACAACTTGACATGGATACCCCCAACATCCTTTGAGAATTACATGGCAACCTCGTATGGGACTCGATAACAAGTGTCGTAAGAGATGACGGTTACGGTGACAGTGACAGGGCGGAGAATTTGCTTTTTAGCAGCTGCTGCCTGCTGCTGTGAGCCTGTGACAAGAAACGTGAACCATTCTCCCCATTGATTAACACGTGGAAAATTTGGAATGCGTTGTCAACTTGCACTCTACCTATAAGGCTATAACTCTATAAGCAGCCTAGCAAGATGACATGAATGAAGATAACTTTCGCTGATCTTCTCACTTCTCACCTCAGATCCCACTTCTTTATGCCAAAGGGCCAAACCCTGTAGGCGTAGCTGTCTTTCTTTTTTTTCCTTCTTTAGATTGGACGTTCAGTAGTGATAGACTTAAAATAGTACATACATAATGAGATAGGATTTGAGGTTAAGTGCAAGTGTTCAAATTCCAAGATGCTGAAAAAGCTTATGTCAGGGATTGTTATTCTTCCTATCATAGTACCTGTTATTAGACCTCTTTTCACTCGAAATGTGTAATTTTTAATACGAAAAAAATGTGTTAAAAATTTTATATCAACTAATAACATGAATAAAATAAAGTTGTCTAACTTATTTTAAATTAAAATAAGATTACATAATTGTATTAAAAATGATTTATATAATTTTTTATATATTTAAAAATAGTTGATATAGTTTTTCTTAATTGCACTAATCATTATTGATAAGATTGTTTAATTTTATTTTTATTTAGAATAAATTAGTCAAAAATATATATAAATGAAAGATAATTACAAGCTAATTTTTAGAATTAAATTAAAGATAAAAATGTGTGGACATTCACAGTCTATTTGACACCTTAAGAGAAAAAGAGAAAAAAAAAGAGTATAAGTTTGATAAGTTATATGATTTGATAAGAAGAAAAAAAAAAGAGTGAATATTAAATAAGTGTTTGTAAGGTAAAAAAAGCCAAATTGGTATTTAAAAAAAAACAATTTACCAAAATAATGTAGAAAAAAAATATTTTACCAAAATAGGTTGTTTGTAGATGGGAGACGTATAGAAGGAATCGGTGGCAGTGACACTATAGAAGGCGTTGGTGACACTAGCGTCACCCAATTATACATAAAAAAAAAAAAAAAAGACATTAGTCAAACCAGTGCCACTTGTTCAGTCAATACAAGACATGATATTTTGTCTTTTTCGAAACAGGATTTGTGCACACAGGATTATTGAATGATGTGATATGTTTTGTCTGGTAGTAGAAGGTGCTGGTCAGATTGGTGCTTTTTGTACTGGTCAAAGGCGCTGGTCAGACTAGTACCTCTTGTACAAGTGGCAAGCGCTCATTGCACCAGTGCCACATGATAATTTTGCGTTCGTAAAATGCATGCTCCATATTCGCACACACGCATGCATTGTAATATCAGATATGATATTTGATTCTTATTCTTATTCTCTGATTCTGATATTGAGATGACATTTAATTATTATTTAATTGGGTAGCTAAGTTTAAATACAGAGGAGTTGATATGCAGAAGTGTGCTTCTCCTTTGGTTTGATATTTTTGCTCTTTGCTCTCTTGCTTTTGTTGTTCCATGTTCAAGTTGTTTTGCTTGTGTGCTCTTACTATTTTTCTTTCATCTCTCATTTTTTGCATCTTCTTTTAGTTTTTAAAGATAACTTCTATTATTACTTTTATTTATTCAAATGGTAGAAAATTTAATGGTCCATAAGGCATGACTTTTGAAGGTGATAAAAGAAAAACTCAAATTAAACGTGGTATCACTTATGATGTGTTAACAAAAAAAATTTATGATAAATTGAAGCTTTCAAGACATCAATCTATTTGTAACTTAACTTGTAGATTTTTGATGTGCCAAAACTCAATCACATATTTAGGTGTTCTAATATGTGACGATGAAGATATTGAGTGTATGATTCATGCATTTGAACAACAATTTGTCGTGATCATCCTTAAGATATATGTTGACGCTAAGACTGTTGGTTGTTCCTCATTACCTGTTGAGATAGATCATACTCAACCTCACATGTCTATTGATTCAAGAGCTGGTACATCTCAGCAGGAGTTCAACTATGTTGCTGAATGTATAGAGTTGAATGTTGACGTTGATCTTCATGTTACCATGCATTTAAGCGACGATGGAGATGAAAGTGACAATGATGAAAATGAGGATCAAATTTCGGACAAGAGTTCTTCAGATACAGATGTAGATGGTGACTTTGATGCCAATCTTAAGCTTGACAGCTTGGCCCCTAATTTTTTAGCTTCATCCCCTATTAGTTCATCATTACCGATTGATGAACAACAGCTACAATATGCAGGTAAGTTCAAATGTTTATTTTGTGTTTTTTTTGTCTGAATCTAGTACCATTTGTTTGATGCATTTTGTATAATCATATTTAGGTCAAACACAAGCTCCGCTTTGGAACAATGTCCCCGATCTCTTATGGGAACAATGTCCTATGCCCACTAGTCTTTAGTGCCCGGCTGACGTTCAAAACGCGATCTGGCACCCCATTCCATACGTGTTTAGATACATGTACAGGCTGAAGATGTAACAATGAATCATCACGGGGACCAGGGTGCACGGTTCGGCTTGCCATACTGCATTTAATCAACAATAAAAACATAAAAAATTGTTAACAGTTATAAAAGATATAACACTTAAAAAAAATCCTAGTAATTAAATTAATAAATGATATTTACTTAAACGAAAAATTAATTTAACTTAAATAAACACTACTCATTGAAAAAGAAGCTAATTAATTATTAAATTGAGAATATAAAAGTGATTTAACATATACTTGGAGGGGCACTATGTATTATTTAAATTTTTAAATGATTAAAAATAAAAAATAGCATTAAGTATGACTTTTCACATAACGTAATTAACTACATGTTATGTAACTTTTAAATTATTTTAAAAAATTATAAAATGATAATTTCACAACAATTTTTTTTAATTTCACATTATGATCTAAATTATAGCTAAACATTTATATAAGTTTATATATATATATAAATTGTTTTTAACCTTAAAAACGTAATACAACTATTTTTTCATCTATGAAAATTTTTTATCTAGTTATTATTTTTGGTTTAAACATAATTTAAACAAAGAAAAAAGACGTAATTTGTTAATAAAATTAAAAACAATTGAACACACCACATTATACTAAAAACTAATCATTTGTAATTGAAATTCAATTGGCTAAGGTGTTTTACTAGCCTCAACCTAACCTTCAGTCCTTGGAAAATCCCATCTTAAATTTCTAATCCACAAAATAGTAAATAAGTCTCAAATCAACACTTAACAGTCTTAAATCATTATCAATATGAAAAATATACATCTATACACACATTATAAATTAACCTAAAACAATATAACAACTTAATGAAATTTTTAAGGGACATCACAATACTGTATTAAAATAAAAAACGTAAATTTCACCAAGTCAGGCTTACATCTATGATTTCACCAAGTTAGGCTTCCTCCTCTTTTGCTTCTCCCAAGCCCTTTCTTCAAAACCACTGCTTCCTCTTCTCTCTTTTAGCGCTTCAAACCACCCCTTTCTTGCTTAATGGTTCCTTTTCTTCTTCAATCCGCACAAGCTGAAGCAATAAAATAGTGAAGCAACTCGTGAAGCAACCAAGCAGGGCATGCCTGCAAAAAAGCTAATGACGTGACAAGACACAGGTGGCGCCACTGCCACTGGCGCCTCCTGTGCTATCAGCAATGATAGGTGGCGCCACTTAGGGCTGCGCCTTCTGTTCATTGGGTGGCACTTATTAGACCAGCGTCTCTATGTGCTGACATTTAGATGGCGCTAATGCTATTGGCGCCTTTTTTTTGTTATCCCAAAAATTTTGAACCAAGGATGGCACCCTGCAACAAGCGCCTTCTTTTGCACAATTTTCAAAACAACTTATTTTGGTAAAATATTTTTTTTCTGTAACATTTTGATAATTTATTTATTTTATTATTAATTTAGTCAAAAAACCTGTCCGTAATATATATGTCTCCATTTATTATTACTCTTAAATTAATCCGAGCCCAAATTCCGAGAGTTTTTTCCGTCCTTGTTTCCTTATTTTGTTTCTTCGTCACTTCGTGAGTACTTTGCTGTAGTTCATGAGCTAATTCCCCAGCCTCGTGTTTTTAACTTTTTTTGGTTCTGACAATTTCCACTCGTGGATGTGACGTTCGGTTCCTAAACTAGAGCTTGCGTTTAGATTTTGACTCTCCTATTTTATTTCATTTGCATTTTCTTTTGTGTTATATATAGTAGATAATCCTCTTAACTCCTTTTCCCTGTAGTAGATAATCCATCCAAATTTTATATCTTAAACTTAATTGTCCTTTTTCTTTCAGAGAGAGACAGGCATTCTTCAAGGGTGGTGGTGTTCTGTTCAATGATTTCACCTTTCTCTTGGATTGCAATGGAGGTGATAAACCAGAAAAAAAAATTATATAACGCTGATTAAATTGATTCATTCATTCATACTAGAAAGTGATTATTTATTTTTTTAGCAGGGATTTTATTCTGAGAAACCACACACTAACTCTGAGCAAATAGACCTTACTCTCAAGCTTTCTCCCTGCGGTCAAAATGCAGAAGAAAAGATGGTGCTGACAAGGTCATCATCATCAACGGTTGGGGAGAAAGCCAAGAGCACTATGATGGCAAATGAGGCACAGGACGGTCCCTTTGTTCTATGTAATAGGTCTTGCTCACTGCTAGCAGAGGGTGAGAAGGGTCTGGTGAGGTTTGGGGACTTGCAGACAATGAGAAGAGTGAGGACTGGGAAGAGATTATTGCTGAAGAAGATGTGGAGAGCTGCGGTTGCAGAGGCTGAGAAGTATCTTCTGCCGGGTGCTCAGCCACTACCTCACTCAATGGATAATAATCTCAAGATGTTTGCAAATCCTTCTGGGGATTCATGGCATGAGGGTAACTTTCTTTTTCTTTAGTTTGTTGATCATGTCATGAGGACACACTCTTTAACACACAGACTTTATAGATAAGAAGTGAAATCCATGTTATTTCAATTACACTGAAATGTGTGTTGAAGAAATAATGTATTAGAGAATGTGTCTTACAGATGAATTTGGCATGGTAGTTTTTTATGCTATACTAGGATTGAATAAGAAATAGAATATTAGAAAAACGAAGCATATGTTTTGGTGTCCTGTTTTTCATCAGTAGAGTTAAAACGAAAAGGAGGCCATAGGCTAATTAAAATTTCGAATAATGAATTTGGAGGAAGTTATATTTCCTTACTGATGAAAGTGTAACATCAAGTCATCTAAATAAATTACAAGAAGATAGCCTGGGTGGTAGGAATTAGGAAAATCTCAAGCTGCTTAGTGTAATTATTGAGAGGATGCAGGCAATGAAGCAAATAAGAAAACTCTTGACAAAGATTTAATGCGTCCACATGCACTATCAAATTGACCGCTTCTACTGTGATTTCCTTGCTATTTACAATCTGATAAGAGATAGACCTCCTATTACTCATTTTTGTGAGAGTAGAGATAGGGAAAGAGGAGCTGGAGTATCCCACGTGGGTGAGAAGAATAATATGGGAATTATGGGGAACATACACGCAGTGACAGGAAAATAACAGAATTGCTGATGTGACAGAGAGAGATGGAGGTCATTGATGAGAAATTATTGTGTGGTTCGGATTAACACATGTTTTCCGGTCAATCTTTACCATATAATAGAACACTTTTGTACATTGAAAAACTCAATTATATGTCGTGTGGAAATTGTTCAAGACTGTATACACGTAGTGATTTTGAACGATACAATAATTTTTCGTGATTGAGATAGTGGGTGACTAAAAGGGGAAATTGAGAGTGGATGAAGCATTTGACTTTGAAATGGGAGTGAGGAATCATTTGGGGAGGGGTAGATCGAAAAAATTCTGCTGGATGACAAAACAGGTCCATTAATTTTCCCATTGTATGAAAACAAAATATTATGGATACTGCAATTAACATTGATTACCAAAATCTAAGTTCTTTAATCTATAATGATCAGAAATAGGACTTAACATTTACCAATTCCACAAATCTTCCCTGCTAAATCTGTCTCAAAGATATTTGCATATAGTTTAAAACGTTCACAATTTGGGAATCGGGGTGGTTGTTCTGTACTTGACTTCTTCATAGTATCCACAGGTAATTTTTGCACCAATACGGGGAATGTTATGACAAATTTTCTTCTAAATGAAACAAGAATTCCTTATGTTCGCAACTGTTTTATGCATAGAAAACCTTGTGAAAGTTTTTCCTTTAGACAATATAACTCGTGAACAACTGGTGACTTGATTACTATATATACATAAATTACTTGTATTTGGATTTTAATTAAAGGCTTCTCACGGTACATTATAATAACTTGCACATATATAAGTCTTTATTGCTGATAAACTCTTTTGTCTTCTTATCTTGCTTATACTTCAGGAGGAGCTAGTTCCAACTTCCAAACATCACCCAAGCAGGAAAATGATTCCATGGTTTCCCCAAAAGCAATGCAGAAAACGACACTGTGGCCCTCTGAGACTATGATTGAGAGGCCAGCCAAAAAGCTTAAGCATGTGAATCCCTATCATAAAAGTGATGCAATGGGCATTGTGAGACAAGTGCCTGGTGTGACTACTACTGGAGATGGCACCACTGGGAAGAGAATAGAAGGGCTTCTGTACAAGTGTAAGAGAGGCCAAGTTTGTATTGTATGTGTCTGCCATGGTAGCTTCCTCTCCCCCACAGAATTCGTGATGCATGCTGGTGGTAAGGAAGTGGCAGATCCCGTGAAACACATCACTGTTTGTTCTGATTCATTTTATATCAACGGAGATGGGGCTGGTTTTATCACACACCCCTTTCAGAATGTGTAGTTAAGAATCTTAGGTTTTCCATAATTATCTTATCCATGGCCCCGGTGACTCTGTAAAAGGAACTTTTCATCAAATATGGTTTTTCCTATCTGCTAACCTTCACATTAGTGTGGACAATAAATAAATAAAAAGTTTTAGATATTTTTGTTCCTTACAATATACATTTTTTAGTTTTGGTCCATATAAATTTATTTTTTTTAAATGGTAAATTTATTTTTTATATTTTAGTTTTTATTATTTTATTTTAGTCCTTGTGATATATTATTTATCTTTTCATTTTAGTCCTTATTGATATTTTATTTATTTTTAGTCTCTTTGAAAAAAAAATTATAGGAATTAAAAGCAAATTATTCATATATTACTAGGATAAAAACAAAAAAAGAGTATTTTATGAGGACTAAAACAAAACAAGGACCAAATTTTTTGTCTTTTTACAAGAACCATTTAAAAAAATTAATTTTATAAAGACTAACATTAAAAATGCGATATATTATAGAAATCAAAAATATATTTAAATCTGAAAAAAAATATTGATCGGACACTTGGATAAGAACAAAAATATATTTTCTCAATAAAACAAATAAGTTCTTTTGATTATATTATTTTTATTTTATTAATATTCTTTATTTCATTTATTAAAAAATTCTAAAACAAAATGGGTAAATTTTTTTAAAAAAAGGAATTCTTTTAAAGTGATGAATAGTTTTAAGAAATGAAAATCTTGAATTAAAATTTATTTTAAAAAACAATAAATTTTCTTTTACTCTTTGCCTCTCTTCATTCTCTAAAAAATAAAAGTAAAATAAAAGAGAAAGGATGTAATAAGTAGTTTAAAAAGTAATTAAAAAGTAAAATAGTGGATAATTTAGAAAATAATTAAAAGATATGGTAGTCTAATGAAAGTGGAGACAAAAAAAGAATATATCTTCTTTATTATAATTATAGATTATAGATGAATAAAAAAAAATACAACTAGTACAGTATTTTAACTTTTGAATGATATAAGATAAATGTTTAATTTTATATAATTAAAATTTATAATAAATAAATATATTTAAATATATAAATTATATTATAATTAAATTTTTAATAAATAAATATATTTAAATATATAAATTATATTTTAGATTTATAATAAATATTTTAAATTGTGATATAAGTCATTTTTAATTATTAATTATTTCTTTTAAAAAATTATTAAAACTCAATTTAAGATAGAGATTAAAGGTGGATTGAAAGAGATATGTGGTCAAGAAAATTAAGCATGCAAATAACAAAAAAAAGGAGAATAATTTAAGAGGATTGAGAGATAAATTTTTTGGTTAGTTATAGGGTTAGTGTGTAAAATGCACACTCAAAGAAGAGAAAAAGAATATTGAAAATGTCTAATTAAGAGGATGAGGAGTGAGAATCTCATACCCCAAATTGTATATTTTAATTGATGATATAAGAGGAGATTATCGAAAAGCATATGAATTGTCTCTAAAAAAAACCTAAGTATTCTTTGAATCAAAACCTCTTCAGGCTTCCACTAATTTTGTTAAGAAAAAGGTTTACACGTGAGTTATCTCACTGGGTTTAACGTCTTAACAGATGAATATACAATGAAGTACAAAAAGAATTTTACAATCAGAATATACAAGAGCTTTTTCTTTTCTTAAAGAAGATATGACTTTTTAGAATCAGCAGTGACTATGACAACAATGACTTCTATTCGAAAGAGGCCTCTTCTTCTATTTATAAGCTTTTTCAAAAGTATCCGTTGAGTGCTTTGCAGAAGACGGCCTTCATCTGATGAAGAGATTTGTTGGAGCATTAAATGCAGCATTTAATGCCTTTCACCAACTTGTCATATGATAAGATAAAGTAGTCTGCTTATCTTTTCTATTCTTGTACTCAATCTTGTAGCAATTGTCATATCTACTTTCCCGTTCTGACATTCACATACATATTCCTTCTTTTTCGCTAACTTTCCTCGAGAGTAGGTATATAGGCTTTATGAGTTTCGAGGTAGTTTATGCTCTGATTGATGTGCAGATCATTTTTAGAACAGTGTCATCGTCTGTAAGATCTGTTACTGATATAGTCAAAGGTTAAAGACGATATATATATATATATATTTAAAGATATCAGACGGTTGCTAATAAACCTGTTATGGATGACCAGACGATTGCGTAAAAACATACATTTTAACTGTTTGTTATTATCAAAATATTTGAGGGTTATAAATTCATCTTTTGTCTTAACAATCTCCCCATTTTTGATGATGACAAACAATTATATTTCTTGTAAAACATTCTTCTATGAAAAAGCTTTTTGGTAAGTGAATTTTAATTTTGAAAGCATTTTTCATACAAATATACTTTCAGTTAAGTAGATGCAAAAACAAAATCTAGATGATGTAACTAAAAGAAACTTGTACTTATACTCCCCCTAAGATTGATATCTTTTGTCTATTTTTCTCTTCAAGATTTTTCCTTAGACTTTTCTCCCCTTGTCTTCTATTGTTCTCCCCCTTTTGGCATCATCAATTAGAAGATTCAGAGTCTAAAGGTGTAGATGATGAGCCGAGGTCACTTTTGAAGCGCTTTGCTAGCTTGACTAATAGAACTTCTGCTCGTTTGCGTTTCCTATGTTCTTTCCTAAGATCAGCTTCAAGACGCTGCATAGTTTGCTTCAATTCATTGAAAGCTTGTCTGTCGTCTAAAGGTTGTGGTGCAGGTGTAGAGCTGGTAGCTGCTTCATCACTGGGTTCTTCTACAAAATATAAGTTGAAAACATAGGGTATAGGAGGACCACAGAACCAGAAGTGGCTGTAGGGTAGAGAAATTTCAAAGGTTTCGGATGAGAAAAAGATGTAGGTTTGGGGTAGGTTTATGGATAGTTGATTGTTGGAAGTGGATGTACAGGTGGAAGGAGACAGAGAGACTTGCGTCCAGTGACCTGTCAGACGGAGTGCAGCTTCATGGCTTAGTAGACTCTTCTCATCAGCAGTCAAACCAAAAAAGTGTTTTAGTGCTTCAACATGGTCTTGCAGCCTTTTTCGGTCTGTGCTTTTCAGAGTTGCTTTGCCTTTAAGTTTAGCCAGCTATGTAGATGATAGCGCTCTTTGTCTGATCATGAAGTGCCTTCGGGGGTCACGTTTGAATTTTGGTTCTTTTCCTTTCCCTATAGATAGATTTTGGCACGGATAATTCTTCTGGCAGCAGATGCGAAAGGTGATCCATGGTTTCATGAGAAGTGACATTCAAGAAGCCATGAGTCTAGGCGAGCCTAGCTCAAGGTCTGGACACCTTCGCTCACAGATTGCATGCTGCAAAGAAATTTGCATCTTCTCCCACAGAAAGTTATTCATTACTCTCCTCAACTCCCAATCATCATCACCGATCCTCCATTCTTCAAAGTCTGGACTATCTTTTGGACGGATGGCGAGGGGATAAGTCTTGATCATCCCATGACAGAACGGATAAATAATTTTGGGCTTGTAATGGTACGTTCTGCACATGATCAGATACTTTGAGTAGTTGCATTTCAGCATGAAAGGGGAGATATGACAAAGAATCCCACGCTGTCTCCAAACTTCATATCCAGCTGGAAATCTCATTTTGGTTGAAGGTGGATAGACGAAGATTGGAGCATCTGACTGGGTACTATATCCTTCCTCCCAGATATATGGTGTGATGTGCGGCTTATAAGATAGTGCTTGGGGTAGCTTCTTCTGGAATCAGAGTCAATTTCTCAGCATACCTATAGCGCACTAGAAGTGACCATTCTTCATTCACAATCGTCACCCACATTTGCCAGTTGTTGACTTCGCCCAGTTCATAGTTAAGGATAACTTTGAGTTTTTCTGGGTCGAAGGGCTCTAGAGTTTGGTATTCCTTTATTTTTCCAATAGGATGAGACTCAGGCTACTCAAAGTATGTAAGTTCTCGTCTGTTAAGTCGTTCAGATGGAGGCGTTTCTGAGCGATATACGTCTTGTGATGTTTCATCTATCATAGGTGCAGCTCCTCTGGACGAAGTTCCTTCTGCTTCTGGCACAGAGAGTGAAACAGCCCTTGTAGGTTGATCAATGCTGGGTACGGCTGTTAAGTCTCTTGAGGTAGCAGCCATGTTCTCTTGAGTCAACAGCTCTTGCGCTTCATGCTCTGCAGGGGCTGTTTGCAGTGAGTGCTTAAACACAGATTGAAGCACTGCTTCCTCAATCTGTTCTTGCTCTGCCTCGGCCATTTTCTCTTTTTTTTCTTTCTTCTTTTTTTTAGTTTGTTTAGATTTAGCTTTGGCTCTCTTGAGTTGCTTTTCTTCTTCAGCTCTAGATTTTGGAACTGGAATCTTTTTAGATTTTGATGGCTTTTTATAAGGTTGGGCAGATGGAGTGGGTTCAGTAGAGATAGGTAGTGGAGGTGGTTGTTCTAATGGAGGGCCAGGAATGGTTGTGCTTGGAGTAGGAAGAAGGGTGTTAATGGGAAGGTCATTGTCTAAGTCAGGTTGGGGAATTAGTTTGGATCTCAAACGAATGGTTAAGGGTTCTTGTTTCTTGTGAGGGGAAGACAATGGTGTTTAGGGTTTAGTCTGTTGTGGTTGAGGGTCTGGTTGTGAAGGTCTTTTGATTGGTAACTTAGGTTTCTGTGGTTTAGTTTGTTTGGGTTGTGGTTGGGATGGTTGGGGTTTCGTCTGTGGTGGAGGTTGAGTAGAAGCGGTACCAACAGAGGGGTTAGCAGACGATCCCACTCTGAACACAGTTCCAACAACTTCTTTTGGTGGTTCTTCCTTGATCAATGCCAACTCTGAATGTTTGGCAACGTATCTAGAGAAAAGATGTGCAATGCTCATCTTCTTGATAATAGATACATCGATCTTAGAACCTTGCTTTATCTTCTCCATACCAGATTCTTTAATTCCCGCCAGACGAATGATTTCGGTGAAGAGCATGGCGTAGGGAATAGATACTTCTGCTTGCTCTGGGCACCTTCCTTCAACTTAGAGAGACAAGATCTCCAGTTGTCCAAGATTAACGCAAGCAGATTGACCTTCTGACCAGTCAACATCTTGTATATGCAGAATCTGTCCTTGGAGGTTATATTATCCTTTGAGCCTTTCCTTGGCAGGATAATGTGCAGCAAGACATTGTGAATCAGTTTGTATTCAGGCTTCATGTTTGAAGAGTACAGAAACATCTTCAGAACATCCTTGTTCTCGGTTTGAGGCTTGAGCTTTCCATATAGCGCCCTGTCAACAATTTCTGGGGTTATAACCTTCTTCTAGTCTTCAGTAAAGAGGTCACCTTCCTCTTTGTAGCCAGACGTTGTTGCAATGGTGTCGGAAGAGATGATGATGACCTAATTGTCGATGGTTCTAGTGATGGTTCCGTTAACCTCAGATGTAGAAGCCTAGGAATACGCATATGGTGTGTGGTACCATGCAGTTCGTTTCTGGACGAACGCTTCCCATCCGACATTCTGGATGTATGTCTGTAGTGGAAATCCTTCATTTTCAAGGTTTTGCATGTCGACCCATTTTCCAGTGACGAAGTTGCTTTTTGGAAATCTCTCTATAGACACAAGCTGTTTCTGGGTGGCCATAAGTGCAAGTTTAAGAGAAATGGTGAGGGATAAGGTTTGAGTTTAGAGAGTTTAAGAAGTTTTCAAAGTGCGTAAAGAGAAAGAAAGAGCAATTAGTTTGAATAAAAGAAAGGTTTTGAAAGTACTGAAGCGACGTGCATTTATGATGACTTGATGTGGCAGGGGAGACAGTGCACGTTTCTTAGGTGGTTATCGAGAATAATCATGAGGAAAAATATCTGACTAATGAATTTAAAAACTTTT
Organism: Spatholobus suberectus; assembly: GCA_004329165.1. Lineage (NCBI taxonomy): Eukaryota > Viridiplantae > Streptophyta > Magnoliopsida > Fabales > Fabaceae > Spatholobus > Spatholobus suberectus. Next base: position 19,479,565 of record CM014734.1, read on the forward strand.
CATATTTAAAGACAATCGTGTTAGTAAGACGAAATAAGATTAAATGTAAGACAGTAAAGAGTAAGACGAAATTTTATTTAAACAAGATGATGCATGTAAGACGTTTTACTCTTGCGAAACTTTCATGTGCAAATTTTCTAAGATGGAGTTAAAACGTTCTATAGGTAAAGCTTTTGTAAAGATATCAGCCTATTGATGGTCTACATCAATGAACTTAATATCCAAAACACCTTTTTACATATAATCACGAATAAAATGATGTCTTATTTCTATATGCTTTGCTTTAGAATGCTAAATGGGGTTTTTAGATAAATTGATTGCACTAGTATTGTCACATAACACAAGAATGTTATGCTCAAAACTAGAGTAATCTTCAAGTTGATACTTTACCCATAGGAGTTGTGAGCAGCAGCTAGCAGCGGATACATACTCTGCTTCAGTAGTTGATAATGCAATTGAGTTTTGCTTCTTGTTGGTTCAAGATATAAGACATGGTCCGATGAAGTGACATCCATCACTTGTGCTTTTTCTTTCAAGTCTTTCACCAGCATAGTTTGCATCACAGTATCCTACTAATCTGAAATCTTTGTTTTTCTCATAGAATAAACTGAGGTTAGATGTACCAACAAAATATCTAAAAATCTTTTTAACAACTTTTAAATGAGACTTTTTAGGGTCAGATTGAAATCTAGCGCACAAGCAGACACTATGCATGATGTTTGGTCTGTTGGCAGTTAAATAAAGAAGTAAGCCAATCATACCTTTGTAGACAGTTTGGTCTACTGGTTTACCTGATTCGTCCTTTGTCATGACGACAGACGGATGCATTGGTGTGCTCATAGGTTTTGACTCATTCATCTTATACTTTTTAAGCAATTATTTTGTGTACTTTTGCTGATGAATGTATATACCTTTCTCTTCTTATTTAACTTGTAGGCCAAGGAAGAATTTCAATTATCCCATCATGCTTATCTCAAATTCACTCTGCATCAAATCTGAGAAATCCTTACATAAAATTTCATTAGTAGCTCCAAAAATTATATTGTCTACATAAATTTGAACTATAATGAAATCTCTGTTGGATTTCTTTATAATGAGAGTTGTGTCTACTTTGCCTTTCATAAACCCATTTTTAATAAGAAAACTGCTCAGTCTATCATACCAAGCATGAGGTGCTTGTTTAAGACAATACAAAGCCTTTTTGAGTTTAAAAACATGGTCTGTGAGGTTTGGATCCTTAAAGCCAGGAGGTTGTCTAACATAGACTTCATCCTCGATAAAACCATTTAAAAAAGGCACTTTTCACATCCATTTGAAAAAGCTTAATGTTTTTATGAGCAGCAAAAGCAAGCATAATTCTAATAGCTTCTAATCTAGCAACAGGAGTAAAGGTTTCAGTGAAATCAATACCTTCTTGTTGATTGTAACCTTGAGCCATTAACCTTGCTTTATTTTTGATTACTTTACCATTTTCATCAAGCTTGTTACGGAATACCTATCTTGTTCCAATGATGCTATTATGTTCTGGTTTGGGAACAAGAATCCAAACATCATTTCTTGTGAATTGATGTAATTATTCTTGCATTGCTATCATTCAATCATCGTCTGTTAGTGCTTCTTCTATCGTCTTAGGTTCAATTTTTGAGACTGAGGCACAAGACGCTTGATTCTTTAGTGATGACCTTGTTTTAACTCCTTCAATTCGTTCTCCAATAATCTGATCTTGAGGATGATAGGTAACGAACTTCCAGTCCTTGTGAGATCCTTTCGTCTGATTATCGGTCTGTTGTTGAGAAGTTTCTTCTGATTCTTTTACTTCGTCTGTTCTTGTTTGATCAGACGGTTCTATCTGTAAATTTGCAAAATCTTCTTCCAAATCTGATAGTCTCCTATCAGGGATTAGTGTATCATTAAATTTAACATGGATAGATTCTTCTACAACAGAAGTTCTAGAGTTGAATACTCTAAATGCTTTTGATGTGTCGGAATATCCAAGAAAAACATCTTTATCAACCTTAGAGTCAAATTTTCCTAGTTGATCTCTAGTGTTGAGAATATAACATTCACATCCGAAAGGATGAAAGTATGAAATGTTGGGTCTTCTACCTCTCCACAATTCATAAGGAGTCTTTTTAATTATTGGTCTGATCAATATTTTGTTTTGAACGTAACACGTTGTATTTACAGCTTCTGCCCAGAAGTATTTAGGGACTGAATTTTCACAGAGTATGGTTCTTGCCATCTCTTGTAGAGTTCTATTTTTCCTTTCAACTATCTCATTTTGTTAAGGTGTTCTCAGTGAGGAGAAGTTGTGGAAAATTCCATTCTGTTCACAGAAGGATTTGAACTCAGCATTATCAAATTCAGTTCCATGGTCACTCCTAATTGCAATAATAAAAAAAAACCTTTTTCATTTTGGACTCTCTTACAGAATATTTCAAGTACATTAAAAGACTGGTGTTTGTGGGCTAGGAAATAAACCCATGTATATCTAGAATAGTCATAAATAATGACAAAGCCATACATTTTCCTACCAAGACTAAGAGTTTTTGTAGGTCCAAACAAATCCATATGCAGTAAGTAACTCTAATGGTCTGGAAGTGGAAACAACATCTTTTGATTTAAAAGAGGTTTTGATTTGCTTCCTTTTCTAACATGCTTCACAAAGAAGATGAGTTTTCCAAGAAATCTCAGGCAATCCTTTTAGTAAACTCTTTTTATATAGTTTCAAAATATGTTTCAAATTGATATGCTCGAGCTTTTTATGCCAAATCCATTTTTCATCATCTTTGGTCATTAAGCAAGTAACATTTTGTTTGTTCAAATCTTCAAACTCAATTTTATATAGATTATTATATCTTTTGGCAGTAAAAAGAATATATTCATCATTTCTTTTGACTATGCATGATTCTTTGTTAAAGGATACAATAAATCCACTGTCACAAAATTGACTTATGATAAGTAGATTGTATTTTAATCCTTCAACACATAAGACATTATCTATAGATGGAAGAGGAGGCTTACCAACTTTACCTATACCAATGATTTTTCCTTTTCCATTTCCATCAAATGAGACTGTTCCTTCATGTGGTTGAAGGTCTAGGAACATAGACCTTTCTCTCGTCATGTGACGTGAGCATCCACTATCCAGATACTAGAATGAATCCCTTCCTTTTCCTATTAAGGATATCTGTAATAGGAATTATTTGAGATTTTGGTGCCCAAATACTTTTTGGTCCTTTCATGTTAGTCCCAAAGGTCTTATTTAACCTCTGTTTCCTTTTGTGTTGACACCTTTGAGATAAGTGTCCAGATTTGCCACAAAAGTTACAGAAGGTTGAATAAGATTTAGAAGACGATGGTTTATAATTTTTGTCTTCTACAAATCCTATGCCAGATTTATTAGATAAAGGTCTTCTATGTTTTAAAATCATTTGAAGTTTTGAAGATCCATCCACAAATTTAGCCAGATCATGTTTCAGACTAATGACCTCTTTCTTTAGTCTGTCAACTTCAAAAAGAAGCATTGCCTTTTCAAGATATGAGGCTAGGCTTTTATGCATTCTAGTTAGATCTTTCTTGAGTATTTCATTTTCTGAAATAGCTTTTTGATATTTTTCTTTACATTTCTTATACTCAAGAGCAATCATATGAGAATTAGCAAGAAGAGTGTCATATGACATATCTTCGTTATCAGACTCAGATTCAGAACTGTCAGACGATTGTAAAGAGTTTTTAGGAAAAGAGTATACCTCATATGTTACTTCCTCAGTGTTTTCCATGAGACAAATATTAGCCTTTTCATCGTTTGAACTGCTAGTGCTGTTGTCTAGATCTTCCCAAGTGGCTAGGAGGTTTTTCTTCTTGTATCTTTTCTTTGGACTTTATCCTTTCTTTAGTTTGAGGCATTCAGCCTATATATGTCTAGGCTTATTGCACTCAAAGCAGATGATCTCATTGTTCTCTTCTTGATGATGCTTTTTGTATCTAGTGTCCTTTCTGGAAGATTTCTTAAATCTTCCTTTCGTCTTGAGCATCTTTTTGAATTTTTTGGTGATGAGGGAGATCTCATCGTCTGTTGAATAGTTGGAGCTTTCGTCTGAGCTTCTGAATTCTTCAGACTAAACCTTCAGCTCTTTGTTTCTTCTCTTCGTCTCAATCTTTTCGTCTACTTTTCGACTTGATTCTCCCATCTTTAGAGCAACTGAGTCATTATTTTTTACTTTGTCTCTTTTGAAAAGATGCACTTCATGTACTCTTAGAGCTCCCAGTAACTCATCAAGAGTTAAAGTCTTCATATCCCTTGCTTCAGCTATGACTGTAGCCTTGGGTTCCCATACTTTTGGAAGACTGTCCAGGATCTTAAGATTGTTCTGAGCCTTAGAGAACTCAACACCAAGACTTTGAAGTCCATTTAGAATTGTTTGAAATCTTTCAAACATTTCATCAATGGTCTCTGTCTCTTTCATGGTGAACATCTCATAGTGTCTTTGAAGAGTTATTGCTCTCTTGAGATGAACGTATTATGTGCCTTCATGTGTTATGCGTATAGCATCCCACATTTTCTTAGTAGTTCTGCAGCTGCAAAATTTATTATATTCAGTTTTTGATAAGGCACAAGTTATGATATACTTAGCTTTTGCATTTTGTTGTAACATGTTGTAGTCATCTTGATTGTATTCGTTTTCTGGCTTAGTTAGAACAAGATCCCCATGTGTTATGATTCTCCAGATACTGTAATGAGTGGACTTGATATACATTTCCATTCTGTCCTTCCAGTAAGCATAATCCTTTCCATTGAAGGTTGGAGACCTTGACTAAGAGGCTCCTTTAGGAATGAACTGTTCTTCAAGGTTTGTCATGCGTATCTTTTCCTCTAACACTTGTTAAGGTGCTCAACCCTTAGAGGCTGAACTCTAATACCAAATTGTAAAGCACAAAGATAACACAAGAATGGGGGTTGAATTGTGTTATAGCAAATTTTCGCAAAACCTTTTTCGAGATGTATCGTCTAAAGGGTATGATCAAAGAAGTTTTCAAAGACGTTTTATAAAATAGATGAATATTAAAACTAAGCAAAGTAAACTGAAAGGCACACAAGATTTATACTGATTCGTCTCACCCTAGAGACTACGTCCAGTTATTGGCAACAACCAAGTTCCACTAACTTTTTCAAGTTACAAGTATTCTTTCCACAAGCCTCTTCAGGCTCAACCCAAGTAGTCTTTTACTTCCCTCTTCAAGCCAAAACCCAAGTATTCTTTGAATCAAAGCCTCTTTAGGCTTCCACCAATCTCGTTAAAAAAAAGGTTTACGCGTGAGTTACCTCACTGTGTTTAACGTCTTAACAGACGAATATACAATGAAATACAAAAAGAATTTTACAATCAGATTATACAAGAGCTTTTTCTTTTCTTAAAGAAGATATGATTTTTCATAATCAGCAGTGACTATGACAACAACAACTTCTATTCGAAAGAGATCTCTTCTTCTATTTATAGGTTTCTCCAAAAGTATTCGTTGAGTGCTTTGCAGAAGATGGCCTTCGTCTGATGAAGAGAGTCGTTGGAGCATTAAATGCAGCATTTAATGCCTTTTACCAACTTGTCATATGATAAGATAAAGTAGTCTGCTTATATTTTCTATTCTTATACTCAATCTTGTAGCAGTTGTCATGTTTACTTTTCCGTTTTGACATTCGCACACATATTCCTTCTTTTTTGCTGACTTTCCTCGAGAGTAGGTATATAGGCTTTATGAGTTTCGAGATAGTTTACGCTTTGATTGATGTGCAGATCATTTTTAGAATGGTGTCATCGTCTGTAAGATCTATTACTAATATAGTCAAAGGTTAAAGACGATATATATATTTTTAAAGATATCAGACGGTGTTTCAACTGTTTGTTATTATCAAAATTTTTGAGAGTTATAAATTCGTCCTTTGTCTTAACATGGGGTAGTTTTGCTTGCATAATAATTGAGGTAACATGTAACGGTTAAATGGTATAATCTGGAAAAAAATTGAACCATGGAAATAGGTGAGTTTGTTTATGAATGGTGGGATAGTGTGTTGTTAGTAAGTTTTGAAGGGTAAAATTATCCCAACAAAAGTGGAGAGCAAAAGAAGTATCTGCTTTATATAATGGTATGGATAAATTAGAATAATTATCCTGAATGAGAGTATTTCTAAGAGTTGTTTTTTAATGAGAGCTTTTTAAAAGTTTTTTTTTAACAAGAGTGTTTATAAGAATTTTTCTTTACCTCTTACGTCTTTTGATATATCCTTATCATCTTTATTTTTAATTGAATTATAATATTTTTTAAAAGAAATTATCAATAGTTAAAAATAACTTTGTGTCATAATATAAATTGTTTATCATAAATCTAGAATATAATTTATATGTTTAAAAATATTTATTTATTACAAATTTTAATTATAATATAATTTATATCTTCAAAAAGTATTTATTTATTATAAATTTTATTTTTATTTATATAAAATAAATATTTAATCTATGCATTGCATGGACTAAAATACTAGTTTTTAATAGAAAAAAACTTAGGTATAGTTTCTTGACTACTTTTGATGTTGTTCTCTAATCAAAATTAGAGTTTCACCTCGATAATCTACATTGATCTTTTATACATGCAGATTATCAAGGTAAAGCTTTAATTTTGATTAGAAAACAACACTAAAAATACATAAGGAACTGCACCTAAGTTTGATCCTTTTTAATATATATATATATATATATATAGGTCAGGATCTGTTGATACCAAGTGTCAAAGTTAGTCAAATTATATCTTCAATAACCTTTTGTTGGATGCAAATTTAACTAATCTAACCATTGAATTATGTGATATTATCTTCATGAACATGTATATCAAATTTCACACCATTTGGACTTTGTTAGATATATTATCTAACATCGAATATTTACATATATTTAAATATCACATTGTACGTTAAAATAAAGTGATGTGATGAACTATTAAATAATTTTGGAATTGTATAGAATTTTGTATACTTTAAATTAACAAGAACATCAAATTCAACGGTTGGATTGGTTATAAAAAACATCAAATATATATAAAGAGAAAGAAAGAGACTCATATAGAAAGTCATGAAAATAATTAGCACATATTATATTTATTAAATATAATAAATATATTATATTTCATAAATGTGATATTTAACAATATTATTAAAATTGGCTATATATTATATTTAATAAATTTAATAAATAATAATATTTAATGCTTATATAAATATTACATTAATAACATTTAGTGCATACATTATTGCACTTGCTATTACTACATCTACAATAAATAGATGTAATATATTAAGAAAACTTAATGTTGACGTCATTGATAATATATTTAAATAAAATCATTTAGTCGTTATCATGCTCACTTTCTTTAAGATTCATGTCTTGTCATTTAAGATAAATGTGTCACATTGCAAGTGGTGCTCTCATATGGATGTTTATGAACGCATAATTAATAATAATTTTTTTAAAAATATTGTTCACCTGAGAGAATCCTAAAGAGTTGTAAAACTAGAGCATGAATAAAAAAAAAGTTGTAAAACTAGAGAGAGACTAAAAAATCCTCAACTCCAAAGAAATTATGTACTTAATCAATTCATGGTGTCATTGAATTATGAACAGTTATAATCAATCCATGATGTCATAATTCATCGTGAGCAATAATTCAAAATGGTATAGATATGTTATGTGAATCTTTCATAATTGATAGTGAGCAGGTTGGTTCTTCTCTCTCTATATATACAAAATAAAATTTTGTAATGATTATTTTTGTTTAATAATATATATATATATATATATATATATATATATATATACATAGAGAGAGATTCTTATGAAAAGTTATGTATTTAATAAATATATATTATATTTATTAAATTTAATAAATATATTAAATGTCATAAATATAATATTTAATAATATTATTAAAGTTAGTTATATATTATATTTAATAAATATAACAAATAATACTATTTAATGTTTATATAAATATTACATGAATAACATTAAATACATACATTATTATAAATGTTCAAATCTAATTTACTTATATAGATAGATGTTTTTTGGTAGTTCTTATTCTTATATAGATAAATATAGATATAGATTTAATCAATAAAATCCTCTATATATATAAATTAAAATAGTTATTTTATACGAGAGTGTTTTTAGTTATCATTATTCAACAAAAGTGTTTTTAGAAATTTTTTAACCTCTCATATATTTTAATTTATCATTTTTAATATCTTTAGTTCTAAATTAAATTTTAATATTTTAAAAGAAATTATCAATAATTAAAATGACATTGTATCACAATATAAATTATATATTATAAATTTAAAATATAATTTATATGTTCAAAAATATTTATTTATTACAAATTTTAATTATAATATAATTTATATTATATATTCAGAAGTATTTATTTATTATAAATTTACATCACATAAAATAAATATTTATTTTATGCAATACACAGGTTAAAATACTAGTAGTTATAAATCTCTACTAATTTATTAATGTTTAAAATATATATTTTATTGATTAAATTGGATTTGAGATCGTTAATTTAAAATTTAATATAACTAGAAAAATATATAAAAAATGTATTCGATAATTTTCACGATTAGGAACTTATAAATTAATTTTATGTTATAAATCTAATTTTTTTTTTTTAACGTGAAATTTTTTTGTTTATATTATTTTTATTAAATTATTCATTCTTTTTAAATTTTCCCTTTATAATAATATTTTTATATTAAAAATTTGTTTTAGTTAAGATTTTAAATTCTTACATTTTAAATTTAATTACTCTTTAAAAGTTTCTTTTAATATTAATTTTTTCTTTCCATCTCAAATCTTAATTATTTATAAATTATATATATATATATATGTGTGTGTGTGTGTGTGTGTGTGTGTGTGAGGAACAACTCTAGTGAGAACACTTGATTAATATGAGAAATGAGAACAACTAATTACGACCGTGGGATTAAATTGACGGCTAAGATTACACTCTAATAAAAAAACTCTCACGGGACCTACAGCCCCAATAAAAAAAAAATTCTCACATGACCCAACCTCCCATTCTTTCCCTCCGTTACCGTTTTCGTTTCGGCATTCATCCCCTTCCTCTGTCGCGCCTTTTTTCCTTTAACAGTGCTATCGTGAGAGCGACTTTGCAGAAGAGAGCGACTTCACTCAAGGGTTAATGAGAGAGCCCTTTTTCCTTTAACAGTGTTGTGCGTTCCAGTTTCCTCATACTCCCGCTTTCTCCCTCAATTGTGACTCTGGTTCTCTCCCTCTATCGCGCCCTTTTCCCTCTAATTCACGAGTGCAATTTCGTTGGAGGAGTAATTTGCTTGCTCAAATGACAATTGCAAGTGGGGTGAAGGAAGATGATGGGTTGGTGAATGTTGTTTCTTCTGCCGTGGTCGTGCCTGTAATTCCTGCAACTGTGACGATGGCATCAATCGGGGCAGTTAATGTGAATCCGGTTGTTCCTGAGGATGAGAGATCAAATCATGAGTTTCGAAGGCCCCTTTTACCATTGCAACTTGTGCAGCCAAAGAGTAGTTGTGGTTTGGGTTTGCCTTCTCCTGATTCAGTTACAAGGTATGTGATTTGTTTCATATTAGTATATTATCTTTTTTGGTTTTCTTTTTCAGATGATTGCTGTTTCTGTCTATTTTTACTCTTGCTTTACAGAATTTTTTTTTTCCAATTTGTTGATATAGTGTGGTTTAAAGAGAAAAATCACACTTGCATTTTTTAATTTTGGTGATGGTAATTTGTTTTGAAGGTGTTGTTTTTGGTTAACATTTTTCAGTGATAATAGTCTTGCATTTACAAATTCTTTCTCCAGGATTGTTTATTGCCAAGATCAAGTCCAAGTTGCCCACTAGACAATAAAGTTGTTGCTTTGCCAAATGCTGAGAGTGAAATATTTGACCAGGACTACAAAGGGACCAAATTCAAGATTCTAGTTACATGTTACCCCTACAATTGGATCAAAATAAGCAACTGCCATTATTGATAAGCTTAGAACAATCTTCTATGGAAAATAATACAAAGAGGTTTGTATTTCCATATTTGTATTAGTTTATTTCAATTGTCAATGTTTAATTTTTACATGTTGTTTCTGATTTTTGTTTACTTCCTTTCCTCATTAAAGTTTGGGTAATAATCATGATGGTGAACTTGGGCTTGGTAAATACAAAGGATGCTCCCATGCCACAACTAAATAGGATGAGGTATGTATTTCCTTATTTTAATTAGTTTATTTCAATTTTCATTGGTGGTTTTACATGCTAATTCTAATATTTATATTCTTTTTTCTCTCTTTTTATTGAAGTTTGGGTTATAACTATGATGGTGAACATGGACTTGGTGTCACAAAGGATGCTCTTATGACACAAGTAAATGAATGTTTTAAATTGATTATTTAGTTTAGGTATTTTTTATTTATTACTTGTTGTAGGTGATTAGAATATTTTGTTCTCTTATAGGTAAATGAATGGGTTCCATGTTGTGATGGACAATTAAAGCCTAAGATTGGGCAGCTATTTGATACATTAGAAGATGGTGAAAAGTTTTACAAAACATATGCACATAGTATTGGCTTCGGTGTGCGCTGCTCGTCTGAAAGTAAAAACAAAAAGGGAGCAAAGCATTGGAAGTATTTTGTTTATTCAAAAGAAGGTTACAAACCAATTAAAGCAAAAAGTGAATAGCAAAGTGAATCAATGGTTAAGGCTAGAAGAACAAGTCTCACAAGGGAAGGATGTAATGCAAAAGTTGCTTTTAAACTATTAGAGGACGACAAATATAAGCTCACATGATTTTATGAAAGTCATACACATGCACTCTCCTCACCTAGAAAAAGACAATTTCTTAGATCAACAAGAAAAGTGAATCCTATACATTGGAGTTTATTATATGCATATGATAGAGCAAATATTGGGCCCTCAAAAACATACCACTTATTGAAAGAGCAACTTGGAGGTTATCAAAATGTTGGGTGCACACAAAAACATCTCCAAAATTGTTTGAGAGATTTAAAGACCTTGATTAAAGATTTTGATGCATGTGTTTATTGATAACTTTAAGAGAAAGCAAGAAGCAAATTCGTCATTTTACTATGCATATGAGGTAGATTATGAAGGTCAACTTGAACATGCTTTTTGGGCAGATGGTATTTGTAGAAAAAATTACTCTTTGTTCAAGGACGTGATTTTGTTCGACACTACATATGAAACAAATAAATATTCAATGATTTTTGCACCATATATTGGAGTAAACCACCATAGACAGTGTGTTATTTTGGAGCTGCCTTCTTAGCAGATGTTTAATGTTTAATAATGATTTGGAGTTAATGTTTAATAATGATAATAATAGTAATAGAATTGCAATTTAGAAATTCCTATTTATGATAATAAAACTTAATAATGATAATCATAACCTTAATGTTATACGCATAAGTAAGCTACAGAATTTCAAAGATTTCACAAGACAAGACATAAAAGAAAAAATCAACCAAGTATTATAAGAAATGAATATTACAAATTATTAAAATAATGCCCATCCTAAGAGGATTTCTTGTCAGAAATTGTGCCAAATAGGATTACTAAGTAATGAGAAACATAGAAATCCTTATAAATCCCTAAGGCATTTTTAATTTAAAATAAGTAAACAGCACATCAAAGCATGTTCAGTGTTGCAGGCATTAACACAAAATTTAAAGAAAAACTAAACAAAATGTTGCTTTACAAACTAGAAATAAACAAGTATTAACAAAAGAATCAATTACCTATTTCCTTTAAGCTTGAACTATGCCTCTGCACAATGACTGTGCGCAATGCCTAGCTCATCTTTACATGGACAACTAAAGGAAATTGGAACGCTCAACACTATTAAAGGAAAAAGGGCGCTTTCACGATAGCACTGTTAAAGGAAAAAAGGCGTGACAGAGGAAAGGGATGAATGCCGAAACGGAAACGATAACGAACGGAGAGAATGGGAGGTTGGGTCATGTGAGGCTTTTTTTTTTATTTGGGGCTGTAGGTCCTGTGAGATTTTTTTTATTAGAGTGTAATCTTAGCTGTCAATTTAATCCCACGATTGTAATTAGTTGTTCTTGTTTCTCATATTAACCAAGTGTACTCACCAAAGTCGCTCCCGTTGTAACATCTCGGCCACTGACAAGGGCGGAGAGTGATCGTCAGTGCAAAAGAGATAAGGCACGGATAAAGAGCAGCTCCTGGCAAGCTTTCAGCAGGAGAGAAACATATATGAATCGAATACACACCCAAATGAGAGGGATCCAGAAGCTGTGCAGGTATGAGACTGTACAGTTAAGGATAACTTAAAGGAATTAATAAGTGTTACTTATACCAACAAGATGCATCTACTTTTTGGTAGCCTATCACTTTAGAATTCCACAGTTAAGCGTGCTTGACTTGGAGTAATTTAGGGATGCGTGACCCACTAGGAAGTTTTCCAGGAAGCGTGTGGTGAGGATAAAGCACGCTGAAAAGTCTTGTATTGGTTTGCGGAGACAGTTACTCATCCTGAAAGCGCCCAGGTATTACACCCGTTATGTGTGTGTATCATGTGAGAATGACCTTATTAAGTGTGAATAAAATGACTAATCTCAACTGCTAAATTAAAGAGAAAACAGGCCATGCACTGACAATGTAAAGTAGTTTTACATTGTCATCCAATTATAAACCATCATTTATTGTAAGTTTGTTGATTTTTAAAATAAATACTTTAAAGGTCATATCAATAGTGATTCTGATTGGTTAACAGTATAAAACTTTTTACACTGACAGTGCATGACTATTAAACTCTAAATTAAAATACTTAAGAATTCAAATTAAAACTTTATGTAACTATCAAATCTCTAAAATATTCACTAAACAAAAATCAAATCTCTAAAACACATGTATATATACATACATATACACACACACACACACACACACACACATATATATATATAAAAGTTTAATAGTCATACACTAACAATGTAAAGTAATTTTACACTGTCATTTAATCACAAACTATCATTTATTGTAAGTTTGTTGACTTTTATAATAAATACTTTAAAAGTCATATTAATAGTGATTTTTGATTGGATGACATTGTAAAAAATTTTACACTGACAATACATAACTATTAAACTCTCTCTCTCTCTCTCTCTCTCTCTCTCTCTCTCTCTCTATATATATATATATATATATATATATATATGGCGTATCATATGAGAATGACCTTCTTAAGTGAGAATAAGAATGACTAATCTCAACTGCTAAATTAAAATGAAAGGCTTAAATTAAAGAGAAAACAGGCCATGCACTGATAGTGTAAAATAGTTTTACACTGTCATCCAATTACAAATCACCATTTATTGTAAGTTTGTTGACTTTTATAATAAATACTTTAAAAGTCATATCAATGGTGATTTTTGATTGGTTGATAGTGTAAAACTTTTTACACTAACAGTGCATGATTATTAAATTCTAAATTAAAATACTTAAGAATTCAAATTAAAACCTCATGAAACTATTAAATCTCTAAAAGATTCACGAAACAAAAATCAAAGCTCTGAAAGATATCGATTATCACGTCCTAAAATATCTCAATTATCATGTCACTCCTCTTTAATATTGTCGTTAACCTATCATTATCACTACCATGATCGCTACCGCCACCACCGTCATGACCGTCACCGCTACTACCACCACCACCATGATTGTTGCTGCTGCCACTACCATGACCCTCTCTGCCATCACCGTCACTGCTACTGTCACTGCCACTACCATCATGACTGACGACAGTGACAGCGATGGCAGCATTAGTCATGGTGTTAACACATCACTACCGTTGTCACTACCATCATGATTGTTGCTACCACCACCATCATGACTGTTGCCGTGATGTGACCGTAGCGACGGCGATGGCAGCGACGGTCATGAAGGTAGTGGCAACAGCAATCATGGTAATGATTGTGATAGGTTAAGGATAATCTTAAAGAAAGGTGATGTGATCATTGAAATATTTTAGTACTTGATAATTGAGACCTTTTAGAGATTTGATTAGTTTGATGAATCATTTCATGATTACATAAAGTTTAAATTTAAATTTTTAAGTATTTTAATTTAAGTATTTCATTTTAATTTCACGATTGAGATTAGTCATTTTTATTTTTACCTAAAAAAGTCATTCTTATATAATACCCATCTCGTTATCTTAAGAGAATATTCCTTGATTCCCTCCAAAAGATACCTGATTCACCCAAAAATATTAAAAAATTTTCATCCAGTAGACTAAATTTTGCCAGTGATGCTACAGCTTGGGCCTTGCAGACCGCATCTCACAAAAAAATAGGAAGTCAGACATATAATGCGGAGAATATTCGTAGAGTCCACGGTTTAGGCGGCAAGCAAAGGACTTTGATCAATCATTTAACACTATTCATTCATTCACAGGATAAAGTCGTTCCTACGAAGACTTGGAAACGATGAAGTGAGCAACACAACATAACCCAACCACACCCATTATCTCCATCTCCATCTCCATCTCCATGGCTTCCTCGCTCAGTAAGCCTTTTCTGAATCTACCTTCCTCTTCTTTTATGTTTTTTCGCATACTCTTCTTTCGGATTTTTTTTTCCCCTTTGGGTTCTGTTGATCTGGGCGAGATGCATAAAAAATTTTTGAGTATATGATCTGAAACCTTTATTGTTTATTAATTAATAAATGACCCTTTGCCATTTCGTTTCTCAATGGATCTTGTGCCATGGTAGATTTTAAGCCAAAGAATATCATGCTACAGTTTTATCACTCATTTGAGTCAACATTCAAATTTACCACAGTATCTGTAATATCCATACCATTGTCTTCTTCTTCTTCTTCTTCTTCTTCTTCTTTTTTCACTTGGGGTGTATTCTTTTCATGTTTATGTAAAAATAATTGTTTTTGTTGCAGTGTTCCCAGCTAAATATGTCTTTGTGTAATAATTCTGAACTTAAAACAGGTTTGGCACCTTTTCTATTTCTATTGCTTGTTATTGGGTGCACTGCAAGGCCTTTGTATCCACTTCCCAGCAAAGGTGATGATGGAAGTAGGAAACTCCGACAAACTTTTCGCCCATATAACATTGCACATCGCGGTTCCAATGGAGAACTTCCTGAAGAAACTCGTCCTGCATACATGGTGAAGATTCTTTTCGCAAAACTACACTCCTTTTTCCTTGTTTTATTTCTGATTTGGAAATTGACCAAATTTTTTTTTTCATCAAATGCAATTATGCACAAACTATTATTAGGTAAAATGTGGATGACATAATGAACATTGTTTTCATATTTGGCTTATGCTTGCCTAAAATCGAATGTTTCTTGCAGAGAGCTATTGAAGAAGGTGCAGACTTCATTGAAACTGATATCTTATCATCCAAAGATGGTTTTCTTATATGTTTCCATGATGCTACCCTTGATAATACCACTGACATTGCAAAACACAAAGAGTTTGCTAATCGTAAAAGAACATATGAAGTCCAAGGGGAAAACATCACTGGCTTTTTTACTGGTAGTGTAGCTAAACTTGCTACCCTTTGTTCATCTTCCTTGCAAATTTCCTCAATGAAATAATTAGCAGGTTAATCTGATTGCTTCTGTCTATGACATAAATGCATAAGCTTGAAATTTGTCTCAATTTTCACTTTTTTTAGTGATGTGTATCCCAGAAGGTTTGCTTATGTTTCAAGTTCTCTAATTTTGTTGAAAGTATCTAAACAAATTTGGTTCTTGTTGGAATAATCTAATTTTCCAAAAATAATATTACTTCTTTGTATATCTGCAGTTGATTTCACAATAAAGGAATTAAAGTCATTGAGGGTGAGACAGAGGTTTAGCTTCAGGGACCAACAGTATAATGGTTAGTCCCTCTTTACACTTAGTAGCCTCTCATTCTATTATGTGTAATATTCATTCATTTGTTTGACTTGTTCATGCATTGATTCTGAAATATTCTGTTACTACAGTTCACTATCTGATACTTAGAAAACCATTATAAATAATTTTTTTAATTCATGATAGATTTTGATAAGAACTGACATAAATACTGAAAATAAGATAGAACTGAAGGAGGGTATCTCCTCTGCAAGGAAAAATTACTCGTCAACAAACAGAAATAGAGATACTAGAATAAAAGAAATGAAGAAAATGCAGTAAAGAGAATACAGTCAGAGCAGAAAAACAGATTCTGCCCTCCCTAGCCTAAGCCACCAAATCCTCTCCAAAATTCTATTGTCCTCTCCACTATTTCCCACCCTCTCCTTATTCACTTTTCCTTTTCTGTCCCTTCCTTGCACTAGTTTTTCCTCTTTAATACCTTGCTGCCACCTGTGCATTCTGTTACCTTATTCCCCTACACACAGAAGAGTGGAACTAGTTTTCTTTTTCATTTTTAGGGAAGCTGTCTGCTGATGACGTGTTTTTCCCTTGTTATTACTACATGAAACTAATATTACTTTAGCACACATAAAAGTAGCTGTTAGTCTATAACTTTATACTTGGAATTTATTTCAGGAAAGTTTCAAATCATCACTTTCGAAGAGTTCATTACCATAGCACTGGATGCACCCAGAGTTGTTGGAATATATCCAGAGATAAAATATCCAGTATTTATCAATCAACATGTGAGTATTTCTTTCTAGAATCCAAGAAATTCCTAAATGTTAGGAGAGAGGGGAAAACTTGAAGCAACAAAGATAAGTGCTTCCAAAGGGCAGAACTGTTGATATATAATTCATCTAACAGAAGCATATATTAGAATCCATCATTCTTATTGTACATATGTATTTGATGGTTAGTGCTGGTGATATTGCACAATCAGTGAAATAAATTCTCATCTTTAAATTAAGGCTAATGAGTATTACAAGAATTGAGATTATATTGTTGGAAATTTCAAAGGATGCAAATTGCATTAAAGAAGAATTCTTATCCCCTGTAAGAATGTTTTATGAAAAATCTTACAATTCCATGCTTGATAATTTGGTCTTAATAGTAATATGTTTTAGCCAAGTTCTTTTAGAGGTTTTGTCTGCTTTCTGTTCATTAAGTTGATACAATCAATAGGTGAAATGGTCGCATGGCAAAAGATTTGAGGACAAGTTTGTGGAGACACTTCAGAAATATGGGTACAAGGGTTCCTACCTGTCAAAAGATTGGTTGAGACAACCTGTATTTGTTCAGTCACTTGCTCCAACTTCACTCGTGTATATATCCAATAAAACGGATTTGCCCAAGATTTTCTTAATTGATGATGTTACTGTTCCAACGCAAGACACTAATCAGGTGTGTAATAAAATTTACCTGATGTCCGAGCTGCTTTAGGATTGAACTTCTGTTCTGTGTGTAAGTTTTCAGAACAAAATGTTTTCTTTTAATGGAGTTTGTTATACTTGTGAAGTTAATGATTTATATCATAACGGTACATCTTCAGACCTTAAAAAATAACACACTACAAAGAGAAAGCATAAGTAGTCCCAACAGTTCAGCTCTATACTCGTTTTGTATGGAGAATAATGAACACTTTTCTTTCTTGTTGTATAAATGTAGGAATGTAAACGAAGAATGTATTCAGACTTACATTGTTTCCAAATACCTATTCAATTTTCACTCTTCTATTTTTCAGCTTTCCACTGTCATACTTGCCAGGACACTCAATGCTGGCGTCCTCAAATAAAATGTTGAAATTAGAAAAAGCCCTGCCCTAGGAGATTATCCATTGACTGAACCTTTGTTATCCCTAGATCTTAGCTGCATTTATGTATTCTGCTTTTTCAAAAGTAATACTGTCTGCATTTTATGTTATACAATGCTGTTTTCATTGTCTATTCCAAAGCCTAACAAAATAGTACTGTGATGATGATGTGCAGTCATATTGGGAGATTACATCTGATAAATACCTAGACTACATCAAGCAATTTGTTGTGGGAATTGGACCTTGGAAGGACACGGTGGTACCAGTGGTAAATAACTATATGATAAATCCTACTAATCTTGTTGCCAGGGCACATGCTCATAACCTGCAGGTACAGTTATTGTTTAAAGCTTATTTTCTTTCATATGATTTGATAATTTTTGGAAGATTGAGAGGATTTATTCTCGATTTTGTTGTCTTGTATGTTTCGTGAGAATCTGCTGACATTTTTCCCTTTAATTTGTAATCTATTGTATTGTCTTCCATGAATGGTTTTAGAGCCAAACAAATGACAATATGAATTGCTAATATTGATGCAGGTGCATCCATATACTTACCGAAATGAGAACCAGTTTTTGCACTTCAACTTCTGTCAAGATCCGTATATGGAGTATGATTACTGGATCAACCAGATAGGGGTTGATGGTCTCTTTACAGACTTCACTGGTAGTCTTCATCATTTTCAGGAATGGACCTCTAAGAAGACTGAATCCAAGCTATTGCATAAAATTGCTTTGTTGGTCTCCTCTTATAAATGATCTTGAGAAGTCAAATGGTGTATAAGTGTTTGGATTAGTTTTGTTGTGTTCACAAAAAGCTTATAACAATATTTACAAGAGAGCTTTTGACTAAAAAATTGTTTGAAAATTAAGCAAAATCAAACATCACTAATCACAGTGAGACAATACCAGTTTATAATCTCTACATATAATTTGGGGAATTTAGTACTCCGAGGAGAGCTAGCAATATGCTTTCTAAAATATTCCTTTTAATACATTTTTTATTATTTATTAAAATTTATTAGAAATTACAAAATTACGAGAGAGACTCATAAAGTAAGAAGTAAAACTCATAGGATTTTGAAATTTTTCATAAATTTTAACCAATAAATAATAGTATAGTCAAAAGTGTGTTGCTAGCATTACTCTTTGTAACAATAAGGAGGTTTTTTCTTTCAGCTAATGACTATAGAAGCAGAGTTCATCTACAATTCAGGCCTGCGTTTGCATGAAAGATACTAGGATTAATAAGTGCCCCCGCCCAAAGTGGTACCCTTTTCTTAAGAGGCAAAACGTGAAAATGAGTTCTCTTGGAGCCATTTTTTTTCCTGGAGAAATTTCAGATTTTTTATGCCAAGAAACTCAAACCACTTTTTTAATGGATAAAACTTAGATCAAGTTGCTTATGTTCCTGCCATTAAGTTCTTGACATGTAGATATTCTTTCAAATACCGAATAACCTACATTAGTTGTGTTAAAAAATTTAAAAAGTTCATATGTTACCATTTAATTAGAGAAGTTGACGGTAAGAAAACAAGAAACTTAATCTTCTTCTTTTTTTCCTTATTTTTAAACACTTGACTGCCAAGTGACTTCTAAGTTGTTAAGTGGAAATTTTTGATATCTTGTAAATAGTTAATCAGACTGAAATTCCAGTTGGGAATAAAGATGCTTAAAAGTATAGCACAAAAATGAATCATAACTGCTTATTTTGACTTTTGTCTGTTCCCATTACTTTAATCCTTATCTTGATAATATTCTGAAAGCAACACTTTATTATTTTTTAGCCAAAGTATCAAATGCAACTCATCTCATCTGACCATTTAAATTGTTTTGTGAGAAGCAAGGCAAAGCCATATGTGCCTTTAAAAGTTACATAGATAACAAAGCACGTTACAAGAGAACTGAAAAGGCTTCATTACCTAGGTTTACAAAGTAATAACCTGGAAGTTGTCACTTGAAAGCTCATCCTTAGAAAGCTCATGGAACAAGATTTTCTTTTAACTTTCAATAACCGATCCAAGTATCTGTTTTAATTTTAATAAAATTGCTTTTACACCATTAAATGTGATTGAAATATATACTTAAACTAGCATTACAATCGTACATTGCACAAGTCAAATCTGACATGTAAATTTTATTATTATAACTAATGGTCATAAAAAATGTGATCAAATATTTACATCATTTTATTAAATATTTTATAATTTAATTAATTTTAAATTAATGATGAATATATTGTTATTTTTTATTTTAAATATTTATTCATTTTAAAAAATCAATTTCATAAAAAATATTGGACAAAAACAAAAATTTAATTTTTTTTCTCTCTTCAAATAATATATTCCTCTCTTAATATATATGAGTCTTGAAAAAACTTGATTAATAGGCAACTTGAAAATAAAAAATAAAAAATTACCTATTAAATAATGAGAAACCTTTTTAATTTTAGCCTGTGCTATAGATTTGATAGAGATATGTAAATTAGATTTTTGGCCATTCCTCTCAAGTCAATCTAGATAGTACAAAACAAAGGGGATATTATCAAATATTCCATATTGTAAGTTGATATTCTTAACGGCTATCCATTTTTAATTAATCCACGAGAGAACTGACTACGCAAATCTGCAAGTTGTTGCTGAGAAAGGACTTCAAGTGTTAAATTTCAAGCAGTTGCATTCTGCAACAGGGGGCTTCACCAAGTCAAATGTCATTGGACATGATGGATTTGGACTTGTTTATCGGGGAGTACTCAGTGATGGCAGGAAAGTTGCAATTAAATTCATGGGTCAGGCAGGAAAGCAAGGAGAAGAAGAATTTAAAGTAGAGGTTTGTTGCCTCTTTAGAACATTTTGGCCAGCCTTGTTTCTTTTCCAGAAGCTATGGGAAACAGAATGCTTTATTCTTCATGCTTATGCACTTGATTGCCCTTGTAATCAAAACAGTGAAATTTGTAGATTATGAATCATCATACTTTTTGGCTACGAGACAATAAATTAGTGGCAATAAATGACCCTGGGAAGCCAATTCATTTAGGTAATTGAGTTAAATTGGTTGATTACATCTCACTTTAGGTGGAATTGCTAAGTCGATTGCATTCTAAATATCTGCTGGCATTGCTTGGGTGCTGCTCTGATAATAATCATAAATTGTTGGTGAATGAATTTATGGCAAATGGTGGACTGCAGGAATGTCTTTATCCTGTTAGCAGTAAGTCTGAAATATATATTTGCTAAAAGGCTTTTGTTCTTTGCTAATTTAAAATGCTGTGAATGAATGAGACTACTGATAATTTTTCTTAACTGGCAGTCAGTAGCTCAGATCCTCATGATGGGATGAACACTTCATATGTCTTTGGAATTTTGATAAAACAATTTCTGCTTTTGCTATACTTCATGTTTGCTCACTTAAGTGCTCGGCAAGGAAAAAATGAAGTAGAACCTTGTTTTTTAGTTTGAATGAGTAACACTTTCCAAATCTATTAGGAATATATTTGATGATAGATAAATCTATCAAGCTTGCAGTATTTAACATTAGAGCTAAAATGATGAAATTATTTGATTGAAAACAGTCCATCCAGCATGTGCCCAGTTTGACTGGCTACATTTGGTGCTCTTACTAACTGATTCCTTACACAGACGCCTCAGTTCTGTAAAATTTAATGGCCTGTCCAGATAAGCAAAGCAGAAACCCATTTTAGAATATGATTTTCACCAAACTCTCTCTCTCATTCTCTCTTTCGAACTTTTTTCTCTTTGCAAGGATTATTTTTCCCTTCTAAAGTTTATCATGACTATGGATTGGAAGTGACACACTGAACAATGCTCCTTGCATATTACACAATCTGGACAATGACCTTGAAATGATAACCATTGTATTTAAAACTTAAATTACATTAAATGTTCTATTTGTCAGTGCTTTTTCAGATGTCTAAATTTTAGATACCAAGCTGTTAGGTGGTTATAACTTACAAGTAATTTATATGTGATCCTTCTTTGAGAAAAGTTCTTAAGTCAGCTATTTATATAATCGATCATCTTGCATGGTAATCTACTGGAATGACTTACTACTCCAACTCACAAACATTTTATAGTTGCCTAAAATCATAGACCTTTGATCAAGAAACCCAAAGTTCAGCACCCACCAATTGCCAAGAAAATCCTAAACTGTTAGAGACAGAGAGAAGGATTCGAGCTTCCCTTATCCAAGCAGTTGTCTAAAAGATCTATCAGTCATGTAAAACAGCATGGTTAATAGTCACCATGATTGAAGACCAAGTAAATTTGCACTTTGCAGTACATCATAACCCAGGCCACCTTTTCTACTGTCATTTTCAGAATTGCATTCAATTGCAAATTATCAGTAATCAATAATAGAGACAGTAGCTATCATGATTGAAGGAATTGTCAATTCTTGTGAATAATGAAATCTTGAAAGGGTTATGTTGGGTAGTTGGAAATAGTTTCACAGGAAGGAAATTTCCTTGAGAAAGTTTAGGTTAGATGCTATATTTCACAACAAAATGGAATTAATAGATGTCATATAAGCTGAAGTACATTGGTAAAGGTTCAATAAAGGGGGCATATACCTGAGTTTTCATCCACGTCCTCCATGTTTAAATAATCTCTCGGAGGAGTGTGCTTGTACATGGACGAGTTTGCAAAGATTAAACTGAAATTTAAGTATGTGCTGCATGCATTAAAAAAACATGCTGCTGCGGCGTAAATGTCTGTAAAAGTTTCAACCACTTACAACGCAATTTGTCAATAATACCTATACTATTTGCCATTTTAACTTCATCAGACAGATTCAAACATCACTCAGGCACTCAGTAATCATTAAGAACAATAGAACTTACAAACCACAGTGCCATCAGTTTATCCCTACTGATTCACACAAAATCACCAAAAACAAACTATATTAACGCTAAAAATATGATTGCTCTGTCAATCAGTTTTTTCAAGCCTCTCAAACAAAAGCCAAAGCAAATAACACACATGTTTCCTTCTTTATTAAGAGCTATTATAAGACAACGTCCTTGATTGCTGCCAGTAAAAAAGGAGTTGCAATCTTTAGCAGGGCTGACACTAATATGCTCACTTCACACAAATTTCCACCACTTAAGCATTAACACTTTTGCAAGTTAAGCGCGTGATAAAGGAGAATAGTGAGAATAAGTTAAGAAAGAAAAATAGAGATAGTGGGGAGAGTGAACACCTCACTCACCAAGTAAAGGTTCCTCATTTATACAATAGAGGTGGTATGTTATAAGCTGTAATCATGAAAACTCTTGAGCTTGCCCCATTTTATACAGAAATCTAACTTCAGGCATCTAATGTTATAAGCTAATTCTGTTTACCACTTTCACTTGTACTTTTGAGCTAATTGATAATTTAGATTCCATATGTAAAAGGCTATTTACAAAATAAGAGAGCCCAAAAAAGCTCCCATGACAGGCTAATACAGCAAGAGCCTAAAAGATTGCAAAATAACCATTAGTAACAAATATGATGCCAGATTAAGAACAATAAGTCAACTCCTCTTTGCGTTGTCGCATACTCCATTGCAGAAAACTTTGTTAAGACCCAAGCAAAACATCTCTTAATCCTCCAAAAGTAAAACCATGGAAGTTAGCTGGAAGCCATCTTCAATCAAATTGGTTTATACTCTAAGCACCTGTAATGTAAAACGTAAGATCTGTAATTGATTTCAACGTGGCCAAAAAATTTACCATAACATTCTCTCTGTGGGCCTTTTGAAGAACGATACTCTAGCACATGATCGATATTTGTCCATCACAAGGGCTAAAATTAGACGACTATGATTTTTCATAGTAATGATATATAGCCCTTGTCTGTATAAAATTCAATTAGATTCAAGGATGGTGATAGGATGGAATGAAGTAGAAGGGATTACTTACCATTACATAACATTAGGTCTTCCCCCACCCTTTTTTATCACACAATAAAATTTACATTTGATTGGCTTTTCTCATTAGAGATTCTTTTGGTCTTCTTTTATATGAACAATCCATTTTCACAAAGCTTTACACCATCAGACCCAAGAGATGTATCATATGTGAGGAAGTCCACAACCAACTTAAAACTTTGTTGAATCTTCTGTGATATAGATGACCATAGTTAGATCAAGTATCTTAGTTCGTTGAGTTTTCTTAAACACCATACAGTTCTGAGTTATTGCTTCTCTAGTAATTTTGACCTTAAAAAGAAACATTTGCATTCCATAAAACAATATGACAATTAATCAGTGTGTCAATGTTATACATTTATGATAAGTGATAAAAGAAAAGAATAAGAGGTTTTATATACCCTTTCCATACCTTCCCATCCAAAGAAATCAAATCCAGGAGATCCACCAAATAAGTAGGCCATGACATTGGTAGGTATAACATAGGAGGAAGAAGGTCTGTCCATTTTTAACTCAAAAGTCTGTGCTCTAGTGAAAGGGGAAGACCGACCATTCAGTAGATTCGGAAACATAGATAGAACCTAGGAAATATCCAAGAGAGACAAGAATTAAGTTCAAAGTACAGTAAGGTAACAACTATTAACCGAAAATACCCAATTGACAAAGAATTATGCTTACTTCAATGATATCAAGCGACAAGGATACAAACTTTGCACTTCCCATCACTTCAAATAATTCAATCAGCCGAAGAGAAAAACCAGTGTCCGCCGCCAAACAGTCCATAATAATATCCACTTTCTCCACAAAGGAAAGATTCACCTTAATGGAAAAATCATAAAGATCAGAGTCACGGTAGCTAAAAGATTGGAGCTTTGGTGTGAAAAGCTCAATGACACAGTCAGAATCAAACGCTTCATCCACTCTCATCCCCGAGATGCTCAAGTCCGCGAGGTGGGGGGCAAAGATTTTGAACCTCCTAATTTTGCCATAGTACTGACAATCATGCAGAAACAAACATCTCAAATTAACACAACCTCGGAAAAGATCAAGTAACTCCTCCACCCCACACTCAAACCGACAATCAAAAAGGTACAACTGTTCAAGAGAAACAAAATCAAACGTTGTGATCTCAGTGGATATGTCTGCAAGCTTGAGGGTGGTGAGGGATTGACAGACAGAGAGTTGAGGAAGCTTCCCCACGACGCATTCTGCGAGGATGCTGAGAACCTGAATGCTGGTGGAGATGGGTGGTGTGAGGGTAACATGATCAATGATGGAATCTACGATGTGCCCATCATCGAGTTCATCGTTGCACGCGAAGTTGAGGGCGTAGACGTTGCTGGAAGCGTCTCTGAGGGACAGGAAGTGGTCGACGAAACACTGGAAAAGGAGAGGATCGTGGAAGGAGGAGGAGTCGAAGTTGAGGACGGGGAGGGAAGTCCAAAGGTTCCTCCATCGCTTACTCAAAACGCTCGTTTGAACCGCTGATACTGCGTCCACAAAGGAAAGTACGCGGTGGATAATTTCATCGGGTAAGTTGCTCAGTCTGTCCTCCTTCACTCTCCTCTTCTTCCTCTTACTGCCGTTTTCTTCCGTTGCAAACTTTGAAGTCTCCCTGTATTCTACTTCAGTTGAATTGTTCATCTTTCCCTGTATTATAACAGTAAACCCTTTCTTTCCTTTCACTTTCTTCTTTTGGAGTCTTGTCTTGTCTTAAATAGACTTTTTAAGAATTCATTTCACTCTTTCTCTCCTTTTTACTTTCTTCCTTTTGTTAGAAAAATTATTAGGTGGTCCGATATTATTATAATTATAATTAATTTTTACATAACATATAATTAAATATTATTATTTATTAGTTTTTTCTCGTAAATTAAAAAAGAATAAATTATTAAGTAAATTCTTAAACTATTTAGAAATTTTCAACTAAATTTCTAAATTAGACAAATAAGTCCCTGCAACTAGTTTTTAACTACTTAAAATTGTCAAAAATGACAAATTACAATAATTTTAAAAACCTTAAGACTTAATTATATATATATATATATATATATATATATATATATATATATATATATATATATATATATATATATAAAATCAAGAACTCAATCAATTTTAAAATTTTAGTTTAGGAATCTATTTAAAAATTCTCAAATATTTAAGGAACCTACTTAATAATTTAATCATTAGATAACTTAAAAACATGTTACATAAAAATTGAGTAGAATTATAGATACTTGATGATTCGAGACTATCTAATATTTTCTCCTTTGAATCACAGTCTCATCTCACCTTCTAAAGACTTTTCTAAAAATTCATTTCACTTCTTCTTTTTTCTTCACTATTTTTTTAACCTCAGTCTTAAATAGATTTTTCTTAAAATTCATCTCATTTCGTTCTCTTTCAAACCTTTTGTTCTTTATTATTTGAATAAAAGGTAGGGGAGAAAAATAATAATGAAATATATAAATATAAAATATTTAAAAATAAAAATAATAATTTCAATTTTTTCACGAATCAAATTCATATTAATATTTTAAGGATTTACTTAAATTCTAAACTGATTCAGTATACTTTCGTTAGAATGATTCATAATAAATTAGAATAATATAAATAAAGATATCTAGTATGTTTCTCTCTAAACTATTTATTAATTTTTTTATTTAGTAATTAATAAGGTGAAAAAAGACCTAAAATTGAAGTCTCCAGCTTGTGAGGTTACAGTAGTTTGGTTGGTGAGCTACTTAAAAAAGTGATGTCCAATTAAGTAAGTCTGTGTAAGTTTATATTTAAATTTTTAGTTTGTGAAGTGCATAAGATAAATGTTTATTTTATATAACAAAAATTTATAATAAATAAATATTTTTAAATATATAAATTATATTATAATTAAAATTCATAATAAATAAATATTTTTAATCATATAAATTATATTATATTTATAATAAATAATTTACATTGTGATACAAGATTATTCTTAACTATTGATAATTTTTAAAAAAATATATTAAAATTTAATTTAAAAATAAAAATGAAAGAGATATATTGAAAGAGATAAGAAGTTAAAAAAATATCTAAAAACACCATCATTAAAGGAAAAACTTCTAAGAATACTCTTGTTAAAAAATAGCTCATAAAAATATTATCATTCAAAATAGTTATTTTAATTTATAGAAATAGAGAATGAATCTGTATTTAATAACTTTGCATAGGCTCATAATTAAATAGATAAATCTATGGCCAATTGGCGTATAATGATTTTAAAGTTTTTTTCTTGTTAAATTTTTAAGAATCAACAAAGCATTCCAAATCATTTGTATAAATTTAGGCAAAAAATAATGGTTGTTCCATGTATCTTTTCTCATTCCTTAGTTTTGATTACTAAAAGCTAAGTTGAATTTCACAAATTCACCTAATTTATGATGAGCACAATGCATACATAGGTATGATAAATACACAAATGTTTTGTACCATCCGAATTTTAAAACATGAAAGAGATTCAAAGTTGTGTTGGGAAACAATTCAAATTTTCAATTTCAAATCTTTAAAATATTGTTTAGATTTAAAGATTTTATTTTAATTTTAGAGATTTGTTTTCTCTTTTAATATTAGGATGCAAGATGTATAAGATGAGAAAAATCACTTGACCTGTAGAAAAAGTCATCACCCTAAGTGAGAGAGCGAGTTATGTAATAGGAGATTTCACAAGTTTGTCCAGAAAACTTGTAAAGGAATGAGTGTTTGAGTGAATGAATAAATATTGAGATGTTTTCATGGATGTAGGCAAGAGATGCCGAACCACGTTATATAAATGTGTGTTCTTCTGTTGTTTCTATTTTGTAGTGTGTGAGGGGTTGTTTCCCCAACAAATTGGATATACAACCTAGTATCAACTATTTAAGTAGAAATTAACGCAATGAGAATGGAGTTGATGTATGATATGTTTTGAGTCCCTTTTGAAACCTCAACCACAGTTTGGGCAAAAGTTATAAGAGACAAGTTTTAGCTCAAACCATAACTTGGAACATTTTAAACAAAAATTCAAACACATGCAATTTTAGCCATGATACATAAAATGGAAAGAGAACTAGCTTGTGTAAATGACCATTGGGCAATGGCTTTGCTTGACATTCCATTGCTCTAATTATTGAAGCCAAAAGACATTCATACACTGCAATTACAAATCATTACTTATAAGTCAACCCCTCTTTGCTACATAAGTAGCAAACTTATCAACAAGACCCTTATTCCTCTGCAAAAAAGCACAAGTTCTTTGTTAAGACCCACAAAAAACAACTTTTAGTTCCCCAAAATGATAAAACCGTGAAAGTTAGCAAGAAGCCATCTTCAATCAAATTGTTTTGCACATGTAACGAAAAGCATAAGATTTGTAATTGATTTCAATGTGGCAATTAAATATATCACAGGCTCTCTCTGCAAGTATTTTGATGATTGATATTCTACCCTATGACCCATACTTGTCCATCACAATGGCCAAAACTAAATAACAAGTGCAATATATTGCATTTTAATTTAGACAACAGTTAATCTTTAGAGTAAATGAGTAATGTTACACAACAATTTTTTTCTTTTTTTTTATAAAACTCAACTAGATGTCTAGATCACCGAATGGTGGTTGCACAAAATAAAATAGAAGAGATTATCAAATCAAATTGAACCTAAATTCAACAATTACACCAGTGCCTTATCCCAAGAGGTGGAGTTCATAAATGTCATTGGTTTTTTTTTCTAAGTTCATAACAAAATCAAAACCATACAAAAGATTTGGTTAATGATTTCTCATAAAATTTTCTTACAAGAAAACAAGAAACTTAATCTAATTTTTTTCTTATTTTTAAACACTTGACTCCCCAATGACTTCTAAGTTGTTACTTGGAATTTTTTGATATCTTGTATGCCAAGTTCATATTGTAAATAGTTAATCAGATCAGACTGAAATTCCAGTTGGGAATGAAGATGCTTAAATGTATAGTACAAAATTGTATCATAACTGCTTATTTTGACTTTTATCTGTTCCCATTACTTTAATGCTTATCTTGATAATATTCTGAAAGCAACAATTTCTTATTTTTCAGCCTAAGTATCAAATGCAGCTCACCTCATCTGACCAGTTGAATTGTTTTGTGGGAAACTGATTAAAGAACGAAGCAAGGTAAAGCCATACGTGCCTTTATAAGTTACATAGATAACAAAGCACCTTAAGAGAGAACTGAGAAGGCTTGATTACCTAGGGTAGAAATTAATAACCTGGAAGTTGTCACTTGAAAGCTCATCCTCACAAAGCTCATGGAACAAGATTTTGTTTGAACTTTCGTCAACTGATCCAAGTATCTGTTTTAATTTAAATAAAATTGATTTTACATCATTAAACCTGATTGAAATGTATACTTAAACTAGTGTTATAACCCATACATTGCATGGGGTCGAATCTAATATGTAAATTTTATTATTGTAATTATCATAAAAAATGTGATTGATTCACATCATTTTATTAAATATTTTATAATTTAATTAGTTTTAAATTAATGATAAATATATTGTTATTTTTTATTTAAATATTTATTGATATTAAAAATTAATTTCATAAAAAATATTGAACAAAAAAAATTAATTTTTTTCTCTCTCTTCAATTAGTATATTCCTCTCTTAAGTCTTAAAAAAATTGATTAATAAGTAAGTTGAAAATAAGAAATAAATACTTTTTAAATAATGAGAAACCTTTTTAATTTTAGCGCACGCGCGCACACACACACACATATATATATATAGAGAGAGAGAGAATGTCCCTTTTGTTTTGTATTGTTTATTGAATCTTTGTGATATATAAATTAGATAAGTCCCTTTGTAATTCTAATTTAAATATTACAAAGATTCATTAAACAGTACAGAACAAAGGGAACATTATCAAATATTCCATATTGTAAGTTGATATTCTTAACTGCTATCCATTTTTAATCAATGCACAAGAAAATTGATTTTGCAAATCTGCAAGTTGTTGCTGAAAAAGTACTTCAAGTGTTCACTTTCAAGCAGGTGCCTTCTGCAACGGGAGGCTTCAGCAAGTCAAATGTCATTGGTCATGGTGGATTTGCTCAAATGGATGGCAGGAAAGCTGCACTAAAAATTCATGGATCAGGCAGGAAAGCAAGGAGAAGAAGAATTTAAAGTAGAGGTTTGTTGCCTCTTAGAACATTTTGGCCAGCCCTGTTTCTTTTCTAGAAGCTATGGGAAACGGAATGCAATATTCTTCCTGCTTATGCATTTGATTTCCCTTGTGATCAAAACAGTGAAATTTGTAGATTATGAATCATCATGCTTTTTGGATACGAGTCAATGAATTAGATGGCAATAAATGGCTTGTGAAGCCAATTCATTTAGGTAATTGAGTTGAATTGGTTGATTACATCTCACTGTGGGTGGAATTGCTAAGTTGGTTGCATTTTCCATATCTGCTGGCATTGCTTGGGTAATGCTCTGATAATAATCATAATTTTTTTTAAAACAATAATCATAAATTATTGGTGTATGAATTTATGTAAAATGGTGGAGTGCAAGAACATCTTTATCCTGTTAGCAGTAAATCATGAAATATGTGTTTGCTAAATGGCTTTTGTTCTTTGCTAATTTAAAATGTTGTGAATGGACGAGACTACAGAGAATATTTCTTCCTGGAAGTCAGCAACTCAGATCCTCATGATGGGATGAACATGTCATGTGTCCTTAGAATTTGGATATAACAATCTCGGCTTTTTCTATACTTCATGTTTGCTCACTCCAGGTGCTCAGCAAGGAAAAATTAAAGTAGAACCTTTTTTTTTAAGTTTGAATACATAACACTTTCCAAATCAATTAGGAATATAATTGATAATAGATAAATCTATTAAGCAGCAGTATTGAACATTAGAGCTAAATTGATGAAATTATTGATTGAAAACAGTCCAGCCAGCATGTGCCCAATGACTGGTTACATTTGGTGCTATTACTAACTTATTCCTAACAGAGACACCTCTGTTCTGTAAAATTTAATGGCATGTCCGGATAAGCAAAGCTGAAACCCATTTTAGAATATGATTTTCACCAAACTCTCTCATTCTCTCCTTCGAACTTTTTCACTTTGCAAGGTTTATTTTCCCTTCTAAAGTTTATCATGACAATGGATTGGAAGTGACACACTGAACTATTCTCCTTGCATATTACACAATCTGGACAATGACCTTGAAGTGATAACCATTGTATTTAAAACTTAAATTACACCAAATGTTCAATTTGTCATTGCTTTTTCAAATGTCTAAATTTTAGATACCAAGCTGTTAGGTGGTTATAACTTACAAGTAATTTATATGTGATCCTTCTTTGAGAAAAGTTCTTAAGTCAGCTGTTTATATAATTGATCATCTTGCATGGTAATCTACAGGAATGACTTACTACTCCAACCCACAAACATTTTATAGTTGCCTAAAATCATAGACCTTTGATCAAGAAACCCAAAGTGCAGCACCCACCAATTGCCAAGAATATCCTAAACTGTTAGAGATAGAGAGAAGGATTTGAGATTCCCTTATCCAAGCAGTTGTCTAAAAGATCTATCAGGCATGTAAAACAACATGGTTAATAGTCACCATGATTGAAGACCTAAGTAAATTTGCACTTTGCAGTACATCATAACCCAGGCCATCTTTTCTACTGTCATTTTCAGAATTGCATTCAATTGCAAATTATCAGTAATCAATAATAGAGACAGTAGCTATCATGATTGAAGGAATTGTCAATTCTTGTGAATAATGAAATCTTGAAAGGGTTATGTTGGGTAGTTGGAAATAGTTTCACAGGAAGGAAATTTCCTTGAGAAAGCTTTTAGGTTAGATGCTATATTTCACAACAAAATGGAATCAACAGATGTCATATAACCTGAAGTACATTGGCAAAGGTTCAATAAAAGGGACATATACCTGAGTTTTCATCCACATCCTCCATGTTTAAATGATCTCTTGAAGGAGTGTGCTTGTACATGGACAAATTTTCATGATAATGCCCCACCTAAATATCAATGTTTGACCTGCCTACTCCCTGAATCTTGAAAAGTTTTAGAATGGAACATTTTTCTATTTATATAAAAAAAAGCTGTTAACTAATATATCACATGAAAACTCAGCAAAGCAAACTAAAATCTTAATAATTATATTTGATCCAAGATTAAACTGAAATTTAAGCATGTGCTGCATACATAAAAAAGCATGCTGCTGCAGCGGAAATGTCTGAAAAAGTTTCAACCACTCACAACACAATTTGTCAACAATACCTATACTATTTTGCCATTTTAACTTCATCAGACTGATTCAAACATCACTCAGACACTCAGTAGTCATTAAGAACGATAGAACTTACAAACTGCAGTGCCATCAGTTTATCCCTTCTGATTCACACAAAATCAGCAAAAACATACTATATTAGTGCTAGAAATACGATTGCTCTGTCAATCAGTTATTTTGAGCATCTCAAACAAAAGCCAAAGCCAATAACACACATGATTCCTTCTTTATTAAGAGCTATTATAAGACAATGTCCTTGATTGCAGCCAGAACTAAAAGAGTTGCGATTTTTAGCGGTGCTGACATTAACTAAACAAATTTCCACCACATAAGCATTAAAACTTTTGCAAGTTAAGCGCATGAATATCATGGCTAAAGGAGAATAGAGAGAATAAGTTAAGAATGAATAGAGAGTGGGGAGATTGAACACCTCACTCTCCAAATAAAGGTTCCTTATTTATATAATAAGGTGATATGTTATAAGCTGTAATCATAAAAACTCTTGAGCTTGCCCCATTTTAAACAGAAATCTAAGTTCAGACATCTAATGTTATAAGCCAATTCTGTTTACCACTTTCACTTGTGCTTTTGAGCTAATTGATAATTGAGGTTCCATATGTAATAGGCTATTTACAAAATACGAGTAAAAAAAAAGCTCCCATGACAGGCTATTACAGCAAGAGTCTAAAAGATTGCAAAAATAACCATCAGTAACAAATATGATGCCAGATTAAGAACAAAAGGTCAACTCTTTGCATTGCCACGTACTCCATTGCAGAAAAAACAAGTTCTTTAACACCCAAGCAAAACATCTCTTAATCCTCCAAAAGGTAAAACTGTGGAAGTTAGCTGGAAGCCATCTTCAATCAAATTGCTCTAAGCACCTGTAATGTAAAACATAAGATCTGAAATTGATTTCATAGCCAAAAAATATACCATAATGTTCTCTCTGCAGGCCTTTTGAAGAACAACACTCTAGCATATGATCGATCCATATATATATATATATATATATATTTTGGTGAATAGCATATGATCCATATTTGTCCATCACAAGGGCGACGATTATGAATTTTCACAGTAATGATACATAGCCCTTTTCTGTATAAGATTCAACTAGATTCAAGGATGGTGATAGGATGGAATAATGTAGAAGGGAATCCTTATCATTACATAACCTTAGGTCTTCGCCTGCCCTTTTTTACCACACAATAAAATTTATATTTGATTGGCTTTTCTCATTAGAGATTCTTTTAGTCTTCTCTTATATGACCAATCCATTTTCACAAAGCTTTACACCATCAGACCCAAGAGATCTGTCATGTGAGGAAGTCCACAACCAACTTAAAACTTTGTTGAATCTTCTGTGATATAGATGACACCAAAGCTTTATAAATGAGACCTTAGTTGGATCAAGTATCTTAGTTCATTGAGTTTTCTTAAACACCAGACAGTTCTGAGTTATTGCTTCTCGAGTAATTTTGACCTTAAAAAAAACATTTGCATACCATAAAGCAATATGACAATTAATCGGTGTGTCAATGTTCTGCATTTATGATAAGTGCTAAAAGAAAACAATAAGAGGTTTTATATACCCTTTCCATACCTTCCCATCCAAAGAAATCAAACCAGGAGATCCACCAAATTAGTAGGCCAAGACATTGGTAGGTATAACATAGGAGGAAAAAGTTCTGTCCATGTTTAATTCAAAAGTCTGCACTCTGGTGAAAGGGGAAGACCGACCATTCAGTAGATCAGGAAACATAGATAGAACCTAGGAAATATTCAAGAGAGAAAAGAATTTAGTTCAAAGTACAGTAAAACAACTATTAACCGAAATACCCAATTGACAAAGAATTATGCTTACTTCAATGATATCAAGCGACAAGGATACAAACTTTGCACTTCCCATCACTTCAAATAATTCAATCAGCCGAAAGGAAAAGTCAGCGTATGCAGTCAAACGGTCCATAATAATATCCACTTTCTCCACAAAGGAAAGATTCACCTTAATGGAAAAATCATAAAGATCAGAGTCACGGTAGCTAAAAGATTGGAGCTTTGGTGTGAAAAGCTCAATAACACAGTCAGAATCAAACGCTTCATCCACTCTCATCCCCGAGATGCTCAAGTCCGCGAGGTGGGGGGCAAAGATTTTGAACCTCCTGATTTTGCCATAGTACTGGCAATCATGCAGAAACAAACATCTCAAATTAACACAACCTCGGAAAAGATCAAGTAACTACTCCACCCCACACTCAAACCGACAATCAAAAAGGTACAACTGTTCAAGAGAAACAAAATCAAACTTTGTGATCTCAGTGGATATGTCTGCAAGCTTGAGGGTGGTGAGGGATTGACAGACAGAGAGTTGAGGAAGCTTCCCCACGACGCATTCTGCGAGGATGCTGAGAACCTGAATGCTGGTGGAGATGGGTGGTGTGAGGGTAACATGATCAATGATGGAATCTACGATGTGCCCATCATCGAGTTCATCGTTGCACGCGAAGTTGAGGGCGTAGACGTTGCTGGAAGCGTCTCTGAGGGACAGGAAGTGGTCGACGAAACACTGGAAAAGGAGAGGATCGTGGAAGGAGGAGGAGTCGAAGTTGAGGACGGGGAGGGAAGTCCAAAGGTTCCTCCATCGCTTACTCAAAACGCTCGTTTGAACCGCTGATGTTGCGTCCACAAAGGAAAGTATTCGATGGATAATATCATCGGGTAAGTTGCTCAGTCTGTCCTCCTTCACTCTCTTCTTCTTCTTACCGTTTTCTTCCGTTGCAAACTTTGAAGTCTCCCCGTATTCAACTTCAGTTGAATTGTTCATCTTTCCCCTGAATTATAACAGTAAATTCTTTCTTTTCTTTCACTTTCCTCTTTTGGAGTCTCGTCTAGGCTTAAATAGGCTTTTTTAAGAATTTATTTCATTCTCTCTTTCTTTCTTTTCACTTTTCTTTTTCAGTCGAAAAATTATTAGTTAGTCTGATATTATTATAGTCTTAATTAATTTTTACATAATATATAATTAAGTGTTATTACTTATTAATTCTTTCTCTTAAATTAAAAGGGATAAATTACGAAGTAAATTCCCAAACTATTTAGAATTTTTCAAATAGATTCCTAAACTAAAAAAATAGATCCCTACAACTAGTTTCTAATTTACAATGATTTTAAAAGTTTTAAATACTCAATTATAATATACATACATACATACATACATATAATCAAGGACTCAATCAATTTTAAAATTTTAGTTTAGGGATCCATTTAAAAATTCTCAAATATTTAAAGAACCTACTTAATAATTTAATCATTAGATGACTTAAATACATGCTACATAAAAATTGAACAGAATTATAGACACTTGATGATATGAGACTATCCAATATTTTCTTCTTAGAATCACAGTCTCATCTTGCCTTTTGAAGACTTTTCTAGAAATTCATTTCACTTTTTCTTTCTTTTCACTATTTTTTTTAATCCCAGTCTTAAATAGATTTTTCTAAAATTCATCTCATTTCATTCTCTTTCAAACCTTTTATTCTTTATTTTTTAATCAAAAGGTAGGGGAGAAAAATAATAATGAAATATATAAATATAAAATATTTAAAAATAAAAATAAAAATTTCAATTTTTTCACGAATCAAATTCATATTAATGTTTTAAGGATTTACTTAAATTCTGAACTGATTCAGTATACTTTCGTTAGAATGATCCATAATAAATTAGAATAATATAAATAAAGATATCTAGTATGTATCTCTCTAAACTATTTATTAATTTTTTTTATGATATCAACACCACTAGTACTTAGTAATTGATAAGGTGAAAAAAAGACCTGAAATTGAAGTCTCCAACTTGTGAGGTTACAGTAGTTTGGTTGGTGAGATACTTAAAAAAATAATGTCCAATAATTAAGTAAGTCTATGTAAGTTTATATTAAAATTTTTAGTTAGTGTAGTGCATAAGATAAATGTTTATTTTATATAACAAAAATTTATAATAAATAAATATTTTTGAAGATATAAATTATATTTTAGATTTATATAAATAATTTATATTGTGATACAAGGTTATTCTTAACTATTGATAATTTCTTTTTAAAAAAATATTAAAATTTAATTTGAAAATAAAAATGAAAAATATATATTGAAAGAGATAAGAAATTAAAAACACTCTAAAAACATACTCGTTGAAGAAAAAGTCTTAAAAATGCTTTTGTTAAAAAATAGCTCATAAAAATATTCTCATTCAAGATAGTTATTTTAATTTATATAAATAGAGGATGAATTTATATTTAATAAGTTTGCATAGGCTCATAATTAAATAAATAAATCTATGGCCAACTAACATATAATGATTTTAAAGTTTTTTCTCATTAAATTTTTAAGAGTCAACAAAGTGTGCCAAATTATTTATATAAATTTAGGCAAAAAAAATAATGGTTGTTCCATGTTTCTTTTCTCAATCCTTAGTTTTGATTACTAAAAGCTAAGCTGAATTTCACAAATTCACCTAATTTATGATGAGCACAATGCATACACAAATATGATAAATACATAAATGTTCTGTACCATCCAAATTTTAAAGCATGAAAGAGATTCAAAGTTGTGTTGGGAAATAATTCAAATTTTCAATTTCAAATCTTTAAAATATTGTTTAAATTTAAGATTTTTATTTTATTTTAGAAATTTGTTTCCTCTTTTCATATTAGGATACAAGTTGTATAAATAGGAGTTTTTAAGATAAGAAGAATCACTCGATCTGTAGAAGAGGTCACCACCTAAGTGAGAGAGGGGGTTATGTGAATGAAGGATTTCACAAGTTTGTCCAAAAAACTTGTAAGGGGATGAATGTTTGAGTGAATGAATAAATATTGAAGTGTTTTTTGGATGTAGACAAGAAGTACCGAATCACATTAAATAAATGTATGTTTTTTGGTTGTTTCTATTTTGTAGTGTGTGAGGGGTTTGTTTTCCCAACAAATTGGATATACAACCTAGTATCAATTGTTTAGGTAATGAGAATGGAGTTGATGTATGATATGTTTGGAGTCCCTTTTGAAACCTCTACAATAATTTGGACAAAAGTTGCAAGAGACAAATTTTAGCTCAAACCAAAGCTTCGAACAATTCAAACGGAAATTCAAACACACAATTTTAGCCATGATACATAAAATGGAAACTAGCTTGTGTAAATGACCATTGGGCAATGGCTTTGCTTGACATTCCATTGCTTTAATTTTGAAGCCAAAAGATATTCCCTAAAAAGATAAAATCGTGAAAGTTAGCAAGAAGCCATCTTCAATCATATTGTTTTGTACATGTAATGAAAAACATAAGATTTGTAATTGATTTCAATGTGGTAATAAAATATATCACAGGCTCTCTCTATAGGCATTTTGAAGATCGATATTCTACCATATGACCCATATTTGTCCATCACAATGGCCAAAGCTAAATAACAAGTGCAATATATTGCATTTTGATTTAGACAATAGTTAATCTTTAGAGTAAATGAGAAATGCTACATGGAAATTTTTTTCTTTTTCTTTTTATAAAATTCAACTAGATGTCTACATCACAGGATGATGGTTACACAGAATAAAATAGAAGGGATTATCAAATCAAATTGAACCTTAATTCAACAATTACACCGTGCCTTATCCTAAGAAGTGGAGTTGATCAATGTCATTGGATTTTTTCAAAGTTCATAATAAAATCAAAACCACACAAGATTTGGTAAATGATTTCTCATAAAATTTTCTTACAAGGCTATGTTGATAGATGAAAAGAAATGAAATAAAATGATACTAGGTTCCAATGTTTGTATATATGTTCTAGAGACTAAACCAACCGGTCGAATCAAAAAATTGATGAATCGATCACTTGACCAATTTAAATAAATTACAAAACTAGCCTAAAGAAAAACTGGTCAAAGAATCAAAAAACCAATCAAAAACTAGTAAAACTGGTCAAAACTAATCAAAAATTGGCCAAAATTCAATTCACAACAGGTCAATGAAAAATACTTAATATAACATTATTTTGATTTTTTTCTTAAAAAAAATAAAATCTAACCTTAATATTTATCATTTTCTTTTTTACTTTAAATATAAACTTATTTTTATTAATAAATTTTATATATATAATGAAAACTTATACTTAAATATCATGACATATTTAATTTATACTTGTAAATACTATAAATGTAAATAACCTATAAAATTATATTTTATTTTTAATTTTTAATATTATAAAATCATGATATTATATTTTTTAATATTATTTATGTATTATTTTATTATTATTATTTTATTAATACCAATTTAACTACAATTCAACCACAATTAAATCATTAAACCTTAAACTAATACCTTGACTAATTCAATAACTAAACTAATATTAAAACCATTAGTTTATATTGTTAAAAATAGATTTGAAAGGAATGAACTTAGTGAAATACATTAATCACCCTTAATCATAATCTAAAATATTATCTATCATCAAAAAGTTAAATTTTCTATTTTAAAATTATAATAAATTATATTCAAAATTTCTAAAAGTGTTTAAAGTTTAAACAATATTATTAACAAATTTTCTGTCAATTATATTATAATCTTGGAAGAAAAATCTAATCAAAACGTAGGAAGAACGCGATTCATACACAACTCTTCAACCTAATTGAAGGAGCTTAAAGAATTTGAGGAATCACTAACGAGATAATGAAAAATCACTAACATGTGGATGATTTAAATTCTGGAGCATATTTCTCGAAGTCAGCAAAATGTATAATATAAACCACCTAAGGAATTAATAATTACAACCAGTAACATAACTCAAAAACCGTTGACCAAAAGATTTAGAAACTGTAAATCAGCATAGCATATCCATCTTATACTCTCGTCTTTGATATATCTTCCAGCATAATCCTTGACTCAGCAGCGAAGTCAACAGGAACAACTGCCCGAGCTGTTATCCTTTGCCGCTTCTCGCTATTATACTCGTTCACAGTAACGCTAACCCGGAAAAGATGTGGAACCCATGTAGCTTGTTTCAATTTCAGCTGATAAGGGTTATCTTCTCCATCCTGAAATAAACAATACATTTAGTATTAAAATAGCATTCTATCATCGTGCTTCAAGAATTAGCTCAAGGGTGACTGGTCTTACTTGTGATTTGAGGTTATCTAGATCATCAGCAGAGCATCCAACGATCTTCTCAGCTTCCTCATTAAAGACGGAGACAAAAGCCTCTCCACTTGTATCACAAACTCTGGCAACCATAATATACCTGAAAGGGACGAAGTGAAAATTTTAAACACTGATATGACCTAGAAAACATAAGATTAAAAGTGATAAATGTATTACCTTAAACTGCACTGTTCATCGCTTTTCTGGCATCCCTCGCACCAATATCCAGAACCAATGCTTTCAGTAACCTTCTTATTGCATGTCTTACAGGCACGATACCACATTGCCTGATCAGGCTTTATGAAGCTTATATATCCTCTAATACTGAAAAATGCAGGCTGTCCAAAGCAACAGAAGAGACTACAAGTTAGACTAGTGACTCAAATGACAATCCATTCAAACTTGCAATAGTTCCAATATTATGTTCACTAAATGTTCATATTAAACAACCAGATGGAAGTCATGGAACCAATTTAGCAATATCCAACATACAGGAAAATTAGCAACCAAATACCTTGCCATCTCCCAATGATGGGTTTGAGGTTATGTGAGAAAGTGAAACACGATCAGAGTACACGGATCTAATTCCATTGTTGGACGTTGGACTTGAGCCAGAGCCTACAGAGTCCATTGCAGCATCCTTACCTTCAAAATCATACCTGTGGCCCAGAAAAGCATGTAAATGATTATCATAAAAGCACCATAACAAGGAGACAATAGCCTAGTGAACATTGGTATACCAGCATCTGAGTTTCTTTGCTTCGGGTATGCCTGGATTTATCAGAACCACACTTCTGCTTATAGTTGACAAAGAAACACCTGAAACATATTCAAGAACGGTAAACATGAGTCTCTTGCACCTTTGCCATGCAATATTTATTAAAGCATACAACTTAGCATACCTTGGAAGTCCCCAACCCTGAGAGATTTGATTGCAACAACCGGAGATTTATCAACAATGTCCAGTAACTCTTGTCCTGTGTTAGTTGCTAGATCATTCCACAAGGATACAACTACTGTCTTCTTCCTAAAATGTCAGGCATAGATATTTAAAGTTTCATAACAACAACATTAATAATTAATAATAAAGAACAAAAGCCAACCACTGTAAGTGAGAAGTAGCAAATACTCACGTTTCATCAGCAATAGTAATGTCACGCTTAGGAATGCTCTCATTGTCGCTCTTCCTACGAATGCTCATTGTGGAAGACACATTTTTAACAACTCCAATAACATCTGAGATTGCAGCACATATAATCAATAAAAGAGCAGCAAGAGGTTAAAGCACAACAATCAACACGGCTTCTAAACAACACCCACCCACAAGTTCAGACTTATTGACATGAGGACCCAGTTGATCAATCTGGACAAAGTTGAATTTTGTTTCCGGAACAAAACTCGCTTCACTGGCCACCTCTTCCACTTCAGAAATCTCATTTAGCGTCATTTCATAATCATTTTGCACAGTTTTGAACTGTTTGTTAGCAACTTTCAAAGTCCCCTTTGAAATGTAGTAAACCCTTCCCAGAACAAATTTGTCAAAAAATTTCCTCGCAGCATCATTAAACATGGTTGCCTGGATCTGAGTACCCTGAAAATTTTTTAAACAAAAAACAACATCAAACCCCCACACTTAACAAGCAAGACTACATCCAAATTCCAATCAAATAGACAACGATTCTTACATCCTCGTCCGTCAATTCAACATTGAATACACAACCTTCCCCTCTAGCATTCTTATAGGTACGCATGTTCCCTTTGCTCGTAACGCTAACCTTTATCGTCCAATTACCCTGATATGGGTTCAACGAAACAAGAGGACGCACCCTGCGCGTCATGGCCATTCGTGCAGCAGGAGCCGAACTAAAATAATACAAGAAATAAATTATAAAATTTTTTGAAAATAGCTGAAAAACACATTACCCTAAGAATTTAAAAAAAAAAAACAAAAAAAAAAAACCCTTAAATTTCAGTACGCACTGAATAGAAACAAGATCACAAAAATACTACTCACTTTCTATGCTGCTCCTGTAGAATCTGAGCAGCAGATTTTGTCACCACTTCCTGCTTTGGCTTCAGAAGAATCCCAGCAGCACCTTCACTCTTCACTCCACCCTTTTCCTTTGGCTTCAATAGAATCCCAGGTTCTTCACTCTTTATCTCCATTTCAAGCGCTGGAGACACCGGTTCACATTTCGTCACAATAAGGTATCTGCAACAAAAAATAAACACAAAAAAAAAAAAAATGAAATCAGATAAAACAAATCGGCTACGAAAGCGGGTATATGAAACGAAGGGTGCATCGAAATTAGGGCTTACTTCTCTGACTTATTGGGGATATCGTTGAGAGTGTAATCAAGGATGCGAATAAGACCAAGGTTTTGAATATTCCCGGAGAGCACCTCAGAGTACATATTCGAAGGAAGAATCGCCCTCAGTTTCATTTTTCCATCACTAGCACTGAACCTATGAATGTATGAAAACAAAAAAGGAAAGTTCAATTAGTTACAGATCTGGAATGGGAAAGGGAAACACTAACGAAAGGAGGGTGTTAGAGAAGACATACATGTATCTGTTGCCACTCTGCTTGAGATCGAGGACTTGGACGACGATGTCGGGGAGATCCGACGAAGAATCGGGAGAAGGGTTTGCGAGGAGTGTTGAAACGGCGTCAGGGGTGACTGATTTGGCTGCCATTGGAAGGAAGCGTGTAGGGGAAGTTTGGGAGAAGGGAATAGAACAGAGAGAGAATGTGAGAGTGAGAGCCTGAGAGGGAGTGAGAGTGTGTTTTTGTATAGTGGGGGATGTGGCGGGAAACGGGAACTGGCTTTGAAATGATATGTTGTGGGCGGCTTTTTCAATTCAGGCTTCGCGCTTCATTTTCGCAAACCGGTCGCGCCATGCGTTTTGCCTTGTTTATTTTTCTTTTTTTGGGCAAACGCGTTTTGCGTTCTTAAAAAAAGAAAAAGATATTAATAAATAAATGGTAATATATTGTTTCCGTCTGTTTTCCCTGGCAAATCAAAACAAATTAATGTATTCAATTATCATAATTTGTCTCCGAAATGATAAAACAAGTTAAATAGTGTCGTTCTATTTTTATGAAATAAAATAATAAATATATTTCTTTATTAAATTAGATTATAAATTGAAAGGGTATTCTCTAATAAAAACGGAAAATTGATTAAAAAACTGAAAACTGAGTAAACTAAAAATCAAGATTTTTTACTAGATTTTGAATTTGATTTTAAAAATTAATATAATTCAATCCAAACTAAACTTAAATATATTTATATATTTTTATTTATAAATTTATGATATCTATAGGTGGCAAA
Source organism: Spatholobus suberectus (assembly GCA_004329165.1). Lineage (NCBI taxonomy): Eukaryota > Viridiplantae > Streptophyta > Magnoliopsida > Fabales > Fabaceae > Spatholobus > Spatholobus suberectus. The sequence continues at coordinate 19,522,167 of CM014734.1, forward strand.
ATGGATCGTCCAATTCGGCGAGCCAAGTCGGGTCAAATTGGTTCAATTTTTATCTACATTTTACAAGAAAAAAAATAAAAATAATAAATAATATAGGGCCAAATAAGTTTAGTAGTTTTAGGCCTATATTTTATGAGTTGAGCCAATTTGACCTAATTTTTTTGCGGTCAAGCTAATTTTACTAGCTCTAATAATATCACTCTTGTTTACGTTTGTAATTTTTTATATATTTGTAAATTATCACATAATTTATACTTATTTAAAAAATATGCTTAATTAAAGACTTTTTTAGTAAATATTTGAGTAAAGGTATATAGATGTAATTATCAAGTTGTGTAAATTTATTTTTAGTAGCATATATTAAAAGAGTTATACTACAATTAGCCATGTGATGACTTATAAATGAGATGTTTGATATTTTAAATTAGTTTTTATTATCTTTATTATATATCTTATCATTTTTTTCAATACTTTCTCTAAAGAAAAATAAAAATAAGAGTAAAATAAAAAATTAATACAATCCAAACTACTTTGGATTGAATTAGATTAGATTAAATTTAAATTTAAAAATAAAATAATTGTATGTGTGTAAATATGATGTGCTAGGTTTGTGCCTACCTAAAAATGACTCGGTGAATTAAGAAAACTAAAGTGATTGGATCATATGATTTTTCTCTTTAAAATTGATTCAATCTAAACCACTTTAGATTGAATTGGATTTGACTAAATTTGAATTTTAAACCAAACTAATTAGATGATGAAATAAGAAAAGTGAAGTTATTGGATTGAAAGATTTTTTCTTTAAATTTGATTCAATCGAATCTGCAAACACCCATAATAAATTCTATTTTTGTATGAACTAGTATTTTAACTTGTGTATTGCACAGAATAAATATTTATTTTATAAAACTTAAATTTATAATAAATAAGTTCTTCTAAATATATAAATTATATTATAATTAAAATTTTAATTTGTAATAAATCAATATTTTTGAACATAAAGATTATATTTAAAATTTATAATAAATAATTATTGTAATACAATGTTAATTTTTAATTATTGATAGTTTCTTTCAAAAAATATTGAAGTTTAATTTAGATCTAAAGATATTGAAAATGATAAATTGAAAGAGATAAGATATTAAAAAAATTCCTAAAAACGTTCTCATTAAATAATGACAGCTAAAAAGACTCTTGTTGAAAAATAACAACTAAAAACACTCTCATTCAGGATAGTTGTTTCATTTAATATATAAGGTGGATGGTTCACTTAGGTTACACGTAAAAAAAAGTTCAATAAAAAATATTGAATTGTAACAAAATTTATATTAAACTATCATTTTAACTCGTTTAATTTTTATAGTTTATTAATACTTTAAAAAAATTAGATAATCAAATATAAAAGATGATGTACTTTAAATTTTAAATAAAAGCATTTTAAGGATATAAGGAGACTTTTTAATTTATTAATTGTTTGCTTATTACAATTTAAAATAAAAGGAAAAAGCGATATAAATAATATTAGATAAGCAAAAAAATTAAACTTTTGCAATATTTGGAAACTTTTTTTTTATTACTTTTAATAGATTTTAAATAAATAAAAAAACGACATTAATAACACTAGACAAGAATAAATTTAAATTTTTGTATTAATAAGAAACTTCTAATTTATTAATAACTTTTTATTATAACTTTTATAATTTAAAATTAAATTAAAATAAAAAAACACATGTAGATAAAAAAAGCAAGAGAATTTTTTTTATACATCTTATATATTAAATGAGAACAACTATCTTGAACGAGAGCGTTTTTAACTGCTATTTTTCAACAAAAATGTTTTGAACTGTCATTTTTCAATTAGAGTGTTTTTAGGAATATTTTAACCTCTTATCTCTTTTAATCTATTATTTTTAATATGTTCAGTTTTAAATTGAATTTCAATATTTTTTTAAAATATCAATAATTAAAACTTAATATTGTATTACAATAATTGTTTATTATAGATTTAAAATACAATTTATATGTTTAAAATTATTTATTTATTACAAATTTTAATTATAATATAATTAATATATTCAGAAGTATTTATTTATTATAAATTTAAGTTATATAAAATAAATATTTATTCTATATAATACACAAATTAAAATACTAGTTTTAAGTAATTGTGAGTAAAAGTCACACTCAAGAAAAAATAGAGAAAATATAGATAATGAACTAATTAGGAGAGTGAGGAAAGTGAAAGTGACACACTTCAAGTTATATACTCAAATATATACATAGAAAGTAAATTGTAAACACACATTACTTTCTTACATATTTATTTTTATTTGACACATTGTTTTTATCATAAAAATACACATTGACTCGTTAAAGTATGTTGGTTTCCTATTTTTGAAAGTTGTTTTCTATTTTAAAAAACAAAAAATATTTTTGATAAGAATAATTTTTTGAAAACTATTTGCAAAATTGATATTTTTTTTAATTTTTAAAACCAAAAAACCAAAACATCTCTAAATTATTTTAGTTTTCTATTTTCAATTTATTATTATTAATATTTTTCCTTATATGGTCACATCTTTTACCCCCATTTATACACTCTAAAAATTAGGTTTTAAAAATTATTTAATAAAATATTTTTTAAAACCTAAAGAATAAAAACAGAATCAAACACACCCAATTTTTTTTTTTCACAAGTGAGTATAAAAATGGATTATATCAAATGAAAAATTCATAGCCAAAAGAAACTTCAACAAGCCTTTAAAAGCAACTTTAAAAGTGAAATAACATGAGTTGCTTCAATTAACTTTTTTATACAAGCCCAATCAATTATAACTTATCATTTCTCCCTCAAAAAAAAAAAAAAACTATCATTTCTTTTTTACTTTCTACAATTTAATTAGTAACTTTTCCCTCAAATAGAATAATTTAAATAGTTATTAAATGGATTTCACAAACTACTCCACATTTTTTTATTTTATTTAACTTAAAATTTTAACCATTTTTTCTCTCAAGCACTATCTTCCTCCTTCATCTCTCATGAGTCCACAATTCTCTCAAAAATCATTGTCTGTTAAACAACGGATCCACAGCTCTCTCTCCATCTCTCAAAACCCATTTCACCATATAAGTTTAACACTCATTCACCCAAAAATAAATAAAAATACAACACTACTTCTTTTTAATCAAAGGTATTTTAAGAAGAAAAAAAAGATACATATATTTGAAAAGGAGAGTGACAATAGAAAATAACGAATGGTAACAGATACTCCCATAAATGTATTTGTATATTACTTTAGATATAAACAGGTGAAATGACTCATTTAAAACCGTTTTGTTGAAATGTTTTGCCAGCTTAGAGATTATTGTTTTGACAAAAACATAGTAAAATTTGAATATCGATAATTTTTTATTTATAATTCATGAGTTTAATTGCTATGCACTGTTAGTGTAAAAAATTTTACATTGTCAACCTATCGAAAATTAGCTTTAGTGTGACTTTTAGGGTAATTATTATCAAAGTCAACAAACTTATCATACATAGTGGGTTGTGATTGGATGACAGTGTAAAACTGTTTTACACTGTCAGTGTATAACTTATTTTTTCATAATTCATTGCAATTAGTAGCCAAATCCAACTTATAAAATGTTAAAAAATGAAATAAGAGGAGGATAGAAGAATAAATAAATGACATTAATAAGAGTGTAACCACAAAGCTTTTTCCAAGTGAGAACCAATATTTTTTTGTTAGTAAATAGTTTCTAGCATATATATATGTGTGTGTGTGTGTGTGTGAATGAATGTATAGTGTATATAATTGTTGAAAGTTCGTATGATTTAGTTCGTTCAAAAAATACCCATACATAAAGGTAGGCAATTTCAAACATTTAACAAATGGAATTATCTAACTTACACCAATTATCTTACCTAAGTACATAGAAAATTACACCAAATATCTTTAATAAAGTTGCTTAATCTCATTTTTACTTGGAGTAAATCCCTTAACAAATGTATTAATATTCACATAAATACGTCACATTCTAGTTAAAGACAAGTTCTTAAAATTATATTTCATTTACACTTGGTGTTCCACTTTCTATTTGAATTATCACAATTTTGCGAACTAGTAAAGTAAATAAGAGTCATTTCAGCAAGTTGTCTATATATTCTGTGAACATGCCAAATCCAGATGCCCACTACATGGGAGATGACAAGCTTGCAATGGACTACCGGGAGAATTACGTCTGTTATTCCTTTGTTAACCTGTTAACAGTACTGTTAAACTAACAACCTATGATACAAAGTCAATCAGAAATTTTGTCTCTGATTTCCCAACTAGGATGTACAGAAGAAACATGAAAATAAAAGTAGAATTAAAACTAACTGACTAGAGCTATTCTGTCATGCAGATGGTGCATGATACTAGCTTAATATAAGGCGACAGAAATAGTTGATGGTTGTGGCGAAAGACAGAGAGTACTGTAATGTGATGATCTCCTAATGTATCCTAATGACAGGATGTACAGCACGAGAAACAATTCAGCCATTTGTTAGGTGCATTTGTGGTTGATTTCGGGGCCTGATCAGCTGCATTTGATGTTTCATTTTCCTCTGACTGCTTCTGTTGATTTTGCTTCTCTCCAGCACCCTTGGATGAAACACTTTTATCTCGGTCTTTCGACCTTAATTCACATTAATTAAAACAAAAAAAAAGGTCATTATCAAGAAGCATGCGTCATCAATAATCCCGTTACTTATAGATTTATTTCTCAGTTGATTATTCATGTATTAACGTAGATCCTAAATAGAGTAGTAATAGTAACTTAAACAAGCATGCATTTATACACATAACAAAGCAGCTAGGGATCAAAGCTTACGATTGAAACGCATAGGAATTTGTGCTGCCATCTGACTGGCGATGAGAATTGGAAACCTTATCATCCCCTTTACCAACATTCTCTGTGGTTCGACTACTTTCCATTATAACCTCTCTCATTGTCTCAGCAGCTTTTGCTTCAGTTACTCTCGAACTTTCTTGGTGACGTAGTTCAGCAGTTCTTTGGCTGATATCATTGAATTTGTTTACTGGGGCAGGTGGCTGGTGAGTTTGTGAAGCAGGTGGTTGTTGAGTTGGTGAAGCATTAGGCTGATCATGGATGCATACATCACCAGGCTTATCCATCTCACAGGATTTAAAGCAAACCAATTCATTTGAAAAGCTCATGTTTCCCATGTAGATGCTGAACAGTGATTCATTAGAGGCAGTGCTCCATTCCACTGGGGAGTTTATATTGCTTTTAGAGAAGACATGGGATGGAAAGATGTACTGAGGAGAGGTACCTGATTCACCTGGACGCTCCATCACCTGCACTGGAGGATTTTGTATTTCTGATCCTTGGCTTGTCCCACCTGACACATCATCATGTCCATGTTTTGGCATAGAGCTTACTGGGGCATCATCTTCACTAGTCTCACATGCAGATCGTTGGTTTTGTTGCCATGATTCCAGTGCACCAGAAGGGGTCTTGGTGTCTGTGTTTGTTGGCTCATGGAATGCATTTCCCAATGATGATTCATTTGCGGATGGTGTAATTGATGAATGGAGGCCTAACGTATCATTAGTTGAAGAATGATGTGTTGAGCCAGAAGGGTTTGTGCTTGAAGTATCATTATTCGTGCTACCATTACCTGTGTTGTTGGTTGCATCACTAGACACTAGGAAAGGGTTTGGGGGTGATGATGATGATGATGAAGGATGAGCTTCCAAATGGTTGTTGTTATTTGGGCTTCCATGTCCTTGTTCCGCTAATTGAGATGTCTGATGCAAATCACGTTCACCTATATTTCTGTTATCGCCTCCAGTTTCCATCAGCCAGCTGCAACGTCAAATGATACAAGGTCCAGGTTTTCTAATGGAAAATTTAGTAAGCTGTAAAACCAAAATATTAAATGAAAATTCACATTTCAAAATATCATAATCAACGTAAGTGTTTTTCTATGCAAAATCCTAAAGAAACAAGGATTTGCTTCAAATTAACTAATTAAATTTGTGGAGAATTACACCCGCACATATGATATATAAAGAAGTGCACGAAATTTCAAAATTCTATGTGGGCAAATAATTTTCAGTTCTTCAATTTGTGCATCTCTGGTTAATTTCTCATCACCCTGTCTATAAGACCTGACAATTCAACGTGGCATTTGGTCAATAAAACATCCTAATGGAAAGAGATAACAAAATCAAACCGGAAATGTTTGCCTTACCATGATATATATATATATATATATACAAAGGGAAAATCTCCCAGGCAAACCAAGGCTACACTAAGATTGAAATTCCATCGACATGATGGTAAAGCAAACAAACCCCATCTTCATGCAGAAAGTAAAATTACAAAAGAAAAAACATTCCAAAAAATTCAATTCAAAATTTGTAGAGAAAATGAAAACATTACATGAAAAACCAATGTGTTCGAAAGATCCAAAGAGACTGCCGATCAGGCCCCTGCTGAAATCAACTAAGATATGGCCAAGAAATCAGCAGCCCCATTCCCTCCAAGGTTTAACAAAGACAAAGTATGTCAAGAAAATTGCGAGAAAATTATATTGAAGAACATGACAGATGGAGAGAGAGGGAGAGAGAGAGAGTGATGAATTGGAACAAGGAAAAAAAAAAAAGGTTAAATAAAACTTATGGTGTTGCACAAGTTTAGGGGTTGCATTTTGTCACGTTTCTCAAGTAACAACTAACGGACTTAGGCTGCCATGAGCCAATATGCCACTATGCCAACTTTTAACTTCGTCATCTTACCCTGTACCATGCATGACGTGGCTACCTTATATGATTCTCTGAAGTCCAAGATAAAACTGAAGTCTAGCTGGCAGTTATCCAGTTTCCAAAATGTACGTTGAGGCTTCTGTTATGATATGTTTGATTTAGAAAAAAAAGTACAAAAAAAAGAGAGTAAAAAATGGAATAATTTTATATGTTATTTGGTAGAGGAAAAGATGAAAAAAGAAGAAGTTAAATATATAAATATTCCTAATAAAAAATATAAGACAAGGATAGTTTTGCCATTTAATTAATTACAAAACTCACCTTTCCCATGTTTCTGTCCGATTTAGAGAGATTACAAATACATGTAGGTCTTACATAATTTCTTTCTTTTCTCTATTTTTTAGATGGTACCAAACTACGGAAAGAAAGAATTATGCAATGCTTTCCAGTCCTTCCCCATTTTTTTCCTGTGAGTTTCATGCCTTTCAAACACAATGTTAATGTATCTTTCTATCTCCTAATATTGATGTTACCATTAGTGATTTTTCATTTCAAAATGTTTGAAAAAAAAATTATGATAATTTATATATTTTGTTTTATGAGAGGTGATAAGTGAAAATTTTAGTAATAAAAAAGATATTTCATAAAATATTTTATCAATGATAAACAATAGTATATGAATAAATTAGATGAAAAATAAGATACATTTTTTTAAAATTTGTTAAAACTATGTTATTTGCTTAATATAATAAAATGTATCATTTTTAATAAAATACGTGTATATAAGAGGGTTTTATATATTATTTCACTGTAAGCCCATAAAATATCAAAACCGGCCTTGATTAAGGGTAACTATTTAGGTGCACCTAGTTATGTCCCAGAGGAAGACGGCTATTCATTAGATGAAGTCACTAGTGCACAACGAAGACTGTTAACGAGATAAAGTTGTTTTTTGATGAAATGAGATATTATGACACAACTTGAGAGAGAAAAAGGCTACTTATTACATGGAAGTGTCCCTAGGAGAGAGACCACCTTTAGAAGGAAAGGGTGACCCCTGTAGTATTAAAATCTTTACATTTGTAATGTTTTGACAAATTGTTATTCCATTTTTATTTATATGTGTTTTATTTTAATATTTATGGACTTAAGGATATTTATTGCCAAATTGTGTAAATCTCTTACTTTTTGATTTGTACTCATATTCTTTACATTGCCTGAGAGATTGTCCACATGCTAGGGAGCTTTGGCTTCGCCTTCAATTCTTCTCGAAGCCTCACTTCCTATCTACTCATCCTATCAGTTGGATAAAGAGCCAACTCAATACGTTATACGGTTTCCTTTTTGCCTATGTAGTTTGGTGGATTTGGCAGTGGAGGAGCAATAGGATCTTTGATAAGAAGTCTTGGAATATTGATTATGTTCTCAGGCAGACTAATCTCCTACAAGATGACACTGTTATTTCACTTCGAGATCATGGTAAGGCAGTCTAGTCCCCTCTTATTATCCTGCAGTGGTTACCTCCTTCATTGGGAGTTTGTAAATTAAATATAGATGCCAACTGCATCTTTCCCTCTAATCATATTGGAATGGGTGGTGTATTGAGAAACCATCTGTCAAAGTGGATTTTCGGGTTTTCATCTTTTGATGGCAGTGGTGATCCAATTAAGGCAAAACTGTTGGCTTTGCTCATGGCCTTCATATTAGTTGGGAGAGAAACTTTAGACATGTAAATCCCCATATTTTTCAATTGCTAAACTCCAGAACTTGTCCCTTTCACTTCTATCATGTAGCTACACTGTCCTTGATTCTAGAATATGTGAATTGTGACTGGTCCCTCTCCTTCTCTTATGTCCATAGAGAAGCAAATATTGTTGCTCACACTCTAGCCAGTTATGGTGTCCATCAATCCCACCTGTTATTTATTTGGGATGACCCACCTTTGTCTGTTAGCACCCTTCTTTTAAGAGATAGTGTACGTCAAGCTTTCTTGTATTACCTTTCCATTGAATAAAAAAAAAAAACTTTGAAATATGATAAGATAAAATTATTTCTATTGATTAAACATGTTATAATCAAGTTCTATAATGGCATATCACTAGTGCATTATTTATGTTCTATTCATTATGGTTATTATGCCTTCATCGAGCCTTTGTAATTCACCCATTCCTTTTTTTTTTTTTTTCAAATCATTCAACAACCGAGTTGCAATTTACTGAAAGTTGTGGTCTTTCCCAGTAAAGTATTCTACAAGTCTCCATTGTTTCAGTAACATCTTTTTGCTTTAAATTGTATTTTGGACATTTTGGAACTTTAAATTAGTATTATTATTTTAGAAATGTACTAAATACTTTGGTATTAAATTATGTTATATCGTCTTTGACTTTTGATGAACTGGAGATAGATTTTAATAGGTTATTGTTATTTTGGGATGTTGAAATTGCATAATAGACTGTTAAAATTTCAATACATTTAAAGCATTTTAAAGAAATATATTTTATTGTCGATGTTTGCATTGGTTAAGTTATAGGTCATGGTCCTATTTTAAATTGACATATATTGTATATATTAATCACCTTTTGTTGGTAATAAATATGGAACTTACTTGCAAAGCCATCTTGCTTTTTTAATTATAATTATATTCGCAAGATAGCATTAGTTGGCTGGGCATTTTTAAATATCTTCAAAAGCATAAACTGTTAAAGGAGTCTATGTGTTCTAAATAATATAAGGAAAGTGTTGGTGTACAAGTGTGCGTAAGAAATCTCACATTGGATAGAAATAGGTATGTTAAGTAACATATAAATGATAAAGACTCCTGGCCTTAATGTTTTATATTAGATGTGGCGTCAAGTTTACTTGTGTAGTTGTGCTCATGGCCCATTGGTGTAGATCTTTCCGGTGTTTACCCCCCTCGTATTTCCCAACAAGTGGTATCAAAGACGATGGTTCGACTTGGTGACCAACTCAAACAAGTAGTGGAATTGGTGGTGGATTTATGTATGGATTTATGCATAGAGATTCCTTGTATTAAAAGTCTTCCTGGCAGTGTGGAGGTTCAGTGACATGTCCCATTGATGTGAGCTAATAGCAGTGCGAGTATGGCGGTGCAAGTATCTAGAGCGTATTAGCAACAATAGCTAAGCTCTAGCCATAACAACAATAGAGCATATTAGCAACAATGGCTAAGCTCCAGCCATAACAGCAGTGGAGCATATTAGTGACAATGGCCAAGCTATAGGGGTGTCACCATTGAATACTCGTGGATGAGAAAAATAGCTTTCGCTTGAGGGGAAACAAGCAATGTGGAAGAGACTCACACTTGAGGGGGAGGGATTGTTGGTGTACAAGTGTGCATAAGAAATCCCACATTGAATAGAGATGTGTTTGTTAAGTAACATATAAATGACTAGGGGTAACCATTGAATACTCGTGAATGAGAAAAATAGCTTTCGTTTGAGGGGAAACAAGCAATGTGGAAGAGACTCACACTTGAGGGGGAGGGATTGTTGGTGTACAAGTGTGCATAAGAAGTCCCACATTAAATAGAGATGTGTATGTTAAGAAACATATAAATGAAAAAGACTCATAAGCTTAATGTCTAAAAATTTTGGATTAAATGTGGTGTCAAATTCACGTATGTAGTTGTGCTTATAGCCAACTAGTGAAAATTTCTCCAGTGTCTATTCTCTCGTATTCTCAACAAAAAGTGGCCTTGGTGCTTAACTTACCATTATCTTAATAAAGATAGGATTATCCTTTCCATTTTTTTGGCAGTTTGCTTATAAATAGCGGGTCTCACCTTGAGTTTACTTGTGTCAGTATGTGTTCCATACACATTATAGGTATCCATAAGTCGAGTCTAATATTCAATAATCTTACTACATTTAAGATTAATAAGCCTAACCCTAGGCGATATGTTTTTCTCTTGTATATTCAGAATTTTAGATCAAGTAGAGTTGAGATTGGGAGGACTTGAGACTTCAATAGTGTTACGTACCTCACTTCTCTCTTATGACTTTGTTTACATCCATATAACAGATCTCCAAACTTCCTCTCTCCAACCATTACAAATTCTAAACAACTATATTACAATATGAAACTCTAACACTTTCCTCACTTTTTTGCCCATAAAGCCTATATAATCCTAGCTACTTAATTTCCTTAAGTAACTGCTGCACTGAAAGCTTAGTAACACATGTTCTTGAATCAGTACCCTTTCGGCTTTCCAAGCCTCAACCTATAACCCTAAATCCATTCTCTACAAATCTAAACCATAAAATAAACAAGTTTGAAATCGAGCCCTCCACAGGATGCTAGCAGGAGAATTACCCCAAATCTATCTTACATTATAGATCACGATTTTTTACTAGTCCCAAAGATTAATAGATAAAGTAGGTGCTCTCGTCGTATTATAATAAGCAGCTGCTTATAAATCATACTCGGAGTTCAGATTGTGTGCCTGATGTTAAAGTGTCTACATGCAAAACAGGACACAAATTCATTTCACAACAGTGAAATTTCTGTAATTTGAAAGGAATATTGAGTAGATATACAACATTATTATAGCAACTTGTGGAGGATATATATTTAGGAGACATATTTAGTGAGAGGAACAAATCTTGGCCATACAACTATACATGGAGGGTCAAGATTTAATGTCATGTAACTACTTAAAAAGTTATGTGATATTTTAAAAAACTTACCTGACTTTATACGTTTTAATTTTGATCATTCATGATAAGATTTAATGGTCAATATTCATTCTTCTCACTGAAACTGTTCTACTACTACATTGTTATATATATATATATCACTGAAACTGTTCTGCTACAACAAAATATAAGGTGAATTCAGAAATGTGTATGTGTGTGTTTGAAGGAAGTAGCAAACTAGCAATATAATTAATTATACAAAATACTTTCTTATACAAATGAAAGAATAAATTCACCAGAAACTCAAACTTCAGTCCCCCACTTCCTTCAAAAAAAAAAAAGAGAAGAAGAAGGAAATAAACTTAAACCCCAGCAGAACCTGTAGATGAGTACCACATAACTTACAAGTAAATGATGGTTCTATGTTCTAATCCTCAACGTGTGGTTCTACCACTCTAAGTCTTCTCTTTGCTGGATCACATATCAGTTCCTACATTTTAATCCTTCAAAACTAGGTTCAATTAATCAAAACCAGCTGACTCAGTTGATAAAACCAAATATTAAGAAATATCGCATGCTTTATCTTCTAAGAAAAGAATGAAACACTTACGACTCAAAGGGTTCCCTACCTCCATTTTATTTGGCTCTGTGTGACATGCAAAATCTCTTGTTTTCTAAATTAATTAATAAGCAACCTCAGACTAACTGCCTTCATATCCATATCTATAATAATTTTCATTTTTTTTTTATTTTACTTGTTTTGATATTATCTACAAACTTATAGTTATTTAAAGTTTTCAACAAAAAACATGATTTAAGTGTTTCAATAGAGTGATCGATATGCTATGTTTCTCAGTCAGCTGAACAAGCAATGACATGTTTTGGAGATTTGCTACATTAAATTGATTTCAATAGCTAAAGCATATTAAGATCTTTTAGCAATTGGCATCTCTTCTACTTTCAATAACAGGAATGGAGTGTTTGCAGTCACAGATATTAAATCTGCAGTAAGCTAGGTGTTTTCCAATCACCATTCACAAAAGAATTACAGAACAAATAGTTTAATAAAAGGCATCAAAAGTCAACTGCTGACTGCTGAGCATAGCTCAACTGGTATCTCACCTGGCTTTCACCTGGCACAATGGTTATGTGGTGGGGGTTTGATCCCCCACATCTCCATTCTACGGTTCAATAGGATATCCTTAGAACCAAAAACAAAGGCATCAAAAGTGAAGTACTATAAAACAGAAAGAAAAGATACAGTTCTTGAAAACCTTACAACTAATGATGGGGCATTATTAAGCCAAGATTTCTAACAAATAATATATGTGATCTTATGATGTTTGGTAGACAAGTACCAAACCCAAACAATACAATTTCTAACCTTAGAACAACAGGAGATTTAAGGAACATTGTACAACAAATACTTCAAGTAAGAGCCTTGTCAAGAAATAAAACAACACGCCCAGTGCTATTGACACGGGAAGAGCAGGCAAAGCTCTCTGATATAAAGCCAAAAGCATCAAAGTTATGCCGAGACCCGCAATGATAGCAAGATAACACACATACACCGTCATAAAATCATACATGGCCGCCCTGCCAACCAAAACACTATAGAAGATAAAATCTCCCAGCCCTAACTTGATTGCACCAGAGGAACCCAATCCAATTCCTTCTAGCATCAAATTTTCACTTGACAAAGCATCTTCCACTCTACTGAGCTGGACATTCATTCCACGATCAATCAAGGGCGCAGAAAGGTCCGAATCAGTTTCTTGAACCTGAGCCCGTCCCTCTTCCACACTCACCAAATTTCTGTAACTATAGGAGCCACTAGAAGTATTAGCATTCAAATTTGAATTTGGAGAAGCATTTTCCCTAATCAAGTTCGCGTCATCCTGGTTATTGGCTGCACTTGCATCCGAATCAGGGTGTGATTCGGCACTGGGGCCATGGCCCAACACTGAGTTACCATTCAGATTGGAATCAGTTTGGAGATTCAAATTCTCAACCCTCCTATCTCTCCACAACCGCCTCTGCACAACATCCCTAGGATCCAAATTACCACGGTTCACTGGCCTAGCCTCATAAACCAATGCGGGGATTTCCTCATCCCTCGATATTGCAAGCTCTACCAAAAGCCTTAATGGCCCAACGGGTAACAAAACTGCAGCAAGGTCATACAACGCCATAGCAACAAGCATGGCCCACGTGGTCCACTCAGGCAACATAGTAAACCAATAAGCAACCAACATTCCAATAACAACCAAGTACCCTTGCGTCACAAAAATCGCCATTTTAGACATAAACACGGCCAAAACACCGACAACGGCGAAATTACACAAAACAAGGAAAAACGTTATGCAATCAATGGGAGTACTAAAATGCTGAATCAAGAACAGTGACACTTCCCCGCCGAGGAATCCCAACACAGCGAAAGCGGAGAAAGCCATGTAGAGTTTCAAGAACCTGGTGCATCTGAAGTAGAAGAGGAGGACCAAGACGAAGGTTGCGACGGTGACGACGACGACGAAGACCAAGGAGTTCAAAAGGGCACCTAGGAATTTGTCCCAGGTAGAGTCGGAGGTTGTTTCGTTGTACGCCATGGTGGCTATGCTGGCCATCGACGCATCGAAGGGAGAGTTGGCGTTGAGAATTGAGACCAAGATTACGACCAAGAACATGCATATTGAAACGGGTGCGATGATTCCCACGATTTCTTCCCCCAAAGAATCGAGGATGCTTGAACAGGGTCTCTGGGTTTGTGCTTGTGCCATTGGAAAATTGAAAGAGGGAAAGAAACAAAGTCACACTCAGATCGAAACTGGCTGGTCGGCAGTGTTATGGTTGGCTACTCGGCTTCTCCCCACTCATGGGCCGGGCCTAACACGAGAAAAATGGGCTTAGGCCCGTTTATTTTAAAAAGCCGCAAAAAAGAAAATAGAGAGAATGATACCTCTCTAATAAGTTCTACATAAACCCATTCTTCGCCTCACCGAAAATCTATAGGTATCTTGCTTAGGGTTTTAGGAAAAGACACTGGCTCGGGAGTAAACATAGGTAATCTTCGATTATGCAATCTTCTTCTTCAGTCTTCACTCTGCTTCTCTTCGTTTTTGTTTATCTCACTTTTTTTTTATTCCTTTCGATTCGATTGATTATTTAATTTTTCGCGTGGATCAATATATTGCTTCCTGGTATGGTATGATTCGTTTTTTTCTTTTCCGTTTTCGATCGGCGAACCTGCCTTTGTATGTGATCATGAGATCTATCTTGAGATCAGAGAGTTTGAGATTTGAAATCGTTTTGAAATTAGTTTTGCTGGCAGCTGTGTGAACTTGGATTTTTTCTCTCTGGATAACGAAGTTTGTGACGTAGCTGCTTTTAGGATTTGTGTTCTTGTATAGAACTAAAACAGGGAAATGATTTAAGCTTTTACATAGTTCACTTTTGTTTCCCCTAGGTTTATGTTCACAGTCGGGTTTTCCGATGTTTGAGGTGTTAATTAGTTTTTATAATTGCATTTCGAGTTATAAGCTGTACAGAGTCATTGACGTTTATTGCTTCCTTCAGGTTACAGCAATGGCTTTCTTTGGTAGAATTGGGAATTTGTTAAGACATGCAGCGAGCAGGCAGGTTAGTTCAGAAATGCGTTCATACCCATCTGTTTTCCAGGCCATACGCAGCATGTCTTCTGCTCCAAGCTCAAAGCTCTTTATAGGAGGTGCGGTTGAACTACCTTATGTGTTGGATGCTTTTTATGTTTTTTCTTCTTTGCTTAGTTGATAATAATGATTTGTGTATGTGTATCTAACATTTGTCTGTCACAGGTGTTTCATATTCTAGTGATGAGCAGAGCTTGAGGGAAGCTTTTTCAAAATATGGTGAAGTTGTTGATGGTAAATAGTTGGATTCTCTGCTTTCTTTTTTGAATTTTGTTGTCGGTAACAAGATTTTTGTTGGGGGGAGTTGATGAAATTCTGTTGACATCTTCTATGTTAATTGATTTTCAAGTCAGTAAAAGTTTCCCTTGAATATCATGCTCTTTGTAGCAAGGATAATTATGGATCGTGAAACTGGTAGATCCAGAGGATTTGGCTTCATTACATACACTTCAGTTGAGGAGGCATCGAGTGCCATTCAGGCCTTGGACGGTCAGGTAGCACAGACTATTTGTTCTTAGTGTTATAATCTTGTGACTAGCATTGGTTGTAATGGTTGCTGCAAAATGATCATGTGCTGAAGCTGCATATGTAACCCACCCAATTTGTCGGGGTATGCATGTTGTGTGTGCAATGCTGATTTTGTTTACTTAGCAGTGTTTTGTACTTGATAACCTTTTAAATTGTGATCACGGTGGCCATGGTGTGGCCTAATAATACAGTCCTCTGTTGGGGATGATGAGGTTGTCACTGCCACTTCAGGTGATGCAGACCCATCTTTAAATCCTTTATTTTAAAAAATGCAGTTTTTTTAAGATATTGGCTTTATTTTAGCATACACACATTTTGGATGATATCTGTGAGGATTCATCATTTGCCGTCACTATTGTCTTCTGGAATCATTTCACTGTGCCTCACTAGCTCACTCATCTTACTAATGATCATAGTTGTCAATAGCACACTAAATAAGAGTGCTATCATGGAATTGAGGAGACAGCTTGTAGTAGTGGTCATTGCGGCTGTGATAGTGGACAAAATTGCGGCTGGAGCGGGGCACTATTGGAGTGGGTCACCAAAAAACCTATTTTAACCATGGAACAGTGTTGCTGAGGGCTGTTTTAGGGGGTCAATTTGGGATTTTGTCCCCTTCTTTCAGAACTGAAACCCTTCTTTCTCAGTCGCTTGCAGGCACCCTTATGAAGTAGCATCCACTGTTCTCCTTCCTGACTAACACCCATCCATCTCTGACAACATTTCCAGCATATTCTGGCCAGCTGTTAACGTTTTGGGCCATCCCTGACCTCTGCAGCCCTTGTTCCTTCCCATAGTTTTTGGTCATTCCTGACCTTTGTGGCCATTTTCTGGCAAACCTGTCACTGTTTCCAGCCAACTGTGACCTTTGCTTCCATGCTCTATTATGTCCCTGTGTTCTTTTTTTAATCTCTGTAGAACATGTCTTTCATCTTACTGTCTTGTTCTCTCTTTTAAGTTTTACCCTTTAATTTTTTTTATTCCAATTGGTTAGAATAGTGGCTGTCCCACTACCTGCTATAGCATTTTTGGGATCGGCTGCTCCATGCTGTAATCTGGGATTAACAATTAAGCTTACTATGTTCACTGTTAGTATGGGTCCTGACTCCTGACAAAAGTAATATGAATATAATTGTCATTTATTATTTTCAAATGACAGGAAGATATTTTGGTTAATCATTAGAAAACTCATAGAAAGAGAGAACCATTATCATGGCTATTATTAGTTTTCCTTTTGCTTGATAGGCTCATGCAATTAAAAGATTTATTGGGTATTCAGTTAAGTGTCAGGAACTTATTACGTGTCTACCTAATTTATTTTATTTGTTACTTTTTCAGTAACTTTTCTGTGATGTGTGCAAATATAATCCTTTCCTGGTGATGCTTATCATCTTGTAGTTTTACATTTTTTGATCCTTCATTAACCTTTTTGTTTATCATTTGTTACCTAGTGCTTCTGTGTCACATTTTCAGGACCTTCATGGTCGCCGGATTAGGGTAAATTATGCTAATGAAAGAACTCGTGGATATGGCAGTGGTGGCGGCTTTGGTGGTTCATATGGTGCTGGAGCTGGTGCTGGCTACGGAGGTGCTTATGGTGGCTCTGCATATGGTGGTGGCAGCGGCTATGGTGGAAATGTTGATGGTGGTTATGGTGGTGGCAGCTATGGTGGAAATGCTGCTGGCGGTTATGGTGGGGGTGGATATGGTGCAGGCAGCTATGGATCAGGTGGCAATTATGGGGACAGTGGCTCTGGCAATAACTATTCTGCTGCTGACAGTTTTGGAACTAGCAGTGCTGGTGGCAGTTACAGTGGGAGCGGGATGAATCAAGGGAATGATGGAAACACTTACACTGGTGGAAGTACTGGAGGCTATGGAAATTTTGGTGATGCTGGTGGTGTAGGCAATCAAGAAAGCTCTGCTGGTTTTGCCAGTGGTGGATATGATGGAAGTGCCGTCGATGGCAGTGGTGGTACAGGTACTGGCACTAGCTTTGCTGATGGATATGATGGAAGTGGGGGGTTGGAATTTGGCAGCAGTGGCCAATTGGATAGCCGAGCAAGCAGCAATGGAGATGAGGATTTGGGAGATTACAGGGATGACAATGATGATGCTGATAGTTTTGCCAAAAGGGCTTGATGGAAGTTTATAGTTTAGTTTTCTACTCGTGTTCTGTACCCTACCTCTTCCTATATCTCTATGGACTTCAACCTGATTAGCATTTCAGGCATGTTATCTTGATCAGCTGGATATTGCTGGGGAAAGTAATGTAGGTCCATCATAAGCGTCTTTCTTCTCTTGTTTTCTTAAGAATCAGATATCTTATTTTTGTTGCTTACTTTGAGGTGATTTAGTATTAACCAAATCGAGATCTTCATACAGCATGTAAATCAATGAATTGTTGCAAGTTGCGACAACAATTGAAGACTTATGTGGGAATTTTATGATCGGTTATTCATTTCAAGTGATTTAGTTCTGCACGTAATATTATTTTTAACTATCATTTCATTTATTGCGCGCCACCCCCCTTCCCCCGGGGGTCTTCTTTCTGGCAGCGGATGTGAATTGTTTTGGTTAACACACAATAGGTTTTACTTGTTTCCAATTGTTATTGTTATTTTCTGAGTCAATTTGCTTTTTTTTATTTATTGCATTGATGTCTCCCTGATTAGAATTGTATCCGAGCTCCTAGGTTAGTGATTGTTGAAGACTCGAATGGTGTTCCCACGATATGAAGAGCCGAAGGTAAGTGTTTGCTGGTTCAATTTAGAAAGGTTTTGAGATAAAAATTATCTAATTTAATCATAAAAAACTTGCGGTTGGGTGTGCATCGGTTTAAAAGTATTAAAAGTAATATTAAGTCTGAATTAATCCAATCGCATTTTAGATTGAATTCGTTATTTCAGATTTTTTTGAAAACACAACACTTATATTTTAGTTAATAAAAATGAAATTTTATTAATTTATTCTTGTATTATAAATAAAAATACACAACTTAAAAAAGTAAGATTTTCACTTTCTCAACTAAATGTTTAATATTTTTTTTTTCTTTTGAATGTGTTTCATACATTATTTTTTGCAACTAGCAAAAAAATTTCTCAATATCTGGCCTTTTTTTATTTATATATTTGATTTTGTAAATCAATTATCTCTTTTAATTTATCTTTATATTTTTACTTCTAAATTAAATTTTAATATTTTTCTTAAAAATAGTTAATAATTAAAATAGTTTTATATCACAATTTTAATTATTTATTATTAATTTAAAATATAATCTATATATTTAAAGATATTTATTATGAATTTTAATTATTTGAAAATAAACATTTACCTTGTACTATATACATGCTAAAATATTAAAAAGTATCAGAAAATTTATTAAAAAATAGAAACAATATTTTTAAAAAAATTTAATAAAATATTTTTAAAAGAGAAATTATGTTTAAAAATAAGCATAAATTATTATAAACATAATAAAATATCAAAATATTTAAGTATTGAAAAGAGAAAAAAGGATATATATTAACAGTGTAAAGTTTTTTTATATTATCATTCAAGCACAAATTATTTTGCATAGTAAGTTTGTTGACTTTGATAATAAATATTTTAGAAGTCACACAAAAACTAATTTTTAATTGATTGACGATGTAAAATCTTTTACACTGAAAGTGTATATTTATTACACTCCATTGAGTTAAAAAAGCCATTGATTGTAATTTGAATCCATAGAAAACTCATCCTTTCTTATGTTAAGATTTTGCAGAAGATCAACTTTTTTTCTTCTCTTATGAGTATCATTACAATGTATATTTGAAAGGATTTAGTTGTTTTATTTAACTTCAAATTAAAAACAAATGCTTTTGAATAATTTTGCATTTCTTCTTATATAATATGTTCGATATTTTTCATTCATGTTGTTTTGGAATTTTCAATAAAAGAATGTGAAGAATATGTTGTTCATTTAAACTCCTTAATCTAAATTATTATGGTGCATAATGTTGGAACCAAAGACGTAGAAGCGTCTAAACCCTCAAAGTTTTGAAGATAACAAATTTATTAATGTTCAAGTTTCTGCCTAAGGACTAACCTTGTCATAGCAAACAAATTACTCTTATATGGATCATCCAATAGACGTGCTAAAGAAGACCGTCTAGTAGACGTGGAAAAAAAAGACCATCCAGTAGACGTGCTAAAGAAGACCGTCCAGTAGACGTACTGAAGATGACCGTCTGAAGCTAAAGCTTGTCTCTTAGAACAAAATCAAATATCAAATGCATTCAGACAAAAGCTTCCAACGACAAATCTTCAAATGGCTAAATCTTTTTTAAACATCCAATTTACTTATGTTCATTTTTCCTCGAAACTAACATATTACCATTCTAGTGATCTAACGTTTAAATTGTTTTGAAGCATTAAATATAATCAGATTCACTCTAGTGCAAAGGTGCAGCAAAACAGATAAAGCAAGTCAACTTATCAAGCTGCCATGCCAAATGAAGAATGTTTAGAAAAGCAAACTGCCAGCACAGTCCTACGCTTTCCGTTTTAGTGTAAGTCTCAAAGCTGCCACACCTGATCTTTCTGAAAGCATGGTTTGCATGCCTCTCCTTGTACAATAAAGTCAAGTCTTCCACCATGGATCTTTTTCCTTGAAGACTATATATATGCACCAAGGAAGAAGCGAAAAAGAGAATCGCAATACGTGCTAACTTGTGACAATCTCAGCGAGACATCAAAAGCCTTTTGTACTTTATCTAGAAGCGTCCATTAGACGATAGTGAAAAAGTCTTGTAAAAATATTCTGAGTGTTTGAGCTTAATCTTTCAAATCTTCACTACGTGAGTTGATACATTTGTATAAACACTTGTTTGTGTTAAGAAAGCCTGGAGAGGCTTAGTGAAAAAAGAATACTTGGATTGAGCAATCTAGGGTGATTACTTTGTAAAGCCTGAAGAGGCCGCGAACAATACTTGTAACCTAAGGTTGATTAGTGAATACCTTCTAGGTAAAGGGACTGGACGTAGCTCAAGTTGAGTGAACCAGTATAAAAACTTTTTGTGTTATCTTTCTCTCTATCCTTTAGCTTGAAAACGCTTTCAAACTTATTTATATTGATTTAAATAGAAAAAGGTTTTAAACACACAATTCAACCCCCCTTCTTATGCGCTTTTTCTCTTTCACATAAATGCACCTAAGTAAAACTTGTAACTCCTAATCCATATCTATGTCAGTTATTTAAAAGGTATGGAAGACATAGATTGGAGAAAATAATCTATATGAAGACAACTCATGTAAAACTTATAGTGGGCTAAATGAGATTAAAATCTAGAAACTAAAATGCCAATATCACAGTTCATGCTTCAGCTTTTATATATTATAAATATAAATAGATGGTTAAACTTAAAAGATGAATGTACATAATTCTTTTAGGCTTAAATAACTTTTTCATCCCTAGAAAATAGGTGGGTTTTGTTTTTCATCCTTTATAAACTTCTTTTTTTTTCATTTTTGTCCCTATAATATTTTTCTTGTTTCATTTTGGTCTCTGCCATCAGGTTTGACCATTAAATCTAACAAAAGAACCAAAAGAAAATATGTAGAAATTATAGGGATCAAAAAATTAAGAAGACAAAAATAAAAATAACTAAAATTAAGAAGAATAAAACAAAAATAATCTTATATTATTGGGACTAAACAGTTATCTAAACTAAATTTTTAAAAATTAAACCTTCAAATACTACAAATGCATTGATGGAAGCAAGAAAATTAAACCTACAGTGAATGCATTAATGACCAACGAAAAAAAAATATTAAATTATACCCTAAGTGTACAACTTCGTAGAAGTTATGTAATGATGTAATTACCTTCAATTTATAAAACAAATATAGCAAATAGAGAGCAACAAAAACAAAACATATAACTAGATAGAGCTATCAAAATGAATGGTAGTAGACGAGAGTGGATTAACAAAGAAAGTAAAAGAAGAATGCACAATGTTACTATTATATATGAGCAAATTACAATAGCACACTGTACCCCTAAAGTTTCTTGATGTTGCACATGACCACCCTTTTTTTGTAATGTCTACAGCAACACTCCTTATAGGAATACACAATGTAACATGTTTCGTAGGTAACATAAGATGTCAATATAATGTATAAGGAGCATCAATGTTTTATTTTTCAAACAATTAAGAGGTGCCAATGTAATTAATAAGTTTTGTTGGCTAGTCACTAGTGCATTCATTTTAGGTTTAATTTTTCTACTCCCCATTAGTGCATTTGTAGTGTTTGAAAGTTTAATTTTTATAGATTTGGTTTAAATAACTGTTTAATCACTATAATATAAGATTGTTTTTATTTTAGTCTTCTTAATTTAAGTTGTTTTCATTTTGATTCTCTCAATTTTTTAGTTCTCATAATTTCTACTTTTTCTCTTTTGATCCTTCTGCTAGATTTAACAATCAAACCTGACAGTAGTGACCAAAATGAAACAAAAAAATATTATAAAGACAAAAATGAAAAAAAAAATATAAAGGATGAAAACAAAAATCTTTTATTTTATAAGAACCAAAAAGTTGTTTAAGTCATTTTTTTAAATAGTCTTATGATTATAAATTAACTTTTAATCATAATTATCAATGTATAATTATATGATTAAGATTTATAATTCTCGCATACTTAAAAAATGAAAGGGAAAGTGACATGGAGTGCAAGTATCTTATTGTGATTTGGGAATCGAACTCGTCTCCAGCATTTGCTATGTACCACTAGGTTAGACCTTGTCTGCATACTGCATAAACTAAAATGAGTTTATTTGAGTAACAAATGCTGCATATGTACTAAAATAACAACAAAGTTTATCCCACTAAATAAGATCGACTACATGAATCACACAATATCATTCAGCTCGGTTAAATATTACATATGCACTATTATTCAAAGAAAAATATATCCATGACTCATAGTTATGACGCTTACATGTACTCTAACTAATCCATCTAATAGGCAGAAAAAGATTTTCACCAGTCCTGTTTAGATTTTAGCCAATAATGCTAAGACTGGGTCCTGTTTGAAACAGTGAACTCCAAATCATGCAAAGAATGCTAAGCCTATCATCAAACAAAATATGCAAAGGCAAAGAGCAAGGAAACAATGTTGTGTTACAAGTACTATCTTCTTATAGACCACCCCCCCAAATAAAAAAGAGTGAAATTTACTACCCTCTTTTACTTCTACACACCTAAAAAGTATTTGATATCAATATTCATCTTCATCCATAGAATACAATATCCTTCTAGCATTTTGGAGGACAGGAGAACCTTTCTTGGTCCTTTCAACAATTTGTCTTATTAATTGCCTTTCCACCTCATCATCACACTCACAATTTTCATCTCCAGTAACATCATTTAATTCATAATTGCTAGAGCTTAGCCCTTACAACATTGTGACCTCACCAGAAGACAGTTCCCTTGACAGTCTCTCTTCATTAACAGTGGAATAAATTAGAAGATCATTTGCTCCACAAAGTTGAACCCCTAATACATGTAAATCATGTGAATGTGAATCTACTTGGAAATCAGTATTATGGATGCTTGATGGTGAATTTTCTTCAAAGTCATCTATCTTTATTATTTCTTCATAATAGGTGTCATTGTAAGCACCTGAAGATTCACCAAATAAATTCATAACTAAGGGTTCAGTCATAGGGTCACAGTCATTGTAAGTCAACAGATTTCCTTTAGTAAAGGAGGATGCTTGTCCATAACTTGAGAAACACTTTTGGGAATGACTCTCATGCTCTGATTCCATAAACCGCAATTTCCTCTGGCTATTTTCAAGGGCAATCTCAAGCTCCTGTACACGTTCCTCAAGTCTGGATTGGATAACTTCATGCAAGCGCAGTCTTAGTTCATGAGGGGAAACAGCATAATTTACAGGGATCATAGTGTCACTGGCATCCTCATTTAGCTTTGAATGGACGTCAGTTTGCAACTCACCTTGAGCAAAATCTGCTACAAAGTCAGGGTCAAGCTGCAAGAACTTTTGCAACGTTAGCACATCATGAACCCGTGTTAAGCACTGTTAATTTGAACATAAAAAGCATGGAATGGAGGAATACAAAAGAGCTAAACTTTCAGAGACACAGTGAACAAAATAGGAGAGGGAAGCGAACTACACCCACAAATTAGAGTTAACGTGATGTCCAAATAATTCAAAGAGGTTATCCAATTAAACAAGAAAATATTTTCTATGATAAGGTCAATCCACAGACTCACTTTGTCCCAATTTCAATTTTCTTTCAAGCCATGATGCAAATTACAGTATGCTTTAAATTTATTGTATAAGCCATAACACCAAACGCTATTTTAAAGGTAAGAAAAAGTAAAAAAATCAAACCTTCCCAAAGTTGGTACCCTTTCTACTGCAACTCCAAGACGTTATAGAATAAAGTGAAAGAGATTAGAAAAAAAAAAAAAAAATGGGAATTGAAAATTTGCACAACTTTCAAAATAAGATATATAAGTTGGTAGAGAGAAAAATATGGCATATAGAATCGAACAAAAGTCAAAAAACAATTACTATAGCATTGTCATATATTTATTTTTACACCAAGGCAGGTTTATAGTGTGAAAATTCCAATTTTAACTACAATAAAACCAATCATATAAAAGAGAAACCCATACTGCAGCATAAAACTAATGAAGCGGTTCTTCAAGTAACAAATGCATTCAGCTACCCTAAGTTCTAAATATTCAGAGCCTTAATGCAAATGATTTGTCACTTAACTTGCATTTAAATTTGTTTTGCATACTCTAATATATATATTCTAACAGATGTTTGTAAAATTTGCTCCATAGAAAATATATGGAAGTTAATCAAGTCATGGCAAACACTCAGCTTGAAACATATGTCTGAAGACTACGTTATTCTTACTTCCAGTCAAAGCAGCATAATATTGTTCTTCCCCATTTCCTATTCATATGCTTACAATTGCATCAGATGTTTAGAACAACAGTCGTTCTATGGTGGAAAAAAAATTGAGGCAAAAGCATACACAAAGAGCTCCCAGCAGTTCTTTCTGTTGAGATCCCACATTGACTATAAATATAGTCAAAGTAGAGTTATAAAAGCTTGGGTAATTCCCACCCTATGGTTAGCTTTTGGAGTTGAGTTAGGTCTTAGCCCCCAAACTTACAAAATGGTATCAAAGCCTATCATAGATTTGATATTGGGTCACCCTTAACTATCCAAAAGTCTATCTAGCCATGTGGCTTTCCCAATACAATATGAAAAAAAAAAAGAAAAAAAAAATCAATTCTATAATCTCCACCCTCTAGATATCCAATCTTGAGCGTGAGATGGAGGGTGCTGAGATCTCACATTGACAATAAAGTAGAGCTTGTAAAGGCTTAAGCAACTCCCACCTCACAAGCTAGCTTTTAGAGTTGAGTTAGGCCCAATCCAAATTCAAGACTTGCATAATAGTATTAAATCAACACTTTAAATTTTCTTGGGTTTTATTTATTTATTTATTATTTATTGGTGGGAAATAAACACATGGTAAAGGAGGTTATCAAAACCATAAATCCTTCAAGTAAGAAAGTGACATTATATTTGGCAATATGCATCCAAAGTATCCCAAGTTTGTGGCTCAATATGCATCCAAGATATTTTCAAATAAGCAAAGCTATTTTAAATTAGAAAAGATAATAAAAGCAATATGGCACACTACACACTACGGTAACTAAACCAAACATATAAGAAATTATTTAAACAAAGTGACAACAAAAAAACCAAATAGAGGAAAAGATGTAATGAGGCATTTGTCTTACATGAAACAGATATAGGTTATATACTTTGTAGAGGTGAAAACATGGAGGAACCGAGTAATATTAATATAATATCTCTTAAGACATAAAAATCAGAAAGCGCTAAATTCATTCCATTCTTTGTTGCTTCCAACTCTGTCAGGCATGGGACTAACTCAATTAGGATTTCTATAGATGAAAGCCTAAACAATAAAGCACATTTCAACAGACGTATTCCAAGACAATGAAATGTGCCTACAGGATCATGTCATCGCTAGGAAATGCAAAAGATGAACATTTGTGCTTACCTCAACAAGCTCAGACAGCGGTCCTTCTGGGCTAGACTCATTCATGTTTAATCCCAATCTCTCAAGTTCAGCTTCAAGCTCAGCTTCAATTTTGCTCATAGATTCTGAACTTTCTTCTTCCTTCTGATCATATGATTTTTTGCAGTCAGTTATTGGAGAATTATCCTTGTGCTTTTCAGGTGAAAATCCATTTAGCTCCTTATTACAGAAGGAATGATCACAAGTACCCTGTGAACCATAATTTTCATTATGTAACTCCTTCACTCTCATTGAATCTTTCATTTCGAGTTCCTCTTGTAGATCTTGAACCAAGTTTTCAGTCTGCTTCAACAACTCTCTTAACTTGTCCATTTCTCTTTTATTTGCCAGGATGGAAGTTATTATCCCAAAAGAAACCCCACGACTGAAGAGAAATGTTGCATCTGATGATTATGTACATGTCAACAAGAGTAGTTATCAAAGCAAAACACACCACACAACAAGCACCAGAGACTTGATATCAACTCATGAAATAAATAGGAACCTACTTCATCAACAGGTCAACATATGCAGTAACTGACAGTGACACAGATGACTTAATTGGGTTACAAAGCTTGCTGTGATCAACATGTTAAGCCTGGATAATAAAACCCTCTTTTAATTAGTGCTGGGAATGCCATTTTAGGTCTTGATGCAAATTTCCCCCCTCCGGACCAAAACAACCTCCATTTGTAAAGGAACAACGAAATTGGCCAATTCTTTAAGATGTCAATTCTCAGGAAATTTTGGTTCATGAATAGAAAAACCAAGATTCTATAACATCCTTCCAATATGTAAGGAGTTTAAACCAGTTCAAAACCCATTTGATTTTCAAAAAACTGATAATATGAGTCTCATTCTCTGCGACTAGTGAAATGTATATAAATATACAGGTGAGCATGTAAATGAAACAAGATTCTTTTACATGATATTGTAACTAGCCAGAAAATGCAGAAGCTAAAAATATTGACATCATGATGAGCAGACTGATAAATTTCCTCGAGCAGACAAGTGAAATACTCTCAAGACAAAATAAAAATAAATATTCTAAATGTAGGTATGAAAGAAAGTACACAAAACAAATATTTGTAATGCAGCAAAGGCTATAAAAAGGTATTTGTAAGTAAAAATACTGTGTTGAGTATGGATGTGCTTACCATTGAACATATTGTTGGAAGGGCTCAATCTCCCACTTTGTCCATTGCCTGCATTAAACTTCATCTTCTTGGCATCATTAGAAGATCCAATTTTGGGTAAGGAAGGAATTCCAAATAATACACTTTCGTCTTTCACTTTACTGGCTTTTCTATGTAACCTATATTCTTCACTTCCAGTTAATCCACTGAAAAAATCATCATCATTTGCTCTGCTGATCATTTGGTTTCCATCACCAACCAAAAATGATCTCGTGGCCGTGGATGACAAGGAGGTGGATTCTTCCATTTTGGCATGCTCTTTGCATAGCTGAGCCATTAGGCAACTTTCTAAGGAATTTGAAGGTCTACTAACATGCTCATACAAATGCCATGCCCCCCGGGAGGTTTTTTTTCTAGGATGATTATGGCCCAATTTTCCTGCAGACAAATCAGGAAGTAGGAAGCCACAATTGCCACCAATATTGGAGCTTTGCTCATTTCCATTTCCAATATCATTAAAGTTTGATACAGAAAGGACATCACTCACATTGCAATTCCAGAAGGGCCTTACTTTTTCAACATCAAGCCCTTTGTTAGAAGCCAACTCTATTGCCAAAAGACCATCCTCCTGTGAATTCACATCTGAAGCCCTTCTATCTACACAATCTCTCCCTACTTGTGTGCAAAAGGAATGGGTTGGGGACTCAGGATTCTCAGAACTAGAATCCTCTGAAGACAAAAGAGATGAATTATCACCATTCTTTGAAAGCCTGTTCAAATATTTAGCTAAGCACCCAGCTCCAGCAACGGCTGCAATAACCCACAAATCCATTTTGCCTCTCTAACACACACACACACACACACACACACACACACACATAGCCAGTACCCAAACCCCACAAAACAAATAAACCTCTTTGTGTACATTATCAGCAACACACAGGAAAGGGACAAACTTTCCACCCATTTAGAGAAATTGGCGGAAACCCCTTCAAGGAAAATAAAACCACCATCCCTGATTCACTAACTAAACACATATTCTTCTCCCAACTCTCATTATCAATGAAGAAACCTATCATTCACTATTCCCCAAGTGGATGGATGGAGAATCCAACAAGAAAAAATAATAAATATTAAGAATAATAAAATATATGGAAATATTCACAAGATTTTGTGAACTTGGAAAGCATCCAAAGGCAGACATAAAGACTAAAGAGAAGCAGCAACAAAAGGAACACGTTTATGAGGAAACAGAAAAGAACGCAAATTCACGACAACAGTAAGAAAGTAGATTTGTTCAGTGCAAAAGCAAATTTTGGAAGTGATCAAGGGCTCCCTGGCTGTTGGGGATTGATACCAAAATCAATGTCTATGACTACGACACAATGCCAGAGCTACCAAACCAACAAAAGAAACCATCAACTTTCGCAGAAGGTTTGATTCCCACAAACAATGACACGCGTTACTTGTGTTGCGAATAAAGCACTGCCTCTCTCCTCCCAAATAATAATAATTTTTTTTTATATTAAATAATAATTTTTTTTTGTTAACACTAATTTTGACAAAGTTGATTTTAAGTAGTTTAAGTAAAATATTTTTGTTAAAAAGTACTGTCTCCGGTATTTTATGTAAATAATAAATAACTAATTCATTAAAATCACTAAAAATAGTTAGATTAATTAATTTTAATTAACAATATCATAAATTTAAATTTTACTCTCTCCTTTTCATATTGATTGATGTTTTAACATTTTAAAACAGTTTTTATATTGATTGATGTTCTCAGTTTTTAATAAGAGAAAAAATGTCATACACTGATAGTATAAAGTGGTTTTACACTGTCATCTAATCACAAACTACCATTTATTATAAGTTTGTTGACTTTTATAATAAATACTTTAAAAGTCATATCAATAATGATTTCTAATTGATTGATAGTGTAAAAATTTTTACACTGACAATATATGACCATTAGACTCTTTCAATAAAATATTAATACTTTTATTTCAATTTTTTTCTAAATAGATACATGTACCTAATGATTTTTGAGTATTATGCCAGTCAATTTTCAAAATGAGGAACAAGGATGTTTTAATAAAATTGGTTCATTAAATAACTTATTCATTGTCTTTCTTAATTTGTGAACGGAGGGCATACTCCAAAAATACTCGTAAAATTAAATAGTTTAAATATCGATTATATTTAATGATACTACTCATAATTTAAGAAATATTTTTTTTCACCAATTAGTGTAATTTGTATTGTTCATATGTTAATGAATACATTTATTTGTATGGAAAATGAGTGAATATCTCATTAATAGATTTTACAATAAATTAATAGTGTAAAAGAAAAATAACAATTAATACATCTTGTGTTGTTTATAATTAGGACAAAAAAATACATCTATTTGTGTCTTATATAAATGACTAGAGATAGTATTTATTATATTGTTATATTCTTAGTGTAATGAATATTTTTTACTAAATTTTGTATTTTAATTATTTAAAATCAATTCTAAAAAGTGATATTAATAAACTTTAATTTTTTTTTTCTGCTTTTGAATTCTCATTAAAATTTGAAAAAAGAGAAAATACAAAGTCCTTTTGGCAATCTAGAAAAAGTCTCTTTTAAGCTGCTGGCGGTGGCGTGTCTAATTCGTTGGTGCAATCGCCGTTTCACCACAAGGTTCAAGAACGATGTATAAGAAATCAATATCGTTACTATCATTCAATAAATCCAACTATATTACAACCATCCAATAATCTTTCAACAATTCTATCAAGGGTGTGTATTTTATTCAAAGAGAATCATACTAATGTCTAGGGACGGCAAAAAAAGCGCGCCCATGGATATTTGGGGATAAAATTTGTCACGAACAGAAAATGGATACTTTAAACGGGTACTCGTAAATACTCTAAATGAGTATATCCGCTACCCGTTTATTAACGGGACGAGTACGGATATCATGATACCCATACCCGCGGCATAATTATATATTTACTTAAATACCCTTATATATTAATATAGATAAAATTATATAAAATTTATCCAAATTTTCAAAACAATTGTTTATTATGAGAAAAATCTTATACAATTATATTACAAGAGAAAAGGAACATAATTTTTTTAGCTTTTAAACTATTTTTTTTAGGAAAATGGTTAGAATAATTAAAATCTATGCTCAAAGTAATTATTTTAAACAATAACTCTTTAATTTATAAATTTAAATTTATAAATTCAAAGTGATATTTGTAGCATTTTATGATTGTTTACAACACAAAAAATAAATTTGTTATTATATTTTCTTTTTTAAGAAATATCAGTAGATATCTACGGATACCTACGGGTATCCACTTAACGGGTACCCGCACAAGTAACGGAACGTGCGCGGGTAAGGATTTTATCTGGCAGGATAGGTAATGGGTAACTACTATCCATGCCCGCTCTATCTCGTTGACAACCCTACTCATGTCTTATTAAAATTTAAAAGAAATTATCCTTATTTATTTATTTATTTTATAAATGAATATACTGCGATTTGTTTATGTTTTTGTATAATTAATTTTTAAAAAGTTAATGTTGAAAGAATTGCTTGTACATTAAATAATATTTAAATATAAAATAATTAAATTTATTTGAATAATAAAACAAAACATTTTTAAAGAATAAATATGAAAAATATCTTTAAAACTGTTATAAATCTTTATTCAAAATTAATTCTACTTAAAGAAATAAAAAAATCATTATTACTAAAATAAATTCCATTCATTGCAAAATTAGTTTTAAATAAGTAGTACTGCACAATTTCATTTTTATTAATGCAAATGCGATTTTTCTACTAGCCAAACAAATTGTAACTTTTTTAAATTCTTTTAGTATCTATTATTTCGTGTGACACGTGTGATATAATTATGTTAGTATTTCCTTAGTTCTTACAGGAATTTAAAAGAAAAAGCGTAAAAGTATGAATATAGGAGGGTTTTTTATCCAATTAATGTAATCTTTTTAAAGTTACTAAATTAGTGTACTTTTAAAAAGAAATAGTAGTTTGGGGTGCTTTATTTTTATTTATTTTTTGGCAGTTTACACATCGTCAAAATTGCTATTACAAACCGTTAGAAATTATTTCTGTAAAAAATTAAAAGAAAGTCATACTTATAAAATACGATTTACCCTAGGTTAACAGTTTTTTTAAAAAAAAATGCACGAATTTAATAATTTTAAAAGTAAATGTACCAATATAATAAAATAGCCAAGTACAGGAAGAAGGCATGACTGTATTAGTTTATATTTATTTAGGTGTATATATTTCATTATAAAAAAAAAGTAAAAAAAAATGATGAATTAGTGTTCAAAGTTGTGAAATACACGGAAATTATTTAAAACGGAAATTATGACATATTTTTGTTTAAGCTTAAATACGCTTTTAGTCTATGAGTTTTGATTTTAGTCTTTATAAAATTTTTCTTTGATTTTCATCTCTCTAAAAGTTGAAATAATTATTTTTGGTCCCTATTATTATATGACATTCGTTAACTGTTTATGTGCTACTGAAATGTCAAGTGATAGTTCTAGATAGTACCTACTAGTGTTTGTAGTTTTATGTTACAAAGTAATACATCTAAATTTCTTCTAAATCCCTAAAATAAATATAATTTGTTTACCTTAAAATGAAGATTAGGAACCAAAAATTGTGATTTCAAATTTTAGAGTGATAAAAATCAAATAAAAATGTTTTGTTGGGACTAAAACCAAAATTCAATCATTTTATAGGAACTAAAAATAATGATTTCAATTTTTAGAGGATAAAAATTAAAGAAAAAATTTTATAGAATTTTTTTGCTTGTAATTATTTAATTATTTATTTAAATTAGGTTTTAGTAATTTTTATTACAATATTTGTTAAATTATTAATTGTTATTATTATGATATTATTTATAATTGTTAATTAATAATTATCAATTTATATTTTATTATTAATTATTATCTAATTGTTAAATTTTTATTACTATTTTAGGTTCATCATGTCCCGTATGAGATATCGTGGATAACCTTATTGTCCTTGAGGACACCCCCAGTCGAATGATGTACCTAGCACATTTAGGCACCCACCATTGACTACATCTACACATCAAGCTAGAAAGGTAGCACGTGTAGCAACATAGCAGCAAGTACAGGCTGAGGTACCTAGCCAGAGGTTGAGGTACTTGAGGCAAAGGTACCACAGGGTGCTTTAGCAAATTACATTATTGGACCCCATTTAGAGGAGGTCTTGCAGATAGGGATGACAATTCTACCCAGACCCTATGGGTACCCGCAAAAAATATCCGCAATGGGTAGAGTAAATACCCGCTCAATGGGGATGGGTGTGTGGGTATGGGTACTATAGTACCCAACCCGCCCCATACCCGCACACACACACACAAATATATATATATATATATATATATATATATATATATATATATATATATATATATATATATATATATATATATCATATAATATACTAAAAAAATAAGTTCTAGTGAGTATTAAAATATTAAAAATCTTGATTCATTAAAAAAAAAAGATATTGCAAGAAATATAAACAAAAATAAGAGTTTAATTTATATGCATTGTTATTGTAAATTTTTTTTACATATATGTAAGCTAGAAATTCACTATACTGCTGCATCATATTAATAAATGGGATAATATGATGAAATAATTAAATTTTATTAAACGTCTGTGTAAAAATGTTTTGCACTACAATTGTATATAAATTAAATATCAAAAATAATTTATACTCCTTTAAAAATAAATTATATGAAAATATTATAATCTTTTCAAATGTACACATGCTTCTAAATATTATTGAAATACTTGTAATTATTCTTAACGTTAAATGTAGATTTTTTAAAAGTAAGATTATTCAAATTTTATTAGTTAATAACTATGTTAAAGGATGGATTAAATAATTTTCCTTTATATATTGAAAGTGAAATATTAAAAAAACTTAATTATAAAAATTTGATCAATACTTTCATAATTGCTACAAAAATAAAATGAGATTTGTCAAACTGTATTAAATTAAATCTTGAATTTCGCCTAAGGCTACAAATTTTTTTTCATGGTACTACACTTAAGTAAAGTGCGGGTAGCGGGTACGGGTATGGGTATATAGGTACCTAGCGGGTACGGGGATAGGGATTAAAGTTGCTACCCGCACGGGTATGGGGGCGGGTACGGGGATTTTTTTCAAACGCGAGTATGGGGACAGGTACCATAGTACCTACCACCTACCCATTGCCATCCCTACTTGCAGACTTGTCCTTGTTTAGGTCCTAGAGGGACTATATTGCAAGACATATACAAATTAAAGAGCCTTGAAAGGAGCTCAGGTTAGTGAGCCACAATGGTAAGGTGTTATTGATGCCTACACAATTGAAGGTCACAGGTTACGTGGATAGGTCAAGTCTCGCCTCTCTTACACAAGCATGGTATATTGCTACAAACAAGGGCATGGTATGTGACTTTGTTGAGCAGTGGCATAAGGACATTAACTCCTTCCACCTGCCAGTAAAAGAGATGACCATCACCCTAGATAATGTGTAATTTTTCTTGCAATTGCCTATTACAAGCAGAGTCTTACACCACAAGCATATTAGTCATGTGAGCACTGAAGGGTTACTGATGAGCGAACTTGGCATTACTTACCTGGAGGCAGTCGATGTGACTAACAAAGAAGCTCGAGTGACTCTTCAGTGGTTGAAGGAGACATATGAGTAGAGGTCTTGGCTGTATTTTTTGTGGCCCAGCCCAGCCCTATGTAGGCCACCAAGCCAATTCAACCTTAGTTTTTTTGGCACCAATTAACGATATTATCTATTGTAATTATTACTTTTTTGCCAAAAATTATATAAAATTAAATTATTTAAATCATGCAAGAGAGATAGGATAAGGACTAGTTATTGTTGCAAACTACAATAAAAATCACCAAGAACAATAGTTATTGCTCTTTTTAACTTTTAAACTGTTATATTGTTCTATTTATTTATGAACCATTGTTTTCATAATTATGGATTTTTTTTTCCTTTTTGATTTGTAAATGAGAAACCCCACAACTTAAAGTTAACATTTCTATTGGAATCCTCACTCAACTCAACCATAATGTCATATCCTTTTAAATCCGTAATGGTTTGATAAGAGGAATATATGGTAAAAGCGATTAAGGAAAAGATGAAAAATAGAAAAGGAATGAAAATATTGGGAAAAGTGGTGGAAGAGCATGTCAAGGACACTATACACAAAAGCCAAAGTCATTTTTTAGCATACAAGCATGGATTACAAACCCAATGAAAATATGAAAAATATCATATATATTTTTTATTCATTTACTATCAACCCCAATTGGCCTGCCAGGCTAAACAGGTTGGGCCAAAAAGGCCTGGTTCTTTTAGGCTAGCTTTTTTGAAGCCCACCCTAACCTTTTTTTGCAGTCTGGGCAGGTCAGTCCACGAGCTAGACTCATTTTGCCAGCTCTATATATGAGACATGTGTTGCAGATGGGGAGTACATATTAGTTGCTAAAGCTTTTTTGTTACATTTGGTCGGTTGCACGATATTCGTTGATAAAAGCTCAACTCGTGTACAATTACGCTACCTATTCTTCCATATTTTTTTACCTATGACGAGTACGCGTGGGGTTCTGCTGCGTTGGCCTACCTCTATGACTAGCTCAGCATTGCCAACCTTTGGTCTTGGTGCAGTTTGGAGGATACATGAGCCTACTTATAGTATGATTTTATATATGGCTACGTAGAATGGTTCCATTATGTTTCCTATCTATATCTCATTCAGCCGGAGGAGGGAGATCTTCCATGAGGCCCTCCACGATGTAATACCCCAAATTTCAAGTACTAGAAATAAACCATGAAGTAGCTCTTAGTAGAACCCTTCCCATGTGTTATTAGACAAAAGATGCCTTAAAAGTTATTGTTATTAAATCACTTATTATTATTATTATTGTTCCTATCATTGTTATTTTATTTATTGTTGTTGTTGTTGTTGTTGTTGTTGTTATTGTTATTATTATTATTAGTGTTATTATTATCGACACCCTAGTATTAGAAATTAGTAGGAATGTTATCATAAAACCCAAAAAAAAATCTAGAGCCCAATAGGAGACTAAAGCCCACTAAGCCACATACCCACTCACATGTTATAAGAAGAAAATAGAGAATGAGAGTTTGGTTTAATCGTCATAAAATAGAAGAAGAAAGAAGTTAGAAAGAATAAGGAAGAGAAAGAGAAGGAATAGAAATCAAAGAACCCAAGCCTTAGAACTCAATTTTGCGTGTCCTAAAGGTTAGTGCTCTCCCGTGTCTTTCCTTGTCCTTTATGTTGTTCTTGTTCATCTATTTATCTTTTTCCCTCCTTATACCTAAGTTTAAGGATTTAATGGGTTTTGAGGGAATTGTGAGGGAGTAAGGAATTTATAGATTATATTGACCAATTATCAATGTAGAAGAGTGATTAAGAATCTAATTATTTATTTGGGAACATTTAGAAACCAAAGACAATAAGAAAAATAAATTAAAATTAGTACTTCAAATCCACCCGGCGGAACTAGATAGCCGCTGGGCGACTTTTCTTCAAAAATTGGATTTTGCGTTGGCACTAGACGTGCAGACCCGCTGGCACGGGTTGAGTCCTGACGCGGACCTATTGGGCGGGTTTGCTAAACTGCCGGGCAGGACTTCCGTCCTGCTGGGCGGATACGACCTTTGTTATTTTGTTCTTTGTACTTATGAACTCTGTTTTTCAGTTTTTAACTCATTGTTATTTATTTCTTTTATGCCTTGTTGAGTTTATAATGTATGATTGTTATTTACCTTAAAAAAATACTTAGTGTGATATGAAATTGTGTCAATGTTTCATAATAAAAGTCTATGAAAAGTTGTAAGCATTATATGTGACCATGCATCATAACATTTGAGTTATATGATGAGGAAAATATGTAGGAATCTGGCTGGTGGAGGCCGTGATGGGTTGTCTAACCCTAGCCTTAGGGGTTATCCGATTGAAAAAACTCCAATGGTCCATGTTGATCCTATGAAGCCAGGGCGTACTAGCAAGATTGGGTAACCCTGACTAGTTGCCGGAGGATATCATACTAGTTAAGGGTACGAGAGCCGAAGGCATCGAGATCGATGATGCTTCTTATGGCCGTGCATTTACTCCTAGTTTATTTTCTGACAAGTTTAGGTTGGTACCACATGTGCATGAGTAGAGATTTAGGAATTTAGTATGCATATGCATCTTGCTGCAGTGTGATATGTTGAACTGTGTTACGTTGTAATTGTGTGAAGTCTGTGTGACCTTGTTCATAAGCAAATGATGTAATGTGTACACATGTGAAAATGTGATTGTGTATTGTGATAAATTGTCAAGATTATGTATATGTGCTCATGTTATGCATGTATGTCATGCTTGTTTGATGAAACAAAATGATGTGTATGTCTAGTTACTAGGCAAAAGATATGAAATAAATATATGCTTGTAATTAGAATTGTATTTGCTACCTCAAGGATAAGTGAGAGGCTAGGCCCTAGGATAGTGTTGTGAAGGTTCTAGTTAGATAATAATAGTTGTGAATGAGATAGAGAAAGAGTGAATCCCCACATAGCATAATAGAAAGGTATAAGACAAGAGAGAACAAAATGAGGGTATTAAGGTGAGTGTTAAAGGAGTGTCAAAAGTATTTTGGAATGCCTGTAACCTTAGACTTGACTCCTAGAGAACAACCTTAAATATCAAAAGGAAGAAGAGTAAAATCTAAACATGAATGGTTTAAATACTAGAGAGGGTTTTGGATAAGAAAGAGTTCTTAGGTTAAGAATGAGATACTAAACTAATATAACAGTTGGAAGAAAGAGAGAGTAGTTAACACAGGAAGTATTGAAGATTAAAATGTGTAGACTAGACCATAGGTATGGAGAATTATGAGAGACCTAGTGAGTTTAAAGCCATGAGAGATAAATGATGAAGATTGTCTGAGTAAAAGAGTTTAATCCAGCCATAGAGTCCTTAGAACACTCACTGAGACATTATGTCTCACTCCTTTAAATTTTCTCTTTTTCAAGATATAGGTGAAGACGTGTACAGATAGAGCTTGGATTCACGTGCAAGAAGACGTAGTCTAGTTTATATTGTTTTCTTGTATTTCTTTTTATGTTTTGTATGACACATTCAAGTGATAGATGAGTTGTATTAGGCATGTATTTTATTTATTGTATTGTTCATATATAATATCCAATTATATTTATGAATAGTATTTGCATATTGTTTCTACCTTTTAAAGTTTTTTTTTTCTTTCTTCATTCTTAGAAATCTATACCTAGTTACGGTAATACCCTTTAAGGTGTTACACACGAGTTCTTGTGCCACAGTTTAAGGGTGGCTAGTGCGAAGGTAGCCAGACGGAGTCTTTGTCTAACAACACTCATACATCCAAGATAATTATCCATATCTTTCTCATGTGTTTATTCAATGACAATGAAACCTTCATTAATAATTGTTTGCATTTTATTTTGTAGGTGATGTTTGAGAGGATTGCTCAAAACCTGAAGCGCATACTGCACTTAAGGGCAGTACCTAAGGGAACCGACTTTGATGTCCTCCTGTGGGAAACATTGACCATTGCACAAGCAGGCACGACATCTAGGTGCACCTATCAAAGGAGAAGACGAAGGTGGACGACCACCTCCAACGATTGATTTTTTATCTATGTTTTTTACTGTTAGATATTTAGTATTTTATTTTGTATGTATGGATCCAATTGTATATATTTTTGGATTTTATATACTATGTTAGACTTGTTGCATGGTTGTTACTACTATTACGTTGTTATAATTAAAGCACATGATACAAATAAAAATAAACAAACGCAACGTAATAATATTATTTGATTTAATAGAAACACTTCTATATAGATGCGAAACAAATAAAAAATAGTAAACAAATGGCATTATCATGGTTCACTCAAACTAACAGTTATTTGGTCATTGAAGTTAGTTGACGCCTTTATTTCACACAAGCACGCAATGATATCTTCAGTGGATTGTGGTTGACGCATACAGGCTAGGATCTCTTCAGGAGATTTGCCAAACATAGCGTATAACTCAGTCGGTGCAACTCTAGGAAATTAGGCACAGATGGAGAACATCTTTGCCATATCATTGTTGTGTTTAAGCTCTATAGACCCGTATTGAACACAACCATTCCCTAAAGATATAGGTTGTCGATAATGAGTATTAAGTAATTTTCTGGTACCTCTAATCTCATCGTGAATTTTTTCCTAAGAGCATCAACCGTCATGTTCTCACTTATCCTAAGAAATTTTGGACCATGCGAACATTGAAACAAGACCCCTTCGGATGTTGTTGTCATATTACCATTGTAATACACAACAGCAAGGAATGAATCCATCTTCTTAGGAAAAGAAAAAATATGGGAATGAAGATGGCTAAAAACTTTGACAAATAAAAAATTGCGAATGTGAGTGAAATATAGTGCTTCAGAGCACATCCTTCTTATACTAATACAAATATTGTTCATGCGTCAGTGAATGATTAAAAGCTTTGTCTTATGCGTCAGAAAAAGAAACGGTCGAGATTGAAAAACTAAATCAAAGGTCCAGATTGCATCAATTCAAATGCGTGCCTTGTTCATGTGTCAGCGAATCATTAAAAGCTTTGTCTTGTGCGTCAGAAAAAGAAACGGTTGAGGTTGCACACAGTAAATCAAGGGTCCAGATTGCATCGATTCAAAAGCGTGTCTTATTCACACATCAATGACTAATTAAAAGTATTGTCCTATGTGTTAGAAAAAATAACGATCAATATTACACATAGAAAATCAAGGGTCTAGATCACAACAATTCAAATGCGTGACCTGCTCACACATCAGTAATTCATTAAAAGCTATGAGTAAAAATATGAATTTTAAAAATATAAACAATTAATTTAGAAATACACAATAGAAACACGTTTTTGCTATGTCAGGGGTGTGACTTCCATACATAACGAAAAAACATTTCCTTTATGCAAAATACACAGCAAAAACGTGTTTCCGTTGTATATGGAGGTCACACCTCCTTCCATAACAAAATTACGTTTTCATTGTGCATATTGTGCAATAAAAACATGTTTTCGTTAGCAGTATTTTTTTTTTTTTAAATAACAAACAAAACTTGAGGTGAAAACAGCAAAAAATTGGATGAGGATATTAGCCCCCAAGTAGCTATTAAGAGCAGTCCAACAGCAAAAACCAGTGGCTTAAATAAACTGCTTGCCCCCGGAACCCTTTCAAGGGGTTTCTTTTGGGGGTTGCTATTCCTACCCATTTTTTTGCTTTTTTTCACCCCTTACTTTTACAAAAATTGTAAAATATCTATTTTACCCACTCTCTTTTATTTTTTCTCTCTCTTCTTCACACCCCTATTTTATTAACGGAAACGTGTTTTAGTTGTGTATCAAATACACAACGATAACGTGTTTCTGTTGTGTTAATTTTTTCAAAAAATTAATTAAAATATTAATTATGATATAATTTATCCCTTTTAATATTAATAGAATCAATTATGATGTAAATTATGTTTTTAATCAAAATTAAATTAATTATGATATAATTTACCATTTTTAATAGTTATCAAAATAATTCTGATGCAAATTTATTTTTTTAATAATAATCAAATTAATTATGATACAATTTTAAAAAATATACGATACAAGTTACTATTGTTAATAAGAATCAAATTAATTATGATGTAATTTACCCTTTTAATAGTAATCGAATAAATTATGATGCAAATTACCATTTTAATGGTATCATAAATTGTATCATAATTAATTTAAATACTATTAAAAAGGGTAATTTACATCATAATTAATCCGATTCTTATTAAAATTGGTAACTTGTATTTTATATTTTTTAAAATTGTATCATAATTAACTTGATTACTATTAAAAAGAAAATTTTTGCATCATAATTATTTGGATTACTCTTAAATATGGTAACTTAGTGTAATTAATTAATATTTCAATTTTAAAAAAAAATAACACAACGAAAATGTGTTGCTATTTTGTATGAATTCAATACACAACGGAAACGTAGTTTCTGTTGTGTATCGAAATTCAATACACAATGAAAACATGTTTTTGCTGTGTATTGTGGGCAACGAAAATGCGTTTCTGTTGAGTATAGAGGGTGCACCCTTAACACAATGGAAACATGTTTTTGTTGTATACAATACACAACAAAAATGTATTTCCATCAAAGAATATTTTCGAGCAAAAAAGTAACAAACAAATTTTAGGATGAAAAGAGCAAAAGGGTCCTGTTTCTTTTTTGGGTCAAACCATGAAACCGTGCAAGAAAGATAATGAGGCCTAATAA
Organism: Spatholobus suberectus; assembly: GCA_004329165.1. Taxonomy (NCBI): domain Eukaryota; kingdom Viridiplantae; phylum Streptophyta; class Magnoliopsida; order Fabales; family Fabaceae; genus Spatholobus; species Spatholobus suberectus. The sequence continues at coordinate 19,562,514 of CM014734.1, forward strand.
CCCCATCAAGGCCCAGGAACCTCCCTCATTGCAGTCATCTTCGGTTATGGTTTTGTATTATGCTAAAACACACAAACACACACATGGTTATCAATGCTGATCCTTGAACACACGTTTGTCTGGTTAACTATAAGGACCAGAACACGTGCATTTTTATGCAGCAAAAATGATACCCAATCAACGTGCTTTAAAAATTACATACATAGAAATATAAAAATAAAAATAAATACATACATAGCATATGTTTTTGAGTAATGCTATATGCTTTTATAACATACTCTTATTAATTATTCTAGTACTCTAAAAGAAAAGTATTAAATAAAAAATAAATATATTTAATATTTTATAAATATAAAAATCATTCAATATTTTCATCTTTTAATAATTAGGAAAATTAATAAGATGTGGTAAGAAGATATAATATTATTAAATATTTTTAAGAGAAGATAATGAGTTTGGAGAGGTAAAATAAATTACGGAAGCTAGTAACTAATGAGTCTGCTAAACACACCCATTATATATGCTAAAGGGAAAATAGGTATTGTCGACTTGTTGTGCCCTTTTTTTTAGTAAATAAAAAATGATGAGGGATGTAAATAATTGTCATAATTGAGAAGTTGTTTTTCCTAATAACTGTTGTGATTGAAGAGTAGTTTATATCAGTTAAAGGATAATTAGGTCTTAAATAAAGTGAAAATCAAATGTAAGTATCGCTTTTATTATATGTATAGATAGATGTATAGTTATGAATTAACATAGTTTTGCTAAAGTATAAAGTCAGTATATTATTTTAAATGGTGTTCTGAGAGGATTTATTTTCTGAAGAAATAAACAAAGTGCATTGAAAGAATATGACACTCTCTTTCTATGCTGTGTAACTTTATCGGTCAAGTTGTTTCAAAATCTCCATTTTTAACAAAAATATTTGGTCATTTTAAAAGTTTTGATTTATTTCTTAAAACCTATTACGTAAAAGCCTAATAAAACATTAATTATATTTTTCAAAGTATACTCTTATTTATTAGTATTTCATTTAAATATTTAATTATTCTCTTTTTTTTAATCTACTGTATAACGTTATAGTATCTTGATTGGCAAAAGTTAATTTTAGTCTTTATATTAAAATTATTTGTAATTTCTTGGTATTTTTTTTAATTATTTCTCTCATTTGTTACTTTAATATTTTATACAATTTTGTTTCTCCCTCTCTCTTATTAGAATATAAGAAAATAGTAATTAATATTCTGAAATTTTAGAATGATGGATAAATAGAAATAAAAATTTAATTTTTTTTAAATGAAAGACATAAAATGAAAGATTAGCATAAACCTAATTCATAATCTTTTATTTATTTTTATAATTATTACATAAATCTAAATTTAAAATTAAAAATCTTGTCTTTCCTTTCCTTTTTTTCTAAAATCCCACTTCCAAACATATCCTAAAGATATTTTAACTAATATAAAAACCATTTTTTCATAATAATTAATGCAATTAATAAATAGATAATTTAAAATAGAGAGGTTAATAATTTAGTTATGAAAAGAATATTTACTAATTATGTTTGCCGTTTTTATTTGAAGAGGACAAAATATTTAGTCCAAATTTTAAGACAAGCAATGATTTAACCATTGAATTAAAATAAATTATAAATTTAACTCACCTTAACTTAATAATAAATACATCACATTATACATTTTCTTTTCAAAATTAAATTATGACCTCTTTTCACATTAGTTTGTGTACACTTTAATTTTATCATTTTGTTGATTTAGTTTCAAAACTTAAAAAATTTAATTTATGACCTCTTTTCACATTAGTTTAAATGAAATTAAGCTCAGATTTTTTAAACAAGGTCTTAGATTCAAGCTTTATGGATAAAAAAAAAATTAGGAGGAGAGACACTACTAATAGTGACCAACCATATTTTTCGACGAAAATTAATCATCTACAAAGTTAAATACTTTGCACCTATAACCTTATTAAAAAAAAGGTTAAAACAATTCATAAAGCCATTACTTGTAACATGATTAATTAAGATAACTAAAATTCAAACCTAAGATCATTTACATACTCATCCATCACGGGTGTCTGTTGTCTTTGCCCATAGTTTTCCCCTCGTATATAGTCTTGAAAGAAAAAAAAATTAAAGACAAGTTATCAAGAACGAGTGTCAAGAATCAAGACACGTATTAAAGTCAAAGAACGGCGTTGATATTTTATTTTTATAGTAGTCATGCCTTATTTTACAGGTAATTTCTTTTTCGTTTTCCTTTAAGCATTCCTCAAAATTAAATAAGTTCGTAAGCCACTAAAATTAGATTATTAATGAGGAATGTGGATAATTTATATAAGATATTAAGATTAAAATATAAATCATTGCACAATATCAACATGTCATTAGTCTAAGTGATACTAGGCTCAGATTCTTTAAATAAAGTTTTAGATTCGAATCTTATTTAGTGAAAATTAATTATTAGTAAAGTTAATAGATACTTCGCACCTATAACATGATTATATATATAAAAAAAAATACACCATTGCACACTAAAATACAAATAAATAAAACATGATCGCGTTACAATGCCCCTTCGCAAATAATATTCTCTAGTTCTCTTGGTTTGAAAAGTTGTGTTGAAGCACATGCGGTGTTGAGAGTTAGGAAACATACTTAAAAAATAAGTTATGGCGGTTAAATAGTCATAGGAGGCCCTTCCAATTTTGATCTTGCAAGTACGACTTACACAAGGAGAGGCATATTACAAATGGTGCAAATAAGTATTAATTTCATTCTTAAAAAATGTAACAGTTATATTCAAACAATAATCAATTCTATAATAAAGAGATATGAAGTCATCTTAAAAAAAAAAAAACTACTTTTATGACACAAGGTTTTATTACAATACTTATTTGGTTCATTATTAAAATTTCAGAATAATTATTATTAGCAATCATCACTACAAACAATTATATATTAATAGAAAAATACTATATTATGTTTGATAACACTTAATTTTAAGAAAATATTAACTTCCTTAGGTTATGTTCGGCTCAATTTTATTTTTTTTGGCTTCAAAGTTACATTAAAGTTAATGTTCAAAAACTTGTAAAAAAAAATTAAAACTCAAAATAAGAGCTTTAAAAATAAAATAGAAATTGTTTGGTAATTGTTGTTTTTTTTTCGATTTAAAGTTCCTTTTAAGCTAAAAGTTGTTTGGTAAAAAAATTTAAATTTACTTAAAACTAATTGCCTCACTCAATAGAATAATATATATACTGATAAAATAAAAAAAATATTATGAATAGTTAATTTTGAGTTACAATTATGTAAAATTAATTTAATCAACATAAATTTATTTTAATGATAACAAAAATACATAAAAGTATTAAAATATATAAATTTGAAATGTTTAATTTTACAAATGTTAAAACTATTTAATTAATAAATTTTAATTTTAAATATGATTTATTAATATTTTATTATATATAATACTTATTACAAAAGTATTAATTACAAAAGATAAAATATTTTAAAAAATTATATTATTGTTCAATAATATTTTTGAAAGATAAAAAACAATTTATTTAAATAGAATTCAAAAATGCCAATATATATTAAATAGTATTTAACAAATAATTGAAAAAGTAATTAATAAATATATTGTTATAATTAAAAAATAAAAAACTAAACTACAAATTAAAAATTAAAAGAATCTTAAATCTAAACTAAATTTAAAGAATAAACATTATAAATAATTTTAAATATAAAAGTTTTATGTAACTTTATTATTTACTCATTTTGATAACTTTTTTCTTATTTCATGTAATAAATAGATAATTTAAAAATATTTTATTATATATAATATTAATTAAATAAATTTAAGTACTAGCTACAAAAGTTAAAATATTTAAAAACTTTTATATTATTGTTTAATAATATTTTTAGAAGATAAAATATAATTTATTTAAACAAAATTCAATAATGTCAATATATATTAAAAATTATTTAATAAATAATCTAAAAAATATATAATAAATATATTGCTGTAATTAAGAATTCGAAAACTTAACAATAAATTATAAAATTTTAAAAAATACTACATTTAAATTAAATTTAAAGAATAAAAATTATAAATATTTTAAAATATAAAACATTTATTTAACCATATTATTTACTCTTGTCATTAATTTTTTTTATTTTATGTAAAGAATGTTTACAAAGTTAAAAAATGAATAATATTTTTTTTAATTTTCTAAAATAAATAATTTTAAAAAAATTAAAATCTTACAATAAATAAACATAATTAAAATAAACTAATATATGTAAGTATTATTTAACGGGAAAGCTAGTGAAACACTCAAATTGAAAAAATAATGAAAAATTAAAAAGGATGATATTTTTGGCAATGTTGGGATTCAAAGAGGGACTGTGTGAATAAGCTCCTTATAAATTGGAAAAAAGTTTGTCCTACCAACTTAATTATAAGCTGCTTTTTTTATAAAAAAAAATTGTTCTATAAAAATAAGTGCCTTATTTTTGCAGGAATTTTTCATGAAATGTGTTTGGCACAGCTTCTCCTTTTAAGGAGAAAATAAGCTAAAAAAAGCTGGGCCAAACATACTTTTAATAATTCTTTTAGAAATTTGACAAAAAAAAAGTGATTATTATTTTCAAAATATATCAAACTAAGTGCACATTTAGTTATTAGAATTGTTTTTATTGATAAAGACTTTGTCAAACTAAAATTCAATGATGTGTAACACACTCATGCTGACAAATAATTTTATTGGTATAAGAATTTGTTTGTTAGAATGACACATTATATTACTAGCATAGATATATAATATCTATGCTAACAACTAAGTCTATATTAATGAGAATAAGTCTAGTGATTAATTAATTTTTTTTTGTAAGAATATAATTTTTTTGGTAACACACATATCAATAAAATAATAATACGAACCAAATAGATATATAATGAAAATAGTTTAATGGTCATGCACTGACAGTGTAAAGTAGTTTTATATTGTCATCCAATCACAAATCATCATTTATTGTAAGTTTGTTGACTTTTATAATAAATAGTTAAATACTTTAAAAGTCATATTAATGGTAATTTGTAATTGAATGACAGTGTAAAACTACTTTACACTGTCAGTGCATAACCATTAAACTCATAATGAAAAATGCTTAATACAATTTATTGAGATACATTTATTTACAATTTTGAGATGAAAAAATATAAATATATAGAAAATAAATTGAACACATAAATAATCATTAAAACTTGTATAAATATAATGAATAAAAAATTAAATTGATATCATATTCTCTTAAGATGTTTTTATTAATCATCTTAATATTCTATAAAGCATTTCCTTCATTTTAAATTTATTGTTATTTTAAACTTTCTTTTTTACTTCAAAACTTTTGTTGTTCTAGAAGAAATTTAAGATCTGGTCTTTTTTTTTTATCAATCATATCCTTACTTAATTATTATATGTGTCTTCTAACATATCTTTTTCGCCTATCATTTTTCTCTTTTATTAACACTTCTATTCCTTCTCTTAACTACCACTAATTAATTAGTGAAGGTATTTTTAGCTAAGATATAATGATATTTTATATTAATTAAACATTTCTTAAATTGTGTACATTAACCTCAAATAATGATAATTTTAACTAATTCAGATTAAGAAAATTTGTTAAAAATTAGTTAATATAGTTTTTTCTGTAAAAAAATGACTAATATAACTTTTCAAAATTATCCTTATTTAAAAATTCTTATCAATTCTATTAATTTTTCTCTCCATCATAATTATATTTATAATATTCCATTAATTTTAATATTCTAATAACTATTTATACAATTCCATCTTATTGAAAAAATGGAAAAACTTTTAAAAAGTGTAGAATAATTAAACACGAAGTCATTAAAAACTAACGGTAGACTTGAATTTTTTTTTCAATGTTTCATAAAATTTATAAAGTGAAAAGCTTCTAGAATGTGACTTATCAAAAATTAAATGAAAAAATGAATATATTTAATTAGAAAATATAAAATATATTTAATTCTTTGAGTAACAAAACGAGTTGAACCTATTAGATCAACCTATTTAACCCATTTATTTTTGCGGGATGATATCTTTAATCTGCTAATCCATTTTTCATCCCGTTTAACTTGTCAAGAAAATGAAGTAGGATAAATCAACTTGCCAACCTTTTTTGAATTTAGAAAACGCTTAAATATGTTTTTAGTCTCTTAAGTTTAGGGTAAATTCGTTTTTGGTTCCCCAAATTTAAAAGTGATATTTTTAGTCCTGTAATTTTAAAAAAGACATGTTTTAATCCTTTTGTCTAAACGCAAATAGTGAATCTGTCACACAAAACCCACCTAACTAGTATTGTCCCAATTAGTGAAAACATCACATCGAACTCAACTGATGTTGCACAGCTGACTCAATTTGTCCTATCATTGATATTGTAGGCGGTCCTGAGGGACTAAAATAAACTTTTTTCAAATTAGAGGGACTAAAAAAATTACTTTAAAATTTAGGGGACCAAAAACATATTTAATTTCAAACAATGTTAATTGTTTTATTTTGACTTTGTGGATTATCACATGAAAACTATAATTTAGACTTCTATTTTATTTATTTTGTCTTTGTAAACAATGAACTACTATTTGGTTGGTGAAAAATTATTTTTAAATGCTAGTAAAGCAATATTTTATGATTTTTTTATCGTACATGATTTTATTATAAATATTTGGCTTAATTGCATTTTGTGTCACCCAAGTTTCATCATTTTGCGAATTTTGCCATTATGTTTTTTTCTCTCACATTTTACTATCCTGTTTTTGAAATCTTACGAATTTTGCCCAATTTTGTGAATTTTTATTTAATGAATAGTTGATGATTGGACAAATTTGCAAGATTTAAAAAATAGGGTGGCAAAATGCAAGAAAAAAAAATACGGTAGCAAAATTCACAAAATAATGAAACTTAGGTGACACAAAATACAATTAAGTCCAAATATTTTTAAAAATGTTTATACATATGTATTTTTATTTTTTATTTTTTCATATATGTTTCTTCTTCTTATTATCTTTTAATTCTTTTACTTCTCAAGTTAGCTTACTTTTTTTTTCCTTGTGTTTTGATGGATTAACCCACTATCCCACCATTAAACAGGGTAACTTATAATTTTTAACCTATTTTATTATTATGGGGCAACTCATTTTGGCTCATTTTTTGTGTGAGAAATGTTAGTAACATGTTTTCTGATACACTCTGTTGAACATACTTTCTCTTATTGGTTGAAGTTTATCAAAAATTACAAAATTTTGTAGGTTTCACATCCTATTTAATGAACATCTCTTATGATTTTGTAATTTTTAATAAATTTTAACCAATAAGAATGATTATGTTAGAAGGAGTGTGCTAGAGAGTGTATTGCTAGCACTCCTCTTAAAAAGGTTGATCCATTTAATAAATTTGTAAGAAGATATATTAAAAAAAATTAGAATTATTCTTATTAATATGCATGTGATGTATTCTCTTTGTTTCTTTTTAAGTGTCAAGTTTTTTTAAAAAAATTGCTCATATTTATCTATTGTTTTGAAAGTTTAAGATGATATTAATTACTTTTTATCAATTATACTTTTACTTTCCACCTAATTTTTAATTAATTTACACATTTTATAACTGGTATGCATTTATTGTGAAATAGAAATGAAAAAGGGTGTGATACAAAACTTTAAAACTATTTTATGCAAATAAAAACATTTATTACATTTTTTAGTTTACGTATGAAAATCTTAAAAGACACTTAAAAAGTAACAAAGATATTATGTTATTTTGTTCATTTTAGGATGTTGTGCTTCCTTACCTAAAATGAGAGCATTTATGTCGGTTTATCCAAAAGAAAATAGTGTTTAGTTTTGTTTTTTTTTTTTATGTACAGTGATCGCATTGAGATTATAACCTATAATTTCATACTTATTATCTCAACCCTCCACCACTAGGCTGACTTTAGTGGGTTGAAAATAGTGTTTAGTTGATTGATCATTCCAAATTGCACAGAAACATATATAAAGGAAAAAAAATTGTATTTTTTAATAACTAAGGTGAGATAACTTTTATTGTGTCCGTTAATTTTGAAAATATTTCTAAAGAATATATATACAAAAAATACATATAAGTATGATATAAATTATTTAATGTTTAAATAATAAAATTACATTGTACCCAAAAAAAATAAATTAAAATCATTTAGAAAGACTTTCACAAGAACATTAACTTTTTAACACTGATTTTTCTACGCTTGCTAAATTATATTCAAGTTAATATTTGCATGCATCTTTTTTTTTCTTCTCATATATCTCATTATATCTTTATAATTTAAGAGGTATTTAGAATTTTTTTTTGAATTTATAAAAGTAATTTATAACTATATTATAAGTTTCTTAAATATATTTCAATCAATTTTATAAAAAAAATAAATTGTCATTTGATAAGAATGCCTCGGCGCTAGTTTACATGGGGGTAAATGAAATCTAAATCCAAAAAAAAAAAAGTACCGTGGACTCGTTATTCCTTTCACAATTAATCATTGTTCTATTATTCTCTTGCTTTCGTTGCAATACTATGAGCTGTTCTTGATACATACATCAACTAGAAATGGAAACATTGTTCTCGTTTTTCCCTCCCGACTTCAACCAACACATATACAAATAATCACATACATATCACACCCTTTTCATTGCCGTGGATTTGTTTTCGATCTTCACCTGCCCTTACTTAATCTCCATCCTCTCCCAATCTGGCAAATTTTCCAACAAAACCTCCATTTATTAACTTGAATTTCTGTAACTTGGTCTACACACTCCTACCAAACCAAACACATGATCTATTATTCTTTTGATTAACTTGTCTTTTCTCGTTTCCCTTACTCAACCACTCAATTCCAAGGAAAATTCCACACTCTTACATGAAAAGAGAGGTAGGAAAAAATGGCCACTTTCTTGTATGTCTGTAAAACAATATAAACAAATCCATCCAGCAACTCTAGCTAGCTAACTGCTTCTAGCTCCTTCGTTGGTCAACATTGAATACTATTATTCAAGGCAACTTTGCACTCCTCAAGAAAACCACTCACCTTCTTTCCCTGAAAGAAATTATATTCCATCATATTACACATATTGTTTAGAATATGATGGAAACAAAACCTTCACTTTCCATAACAACTTAATCAGGGCTTCATTCTTCACAACCCATCAATGGATGGGTTTGTAAAGTCCCAAATTCCTCATGACCATTCCCTCATTGCTCTCTTCAAATCATCACCTTCTTTTTCGTCCTTATCTTCCTCTTCTTCTTCTTCTTGGACCACTGAAGAAGTCCTTCATTCCTTGTCCCCAGTTCAAACCAGGTCCAAGGTTTGGCGTGAAACTGAGCCTAACAATACAGCAGACCTGAGGTCGGAACAAGAACGTTATCACATAACAGAAAATGAAGCAATTCAAGGCGTGGGGTTCATCAATGGCATTGTTGGTCACAGCAGAATGGAGTGGAAGGATGTGGAGAAGCGGTTCAACCAAGTCGCCCGGACCGGCAGTGGCACCGAACCGGTTGTGATATGGTCCGAGTTTGGCTTCTGCATTGGTGAGAACAGGAAATTAAAGTCAACACTTCATGTAACATTATCACTTTGTTTCACGATCACAAATACAATAATTCATGATGCATTAATGCATGATGCTCATTGAGACAATGATAAGTCCTTTTCGGTGTTTCTTCTGTTTATCATCTGGCACTGTTCAATTAACACTAGAATCATAGCGAGCAGAGCAGTCAATTAGCCACCTTAGCCATGTTCTTCGGATACGCTGTAGTGCCGGAATATACGACAACTTGTGTCATTTTTATTATTCTTCTTCCTACTTAAATTAATTTATTTCAATGATCAACGTTGAACAATATCTCATTTTTAATTCTTTTTTAGTTTAAGATATTTTTAATGATAACAAAAAACCAAATGCGATATCTATATTCTATACCTACCTGTTCTTTATTAACTCTGATCTTATTCTGCCAATTATTGTTTGATTTTTCACTTTCAATTATGTCCAATTCTATAGGGATGCAGTCATCACCCGAGTTTGCCAACGAATTACTAAGTGCATTGAGAGGAGGCAAGGATTGGAAATCCAATATCACCAAAACTGATTTGTACAATCTTTGGTTTCACATGAAGGACAATTCTTTTAACTCAAGAATGCGAATCTTCTTTGACATGTAAAATATGAAAAATAAAAAATCCTTTGCTAAACTCTCTTATGCACAATTCTGAGATCAATTAGTAATTTTTCCTTCGCTTTACTTTAGGTGTAACAGAAACAAGGATGGAAGAATTACCGAGACAGATATAAAGCAGGTTATTATTTATTTAATAACTTTTAATTTATAATTAACTTTTCTAGAGGGTGAGGCTGTTAAAATTTCCATGTGTTAATTGTCTTGTTGCGCATGTTCGCGTGGATTTTGGCCCTTCCGCAGACAAACTTTATAATTAATTCTAAGGGTGTGTGTCTGTACAAACCGTCATTATAATTGGCATTTCTGGATGTAAGTGTTTGTTGTGATTATGATTATTTTGTACCTTACACAGACAATTTTATTAACCGCTTCTACAAATAAGCTATCCGTGACACATGATGAAGCAGAGGACTATGCCGCTTTGATTATGGAATCCCTCGACAAGAAAAACAAAGGCTACATTGAGGTACCAACTACCTATTAACCTCAACCCCCCATTCAGGATTTCCTCTTCCATATTTTATTAAATTAAATGGTAAGATTCGTTGTCATATGTAGATATCTCAAACGGGGTCTCTATTCAAGGCAAGTTTATCAAAGGCACACTCTCCAATGAAACAAGCATCAGCAACAGGCAGCACACAGAATGTTCACAACACCAGTGGTGACTTTTGTGAAGAACAAGAACCAATGTCAAGGACCGAAGTGTTGTTCAGAACCTACTGGCGACGTGCTTGGGTTGTTCTACTTTGGCTGCTTGCATGTTTGGGGTTATTTGTGTGGAAATTTGTTCAGTACTGCCATAGATCAGGGTTTGAAGTCATGGGTTATTGCCTTCCTACGGCTAAAGGTGCAGCTGAGACCTTAAAACTCAACATGGCTCTCGTTCTCCTCCCTGTTTGTCGAAATACAATCACGTGGCTCCGCAAGCACCGTCCGATCAACACTGTTATTCCATTTAACGACAACATTAACTTCCACAAGGTAGGTTCTCTAATTTTGCCGACATTTCATGTAAGTTAATTATATTTCTTAAAGTCATAATATAGGTAATATTGTAAATTTTATATATCAAAATCTGATTTAATTGTGATACACTACATTGAATATTGTGTTACTGTTACCACCTCACTTAATTTAATCATATGAATAGTTAGATAAGATGTCAATTCACTAATGATACCATAATATATTATTGCCAGATGCATGAATATGACCACCGACTCCTTTTGATTTTTCCTAGACAAATCTTGAATTCAAGTATTGGAAATCAGACCAAAAAGTTGCATGTGTATGACCTTTTTGCATTCGTCTAAATTAAGGTCTTAAACTTCTTTAGTCTACCATAATATCAAAGTTATGACGACTCCGATTTTCCTTCTTCAATTAATGCATATGAAAACCCACTAGGATCGGCTCGATGAGAGATTGAAGTAGTTTGCATGAGATCATAAGTTCTAATTTCATTACTGTACACAAAAAAAAATAAAAAATTAATACATATGAAAGCACATTGTAACATTGACAATAACATTGATGTGGAAAAACGAAGATGTGATATTAAGTTTTGGGGATGTATGCAGCTTATTGCGGGAGGAATAGTGGTGGGCGTGATATTGCACAGTGGGACGCACCTTGCGTGTGATTTCCCAAGAATTAGTGAGTCAGACAGATCCATATTCCGGCAAACTATTGCGGCGGGATTTGGGTACCACCGACCAACGTACGCGGAAATTTTGGCCACGACGGAGGTGGCAAGTGGGATAGTCATGGTGGTGCTAATGGCCGTTGCATTTTCACTAGCAACAAAGTGGCCAAGGCGTCGCTCGCCTGTGTTGCCTGTGTCACTCCGACGTGTCACTGGATACAACACCTTTTGGTACTCCCACCATTTGTTTGTCCTTGTCTATCCCTTGCTCATTATTCACTCCATGTTCTTGTTCCTAACCGACAAGTTGATGGAGAAAACGGTAACCCTCTTTTACGTCTTTTTCCATCCTTATCCAATGTATTATTTACTTTCTCGTGACTTTTGGCGTAATTTCGGTCCTTTACATTTGTGATAGTCTTTTTCTATGAACTAATATCAAATTTTAGATGATGACTTTTTTTTAAATCTAAAAACTAATGCATGCAATGGTAAAAGAACTTAATCATTCAAGCTTATCCTTTTATGGCGAAACCCATTTTATTAGAGAGATGAAAGAGTATACAAATATTGGGAAAGGAAAACAGAGAGCCACGTAGCCTTTCAACCACAAAAAAAAAAGAGAGAGAGAGGGCCACGTATGAGACTCGTTTCAGTAGAATTTTATTACTTTCTGTCTCTTTTTAACATGTACTATTATATTAACATTTTTTTCTCTCGAGTTTTACCAAAAAAATAATTAAAAATGAGACATTGAGAAAGTGCAAGATTGAATTATGACCACTTCTGAATTTTTTCGACTCCTTGCCACTAGTTTAATATTTTAAAAAATTATAGAAGAAATTTTGGTTTAGAATTTCACTTTCCATTTATCTTTCCATGTGCAGACGTGGATGTACATTGCTTTTCCAGTGTTATTGTACGCTGGAGAGAGGATCTTTCGAGTCATTAGATCTGGATCTTACGAAGTTGATATTTTGAAGGTATTTGATCAGCCTTTTCTATATTCAATTATTTGTAAAATATGTGGCTTTAAAGTTTCTGTTGATAAATTTTATGGTACAGCCCAAAATCTGAAATTTACCAATTTCTTTGATTTTTTTTTTGTCAAGGATAATTATTATCATATCCTCCTTTTTCCTTTTTTTTTCCATGTAGGCAAGTCTATATCCAGGAAAAGTTTTGTACCTCAAAATGCAAAAACCAGAAGGTTTTAAGTTCCAGAGTGGCATGTATATATTCCTTCAGTGCCCCCAAATTTCGCCCTTTGAATGGTATTTCTATTTCCATCGCGTGACCATTTCTTTCAAGATTCAACATTGTGCATTTTTTATTTAATATTATTTCTGTTCATTCTTCCAATTTTCGTGATGTCAAGCTGGTCAATCAATATTGATGTTCTATTTGAGTTTCTTTTGTGTAAATTTTCAGGCATCCATTTTCCGTGACTTCAGGGCCACAAGATGATTACCTCAGTGTGCACATTAGAACACTCGGAGACTGGAGCTACCAAATATATGATCTATTCCAAGAGGTGAAAATAGCAAATTTTAAGTGCAAAATTGTGCTTCTTAAATTCTTTGGTCTCAAAATTGTTCCTGTTAAAAATAAAACAAAGAGGAGAAGAGATGAGAGAGCAAAAACAGAACACAGCTTTTCTGTATGAACTGCAGAATAATTTTCGTTCTACATAATTCAGCAGCTTTTCAATAACTTGTGTTTTGTGAAAATACAAAGATACAAGCAAAAAAGTACAAGCAATGCTAACTTAGCTTAACTACTCCCCAAAATCATGAATTGTCACCCTATTTCAACTGCTATATACTGACTAACAGATTACAGATCAGAAAAATATAAAAGTAACATATCTAACAGATTTTACATCCAAAATATCAAGAAAAGTCTCAAATCTAACACTCCTCCTTGAGAGTTTTCTTGAGCACTCCAAGTTTTGATCTAAGCATCTCAAAGTGTCCCTTGGAAAGTGCTTTAGTCATGATGTCTGCAATCTGTTTTTCAGAACTGCAATGCTCCAAGTTAATTTCTTTTGACTTCTCTGCTTCTCTAATGGCATGAAACTTTACCTTGATGTGCTTAGTTCTTCCATGCTGGACAGGATTTTTAGCAATAGATATAGTAGACTTGTTGTCCACCCAAATGACAGTAGCTTCACCTTGAATCTGCCCCACATCTAATAAAATCTTCCTTAGCCAAATAGCTTGATTTGCAGCAGCTGCAGCTGAAATATACTCAGCTTCAGCTGAGGATTGGGCCACAACATCTTGTTTCTTTGAATTCCAAGAGAAAACAGCACTGCCAAATGAGAAAGCATAACCAGAGGTGCTCTTAGAGTCATCTATACTTCCTGCCCAATCACTATCTGCATATCCTTGAAGCTCTCCACTCTCATTTTTAAAGAAATACAAACCAGAACCAGCTGTACCCCTTATATACCTCAAAACTCTCTTTGCTGCTCCAAAGTGAACTTGACTAGGAGAATGCATAAATCTGGAAAGCAAACTTGCAGCAAACATTATGTCTGGTCTGGTTGCTGAAAGATACAACAAACTTCCAATTATACTTCTATAAACAGAAGCATCTGCTTTGTTATCACCATCATCCTTTGATAATTTTTCATTCACAACCAGTGGAGTGGCAACAGGCTTGCATTTCTCCATGTGAAACTTTCTCAAAATCTCCATAGCATATTTTTTTTGAGAAATGAAGATTCCATCATATGACTGAAAAATCTCCATTCCAAGAAAATATTTCATTTCACCCAAGTCAGTCATTTCAAATTCTTTCTCCATATCATTCTTGAATTGGTTCAGGGAATTTGATTCACTCCCTATCACCAGTAAATCATCAACATATAAGGAAATAATGAGCTGCACTTCATTCTTTGACCACTTCACATACAAAGTGGCTTCATTTTCACTTCTTTTAAAGCCTTTTTGCAGAAAATAACTATCAATTCTGCTGTACCAAGCCCTTGGTGCCTGTTTCAAACCGTACAAAGCTTTGTGAAGCTTGTAAACTTTGTTTTCTACAACCTGAAAACCTTCAGGTTGTTCAACATAGATGTCTTCCTCAAGCAAACCATTTAAGAATGCTGACTTAACATCAAAATGATATATTTTCCAGCCCAACTTGGCTGCCAAGGCTGCAAGCAATCTAATAGTATCATGTCTTGCAACTGGAGCAAATGTATCCGAAAAATCAACACCATGCTGCTGAAAATAACCTTTTACCACCAATCTTGCTTTGAGTTTGTTTACAGAACCATCAGGATTAAGTTTGGTTTTGTAAACCCACTTAACACCAATTACCTTTTGATTATTTGGTCTGTCTACAAGCTGCCAAGTTTTATTTTTCTCTATCATCTCCATCTCCTCCTGCATGGCAGCTCTCCATCCTTTTATTTCAGCAGCTTCAGCATATCCTGCAGGCTCCAATGTAGCCACATTGCATCTAGCATATACATCTTCTAAGGTCCTGGTGCCTCTTACTGGAAAATCAGTATTATTATCATAATTTTCTCCTTCATCATCAAAATTTTGCTCTTGAGAATTGTCTTCTCCAAGCTGCCCCTTGCTTGGACCTTCTGCTTGATATTTCTCCCAATTCCATTTTGACAGCTCATCAAATTTCACATCTCTGCTGACAAGAATTTTTTTGGTCTCCAAGTTGTATATTCGGTATCCTTTGGAGTTACTACTGTACCCCAAAAAGATGCCAACTTCAGATTTATGATCAAGTTTGCCTCTCTTCACTTCAGGAATAAGAGCATAACATACACAACCAAAAACTTTTAGATGCTCCATCGAAGGCTTCCTTTCATACCATGCTTCAAAAGTTGTTTTTCTCTTCAAAGCTTTGGTGGGCAGCATATTCAACAAGTATACTGAGGTATTAACAGCCTCAGCCCAAAAGGTTTTTGGAAGACCTTTCTCAAACAACAAACACCTAGCCATTTCCATAACTGTTCTGTTCTTCCTTTCACTCACTCCATTTTGTTGGGGAGTGTAAGGAACAGTCAATTGATGCTTAATTCCTGCTTGCTCACAAAATTTTTTAAATTCCCCTGCTGTATACTCAGTTCCATTATCAGACCTGAGCCTTTTTATTTGACATCCAACCTCATTTTCAACCATGAGCTTAAACTTCTGAAATGCAGCAAACACATCAGATTTTTGCCTTAGAAAAAACACCCAACTCATCCTTGTGAAATCATCTATAAATAGCAGAAAATACTTGCTGCCATTTAGAGAAATTGTGCTCATTGGACCACACACATCAGTATGTATTAGCTGTAATTTTTCATTAGCTCTCCAGCTTGCTACTGCAGGGAATGGCAGTCTACTTTGTTTTCCAAATTGACATACATCACACAAATCAACATCATCATCAATGGAAGGTAAATTCTGAACTAAACCATTTGAGCTCATTTGCTTCAAAGTGGAGTAGCTAAAATGACCAAGTCTTTTGTGCCATAAAACAGAATCATCTACTGCACTTGGAAAGGCATGCATAGTAGTTTGTTTCCACTCTATTGGAAAACTTTTATCTCTCATTTTGATAGACATTAGCTCACACCCAGATGGATCAAATATGGTGCATATCATGTCTTCAAAATGTAGGGTATAATTCTTTTCAAGCATTTGGCCCACACTCAAAAGACTTTGATTTATCTCAGGCACATATAAAACATCCTGAAATATATTTAGTACCTGAGGGAGTTTTTACAGCAACAACTCCTTTGCCTTTGACATCAACACTTTCTCCATTGCCAATGGTGACTTTGGAGAAATAAGATTGATTCAACTCCTTGAAAATGCTAGTATCATGAGTCATATGATTTGTACATCCACTGTCTATAAGCCACACCTCTTTACTACTGCATGCTGAATAGCAAGAAGCAACAAATAAATGCTCCTCATTTTGTTCTTCATGCTCAGCAACTTGGGCTTGCTGTCCCTGCTGCTTTGCCTTGTTTTTGCAAACTTTCTCCATATGACCAAGCTGGTTGCAAGCTCTGCATTTGACTCCTGGCCTGAACCAACAGAAATTTTCTGTATGATTCTTCTTTTTACAGTGAGGGCAAGGTGGATACTTGTCTTTCTAGCCTCCTCCTTTGTTGCTTTCGTCTTCCTTTTTTCCTTTTCCTTTCTTCCCACCAAATGGCTTTTTTCCAGAGCTACTGCTGCCCTGAGCTTTGCCTTTGGTACTAGCCACAAAAGCACCTTCAACATTTTCTGCCATCCTCAAGGATCTTCTCTGTTCAGTGGCTTGCAGAGCATTTACAAGCTCTGCAATTGATGTTTGAGAAAAATCCTTGTTTTCTTCAAGAGAGGAAATTTTGGACTCAAACCTCTCAGGAAGACATACCAAGATTTTCTCCACAACTCGTTGATCACTAAGTTCTTCACCTAGTAATCTGATTTGTGTAACCACCTTGGAGAGCCTATCTGCAAACTCCTTCACTGTTTCAGCTTCTTTCATTTTAATTGCTTCCAATTCTCTTCTCAAATTTAACACCTTCATCCTCCTTGTTCTTTCACTGCCTTGGAACTCCTCCTTGAGTTTGTCCCAAGCCTCTTTTGCTGTCTCAAGATTTAATATCTTGATAAAAACATCATCATGTACAGCTGCTTGTATGATGGCAAGTGCTCTGCCATCCTTAGCCACTTCTTCATTATGGAATCTTATCTGAGCCACTGTTGGGTTGTCTGGTAAAGGAGCTGGATTGCTTCCATTTTCCACCACTTCCCACAGACTTTGAGCTCTCAAATAAGTTCTTATCTTTGCAGCCCACAAATCATAATTTTCTCCTGCCAATACTGGAGGTGGAGGTAGGGAACTGCTGCTGGAAGCCATTGGTTGAAGGTTTTTTGTGTGGGTTTTCTTGCTTGTTTTCTCTCACTCTGTTTTTCAATTTTTTTATCACACTCACAGACCCTTAAAGATCAATGAAGCTCTGATACCATGTTAAAAATAAAACAAAGAGGAGAAGAGATGAGAGAGCAAAAACAGAATACAGCTTTTCTGTATGAACTGCAGAATAATTTTCGTTCTACATAATTCAGCAGCTTTTCAATAACTTGTGTTTTGTGAAAATACAAAGATACAAGCAAAAAAGTATAAGCAATGCTAACTTAGCTTAACTACTCCCCAAAATCATGAATTGTCACCCGATTTCAGCTGCTATATACTGACTAACAGATTATAGATCAGAAAAATATAAAAGTAACATATCTAACAGATTTTACATCCAAAATATCAAGAAAAGTCTCAAATCTAACAGTTCCACGATCTGCAGGCAGTGTTATCAAGATCACAAGGGTGTCCAAAACTGTACATAGATGGCCCTTATGGTTCTTCTGCTCAAGACCATGTAAAGTATGACATTCTGGTACTAATTGGCCTTGGCATAGGAGCCACACCTTTCATTAGCATCCTTAAAGATGTAGTTAAAGGTGTCGAGACAACGCAAATTGATCATGTGAGATTTTTTATTGTGTTATTTATTTGAGTATTTTCTTACAATGATAATTTCTTCACTAAAATTCAATTGCTCTCCTTCTGTTCCATTAAACAAATGCCACATTTGGGCATTTGAAATAGAGTGGTATCAGAGAATGCAGCTTAACAAAGGGTCCATTAAAAACATATCTTTATTGGGTTACAAGAGAGCCAAACTCTTTTGACTGGTTTAGAGATGTCATGAAGGAAATCTCAAATTCAACCAAAAAGCAGGTTTGCCTAACTACAATTTGTTTTGACCATGGCATTGACTTTATGCTCACGGGAAAAACTTTGTCTGCACAACTATATCTTTCTTTTATTATAAAGATGCAATTTAAGATCTTCAAGCATTTTCTTACCGATCTAGTTTTCTGATAATCTTTAAGTCGGTTGTGGAGATGCACAATTTCCTGACCAGTGTACATCCAGAAGGTGATATTCGTTCAGCTTTGCTAAGTGTCATTCAGGCCTTGCATCTTGCCAAGAATGGCACTGACATATTTTCCAGGACTCCAGTAAGTGCATCTTCTCCTTAGTTTTGGCCAATATATGTAAGCCAAAATATATAAATTAGAAGCAAGCTTTAAACTTACAGGTGGGGCGTTAAAGAAAATCACACAAGATAGTTTAGGTTTGATGCCTTCTGGTTGAAGTTAGAATATGTTATTGTCTTTTGGCTATATATCAAGTTTGGTATAACAAAACAACATTCTTTAATTTGTCAGTTCAAACAATGTTGTTGTTAAATACTCCAACTTAAAGTCGCTTAGAAGAATCTTGACAACACACCAACCAAATAATTTTTAAAAAAAATGAATCATTTGTGTCAGGTCAATACTGCACATATGTTTTGCTATTGCTTGATTAAAAAATATTTCTCTATCGAAATTTTCAGATACACACACATTTTGCTCGACCAAATTGGTTCAACATATTTTCTAGATTGGCTCGCAAGCATGGAGGAGCTAAGATTGGTGAGAAAAATATCCCTTGTAATTCATGATTTATTTTTCTTAAACCTCTTACTTGGTATACATTCCCAACTTCGTGTCTTATTTAATAATTAAAATTGACATATTTAATTTAGAGGCTAAAGTTTTACCGAACTCCTCTATTTCCATATATGTATATAAGAAAATAAGAGGTGAAGTTGTTTTACTAACTAAGAATGTGGGTTTTCTCGTACAGGGGTTTTCTATTGTGGCCCATCTAAATTAGCAAGAGAATTGAAGAAGTTGTGCACTAAATTTTCCACCAAAACCACGACTAGATTTGTTTTCCACAAGGAAAATTATTAAAGTTGTTTCTGAAGGAATGACATCCGTTGTACCAATTCCTTAATTAGGAAAGCAGGGTTACCTTCAGAATCTTGGGCAGTTTCCTTTTATTTTGCCAGAGCAAATGTAAATATATTTGCTGCTCTGGTGTCTCCTACATACCAACTTGAAGGAGTGGTTCAGCAATTGAAAAATGAAAGAAAATACGTCAGTCCTCATTGATACGTTGTAAGTTGAGTATCTATACATGCTATTTCGGTATTTCCTATACACCTCAGGTAGCAAACCATACTTTTAGGAGAAGTATAAATGATGAATAAATTTTATAAAATGTACGAGAGCGATTATTCTATTACAACCATACTTTGTAATTATCTGGTCTTTACTTTAAATATTAATCTAGATCCATTTTTTGTTACAATTTTCTCATATTTTAAGGCAGCAAACTTTATACACTGAGCTAAAGAACAAATCTTGGACAATTTAAAAGGTATCCGTATAACATGTCAATAAACTCTGGTTTGAATCTACGTTTAGCTAGTTACTAGTAGTAGTAATAATACAACCAACCATCAAACAGACTACTTCTCAATCTGCGCAGATCCTTAACACTTTGTTTGGTAAAGGAGAAAAAAATGGAGGGACTAGAAGTGGATAGATGCAAAAAGAAGAGAATAAAAATAGATAAAAAATAGAGTGGAAGTTAATGTTATTTGGTTGAAAAGAAATAAAAAAAAATATAGTAGAAATAAATTTGTGAGGTTATCTAGTTTGAAAGAAAAGAAAAGAAGTTAGATTATTAGTAAAATACCATTTTACTCTTATAATTTGAATACATGTTTTCGGGGTTTTTTTTTAACTAGAATTGATTTTGGTACAAAGGACTTGGTGATTTTCTTGCATCAGAACTAGCCCTTTTCTAATTTCTTTTCCTATGTCAATCATCTCAAAAGGGAATTGAGGATGGGCCCTTAAGATGAAGAAAGGCGCTACTTAACCACTTTGCATTCTCCAAGTTGAAACACGCTTTCTTTCTATGATGCAGTGTTTAAGTCCAAGCTGTATACATATTTTTTAAACATGATATTCTCACATATTGCACGCGCATGTACAACTCACCAAATCGATTAACAATGCTCACATGATCGATTTTGCCTAGCTAGCTACAACCTGACCATAAGAAAAGCAAGCCAAGGTTATTTTTGGAAAATTGTTTCGACAGTTAGAATTTTCCCACAAATTCTCTCAGAGGGGAAGTTTTCATGGGTGGGCCCACAATATTTTTTGAATAGGCTTAAATAACTTTTTTGTTCCTATAAAATAGGAAAAATTTATTTTTAGTCCTTTATTAATTTATTTTTATTTTTATCCACATAGTTTTTTTTTTGTTTCGTTTTGGTTCCTGCCGTCAATTTGACCATCAAATTTAATGGATGGACTAAAAAAGAAAAGACAAAAATTATAGGGACCAAAAAATTAAGAGGACCAAAACAAAAACAATCAAAATTAAGAGGTCCAAAATGAAAAGAATCTTATATTATAGGGACTAAACAGTTATTTAAATCAAATTTATAAAAATTAAACCTTCAAATACTACAAAGGCAATGATGAGAAGTAAAAAAATTAAACCTACAATTAATGCATTAGTGACCAGCCAAAAAAATTATAAATTATACTGACACCCCTTAATTGTTTGAAAAACATGACACTACTACTCTTTATAAATTACATTGACACCTATGTTACTTAAAAAACACATTATATCGTGTACTCCTATAAGGGACATTATTGTAAACGTTAAAAAAAAAATGGTCATATGCAATGTCAAGAAACTTTAGGAGATGCAGTGTGCTACTGTGATTTGCTCATATATAATAATAACATCGTGCATTTTTCTTCCGCTTTCTTTGTTATTCCACGCTCGTCTGTTACCATTCGTTTTGTTATCTTTGTCTTATTTTATGTTTCGCTTGTGTTGCTCCTCATTTGCTATATTAGCTTTATAACTTGTAGGTGATTACATCATTGCATAACTTCTACGAAGTTGCATGTTTAAGATTTAATTTTAATGATTTTTTTTACTAGTCACTAATGCATTCATTGTAGGTTTAATTTTTTTTGCTCCCTATAAGGTTTAATTTTTATAAATTTGGTTAAAATAATTGTTTAGTTCCTATAATATAAGATTGTTTTTGTTTTAGTCTTTATAATTTTGGTTGTTTTCGTTTTGGTCCTCTTTTTTTTTTGTCCCTATAATTTCTATGTTTTCTCTTTTGGTCCCTTCCATTAGATTTGACAGTCAAACTTGATGGTAAAGACCAAAATGAAACAAGAAAATATTATAAGGACGAAAATGAAAAAATAAATAAAGGACTAAAAGCAAAAACTTCCTATTTTATAGGGACGAAAAAATTATTTAAGCATTTTGAATATTTCATCACTAAAGCCAGCAAAATGGGCCCAACCCGATGAACTGGGCCGATTAGCCTGTAAAAAAAGTTGGGTTGGGCTCGAAAAATGATGGCCCAAAAAGAATCGACCTATTTTAGCCCGGTCCATTTGGCCCGACAGGCCAACTGGGCCTAGCCCGATACATACATACATACATACATACATACATATATATATATATATATAAACTAAATATATTACATAATATAAGGAGAAAATTAAAAAAAGAAAGGGTGTAATCCAAGAGCATGCCTAGGAGTTCCTATTCACTAATTAATCTCGACTGCCTTCTTTTTAGGGAATATATACATGACGCCTAGGAGTTTGTCCTTGGCAACTTGGTGGCAATAGCTATGCGCGCGTGTGGACAATTCACAAGGTGCTAGAATTGGCTTCTAAATCTTTTTATTTGTATTCTATTTTCGTAAGTTCAGGGTGTTATTTTCGTGTAGGGATTTGATTTCATATGTATTCATAATATGTTATCTACTCCAAAAGATGCAATGAAACATGCTAAATAGATAATATGATTTAAATAATATAATTTTATATAATTTTTGACAGAAATAATAATAATTAAAATAAATAATAATGTTAATCGATTTACAAAAAAATTTAGGCTAAATTGGCTCAGTGGCCTGATAGCCCACATGGAGCTGGGTTGGGCCACAAAAAAATGAAGCCTGGACATGAATCGGGCCGAGCCAGGCCAAACCACTAGAGAGCATTGGCTTAGGCAAGCCAAGCATTTGACTACTCTATTTATCACACTGCTCTTCTACCAAACAATCATAATTTTTTTTCTTTCACTCTCTTTCTTCCTCTTCTCCTTTCTTTCCCTCCAATTCTTGCCTACCAAACAAAGTGTGAGAAAATCATTTGTATGACTAAATAGCATAGAAGATTCATCCCAACATCAAAGGCATCACTCCAGAAACATTCAATCGCCAGAAAATGACCAAAAAAATGATTTGCAGGAGGAGTTAAAAGTAACTAAACATAATCACTATACTTAATAAATTACAAAATTATAAATTTTTCCTTATAATAAAATTAGAATCTTTACATATATTTTTTAAAAGAAAAATTGAGGAAGGATGGCCGGATGGGTTGGGTTTATCCTTACCCATTCATCCCTCCATGGGATGGGAACAAAGAGTTAAAAATGGAACATATATCAGTTGCAAATCCTAAACCCCGTTGTTAATGCAAAAGAACGATATTTTCTTTGTTCTGCTATATCCGTTTTCTTACTGTGTTTGTTGCCTTTGCTAAAATTCATTTGCTCGTCCAACTGTGACGAAATCATTTATGGGGTGCTCTAAATCTTGTACACCATTTTATCATCAGTTCTTCAACACTAGCATCCATGCGGGTACCAACACCACCCCACACAAGCATGTGCCCAACATCCCCAACCGATGACCCCGTAACTTCGTACACAGCTTTAAACCCAAGTCTTGTGTAGAACCGAACCAACTGTCAAAACAACATCGAATTTAACTCTTCTAGTCCCATAACCATAGTAGATCATAAAATAGGACCACTGGTAATTGATAATTATAAATTAAAGGTTAAATTAATTAATAGGTCCTCAACTATTTAAAATTTTTTAATTAAATTTTTAAACTAAAAAAATTATAATTGAATCTTTGATTTTGTAAAATTTTTGTAATTGACTTCCTGATGTCAATTTGTGACTATTTAAAATCATCAAAAAATGACAATTTGCAACGATTTTAAAAACATTAAAGACTCAATTACAAAATTTTAACAAGATTAAGAACCTAATTATTATTATTTTTTTGTTTGAAAACCTAATTAAAAAATTACCAAAAAAATAATAATTTATAATAATTTTAAAGATGTTAAAGACTCAATTACAAAAATTTAACAAAATCAAAAATTTAATTATAATTTTTTTATTTAAAAAATTTAGTATCTACCGAATAATTTAACCTAAATTAAAATAAAGCCTAAGTGCCCCAAAAATAGATAAGGTGTGAAGTTTTGGATAAGGTTGGTGAGAAGAGAACCTTGGAGTGGTAAAGATCCGAATCATTGATGGCCAATAGCTGAGCTGTTTTGCAGCCACGATCATATCCGTGTCGAACTGCAACAGCTCCGATGAACAAGCCAAGGCCAAAGATTGATTTCTCCATGCCCAGTGTTTCTCTTTGTAGTTTGATTGAGTCCAAGTGAAGGATTCTGCCTGCCACCCAGAGTCTTATCAACCCCTCGGCCCTTCCGAGCTCTGTGTTGGTTGCCAAGCTCCTTGCCGTGATTCTGAAAAAGGGTCCCACGGTTCTGAGCTGAAGGTCGAGTTTCTGCGCTCTCGATGCTTCTAGAATTTCGGACATGGTTGGCATAACGGCTTCGTTGCTAGCATTTGCACTCGCGCGTGGGAATCTGGGTTTTTGAAGGGAGTTTGAGTTGGAGTGGGGTGAGATTGAAGTCTGAGGGTGTGAATTTGGAATATTTGCAGAACGAGGAAGTTGAATTCTGGTTTGCAATGGGGGGTTTGATTGGAAAAATACGTTGTGGCATAAATTCATCCCGGAGGAAGGCAAAGGGAGTGTCAGGTACACAATGAAGTCAATTCTGCCGGAACCGCCACGCCTAATTCGCAGAAGTGAAATTTTGTTTATAGAAGTGTTATGCAACGTTTTCTACGGCTTCTTTCCAACAGTACTGTAGACCATTAGATATATCAAATAGTTGAGATTAAAGCTTTAAAAAATAAATAAATAAATGCCACATGAATC
Organism: Spatholobus suberectus; assembly: GCA_004329165.1. Lineage (NCBI taxonomy): Eukaryota > Viridiplantae > Streptophyta > Magnoliopsida > Fabales > Fabaceae > Spatholobus > Spatholobus suberectus. Next base: position 19,587,500 of record CM014734.1, read on the forward strand.
TCATGGATAGAAATTAAAACCCAAAGAGTGTGACACGGCCCACTTTAAGATCATGACCCACGTACAGGTTAATTCTAACTCAAATGAACTTTAGTCTACTAAGTCTATGGATTGCATTGAATTAGGAATACATACTCTAATAAATCAAAATGTTTAAAAGTTTAATGGATATGTTATGTTATGTTAGTGTAAAAAAAATTTATACTATCAATTAATTAGAAATCAACTTTGATATGATTTTTAAGGTAATAATTATCAAAGTCAATAAGTTTACCATGCATGGTAATTGTCAGGATGCTATGTATATACTTTTTTTCTCAAAGTTTAATGAAAATTTGACACGGTTTTCTCTATATCTCCAACATGTCTAAGATAACAAACGTTTGTCAATCACTTAATAAAGGCAGTTTTTTTTTTTCTTTAGAGTTGTCAAAAGGGTCAAATGTAGCCGAACTGTCAATAAAATAAACAAGATATTGAATTTTTCAACAAAACTCTCTTAGTAATATTTCTAAAAATGTTTCAATTATGATTTTGTTGACACTATAGGGAAAATAATAAATATTATGAATTATACATCAATGGTAAAAAATTTACCAATTTAATATTAGTATAATTTAGTCCTAAAAAATCTGAAGTTACTTTCTTTCAGTCCTTTTGTTAACATATATTACCAATGGGTCCATCACTGAGGGCATGTAGTTCGTCACATACCTCATTTACTATTCCTTTTTCACTGACTTCGTCTACCTTGTTGTGTCGCACTAGCTTTGGTCCTTTGGCAGTTGGGCCTCTATGTTCAACACAAGAAACATCCTTTTTCTCCACTAACTTCATTGACTTTATCGTCTCCGGCAGGCACCATCCACGTGGTTGGTGGTGTGGTCAATCTCTGGGCAACATTAATCGAATGTCCTAAAATTGGTCGATTTAACCATGTTAGTCGCATTGAGTGGACACAATGCTTCCTTTGTTGTTCTTGGAACCTTCATGCTCTGGTTCAATCGGTATGGTTTTATCCCAAATGATTTAAAATAAAATTGATCCAAACAAAGAATTTTAAAATCCAATAATATTGAATTGATGTAAGTAAATTTTCATAAATTTTACATTCCTTAAACTTTTGAAATTTCCTATCCAAACACAACCTAAAACAATCTCAACACATGCAAACTAAAAATGCTGTATTGTAAGAGAAATTGTATTTGTGTATAAATTTTGTACAAAAATTATATAATAAAGAGATACATAAAAAGAGAAGAAGGAAAATTGTTAAGACAAGATGATTGATGTGATAGAAAAAGAAAAAGAAAAAAATTGTTTTTATAAAAAAAATTAATTACCATGCATTGATTTTATATTGTTATTCAATTACAAAATGTCAAATATGATAGATTTGTTAAGCTTTATAATAATTATATTAAAAGTCATAGTTAGGATCATTTTTTTTATTAATGGTATAAAAATCCTCACCTTAATAATGCCTAAAAATTAAACTCTTTATAAAAAAATTATATAATTTGAATATCAATAATATAGTTCATAACATAAAGAGTTAACCAAATACATACATTTATAGGCTTAATGGTTATTTATAGAGCTATATTTGATGGGAAAAACATAATCATGTAAATATAAGAATGGGTATTTATGTTTACTATCCTCTATCAAATTACATTAGGTAAATGAATTTATGAGCTGGGTAAGGGTGCTCGTGGGATGGGTTAACATATGTTCTTATCTAGCCCAAATTTTGATAGAGTCAATTTTACAAACCCAAACTCGACTCAATCAAGACCCAACAACATTTAGGATAAAATTGGGTCAACTCAACTTATTAGCACAATATATTATCTTAATATTATATATAGCTAAATCATGGAATTAAAGAAGTATACAACTACAATTAAGGTATATTTCAAGATATATATTTTAAGATAAATGATATCAATACAAATATAGTATCATGTTAAAAAACATTATTTATTAAGTCAAGAAATTGTATTATTAATACACAATTGTTTAAAAAATTACACTTTTTAAAAATATATACAACATTAGACCGGATTGGGACGACTTGAAGAATAACCTGAATCCGTTTTCAAAATACACAGGGTCTAATTTCTTAAACCTGAACACGTCAAAACTCTTGCAGACCTAATTGAGTTAGTGGGACAGGATAGGTTATGAATACCCCTAAAGCTGGTGACACCTAAATTCATGGATTCAAATTTCAAAATATTTATTAATAATTATAATAGTATTAAATGTAGAGTTTAGTTTTTATACATTACCAAAATAAAAACATTTATATTATCAACCAATTAGAAATTACACTATTATAAGAGGTATAATTTTTTAAGTAATTATTATAAAAGTCACTAAACTTATGATAATTTGTGATTGAATCATAATGCAAAAAACATGTTACATGGCCTATGCATACCTTATTTACTCTTAAATGTATGTTACATCAAATTTATTTTTTAAAAAAAGTAATTGACTATTTCTTTAATTTTTTGAGAGATTCATCTAGAAAAAAAGTAAATGATTATTTTTAAAATTTAGACTTTTTTTTTTTTGTTTATCATAATATTGGTACGAAATATCCAACGCCAGAAACAGTAACTAATTTCCACCAGAAACCAGCATGTACCCAGTTTGACTAGATACATTTGGTGCTCTTACTAACTGATTCCTTGTAGAGACGCCTCAATTCTGTAAAATTTAATGGCATGTCCAGATAGGCAAAGCTAAAACCCATTTTAGAATATGATTTTCACCAAACTCTTTCTCTCATTCTCTCATTCTCTACTTTCGAGCTTTTTTCTCTTTGCAAGAATTATTTTTCCCTTATAAAGTTTATCATGACTATGGATTGGAAGTGACACACTGAACAATGCTCCTTGCATATTACACAATCTGGACAATGACCTTGAAGTGATAACCATTGTATTTAAACCTTAAATTACATTAAATGTTCGATTTGTCATTGCTTTTTCAGATGTCTAAATTTTAGATACCAAGCTGTTAGGTGGTTATAACTTATAAGTAATTTATATGTGATCTTTAAGAAAAAGTTCTTAAGTCGGTTTATATAATCGATCATCTTGCAAGGTAATCTACAGGAATGACTTACTACTCCAACCCACAAACTTTTTATAGTTGCCTAAAATCATAGACCATTGATCAAGAACCCAAAGTTCAGCACCCACCAATTGCCAAGAATATCCTAAACTGTTAAGAGATAGAAGGATTCGAGGGTTCCTTATCCAAGCAGTTGTCTAAAAGATCTATCAGGCATGTAAAACAGCATGGTTAATAGTTACCATGATTGAAGACCTAAGTAAATTTGCAGTACATCATAACCCCAGGTCATCTTTTCTACTGTCCTCAGAATTGCATTCAATTGCTAATTATCAGTAATCAATAATAGAGACAGTAGCTATCATGATTAAAGGAATTGCCAATTCCTGTAAATAATGAAATCTTGAAAGGATTATGTTGGGAAGTTGGAAATAGTTTCACAGGAAGGAAATTTCCTTGAGAAAGTTTAGGTTAGATGCTATATTTCACAAGAAAATGGAATGAATAGATGTCATATAACCTGAAGTACGTTGGTAAAGGTTCAATAAATGGGGCATATACCTGAGTTTTCATCCACGTCCTCCATGTTTAAATAATCTCTCAAAGGAGTGTGCTTGTACATGGACGAGTTTTCATGACAATGCCCCCACCCACAAGTCAATATTTGACCTGCCTACGTCCTGAATCATGAAAAGTTTTAGGATGGAACTTTTTCTATTTATATAAAAAAAGCTGTTAAGTAATATATCACATGAAAACTCAGCAAAGCAAACTAAAATCTTAATTATATTCCATCAAAGATTAAACTGAAATTTGAGCATGTGCTGCATGCATAAAAAAAGCATGCTGCTGCAGCGGAAATGTCTGAAAAAGTTTCAACCACTTACAACGCAATTTGTCAACAATACCTATACTATCTGCCATTTTAACTTCATCAGACAGATTCAAACATCACTCAGGCACTCAGTAGTCATTAAGAACAATAGAACTTACAAACCACAATGCCATCAGTTTATCCCTACTGATTCACACAAATCACCAAAAACAAACTATATTAATGCTAAAAATATCATTGATCTGTCAATCAGTTTTTTCAAGCATCTCAAACAAAAGCCAAAGCCAATAACACACATGTTTCCTTCTTTATTAAGAGCTATTATAAGACAACATCCTTGATTGCTGCCAGTACAAAAGGAGTTGCAATCTTTAGCAGGGCTGACACTAATATGCTCACTTCACAACAAATTTCCACCGCTTAAGCATTAAAACTTTTGCAAGTTAAGCGCGTGATAAAGGAGAATAGTGAGAATAAGTTAAGAATGAAAAATAGAGAGTGGGGAGAGTGAACACCTCACTCTCCAAGTAGAGTTTCCTCATTTATACAATAGAGGTGGTATGTTATAAGCTGTAATCATGAAAACTCTTGAGCTTGCCCCATTTTATACAGAAATCTAACTTCGGGCATCTAATGTTATAATCTAAGTCTGTTTACCACTTTCACTTGTACTTTTGAGCTAATTGATAATTGAGATTCCATACGTAAAAGGCTATTTACAAAATAAGAGAGCCAAAAGAAGCTCCCATGACAGGCTAATACAGCAAGAGCCTAAAAGTTTACAAAATAACCATTAGTAACAAATATGATGCCAGATTAAGAACAATAAGTCAACTCTTTGCGTTATCGCATACTCCATTGCAGAAAACTTTGTTAAGATCCAAGCAAAACATCTCTTAATCCTCCAAAAAGTAAAACCATGGAAGTTAGCCGGAAGCCATCTTCAATCAAATTGGTTTTTACTCTAAGCACCTGTAATGTAAAACGTAAGATCTGTAATTGATTTCAATGTGGCCACAAAATATACTATAACGTTCTCTCTGTAGGCCTTTTGAAGAACAATACTCTAGCATATGATCGATATTTGTCCATCACAAGGGCTAAAATTAGACGACTATGAATTTTCACAGTAATGATATATAGCCCTTGTTTGTATAAAATTCAACTAGATTCAAGGATGGTGATAGGATGGAATGAAGTAGAAGGGACTACTTACCATTACATAACATTAGGTCTTCCCCCACCCTTTTTTATCACAAAATAAAATTTATATTTGATTGGCTTTTCTCATTAGAGATTCTTTTAGTCTTCTCTTATATGAACAATCCATTTTCACAAGCTTTACATCATCAGACCCAAGACATGTATCATATGTGAGGAAGTCCACAACCAACTTAAAACTTTGTTGAATCTTCTGTGATATAGATGACCATAGTTGGATCAAGTATCTTAGTTCGTTGAGTTTTCTTAAACACCAGACAGTTCTGAGTTATTGCTTCTCTAGTAATTTTGACCTTAAAAAGAAACATTTGCATTCCATAAAACAATATGACAATTAATCAGTGTCAATGTTCTACATTTATGATAAGTGATAAAAGAAAACAATAAGAGGTTTTATATACTCTTTCCATACCTTCCCATCCAAAGCAATCAAATCCAGGAGATCCACCAAATAAGTAGGCCATGACATTGGTAGGTATAACATAGGAAGAAGAAGGTCTGTCCATTTTTAACTCAAAAGTCTGCGCTCTAGTGAAAGGGGAAGACCGACCATTCAGTAGATCAGGAAACATAGATAGAACCTAGGAAATATCCAAGAGAGACAAGAATTTAGTTCAAAGTACAGTAAGGTAACAACTATTAACCGAAAATACCCAATTGTTATGCTTACTTCAATGATATCAAGCGACAAGGATACAAGCTTCGCACTTCCCATCACTTCAAATAATTCAATCAACCTAAGAGAAAAACCAGTGTCCGCTGCCAAACAGTCCATAATAATATTCACTTTCTCCACAAAGGAAAGATTCACCTTAATGGAAAAATCATAAAGATCAGAGTCACGGTAGCTAAAAGATTGGAGCTTTGGCGTGAAAAGCTCAATGACACAGTCAGAATCAAACACTTCATCCACTCTCATCCCCAAGATGCTCAAGTCCGCAAGGTGGGGGGCAAAGATTTTGAACCTCCTAATTTTGCCATAGTACTGACAATCATGCAGAAACAAACATCTCAAATTAACACAACCTCGGAAAAGATCAAGTAACTCCTCCACCCCACACTCAAACCGACAATCAAAAAGGTACAACTGTTCAAGAGAAACAAAATCAAACGTTGTGATCTCAGTGGATATGTCTGCAAGCTTGAGGGTGGTGAGGGATTGACAGACAGAGAGTTGAGGAAGCTTCCCCACAACGCATTCGGCGAGGATGCTGAGAACCTGAATGCTGGTGGAGATGGGTGGTGTGAGGGTAACATAATCAATGACGGAATCTACGATGTGCCCATCATCGAGTTCATCGTTGCACGCGAAGTTGAGGGCGTAGACGTTGCTGGAAGCGTCTCTGAGGGACAGGAAGTGGTCGACGAAACACTGGAAAAGGAGAGGATCGTGGAAGGAGGAGGAGTCGAAGTTGAAGACGGGGAGGGAAGTCCAAAGGTTCCTCCATCGCTTACTCAAAACGCTCGTTTGAACCGCTGATACTGCGTCCACAAAGGAAAGTACGCGGTGGATAATTTCATCGGGTAAGTTGCTCAGTCTGTCCTCCTTCACTCTCCTCTTCTTCCTCTTACTGTCGTTTTCTTCCGTTGCAAACTTTGAAGTCTCCCTGTATTCTACTCCAGTTGAATCGTTCATCTTTCCCTGTATTATAACAGGAAACCTTTTTTTCCTTTCACTTTCTCCTTTTAGAGTCTCGTCTTATCTTAAATAGACTTTTTTAAGAATTCATTTCACTCTTTCTCACCTTTCCTTCACTTTCCTCCCTTTGTCAGAAAAATTATTAGGTGGTCTGATATTTATAACAATAGATAAAAGGGAATGTAGAGAGTTTGGTATACACATTTTCTTAGACTAAATTATCCTTTTAACTTTTCACAAATAACACTTTTGACTCTCCACTTAAGTAAACTAAATTACCCCCTAACTGTCTCCATGCTCCTCTATTTCTCTCCCACTTTTCCATTTTCTTTTTGCATTCTGTTCTCTTCTCACTCCACAAATTACCCGCCACCTTTAACCTTTCTTTTTTCACAAACCACCCAATGCCTTTGATTTCTTTTTCTATCTCCACATACCATATATTGCATATTTCAGTAAACACTGCTGTGACGGACAATTCCTATCCTGTTATTTTGTATGTATTGGCTTCTACTCTCTATTCTGTTCATTAGTTCGGTGTGAAGCACAATTCCATTTTCTACAAAGTAACTGCACTCTTTTCCCCTTCTACGTTTTTGCTCTTCCTCTTCCTCTACTATTTTACAATTTGTGATTATTCTTCTACGTTTTTCGCTTCCTGCAAGTCTATTCCTTTCGCTTCCTCCAGGTTTGTTCCCCTCTTTACAAATACATGTTTAATTAATATATTTGCTAATATTATCCTTTGCCTATCATTTTTGTTTTTTTTTATAATTTTAAATTCGTTAATGGTTATAGGTTCCTGTTGTAAGAAGTGTCCCTCCATCACACTCAAAAATTCTGTTGGTTTATTTCCCTGATAAAGTTCAAAAACCCTAACTCCAATTCCCTTTCTCTGACTCTAACAATTTGGATTTGTAACCAAAACATTGGATGGAGAGGAGTGATGAATACAGTTCAAAGGAGGAATGCATAAAGGACTATAGGCGTAGATGGAGGGTACCACGCGGTTCAAGTTGGCAACACTTTCAACAATGGCTGCTGCGTCGTGCAATTAATGAATCTTATTATTGTTTTCATTTATTGAAATTTTTACATTTTTTTAAACAATCTTTTATAGTTATTTCTTTTTTTAAAATCTTAAAATAGTTTTTTTTCAAAATTTAAACAAGTACACATGATAATAACAATTACATTTATCAAATGGGCACTTATTAAATTTTTTAAACAATTACACGTGATTAGGTTTTTTTTAAAATCTCTTAATTGCCCATTTCATTTAAATTTTAAAACTCCTCCAATTTGTTAATTAAAACTGACCATTTTTTAATTTGTTAACATTTTTGTTCAATTTTTGGTAACTTTTCTATTTGGTGCAATCTTTGTATCTCTTCTTTTCTTTCTCCAATATTTAGTTTTTAAACTATCCTATATAGTTTTTACGCCATTATTTTCTCCCCTCCGCGCCGCCCCCCCCCCCCCCAAAAAAAACACTAAATAGGCCATGAACAGTGTTAGAAATAAATATCCCCCTCGCCTCCCCCTCCCCCCAAAAAAAACATCTTATCATGGTTATATTTCTGAATATATTTACGTTGTTTATCTTATTAGTTTACTTTTTTATGATTTGAAAAAAAAATATTAAATAAAATTGCTATATGAAAATGTTAAGAAAGGATGACACAAAAAGGGAAAGCAAAATTGGGTTGGGTGTGTGTGTGTCTCTGAGATGGTTAATAAAGAAGGAAGTGGAAAGTGGGGGAGAGAAAGGAAAGACACGGATGAAGAAAACGAAGTCAACACATGCTATTGCTATATAGGCAACTAAATAAGAATTTATTGTTAAGCTCTGTTTACTGGTACCAAAGATATTTAAGTAAGAGATGTATTGTTAATTGAAATAATAATTTACTAACGGAAACAATCACATCTTTGAAAAGGAGGACACAGATAAAAAAAATTGATCCAAGGGAAGATTAAGATTGTTAAGGAAAATTCTATAAAATTCCTAAAATTATGTCATTTAAAACATCTAAATAGTATATTATATTACTATTGAATATGTATGCGCTGAAAACATTTTCTTATACGTTGTGTTATCAATATTATCCCATAATAATAATATTTTAAATATGATAAATAAAACATGGTAAGAATATATTTAATATATTTCATTAATTGAGTTTTAATTGTTAAATACAATGGTTTTAAAATTGCAAACCGAGGAAATGAAAGTATATAAAAAATTACATATAATATGTTTTCAATAATTGTAAATATAGTTAAAAATTATTTTAATAATTTTAATACTGAAAACAGAGAAGGTATACTTACCAATATTAGGTATTTTTATCGTGACTTTTAATAAAAATAATATTAACATATTAACCAATATTTTTTTATACTTAAAGCAATAACTATTTTTTTATACTTAACGCAATAATATACTAACCAGTATTTTTTTATGCTTAACTCAATAATTATTTTTTACGTACTACTTACTTCTTTAAACCAATCATCCATTCCAATATAATAATTTGGTGGTGGAAATGGATGGCTATTGCCTACTTTTTCATGTACCAATTAGGTTTTAACTCAATTTCAATTACCTTCTAATTTATACTAACATTATTTTCATTCAAATAAGTATTTAGAAGTAACAGAGAAGTTACAAAATATAGTTTTAAAAAATTTATATAGCATATAACTTAATTTTAAATTTGTAATTTTGTTCATTTATTTTATTTAATTATATTACAGATAATAGAGACTAGCGGTAACAATGTAAAAGAGATGCAAGAGAGATAAGTATAACTTTTACTTAAGAAATATGTAAATATAATTAGCACTTTTGGTAGTAATGTCATTATCAATCCACTCAATTTTTAATTTTATTTATTACAGGTTCATCGTCTAAAAAGTTATTCTATTGGGTGGGGTTCTACAATAATAGCAGATAAAACTCAACTTTAGAAAATGGTAAAAAGAGAACTATTGGCTCAAAAGATAGATAGATAATATGATAGGATCACTTTAAAATATTTTATTTGTGCGAATTTAATTGATGCAGAAATGTAGTAGTTATAATAAAACACAAAGCCATCATAGCATTAGTTGTAACATTTTTTCATTTTAAATCAATTCTAACTCTCTCTTTTTTTTTAAATATGAGCAAACTTGAAAATTCAATATCAAGTGACACCTATCATATCAACAACTTTCATGCAAAACAAAATATTTGCATTCTTGAGGTTAGTTCTTTGATTATCTATAAAATTATATGATATATGTTAACTATGTCATTTTTATACATGACATTATATGATATTATATTGTAGTTTTCCAAAATCCAATAAATTATGGATGATGTGTTCTACAAAGAATTGAGAAGCACCCTTGAAAGGTAAATAATTATTCCACTATATTATTTTTAATTTCATTGATATGCTTTCTTACATATTGTACTAAAATTAATGACAAATTCAATATTTTATGATAATTTTAGGAAAGCTGAAAATCATACGGAAATACAATCATTATTTGCTCTCCCAATTAAGGAAGATTTATGATTACAAACCAATTTTAATTGTACATAAATAATATCTTTTCTTTCACTTTTATTTAGAACGTAATATTTCTTACATATTTTTTTCTCTTTTAATAATCAAAGTTCTTTATACTATAACACTACAATCCTGTGCAATTCAAAAAAACGATATATAATATAAAATTACGATATTACCATACATAGTAGAGGCATAAGAAGTAAAAAAATGCATATAGATAAACATATATCTTGAAAAATAAAATTAATATATGCGTCATTGTATAATCATATAAATCATTACAAATATGACATTTGGCTCAATAAAAATATGTTAGCGCAATAGAAATGCGGACACACAAGCACGTTAGCGCCTGTGTTTCTGCTAGTTATTATAATCTTAATTAATTTTCACATAACATATAATTGAGTATTATTACTCTCTTTTTTTCCCGTAAATTAAAAAAGAATAAATTACTAAGTAAATCCCTAAACTATTTAGAAATTTTCAAATAAGTTTCTAAATTAGAAAAATAGGTCCCTACAACTAGCTTTTAACTATTTGAAATTGTCAGAAATGACAAATTATAACGATTTTCAAAACCTTAAGGTTGTGTTTGGATAAAGAATTTTAAAATTTTAAAGAATTTGAAATACTTGAAATTTGAATTGCTTTAATTTAAATTTCCTTCATTTATTAAATGCTCTGTTTGGATAAATTAATTTAAATTTTTTTAATTTCAAATTCTAAGTTTGGATATGACATTTTTATTTCCACCATATACAAAATTTAATTTTTAAATATATATTCAAAAATTAAAATTTTAATATTAAACTTTTCTGAAAATAAACATTAGTCAATTTTTAAATATTTAATAATTAACAAATAATTTTACTATTAAATAATATTTAATAATTCAAAAATATAAATATTGATACTTTTTATGTCAATATTGATAAAAAAAAGAGAAAGAAAAAAGAAGAGAAAGATGGGGGAGAGAGGAGAGGGATATGAGACAGAGTGGAGAGAGAAGGGGGAAAGGAGAGAAGAAACGGAGTGAAGAGAGAGAGATGAGAGAGAGGAGAGAGATAAAAGAGAGAAGTCATAGAGAAATAAAGAACAAAAAAGGGAAGAGAGGGAAAGGAGAGATAAAGAAGAAAAAGGAGAGAGGAGAGAGAGGGATAGATGAGAGAGAAAATAAACATAAATGTGAAAGAAAGTGAGTATGAATAATTTTAAATTCTTACTTTTTTGGTAGAATTTGAAATTCTACAATTTTAGGTAATCAAAATACCTTCATAAATTACTATAATTTCAATTTCTTACTAAATTCTCTATCCAAACAACATATTTCACCACAAAGTATTTTAAATTATTTATAAAAATGAATTATCTTCTTAAAATTCCTCATCCAAACACAAGGTAAAGACTTAATTATATATATATGGGTGGGGATCAAGTTACTCCAAGAGTAACTTTTGATAGAGTTACTCCACTTAACAACTCTTGATATGTATTAAATTTTAACAATCCAACCGTTGAATTAAAAAATTATATGTCAATGATCATGTACACCAAATTCTAGGTAAATCAAACATTTGTAGCTAGTTAATCTTATAGTCGACATTTACTTATAATTTAGAAAAATATATTGTACGTCAACTTGAATCTATTTAACGAAGTATCAAATAATTTTTTAATTTTATAAAAATTTGTAGACTTGATCTATTCAACGTAATCTTTTAATTCAACGTTGGATCATTTAAATTTAATATATATGAAGAATTATTAAGTGAAATAATTATACAAAGAGTTACTCTTGAAGTAACTTGATCCCCACCTATATATATATATATAGGGGACGTATCAAGTGAGAGGGCCTTTTTTATGTGAGAGTGAGAGGAATAGATATTAACTATCAGATTTTGTCATGAATGATCAAGATTAAAACATACAAGTCATGTGAGTTTTTTAAAAAATGACATGACTTTTTAAGTGGTCACGTGACGTTAAATCTTGACCCTTTATATATGGTTGTATGGCCAAGATTAGCTCCTCCCACTCTCATATAAAAATGACACTCTCACTAGATATGTCCTTTATATTATATATATATATATAGGGAACGTTTCAAATGAGAAACTTTTATAATGAGAAAATGAGAACTTTTAATGATAGCCCTTGGATCATAATTAAAACAAATTTGTGGTTGAGATTAAAACCTAATTAATCACCTCTTATAAAATCACCATTGTCACTGTCTCCACCGCCACTGCCGTTGCAACCACCACCACCACCGAGTGGTGGTGGCGACGATAATGGCAGAGGCAATGGTGGTGGCACTAGCAGGGTGATGATGGTGGCAATGATGATAGCAGTGGTCGTGGCAGTGGCTACGGGGGCAGTGACGACATCGGTGGTGGCAATGATGGAGGCGGCGACAGTGGTGGAGGCGACAACAATAGTGGTCTCATAAAAGTTGTTTAATTGAGTTTTAATCTCAGTCGTTCATTGTTCTTAATTGTAATCCAATGGCTTCTATTAATAATTCTTATTTCTCATTTTAAGAAGTTTCTCATTTGAAATGCCTCATATATATGTGTGTGTGTATCAAGAACTCAATCAATTTTAAATTTTTAGTTTAGGAATCTGTTTCAAAATTTTTCAAATATTTAAAGAACCTACTTAATAATTTAGTCATTAAATAACTAAAAAACATGTTACATAAAAATTGAGCAAAAGTATAAACATTTGATGATTCGAGACTATCCAATATTTTTTCCTTTGAATCACAGTCTCATCTCACCTTCTGGAGACTTTTCTAAAAATTCATTTCACTTTTTCTTTTTTTTTCACTATTTTTTTAATCTTAGTCTTAAATAATTTTTTCTAAAAATTCATCTGATTTCGTTTTTTTTCAAACCTTTTGTTCTTTACTATTTGAATAAAAGGTAGGGGAGAAAAATAATAATGAAATATATGAATATAAAATTGCTAAGATAAGATGATTGATGTGATAGAAAAAGAGAAAGAAAACAAATTAATTTTACAAAAAAATTTAATTACCATGCATTGATTTTGTATTGTTATTCAATTACAAAATGTCAAATATGATAGATTTGTTAAGCTTTATAATAATTATATTAAAAGTCATAGTTAGGATCATTTTTTTTATTAACAGTATAAAAATTCCTACATTAATATTGCCTAAAAATTAAACCCTTAATAAAAAAGTTATATAATTTGTATATCAATAATATAATTCACAACATAAAGAGTTAACCAAATACATACATTTATAGGCTTAATGCTTATTTATAGAGCTATATTTGATGTGAAAAACATAATCACATAAATATAAGAATGGGTATTTATGTCACTATCCTCTATCAAATTACATTAGGTAAATAAATTTATGAGTTGGGTAAGGGTGTTTGTGGGGCGGGTTAACATATGTTCTTATCTAGCCCGAAATTTTGATAGAGTCAATTTTACAAATCCAAACCCTACTCGATCAAGACCAAACAAAATTTAGGACAAGATTGGGTTAACCTGACTTATTAGTACAATATATTATCTTAATATTATATATAGCTAAATCATGAAATTGAAGAAGTATACAACTACAATTAAGGTATATTTCAAGATATATATTTTAAGATAAATGATATCAATATAAATATAGTATCATGTTAGAAAAAACATTATTTATTAAGTCAAGAAGTTGTATTATTAATACATAATTATTTAAAAAAATTATACTTTTTAAAAATATATACACCATTAGACCGGATTGGGACGACTTGAAGAATAACCCAAATTTGTTCTCAAAATACATCAGGTATAATTTCTTAAACCTAGACACGTTGAAAATCTTTCAGACCTAATTAGGTTAGTGGGACAAGATAGGTTATCAACACCCCTAAAGCTGGTGACACCTAAATTCGTGGATTCAAATTTCAAAACATTAATTAATAATTGTAATAGTATTAAATGTAGAGTTTAGTTTTTATACATTAACAAAATAAAAACATTTATATTATCAATCAATTAGAAATTATACTATTACAGGAGGTATAATTTTTTAAGTAATTATTATAAAAGTCACTAAACTTATGATAATTTGTGATTGAATGATAATGCGAAAAACATTTTACATGGCTAATGCATACCTTATTTACTCTTAAATGTATGTTACCTCAAATTTATTTTAAAAAAAAGTAATTGACTATTTCTTTAATTTTTTGAGAGATTTATCTAGAAAAGAAGTAAATGATTATTTTTAAATTTTAGGCTATTTTTTTTTTTTGGTTTATCATAATATTAGTACGAAGTATCCAACGTCGGAAATAGTGACTAATTTCTGTCGGGGACCGTGAACGCACATAAGGTGAGTCTTTCCCTCCCAACATGATCTATTCCATACCCAAGGTCAGGATTCGAACCCTAGACAATTTGCTTAAAGGACACAAGCCGCTACCACGTATGTCAACCAGTGTTGGTTTAAAATTTAAACTAAAAAGGACATATTATAAATCAGCGGATGAAAAAGTAGAAAAATTAATATTTATATTTTTTATTTTAAAAACAATCAACTTTAACTGTTATAATTAATTACTAATAAAAAAGAATCAAAGACACCCGCCCTTATTTTAACTATTTCATATACTACTTTTTTCCATAAAAATAACGAGGATTTGGTGATTTACCAGAACACGCAAAATCGGAACCCTAACCGCGGCCACAGGCAAGGCAAGCAGCAATGGCGTCGGCGAAGCGATGCCACTACGAAGTCCTGGGTCTCCCCCGCGACTGTGCTCCCGACGAGATCCGATCGGCGTACCGTCGTCTCGCCCTTCAGCGCCACCCGGACAAGCTTGTGAAATCGGGTCTCTCCCAGGAGGAAGCCACCGCGCGGTTCCAGGAACTCCAACACGCCTACGAAGTCCTCTCCGACCCGAAGGAACGCGCCTGGTACGATTCCCACCGCTCCCAGATCCTCTTCTCCGATCCCAACTCGCTCTCCAACTCGGTCGTCCCGGACCTCTTCTCCTTCTTCTCCAACACCGTCTATTCCGGCTACTCCGACGCCGGCAGGGGATTCTACAAGGTCTACTCCGACGTCTTCGACAAAATCCACGCCAGCGAGATCAACTTCGCGAGGAAATTGGGCCTCGGCGTGGACGCGGTGAAACAGGCCCCCGTCATGGGGAACTTGGACAGCCCCTACGCTCAGGTTACTGCGTTTTATAGCTACTGGTTAGGGTTTTCTACGGTGATGGATTTTTGTTGGGTTGATGAGTACGATGCTATGGCGGGGCCGAACCGGAAGTCGAGGAGGCTCATGGAGGAGGAGAATAACAAGGTGAGGAGGAAGGCGAGGAGGGAGTATAATGACACTGTGAGGAGGTTGGGGGATTTTGTCAAGAAGAGGGATAAGAGGGTGATTGATATGAGGGTGAAGAGGAGTGTGGAGATGGAGAGGAAGAAGGAGGAGGAGAGGGAGAGGAAGAAGAGGTTGGAGAAGGAGAGGAAGGAGAGGGCCATGGCTTATGAGGAGCCTGAGTGGGCTAGGATTGAGGAGGAGGAGGAGGAGGAGGAGTGGGTTGAGGAGAAGAAGAATGAGAAGGAGTTCTATTGTGTGCTGTGTGGGAAGAAGTTTAAGAGTGAGAAGCAGTGGAAAAATCATGAGCAGTCCAAGAAGCATAAGGAGAGGGTTGCCGAGTTTAGGGATTCGATTGGCAGTGAAGAGGATTTGGAAGGGGAAGGAGAAGGAAATGAGAGAGCGGAGAGTGAGGAAGACGGGGTTGGTGATTTGGAGGGGAGCTTTAGGGATGGTCTCAATGTTGGAGAGGGAGAGACTAGAAATGGGGATGAACTGAGTGATGATGATGGTGGGGAAGAGGCGGGTGCGTCAGTTAATTTTGGTGATGATGGCAATGAAGATGATGATGATGATGATGAAAATGGTGTTCTTGGAGCAATGGTGGCTGGGCACAAGAACAGAAAAGCGCATGCTTCAGCACACAAACAACCCAAGGCTTCAGTAGCCCCATCTCAAATCGAAAATGAGGATGATGAGGTTGGCTCTATGGAATATAACAACCGAAAGAGCACAAGGAAGAAACGTGGAGCCAAGAAAGAGAAGGGTAGGAAAAATTGGGAAGAATCTCATGGGGCCGCTGCTAGTGGCAACAATGAGAATATAAACAGTAATGGAAATGATAATTCTCATGCAGAGGAGCATTATTCCCAACATTATGTGGAAAATGAGGATAATGGTATGGAAAATGAGCAGGTTGGTCGAGATAAGAAGATTTCAAATCAACCAGCAGATAAAAAAGGAGCTGGCAAGGACACAAAAACCAAAGCAAAAATTTCATCCAAAGGTAGAAAAGCGAAGGTAAGAACTTCGGAGTAAACCTGTTCGGTTCTCTAATCCCTTATCATGTATCATGACTCATGAAATATGTAGCTTTAACTGCGGTGTTATACTGTCTTTTGTTTTAGTAGTTTCCTGAACTTGAAACCTGCATTTTTCTTCGAATGGTTTTACCTTTTTAAGGTAGCATTTGGTAGATAGGTTAAATTGGGGCAAAACATAACAGATGGGTTCTGTTTTATGCGTTGTGCATTTTAAAAGTAGAATGGAACCTGAAACAATGTTTGAATTGTGGTTATGTGGTATATATTAGTTTGTAGTTACACTAACATAGTGCTTGGTTGGAGGGAAATGGAGTGGAGGGGGCTAAATTCCCTCCTCACTCAATTTCGGCTCCCCCCAAAATTGAGGAGATTTGAAGGGGAGAGGGAGAGGAAATTTTACATTAATTAGACTAAATTATCTTTAATTTAGTAATTTTATTTGACTATTCTAGCTATATAATAATTTTTATTTTTTTTTATATTTCCCCTTCCCTCCATTCACCTCCCCTTGTAAATCAAACAAGGTGTTCCCCTCCCTTTCTTTTCTTCGAACCAAAGAGTGCATTAAAGGGTAGAATTAGATTAGAGCAGAACATACTTAACCATTTTGTTCTGACCACATGGCGAGCAATACCCGGAAGTAATTAGTTAAGATGACAACTGCCTTGTTCGGCTTATCAATTTTATGTCTATCCTCTGTTGTATTTTTTCTGTTCAGATACGTTTTGTAGTTTCTATGTAGCTGCTGCCAGGATAACGTTGATTATGTTTTCTGGTCATGCCTTGCCTTACAATTAAGCTGGTTTTTGTGCTTTATAGTCTGATTCAGATTTTCTTTCTTTAATAAGGTGACATCAAAGAATGTTGGCAATATTTGTGAGGCGTGTGAAGAGGAGTTTGAGTCAAGGTAATTTATGTCTCTCTTGTTTATCATATTTTATGTTGTTCTAAAGGTAAAACTTTTGTTATCAGACTAACCAGTTGCATAACTTCGTATGATTTGATACACAGGAATAAATTACATAAACATCTTGGCGATTCTGGGCATGCGACAATAAAAGGTCGATAAAGGAAACTACGGTTGGAATTATTCAATTCAATTCCCCCGAGTATTGTTCCAATTCTGGATATTGGCCTGCTCCAATTGTTAGTCCATTCTTTAATTCTTAATATAGTGTTAAAATAATTTTCAAGTAATCCTTCGGCAGAAAGCATTCTGTTATTTATGCCACAGTTGAGAAAGATATGGACAGGGTCTGCGCAAATTTGACGGATCCCTTTGTATGTCGATATTTTATCAGTTTCATCTTCCAAACAAACAAAAAAAAAAGTGTTTAAAGAATCCATGTGATGATAGTAAAAGAGATTGAACGATTCTAAATCTTCTTTTTATTTCTTTAAGCTAGTCAATGTGTTTACTTATTTATTAAACATTTTGTTTAAATGCATAATTTAGTTTTTACATCTGTTGCAAATTTTCAATTTGGTCTCTATACATAAAAACTTGTTCAATCAGTCTTTATACATATTGCAGATTCTTAATTTGGTTCTTGTCGTCATGATGTCGTTTACATATTCTTAATTTATTTTTTATATATGTAGCATATTTTTAATTTGGTTTCTATACCTGCAATTCATTCTTAATTTGGTCCTTGTACATATAACGCATTCTTAATTTGGTTCCTATATTATAGGGATTAATTGCACGTACAGGAACTAAGTTAAGAATGCGCTACAGCTATAGAAACCAAATTAAAAATTTGTAAACAAGGACTAAATTGAGAATCCGTGACACATATAGGGGCCAATTTAATAATTTTTTTGTATAGGGATTAAATTAAGAATTTGTGATACATGTAGGGACTAAATTATATGTTTAACCTAACATTTTTAATAAAATATTAAAAAATTAGTACAAAATACAATATATAATATTATTCATGTTTTGTAGGCTATCCCAATGGAAGGATTTGATTTTGGATTTGTTTTAGGCTTAATTCTACTTTTGGTTGGTTAGGTATCGTAATTGTGTGATTTTGATATTGTCATTGGTCTTTTATTAAATATTAAACAAATTTTGTTTACATATATATTGGTGTGACATAATTGTACTTTTGGTCCTTCACTGATTACGATATCAAAGGAACCAAAAGTATAATTAAGTCACACCAGAATATATGTAAGCAACGCATTAGTTGTCATGTCATTAACATATTATCATTCAATGTCATGTTAGTAAAATTTGTTAAATATTTAACAAAAAATTGATGGAAGAATCAAAATTGTACAATTGTTATATTTGGAGGACATGATTTGCATAATTGGTACTAGAGGAATCAAAATTGCACAATTATGATATTTGAGGGAACAAAAATATAATTAAGCCTTTGTTTTATTAGCACCATTTTGTTAGGGGTGCATTTAGCGGTTGTAAGCGTAGATGTAGCATACAATCATAATTATGAAAACCAGATTAGACCGTCAGTTCAATCGGTTAAACCATGATTCAACTATTTGTTCGGTCCATATCAATGCAAAACTGGCCTACAATCAAACTGTTATAAAATCGATTGTAAACCACTTAAACCAGCAATTACCGGTGGTTTTTCGGTTTTAAGTAGTTTGTCAAAAACATTTAAAACTAGTTCATAGGAATCATCTTACATGTCACCCTGTGCAAAGATTGTATACTGCCGTCTATTTTATAAAAGAGGTGCTCATCAATATTGCACACAAATGATGTGGGACTCAGGTAAGAGTGGGGTAACATTTTAAAAGGAAATGTTAGTAATACACTTTTTAAAATATTCTTCTTAACACAGACTTTATTATTGGTTGAAATTTATTAAAAATTATAAAATCATGAGTCCTTAAATCAGATGTGAAACTCATAAATCTTTGTAATTTTTAAGAAATTTTAACTAATAAAAAATAGTATATTCAAAAGTGTGTTATTGGCATTTCTCTATTTTAAAAATGAGGCGTCACTACAGCACCTTTAGTCATAATCGATCTGGGACTAATTTTTTGAACGTTAAAATTTAAAACCATCTAAAGCATTTTCGTGCAAGGCACAAATGAGAGGCATCACTGTAGAGAATCGATGTGGGACCAACATTCTGAATGTTAAACATTCACGCAAGGCACTTGGATTACAAAACCATCTTAAACATTTTCTCGCAAGGCACAATAACACTTCTAACAAAATCGATGTGGAACTAATTAATAGAACTATAAAACCAATTAAAATTTTATGATAACACAATATGAAATATTTTCACCCAATCGGTATGGGACTAATTAATGAAACTATTAAACAATAAAAATTTTATAATAACATAATATGAAATAGCAAATTGGTTCATATTACCTTTTAAAAAGTTTCTATTTTAAGTTTTAAATATTAATAATAATATAACATGTTAAACTGTACGTGTATTGGTTTAACTTATCTTTTATGTCTTAATAACCTAATATAATATTATATAGTTAGTCTTAATAAGTATTATGTTTTATTTCTTTCTAAAATATTGGTTGAACTTAATAATTAAAAATATTAGTATTGGTTTAATTTAATATAAACATGTTTAAAAACATACAAAATATCATATTATGAAATAATTATTATGCTATTTTTTAACATTACTTAATTATTTAATTATTACCAGTTCAATCACGGTTGGACAATTGAATCTTAAACTGGTGTTGTCACCAGTTCAATGACTGATTCGGTTTTCAAAACATTGCATACAATAGAATGGAAGGTTGTAATTTTTCTTTTCTTCACAAAAAGATATTCCATATTGGGCTCGTAGAGAGGCACAATGTTGGGGTGTGACATTCTAAAGCAAGTTACGATTTTGATGTATATGTGTTTGACATAGTGAGTGTTTAGTATTGTCTGAGACACTTACTGTCAACATATATGTCACTATGGTGATTAGATGAGCGCCTTAACTATAACTAGAGTGTATTAGTTCATTGAAAGCCTGTTAGGAAACTTGGCCCAAAGTTGAGAAGTCTCAATTGATCTTGAATTCATCTAAAAACCTCTCTCATTTAATCATTCCTTACAAAGCTAATCTAATCACGCGTTTAAGAGATAATGCACTCCAAAGCGTCAAAGCACATCACCTTATGCTTTATGACATCAGGTACTTTGGGACAGTGACAGAATTAGCCCCGATTATTAATCTAAGTCCAAGCTTACAAGCAACTAATAGCTCTTCACCTTTGAGGTCAGAATGGGGCAACTAGTGGATGATTGCTCATACTGGTTAGCAACCACCCTTTGCCATCCCACACCTATACATATTAGAACTTTCCTCACAGTAAGGTATCTTCTTCATCCTAAAATACTTACTTTGCTAAAATATCTTCTATCTTGATTTTTGGAGTCCACCCACCATGCTCAGTCGTGAGTAGAGTAGCAATCCACACATTCGAGTGTGGGCCTGATTTAGGCCACCTTGGATAAAAAATAAATAAAAAAGCTAGCTTTACACGCAATGATATGCTAGGGCATTATTTCTCTTCACCACGTTTCACTAAAATTGTAATTTAATTTCTCATCGCCTTATTTTGCACTTACACTTGTGTGTAACTTGTGCAGTGCTTAATTAAGTTTATTTCTTGAATGTGGAATCAACAATGATACATGTGTCTTCTACTTCCAACATTTGTGCTTTTACTAACCACAACCAAGCATTTAAGTGTAATGATACAACGCACTTGAGTTAACGTTAAGGATATGTGATGGGCATAGAAATTTTTAGAACACCGAGGACATTAGAGCCAAAATACAAGCTCTTTTAAACAAATGGTGTTGTTGGACGAAATCCCCTATGTGGAAGATGGGTCAGGTTGATTAATGTTAGTTTCTTTATTTTTGGTGCAAATGGTGGGTTAGGTTTGAGTGAAATTGTTGTTGGTAGTAAAGGCTCTATGTTAGGCCCATTAAATGTAAGAAGCTAAGGATGCAAGCACAGTTTTGTGGACAGGCTTTAGCTTCATGGAGTTAATACGTCAATAATGCTAGGTTAAAGGGGAAAAAATATGGAGCAAAGAAATGGGGAAAAACTTAATGTTGAAGTTACTGATGGAGTAGGGAAAATGGTCAGTGTATGTTAATGTGTGAATTTAATAAGAAAATACTAAATTTGAACGAAAAAATTCTGACTAAAAAATTTAAAAAGAATTGTGTTGGAAACAAAATGAAATCTCTTCCTGTACTAGTATCTCGTTTGAATCAATCTCTAACATCCATGTACATCTCGTACCCACTACGTAGGGCCTCAAAATCGACCTTGGAGAAATGATGCCATTGTGGCATCCTCACCATTTCATGTTGGGTACAAAAAGAAGTAGCGATTCTTAAAGCCCTTCACAGACTAAGAGTAAGTTTTAAAGATCTAACCTGAGTTTTGAATGGCTAACCACCCTTATCGACTTGTTTCTTTGTCCTTGGACTGTGGTTTTAAGAAATGGAAAAAGACCAACAAGGGGCTAGTCAACTTGTTGCCCAAACAGAGAAGCTCAAAGGTCCTAACAAAACCTCAATCGTTAGGGTGTAATTAGGAGGGAGCCATCATGAGGTGTTAGAGCATATCTTCAAATTTAGAGAAAAGCAGACAAATCACAATCTTAGTAAAGAACACTTCATATATCGTCAGGAAATGCACCTCTTTCTCTCCTTGAGTGCATGTCCTTTAATTTGGGTCAAGCAACTAAAATGTCCATTTGACGCATTTCATTTGAAATGTGAACGACGTTGGTATAAGTTGGCAACTTGTTCAAATCAACCCCCCACGTCCGTGTACATCATAACAAGGGCCTTTAAATCTACCTTGGAGGAATTGTGGGCATTTGGGGCCAGGGGAAAATTCTCCCCGAGCAACAGAAGGATCCTCTATTTGCTTATCTCTGACTAGTTTAGAGGATTTAGGGTGTCACCAGAACTTGAATTAGAAATGGTTAGAAAGTGAGGAAACATCCTCACAAGGTTAATAAAACCTAACACATCTTCTCGAGTTACCGACCTGCCACAATTGGAATGTAGGTTGATAATCACCCCATCAATCTGCCAGTCAAAGAATACCCTTGAGACAAGAGGAAGGGGCACACTCCTCAAAGAATACCATTGACCTTGTGCCTTGTTGGTCAAAGGTCCTCCACTCCTGAAGTAGGAGGGTCATTGTTCACAATAGCCCTATCAACAAAAGGACTAGGGACATACCTTTTACATATTTTCATAGGAAAAGAAGGAAAATGATACTTGACAAAATGAGCAAATGGGGTCTTTTCTTTGTCTGAGAATGGCATGATGACTCCTTCACTAACCACCAGAAATCGCAAAACTTGGAAGCATGAAGTAACAAATAAAAAGTACAGAAATGGTGTAATATTCAGGGAAAGATAAAAAAAGACACAAGAAGCATCAGACAAACAAATGAAAAAGAATGAACAAAGTGTGGAAGAGTAAACGAAAATGGTGTGCCAAGGTTTTAGAATTTAAGGCCATTGTGACTTAGTGTGCCTTAAACCCTAGGAGTACACAAATGCAACCCAATCGAAAAGAAGACCCAATTCTTTGTAGTGGAAGCCCATTGTCGAAGGTAACCTATTAGAGGCAACCAACATGAACTAGCCCAAATGTATGTCAACAATTATATGTAACAAGCTTCAGATCTCAATTGAATCACAATGAGCATCAAACGCGTGAATTTTTATGAGTCGCCTCCTTATGTCAACATGAACTACCAACTTATCCTAACCACAGCCCCCAAGGCTAGAATGCAAGTTGACGGAATGTCCAGACTTCCACTAAACACAACTCTAACTAAAAAACATACAGATATCAAAAATTGTTCATCAACAAATTCTAACCACCTAACGATTTTTAACAACCCTCTAAACATAATAGAAACAATTAAAGGCATTGAAAATACATTTCCCGCCAAATGATATGTCAATTGACCCATATTAGTTTCAACATAGTGAGCTATGCACTCATTTTAATTCTCATAACAACTCTACTCTTTCACCGACTTGAACATTGAAATCCTTGCAAGTGAACCACCCACCATTGTCACTACCAAAAATCATTGCTAACACTACAGAATAATCTCTCAAGTCCACCGCAATGTTCAAGAACTCTTGGCAAACACTAGCTCGTAATCAACTTGTTCTAGGAGTTATCTTGACCCCCAACTATCTAAGTCGATTCACCTTCAACAATCGTCCTTAAACACCTAACACCGACACCTGTTCTTAACTCAGCCACTGGGATGAAGACCAACACCTAATGAACTTAGCACACTACCCAAATGCACTTAGCCACGTGACATCCTATGTGACACTAAACAACCCCAACGACTTTTTTCCACCAGAAGCCTCTATATGAAGAACTCATCCTAACAGGTATTCATCTAACCACTCATTCTACAACTTCCACACTTTCTGACTTTGGCATTGCACCACCAAAGACATCAAGTCACCACCATCAAAGCTCACCGGAGATCAAAACAATTTCCAACTTTTGTTAACCAGTGAAAAAAAGTGTGAAACAAAGAAAAATCCTATGATTGTAGTGGTAGATAAAGCAACAATTCAATCATTTTAAATATTTTAGTTATGACCAAATGTTACCACTCAATTACATGCAATGCAGGTACCAACATTGTAGCAAATAAAAGTGTAGCTCAAGCAAGAGACACAAAACTACAAGAAATATGTAGAATCTAGAAGCACTACCATGGGGTTTAGTTATCCAATATCTACAACGGAATACTTTTCTATACAAGTTGTTCTAGAAGATTTTACACCCAAAGTAAATGTCACACCTATGCAAATCACAACGATTTAGCAGCACCTTCTATGTAAGTGATGGCTTCCGCCTCCGGAAGTTGTTCTCCCTCTACCAATCCTTTTATTAAGGTGTTGGCATACGCTTTATTAGGGGCACATGATGGTAGCTTCCCAGATTTGAAACGTTCAATATCAAGAAGTGAACACCTGGTTAAAAGTAACATAAATACCATTCTTATACAGACCATCAATTAAGTCACCCAAATACACAACTACAAAGTATAATTTGTTACTCACGTCATGGTCATTATTGGAATCTGCTGCTCCTTTCCTAAGTAGACAGCATTACCATACCAAGAACCCTGCACGACATCATAAAAAAAAAAAATGTCATGACCAAAAGCCCACATTGAATAAAGTAAAGGAGGAAATAAAATAAATGATAGGGACACGGGGTATACATGCCTTGACAACCTCTAGAGAGTTGAATTCCTTGCCAGAGATAGCATTCAGGGTAGTTATATCAAATAAAGGAGAGTCTGCATTAAGGCTTAAACCATTTTCCTGAAATAAAATATCGTTGTACTGCTCTAGCCTGTAACAAATGTGGACGTGAATGTAAAGTCAAGACCTCCAATGGATACATAAACAACCCCCTTCACCCCCCAAAAAGAAATGAGCCAACAATGTCATGCTCTGACAGGAAAGCTTTGAAAGAGCCAGATTTTCTGCTAATAGAAGCAGATTTGAACTAGAGAGATTTACTCACGAAATTTTGTACAGGCACATGTAGGTGTTGTGTTGAAAATTTTTTTCAGGATTAAGAAATGCAACGCCTCCTGGACCCCATGAACGCGATGAATCACGACCAAAAAATATATGACAAGGGAAAGTCTTCCACAGGATCTCCTTTGGCAGAGTTCCATTCATTGAACCAGGACAGTGCTTTTGCATACCTTCCACCTGAATGTCATGCACAAAAATCTTCATAAAAATATAACAGACAACAGAAGAAACAAAGCTACAGAAAAAGAAATAATGGAAGCAAGAAATGAAAGGAAGGTTGTAAACTCTTTATAAACTGAACAATCAATACATATTGATCACCCTAAAGCTAGAAAGCATGAGATTTGATCTTGTCAGATAAGAGAAACTCACTCTTTATAGTATCAATGTTAAATTCCATCTTAAAACCAATTAACATTAAGTGAAGTTGCCCAACAGATATATAAGCTGCACCACAAGAATTGAGGCAAACGATGTGAGACTTCCCAACACCCCCTTCCACAGATGCCTCCCAAAACAGGCGATGCCTACCAGAATAGGCGATTCCTAAAGATAGGCTATAGGCTCTAATACCATATTAGATTCCATCTTTAAAACTAATTGGCATTAAGTAAAGTTGTCCAACAGATATATTAGTCGCACCCCAAGAATTGAGGCAAGCGATGTGGACTTAGGCATCACCTGTTCTGGTAGACATTTGTGGAAGGAAGGTGTTGGGAAGTCTTACATCGCCTGCCTGCAATTCTTGGAGTGCAGCTTATATATCTGTTAGGCAACTTCACTTAATGCCAATTGGTTTTAAGATAGAATCTAACATGGTATCAGAGTCTATAGCATATCTTTGTGAATCTCATATTCCAGTAGGCATCGCCTGTTCTAGCTAGCATCTATGGAGGGGGGTGTTTGGAAGTGCCACATCACCTGCCTCAATTCTTAGGGTGCAACTTATATATTTGTTAGACAACTTCACTTAATGCCAGTTGGTTTTAAGATGGAATCTAATAATCAATGCAGTCACCTACAAAAATTACAATATACTTTTTTTTCAAATCAAAGGACAAAAAAAAAAAAGAACAGAAAAATTCCACGGCTAGCCTACCTTTCCCTTAATAACAATTAGACAGCATTATGAAAAACTGGAAAAAGCTAACAAAAATGAATAACTTTCCAAAATTTGACTATAAATAGCATAAATGCTGATGGAAAGATTGAAATGAATGAAAGATAATCATTTGATTCATAACTGTATTATTGTTTACCAGTTTATATATTTATAGGATTTTTATTATAGGATGTTTATTTTGGCATTGGAGGTCCCACCAAACAACATTTGACAGCAGCAATTCGCTACCACAAAACCGAGGTGATGGTGCCTCATAAATTGGGATTTTTCTTCAGAACCAAGTTTCAATTCTTATACAAAGGGACCATTAGTTCAATATAGAAAGCAATATGACTTGAATGTTGCATTACCTGTCCACCTGCTAGGTAGCAATATAATCTGGCTTTCCACATATTTGATCCATATGAGGCATACCATATATAAACATTTGACAATTCAGATCGCCAAGAACTAGAAACATCAGTCTCTTCATCTGCATCAAGCATAGAACTTGTCAGGTAATAAATAAGTGAAGAAAGGTCTCTATTTACCATCCTTTTGCCAATGTATTGCACCAACTCCAGCGGATCCAAACCCAATCCGGAGGACCAAAAAAAGTCTTACGGAACACATCAATGGCCAAAACTTAAGGAGTTAAAATTATATTTTGTAAAAATAAAAATTATTAAAACTTCAGGGGTGTTTCTCAGATTTTAAAAGATATCTTAGGATCTTGGTTACCGGTATCAACTTTCAGTTTGGAAAGTGGTTTTATGACATCCTCAAGAAGTTCTCCAAGATTTTCTGAACTTGGTGCACCCTTATTATCCTCAGCCTCAGAGCTCAAGATAAGAGTATGCTGCAAAGGCTAAAAAAAAAAATCAGCAAAAAATTTAATGAGTTTTTGCCCATATACAGGATGGAAACAAGATACACCATCACACAAAAAGGAATGGATACAAGATATACAACAATTAAGCTAAACGAGTTTGGAATTTTAGTTCCACCAAAATTATACACAATTTCACACATGCATGACTCATTATTATTGGATCACCATAGTCTGATGAAAACTGTACCATAACCAAAATTGTATGTATTTGGCAAGCATACATGAGAAAAGACAAAGATTGTTAATCATTTGATCAAAACAAAGATTCCTAAAATAGATGAGTTAGGTATCGCATATTAACTCAACTGCCACGAGACTTTTCAAAATAAGACAGTTTTCTAATAAAACGTCATGATTTGCTTCAAATTGGGTAAGCCAACAAAGGCCATTAGGCAGCATGCCAATAACAATTTGCTCATTACAAAGAACTTAAATATAATTTACAGTAATCAACCTTGATATCGAATTTATAGTTCTCCTGAAATTACAAATTACACAAAATTAATAAAACTACTTGAACACTACTTGATCAGGATTATTTAATTTGTATTTCTCACTTATATAACCTCACAACTTATAAGTGATTACACTGAATACTAAAAATGAAAGTATATGTATCACATTAGCTATTAACTATGAAAAAACAACAATTATGGAGAGTACATTACCATAGGTGGTGCCATTTGTGAGATTAACTTTTGCGGTAATTCACATGCAAGTGTAGGCCAAAAGGGACTTAACTTCTGGCAAACCTGCAAAATATGCATGCCACTTTAGCACTAAAAGGATCTCCTGTACATCTTAAGTAACATAAATCTCACGTGTAACTGGTAGGAAAGAAATGGATAACCTCCCCCTACCCACCAGGAAAGAGAAAAATAAGTTCTTTTATCTCCCTAAGAGAGGGAAACAATAAATATCAGTATCACATGTTCTTACCGCTTGAATCACACGCCATGTAGACTCAAATGGATAGGCCTCCGAGGATCCAATAACAGGCTTGTCTTCTAGCAAAACTTCCACACAAGCATGCATTGATTTTGCAATGGAATCAAGATTATATCCTCCTTCTAAAATCAGTACAATCCTCCCTTCAGCAAAATTCATCAACTGAAGTATAGAAGGGAAAAGCATATGTAAGTCTTACAGACACAGTGATCAGCGTGTTAAACTTGTCACAGATATTTTTTTGAAATTTAAATTAATGAGAAGTACATCATAAATATTAAAAAAAATGGCAGCATAGTTGAAGAAAAATCATATGCCAATAATGATAGACCAAGAAAATAACCAATACATGTACACCTACATATTTAATTCTCAGTTTTGCTACTAACTACACTTATCTTCAAAATATAGCAGTTTTGTTTTATCAAGAAAGTAGCATACTAGCATTACAATAAACATATGAAGGAAGTAATCATGAAAAATCAATATTTTTAGAAGTAACCTTTTTCAACAGAACAGAGTAACCAAATGGTGTGACACGACATCCTCCCAGAGGGTCACCAACAGCTGTTACATTTAAAAAAGTAAGTAAATATTACTTATTACACTTAAAAATAATAATAAACTACCACATCAACTGACCCAAATGCAAGGATCAGCCCCTTCTTACACAAGTAAACTAGACTTCAAGAACAAATGCTTGCTAACAATCCTCCAAAGCAGTATAAAGAATGAGTGATCCCCCCACCCAAAAAAATAAAAGAAAATCTCAAATTTAAAAATGACAGACCTGCATCAAATCCAGCAGAAACTATAATTATGTCTGGATTAAATTCTTTGGCCACAGGAAGCAAGATGTGGTCCCACACTGCAAAGTAATCAGCATCACCACATCTCCCATTCTCCCAGGGGACATTTATATTATATCCAGCACCTGCTCCTTCTCCAATCATGGTATAAAATCCATCATCCTTAGCTGGATAAAAACTCCCAAAGTCATGCCTGCATGAATAGAAAATTTGATATGATTGAGGATCAAGTGATCAACAACGAAAGTGATACAAACCACAAAACAAAATTTATCTTTAAGTCCTTAAGTCAAAAGCCCTTCTCAGAGATCCAACCGTAAATCACTAGTTTAAAGAAGGGGAAACAATCTAGCAGTCAACTAGCGGTCAAGCCCCATTACATTACCTAACAGTACCACAAGAACCATAAGCAACAAATTTTTACAGATTTAGAAGTGCTAAGAAACAATTACAAGATCACCAACCAGTAAAGCTGGCCAGAAAATATGTGAAAATAATTAACACACCTGTGAACGGAGAAGAATAAAACTCGAGAATCATTCCAGAACATTTTTTGAGTACCATTTCCATGATGGACATCCCAATCAACAATTAAAATTTTCTTCACACCTAATTCTGGCTGTCATTCAGATGGCAAAACGAGAAAAATAAAGATGGCAATAAAGCAATTGAGTGTTAAAGGCTTAAAATTCTTTTTAAATATGGAAGTAATAGGTGTTACGTTACCCACTCTTTCATCTAAGAGATATCTTGCAGCAATTGCCACATTGTTGAACAGACAAAATCCCATAGCTTCATTATGTTCTGCATGATGACCTGGAGGCCTAATAATGGCAACAGCAGAATCCAATTCCCTGCTTGCCACTCTTTTAACAACCTACTTGTCAAAACATCTTCAGTTAGGTTCATAATTTATATGAATAAGGTACAAAGCTTATTTTAATCAGATTAAGCATAAGGTCTGCAGAGGGTTAGATATATTGTACGCAGCACCACTGCCACAAAAGAAGAGGCATTTTTGCAACTAGAACCCATGTCCACCACGTCACAAGGCAACAACCATATTATACACCAAAACAGAGAGAGAGAATATATAGAAAGAAAAAAACATTGCTCCCTCTGTCAAATTGTAACAATTTAATAGATTTAACTGTAGAAATCTTAGCCAGAAATAAAAATTATGAAGTCCAAATTCCATAGCAGTTAGTAAATTTCCTTTTATGCAAAACTAAGTAAGACGATATCAGGAAAAGCTTCAGTGATCTAAGATA
Organism: Spatholobus suberectus; assembly: GCA_004329165.1. Taxonomy (NCBI): domain Eukaryota; kingdom Viridiplantae; phylum Streptophyta; class Magnoliopsida; order Fabales; family Fabaceae; genus Spatholobus; species Spatholobus suberectus. The sequence goes on from CM014734.1 coordinate 19,617,867, forward strand.
TTAAACACAGACACGGCTATCAATATGACCAAAGACAATAAAAGTAAACTCGAAAACTGAAAACAGGCAATAATACAGCATATTCTCATTTAATGAACAACACAAAAATCTCAGAAGTTTGCATTATATAAATAATCCTAGTAAATATCACCTCAACCGCAGAACCAGCAGCAAAGTAAGCAGCTTCTGATGAACCTTCGTTAAAATATATAGAATTCAATTTCGAGGCAATCTTGTGCCTCTGCGAGTCGAACCGCTTTGAGCTTATGTTCTTAATCAGCTCTACATGATTTTTGGAATGCACTAACAGTATATGCTTGTCTTCAGCTTCTTTGGCTTCCAAAATCACACATCTGGAATATGATAAAGTAAATAAAACAGCAAGATTATTGAGAAGAGAAAAGAGATTTTGCGATGTGAAACCCTAAAAAAAGGCGCATGAATTACCGGCCGGGAATGCCGGCGCTTTCGAGTTTGTTCCAAATAGCCCTAATTCGATTAGGGGTCTCATCATGGTACTTGTCGCCTGTTATGTGGTGCTTACACATCCTCTCGTCGTATAGTAAACCCACGCGGCGTTGACCGTTGACACTGCTTTTGGTACTCTTCTCACTCTCAAGCTCCATGGTTTCTCTCGCAGCTTCAGCTATTTTTCAGTTTCTATCACTCTGCTACTGAAGCCCCCGTTCGTGCGTCGGATCCAGACAGTGAAGGAAAGTATAATCAAGAAGGAAGTGATCTTGAATTTGAAACGCAATTCTTTCCGCTTAGATACCTTTTTGCCATCAATTTCCCCCCATTTCTCTTTCGAAGGAGAGACACAAGACAGAGAGTTTATTTATTTGATTGGTTATCAGAGGGGAACTCTTTCTGTTTCATTCACAATTCGATTTCATTTCGGATTTCCGTGCTAATTAATGAGTGACTTTTTTATGGTTTTTTGTTCACTTTTTTAACTCAATGTAGAGTATAAGTTAAAGGATAAAAATTAAAAAAATATATATATATATATATTAAAAATAAAAAAACATATTAATATCAATAAAAAATGGTAATTTTTACTTTTTAAATATGTACTTGGTGTCTTGGTGCATTAAAAAAACGTTTTTTTTAACATTATGCTAAAGAATGGCTTAAGTTATATTTAAATATTAATAATTCGTAGAATGAAATAAAATAAGATAAAATTCTTAAAAATAGAATATATTATTGTTTTGATATTTTATAATATATAAAAAGCGATGATTTTATCTAATACTTTTAAATTGAAAAAGAATAAAATTGTGTTAGTGAATCAAAATAAATGGGAAATGTTTAATAAGTTATATTAAATTAGTACATTTAAAATATTTATGTTAGGTTCAAGCATATTTATAAATTTTTAAAAAGTTTGAATATAACATAACTTTAATATTTAAATGAAATTATCTTAAAAAATTAAGAGAAAATAGACTATACACTGACAATGTAAAACAATTTTATACTGTTATCCAATTACAAACTACCATGTATGGTAAATTTGTTAACTTTTACAATAACTACCTTAAAAAAATATACTAACAGTGATTTCTAATTGGTTAACAGTATAAAACTTTTTACACTGACAGTACATAGCTATTAAACTAAAAAAAAATAGTATTGTTACATATATAACAATGTTTAAAAAATATATTGTTAAGAACTATATTTTAGAAAGATCAATCCTTTATAACATAGCGATTTAAGATTTAAATTTTTACTGTAAGAGGTATTCATATTTAATATTCGATCATATTCTGAATGAGGGTGTCTCCAACGGATGATACATGGGTAAAACTTAAAAAAAAAAAATCAAATTATGTAGCCTTTTAAGAACTATTTAATGGCCATTGAAGTTGTGATCTTTTAAAAAAATGTGTTGTCTTGTTTAAATTTAATTTGAGACAATTCCAATGTTAACATAATGAATCATCCTTTAGTATAAAAATGAATAACATAAAACCAATTCGTGTGGTGGCAATGGTGGTGCAAGTGATGATGGTGGTGTCGATGTTGGTGTCGGTAGTGGGAAAGACCATTGTCATATATAGTGATTTTTTTTTTTAAACTAAATTCTCAAATCCTTTTTTTTTAAATAAATATAAAAGTGTTTTAAAATTGAGTTAAAAACAATTTTAGTTCAATTTTAGTCAAACTTTGCATTTAAAAACCAAAATCAAAAACTTGCAACCACCTCGTGGGTCCTAAATAAAGCAATATATCAAGGTTATTCCAAACAACATTTTCAAAAAAAATTAAAATAAAAAATTTATTCAAAACAGAGGAAAATCATTGACACAAATACAACAAATTTCTAAAAACCAACTATTCTCCAACATTAAATGAAAACTCAAAACATTTATAGCACCTTTTTTAAAAATTTGAATTTAAGTGAATTAATTTAATATTTTTTGGGACCGACTATCATAAAGACTTTCTTAGTTTCTTGATATACACTCTATATGTTAAATGAGAACAACTATCTTGAACGAAAGCATTTTTAGCTGTTATTCTTTAACGAGAGCGTTTTTAGCTGTCATTCTTCAATGAGAGCGATTTTAGGGATTTTTTTAGCCTTTTATTTCTTTCAATCTATCATTTTCAATATCTTTAGTTCTAAATTGAATTTTAATATTTTTAAAAAAAATTATCAATAATTAAAAATTAACACTGTATTACAATAATTGTTTATTATAAATTTAAATTATAACTATTAGTTCAAAAACATTTATTTATTACAAATTTTAATTATAATATAATTTATATATTCAAAAGTACTTATTTATTATATAAATTAAATATTTATTCTGTAAAATACACAAGTTAAAATACTAGTTATATTTAAATTAAATATTTTTTCTAAGTAACCTTGTTAAAATGATTATAACTTGAGTTAAAGTTGTTGTTTTTGAGTCAAACGAATTTTATTAGAAAGACTATTTATCCTAGTATTAGTTTAACAAATTTTGGAATTTTACCACAAACATTTTAATCTCAATAAATTCATGACCACAGCTATTTTGTTATAAGCTTTAAATATAGACGAGTTAACTTTAACTGACCATAACTTGAATTATCTGAGTGATATTTATGTAAAACCAATTGCATTTGAAAGAAATATATAATAGTTCTATCCTATTAATTTCATAATTTATATGATTTGAGGATAAATTTTGTCTTGGAGGTCACTCGAACCTATGGCTCTAAGCCGGTGCCACCTATTCCAGTATTAGCATCGCTAGTGTATCCCGGCTCATGATTCCCTTCTATCCCGGATCAATTCTACTTCAACCTCGGTCCGGCAATGAACACACCTAGTGGCAAGGAATGCGTGTAGTTGGGCACCCAAACGCATAGTGCCACGTGGCACCCAACTTTAGTAGAATTTCCTTCCAAAACGCCTTATATAAAGGACTCCACACCCATTAGGTAGGTACGCTCTCTAATATTCCCTCATACTAAGACCAATATTGACTTAAGCATCGGAGTCCTTGCAGGTACTACCATCAAAGACGTCAACAACCATCGTGGGAGCTCATCGGAGACACATCCTTGTGTTCACCACAAAACAAATTTCAATGACGAATTAAAGTGAGCTTAAAACTATGGTTGGTGGTTGATTTAGAGATATATGCAAAAATGAAAGAAATTGGAAATCAAAGACATTTCATTATTATGAGATTTTGATAGAGAATGATACACCGATGAAAACACTTATGGAATGACTTAACAATCTAGTAGTTTTGATGTAATTGGTGTATGTGTTCAAAATCATGCACGACACATGGATGTGAATTTATATTTTTAGAATGTTGTTGGGGAGATAGTTACACTCTTAGTGCGCGTGAGAATACAATAATGGAAGTCATGATAGTCTTTGAGGATGCATGTTGTGCGATACTCCCCAAGTGGGCTAGGTGGTTCTTTCCTATGTCGTGATATATGAAATATAGTATGGTGATTTGGAAGACTCTCCTACTCAAGATTGATGATATAGTATTTTGGTACAACCTTTGTCATGAAATATGAGGTTATGAGATTTGTACTGTGAGTTAGGTTGATGAATGTAAAACATGTTCTCCTAATCACTTCTCTAATCATAAGATTTATCATAATTGCATTTCATTTGATACATGAAATGCAATGCTTAGGGCCCATTCATCTACTCCATGAAAGATATCATAATTGAAGAAGTAATCAGGAGAACATGTTTCGTATTCATTAGCCCCACCAACAATGATGGTTGGCTCAGTTTGCAAGATTAATGCATCAAAGCAAAGATATGAGTTTGATTTTTTGTTTTGGGGCTACTATTCCCATCCCTTTTTTTTTTTGCTTTTTTCACCCCCTACTTTTACAAAAATATAATCAATTATTATTGTACCCTTACTTTCTTTTTACTATCTCTCTCTTTTTCCCACCCTCAATTTATCAACGCAACAGAAGTGCGTTTCTGTTGTGTATCAAACTTTGATACACAACAAAACGCGTTTCTGTTGTGTATAGTTCTAAGATACATAACAAAAACGTGTTTTCGTTGTGTAACTTTGATACACAATGGAAACGCGTTTCATTGTGTTAATTTTTTTGAAAAAAATTAATTAAAATGTTAATAGTGATATAATTTACCATTTTTAATATTAATCATATTAATTATGATATAGATTATTATTTTTAATTGAAAACAAATTAATTACAATATAATTTACCCTTTTTAATAGTAATCAAATTAATTATGATACAATGTTAAAAAATACATGATAAAAGTTACCATTTTTAATAGTAATCAAATTAATTATGGTAACTTGTATCGTAATTTTTTAAAAAGTGTATCATAATTATTTTGATTACTATTAAATAGTAATCAAATTAATTACAATACAATTTTAAAAAATATATGATACAAGTTGTCATTTTAAATAGCAATTGAATTAATTATGGTAACTTGTATCGTATATTTTTTAAGATTGTATCATAATTAATTTGATTACTATTAAATGGTAATTAAATTAATAATGATGCAATTTTAAAAAACATATGATACAAGTTACCATTTTTAATAGTATTTAAATTAATTATGATAACTTGTATTGTATATTTTTTAAAAGTGTATCATAATTAACTTGTTTACTATTAAATAGTAATTAAATTAATTATGGTGCAATTTTAAAAAATATACTATACAAGTTACCATTTTTAATAGTAATCGAATTAATTATGGTAACTTGTATCGTATATTTTTTAAAAGTGTATCATAATTAATTTAATTACTATTAAATGGTAATTAAATTAAGAGTTTAATGATTATGCATTGTCAATGTAAAAAGTTTTACACGATCAACCAATCATAAATTATCGTTGTTATGACATTTAAGGTAATTATTATAAAAGTCAACAAACTTAGCATACATGGTGGTTTTTGATTGGATGACAGTGTAAAAAGACTTTACACTGTTAGTGCATAGCCTATTTTCTCTTACATTAATAATGATACAATTTTAAAAAATATACAATACAAGTTACCATTTTTAATAGTAATCGAATTAATTATGGTAACTTGTATCGTATATTTTTTAAAAGTGTATCATAATTAATTTGATTACTATTAAAAAGGAAAATTTGCATCATAATTAATTCAATTATTATTAAAAATGGAAACTTGTATCATATATTTTTTTAAAATTATATCATAATTAATTTGATTATTATTAAAAAGATAAATTGTATCATAATTAATTTGATTTCATTTAAAATGGTAATCTATATCATAATTAACGTGATTAATATTAAAAAAGGTAAATTATATCATAATTATATTTCAATTTTTTTTTAAATTACACAATGAAAACGGGTTTCAATTGTGTTAAGGAGGTGTGCCCTTCATACACAACGGAGGAGGTGCACCCCCTCAACACAACGAAAACGTTTTTCCGTTGTGTATTTTGTACAACGAAAACGAGTTTTCATCAAGGTTATTTTTGAGAAAAAAATTAACAAAATATATGGGATGAAAAAAGCAAAAATTGGGTGGGAATCACAGGCCCCTTTTTGTTGGTAGGTGTTCTAGACTAGACAAATGCAAGCCTAATCCATAAAGTTAGTCCACCTTGGCCCAAAACACACACCAACACAAAAGTTCGTAAGAGCAAGTGGGTTGAAGTTCATAGTAGGACTTACTTGCGAGGTGAACTTAATATACCCTAAAATAAAGAAGAAAATTTCAATTAAGAATAAATTGATAACCTATATCTCCAAAATAGGTAAAAACATTAATAGGGGTATTGGATCTTACATCATCCACCTCAACCCATATCGGGATATCTTTATAAACAGATCATCACCAACAATGTTAGGTATGCGTTTATTATAGTTACCATCATTCTGCCAAAAATCTAGTTGACTTGAGTGTTTGAGTGTATTTGCAAGCACCCCAATTCATCACTATTTATTTCAATCGCACATAAGGAGGGAACCATTGTAAGAGTGTTTTGAAATTTAGTCAAAATCAATGTCAGACATCTCGGACTAGTTCAATAGGTTAAATGTAAATAGGGATGATTTAATTTTGTAGCATGTCTTGGCTTTGGAAAAATACATCTCCCTTGTTATTTTTTAAAAATAGAAGAAAGGAATTAAAAATCAATCACTAAATTAAGCCATTGTCTATTTTGACATTGAAAATTCAATTATGTAATTTATGTATGAATTTTTTTATTCATATATTTTCTTATGAAAATACATGCTATATATATATATATATATATATATATATATGTATGTATGTATGTATGTATATATAATAAAAAATATTAATATACTTAAAAATAAAAAAAGGGTCACACACATTTGTAAAAAAGAAAGGCTAACATGGGTACTTCATTTTGTAAATAAAATTCGCTTAACGATATATTTTTAATGAGACTATTGAGTAATTAAGTTAATTGTATATGAATAAAAATGTTCGTTTATGATAGAAAGTATGTAGAAATTAATTTTAAATATTTAATATGATTTAAATAATTTAATTTTATAATTTTTTGTAGAAAAAATAATAATTAAAATAGATAACAACGCTAATAGGTCTGAAAAAAATTCAGGCCAAATTGGCCTAGTGGCCCCCATAGGGTTGGGCTGGGCAAAAAAAAAAAGAGGCTCAGACACAAACTGGCTTGGCCTGCTAAAGAGCGATGCCCGGGTCGGCTCGCCCAATTTGATAGCTCTAGTTTTTAGCTATCATTCTTCAATGAGAGCGTTTCTAGAAATTTCTTAACCTCTTATTGCTTTCAATCTATCATTTTTGATATTTTTAATTCTAAATTGAATTTTAATATTTTTTTAAGGAAAATATCAATAATTAAAAATTAATATTGTATTATAATAATTGTTTATTATAAATTTAAAATATAATCTATATGTTCAAAAATATTTATTTATTACAAATTTTAATTACAATATAATTTATATATTTAGAAGCATTTATTTATTATAAATTTAAGTTATATAGAATAAATATTTATTCTGTGCAATACATAGGTTAAAATATTAATTATACTAAAACTCAATTAAAGTTAGCCTAATGGTGAAGAATAGTTTCCACAAGGTCTTAAGTTTTAATCTTATTGTTATCATTGTACACAAAAAAAAACAAACTAAAAAGCAAGAAGCTTTGTGCACCAATGAACAAAATGTCAAAAACTTAACTTCTCTATCATAAAAGCCACTATATTTATCCCCCCTATATATTAAATTAGAGCTTCTATCTCTCACGAGAGCGTTTTTGGTTGTCATTCTTTAACGAGAGCATTTTTGACACTCATTCTTCAACGAGGGTGCTTTTAGCTGTCATTCTTCAATGATAGTATGTTTAGAAATTTTGTTAATCTGTCATATCTTTAATCTATTATTTTAATATCTTTAGTTCTAAATTAAATTTTAATAATTTTTAAAATAAATTATCAGTAATTAGAATGACATTGTATCACAATATAAATTATATATTATAAATTTATAATATAATTTATATGTTTAAAAATATTTATTTATTATGAATATAAATTATAATATAATTTATATTATATATTCAGAAGTATTTATTTTGTACAGTATAGGTTAAAATACTAATTATATTAAAAATCAATTAGAGTTAGCCTAACGATGAAGAATAGCTAAATTGTTATTCTTTTTACAGTAAAAGGATTAGGTGCAATTGTTATGCTATATCATATTATAAATTTTTTTACTATGCATGATTTTTAATATGACTATTTTATATATGTTTTTAGCTTATTTTATATTTTTATAATTTATTTTTATTTATTATTTAATATATTATATAATAGTAAAATATATCTAATTTTAATTAATTTAGTTATCATTAAATTTTTTATGATAATTCATTATAATAAAATTTACATAATAGATTTGACTCATGAAGTGCACAGGTTAAAACACTAGTTTTATTAAAATCAATTCTATCAATTTTCAACACATTGCATATGCTGATGCAGAGCGCATTTAGAAAAGCCTACATGTATGTTTGGGCTTCGGGCCCCATTTTCACACACACAAAAAAAAGCTTACATGCTTCTGCAGTCTGCACTCCTCGGATAAAGTTCGGAAAAATTCAAAAGGTACTTTTATTTTTAAAATAATAATTTTTCTTAATTTATATATTAGTAAAAGTACTTTTCAAACTTTAATCCAAAGTGAAAAACGTTAGGATTAAAAATTTCAGTGGTGCTAATAACTACTGAATATAAAGAAAAAACAGTGACCAATGTAGATCCGCTGCACGCTGGGGAAGATTCGGCAACGTGATTCAAATTTCAATGAACAAAAGCAAGGTACAAGTGAATTAGCAACCCATGTGCCAATAAACAGACATGTGGGGAATACAAGAGAAACAAACAGAAAGGCTTTGATGTACAATTGCACATATACAACCGAACAAACATCAAAGACACCGTTGCATAAAATGAAGAAATAAATATTATATTGGGATGACAAACAAAATTATTTAAGCGGGCAACTGCTGATTGGGAAACACTCCACACTCCACACTCCACACTGAAGCTGACAAGAGAATCAGGCAAGCAGCCCATCCAGAGAATTAAAAAACAGACAAATTCAAAATGGTGTGCCATGTGATCACCCTGGATTTTCCTTTTCATGCTTAATTTTATTGTGCTCCCTACTCTAATGCTTCCAGAAACACCTTATCGACTTGTAACACATTTTGTCGTGCTTTTCCTTTATGCAAATGATTACAGCTCAACAGTTCGACTTAAAGGACCACCCTGTTTGACTAGAACTAGATTACAGTTAATGAGAAACTTGGTATTTCAGATTACCAGCATGTTTGGAAACACCTTCGGGGGCCCAAAAAATCACGTTCACTTAAGAAAAAAGGTAGAAGTTATAACTGGGAGCTGCCATCTAGATGTGCAAAACCACGTTGATGATGCAGAACCAAACACACACTACAAATCTGTTTCTTTATGAAGTCCGCAAACATTGGGCATAACTTTTGCTCAGTGAAAGCGCAGAAGATTCACGGTTCAAATTAGCGTTAGGTTTGAAGCAGTAACCTGGACCTGGTGATATCAACAAGGATTCCCATTCCCTAGTATTTTTATAATTTTTTTTAGGCTAGTACCAAGATTGAGAAAACCCCGTACATAAAAATTAGAGGATGGTCCAATTACGTTGGAAACATACACAGGAGTCTCCAGGTCCACTCATCTCATTGGGAACGTTATGTACTTCGTAGTTCGTACAGAGTTGGAGATTAAGCAGAACAAGCGGAACCAAATTGTTACCAAATTCAATTAATTAATCAAAAACCCAATAACTAGTGGAAGGTGGAGAAAAATATCATAAGAACCCAAAAACTAACGTCCCATGTTCAACACCTAGAAAATAACATTCACATTCATACAGTGACATACGGCATTTTGCAATTTGCACCATATACCCAGTCATTACCACTTTTGTTCTCAACCCCAGCAGAGCATCATGAAGCCAGAAATGAGGGTGATCGAGAACAAACTACTGTCTACAAGTCTAAGCCCACCGTGACTTTCATCATTGATGCCAGATCCTGAAGGTCCCATGCCACTGCCAATCCCTCCTAATACTCCAGGTGTTGTGCTGTATGGAGTAGTGCCAGTGCTAGTGCTGGTGCCGGTGCCGGTGCCGGTGCCGGTGCCGGTGCTTGTTGTTGGAGTTCCAGTAGTAGGAGTGGTGCCCATGGTTGGTGTAGTAGTCACAGGAGTTGTACTAGTGCCTGCAGTGCTGATTATACAAAGGAAGGAACCATTACTCAATCACATGTGGTGTCTCAAGCGGTCCAAAACCACAAAAAACAAAAATAAAATAGCTAACTAGCCACTATAATTTAGTAGGCGGTGAGGGAAAAATTATTATGTGGTCTAAGGATTCCCACAAAATCACCACGTGTTTTGGTCTCGTCTACTCTTCAGGATTATACATAATCAAAATTTTCAATTTATAAGAAAAAGTTAACAAAACTTAATTATGTATCACATAAATAAGACAATAATAATTCTTGACTATTTAATAATTTAGAGCTTGAATAGTTTGAATGAAATTATAACTTCAATGCTCATTACCGTTATTGTGCCCACACTACATGAATGACAGCAAAACATGCTACCAACTATTTTGAAACCAGTAAGTTTTGGACTCAAATTCGTTGACACTTTTTTTTGGCGTTTTGGACTACAATTTGTCGATTTTTAATGCTCATTAAGTTTAGAAAAACTCCATATTCATTCTCAATTCTCAACAACTTTTTTTAAGTTGATAATGACTCCAGGATGAAAGAAGTTTGGTTTTTAAAAACATTCATCACTATTCCACATCAGATAACATCTATTCTAAGATTTGCTTTTTTAAAACAATTGTCCTTCCCTTCCCTTTAGCTTCAGCTGACCGACAATAATGAAAGTATGGACTAGGGCTTGGGTTTGGAAAATTGGCATGGCGAAACTTAGGTCTTGGGTTACACAGTACAGACGTCTACATCAACCCAAACCCAACACAATTTTATTGTTTTTCGTATGACATCATTTTTTATTCTACCACGCCTTAAAAAGGGGAGGTGATTAGTGTAAAAAAATAGTAGTATTATACAAAAAAAAAAAAAACTTTTTACAAATTTGCAGGTTAAAAAAGAAGAACCAGAAGGGAGATAAACTAATGAAAGCGATGGGAAGCAAGAATGGTCATACACAAACATCAAAAATGTCTCGACTTTTCGAAAAGTTGATGGCCCGGATCTCGATGCAAGTCTCTGTCCATCTGGCTTTTGTTTCACCCTCATCATTAAGGATCAAAATTCAAAATTACTGACTGACTCACGAGATATGGGAACAAAATACTCCCACACTGCTCGGTGCTCACCCAAACGCTGTTGTTCACTAACATTTTTTTTTACTATAATAAGATAAATAACTAAGGGCATTTCTGACTCTTTCTTTTTATTGACAAAAAAAGGCAAAGCAAAAAGTTCAGGATAAGAGAGTTCAATTGGGACAAACTTGTCATTTCCAAATAATATTTAATGGCCATATTTTATTTCAAAGAGATTCGAACTTTACTAGAGCATCGGATCCCAATTATTGCAGCATCTTTCATTAAGTTAAAAGTTCAGTGTCTCACTGCAACGGCTATAATCACCAATACACGGGCAATGAGTTGCAGACATCAATAATGAAATTACGATATTGTCAAAATGAAATGAATAAAAAGAAGTTCGTCCACGTTGGATTGGACCACATGTCAAAACAAAATAAATAAATGGAGAAATTAAAGAGGAAGGTTTAAGGGCGCCAGATTTTCTCTTCCTCATAAGACATTGGGTGGTTAGGTGCCAGCCAACCGTTTAAAGAACATAATTTTTTATTTTTTTTTAATTTAAAAAAATTGAGGGCAAATGGTCGTCTAATAAATTTATAAATATAAAGGAATATTTTATTTAGGAATAAAAAACCAAACCAGCTATTCTGCATGTACCCAAAAAATTAGCTATTGTGCTGAATTTATTTTCGTAGTTCAATTCTTTTTCCTTTATCTACATACTTATCCTGCTTTTCATTTTTTTCATCATCATTTTGTACCGATTTTCATTTGCGTAATCGTGGCGGGCTTTATTTACCTGAGTAATTGTTTTGGGTAATGTTTCTTTTACATTTTTATTTTTTTACACTACTTTCACACTTTTCATTTATTACAATTACAAAAAAAGAAAAAATTTTAATTTGAAATTTTCTCTACTTTCTTTTATGATAAGAGAGTAAGAGTGCAGTACTGTTACTTTAGCACCATAAAAAAAAAAGACGAAAAATAATCTTTAATGCGAATGTGAAATTCTTCCTTTCATACATAAATCTGGAATTTATGTCCAAAAAGTAAAGAAACACGACTTCGCGTTTGAATAAACTTTGCGCCGATTAATCTATCTACCACAAGTCGAGAATTTTCACTATAAAGTAACAAAAGTCAAAAGGACAACCCCCTCGTTGCAAACAAATATTAAACTCACTATCGATTTTGATAATACCATGTTCAAAAATGATAAATTTAAATAAACTAACAAAAGTTAATCACAATAATAAAAAAGTTTTCGAAGGAATGTTACTTTATTTTAAAAACTGACCTATGTTTCGACAATTGTAAAATTAAATTATTTTAATAATTAATTATATATATAATTAATTATTGTTATAATTAATTATAATTATAATCAGTTTTTGTTTAGGTAAATTTACTGAAAAACAATTCTAAAATAATTAATTTTGTTTAAATACAACAAAAATAAATTCAGCTTTTGCAGTGGCAAATTACAAAAAAAAAATGTTGTTAGGTAAAACGAGAAAAGAAAAAAAAGATATTAGAAAATTTAAGAGTAATTTGGATATAATATCTTTAAAGGAAAAAAAATTATTAAAAAATAATCATAAACTTCAAATGTTAAGATACAAAATTTTAGTTTATTTTTCAAAAAAAATCTTTTTTACAAATTTGAGCTAATGTTCCAAACACACAGACTATTTCACAAACAGCTTATTCTCTCAAAAAAATAGCTAAAATTTAGAAATTTCAGCTGTCTTAAACATGTTCTTAGTTCACTTTTAATTTTTATTTTTATACATTGTTTATAACCCAAGTGTAAAAGCACAGGACAACCTCCTCCATATACTTAAACAAATCTCTCTCCCCTGAGTGTGGTACGAAAGCTTCAAAAAATGCTATTACACTAGTCCGTTGCGAATATGCCTATTGCAAAGCAATGTCCCACCACAACCCAAAGAGAACCCTCTTTTGTAGATAACTAATCTATGCAAGTGCTCCAGCCCCATTATAATGATAAACAAAAGTAAAAGTTCGAGATCAACACTAACATCACGAAACTAGAAAACCAGACAATCATTAAACTTTAGCCAGAAGAGAGAGGAAAAAACATAAAACCAAAGGAACAACGAGCAAATTGAAAAGCTTGAAGGTGAAGAAGAACATGATGAGTGGATCAAATACATACCTGACGCTTGAAGGGTATACACAACCGCTACTGCCTGCTCGTCAAAAAGGAGGAAAGAAAATAGATAAAAGAGTTTCAGCTACTATCATTGTTCAAAGGAATATATGCGAAGGAAAAGAGAGATTGAGGATTTACTGGGGTCAGATGCAGTAACAGTGGCTGTTCCCGCAAACTCACAGGACCCTTGAGCTTGACCCTTCTTTTGGAAGTAACTATTGACGGCATAGTTACAGTGGGCCCTAACGGTGTTGGGGTTGAAACACGGCCCGTTTTGATGGAGAGGGTTACAGTCAGCTCCAGCTCCACAAGCATAGTCCAACGTCTTCTGCAGGATCGCGTCGCTTCCATCCTTGCAAACGCACCAATTCGCACCTACAACAGCTTAAACACATTGGTAAACAAAGACAACAATGTGACAGGAAAAAAAAAAAAAGGTTTAGATAAGGAGAGAAAAGCCCTTTAGGCATATTTATAAATCATAGTACAGCAAGCTACACAAACAAGGGAAGGAATGTGGGATGTCACGCCCTGCGTATGATCATTACATGACTAAATATGTCCCTAGCTAGGATAGAAGCCTCTTCTTTGAAGATTTTGTGAGAAAAAAGAAAGGACAGACACAGATCCAGTGTTTAAAACATGGAAAAGGGTTTTAACTAAAAAAAACAAGTGAAACTTTGAGGCTTGAGTTGGGAGAGAAAAAGAGAAATGAGTTTGAAAGCATACTTGAAGTGCCGGTGAAAGCAAAAAGAAGCAGTGCAAGAGCTAAAGCAGCCATGCTAGGAGAAGAGCAGAGATAGATTGGTGGAAGCGGCAATGGTGTTTTGAGATTGAGAGAGAGTGTGAGATGAGTTGAGAATATGAGGACAAAATATAACACAGGAGTGTAGATGGTAAAGTTGTGTAATGTGTAAGCGGTGGGATGATACCCTTTGGTGTCGGCTTGTGAATGCTTTTTGTACTTTTGCAATTTCAGTCATCCCCACTACTTAATATTGTTAATAATAGTAGTAAATAATAGTGTGTGTTTGTAATCACGCTCCTCTTTTCTTTACCCTATATCAAGGAAGGAAATAGTTTCATAGGGACTCGCAAAAGCCTAACAGAGTGAGGAGGCCTGTGCAGTGAACGCACCTTCGGCCATTGGGAGTGTGTCCCTGTTTATCTTGGGCCATTTCTTTTGTCATTTGTGCTGCTACGATGGCATCCAATGAGCACGGAGGAGACAAAATAAAGGGGTTTTTGAACATTTTCTTGACTTGGTTTTTGTAAAGGTTCAAGCAGAGTAAAAGTGGGAGGAATTTAACAGCAATAATTAAAATTAACGAAAAATTTTAAGCAATTTGCGAGAAGATTGTGAAATTGTATAAAGAACTAATTTTTGAATTTAATGGCTATACACAATCAATATAAAAAATTTTACACTATCAATTAATTAAAAATCACTATTGGTATGACTTTTAAAATAATTATTGTAAAAGTTAATAAATTTATCATACATAGTGATTTTTGATTGAATGACAGAGTAAAACTATTTTACACTATTTCTTAAGAAATTTTCTCAGATCAGTCCCACCATATAGATATTTTAATTATGTCCCGTACTAACATGGAAATAAAAGATTTTCTGTTGCACACACTTCTTATTAACGGTTCTTTGGACTAGGCTACAAATTTAAAAAACCTCACATGGTCATGGATGATATGTTCCATGCACCATGGTCCCATCTAATTCAATGTTATTGCTAGTTGTACTTGTGGGTAGCCAGAAGTAATGACAGGAGTCTGGACTCCGAACTATCCCCTGCTTCTCCTCTTAATTGAATATCTCAGCTGCACCAACGGTCGAAGAATTTTTTTTTTAAAAAAAAGAGACTAACCAATAAAAATAATTAGTGTGTGAGCTGTGAGAAAAAGTAGTTACGTAACGCAGAGATTGCTTGTGATTAGTGATTCATTAACAATGTAACGTAAAGCGGCAATTAAATGAGAAATGAAATAGTTGCTAACTTTTTTCGCTTAACGTCCAAGGCTATACACCTCATATATGTGGAATGGCTTACTGGGCCATCTAAATTGACATGGACCTAATGAATGGACCGAAACTCCGGGTGTGGGCCGGGACCAAGTCAATCAACACAAATCTGGGTTAGGTCTTATCAGTGAAGACGGTCTATGATTAACAATCACGGACAGAATATTAAATTGATGATCTGGGCCGTTGAAATTGATGACAAAAAAAAGCTATCAAATTAACTTTGACCCGCCAAAAAGCTATTGTATTAACTACATCATTAATAAATTTGTTAACAACCAAAATCCTATCAATAACTCCAGTTTCATTTGTTAGTACCAACATCTATGTGGCACATCTTTTCTAGCAAATTTATATATTTCTTTTTATGGTAGTATAACTTTTAAAATTAGCACTGTTCAGCTATCTGAAACATAATCCATGGAGTATGGTTTTTATTGATATGATATATATTATTTTAAAATATTTCAAAAAGGAAAAAGTTTGGACTTAAAAGAGTCTTTTGGTAAAAAATAGTTCTTGAATGCAACACGTATAAACTCAACAACCTACAGCAAGTTTACATCCCTTCAATGCAAACCAACATTCTCCAAAACCCATGGCCACGCATTGCAGGTGTTATCCATCGGGTGGTGCGTATTACAAAATAGTGAAAATACAAAATGCAGAGGCCAATATATGTTTAATTGCTTATCATGTGGGTCTTGAATATGGAGATGATGAACAAGATTTTCAAAAACTATGAACTTTCAATATGTAATTTATAATTGCAAAATGCAGTTGCTGATGTCAACTTGAGGCACTACTGCACTACCTATTATTCGGAAAGATATCTCAATGCTATGTGGATTTTGGAGCTTATTTTGATTTTTAAGCACCAGCTCGTTTCTTGGTTTGTATGTTATTGGTTAATAGAAATATGATGAATTTCAAAGCACTGTTCCTATAGCAGCATTTCACAGGCAGTAGGGTCACACGATCTAACATATCATTGAGATGTTGACGAAGACTTGATTTAGTTAGAAAGTCTAATATTTACAGTGCACACACAAAAGATGCCTGTCGGTTCCATTTATAATTTGTTAAGGAATTATTCCCAGTCAGCATCAAAGAATCCAGCGTCTTTCATCTCTGAGTAATATGCGTTGTCCAAAAGGAAATCTTCCTCCTGCAGCACATAATATGATGTTCATGCATATACTATAAAAACCAAAAAGAAACAGTAAATAGCAAATAGTGCTTACGTGGAAAAAATCTGCAAGGAAAGTTACGTAAAGAAATGGAAGATACAGAGAGTGATAACAAAGCACAGTGATATCATACAACCTGCAGATGAGAAGGATATCTGTCATTCAGTGCCGAAGTTACAGAGATGATAATTAAGTATCTCTTCTAATTGCAAAGAAGTTATATAGGATTACCAATTGCCGAGGCCAAAGCCAATCCCTGCTAGCCCACAAGCAAACAGTGTAATCACACTGAAGACAAACATTACAGCAACATAGTTGTAGAAAGCTGGCCTTGCTGCAAAAATGACAGAAAATTTTAAGTTGGAATATGAATCCATTTAGAACGTAACTGACAACAGAATTAGAAGTTATACTCACGAGGCAGCTTCTCTCTCCATTTGGAAAAATGTACAAATAAAATGAAGCCATATGCAGCAGCAAACAATAATTTATGTACTATCCACAAACTCCACTTGATCGTATGAGTGCTTCCAACATTGCGATTGAACAATGGGACCCCAAATCCAAAAACGTATATTGCCTGATAAGGAAATGCTTAATCAGCAAAAGGCGAGCCAAGAAAAGAAACCATGCATAAAGGGTGATGACAGTTAAAATCTGTTTAGGGATTAATTAACATCTAAAGAACAATCAACATCTGACAGGACATAAACATTGTGGCACTGTGCCTCATGCAATGAGAAATAGCCATATGGAAAACCATTGAAAGTTGTAACCACTATTACTTTTTTTTTTAGGAAAGAAAAGGAAAAATTCATATTGAAGAGAAAAGAAAAATTAGAAAGCAAGGATAAGTAATCCTCAAAAGAAATGAGAGAAAAGTAAAAAATCACTGTTTGAATAGATCATAAATTAAATGACTAAGTCAAATTATAAAACAATAAAATGTTGTCCCCAACATAACTGCAACAATTTGTCCTAGTTCCTACATGATACATCTCCTAAGGAAGGGGGTAGGACTGAAATTTCTGCTGCAGTTCAGGGTATTCAAACACCAATGAAGCATTACTAAGGAAGGGGGTAGGACTGAAATTTCTGCTGCAGTTCAGGGTATTCAAGCACCAATGAAGCATTACATCGAAGACATATTTATGCAGATATATAATCACTAATTAGTAATTCATGGTTATAAACTTATAATCCTAAAAATTATATTTCCTCATTTATTAAAATATCATGTTTGAATCCTCAGTTCCTCACTGCAATATCTTTTAGATGAACAGTCTTGTATTGTACTAAAACTTTTTCCAGAAGAGTTTCACAACATGCTATTCCCCCTCTCAATATTGTGTCACAATTGTAGCTAATGCTTTGAAGTGATCTGAAAAGCTACTTCAAAGTGAAATTAAAGAGTAAAATCCCAGAAGTTAACAATACCCCATTACCAAAGCATGTGATTAAAGAGAAATATATTTCAATTTTATTAAATGAACCATACTGTATGCCAGTATTTCATCAAGAGAACATAAGCTAGATCTGTCAGACCAGATACAACACATCTAGGTCCCTTTATGTATTGAACTTGACAGCTATGCCAGAAGTCCAGAACTAAATTTAATTTGGGAGGCAAATGAGAGCCATCGGTTATTAGGATATGGGAGTCAAATATGATGATGCGGGCACATTTAGCACTACAAACTTTCCATAAAAAAACTCAGAGAAACTTTCAAGGCTACAAGCCTATGGGTTTTTCACTTCTGAGAAGTTTGAGAGATGCCTAATACTGGCACTCTGGTAGGGATGAATACAGTAAAAAATTGGAAAGCTTATTCAACTTATTTTCTTAAAATAATAATAATAATAATAATAATAATAATAATAATAATAAAATAACTATCCCACTTTGTTAGTATTACAGATATCACATAAAATAATGAAATTTTCCAAAGAATGATAGAGTTGAGTTAAAAATAATATGACAAAAAGCAAAAAGTTCAGAAACATTTCCAAGTAAGCTCACAAAAAGGAGCTTGCAATAAATGCAACATGGCCTTTGGAAATTTAGATCATGGACATTCACTGCAGAAAGAGACTATTTAATACAGAAAGTAGTTGCCACAAACTTATGAACAAGTACTAAAAACATAGAATCACTGCAAAAACAAGTTCACTTATCATTTCAAGGGTAAACGTTTTTTAACATCATGTCTGATGCAAATTGTGTTAGTGGCACCCATTGCCATTCTTTCAAATAAGGTTGCAATCATGGTGATCAATGTTGCTGATATTAACGAATGATAATTAGCCAATTGACTACTTTCCTTCTGCAAATTGCCAATACAAAGGTTGATGGCTTTCTCAGATGTTATATTTGCAATTGCGTGGACAAAATCAAATGCAATACATAAAGGGGAAATTATATGAAACCAAGAAAGAATAACCAAGTCTAGACACCATTCAGTCATAAAAATCCATTTATATTTTACAAAACAAATGAAAATGCATAGCACCAGTGGCAGATCCAAGACCCCGGGTCAGTGAGGACAATCTATTTAAAAAAATAAAAAATAATATAATGATAATTAGCATATATATAAACATAAAGACATAAATGTTAAAATCATAAAATTTTATCAATATAGTGGGTTCAAATATATACAAATAAGGGAGACAAAATATATAAAATTAACATATTTATTTGTAATTTTATCAAATTAAGGGGGTGCATTTGCATACTCTTATTTAATTATAGGACTACCCTTAGTAATGGGTTCAAATATATTAAAATAGGGAGGGCAAAATATAAAAATTTAACATATTTATTTATAGTTTTATCAAATTGAGGGGGTGCATTTGCACACCCTCATTTAAGTGTAGGTCCGCCCCTGCATAGCACATGCACGTACATAACTAATATGAATGAAAATCAGTCTCACCTTAAGAAGGGTATCCACAAAGACAATAATTCCTGATGCAAGGAAAGAGTGTGCCAGAGCTTCCATGCCATTCATGTAGTTATCCTTCAGTAAGAAGGCCATCGGGCTTATCTCTAGACACAGCATACCAGATGCTGTAAATAATGACAGGAGATTCCATGCAACCTCCTTTCCAGGAGAGCACTGCCATGTCTGCTTAAGTAAAAAAGAAAACACATTTGAAAGGTTAAGAAGTTAAAAGAAGCAAATGTGCAAACCTACTGCCAACTGAATGGAAATAAACTAAAGTGATTATCAAAAATTTGTGATGAAGCATACATGGAAACAGGAAAGACTATGACATAGATTCTGCACCCATACAGGTTATTTTCAGCCGTTGGATTTCAAAAGCAAACAGTGACCACTAGCTGAAAATCTTTAAATATAGATTTTTGAAAGCCCACATATGACAGGAAACAAGTCTTCAGCATCAGCGCAGAAGCTACACCATAGCAAAAGCCACATTCATAGTTACCTTGTATGCAATACTCTAAGGTACGGGTATGGGAACATGATGCATGATATGATACTAGGGGGGGGGGGGGGGGGGCGCGCAGTATATTTATGCTATTTGGGTTTGTGGTACATTTCACAATATTACTTGGTATACCCCCAATATAAATTATTTGAAAAATTACATATTACACATGCACGCATGCAAATTTGAAGTAATAATACATAAGAAATGCTAGCAACATACTTCCTATTATTGGTTGAAATTTATTAAAAATCACAAAATTTTGTGAGTCTCACTTCTTATTTAATGAGTTTTACTCATGATTTTTTAGTTTCTAATAAATTTTAACTAATAGTAAAGAGTGTGTTGTAGCCATAGGTGTTGTAGGAATTATGAGTATGTAGTATAGTAAATTAAACATTTTAAATAAAATTTGTCACTTCATCTCTTTTTTCTTTCTTTATGCACTCTCATTTATTGCCAGCTTTTTTTTTTTCCCTCCTTTCTAATATGCTGGTTGACTTAAAAGATAGATCCACCTCCTAACATTACTTTTGTTAATTAAACATTTTAAATAACATTGGTCATTTCATATGTTTTTTTCTTTTTTTATGTGCTCTCATTTATTGCGAGCTTTTTTCTCCTTCCCAATGTGCTGTTGGACATCAAAAGTCCCCTTCCCAGCTTTCACCACATAGAACCACAAAACAGCCACACACACACTCACCAAAGATTAACTAATATTTGCAAAAGAAGTGCTAGTAACACACTCTCTTTTGAATACACTCTTCTTATTGACTGAAATTCATCGAAAATTACAAAATTTTGTAGGTTTTACTTCCTATTTAATGAGTTACACTCTTGATTTTGTAATTTCCAATAAATTTTTTTAACTAATAGTAGAGAGTGTGTTGCTAGTACTTCTCTATTTGCAAATACCCTCCCCTTTCCCACTCATATATTCGTATCACATAGAACAGTGCCCCTTTATTGAGTTTGGAAGCGGAGAGCACCGGAATGAAAACACCCAAACTTGTGCTTCCAGAATATCAATGGCTGCGTTCCACAACAAATTCAAACAAAAATGCAATGCGAACTGAAAAGGGCATCCGATATCGCAGTTCAAACAGGGGTTAAGCAAATTTGGTACCTGTGATCACATCACCTATATGATCTCAACTCAAAACAACTAGAACTCTTCCTTGCAACAATAAAAGCAATATATTCAAAAGAGGAGCGTAATAGAAAAATGGTCATCCGAATAACCCTTTAATCATCAAACAAATTTTGGGGTATCAAGCAATTTCATGGAAAATTCCGAGCCACGATCACAGATATATATTAGCAAACTCCTGAGAAACTGCCACAAATAAACACTACCAAAACCTTGTTCTAAGAATAGCCACAGTCACAAACAAATGCTAGCAAAGTCATCTTACATGAATAGCAATTGCATACACCCCCTTATCCCACCTAAACTTCATAACATTAGCACCCACCCCAAAATGTACAACACTTCAATTTGCCCTACATAGCTCCATAATTTAATACATATCCGCTCTAAAGTGAAGTGATGGTTGAAAATTTGTTTGCATCCCTATGATCTAATGCTCATTACTCAAACCCCGTCTCTACTGGCACAAATTTGTCGCATCTTCCCAAGCAAATAATCAACAGTACCCAGAAAATTAAAAAATAACAGAATATCCAACTTCCCCCACTATTTTCCCTCCATTTTCTCAAATCAGCATTGAACAGAAGAGAAAACATTATATGTAAGTAAAGAGAAGATGTGATGCACCTGGAGAAAAGACCATGCGAGGTTTAAAAGCGTAACGAGCCAGAGGAGGGCATAATAGAAAACGACAACATAGGAGGCTCCACGACAAAGCCTGTTGATGTTGTTCTTGGCGTGCACCATAAGATACAGAACGAACAAAACCGACGAAACGACAAGGAACATGTCGTACCCATCGCACTTCAGATCGCTGCCAACTGGCGACAAAGCTTGGTCTTCGGTACTCCTTGACATGGCTTCAGAGGCTGAGATCGGTTGAGAAGAAAAGGAGTTTGGGGAAACCATAGGACATTGTTTGGTCGGTGGCAGAATGGAGTTTTCTTCAACGAGATCGTGGAATTGAGTTGATGACGATGAAGGTTCCGTCACCAAATACTCCCTGTCGAATATAACCCAAAATAATAATAGTAATAACTTTCCTTAATTAAAAAAATTAGTTAATATTATTTAATTTTATTAATTTTAATTAAAAAATAGACTTTTTTTTTTCTAAATTATCCTTTATTGAAACTTAATATTAAGTATAAAAAAGAATCATTGAAAATATAATCTTAATTAAATAAAAAGTATTTTAAAAAAAAATTCATTAAATAGAATAAAATTAGTTAAAATTTGTTTATATTTAAAACCAACATACATAATTTTATTTTTGTTGTTGTTTATATTCAAGACCGTAGGAAATAGGAGTTAACAATCAAACCAACTTTGGTCTCTTGTGGTGAAAGTTTCCATGTAATAACATAATGATTTTCCAAGTGTTTATTAATAAAAATAAAAAGTTTTTAGTAAAAAATAAAAGGTTTTAATTCATTATTTTGATTTTTTTTATTTGTGTGTATTAAGTCTCAATTTTTAAAATTAAGTAGTTTTAGTTTATCCATTAATTGATTATTAGTTGATTCTGACATGACATGATATAGTGGCATCATTTATGTGTTGCTTATGTGACATAAGTTTATATAGTGTAAAAAATGATAAAAGTGGTAGAGGTAGGATTTAATCTCATGACAGTGTATTCCCGTGATTTCTATCTATTTAATAATAATGTGTTTATCTTTTCAAAAAAAATTATACACATTTATAAACTATACAAATTTATATGTAAATTAATAAAAAATATGTAAATTATAATATATGCGTAAATTATAATATATGCACACTAATAAAAAAATATGTAAATTATATCAAATAAAAATATGTAAAATATATAAAATAAAAATATTTTAATAAATATTTTGTATGTAAATTAATAAAAGTATATGTAATTATAATATATGTGTAAATGAATTTATATAATTTAATAAATAAATTTGTGTAATTTATAAATTTATATAATTAAAATAAAAATATATGATAAATAGATTTATCATCCTAATTTTTAATATTTTTATACAATAAATATAAACATATACTTGTTATTCCTCCCATTTCCTTTTCCTTCCCATTTTCTTCCTATCTATTCTTTCTCCATCACTTCAATTAAGCCAAATGGTTTAGTGGTTTTGGTGGTGTTAAAAGAATAAAAAGACATGGAATCAAATCTCATTTCCATCACTTTTATTATTTCCTAAAGCATATATCCACACGCCACCATAGTGCTACTTTAGCATAAGGCTAAAATTGCTTAATTTTAAAAATTTAGGACAAAATATGCGCAATTAAAAAAGGAGACCAACCAATATGTCGTTGGTCCGAGTGAAACTAGACTCGAATTCCTTAAGCAAAGTCTTGAGTTTGAGCTTTATGGATAGAAAAAACATAGTTGGAAAAAGAGTTCCTGCTAAAGGTGATCAGCCAAGTTCTTGATGAAGATTAGTTATCAACAAAACTGATGAATACTTTACACTAATAACATGGTGACCAAAAAAATAGGAAACCAAAATTGCGAATTAAAGGTTATAGGAAAATATGTATTTTGAGTCCATACAAGGTTTTGGTTTGGTCTTATCATTCATATTATGATGTATTAGAATTACAAAAATATGCATAGTATAGATTAAGCTAAAATAAATCAAAATATTTGAAAACTCATTTCATATAAATGCACTTTAAATAATCAGGTAATATTATTAATTATTTCTATTATTTAAAGTGGTGGATCAAGGAATGATTAATGATTATCCTTGTGGATCTTATGAGAAAATGTAAAAGTGAATTTCTCTTCTCTATTTGGAGAAGAAAATTTGAAAGCGAATAATTGCGGGCATGCTAAATGTTTGACACGTGGCACCCTTTCACACATATGGGTAAGACCCATGTAGACTAACTCAAAAACAAAGGAAGACTAAGAGAACTAAAGTGTCAAAACTTGGATCAATGTGATGACATCCAAGTTTTGACATTGACCATTCTGGATAGAATCTATGCCCAAACAATACCGCCTAGACATAGCTTGTTCAATTAGGAATGAGCATTAGACTAGGGGAATAGTAAACCATCATCGCCCTAGTTGGCAAAAAAATCCCTAGTTTAGTTATGTGTTTAGACCATTGGCCACTTAATGACCACTGGGAAACAACCTAACTACCAGGAAATAACCAAACCACGATAGGCAAACACTTCCCCATAACTAATTTCATAATTGACCCCTAAAATCACTTGAGTACCACTAGAAGAAGACATGGGCCCTACATGTGGAAAATACTTAACATGAGTCTTTCCTTTGACCACTCCTTTAACAATGCACATTAGATTGATGCCATTTGTAACCTAAACATGCCACCTTCACGATGCTTATATATATATATATATATATATATATATATACGATGACATGACCAAAGCCTCTAGTCTGCCCCAATCAATGGTTTGTAACAACAAGAGTAAAACATAAGGAAAAAAGGGATAAGAATATTTGTAAATTATAATATTTATTTTTATACTTTCTACTTTAGAAAAATAGAAATATTATTTAAATATATGTTTTCTTTTTTGTTACCTTAAATGAAGTGATACCACATAGCTAGGGCAAGAAAATTGCTATAAAAAGAAACAAAAAATGTCCTTTATGTATTCCAAATAGTTAAAGCAACTTTTTTTTTCATAACTATGTGCACATGTTTTCTCTTGAATAATAGAAAATTTCCCTCTTAATTGTTCACCCCATTGTTATTATAAAACACAAAAAGAGAGGTTGAATTGTGTTTTGAAATCTCTTCACAAATCCTTTCACATGGAATGTATATATACAGGACGAATGAATCGTCTTAACCAATTTTTTTTTTCTCAAAGTGAGTTTGCAAACCTCAAACGACGTGAATAAATTCCTTGATGAGTTAATCATAATGAAATAACAAGATTAGATAGAAGGGAATAACATAGAGAAATTATATTGGTTCATCTTATCTTAAGACTACGTTTAGTCTTTGGCAACCTACCAAAAATTTCACTAACTGTTCAAAGTTATTACAAGAATTTTTTTAATACAAGCCTCTTTAGGCTCACTAAAACAAGAATTCTTTCTTAGCAAAATTTCTTTAGGCTTTCACAAACTCAAGCATTTTTTCTTAGCAAAACTACTCTAAACTTTCAACAATTTCACTTAAAAATGCTTAAAGGAAAAGTGAGAGGTTAAATGTCTTAAAGGACGAAATATATACTTTTTGATCTAGCATTTTTCTTCCTACTCAAAGATAGTAACACAATAAAAATAATGAAGACACTGCACAATGTATTTAGACTTGATTGGAATGATTGTTGATTTTAAGTTCTTTGTTGCTATGTTGTCTTTAAGCTTTTTGAGTTTTATATAGAGAAAGAAAGATATCCATTGTAAACTATTGAAAACTTCTTTTGATATTTCTTAAGATGAACATTGAAGAATTAAATGAAGCATTTAATTCCTTTCACCAATTGGTCATTTAGGATATGATAAAGCATAGTGCTTATCTTTTTTTTCTCGTAACGTTGTAGAGTAGGACATAAAGTCTACTTTTCAAATAATATAATACACTGCTATCCCTGTGATTACTGACTTGTTTGCTATTTTTCTTTTTGCATGCCTTTTGATGAAGTAGGTAGATATAATGTTTTGACTTTAGCTTGAAGGACCAAAAATCTCATTGAAGTTTTCCTGGTATACTTCAAATTAGAAAAAGATAAGTTAGGGTGGGGATCAAGTTACTTCAAGAATAACTCTTGTAACGCCTGGTTGCTTTTAAGATCGAAGATTGTCCCCACAAATCAACATAAAACTTTTCAGCGTGCTTTATCCTCACTCACACGCTTCTTAGGAAACTTCCCAGGAGGTCACCCATCCCATAATTGTTCCAAGTTAAGCATGCTTAACTGTGGAGTTCTTAAGTGATGGGCTACCGAAAAGTAGATACATCTTGTTAATATAAGTAGTACTTATTAATTCCTTTAAGCTATCATCAATTGTACAGTCTTATACCTGCACAGTCTCTAGATCCCTCTCATTCTAGTGTGTATTCGATTCATTCATGTATCTCTCCCGCTGGAAGCCTGCCAGGAGCCGCTCCTTGTCTGTGCCTTATCTCTTTTGCACCGACGATCACTCCCCACCCTCGTTAGCACCCTGGATGTTACAACTCTTAGTAGAGTTACTCCACTTAATAACTCTTTGTATATATTAAATTTCAACGATCTAATTGTTGAATTAAAAGATTTTATAAAGTATATCAAGTCTACAATTTGTTTATAAAGTTTGAGAACTATTTGATATTTCATTAAATAAATTCAAATTAATATATAATATAGTTTTTAAAATTATAAGTAAATGTCGAATATAAGATTAACTAACTACATTTGTCTGATTTATTTAAAATTTGGTATGCATGATCGTTGGTATGATATCACAATATTAAACAGAAAGATCATTGAAATTTAATATGTATCAAGAGTTATTAAGTGAAATAACTCTAACTCTACTAAGAGTTACTCTAGGAGTAACTTGATCTCTCTCTCTATCTATCGATATATATGTGTGTGTGGGGGAGGAGGGAGAGGCAGGATCTGTTGACATCAGGTGTAAGTCATTAGACTTACACCAAATCTCAGTCATTAAATTAATACAATCTAAAGGCTGAAATTGATTCACGTAAAAATTAAAAAACACAAATTAGTAACTCACGTGACATAAAACCCTGATCTTGGGAAAACATTTTTCCTCTTCCTCACACGCAGTCCTCCCCCAAATCCCTCCTCCCCACCTCAATTCAAATCCATCTCCAAGAAACTCTTGTTAAGCTCACTCAATATTATGGAGTCAGTGACAAGGTGTTTAAGTACGACACTATGTAGATAACCCTACAAAAACGTTGGAAGCAGTGTTACTTCGTAGTCCTATGTTCTCAAATTTGAACACTGCACCTTCATCGAGACCGTTTTTGAGAACCATGAAAAGAGCGTCCAGTCCTACCATATGAACGGTTTCTTGTTCTTCGCATTCACGTGAGTATTTGCAATCAAGCACCTTCACGATATCTTACTTCAAGTGCCTTACCAATCCCTCTATCAAAGTCTTCATCATCGAGTTGGCACTCCTGATTGATGCTATTGAGTCACTCATCGAGCTCGCCAGCACTAATTAATGTTATTGGATGGCTTTTGTTGTATTCTCTTTCGCTCAAGGCTGAATGGTATCTAATGGAACTAAAAATTACTGAGACAGGGATTCAGTGAAACACGAGTGAATAAAATAATGATTTGTAAAATTTTGACCCTTAGGTAGCAAATTTTGTTCTTAAAGGAATTTGAAGCTGCACAGAGAAAGTTGGAAAGCCGAAGGCCCTCAAAAAAGTCTAAGTGAAAATAACCAACTTGTGTTTCATTGTTTTGTGTGTTTTTTTTCTTCTGAAGTACCGGTAGTTATTTTCATGTGTATGTTAATGTGACTGGTGACTGTCAAAGGTGAAACATTTAGGCTTATGTTATCTTCTATCAATTTTCTCTAATCCGTGTTATTGATTTTGAAGCTTCAGTACCTATCTTGATCACAATTTGATCTAAATGAAATATCAATTACCTTCTTCAATGTTGTCAGTAAATTTATGCTTTAAAATAGCCATGGGCAAAAGCTAGTTTATGATGGCAACGATTGTAGTGTCAAAGAGTGCAACTTAAGAAACTCAACCTTATCAGAATTTGCTAGTATTACCACGATCTCCTTTAAAGAATCACATTCAGAAACATCAATTGTTCCTAGACTAGTAAGAACTTTAACCGTGTAAAAGGAGAATAAATTCTTCAATTGGGCACACATATCGACCTTGATGGTTTTTAATTTAGTCAATGAGGCATCTGTAATTGGACTGCAACATATCATCTCTATGACCTGAATGGTAAAGTAAAAATTTGGAGGCAATGTACCATAAATTATAAGGCACGTAGAATCTTATTAAAAATTATAATGCTTTTTGGTCCCATTCATATAAGCTAGGGTAGCTTATTTCAAGTACTACTTGAATCTTGGTATATGGAATCTTTTTACATTTGTCTAATTCCATTTCCTAATCCTCTCGCCTCCCACCCTTTAGATTGGAGCCTATTACTTATAAAGTTAACAGGAGACGTTTTGCATAACGTAATGTAGGATTAGAAACATCTACAAAGTTTTCTACAGGTCTGCTTATATTAAAGGCATATGCCAACAAAAAAGTTGAAGTTGGTCATGATAATTTTGAACCAAAGCAATTATAATTACAGACCATAAGTCCCCCATCCATTGCCTCTTCCTTCTTAAAGAACCCAGAACAAACCAAGTAAAATTGAACTGGCTCGTATTTGTAAACTTTAATTGACCACCTGGTAAATAATTTTGGCTCATGTCTCGAACGAAAGTAATCCTTGTATCCCCCTACCACTTATTGCCCAGCAGCTGTTTGTAAAATTGACTGAATACAATTAAACCCTTTTGAAAAAAATCCTTAATAGATTTAGCATACCCAATTCATTTCCTAAAAGTTGGAGAACAAAATTCTGAACTATTCCTTGATAAACCATGAATGAGCAGATGACTAGTAGCATTTTAGTTTTAATTACAAAATAATAACGCATGAATCAGCATATAACACATGAATTAAGACAATGTTACACAACAGATGCATCCCTACACTACTGCGCAAGCAGTACAAACATATCATCTGCTAATTTTATCCCAATTAACTAGGTAAATAATATTTTAGAAGCATGCATTACAAGTATCTTCTTTCTTACTGTTTCATCTGTGCAAAAATATAAGACCACTTCCATTATATTGACAGTAACATAAGCTCATCCTTTGGATAAAATGTTCTAAAACGTATGATATTTGAGTTGTTTTTGAATCAGTTAAAACTCAATCAGAAAATGATTTTGCTTCACCATATCACAATTTTTCTCTAATTCAAATGTCAAAAATTTAGGATGAAACATTACAATTTATCATTCAGAGATTTAAGCTGCTAAAATCAACCAACATTACAAACTTACATTTCCAAATATTTCATTTTTTAATATTATAAAAACAATCCAGTCAAACAAAATGAGTAATGGATATTATATATATGTCTAACTAGTTCAAAACAGTATAGCCAAAAGATTCAAATATTCCTTATCCACTAACAATCCAAATCCGTTTTGATAACGATGCCTGAAATGCAAGAGCATGGATAGAACTTCAATTGGGACAAGAGCTGCCTATTTAGCATAATTAAAAATTGGACTGCTATGCAACTGAAAAAATAAATGACTTATGTATATAATGTAATCAACCCAAAAATCCAAGCATACATTCACCTATTTAGACAAGTTTCTAGAGTTAATAAAAAAAAATAGCACAATGTAGCTCAAAAGCCCAGCCATGCTTTGTATCCTTTTTAAGTAGGTCCACAGCATGATATAATATCCAAATATAAGTAGAACTGCAACATGGCAAAGGAATCAAGAGTTCTCTATGAAGTTTCACTGAAAATCCAAATTCACTAAATATATAAATACATGTTAAAAATAGTTGAATACAAAAATAGCTTAAAACTAATACCTTCAATTAAAGTAAGTTGGTCTAGAGAGTTACCTTAATTTAACTAGGTTGATCAATAGATTCATCATTTATCTTTTGCTTATAGCTTCGTCAATTGTGACCATGTTGTCCACATACTTGGCATGATCTCCTTTTAACTAGTGCTTGGTTCATTGATAACTTTAGACTACTTTTGATTCTTCCATGTTGAGTCTCTTTCAATGCATCCTTTTTTCTTCCTTTAGTTTGTGATATAAGTGGATCTCCAATATTTGATTCAGGAGATACAGTCATTTGCTCACATGTCAAGTTTTGAGAACTTGTCTCTAGAGGAAACATGTCATTTTCTGTTTGCATTTCAGAATCCATTATTAAAGCTCTTTTGTATGTTTGATCCAAATCAGATGATATCAGCGTGTATAACTTCTCAGATTTTGCAGCAAGATCAGATAATAAGATGGCTTGATTGTGCACATGCATACTGCGCAGAGTTGGTGAATTATTATTCTCAATGGAAGCACTTGTTCCATTTTCATTAAATCCAATGCTCTTGTTAGCATCTTTTGTCCAACTACTATAGAATATAATTACTTGGAATTTCAATGACATTTTTTGCTTGAAAAATCACTAAGATATGTCTACATAATATTCCCATAAATTCATAAAGTTGACAACCACAATTAGCAACCTTGGTGTCAAGATCCACATAAACAATAAAGGAGTCTCGAGAGTCATAATAATTAGATACCTTGTATGTATATTGAGAGCCAATTTTTTGAATTTTCTTCTTTGTAATTGAGCAATCTTTACAAGTTATCATGAAACTTCCCAAAAATGGTTCTTGTATAAATTGATGCAGCATGCTCCCCAATCTTTGACTTCATATCTAAGAGACGCAAACGATGTCTTGATTCAAATCTTCTTTCTTTTCTTTTTCATAGCAACTATCCATTGGCTTGTCAAATTTCACTACAAAATCTTGCAGTGTTGTTGAAGAGTTAACAAAAGAATCAAAAAATGAATTGATACTCTCACTCCTTTATGTTGTATTCATCCTAGCAAACAAAGGTTTTTCTATTATAAACAGGTACCCATGACTCTCTTATGTTGTATAAACCTTGAAGCCATTCATTCTCCTTCAAATCATAATTATCCATTATACATTGCCACTCTTCTTCAAAATCTTTTATGGATGGGGAATTATGAATGCACGACTTCAATTCATGCTTAAAAATTATTTTTTATGATATATATGCGAAAGCTTCTCAGGAATTTTTTTATGTTATGCCTACAAGCATAATTGGTGACAAGTATGTGGAAATACCTTGGCTATGGAAGCTTTCATTGCCAAGTCTTGATCTGTTATTATTGACACAGGACTTTTCCCATTCATTGCTTGAAGCCAAGTTTGAAATAACCATTCAAAAGACTTCTCAGTTTCATCTTGCACCAAAGCACAACCAAATAAGATAAATTGACAATGATGATTCAACCCGGTAAAAGGAGAAAATGGCATATTGTACTTATTGGTTTTATACGTTGTATCAAATGTAACAACGTCTCCAAAAATTTTATAGGCTAGTCTTGCTCTTGCATGTACCCAATTTTTTTTATCATTCTAGTCTCATCGTCACATTGTATTGCATAAAAAAAAATTGGATTCTCAGCTTGCTTCTGCTTGCAAAAGTTGAAAATAGCTTAAGCATCTCCAATGTCAAGATTCTTTCTTCTAAGATTTCTAAGATGATTCTAGCAATCCTTATTCGAGAAAGACATTTCTCCACCTTTAAACATTGAGGCAACCTTTCCTGTTGGTACTCCTTCTTCATCAAACTTCTCTACAAGGCTTTTCGCTACTATAGTCATTTTTTTATGGCACCAAAGATAGCTCACACTCTTGGGGCTAACCATGCCATGGTTGTGATCATTATTGAAACTTTTGACAACCCAACTATTTCTTTTCCATGCTTTTGAAACAACAAGACATCCTTACAATCAGTTCTTGAAGTTGAGCACTTTTTCTTAGTTTTTCCAAGCAAATGTTGCACTCTTCTTCATTGCCACTCTTGGCTATATGTCTACCTTCACTAGAACATACAACTATACAAAAATTTTATTTAATTGATCAAGTCCGAATTCCAAAACCCTCTTTCTTAGCAAATGATGTGTAGAATTCTTTAACATCGTCAAGAGAGTTAAATTCCATTCCAACACATGGAAGAAGATTAGGATGCTCATCAACATTAACATTGTGTGGTGAATTATTTTCTTGAGTAATCTTTAAATCATTCGATACAAGATCACCAATTGTCTCATGATCTTCTATACTCTCAAAAGTAGAACTTTCCATGCCCTCTGCCTCCATGTAACAAGATACACTTCACTATCCAATAATTAATATATTCCTAAAGGATATAAAAAAATAAACAAAAATAAACCCACAGAAAAAGGTTGTATACAATAATTAATGGAAGACAAAATGTGTATGTGGAAAAGAAACTCGCAAAAATTGTTCTGAAATTAATTGACTGAGAATAAATTACGTGAATGAGCAAAATACCTGAATGTTGAGTGAGTCTAATACGTGATTTTGTGATTCAATTCCAATTGGCTTTAATGGATCAACGTGACTCAATTAATTGAAACACAAGAGTAAAGAAACCTGCCAAAAAAATTACAATTGGCTTAAAAAATTATTGACTTCAAAAAAATCAAAATGAATTACCTAAATCAATCAAATTCAATAATGATTAATTACCTGAAGCTAGAAGAGTAATTCTTCAAGACGGTAATTCTTAAACCAGAATTAGAAACCTTGCACACGTAATTCTTCAAAACAGAAACCGTATTGCTCACCAATTATCCAATTATTCAATTGAATTAAGGCACCCTCAATTGAACCAAAATTAGAAACCTTGCTCACATACTTGAATTGAATTAAGCATATAGGTCACAAATTCTCTAATTCTTGCTACCTAACTACTCACCAGTTCTCTAATTGAATTGAGGACTAGTAGATGAGACGAAACAAAATGCAATTGCCTACGTGAGATGTAACGAGAGTTGCAACAAGTGTTGAGGTTTTAGTTTTAGGTAATGTGAGTTACTAATTTGTGTTTTTTTAATTTTTACGTGAATCAATTTCAGCCTTTAGATTGTATTAATTTAATGGCTGCAAATTTAACCAATTCAACCGTTGAATTTGATATTCTTATTAATTAAATTAAGTATACAAAATTTCACATAATTCCAAAATTATTTAATAGTTCATCACATTACTTTATTTTAACGTACAATATATTATTAAAATATATATAAATATTCAATGTTAGATAACTTATTTAGAAAAGTCCAAATAGTGTGAAATTTGATATACATGATTATGAAGATAATATCACATAATTCAACGATTGGATTAGTTAAATTTGCATTCTACAAAAAGTTATTAAAGGTGTAATTTGACTAACTTTGACATCTGATGTCACTTTTTGTAGAATGCAAATTTAACCAATCCAACCATTGAGTTTGATGTTCTTATTAATTAAATTAAGTATACAAAATTTTATACAATTCTAAAATTATTTAATAGTTCTTACATCACTTTATTTTAACGTATAATATGTTATTAAAATATATGTAAATATTCAATGTTAGATAACATATCTAGAAAAGTTTGAATGATATGAAATTTCATATACATGATCATGAAAATAATATCACATAATTCAACGGTTGGATTGATTAAATTTACATTTTACAAAAAGTTATTGAAGGCGTAATTTAACTAATTTTGACACTTAGTGTTAATAGATCTTGACCATATATATATATGATTTGCTAACATATATCCACTTGATTTTTAGCTGGAGTATGTTAGCAAGTTATAATTAAAGGTTACCTTAAAATACACCAACGATGTAACTTGCTAACGTACTCCAACTAAAAAATAAGTAGGTGTACGTTAGCAAATGCTTGTGGAGTTTGCTAACGTACACCAATTTATTTTTTAGTTGGAGTACGTTAGCAAGTTATAACTAAGAATTATCTTAAAATACACTATGGTGTAGCTTGCTAACGTACTCCAACTTAAAAAACAAATAGGTGAACGTTAGCAAACCCCTATATATATGTATAGGTCAGGATTCGTTGACAATAGGTGTTAAAGTTAGTCAAATTACACCTTTAATAACTTTTTGTAGAATGCAAATTTAACCAATCCAACCATTGAATTATGTGATATTATCTTCATTAACATGTATATCAAATTTCATACCATTTGAACATTGTTAGATATGCTATCTAATATTGAATATTTACATATATTTTGATACCATATTGTACATTAAAATAAAGTAATATGATGAACTACTAAATAATTTTAGAATTGTATGAAACTAGTGTATTGACCCGTGCCATGCATGGGGTAAACATTATTTTTGAATATTTTTATAAAATGTTTCAAACATTTTTTTTCTTAAAATTTATATTGAGATATTATTTATAGTAAAAAATTGATTTATTTCGATCACGAATTGTAAAATATAACATCTTTAGTTGTTATTTATTGTTGTTCATTATAGATAGTAGATTATATATTTGGTAAGTGTGATTTTAAAATACAATAAATGAGAGAAATAAAATTAGTTATATGTTAGGTAGGGTAGTAATTTAAATAATTATTTTGAAATAACATTTCAATGAATCTAAAGTGAGAGTTCCTAATTACAATAATAAAATATAAAACATCACATTTTATTAAATGATATTTTTAATCATATATATTTAAATTAAAATGTGAATTCATGCCACATATGCCTTGCCATGAACGACATATATGCTTTTTTATCTAAACCATTTTGTAAAATATTTTAAATTTTTAACATATAAGAATTTGTAAAAATTTGAATTAGGGATTGTGAACTAAAAATAATAAGAATTTTTTGTTAAATATCAATCATTTATCATAAATTATAACAATTTTTAAATTATTAATTGTTATTGTGCATTACAAATAGTTGGTTGGAGATCCGTTTAATTATTATATGTAAAATAAAATATGGTAAAAAAAAAAAGATTGAGTTATGAATATAATTTAGATAAATGATATGATATATAATATTTCAACCAACGTGTAAAAGTTTCCTTGTACAAATCAAACCAATAAAACAACACAACTTTGAAAATGACTGTTTTAAATATATATTGTTAATAATAATATAATGAATGTAATGATTTTTAATATTAATTAGTATATGAATATAGTTTACTATACTATATACTATATAAAATATAATTTAAATACACATTATATAATAAAGTGAGATTCATGTCAAATTTTAAGCTACAAAAAACTCTAAAAATTTCTTACTCTATTTTGTTATTTTAGCTAAACAAAAGGTTGTAAATTTGTAATATAAATATTAAAAAAATCAAATCACCATGATTTAACCAAAAAGTCTTCAAATATAAAATATAATTAATGAATGTCAATGCTAAAATATTTAATATTTACTTTGAGGATTATAATTTGATTTAAACACACACACATATATATTGTGTGTGTGTGTGTATAAAAGGATGACGTTATTAAAAAGATTTTTATTAATTTTTTAATTAAAAGATATAAGAAATTACAAACTAGTTTGATTAAAATAATAAAGAAATTATTTTTTACACTCAATTAATTATAAAAAATTATTGAATATTATAAGAAGATATTATTAAAATATTTTTAATTAAATTTTAATTAGAATATATAAGAAATTATAAGCCAAATTTAATTAAAATAGTAAAAAAAATCATTTTTAACAATCAACTGATTACTAAATCAATTTGTTCAAGTGATAATTAATTTAATGAATAAGTTTGCAATCAATTTTTAAATTAATTATCTTATTAATCAATTAATTATTACCATAAATATAAAATTAATAATGAATACATGTCAAATAAAATATATATAAAAATTATTAATATATATATATATATAAGATGATAAGATGATAGTATCTGAATGTATGAAGGTTTTAATTGAAAATATTTACCTAAACATGAATGTCATTTAAGTATCTAATATTTCTCATACATTAACTACTGGATATATTTTTTTAATTACTTTAATTATATATGATTGATAATTAATGTATTTATGGTAATAATAATTAATTGTGATTCATAATTAATGTATTATTAATTAAGGTAATTATTGCATTAATTACTATTACAAAATATAATTAATTATAACCTATGTATTTATTTTTTAATTATTACCTTAAAATAATTATTAATGACATTCTCAATCAACTAATTGTAAAAAAAAAAATATTCAAGCGATAATTGATTTAATGAATAAATTTGTAATTAATTATCAAATTAATTTTTGTATTAATCAATTAATTATTACTTTAAATATAAAATCAATAATAAAAGCATGTCAAATAAAATATATGAAAAATTACTAAATATATATATATAAGATTATAGAATCTGAATGTATGATAGTTTCAATTGAAAACATTTACTTAAACATAAATGTCATTTAATTGTATATTTTGTAATGTTCTTAGTTATATATGACTGATAATTAGAGGGTTTTATGATAATAATAATTAATTATAATTGAGAATTAATATATAATTACATAAGGTAATTATTGTATGAATTCCCATTAGGAAATATAATTAATTATTACCTATTGTATTAATTATTTAATTATTTTATTGACAACATTTAATATGATCTAGTAAAAGATGATAGAATTTAGAGACTAAACGTATATATAAGATTTGGAGACTTAACGAGTATCTACGATTTAAGTAACATTAATTATAGCAATTGCAGAAAAAAAATTACTAAAACATTTGAGCATAAAAGATTTAGGAATAATTGGGAATAAATTCATCCAAAATAGACTAATATTAAAAAAGCTTGCAACAACTTCTAGAAAAACTCCAAAGTGAAGAAAAAATTAAACATACAAAACCAGTCTAAAAAATAATTCTCTCTCCATGACAAAAGAAGCTAGTCTTTCTCAAAATTTATCTCCTTTAACGATACTTTGCTAGGGCTAGAATCTCCCCCAAAAGGATAAGGCCTCTTCAATGCAGGGCTATCTTGTGAGTCCTTGCATAAATCAGCAACATCCACACTAATGAAATCCTTCGCACACTCAACATTTGATTCAGAAAATTTATACATGAGGTCCTGACAACACAAAATTAAAACCTTGGTTAGGTATAATATTAGAACACTAAATTTTGTAAGTAATTATTTAAAATTGAATACCTGATCAACATCACCAATTGCTTTTGCATTCAATCCAATATTTTCAACCTGAACACTTGAGCCAACATGGTTTACATCCTACAACAATAATGGTAAATACTTATTTATTGCCAAAGTTCAAATAAATTTTAGAAAAAAAATGATTTGAGATAATACTGTATTCACCCCTTTATCCTTGAACTTTTGCAATATTTCACTATCACCACAAACCCTCTTCATATGATAAGTCTTCTTAAATCTAGACCTAGTCACGCCATAACAACCAACCTTAAATAAGAAGCTTTTACCAATGAGATCAAAAATCTCGTTCGGGATAGTTAGTGGCTCGGGGCTCTATCAAATGTTTTGACAACCAAATCTTAGTTAGAAGTGAAAAAATATAGCAAAATAAAAAAGAGACTTTGAGAGCATTTCTAAAATTATCCACCATGTTGATAGACTCCAACAACTCATCACATAACTTTTTTAGCAAAACTAGTTGCATCACGATAAAAAAGAACAAATGTAGCAGATTCTGTATCATCAATTACACACAATTTTAGGAGAAACATGCAATATTATAAGATGAAACAATGAATAAAAAATATACCAACACACAACTCAATTTGTAATGCAACAAAATTTAAATTATACAACACATTTTTTAAGAAATATAGCACCTCGAAGTGACATTTAGGACATGTCGATTGCATTCCTTGTAAAAGTACATATCAAAGTCTAGATAAACTTCTTGCTGCAAGTGCATGCGGTGTACCACCAACCTTCCTCATCGGCAATACAGCTAACAATGCCTAAAACAATATAGGTTGACTCCTAAATTTATCATACACATGTAGACAGTTAGTAGTTATCTAAAAATACTGACAAATTTATTTATAAAAATTTAGACTCATACAAATAGCTCTTTACAATCCTTTAATTTTTCAATGTGATCCTTGGTGTCAAATTCAGTAAGTCATCTTCAATGCTTACCTTTAATGCGTCTTGCAATTGACTAATCCTTGATTAGGGGATTCAAATATATTGGCCATCCTGACAACAAAAACTTATGGGTTATGATTTAAAATATTAGACTGAATTGTCAAAGAACATAGTTCGGAAATAAAAACCTTTTCCTCAATGCAATAACCTCAAATATATCAGGGTTAAATAATAGCTATGACACATGCATTGTGTTTTGAAGGGTTATTTGTCCTGAGCATCATTAAAATCCTAGTTAATGAACACATTAGAATACATTGTTTTGTTAAATCTCAAAAATATCATAATATAATATAGGAAACAACATTACCTTCCATGTCTTAACTTTTGCGAAGAGAATCACAACAATAGCATTGCTTGCCTCACCAGATAGAGGAATGAGTTTAATTGGTCCACAAAGGACCTAAACAAAGTGAATTTGAAATGATATATGTTTAATAAAAATTTAGAATAATTCATATTTGGATTATAAATATCTTGAATCTCAAGGAACCTTAATATTAATTGATGCAACAAACTATTGTAAATAGGACTTACCCATCATTATCGAGCTCTATGTTTTCAATCTTGGTCCTGCCACCATTTTTCTCATATTCACGTTCTTTACCTACACCAGTGAGGACACTAATGATGTCTGAAAATAATCATTAATTTTTATTAGTCAAATAAAAAATCAAACTTGACATTGTACAAAGAATAAAAGCATGTGAAATAATCAAACTACTTACCAACTGAGTAGTCACTCTCAAAATTATCACGAAAACAATCAACAGGGTGAGTGAAGGTAAACACATTGATTGGAATTGCTTCATTGTTAGATTTGTCACTTTTGTACAGACTTAAAAATTCAACTTAAAGAAGTGATTTGTTGAACGATATTCTCCTAAATTTGCAGCCACACCAAACTTTGACATAAGGTAAACAACCTCTTCTTTTAACTCTTTTTCAAATTTGTAAATAATATGCTTTTTCATCGAAGCACGAATTTTTTTACCCTAAACATAAAGCATTGAGTAAAAATTAGTAATATTACAAATAACATGTAAATATAATATGACAATTTAAATTACAACCTCAATGTCTATCAAACCATCTCAAGGGAAAATAGAATTTTGTTGAAAGTAAAATTAGACACTCACCATATCCTCAAGATTCTCACAAGTATAGTCCAATTCTCGTGTTTTGCAGTGATAGTAGAAACCAAGTCACACCTTGGAGCCATTTGCGAGAACTTAAAATACGAGTAAATAAATTAATGAATTAGGAAGTGATGGAGCACAAGATTTTGTTACACTGTATATGCTATTTAAATACCATTCTACAAACTTAATTTACTTTATAAAACATTTAAATTTAAGAAATAGGTTAATAAAATTTAATATTCATAAAAAATATTTAATTATTTAATTACTTGAAATTGCTCACATTTAAATTACTTGATTTTAAAACTACACATTTTAAAACTGTCCATTTCTTTATCAAAATTTAAAACTCATCTTGATTTTAAAATTGGTCACTTTTAATTTTAAAACTATGCTCACAAAAAATAATTTTGATTTAAATTGATTTTAAAAAATGGATAGTTACCATTTTTATCGTATATAATAATGCTTATTCCTAAAAATATTGCTATATATTAATGTTAATTTATATAATATTTATATAATGTTGATTTTATATAAAGGGCAACATGTCCTCAAGATTTATATAATATTTATTGCTATATTGTTGATTTATATCGATTTTAAAAACATAGGCAGTTACGATTTATATTAATTTTCATCTTGATTTTATAATATTTCCTTAAAAAATTGATTTATATTTATAGTAATATTGTGCACTTACCATTTTTATTGTATATAATATTTATTTTGATCTCTAATATTAAGCGTGGACATTTTTATGAGTTATTGTCTTTTTCAATAAACTACTGATTACATAATATTTTTTGTATTAAATTTCTCACTTTTATTTATATTTATATTTTTTAAAACATTATTCCCTGAATTTAGTTAATTCTATTTATTTTTATATTATAAATCTAATATTTACTTTTGAAATGCAAAGATTTTTATATTATAATCATCTGACATCTCTTGTATTAAATTAGTTAATTTGTGGACTAATGCAATGTTTAGACAATTAGCATTTGGTTATTATTTTGATTTCGATTGATATAAAATATAAAATATAAAATATAAAATATTTGTAACGTAATTGTATCTTTTGTTAATATGTAATTTTAAGTGTAGTCAAATATCAAGTTTATTTTGAATTGCTTTCTTTAAAAAAATTGATTCCTAATTTATTTTAAAGTTGCTCACACGTGGAGTTTCCCTTTTGTAGATTATTATAAAATAATTGTAAAGTGTCATTTTATTTTAAAATTTAATGGCAATTAAACTATCACACATATCATGATTTTAATAAATAGGTTAATGAAATTAAATGTTAATTAAATTAATTGTTTGATAAATTTTGTATTTATCACACAATTAGATTTTAGATATTTGCTCATTTTAAAACCCATTTTTATTTAAAAACTCCCATTTAAAACTATCAATTTCTTTCTAATATTTTAAAACTCATTTGATTTTAAAACTGGCCATCCCTCTATATATATAAACGTGTAAAATTATCTGCTTCCTCACGCCTCCACTCTCCTCACTCTCCCTCACATTCACTCTCATTTGAATACTCTTTTTCATGAAAAGGTGACTTCACTCTCCTAACATGCATCTGGTATATGCTTTTTATGCTTTTAATAAATTGTAACTAAATATCAAAAACTAATTTCAAGATATATATATATATTATATATATATATATATAATATATATATATATATATATACAACACGTTCCTAATATCAATTAAACGGTTTAACAAACTATAACTAAACATCATAAATCAATTTCTAATATATATATATATTTTATCTTCATAATTCAAATACGCTCTTAACATGCATATGATATTCCCTCTGTATATATAAATTGAATAATTATCTTGAATGAAAGCGTTTTTAACTGTCATTCTTCAACGATAACACTTTTAGGAATTTTTCTTAACCTCTTATTTCTTTCAGTCTATTATTTTCAATATCTTTAGTTTTAACTTAAATTTCAATATATTTTTAAAAGAAATTATCAATAATTAAAAATAATATTGTATCATAATATAAAGTATTTATCATAAATCAAAAATATAATTTATATGTTCAAGGATATTTATTTATTATAAATTTTAATTATAATATAATTATATATTTAGAAGTATTTATTTATTATAAATTTTAATTATATAAAATAAACATTTATTCTGTGCAATGCACAAGCTAAAATACTAGTTTCTTTAACAAATCTTAAAACTCATCTTGATTTTAAAATTGCTCATATTTAAATTTTAAAACTGTGCTCACAAAAAATAATTTTGATTTATATTGATTTTAAAAAATGGGTCGTTACCATTTTTATTGTATATAATATTTATTATTCCTTAAAATATTGCTATATATTATTGGTGATTTATATAATTTTTATGTAATGGGCAACACATCCTCAAGATTTATGTAATATTTATTGCTATAATGTCGATTTATATTTTATTTTAAAAAATAGACGGTTACGATTTATATTAATTTTCATCTTCATTTTATAATGTTTCCTTAAAAAAATTGATTTATATTTATAGCAATGTTGTGCAATTACCATTTTTATCATATATAATATTTATTTTGATTCTCTAATATTTGGTCTTAATTGTTTATAAATTGTGTCATAATTATCCATAAATTAATTTATATGCAAATAAAGCCGAGGTTGACACGTAAGTAAAAAAATGAGAGAAACGCTCTAGTGTTGCCAAATGGGATGAGATTTTGTGTAGACTTACTCTAGAGGTCGACACATTGATGTTTCCTTTTTGAGATTATTTTCAATTGTATATATAATAGATTTTGCATACTAAATCTCTCTCTCTCTCTCTCTCTCTCTCTATATATATATATA
Source organism: Spatholobus suberectus (assembly GCA_004329165.1). Lineage (NCBI taxonomy): Eukaryota > Viridiplantae > Streptophyta > Magnoliopsida > Fabales > Fabaceae > Spatholobus > Spatholobus suberectus. The sequence goes on from CM014734.1 coordinate 19,660,136, forward strand.
TATATGTATATATATATATATGTATATGTATATATATATATATAGGAGGCGTTTCACATGAGAAACTTTTTAAAATAAAAAATGAGAACAGTTAATAGTAGTCATTATATTAATTACAATTAAAAACAATTAACGACTAAAATTAAAATTCAATTAAACATCTCTTATGAGACCACCATTGTCGCTGCCTCTATCACCACCATCATTGCTGCCGTCGTTGCCACCACTGTCGCCCCTAGCAGTGGTGGCCGACGGTGATGGAGGTGGTGGCAATGGTAATCTTATAAGAGGTGTTATTTAGATTTTAATCTTTGTTGCAATTTTTTTTTATAATTATAATCCAAAGGCTATAATTAAAAGTTCTCATTTTTTCATTTTAAGAGTTTCTCATTTGAAACCTTCCTCTCTCTCTATCTATAGAACTAATTTGTATTAAAGATTTAGATTTAGTGACATTCTTAAATCAACATGTATAATCTGATTGCTTTAATTATATATAATGATAATGATATTTTTAGTATAATTTTCAAGTTAATTTAAATTAAATATGTTAGCAAAACATTTATTACGAACTACATGATTTATAGTATTAACAATAGTAACTTGATAAAGATCAAAATTTGATGCAATAATTACAAAATATTAAAATTTAAAGTGTTGAGAAAAAGATAATAAATAAATTATTTTATATTTTAAAGTTCCTAATTTAATGTTAGAATGTGACATTATTCACAATAGTAGATTTATATTTGCATGAAAGTAATAAATATTTATTATAAAAAATTAGGTAATTTACTTATGGATTATTAATCATTTTAAATTTATTAATTTATTACTTTATTATTATAAGATTTATATTTTGAGTGTGTTCTAAGAATAAATTAATTTTACTTTAAGTATTGATTTAAATGCATTAAATATAGAATCATATGGTTATATCTCAATATTTTTAATACACAAAAAGGTGTATATATATATATATATATATTGAATATTTAGTCATAATTTAATTCTATTAATTTATTTTAAAATTTTTGTATTATTGAAGGTAATTTAATTTAAATTTGAATTATATTAAAATTTATAAAATGTTAATTTAAAAATTTGGATGATCTGCTCACGAATTATTTATTATTTTATTTGTATAACCTTTATTATTTAATTTTGTTATTTTGAGCATAAATTATTTTAATTATAATTTGATTTGATTTAAGTCAAAATGATATTAGATCTTATATTTATAAAATATTAAAATTAAAATTAAAAAGAAATAAAATTAAAAAATAGGTTAAAAATAAATGAATTTGTATTAATTTAAATTTTGATTAGATTTAAGTCATCTATTTTTCAATAACATAACTAATAATTTTTAAATTGATTCATCAATATTTAATTTAATAAATTAATTGAAATACTTAAATTAAAATTGTTAAAATTAAAAAATGAAAATAATTTAAGAAATATGAATGAGTTGACTATTGGTATCTTGGTATTATACGCTATTATTAAATCTTTATTTATAATACCTTTGGTAAAGAAAAAAAGATATATGATTTTTAATTTTTCCCCTCTTATTTAAAGGCTCACTTTAATTATTCATTGTGTTATCTTTCTTGTCACAGATATCAATAGAAGGTTCATTTTTATCCTACACAAACATAGTCATTCAAGTTATATAATATTTAAAAATAGATAATTAATATTTGAGTTAAATATATTTTTGGTCCCCCAAAAATTGATCCATTTTGATTTTAGTCCTCAGATTTGATTAGTAACATACTTTTTGAATAAAATTATTATATGTTTAACCTGAAACTACTAATTTTTTTAACACTAAAGCAAAACTAATTACACGATTTCTTATTAAAAATTATCACTCGACACTTTAGATAATAAAATACTTTACTGGAAGCTGGTGTGACCATTATTTAATAGAAAAGTTAAGCAAAGCTTAACAGAGAGATCTACTAAGGTATTTTTAATATTTAAAGGACTTTATTAAAGAAAATTTTTTCTGAGGACTAAAACTAAAACAAGTCAATTTTTGGAGGACTAAAAACATATTTAATCCTTAATAATTTTTCACTACATAACTGAACTCATTCAAAAAACCAAATAAAAATATATAAAGTAAATCAAAATAATCAAAATGTCTAAGAATATTTAAATGAATTACCACCTTGAAAAAAACTTTGTATCCCTCCATCATTAAAATTTCATCTTTTACTCTTAATATCTCTATTAATGAAAAAATATATATTATTTCCATTTTTATTTTTTAGTATTAAGATCTTTGCTAAATTTTTAATTAATAAACTTAAAAGCAAATACAATACAAAAATATATAAAAGAAAAAAAAACTATAAATGAGCTAAACTCAAATTTCATATTCTTCAAACAAATCAATTTTTTTTCTCTTTTTGAAAGGGAAGAGACTTGTTTTGTTAAGCAGTAGCCTGTACAACAAAAATAGCAACCGAAATTGCTTGATGGTGTAAATCTTCTAGTCAAGACATGTCCTTATAAGAAAATGCTAACTTTGCTAAATAATCAGCAAGCTTATTTCCAAGTTTCTTTGTGAATGAAAGCTGCACTCTCATGAAAGATAACTCTCCTACAATCATCCAAAACATCAAAAAGATAATTTCTCTCATGCTTCCTTCCCTTTATTCAAACAAACAAATCAAATTTAAACTTTAGTTTTCACTCATCTAGATACACTCTTTAATTGCCGGTTTGTAGAAACTTTAATATATAACCTCATGATATAATAAATGTTTATGTGTGTGCATAATATAAACAGAGAAAGAGTAGAAAGAGTGTTAAAAACTTGACTTTTCTTTTATTTATTTTTTTGAAATATATAAATGGATGAGAAATATTTTTCTAATACTGTTGTCTAAATCATTTATTGATATATGTTTTTAAATAAGTCTGTGGCAATTTGATAGTGAAAAGATGGACATTGGTTTAGAGATTGTTATATTAATTTCCGAATTGTTATATTAAGGTCATATGTTATGTCATACAAGAAAAGTCTAGTTTTGAAGTCATACATGTGAGTTGAAAACTAGACTTTTTCTCGTTTCCTTTTTACGGATAAGATAATAAAAAGATTTAATTTTCACCATAACATAGGTATCACTCGACATAATATATGAGCTAAACTCTTTTCACTATAATATATAAAAGAAAAAAAAAACTATAAATGAGCTAAACTCAAATTTCATATTCTTCAAACAAATTAATTTTTATTTTTTTCTTTTTGAAAGGGAAGAGACTTGTTTTGTTAAGCAGTAGCCTGTACAACAAAAATAGCAACCGGAATTGCTTGATGGTGTAAATCTTCTAGTCAAGACATATCCTTATAAGAAAATGCTAACTTTGCTAAATAATCAGCAAGCTTATTTCCAAGTCTCTTTGTGAATGAAAGCTTGCACATGCTCTCCATGAAAGATAACTCTCCTACAATCATCCAAAACATCAAAAAGATAATTTCTCTCACTCTTCCTTCCCTTTATTCAAACAAACAAATCAAACTTAAACTTTAGTTTTCACTCATCTAGATACACTCTTTAATTGCCGGTTTGTAGAAACTTTAATATATAACCTCATGATATAATAAATGTTTATGTGTGTGTATAATATAAACAGAGAAAGAGAGAAAGAGTGTTAAAAACTTGACTTTTCTTTTATTTATTTTTTGAAATATATAAATGGATGAGAAATATTTTTCTAATACTGTTGTTAAATCATTTATTGATATATGTTTTTAAATAAGTTTGTGGTATTGATAGTGAAAAGATGGACATTGGTTTAGAGATTGTTATATTAATTTCCGAATTGTTATATTAAGGTCATATGTTATGTCATACAAGAAAAGTCTAGTTTTGAAGTCATACATGTGAGTTGAAAACTAGACTTTTTCTCGTTTCCTTTTTACGGATAAGATAATAAAAAGATTTAATTTTCACCATAACATAGGTATCACTCGACATACTATATGAGCTAAACTCTTTTCACTATAATATATAAAAGAAAAAAAAAACTATAAATGAGCTAAACTCAAATTTCATATTCTTCAAACAAATTAATTTTTATTTTTTTCTTTTTGAAAGGGAAGAGACTTGTTTTGTTAAGCAGTAGTCCTGTACAACAAAAATAGCAACCGGAATTGCTTGATGGTGTAAATCCTCTAGCCAAGACATGTCCTTATAAGAAAATGCTAACTTTGCTAAATAATCAGCAAGCTTATTTCCAAGTCTCTTTGTGAATGAAAGTTGCACATTCTCTTCACGAGAGATAACTCTCCTACAATCATCCAAAACATCAAAAAGATAATTTCTCTCATGCTTCCTTCCCTTTATTCAAACAAACAAATCAAACTTAAACTTTAGTTTTCACTCATTTAAATACACTCTTTAATTGCCGGTTTGTAGAAACTTTAATATATAACCTCATGATATAATAAATGTTTGTGTGTGTGTATAATATAAACAGAGAAGAAGAGTGTTAAAAACTTGACTTTTCTTTTATTTATTTTTTTGAAATATATAAATGGATGAGAAATATTTTTCTAATATTGTTGTTAAATCATTTATTGATATATGTTTTTAAATAAGTTTGTGGTATTGATAGTGAAAAGATGGACATTGGTTTAGGGATTGTTATATTAATTTCCGAATTGTTATATTAAGGTCAAATGTTATGTCATGCAAGAAAAGTCTAGTTTTGAAGTCATATGTTAAGCATTTTCATCGATCTCCAACGACATCCAAAGAATATAATAAGGACATGTGAGTTGAAAATTAGACTTTTTCTCGTTTCCTTTTTATGGATAAGATAATAAAAAGATTTAATTTTCACCATAACATAGGTATGGTGCCGTTATTTTCCTTCTTTTTCAATCATGAGATTTGATAACTTTTTCCTCCTATTATTCTCTCATCGTTACCTTTGCCTTTCTTGATTCTTTTCCGTTTGTTTATCTAGCTTGATTAATTTCGTGTTTTCAAAGAAGTCATATATTTTATTATATATAAAAAAAGTCCGTATATTTAACTGTTGTTGTCTATTTTCTATTCCTAATGCCGTTAGCAGTTTTTTTTTTTTTCTAAATTTTTAAGCGAGTTTTTTATATAATTTTTCTAGCATTCCCAGCCAATTATAGGCATAGCAGAATTTTTCTAGCATTTTTTATATAATTTATAACACACTAGGATTGGCCTAATGGAGGGGGTTTGAGTAATTAGTATGAGGTTTAGATTCAAACCTCATTGCTGTCATTGTACATCAAAAAAGACATAACAGAATTTTGTTCCTTTTTTTTTTTGCTAATTTTTTAGAAGTATTATAAATAATTTTTTTAGTATTCCCATATCTGCTTTTTATCTATGTCTCTTCTCGTTCTTTAATTTTTTTTCTCTGCATGTGAGTCATCCTTTTCCTGAATTTTACTTCTTGAGTATCCTTTAGCCAAAAGCCAATGACTAATCTTTCAAGGTACTAATATCCATTTAAGGAATTGATCTCCTTCAACAAATATTTTTCCATATACATGAATCTAGGGATTAAACCCCTCACCACACAACACAAAAAAAGTATACAAAATATAACATTAGTCACCACACAGTACAAAAAACAGATATCGAAATGCTTAGCCAGTGGTAATGTGAGACAAAACCTCCACATGTTCCAATTATGCAAATATCGTGCACACACTAGATGCAAATAAATAAAAACCAAGGTGCTGCAATGCGATCCAGCAGAGAAAAAAAAGAGCCACGGGGTTTTTGGTGTAACAGCCACAGGGACCACACCACAGCATGCCAGATTAGAGACCCGACAACTTTTTTCCCTATGCCACAATGCTGCATATAAGGATTTCAATAATCAATAGTTAAGATGTTAAAATTTTAATGTAAGGATTTTATTTATGATCAGTACAAAAACGTAACGTGAAAACGCTCAGGAAAAATGTTGATAAAAACGCAACATTAAAAATCTCAAGATTCTCGGACAGGACTCAGTCAAATAAACAGCCATAAAAAATAAAATTCAGATAAGTTTACTTGAAATTTAAATTCAATTTTCGAAAAGATAATTTAACAGTAGATTTGCACTACAAACAACAGTGCCCATGAGACTCATTTTCATGCTCTCGAGAATCCTCCTCTTTACTAACAACTTTGAAAATTATTACCACCTTTTGATATATAAACATTTGATGGAAAATCAAACCAAATAATGTGGGACTTGTGTCTTATGAAATATCCCATTACATACAGCACAATAAAGGGTTTATATATGGTGATTATCATAATAAGGGTTCGTTATCATAATGGAAAATCCTACTATAAAGTAGAATTAATATATGATATTTTTAAAGTTCGAACACACTTTGTAATCTTTATCAAAATTAGTTACTATATTATTTAATTATATCTCCCAAATTCTTATTATAGTTTAATGGTTATGTACTGTTAGTATAAAAGATTTTATATTGTTAACCAATTAGAAATTACTATTGATATGACTTTTAAAGTATTTATTATAAAAGTCAACAAACTTACAATTAATGGTGGTTTGTGATTGGATAACAATGTAAAACTACTTTACACTGTCAGTGCATGACCTGTTTTCTCTTCTTATTATCCCTAACTGTCAAAGGAGAATCGAATTTTCGTGTTATTAATTACTGTGCTAGATTTTATCAATTAAATCAACCAAAAATATAACACAATGCCAGTAATACATAATTTGTTAATAGAGGTTCGTCTAATAACTATGTTATCATAGGTAAATTGTTGTTACACTACAAAACAAAATCCATGTATTAATAGTTTGACATCCAATTAGCCTTTGATGGTAGAGTTTTGGTTTAAATGAAAGTTAACACGTACTACATACAGGGATGACAATTGGGCGGAGCTCCCCATTACTTACCTTGCCGGATAAATATCCATTCGTGTCCGTTCTCATACCCGCATGGTATTCATTAAGTAGATATCCATGAATTTTTTCAATATTTGTGGATATCCATGAATATTTACTAAAAAAATAGATTAAAAATATTTTTAAAAAATACTTTAACTATAATTTTTACTTGTTCTGACAGATCCTTTAAAAAAAATAGTTTAAAAGTCCAAACTAAAATTATTCAAATATTCTACACAGTAATCAAGATACTTCAATTTAGAAACTAAATTTGAATATTAAAATACTTCAATTCCATAAGTCCAAACAAAAGTTAATAAGGTACAACATTTCAATAAACTAAAATACTTCAATTTTATATAAGTCCAAATAACACTACAAAAGTCAATAAACCACACTCAACACATGTTATATATTTAAACAATGATATTTAAGTAATTTTATTATAACATGTATTTAATGGGTACCCACGGGGTGGGTACCTTGGTACCATCCTTGCCTCCATTTATAATTAGGTACGAATATATCTGTTTAAATTATTCACTAATATGCATTTAACTATCCATCTTTTATTTATTACATTCGCAGATACCCTAACTATATAATACATTATATTAATAGATATTTTTAACAGTATAGAAAATTAATATATTCTATCAATATGTTAAATATTATTAATTTTTTATAGTATATTAACTATTAATGTATAATACATCATATTATTACCTTATGTCTGAATGAAAAGAAAATAAATAAGGAGAAAAAATTGAACTTTGAAAATTTATATTCATTGATTAAATAGAAAATGAAGAGAAAGTAGAGTAGAAAAAAAAAATCTAAGTTTTAAGAGTTATATTTAAATGAATTAACACCTTAAAAAGAATTGTATCTCTCCATCATTAAAATTTCATCTTTTACTTTTAAGTCATCTCTATTAATAAAAAAAAATATATTATTTCCATTTTTTTAGTATTAAGATCTTTGCTAAATTTTAAATTAATAAACTTAAAAGAAAATAGAAAAAATAGATAAAAGAAAAAAAACCAAATTATAAATGAGTTAAACTCAAATTTCATATTGTTTACAAAAATCAAATTTAAACTTTAATTTTCATTCATTTAAATACACTCTTTATTGCCGGTTTGTGGAAACTTTAATATATAACCTCGTGATATATTAAGTGTTTATGTGTGTGTATAATATATAAACAGAGAGATAGAGAGTTAAAAACTTGACTGTTCTTTTATTTATTTATTTATTTAAAATATATAAATAGATGAGAAATATTTTTCTAATACTGTTGTTAGATCATTTATTGATATGTTTTTAAATAAGTTTGGGGTAATTTTGATAGTGAAAGGATGGACATTGGTTTAGAGAATGTTATATTAATTTCCGAATTGTTATATTAAGGTCATATGTTACGTCCTACAAGAAAAGTCTAGTTTTGAATTATATGTTAAGAAAAGTATTTTCATCGATCTCAAATGACGTCAAAAGAATAATAAGGACGTGTGAGTTGAAAACTAGATAAGATAATAGCAAGATTTAATTTTCACCATAACGTAGGTATGGTGCCGTTATTTTCCTTCTTTATTTGATCGTGAGATCTGATAATTTTTTACTCCATTATTTTCTCATCTTTTCCTCTGCCTCTCTCTATTTTCTTTCCGTTTGTTTATCTAGCTTGACTAATTTCGTGTTTTCAAAGAAGTCATATATTTAATTATATAAAAAAAGTCCACATATTTAACTGTTGTTGTCTATTCCCCAATGCTGTTGGCAGATTTTAACATCGAAATTCAACTTCATATTTAATACAATTAATGATTCAATTTAATACAATCTTGCAAAAGTCGTATAGATTAACATAGAAATTCAACTTCATATTTAATACAATTATTAATTCAATTTAATTCAATTTTGTAAAAGTTGTATAGATTAACATAGAAATTCAACTCCATATTTTATTAATTCTATTTAACACAATTTTGCAAAAGTCTCGTATTACAAAATTCAAATTCATATTCATTGAAAATATTTTGCAAAAAAAAATTCAACATTTTTTATCAAATTACAATATTGCAAAAGTCAAAATTGATAGGTCATATACTAATTATCATCAATGCTAGTGCTAAAATATTTTTTCTTTATATTTTTTAATTGACATATAAAATTAATTTAATAATTTTTTTCAATTTTATTCAAATTAAATTTATAATTAGTATTAACGGTACAAAAAATAGTATGTAAAATGAAATAAAATTCACGCAAATTTTGAGTTTGATTATATAAAAAAATTTACTAAATCAACAATGTATTTAGTTGCTTAAACATAAACATGTTTATCACTAACGATCAAAAACTAGTTTTGCTCCTTATCACATTATTTTTTTTCATCTGCAACCTGAAACAAAATTGTAACAAAAATAAAGGTTACATTTCATATTTATGGTCTCAAAGTGTATTCGAATTTGCTATATACTTCTCCTTCTTACAAAATTGTTTTAAACTTACATGCAATGTTTCTCCTGTAATAGCATGTACATGTACATATAATTACTCTAAATCAAACTATATATATATATATATATATATATATATATATATAAACAACATGAAAGAATATATTGACCAAAAGACTAATAAATCAATGCTAAGAAAATCACTTTAAATTGTTAGAAAAAAAAAGGCCTGATCAATAGAGTAAGTTGTGCAATATTATAACCAAAATGCTTATCGGTCAAGCTTAAATAAGATATAGTGATAAGTAAACCACTGAAAAAGAAAAAGAAATAAAAAAAATAATACTAAAATCAGAATAAGAGGAACCAAAATACTTATTCCCATAGCATTTTGCTTGAGCTTATATAGAGAATGCAATCTATCAATCTAATGGCTAAAAGTAGGAATGGTAATATAATATTAATTTTAATTAATAGTTATAAATAATATTGAATTTAAAAATAGTTTTGTTCTTTATTTTAATATCATTAAATATTAGTTTCATTTAATTAGATTCATTAAATCTAATTAGGTCAACGACCATGTATTCATTAATAAAATTATATTTGTTAAATATATATAGGTTATTTAAATTTGATTAGATTTGATCAATGGTTATTGTAAAATTCAAGTATCCGTCAACGACTCACAATAATTCTAGTCTATTTTTCATAGATATATAATCATTTTAAATTTACTACATACTTATAAAATCATTACTTTTAATTATTATTGTTCGTGAAATATATTTTAATAACTAAATTAAAAAATAAAGTATAATGACATACATACATAATAATTTATTTATTAATTTTAATCCTTATTTAATTATTAATTAAATAACATATAATGAATTATTTTAAATTTAACTATATATTTATAAAACCATTCCCTTTAATTACTTTTGTTCGGGAAATATATTTTAAAGTAACTAGTTTAAAAAAATTGAGCATAAGTAAAAATATAATATGTAATGTTACTACTTAATATCAAAATAAATATTTAATTACTAAAATTGTATAGTAAATGGCATGTTACTAGTATTTATTTTCAAAATTATCAAAATTAATATTTAATTATCAAAATTATATAATAAATAGCATTAATGTGAGCAGTTTAATTCTTCATTAAATACAATATTAGGTCCATTAAATTTAATTATATTCAATCAATGGCTAACTTTTGTTCAAGTCTTCTTTACATATATACTAGATTTTAACTCAAGGGTTTGTTTAAATTATATATTTTTTTATAATTTTCATTTTAAAATATTTAATGATAAATTAAGTATAATTACTTTAAAATTAAGAAAGATAATTAATTATATTTTTAATTAAACAGATATTGTATTCAAAAATATTAAGCTTATTAAAATTTATTATGATTTGTTCTTTATTCAAGTAATAATAGTGCTATAATACCTACATAAAATGAACAAATTCAAAGTGAAAAAAAGCATAATACATATGTATATATAAGTATTTAAATTTGAGTGTTTATTTTTGTTATTATGGATATTATGTTAAAACGTACTTGATTTTTGTGTGTTTATAATTAATAATATTAAATATATTTATTATAAAAATTAAAATTGATTTTAAATTTGTTGAAACAATATTATTCTTTTAAATATATAATTTTTTTAATTATTTTAAAATGATATTTTCAATTATTTAAAAGATATTAATTTTAATTATGTGATATTGTTAAAATTTTGTGTTGGTTAACTTAAATGCGAGATAAATTGAACACTCCCAATCAATGTAATGATATTTATATATTATTATTGTTGTTGTTCTTTGTTATTTAATTTTAATTTCATTATTTGCTGCTTTTTAAAATTATTTATCTATAAGGATTATTATATGTTTCAGACTTTATATCTTGTAATTTAACTATTATAAGGATTATTTATCTGTAAAATTTATTTGTGTGTTACTAATTTTTTAATATTATTACATATTACTCTTTATATTGTTATAATTTTTTCTCTCATTCCAAGTGAATTCAAAATGACTATGTCATTAATAATAATAACTACACTATTATTTCATACTCTACAACTGTTTATATTTATGACATATAATGGGTGTTTATTATTTTTTAAGGTCTGAACATATAAGAATAAAAAATCATAATAACTTATAATTGACCATTATGAAAGAAATTTATTATTATATTTAATTATTATTATTTTATTATTTGTATATGAATTACATATTAAATTTAATTAGCATTGTAAATTATGTACTAGTTAATTGATCAATTTAATATATTATTTAATATAATTTACCTAAAAAAATACATGTGAGACTTTTGAATCAACTTAATTATCATTTTTCAAAATGTTATATATATGTGAGGGAAAAATTATGAAATACAATTAAGTACACCTACTACTACTATTACTACCATTATATTATTATTATTATTATTATTATTATTATTATTATTTCAATTTATAAAAATTAAAAATTATAATGTTGAAATTGACCCTTATGAATTTAAAAAGACTCTATTTATGATTATTATTATTATTATTATTATTTACTTTTAATTATTAAGAATAATTATCATTAATGTAATCAATTTAATTCTTATTAAAAGTAAACCTTAGAGAGATTAGTCTATAATTAATTTATTTTATGAAAATAATTAATTTTTTGTATCATAATTTATTTGAAACAATTAATAAACATTGAAGTAAATAATAAACTATATAAATAATATGTATAAAAAATTAATTAGACAATCAAACTAAGTAGAAAAATAGGATAATTTAACTATATATAATTCATTATATACCAAAATAACTATATAAAATTCATTAAATTGGGTTAAGTGAATTACATAAAAAATATAATAAAGAGAAATTAATGAATAAGAAGTAATGTTGTAACAATAATATGCTCACCTTTATGTCCTATTAAACAAAAAAATATTATGAGTTAAAAATATAAAGTAAAGTCAGATTATTGATTTTTTATTGCTCAAAATGAGAATGACTATAAATATATACATTATTTATAATAATATAATATTAAAAAGAAAAATATAAAAATATATATGAAAAGCTTGAACAATAATAATCAAACATAACATAACTTAACAGTAAAATAAAAAAAGAAATGCACAAAGATAATACATGTTAAAAGATCAAAAAATAAAATTAAATAACATAAAAGATACATAATAAGATGATATACCTAATGTTGATTTTTAGTCCCCACTTTCTATCCATCGCCAAATTCATTGGATAATACATCATTGTAGGAACTTTCTTTTCTTATCTCTGCAAAAAGTGTTATTGTTGCAAGTTAATTACGACATATTAAAACAAATTATCTTTCTATCAAAGAGTAAGAGCAAAATGAGGAAAGAAAGTGTAAAGCCAAGAAAAGAAAGGTAAGCAAATGAAAATATAGATAAAAAAGAAATACACATGCTAGTTGACCCTAAACCTTAGTGGGAGAATATATAAGAGAGAATAAATGCAAGATAATTATTCAAGCATTTATTTAGTTTTAGAGAACCGAATCAAAGAATTAATTAGGACTTGAAAACTATATATTGGACTTTACAAAAAAATAATAATTTTTCATTAGAGAAAAAAGATGACCTTTTAGTTTATTTTGTAACTTTAAATTTTAAAACCCACCCACTAAAAGTATTTTTTTTATAATTTTAATTTAATACAAAGTTTGAAAGACTAATATAACTATATTAATGTAACTTTTAGATATATAATTAGATAGATAGATAGATCTTTTCTCACATTAATCTATTGCTAATAATTATTTGAAATTTGAAATTATAATTTGAAATCAAATAATTTGCAGATTCTAATCAATAAGCCCTAAGTAGAATATATAAATTTAAATAGATATAATAATTAGTTATAATGATTTAAAAATATTGAATGATATAATATAATATAATATACTAATAATTGGTTCATTCTAATTATTTATATTCAAATTATTAAAACAAATTAAACAAATAAATTTTTTATATTTACATTAGTATATTGTAGATTAATATACTAATAATTAGCTAATTCTAATCATTTATATTGTCATGGAATAGAAATAAATTAATTAATGGATTTTTAAATAATTTATTTTATGTAAAGAGAAATTATAAAGATTGGTTGATTCTAATGAAATGTATTTTTTAATAATTTATATTATGTAAATAGAAAAGATCACGACATCATAATTTACGTTATATATAATAAAGATTGGCTAATTAGAATCATTTATTTAAAATCGAACAATCTATTGGCTGATTTGAAATTTGAATCATTTATATTCAAATGATCATAATTTACTAATAATTTGAATATAAATGATTGGTTGAAATTTGAAATTTTTAGTATAAATTTTATTTTAATTTATTTTCACAAAAATTATTGTTACAAGACATGTATTGAGCCTCATATTTGATTATATTACTTGCTGTAGGAATTGACAACATAGAGTGATGTACTAGATGATTTTGCTAATTTGAAAGAAATAGTATCTTGCCATCATGATAAGCTTTACAGCTAGAGATGAGATGTCTGTATAGTTTTGACATTAGTGAGAATTTTATTGTTGTGATATGTCTTATCCATCATATCTAAGTTTTGTGCATGTTCTTCAATTGTGGTTTTTTACATAGCTCATAAAATTTATTTAATAACTTGCATGCCATGTTTGAAAGACAATTTAGTAGGTTTTGGTTCAAAAGTGAAATATTTATTTTACTAAAGGGATAAGTGTCAATTGATTTTACTTATTGTATAGTTTTTAACTGATTTTACATTATTTTTAACAATAAAATAAATTATGGAAGTTGCCAATATATTTTCATATATATATAATAAAGTTACACTCCTCCTAATTCACTCGTGCATCGCACGAGTCCACGATCTGGTTTTAATTTAATACAAAGTTTGAAAGACTAATATAACTATATTAATGTAACTTTTAGATATATAATTAGATAGATAGATAGATCTGTTCTCACATTAATGTAACTTTTATATTATGATTTGCCCACATCACTTATCACATTTATCATTTTTTTCTCTACTCCCCCCCCCCCCCCTTTATTTTGTTTATTTTTTATCTTTCCTCTACATATCACTAGGCATGGCAAGCAAACCTATGCCCATGGGTACCTGTTTGAACCTGCCTTGACTTTGACGAAAAAACTCGTTTGACCGGGCTCAAGTTTTTCCTAATTGTCAAAGCATATATATATATATATATATATATATATATATATATATATATATAATTCCTAATCAATTGGAGGACATTTAAAGCATAATCTTTTATGAGGTGAATTTATTAACTTGCTTTTTTTTTTTTTTTAATTTTAATTGTTATGATATATTCATAATGTGGAGAGGGGGGCAGGGATGGGTCTCACCTCTACCTGCCCCATTGCCAAGCCTACATATCACTTATACACATGGTTTTGAAAACTGAACCGAAGCAGTTGGTTTGATCGATTTGACTAGAAACTAGTTTGATGACCGTTTCGTTAACTTTAAAAACTAGACAATTTCATAATTGATGCAAATCGGTCAAGAACCAATCACAATCGGTAAAATCTAGTGCAAAACCAATGCCTTTATCGGTAAACTAATAAATCACATATTTAGTAACGATTATAAATAGGTATAAATAATGTTTTATTTTAGTTTTTAGTGTTATAAAGTTATGATATTATATTTATTTAATAATATTTTATATATTATTTATTTATTATTATTATTATTATTATTATTTTACGAATACCGGTTTGCATTGAACCTTGAACCAATGCCTTTACCGGATCAATGACCAGTTTGGTTTTAAAAACATTACTTATACACATGTTATCTAGGCCATAGTATAATTCTATCTCATACCACAACCTTTTCTTAGGAGTCTATCCCCGGTGGTCAGTACCCCTAAACTCATTGTATTGGATCTTGCCCAAAGTAAAGAGGTATAAGGCACCTCACTTGCAATAATTAACATAGTACAAGTAAGGATGTATAAAGCATCTCACCTTAGTAGTAACATATCATCATCTAAACTAAGCTTTGGTTTTCATTTCACAAGATGCGAAGGAACTTGCTTATGCTACACACCAAAATTTTCAAAAAATTCCACCAATATCACCTTATTTTCATAAAACTTCAAGATTTCAATTGAACATATTATATTTCTTCGTAATGAAATATCGCCTTACTTATTCATTTCAATTATCAAATTCATATATTCTATCCATTGGCATAACAAGATTCTATATTATCAATACCAATTAATTAATTTTGGCTCCTATTCCAACCAGTCCTAAACTTGAAACATAATTTAAAATACCAAAAATTCACATCACAATACATTTCAACTTTCAAAAAATGCAAAACTTAGAATCAAATTCAATATTTAAATTAAAATAATTAAAATTTTCATAATTCATGAATGTGATATATCATTAACAATTCCTTCTACATTGCACAAAAAGTATAAAGTATATTAAAATATTAACTATATAGCTTGCATGGCATTACCACTAAAGTTTTCATTAAAAAATTTAAAATTCCTAAAATGGGCTCAACTCTGTTGCAACCGAGGTCACGATGGGACAACAAAAACTCAAAAACAATGGGTTTTTGAAAATAGTAGAGTCGCCACCGACATTTATATATTGAGAAAACATTAGCAAACCCATTTAAAACAAAATTGTCTTCGAAAACCAAAGCTGGGTTTAGGAGTTGTTTATGTGAAGCGAAGGTGTTAGCACCTCACAACGTCCATTTTAAGATGGTTACCTCTAATTAATTAAACAAATTATTAGTTACTTTTAAAATATTTATTTCACCCTAAAACACACTTGAGAATTAAGTACAACAAAAAGAGAATTTTATTTATTCAACTATTTACATTTATTTTATTTTGATAATTAATGATAATGATTATTTTTTTAGTTTTAGGCTCGACAAGGATGGTTCCTTACTCCTACACATCTCTCAATGCAATGGAGAATTAGAGTTTACATAGTTCTTGTGATATTATGTCATTTAATTTTATTATCATTATTTTAAGTTTTCTAAGTTGTTACGACTCATATATTTTAAAATATTTTAGGCAACCACCCACATACATATATGTTGATGAAGTCACGGTTACTCCACGATAAGTATCGAAGTCACCTAAATGATTTATGACATGTGTCGCCTTTTGACCTACGGGTTGGTGTTTATGTTGTACTATGTTAAGGGACAAATCTAGCTTGTAGAAGATGGTGTATCAAGTTTATAGAGGATGATGCATCTTCAGCTTCCACATATGTTATATTGATGATACTTGTATAGTTTTAATGATTCCATCTCCCTATTTCCTTTTTGATTGTATTTTCGTTTAAGGTATCCTAAAGCATAAAGTGAGGTGACTTTGATTGTACAAGTGAGTTTTAATGGAAAAACTCAATCAGTTTGATTAGAGATTGGATGTAGCTCTCTAATAGGTTGAGAATGAATCAGGATACATCTCATGTGCAATCTTATAAACCCTAAACTCTTTAATTTTTTTATTTTATTCACTCTTCTTAATTCAATTGGATATCTTGATAATTGAATTGCATTGATTAAGAAACTTGGGTAATTGATTAATTAGACGTTGTGATTAGTAATTTGGGTAATTGGTTATTGGGATTTATATTGAATTTCATTTTACTGCTACAAATTAATTGTTATTGGTCTTGGTTTCATTCCATTACATCATTAAGGGACATATTGCATCATATCGAGTCACTAGATATTAAGGTTGCATTAGAACTTGTATTTGAGGTTAGAATTGCATTGTATATCCATTCAATAACCTCAAAAGGGAATTTCATAACAATCTATTGGGGATAATCTTTGGTGAACTATTTTTTTTTAAAGTTTTTCAAAAGGGAACATTTATTTTTGAAAAGAATTTTGAGTACTCAATTGACCTCCTCTTAAGTACTAGTTTAACCTAATTTAGTTTTACATGGTTAGTTGCTTGGTGTTTAGAAATTTTCCTGGAGTTGAGCCTACTACATGCATGATTGTTAACATACTGCATCATTTTGCATGTTCATTGTGATGATCTTGTGCTGTAATATGTCCTAATATATGAGATATGTTGTTGGGATTATTTATTGTTGTTATGTTATTTATTTTGGAATACATTCATTGTGCACGTACTTTTATACTTATTTATGTAACCTTACCCTTATAACTTTCTATTTGTGCATGTGCGATGATCATGACGTTCGAGGAAGCAAATCTATATCCTCCTCATCACGTAGCAAAGTACATGGAGGACTGCACTATTGAGGTTTTATTGTCCATGTCCCTAGTTTAGATAAGGAGGATCCTTCTAAGGCCTCCCAACAATAGTGGATTAGGGTGTCTTAGGGGCATTTATTTCAATCTATCATTTTACATTCCCAAGAATCATATTCCTAGAAATATTATAACTAGGAATGTTATTCCTAGGTATATTTAAAAAGGTGTTTAGTTAAATTTTAATATTCTTGGGGAATATTTTTTAAAATTCAAAATAATTTAAATAAAAATAAAGTGAAAATGGAAGTCATAGGTGTGATAGAAAGTAACTTTTCATATTCCGATGAAAATATCACTTTCCACCCCTTTATCATAAGAATAAAAACTGTCTATGACATGAAAATGTAACTTTCTTGAAAATAAAAGATACCTAGGAATCTATTTTCATAACCTTCTAACAAACATGGGGATAAAATTCACACCATCATATTCCTAGGAATAGAAGAAGATGATGTGAAACAAATATCTCCTTATTATGGCCAACTAGGAGTGCGTTTTGTAGTTGTTTCCCCTCCCCATTTTCATATGTATCCTGCTTTTGAATGGTTTATTTCAACTAGCATGTATCCACCTACTTTGAGATACTTTGATACACGATTTGGTTTATTTCAGTATTGTAGTGCCATGAGACAACATTTTATTACCTTTCATCTAGTATGCATGACATTATGATTTAGTACTTAATTGTTATTTATATATTTCTACTGATTTATGATGTCTAGTGTTATCATATTCGAATCGTGAAAAATTTACTCACATTTTCATAATAAAATTTATGAATGATTTATTTAAAATTGAATCTTCCGCGATTTTCGTTAATTAGTTTCATGTAGTGTTAGCTGAGCATTACACTAATAATTATTTTCTCATGTTAATTCAATTAATTAGGTTAATCTTGTTACATACATGAATTTTTGTGCATTTTCCAATTATTGTTTCTCACCACTTGACGACCAAATATATTGAGGATACACCTTATGCTTGTCGGTAGATACCTCTAAAAGGTGTAGATGATGTGTTCCCTTTTCACATTATGCTTGATCTAATGCAGACAGAGGATGTGTGCTTGATGCCATATGCAAATAACATACAAGCACTGCCTTTTCTAGGACATCTCCCTCGCTCAGGCTACATTAGACATGGCTTACTCATGCATGCACATTTATTGGAGAGGGTGTTATGATAATTTAAACATTTGTAGGGCATTCCTCGTTTACATTGTGTGGTTACTGATCATGTGCCATTTATTGAAAGAGTGATCAGAGGTAACTTAATTATGATGATCACGTTGTTGGCGACACCACCAAAGGTTCGCATGTGGTAAAGCCAATACATTGCATTAATGGCTACATGCACTAGTTCCACATCATTTCGACCTATACATCACACCACCACATGAGGGAGACCATTCAAGAGGCCTAGTGTAACACCTTATCGTGTCGTGTCACATTCTAGTTTGAGTAGGCTCTCATCCTTGTTTGGTAAGTGTGTACATTATTACTTTTACTATGTATCTTATGATGATCACACTATGTTGTTCCTTTAATATGATATATTCTTCGTTGTAAGTAAGGTTCAAGAGGAATTTCAAGCATCTTCAATCTAAGATTGGTAGGAGGATGGTCATAGATGTGACTGAGGACCTAGGAAACCATGTGAGAGGCATTGAACATCTCACAGGGTGGCTCTAAGTAGGGTTGTCATAGTTAACTTATATTTTTTATGTGACATTTGTATTTTGCTTATGCAACGTTTGTACCATTTTGCATTTAATTTATACAATATTTGACTCTCTTTTTTTAATTGTGTAGCATTTGTCTCTTGTATTTTATTTATCCAAAAATTTTAGTTGTACTTTTTGTTTCTACAACACCTATTAAAGTCCCAAACTGAACAATAGTAATCTCAAGTAAAAAAATCATATTTTATAGACTAAATTACACTCGCACCCCTGTGTTTTTTTTTCGAATTGTGCCCAATACCCCTCCATTTTTTCTACCTACAAAAAACCCTAATTGTTTTGCATATATATAACCGTGTACCCCTATTCTCCAAATGTTATTCAAACTATTAACAGAAAGGGCATGTGATGTGCACATGAGTATTTAATGAAATTTTGTTCCAAAAGTGTCCCCATCTCCTTCCTTTAAGTTTGAAGTGTTCCAACAAATCCAAGTAGCAAAAACTTTGCAGCAAATAACGTACCCTCTCCTTTCTCACCCAATCTGCAATAACCATTTACATCAAGGTTCCCTTTGCTATAATAATAATGGATATTGGAGACTTGGTCATGAGAAACTCAAAGGTAATCTTTAAATTTACGAGAAGCAACAAATACAAAGATAGGACAAGAAAATAGAAATAGAATATCAATGTTGAATAAAAAAAAAAGAATAACAACGAGGTCACATACATAAGAAAATATGTGATCAGTAAACTACTAAATAGAAACACAAGTTTTAGACCCTGTTCTACTAAGTTAGCGTTACAAAACCATGAATCATTGAACTATAAGCCATAACATCTAATTTTATTCCTCTATGCAACTGGATTCAAAAAGGTGCCTTCAACCAACATTTCATCCAACAACAAAACCATCTCATCGATTATACCTTCTTTGCTCAACATGTGAGTAAAACTCCAAGGCACGATTGAGAAGACCCTATTGAATAATCACATTGAGAACCGAATTGAAGGATTTCATGGTTTGTTTGCACTAAAACTCACCCTCCATTATGTGGAACAAGTCCCTAACTTTCTTAGGCAAATGGGCCCTTTCCATAAGCTTTGAACATAACAATGGAATCCTTCTATATAAAAACCCTTCTTTCACGCTTCATTTGCCTCTTCCAGGGACCCAAAATCGAGGGAAGCACTAAGGAATAGAAAGACAAATCACCTAATTCGTAAGAATCCATTTATGTACCTGATTGAAGATTCCAGATGAAGGATGGGGTTGATGTTGGAACCAAAGACTGTATGAAGTGTCCAATCCCTCAAAGTTTTGAAGATAAAAAAAGTTATTAAATTTTAGAGTTCTTAAATATTTGCTTTTAATCAGCCTTTTAGATATCGCTATATAGTAAAAAGCTTTTGAAAGCGTCCAATGATGTTTTCTGAAATTTGGCATCCAACGTGCTAGTTTATACCAAGCATCCAATTGCTTTATTTAAACATATGCGCTCTTTGCAAAAATCGTCCAATGCCTTATTTGAGATGTCTTAAAATTCAACTAAGTTTTAAGTGATTCAATTGGCTTATACTTGTACACCTTGAAACTAATGTTTTATTCTTTTTTTATGAGATCAACATTCAAATACCTCTATTAAATGAAAAGTAGATATATTTTTGTATATAAGTACAACTTTGTAAAAAAGTAAGTCAATCGCTTTAAGCTGCCAGACGGAATAAGGAATGTTTAGAAAAAGCAACTCTGAAATACAGAACTGCATCTTCCACTTTGGTGCAATAACAAAAGTTGTTTTTTTATCTCATAAACTCGAAACAGGCACAACCATACTTAACAAAGCTTTAAAACGTGTCTCTAAAGACTAAAGCTCGTATATTTCAATGGCTATCTTGATACACACACACACACACACACACATATATAAGTCTGAAGATTCAAGAAAAGTAACTGAGCAATGAACGAAAACAAAATCTCTCTGTTGGACATTCTTGCAAATTCTCTCATATTTCATACTCTTTGCTTAGTAAAGTTTTGTAATCGCTCTTAAGTTTTCATATCCTCACATTGTGAGTTGATTTCTTTTAAACTCTTTATTTGGTGATTAAAGAATACTTGGGTTTTTAAGTGGTCTTGAGTTAATCACTATTGTAAGGCCTGAAGAAGCTAATAGAATACTTGCTTGTAACTAAGATGTTAGTTGGTAGAAATCCTTCTGGATGAAGGTACTGACGTAACTCAAGTTGAGTGAACCAGTATAAAATTCCTTGTGTGTTTCTCTTTCCTTATCCTTACTCGTATTTCTTTTAATCGTGCCTTTTTGTTTGTTGTTAAATTTTTGCGAATTTTTTTTTCTTTTAAACACACAATTCAACCCCTCTTCTTATATGTTCCTATTTCTTTCAGTTGATGGGAAGTGGAAGAGTGAAAGGGAAGTGTTAGGGTTTGGCAGAAATACTGATGGAGAGTTGTTGGACAATAGTGTTTGAGAAGTGTTGTTGAGCACTTTAGCATGGCATGGATCATCCCAAAAAGGTGAGGTTTTAAGGTCACTGGTAGCGATAATGAGTTAAGTTTACAGTTTTGAAAATGGAGGAGGTCGCATTAAAGGGCGACGGAGGTTCCAGAGAAACAAAGGCAGGAGTAGAAAGGGTTTTGATGAGGACGGTACGGGCGAGGAAGGGTAGTGAGGATGTGACTTTCGGTGGAGCGATGCGACAGGGCCATGGATAGGAAAGAGGGAGAACGATGGCGGTGAGAGGGCGAAGGGAGTGGAGGAGGTATGCTAGATGAAAATAATTTAGGTTATGAAGTGTAAAGGGTATTTGTGGTTTCTCACAATTAGAAAGGGGTATTTTCATCTAACCATAAATAAGAAAAAACATTACATAATGTTGTTTAAGTAAAGGCTGAAAGTAATGCCAACATGCGAAGGGGTATCGAGAGCATTCTTAAAAAAACATAGGGAGTGCGAGTGTAATTTACTCTATTTTATAATCCAAGTAAAAATCATTTCTAGAAATTAAATTTCAGAAGTATGCAAAATTTTCATATTTCTGGAATTTAATATTTAGAACACTTGATTGGATTCATCATTTCTAAAAATTAAAATTTGAAAATATGAAAATTTTTCTTGCTTTCAGAATATAATTTCAAGAATGATGAATTCAACCACATGAACAAGGGTATTGTAAGAATAAAATTTGACAAAAAAAAGGGGCGTGCTTAGAAAAAAAAAGGAGCAAAAGGAAACTCCCTCAATAAAACCAAAGAATTAGAAGCGACTCAACACACATCAAATAAAAGCTCAAGATAATAAAGATTAAAAAAAACTAACTAGGTTGAACCCTTAGTCTCATGGAAAATCCAAATAGGTGCTTGGCCATAAGTAAAAGCTCTTCAAGATTATAAGAATAAAATATATAATTAAATAAATAATAAAAATAAAACAAAAGAAAATATGTATAAGTCATGGGACTTTTTGACCTCGATGGGTACTTGAAAAGTAAGTTACCAACAAATAATGTTATTTTAGATTGTTCTTTCTCTTGTTAATGCTATCCTACAAATATCGATGGAAAATAAACTATATAATACATCTAGTCTAGATCATTTGGGTCCATTTGTTTTGTCTTTGATCACTTTATAACATTCTCCCACATCTTACATCAATAAAATGATTATTCATAAGAATTCATGATTGTTTTACAACTTATTACAAGTACTCAATTAAAACACATTCACACACAAACTTAGAGATACTACAACTAATTATTTAACCCAACCCTTTTTCGAAACATTACAAACTAAAGGAGCAACTTTTTTTTAGAGGCACTACTATTTGGATACATGTTATTAAAAATAGCTAAATTCCAAATCACGATGATGAATACACATGTCGTGAGAGCCTAGGGCGAGGGTGGACAAAAAGAGGCACTGCTCTTTGGAGGGTGATCCCATACGCTTCATCCATGTTAATCTTTTCTGGGTTATGCCCATTCTCCAACTCCCAATCAAATGCATGAGCTAGGGTAGCAGTGAGCAACTGAACCACTTTTAGGCCTAGGCCCATACCAGCACATATTCTACGCCCAGCACCAAAGGGTATAACCTCAAAGTTATTGCCCCTAACATCAACATTAGCCTTCTCACCACCAGGGAGGAACCTTTCAGGCTTGAACTCCAATGGGTTAGACCATTCTTTAGGGTCACGCCCTATGGCCCAAACATTGACCAAGAGAGTTGCACCTTTGGGGATATGGTAACCGAATATCTCACAACTCTCTTCTGCAACTCGTGGGAGGGAAAGGGGGGTGGGTGGGTGGAGACGAAGTGTCTCCTTCACCACAGCCTGTAAATAAGGAAGATGGGGCAAGTCTAATTCAGTCACAAGCCTGTCATGACCTACAATAGTATCCAACTCTTGTTGGACTTGGACCATAATTCTTGGGTTTCTAATTAGTTCAGCAATTGCCCACTCTACTGTGCTCGATGATGTGTCTGTCCCAGCTCCAAACAGAACCTGCAAAAGTAGTAGGTCAATATATGTAGTTATTTGTTTGTGAGTTAAATACACGTTGACATGGCTTTTCATCAATACACATGATGGTGTGACTTAATACTTATATAGTAATTAAATGTGTGAAGTACAAACATTATGTGTTGTGAAATTAATTCATATAATTGCACAAGGTGTTAAGAGGATTTAAAATTATTGTTTATTGAGAACTTACATACCAAAAGTATTGCTTTGATATCTGGTTCAGTGAGTTTATGTCCTTCTTGAGGAGTCTCTTTAAGTGACAACAATGCACTCAACAAGTCCTGATGCTCCTCATTTTTGGAAATCTTATGTTCCTCAAGAATGTTAGTTAAAAATGCATCAGTCCTCTTGCGTAATTTCTTCGCCTTAACTTTCACTCCCTGAAGGTCTAACCAGTCTAAGCCAGGAATGAAGTCACCAACATTGAAAAGTCCAAGCAATACCATAGTCTCCACCACCATAGATTTAAACTCATCTGCCCTAGGATCACAGTCACTATTGCCATCATTGAAAACTCGTCGGCCTATCATTACCCTTGCCAATGCGTTGGTGGTACATACATTTACCAGTTGTCCCAAATTCACTACTTTAGAGCTTGAATTTGCTAAATTACATGTCAATCTTTTCACCTCTTCCTGCATATATGTTCATTTTGGTTACATATTGATTTATATTATTCCCAATAGAAAATTTTAATAGACTCAATTGTAGAAAAACAATTTCATCTTTTTTTTAGGCTTAACGTGTGGTCTACCACTTTTGCTTTCTCAATTCATGTTTGACAAATCTATTTGAGGCATATTTATTTTGTATTTAAATTAGTATTTTTGTTTTTTTACTAGTTCTAGCTAGTAGTCTTTTATTTTTTTATTATTTATGTAAATTACTTAAATTATCAATCATATCCCATATTATTTTTATATATAATAAACTTTAGTTTGAATATTATATATATATACATATATACATATATACGCATATATATAAACATTTTATGCGTACACACACATATAAAAATGCCATTTTTTGGATACAGCTCAAAGCCTAAATTCCAAACAGAGCAGTCGACCAAGTAGGATAATAATAATGATAATAATAATATAATAATGATATGATGATGATTACTATTATTATTATAATTACAATTATAAGACATTATTATTTATACAGGTTCAACTAATTTTTTATTTTTATATTTTCCCCACATAGCACGATGTTATCATATATTTAATAACATCAAATCTAAATCCTTAAGAAATATGAAGAAGCTAATATTTTTTTTCAAAATATTTTCTCTAGGAAACTAATTTATGATTCATCACAGTACGGTCAAGCATAAAAATGATGTCCCACTTTAATGTTCATATACTTTTTTATAGAAGTAAATATACGGCCTAGTACATATGCCCATTAATTAACTAATTAATTACTACAAACTCACGCACCCTCATCATCATGTAAATTTAATCGTGTCAGAGGAAACTAACTTTAGGTGATTCCATTATCCATAAATTTCTCTTATAGTTGCTGTTATTAAATCTGTGCCACAGTTGGGTCATCAATTTAATTTTCTTAAATTACACCTTTGATGTTTTATCTACAGAAATATAGGAGCATATTTAAGGAAAGTGCTATTTAATTTGTTTATTTACTTAATTTCAAGGTTCACTTGAGAGTGAAGATGTTAAATAAAAGGAAAGAAAAACAATTTTTTTAAAATGGAAAATATAATATTTTTAGAAATAATAAAACAACGAGAACATTAAATTTATACCAATCAATTGTTTTATTTTTAAAATATCAAATTAGAGAAAATTATTTTATATGATTTTTCCCTTTCTTTTTCACTTCAAAATTCTACTCACAAATATACCTTCTCTTGGTAATATTGAATATTCTTCATCATCAAATTTTCTTTAATCACACCTTTAATTATGTTCAATGATAATAAAAACTTCATTCTATATTGATTAATGAATAAACCATTAATATGGTCTCTCAAATATTACCCTCTCTCCTAAATAGTTCTTGAAGTAATGAAATTATATAAATAATTTCTAAAACATTAAATATCCATCAATTTAGTTCTTACGTTGGTATATTTTACTAACATTCGAGAATTAACTTGAAAAATTTTCAATACTTGAAAGACTATTTAGTATGATTTATAATATTTGAGAAATTAATTATATAATTTGTTTACTTTAGGAACTATTTAGGAAAAAAAATATTTTAGAGATGAAATTGATAGTTTATTCATTGATTAATTTATACATTAATTTTTTAGCAAATTTGACTTGTAATTAGGGACAAGTCTAGTTATATATGAGAATCTCCCTTCTCAGGAGTTTCTACTATTTGCTTAGTTCCTTTGTAATTTGGGCTTAGGCTCCGTTGCTATTAAAAAAAGAAAAACTATACATAAATTTCATTTATACAAACAACCAGTTATTAGTTGACTCAGTCAGTGAATGGAAATCTTGAACATTAGAAAGTCTGATTATTTTTTTAACTAGCAGTGACTTATATTTAATAATATCAAACCAAAAAAGTCAGTCGTTGACTCAATGGAAAGAAGTATATATCAGTGGGTGAAATTAGGTATTACGTGGCGAAATCAATATGGGTGGAAATGATGCTCACCTGTCGCACTTGTATAGAATCACCCATGGCCTTACCAGAAAACATGTGAGTGGAGCTTATTTTCCTGAGCAACCGCCACAGTGGGCCGTAGGGAGAAGAAGCAAAATTTTGCCCGTTATGGGACATGTATGTGCTTACGAAGTTCCTTGGCCGGCTGGAGAAATTGGCGTCGTGGACCTTCAAGAACTGCTCCGCCACGGAGGCGGAAGCTGCCACCACGGCATGAACGGAGCCCAAGCGGAGGTGCATGAGTGGGCCATAAGTGCCGGCCAAGGCTGCCAGGGCCTGGTGTGGCGCACGGCCCATGTGGGGCAAGTTTCCTACTATGGGCCATGGCCTTGGTCCTGGCGGCAGAGGTAATGAAGGCCTATTTATGAGCTGCAAAAGCCGATAAATAAGGATAGCTGCTACAATAGTAGCAAAGCCAATAACCCAAGGAGACATGGATATGGAGGATTATGTGTGTTGTGTGTATGAGTGCAACGTGCTTCAAACAGTGGTGAGCATATATAGGTTCAAAACACCACAAGAAGTTATGTTATGATCGTGTCTCACACAAAACTAGCACAACCTCATCTGTATATGTAGAGAGAAAATTTTGAAAAATCAATGAAATAAAATAAAAAAAATACTTTACGTGCATTCAATGGTCAAGGTTTTTTTAGACCACATCATTTCATAAATCAAACCATTACGTAACAGCCACAGCGACCGCACCACAGCATGCCAGATTAAAGACCCGACTATTTTTTTCCTCCCCATGCCACAATGCTGCATATAAGGATTTCGATAGGTGAGATATTACAAATTTAATGCAAGGATTTGAATCAGTGCAATAAATGTTAATATGTGGTGATTATCATAACAAGAGTTCGTTATCATAATGGAAAATCCTACTGTACAGAGGAGAATCAATATATAATATAATTTTTTAATTATAATAATAATAATTATTATTATTATTATTATTAACATAAATATAAATTGTAAAGATACTAAAAATGAAAAGAATAGTTAAATATCATTGTAATCATTAAAAATAAAATTATTAAAATCAAAGAAATAAATTATAACAAATAAAAATTAATAATCAAAAAGCATAAATAAAATAATATTATAAACTAAAAACCATACCAAAAAAGTAAAATAATATATTAAAGTTTTGTAATATTAAATAAGTTTTTTAAACACAAAAATAAATTTTTATTTTTGAAAGGCTCATTTCTTATATAATAAATCTTCAAAAGAAAAATGTTTAAAAAATTAAATGATAACTTAGTATTTTATCATCATTTTTTATAGTTGTTTCTTTTTCTTTTGTTTAATTTTATTTTTATATTTTTAATTCCCTTTTTATCTTAAAATTTTGGTACATAAAGAAATTAAATGGTTAATGGGTTTTTATTCTCATACATTACTCTTCATGATTTTGATTAAAATCAAAGTAAGTTGCTAATCACCTTTTAGTTAATGTTGTTTTATAGTTATACACATATCATGTTTTACTTTTTAGGAACATGATATGATTTTAATTAATTCTTTTATAATTGTGGAAAATTCCTTTACCAATATTCTTTCACAACCTCAAATATTGTTCACAAAGGAATTTTCCATAATTTAATCTAAGTTGCTAATTACTTTTTAGTTAATATTGTTTTATAGTTATACACATATCATGTTTTGCCTATGTCTTTTTTTTTTTTTATGAATTTGAAGCACTTTTTGTAAAATCAATATTTAAATTTCATTTTGTTATGATTACAAGTATATAATTTTTAAATTTTATATCAAACACAACTTTTCTAGACCTAAATTGCATTAGTAATATTCATATTTAGGTAATTATATAATTATTTCATTTTCATTTTTTATATGTATACTAAAAATTTAATTCTTTAAAATAATTTTCATGATAATACCATATCTTGTGCATTGCATAGGTACTAGAAGCATATAATAGTATATCATATATTTTATAAAAAAATAGTATATCATATTATATTTCTCTATAATAATATATTGTATTTGGGTGAGACATGTAGGTAGTGTAGATAAGTTGTATTGTGTTAGGGCTTTTTAGTTATAACTAATATTAATATATAAATATATAATATATAATACATTACAAATTATTTATAATACAGTAAGGATATAGAAAGAATAATACATTATAAATTAATAAATAAACAATACATTTAAATAAATAAACATGTTTGAATATAAGAAGAACAAACAAATACATTTCACTCGAAGAAAAAAAAAGACACATTTTATATAATGAGGAGATTAAAGGGTTTGACTCTATACAACCCATTTTCTATTTTTTTATTTTTGTAAAATCATTTTATTAATTCAATTATTATTAAAAAAAGTAATTTGTTTCATAATTCAATTATTATTAAAACGAGTAATTTATATCATAATTAATTCAATTATTATAAAAAAAGTAACTTGTATTGTAATTAATTCAATTACTATTACAGAAGGTAATTAGTATCATAATTCAAAAAATAATCAGTATCATAATTAATGAAATAAAACAGAAATTGCTGATAGGTCTATAGTACTTAAATACAATATTAAAAATAGTAACTATTATCTGATATGACAAGTTATGACACATGTCTAAATATAATTGAACGATATGAGAAGGGGTATTGAAACCCCCTAATTAGAACATGCACCAAAGCGATACTCTTATTTTTTTCCCCATGCCACAATGCTGCATAAAAGGATTTCGATAGTTGAGATGTTACAAATTTAATGCAAGGATTTTAATCAGTACAATATGGGTTAATTTATGATGATTATCAAAAATATATATATATGGTGATTATCATAATAAGGGCTCGTTATCATAATGGAAAATCCTACTGTACAAAGGAAAATTAATATATGATATTTTTAAAGTTAGAACACACTTTGTAATCTTTATCAAAATTAGTTACTATTATTATGAAAATTGCTAAATGGTATGAACCAGTTTTCTCGAAACACAAAAAGAGTAAATCCATGAATTTCACATGTTTCTGTCAAATTCCTCTATTTTTTCTTTTTCATTTAATTTCCAACCAAAATAAAAAATAAAAAGTAATTGCTTTCATAAACACTTTTTTCGTACCAAATAACATTTCTCTTTAATTATATCCGTAAAATTCTTACTATTCCTAACCGTCAAGGGGAATCGAATTTTTACGTTATTAATTGCTGCAAAGGATTTCATATATGAATTAATAGAAGTTCGTATACCAGTAATGGTAAAAAGTAAGCAATCTTAGTCGTTGATAAAAAATATCAACGGTTGACATTTTAATGCATGCATGATTTGCAAGTATACATGTGTACAGTAATATTAATTATTAATTTTTTTTATTAACAGTTGAAATCACTTACTTTACTCTCTAGACTGAATTGCTCACCTTAAAAGAGATTAACAAATCTAACTCCTTTAAAATGAACAACTCACTTTAGATAGCAAAGTACATAATATTAGTCTTGATAAAAAATCAATGGTTAATATTATGTATATATGCAAGTCATACCAACAGTAATTTCTTATTGATTGACAGTTGTGATACTCAATTTTGTCCACCTTTTTTATTTCCAATTCCTTTTATTTAAATTTCTTTTGCGCCTGGCTAATTCAAATTACTTGTGAAAAACCTTTTCTAGCATAAATATTGTTTTTCCTTGAATTGTAAAAATAGAGGCATGTTAACATTTGTTCATTACATGACCATCATATAGTTTTTATCAAATATCACATTTTTTTCATCCATTATGTCATTTTTTTTACATTATTATATTCTACTTAGCGTTCCTTTTGTCATTCATTGTGTCATTACGTTGTCCTACATACATATTTCAAAAATAAATAAGTGAAAATTGTGAAATTATTATTCATTCTCGTTTCATTTATTTAGGTTTGTTAAAGAATTGCAAGAATTCAAAGTTTGGCTATGAGTATCCTAAGTAAGATAATACGAGATCAAGCTGTTAAATAGTCTCAATCATGCGAAGAATATGTTGCTTTATTTCTTGATCCTATTTTATCCCTTAATGAGATTTAGTATTTTCAAATGTGATGGAAACTCATGAGTAGGGATGGACCCAAAAAAAAAAAAAAACTCGTACCTGTGAATTCTCATAAATAAAATCCATTACAAATTCACCTATTAATAAGGCAGAACGAGTAGTTAGATACCCCATAGCAACAGGTCCCCTCACTTTGGAATTACTCAAATACTCTTAATTTTATATAAAGTAAGTTGCTTTAATTTATTTTTAGTATAATATATATTTTAAAATTATTTATTTTTAGTATAAATATGTTATAAATTTTGTTTTAGTATAAATATATGTTTCAAAAATATTTATTTTTATTTTTAGTTTTATTTTATTTTATTATTTTTTGTTTAAAATTTTTATATTTCAACAAATATCCATGGATACCTACGGATATATATAAGATTCTTGAATACCCGCTTAACGGATACCTATGCGATATGTGTCAAGTGACAGAGGGCTACTGCTCACGTCCACCCAGCCCCATCGTCACCCTTACTCACACCTAAGCAGTGAAACTTATACTTATCCAACACAAAAAAAAAAATGCACATGAAAAAAAGAAGAAAGTGAATAAAAAACAAATAAAAACATTTTCATCCTCATTCATTCACACTTATATCATGCATCCTCATCCATCCACTTTTCTTCATTCTTGCATATGTGTAAATTTTTATCTTCAAAGAGAGAAAGAAAAGTAATTAATCAAATGGTAAAGTGGATTCATCGACATTTTTATCGGACTCGTTCCAAATCAAGGATCATGGATAAAGTGGAGTAGATGAAAAAAGAAATCAACTAGAGTTGAAGTTTTAGATGTCCAAGATTCTATAGATTTTACAATCTTAAAAGAAGAATAAGAACAAAGATGGGGCTTCCTCAACAGTGAATGTAGAGTTGCAAACTACACCTTCTCATTCACTTGGTTTCACTTCGATGCATATGCGATATGGTCTCAACCCACAAGTGGTGATGGTACCCCCCACTGTTTACCTGCATGGCTTTACACAAACACCACTCATCAACCCTCAAACACCTATTCCTACCGCACAACCTTCCACCTGGCTATACACCACCCTTGGTTACCAATTATGAAGAAAATGAACCTTAATCTGCCACACAAAATTCAACTCAACCATATGGTTTTGGCTTGAATGTTGAAACTGTTCCACCCCTCGTCACAAGTTCTCAAGGAACTAGTATCCTAATAATGACACCTTTGGTAAATCCTCAAAGTTCGATCCGACCATAGGTTCTTCATTTTAAATTTCAAGGAGGTTCATCAATTCATCATGCAAGCCCTTTTGTGGTGCTACCATTTTATCTCCATCAAACTATGCGAGAGTCTCCTCAGAATTTTTAATCCAAGAATCCACAGTCTACAATGAAGTTACCAATCCTTAAGGATCATTTAAGAGATATAGAAAGAGCTAGTTGTTGTCTTGGTGATGCTTTTGACCTTCCTTGTTGCGAATGTAATTATTCCTTTAAATTTAAGGTGCCAAAATTTGATAAATGCAAGGAGTTACCTTCCAAATTAGTCATTTAACAATGTATTATGGAAAGATGGTGGCTCATGCTCATAATGATAAGCTTCTAATTCATTTTTCCATGATAGTTTGACTAAGGCAATTGCAAATTGACACACACATCTTAAGCAAACTCATATTCATTATTAGAAAGGATTTGGTTAATGCCATTTTAGAAGCAATACAAGTACAATATCAAGGTTGAAATTATAGAATATGGTAAAGAAGGTGTTGGTGTCACTATAAATTTTTTCTAAGTGTCATAGTTACAAGGTTTTTTGACGAAAACAAAAAGGGCTAATCAAAAATTGCACATAAGACGTGATATGAATTAGTCAAATGTTATAAAGGCAATAGGCTCCAGCAAAGATTGAAGAAATTGCTAAGTATCAGAGTCATCAAGATGGGCATTCAAGGAAATTGAAAAGCAAATGTGCTCGAAAGAAATCTTTTCAAGCAATTATAGTAGAAACACTCTCGAATAAGGGATTCATATAACAGTTGAAGATGGTTATCAAAAGAATACAAGTCAAGACACATGATAGCATTTTAGTTTGGAATCTTTTAGTTATTATACACATGTCAAAATCATGTAATTCGACCATTAGTTAGGATATCTATAAATAAGA
This sequence comes from Spatholobus suberectus, assembly GCA_004329165.1. Classification (NCBI taxonomy): domain Eukaryota; kingdom Viridiplantae; phylum Streptophyta; class Magnoliopsida; order Fabales; family Fabaceae; genus Spatholobus; species Spatholobus suberectus. The sequence goes on from CM014734.1 coordinate 19,693,029, forward strand.
GACTGTGTAGCCATTTGTCATTTAGTCAAAATAATTACACAAACTTTGTATATAACACACACCACACTAATGGCTACCAATTCTGGGAGCAAAGTGTATGTTTTTACCTAACTTTTAATGCAATGTCTTCATTTTCTTGCCAATTAGATTTCTTGTAGTCTATTTCTCAATCTCATTTATTTTTCAATTTCTTATTCTTTTACACTTTTGCACAATTCTTTCTATAACTCCTTTCGATAACTCTTTCATCTTTCTATGACTTTTTCTTAGCTTAAATATGTTTTTCGTCCCTGTACTTATACCCATTTTTGGTTTTGGTTCCTAACCTTTTTTTTGTTTGGTTCTCATCCTTATAATTTCCAAATGTTTCTTTTTTAGTCCCTGTCGTCAGTCTCCGTTAAAAAAAAGCTAACGTGGCTAACGGTGATGACGTCATCAAGTGCCACGTCAACAATGGTGACATCATCATCTGCTAACATGGCACTTGATGATGTCATTAGGGGCTAAAAACAAAAGGTACATATTTATAGGGACTAAAAGCAAAAAATGACATATTTGTAGGGATGAAAAAATATTTAGGTATCACATTAAAAATTAAAAGAAAATAAAGGTTTAAATATTAAAATACTTTCTATGTTCATCTTCACACTATCTTTTCTTCATCTCCCTCTACCCTCCTTCTCCAAGCTTCATCCCTTTTATTTGGTTCGAAGTGTGGCAGGCGATGGTCTAAATTCTAGCTATCTAGTGGCTTAAACTGTAGAATGGACATTTTTGAAGTGAGATTGACTTAACCCAAACAAACCCCACTACCACATCCATTGAGAATTAAATTTAAGGCCAACTTGGAATCCATTTCAACAAGAATATGCTAGAATCCCTGCCTAATAGCAAGAGTAAGACCTTTCTTAATACTCCAATACCCAATATTCACCATAGAACACGAACTAGTGTAGGCAGCAAATCTGACAAAAAACTACCCTATATGATCACAAATAACACCATCGCATAACACCCTCCCCAAATGCCTATAACCACACCATTTGTATTAACCTTCATAAAATCCCTTTCCAGAGGAATACAAAAGATTACATGATGAGCCCCTGAAGTACTAGCACAATTCCTTAAAGAATTTTGAATGGGGTTCTCGACTAACTTAAGCTTTAAAGTGCCTTTATAAATAGCCTCCTTGTCGCCCATGAAGTTTAGAGTTGTGGAGTTTAGGTAAAGTCAATCTTCAAAAATGTCCATTCCATACTAGAATTCGAATCATCTCCTATCACACTTCAAACTAAACAGAAGGGATAAAGCTTGGACAAGGAAGGTAGAGGGAGGTGAAGAAAAGATAGGTGTGAAGATGGAGATAAAAGGTATTTTAATATTTAAATCTTTATTTTCTTTTAATTTTTAATTTGATACCTAAATATTTTTTCGTCCCTACAAATATGACATTTTTTGCTTTTAGTCCCTATATTTTTTGTTTTTGTTTTTAGTCCTTACAAATAAGTCATTTTTTGCTTTTAGTCCCTATAAATATGTACCTTTTGTTTTTAGCCCCTAATGACGTCATCAAGTGCCATGTCAGCAGATGATGATGTCACCATTGTTGATGTGGCACTTGATGACGTCATCATTGTTAGCCACGTCAGCTTTTTTGTAATAGAGATTGATGGTGGGGATTAAAAAATAAACGTTTGAAAATGACGGGGACCAAAACCAAACAAAAAAAAAGGTTAGGACCAAAACCAAAAATAGGTAAAAGTACAGGGACGAAAAACATATTTAAGCCCTTTTTCTTTTATTTATAACATCTTTTAATTTTCATTTTCGTTACTCATGATTTAAGATTCAATTGTGTTTCACTTTTATAATTTAAAATCAAATCTCACTATAAATGTTGTGTATTCAAGTGCATGTACTTGTCAAAATAAATAAGATCTTAATTGCAATTCGAATTCAATATTACAAGTCATCTTCTAACACTTGTGTTGAAATCAAAGGTTTAATTAAAATCAAATTGTAATCAAAATATAACACTCTCAACTTGCAAACTTTAAGTTGCTAGTTCAAATAAAAAGAATCCACAAAAAAATGTTGTCGATTCTAAGCCCATGAACAAAAAATCTTATTGTCATTTCGATTCTTGAAACAAATTTCTACCATTAACAAGTTAGCATGCCTAGTGGGACTAATGTTGCCAAAACATTGAAAACAACTAGTCTTGAGGGAAAGTTATATGGTTTTGAGAAGCTGCAAAGTGATGCCCAATTCTAGTGGTTCAGGAAATCCTAGAAATAATGCAAATAAAAAGAATCCGATAAATCCTGGTCCTAAAATTGTGGTAGCCTAAAGGAATCAAACACCACCCAAATCAAATAATAATGTTAATCAAAATGCTGGTGAGAATTTCACTAAGCCCTTAATACGCTTTATTCATATGTTATCGCAACTTCACAAATTTTATAATTCCATTTGCACTAACAAATGACGTCTTTTCACCCATTGTATCCTACATATCCAATCATAAGCGCCATTTGTCACATCTCCCCAACCAAGTCATCAATGGAAATAAAATCACCCCTAATTAGCAAAAACCACCAAATAATCAAGAAAAAAAAAATTCAATCTGACCTTATTTTCATGTCGTTTACAGAATTGTTTCAGCCTTTCTTCCACAATTCACTACCCATTCCTTCTCCAATGAAGCCTTTGGAATTGCCATTCTCAAAGTGGGAAGAGTGTTGGAATTTTATATTCCAATAATTAATATGAGTTAATATTATAAGACAATTATATTAGCTATTTATCATTAGTGGGCTTTATTTTAAGTGGTCAAATTAAATAAGCCCATTAGACTTCTAAATAAGATAATATGGGCTTAAATAAGCAAATGTCAGTGTTGGACCCATTAGGAGATAATGGGAACCCTATTAGGTTAATACACTATAAAAAGGCTGTGGTCCATAATATATCGAATCACAGAAAACTCATACTCCCTTCTTCCCATTTGAAGAGAGGCTAAGGTCCTATCGGGAACTCAAGAGACTCGATTGAGGAAGAACCATAAAACCACTGGTTCTCACTGTTCGTATTGATGATTGCTTACCGCAAATATTTGGTGAAAAACGCTTAGATCAGAAACCGACTATGAATCCAGATATTTATCCTATCCTTAGTAATCCAACATGATGTAAATCCTATGTGAACAAGAACAGGTTTGCTTGATATTTGCATGCTTTTGTGATTATATTGCTTTTGCCTAAAGTTTTCTTAGATTAAAGACTAAATAAAGCATGCCTTTAAAGAATTATTTCTAACAAGTGGTATTAAAGCGGTCTTCTATGTTAGGTTATTAGGATTAATCATTGATGATTTGAATAATTCTTGGATTTTTTTGAATGGGTATTATTCCTGAATTTTTTTTTATTGCTGGATTGAACAATGGGATTTGCAATTGTGTTTATTGATTAGCGGTTACCGTTGATTGATTATGGATTGAGTTTTCATAGTTCCTGTTATTCGATTTAATACTCTTATTTTTTGATTGTTTGGGAACTTCCTTTATCGCCGTGATTACGTGATTCCTTTTTTTTGTTTTTTGGTTTTTTGAATATATATTAATATATATTAACTTCCTTTTATATTAATATATATTTATACCATACATGATTTCGAAGAGCGTAATTGACGTCGAAAGGTTCGATTTTTTTAGATTAATATATATGATATTCTTTTCTAGATTAATATATATATATATATATATATATATATATATATATATATATATATATATATATAAAGAATTGAAATTGATATCAATGTATGGATTCAGATTTTGTATTTATATAGATTTAGTCAAAAACTGATTTACGATCACCATTTTAATTTCAATTGTGACTGTTGGATCCGGTGATTTACTTTTTTTTTATTACGTGTATATATATTTTTTGGAATCTTGATTTTGATTCGGTATATTTATACATATATGATCAATTTTTGGTATATATGGATCCAGATGATTTGGTGTAAAAGGCATATTTTATATATGTACTGATCGTGAAGTGATTTATTTTATAAATAGTAAGATTGACGTAAATTTTTTCTTTTAACTCTCGTAAAGAAATATATATATATATATATATATATATATATATATATATATATATATATATATATATATATATATATATATATATATATATATATGATTTATTGTGTTTTCTAAATTGTTCAATTTACTAGTATGTTGTCAATGTATGTAGAAAATATGAAATTAGATGAGAAATTGACGCCAATGCTTATGTATGATTTGGACAAAATTAGGCCCTTCCCAATTTTTATTAATTGTCTGGTAATTTTGGTTGAATTAATTGAAGCAACATGTTGCCAAAGTAACCTCTGTTGCGTAGGTTGATTCAATTGAATTTACATAGATGTTGCATGGAATTATTCATGCGAACTACGCTCAACCCAAAGGAAGACATAGTTTGGCCAGATAATTACATGCCTGCCATGGTAAACGTGTGGTGATTATAAAGATTAATTTTCCATGTGAACAATGGAATGTCCAAAGACAACTGTTGTTTGATAGGACCTATCACCAATGTTTGATCATTGTGTTAAGAATACCACTTGCAATTAGTTCTTTCAATCCAAAGATTGGGGATTGATGGTGCGTTAGGTATCTTGTTTGGGTCTTTAAATTTGCCATAAAGATTGATTGTGCATGTCTTATCAATTATCTTTTGACATGCTCATCACTAATATTATTGTATGTTTATTGTTCTCCCTTTAGTTACTGTCATTACCGCTCCTAACTTCACTACTCAAATAAATGGAATCCCAATGCTGAATGGGACAAACTTCAAGCCATGGAAAGAGACTGTAGAAATTGTTCTTGGCTATATGGACTTGGACCTGACACTAAGGACGGAATGACCCACTTCCACTCTGGAGAACTCTAATGAGGCAAAAATTGAAAGGTAGGATCGGTCCAATTGAATGTGCCTCATGATCATCAAATGCTCCATTCCAGAGGCATTTGGGGCTTGATTACTAAGAGCGAAAATGACAAGAAGTTCCTGGAGGCAATAGAGCAATTCTTTGCCAAGAATGAAAAAGTTGAGACGAAGTCATTTGGCTAAACTCATCTCTATGAGGTATAAAGATAAAGGGAACATAAGGGAGTACATTATGGAGATGTCTAATCTCTCATCGAAACTTAAGGCACTAAAGTTAGAGCTTTATGAGGATTTGCTCGTGCACTTGGTTTTGATCTCACATCTTGCACACTTTGGGCAATTCAAAGTAAGTTATAACACTCAGAAGAACAAATGGTCCCTCAATGAGCTTATATCTCACTGTGTGCAAGAGGAAGAGAGACTGCAGAGGGATAAGACTGAAAGTGCTTATTTGACTTTAACCTCTCAAAATAAGAAGAGGAAGAAAGATAAGGAAACTGTGGAAATTTCTTCTCAAAAGAAGAAGCTGAAGAAGCAAGGTGAGGAATTTACTTGCTTCTTCTGAAAGAAGTCAGGACACATGAAGAAGGACTGTTCTAAGTATGCCGCTTGGCATGTAAAGAAGGGTAAACTTCTCACTTTTGTTTGTTCAAAAGTTAATTTAGTTTATGTACCCAAGGAGAATTGGTGGGTAGATTCTGGTGCTACTACTCACATAAGTATGTCTATGCAGGGTTGCCTGTGGAGCCATCCACCAAGTGATGCTGAAAGATTCATCTATGTGGGCGATGGCAATAAAGTTGTAGTTGAAACTATAGGAACTTTTAGATTACTTTTAAAGACTGGTTTTTATTTGGATTTGGTTGAGACATATGTTGCACCAGTCTATTAGACGAAATTTAATTTTTATTTATATTTTGGACAAATCTAGTTATTTTTGTTCATTTGGAAATAATAAAGTTAGACTCTCTTATGATTCAAATATTGTTGGTTACAGGTGTTTAATTGACAATCTTTATATGCTTGATATTAAGCGTTCCTATAACGAGATATTGTAAATAGATTCGCATGGTACGAAACGTAAATTAAATGAGAATTCTGTCACTTTATGGCATAAGCGCTTAGGCCACATCTCTAAACTGAGTATTTAGAGGCTTGTGTTGGAGAAAATTCTTGGACCCTTAAATTTGTCAGACTTCCAAGTTTGTGTTGAGTGTATTAAGGGTAAACAAACAAACAAAAGGAATTTAGGTGCCGAAAGAGCAATAGATGTCTTAGAACTGATACATACGAATATCCGTGGTCCTTTCCCTATGGATTCATAGAATGGACAAAGGTACTTTATTACGTTCATAGACGATTACTCGAGGTACGACTACCTTTATTTGATTCATGAGAAGTCTTAGTGACGTTTTCAAGTCTTTTAAAGTTGAAGTTGAACTTCAACTAGGAAAGAAAATTAAGGCTGTCAAATCTAACTGTGGTGGTGAATACTATGGTAGATATGACGGATCAGGTGAACAATGTCCAGGGCCTTTTGCACTTTTCCTCAATGAATGTGGAATCGTTTCACAATATACTATGCTAGGCAAACCCAGTATGAACGAAGTTGCAAACGACAAAATCGAACTCTTGAGGATATGATAAGGAGTATGATTAGTCACTCTTTTCTACTAGAGTCGCTTTGGGGAGAGGCATTAAAGACCGCAGTTTATATCCTCAACAAGGTACCAAGTAAAGTAGTTGCTAAAACCCCCTATGAGCTATGGACTGGGAAATAGCCCAACATTAGACACATGCAAATTTGGGGATGTCCAACTGAAGCGAGGCCATATAGGCTGAATGAGGGTAAGCTAGACTCAAGAACGGTTAACTGCTACTTTCTTGGTTATGTTGAACGCTCTCACGGGTATAAGTTTTACAATCCCACTACAAGATCTTTCTTTGAGACGGGGAATGCAAGATTCTTGAGAAAGTTGAGTTTGGAGGGGAAGGAAACATAAGGAGTGTTGTCTTTGAAGAAGAACCTATCATTGGCAATAAACAAATCTTTGCACCTATCATTCTTTAAGAAACAGATCCAGTAATTAAAAATGATCTTATTCCTAACATCACTCAAGAACAAGACAACACTAAGATTCCTCCCCAAGCACCACCTATAGTTTAAACTCAACAGCCTCAAGAAGTGCCACTAAGGAGATCCACTAGGGAAAGGATAAGTGTAATTTCAGATGATTATATTGTATTTCTTCAAGAATATGAGGATGGCATTGGCTTTACTGAGGAAGATCAAATCAACTGTAGTTAAGCTATGCAAAGTTCTAACTCTCAAAAGTGGATTGATGCAATGAATGACGAGATGAAATCGATGGCTAACAATGATGTTTGGGATCTCATCAAATTGCCTGAAGGTGTGAAACCCATTGGTTGTAAATGGATATTTAAAACCAAAAGGGATTCAAAGGGTAATGTTCAGAGATATAAAGCTCGTCTTGTTACCAAAGGCTTTACTCAAAAGAAGGCATTGATTATAAAGAGATTTTCTCTTTGGTTTTTGCAAAAGACTCTCTTAGGACTATAATGGCACTTGTAGCTCATTTTGATTTAGAAATACATCAGATGGATGTAAAAACTACATTTTTATATGGCAAAATTGATGAAACAATCTATATGGTGCAACCAAAAAGCTTTGTTGTAGGCGATCCAAAGTCCATGGTGTGCAAACTAAAGAAATCCATCTATAGCCTTAAATAGGCCTCCCGTCAATGGTATTACAAATTTCATCAAGTTATTACCTCCTATGGTTTTGAGGCAAATTTGGTTGATGATTGTGTATACCAAAAGTTTAGTGAGAGTAAATTTGTCTTTCTGGTATTAATGTTGATGACATCTTGCTAACTAGCAATGATATAGGCTTGTTGCACGAAACTAAGAAATTTCTCACGAAAATTTTTAAGATGAAAGATCTTGGGGATGCCTCTTTTGTCTTAGGAATCCAAATACTTAGAGATTGTTCTCAAGGTATTCTTGGATTATCACAAAGGAGCTATATCGATACAGTTCTGGATAGATTTGGCATGAAAGATAGTAAACCGGGAGATACACTCGTTGCAAAAGGAGACAAGTTTAGTCTCAAACAATGCCCCGTTACTGACCTTGAAAAGGGAGAGATGCAAAAGATTCCTTATGCTTCTGCTGTAAAGAGTGTTATGTATACTCAAATTTGCACTCGTCCTGACATAGCATTTATAAGAGGAATCCTGGGAAGATATATAAGTAATCCTGATATGTAGCATTGGAAATCATTGAAGCGTATGATGCGCTATTTGAAGAGAACAGGAAACTACATGCTTACTTATTGGAAGTCTGACAGTTTAGAGATTATGGAAGTCTACCAAACAGACTCTTGTAGCTTCTTCGACCATGGCAGCGGAGTTTGTGGCTTACTATGAGGCATCAAACCATGGGTTATGGCTGCGACATTTTGTCACAGACCTACAAGTGATTGACACTGATGAGAGGCCACTCAAAATTTATTGTGACAATAAATTAGCAATGCTCTACTCCAACTACAATAGGAGTTCTACAAAGTCAAAATTTATCAACATTAAGTATCTTGTAGTTAAGGAAAGAGTTCAAGAAAAACAAATCACAATAGAACATATAAGGACAGATTCTATGCTAGCTGATCCATTAGCTAAGGGCTTGACACCTAAGATCTTTCATGAGCATATTGCTCATATGGGTGTTGTCACTAATGTTGCCTTAGTTTAGTGGGAGTTTTTCTTTATGTTCTATGTTTATTTGATACAAACTTTATGTTACTTCTTTTTTTTTCTACAAAAATAAAGATTATAAGTTTATTAATCAACTTATTTGTATCTTGTTGTGTGCAAAATTATTTTGTGCTTAAGGACTTTGGATTGATCTCACTAAAGACTAAAGTTAGACCAGTTGGAAATAGGCACGATTGAGATCACATTGCATGTAATTTCCATGTTGGTCATCCATATTGATCTATGTCATTAAGTGTGTTGATGTGGTAGTCACTAGGGTTTAGTCACATTTTACAGCAGTGACGAAAGCCGAGGTGGTTCCATTATTGATGCATAAGATGGACCAGATTGTTAAAGTGAAAGTCTAAAGATAAATAGCGTATAGACGCGCTACTAAAGAATTGTGATATAATTGTTCCAATATGTAGCCCAAGTGGGAGATTGTTGGAATTTTATATTCCAATAATTAATATGGGCTAATATTATAAGACAATTATATTAGCTATTTATCGATAATGGGCTTTATTTTATGTGGTCAAATTAAGTGAGCCTATTAGACTTCTAAATAAGATGATATGGGCTTAAATGAGCAGAGGTCAGTGTTGGCTCATTAGGGGATAATGGGAACCCTATTAGGTTAATACACTATAAGAATGTTGTGGTCTATAATATACTGAATCACAAAAAAATCATACTCCCTTCTCCCTATCTGAAGAGAGGCTAAGGTCCCATCGAGAACTCAAGAGATTTGGTTGAGGAAGAACCATAAAGCCACCGGTTCTCACTGTTCATATTCGTGATTGATTATTGCAAATATTTTGTGAAGAATGCGTAGATCAAGAACCGACTATGGATCTAGGTATTTATCCTATCCTTAGTAATCCTACATAATGTAGATCCTATGTGAACAAGAACAAGTTGTTCTTGATATTTGCATGCTTTTGTGATTATATCGCTTCCGCCTAAAGTTTTCTTAGATTAAAGACTAAATAAAGCATGCCTTTAAAGAATTATTTCTAACAAAGAGTTCATCAATTTTGGCATATATTTTTCTTATCTTGGGTGTGTTGAGGGAACTTTAACGCATTTTTATTCAAATCAAAGAAAGAAAATGGTGAAATCTTTAATTGTAATTTTATGCTTGGCATGAAGAATGTTCTCTAATTAAGAATGTGGGTTGTACCTTAAAGTGAGGAACTATGATACTAGTATGCATGTAGATTACATAGACATGTATTGGAGAAAAAAGGATAATGACATAACTTCATAAAAGGTATAGTTCAAGTTAGGATTCCTTGTACGTGTTGTTGCTAGTTTAGAGTATTCTCGACAAAGATACTTAAATGAGTTGCTAAACATATGTTTTTTATAATATTTTACACTTCCGAATGATGTCATTTTATTTTTCCCACTTTAAGCATCTTAATCAATTTTTTCCTCTAATTAAGAAACTCACTTTATTTCTTCCATACAATTAACTTTCCATATTAAATTATTATTTTATACATTAGGTCTCACAAAATGAAGAAAGCTACAATTGCTTTCTTTACTAATCCATCTTAAAGTGGATCCCATTATAAATTACTCTCTAATGACAATTTTTATATGCTTGAATTGCTTAAATCATAAAATGTCAAACTAGCACTCTCATTGGAGATGTTCTTAGAGCTATTGCTTTTTATTAGGCTTTTTTACCTACATGGTGTATATGAGAATGAAATTTTCCTAATTGGTATAAATTGAAAAGTAATTTTGTACATAGTGTAAATTGACAACGTTGATGTCAATATTATTTTAGAAATCAACAATAACAATGTTGATTCATTAAAATATATTTTTCTTAGAAAAATATATTTTCTTTTAAATTCAGACATGAAAGTCGTCATGGGCATTGTCTACTTTCATTTTTTTTTTCAAAAAACAAAATAGACAATGATATTATCTATTTTTCTTTTCTTTTTTCAGTATTAAAAGTCGACAATGGCATTGTGTGTGTGTGTGTGTGTGTGTGTTTTAGAATGTGAAAGTAGACAATGACATTGTATCCATCAAGTATAATTAAAAAATTGTAATGGCATTTTTTTAGAATGTGTGTGTGTGTATAAAAAATTGTGATGTCGTAGGATTCAACACTGTAGTCATTTGATTAGTCAACATATTCATCATGTCATGATTACTATGATCCATTTGTTGTCAAAATGCCATTAAAGTTTGATTAGTAACACCAGTTGAGAAATTACTTTTTCTTAACATATTACCCTCAGTCTTTGCCCCATTGACTGCAATTGCTCACTATTATATGTATAATTTATCCCCTATAAATATGAATTTCTATTCCTTGGCTGTGTCGAATGTACAGACACATAGGCCGAAGGTATTGATTGCAGTTGAGCAAAAGGCATTTCCATGTTTCTTTGTTGTAACCTCCATCCTGGCATTCCCAAAGTTTGGCTTGCCTGTAGAGGTGTACTGTGACTAGGGCCTGCCTTTGATAAAAGAGGCAAAATTCCTTGTGCAGTATTTACACCTTCCATTTATGTTGTGACTACACTTTTTATCATAGAATAATTATTAGCCTCTAATACTGGCGGATTAGTTATATTGTTATTGTTGTCATCGCTAGACGTCCTATTCCTTCGAGTAACATTATTCCCAGGATTACCTGGACCACTAAAATTGGCCATTATTCTGCCACTTCTTAAAATCATGCAAATTATCAAGATTAGTTCTCAATGTTATGGCAGCATTGGTCCCACTAGGCGTGCCAATTTGTTGATGGTGGAAATTTGTTTGAGAAATCGAAATGGCTTCGATTCTCAATGGATAACTTCTCACAAAGATTCTAATCAACAAATAAAGATTTTTAAGCAGGACTTAGAATCTAAAGTGTTAATGTGGATTCTTTTATTAGAACTAGCAATTAAAACTTTCAACTTGAGAATAATTTGGCTGATGTTCGTAATTTATTAATAATTTTATATAATGCTCGAATCTGTTATGTTCGTAATACAAATTGAATTAATGTCAGATTCATTTGTAATACATGTAAATATATGATTTCGAGAGATTATAGAGTAATTAAACAAGAGCATAAACATAAAATTAGATTGTGAAGGAGTTATTGAAAGAAAAAAGGGTTATCGAAAAGAGAAAGAGTTATAGACAGTAATTGTAAACAACTAAAATGCATTCAAATAAAAGATGGGTTAGAACATATACGTTTTCTTTAGGATCGGTAGCCATATGTGCGACGTGTGTAGTGTATAGTATTTGTGTAAATGGTCAGAACCAAAGAAAAATTACAGTCATTTATTTATAGACATTCTATCCAACGGTAAAATCATTACAACAAGACATGTTTACAACATGTAAATAACTTCTGAATAATATGCTGACATCTGTACAGAATCGTCTTCTAGTTCTAACTGCTTCCAACGTTATTATGATCTCCTTTGTACGTCTTTCTGATTTGTCAAAGATCTTTTGTCGAACGTTACTTGAATACTTCCTCGAACATGTTTTGACTTCTCTATCGAATGAGGAATTTTTACTCGAATTCCTTAGAGATTCTCAATTTAAACACTTTTCGAGTAACTTTCTTGCGTACTAGTTCTGATTATGTCAAACATGGTATTTCGATAAAAGCTAAATCTTATCAACGAAAGCACATGTTTGATAACTTGCCCTCATGTATGTTTTTTTCGATAACTACATTCGACAAATTTCATAATGACTTTAATAGGTGCAGTTATTTTCCTTCCTTTTTTAATCGTGTGATTTCATAATTTTGTCCTCCATTATTCTCATCTCTACCTTTGCCTTCGTCTATTCTTTTTCGTTTGTTTATCTAGCTTGATTAATTTTCTATTTTCAAAGAAGTCATGTATTTAACTGTTGTTGTCTATTCCTAATGCCGTTAGTAGAATTGTTTTTATTTTTTTATTTTTAAAAATTCTAAGGTAAACCATCTATCAAGTAGTCTATGGGTGAACCACTAATATATACCGTTAGATATAATATTTTTTTAATCAACAGTCTAGATCTTTGACCAGTTACCGAATAGATAAATTGTATTTAATTGCAAATATATTTTTTTAAATTTACAAATTGGTCCTTTTTGTTGTTAAGGCCCTTTCTTCCCCTAGTCGCATCTCGGATCATCAACATTCTTCAACCCAAAAACAAGATTATCGGAGGGTCCAATTGCGACAATAATTACCCATAAGAAAAAGAGAAAAAAAAATGATCTACCAAATAAAAACCCAGACCTAATAATCCTAAAACTTCAAAACGCAATCCTGAACAGAAATCCTGAAAATACCCCGAATGATATGAAATCAAAGTCAGACTCACGTAATTTCATTTGGTCCCTATTTCTAATTTGGTTGGACTTTGCATAGAGGTAGCGTGTGAGAGCAGAGAAAGCGTGGAGAAATGGTGGTTGCAGAGGTGCGATCTCCATTGCTTGCCTTCTCCTCTCGTCGATGCTCTTTTCTGCCATCTCCTCAACCTCTCCTTCCTCGAGTACTCTCTCTCCCCCTCTCAAATGATATGAAATTTCATATTGTTCCTTAATATTTTGTTCCGTAATGTTTTCTTACCAATGCATGAAATTGAACAGAAATCTTGAACAAAAAAAAAAAAGCCATGAAATACGAAACACTAAACGTTCTAAACAAGTCTAGCATTGTTAATATTTTGTTCCCTTATGTTTCCTTACCAATGCACTAAATAATAACGATAAAACATTAAAAATAAAAGTTAAAGAGACTAAACAATAAATACAAAATTATATCTGTCAAGTCAAAATGACCTATTATAACAGGTCATTTTAGATGGTTTATCATGGACCACTTAATATATGATTCATTCTAGTCTATACTTTTTTTTTGTCTAAATTTTTAAGCGTATTTTTTATTTAAAATTTTCTAACATTCCTAGACATAACCTAATTATATTTCTATTTTTTTGCTAAATTTTTAGATGAGTTTTATATTAATTTTTTTAATATTCTCATCTTTGCCTTTGTCTATATATGTTTATACTCTTTCTTTTTTATTACTTTTTTTTTCTCTACATGTGTGTCATTTTTTTTTTCCGGTTCTTCCTTGATTATGTTTTTAAGTATTGGGTTAAATATGTTTTTGGTCCTCCAAAAATATAATAGAATTGGTTTTAGTCTTCAGAATTTTTTTTCTTGAATAAAGTCCCTCAAATATTAAAAATATTATAATTAGATTCATGTGCTAAACTCTGTTTAACTTTTTTATTAAATGATGATCACAAAAACTTCCAAGTAAAATACCTTATTACCTGAAATGCCCAATAATAATTTTTAATAAAAAAATCATGTAATTATGTTTGCTTTAGAGTTAAAAAAAATTGTAGTTTAGGGTTAAATATATAATAATTTTATTTAAAAGTATGTTACTAATCTGACCTGTACATAACAATTGATATAGACGGCCACATCAGTAAATTAATGATGACTGTGACGCTGATGTAACCATTATTTAATAGAAAAGTTAAACAGAGTTTAACACATAGATCTAGTTAGAGTATTTTTAATATTTGAGGGACTTTATTTAAGAAAAAAAAGTTATGGGGACTAAAACCAATTCTTTTATATATTTGGAGGATTAAAAATATATTTAACCCTTAAGTATTTTTTAAATAAAATTTTCACTTAAAAATATTTAAGTCCTTATAAATATAACAATTTTTATTTTTTAATTTCTGTAATTTTTTTATTTTTGATATCTCTGTAATGTTAATTTATTATCAACTGTTTAGTCTCCGCCACGAACGTGTCGTTAATAACAATTGTTGCAACCACATTGCGATGAGAAGTATAATATTTTGAATCGTTTTTTCTTTATGCTTTTTTGTTGTTATTTCATTTATCTTACTCCTTTTGTTTTTGAAAATTATTTTCGAATTTTGATTTTTCCGGTCACTATAGCTTGCGACTCCACTAAGGACATTTTAAGAATATGCCAAGCCTAATATAGTTATATATACAAAATTAGTAATTTTTATTTTATGTATTTCACCATTTTACCTTTTTGTTTGCTTTTGTTTATTTGTCTTGGGTATAAATAGTTATTTTAAACGTATATATTCTATTTGGATTCAACTTTAGGGTAAAGGACCTTTGGATTTATTGTATATATTTTGTTTATTTTACAAAATGGTAGTTTTAGGTTTGCTTCTTTCACACACTTCACTTATATTTTTTTACACACTTATGAGTGGAGTATTATATTGGGTCCGAGTGATGCCTAGGATGAGTTGGATATTGTTAGTGATGATCATTTTGAATATACTGCTTATTCAGTTACCATGAGAATATCATCTAGAGTGTGTTCTTTCATGGATGTTCAACACTTGATAGTTTATCTATCGTAGTTAATGTTTTGAAAGCTTTCACAAGTAATAAATGTAACACTCCTACTTTTGTATATTAAATTATTTTGTATGTTTAAAAATTATTTTTAAGTCATCAATGTATTTAGAACAATTAATAATAATTTTAAAAATTTTTCTAGAATTTATTGAGATAATTTTTGTAAAATGACAAAAATACCCCTGATTGACTATGGGAACCAACTGGAGACTTTTTAACCTCAAAATATTTTTAAAATTGTATATTAAGTATCTCTCATTATAAAAACTTTATTTTGAGAGAAAAGTAGTGAAAAATATAATAATCCTATTTCAATTCTTCCACTGTTTTTCATATATATTTGGCAATACAATTCTAAAAAATCGGAAAGGAATTTTGAAATTCTGACTCCCACCATTTTGCTCAAAATTTCAAGAGCTATTTAATCATGATTTTTAATAATTTTTCTGAGCCAGAGCCCAAAGAAATTAGAAAATGACAATTTTGTCCCTATTTCTTAACATTAAGAACTGACATGAGGAAAAGATTCAATTGACATTAAAATGTCAATTTGAACTTGGAATTATGTCATATATATTAAAATATAATTTGGAAATTTTGGGAATTTTCTGGAATTTCTGTGTAAAATGACCAAAATGCCCCTACGTGTCTAATAAGTCAGCCAGTACTGGTTTGACATTCAAAAAGGGTGAAAATGGTAATTTTAGTTTAATTATGGGTAAAATATTTAATTTTATAATTTTGATAAAAATTTTGGTATTTATTGAATTAAAATGGATTTTCTATGAATTTTCTAGCTTAAAAATACAAAAAAAATACATATAATTTGAAATAAATTAATAAAAATTAAAATTTATTATTAGAAATTTATTTTTGATTAAAATTAATTTATTTGTCCAGTTTTGAATTAAAATACATTATTTTGATATTAAAAGCTAATTTTTCAAGTTTAGGCGTTTTTGTCAGTACCGGTTAATTTACCTACAGATAAAATTTGACACATGGAGGCTTGGGACAGCTGGTGGAGCACGTCCCCAACCCTAAAATAGGTGATTCACCACCTATTTGAGATATGTGTCCCTAAATTGGATTAAAAATAAATAAAAATTGGATTTATGACATAATAGTGACATAATGGATGATGTAAATCTTTGGACACCTAACCCCACCCTCCTTCTTCTATAAATAGGCCTCAAATTTTTCATATTTTCACTCATCCTTTCCTTTCCCAAGCTAGAGAGCTTCTCTTTCTAAAGTTTTCTCTCTCTAAAATATTTTTTTATCTAGTTTTTATGTTAAAATTTTGCTAGTTTTCAACTAGTAGAATTTCTCCTCCTAGAAGTTTTGCACCAACAATTTCATCCTCTTCATCAACTATCTTAGAGGTAATGGGGGGAGTGGGGTTGGTTCTAAATTACTGTCACTTTGCACGATGGTAGGAAGGATTTTCTCCTAAACCCATTTAGGCTTAAGTTTTATTATTGTTATTATTGTTTAATGTTAAACTTTAATTTTTGCTAAGTTGTTACTCTGCCCAAATTTATATTATTAAATCATTATTACTAAATTGTTACTCTGCTCAAATTTAAATTATTAAATTTTACTTGCTAAGCTGTTACTCTGTTCAATTTTAGAAAATAAAAATACATTTACTAAGCTATTACTCTGCTCAAATTTAGAAAATCAAAATGCATTTATTTAGTTGTTATTCTGCCAAAATTTTAGTAATTATACTATAATTGCTATGTCGTTATTATGTTAAATTTTTGGTATAATGCAATTTCTGTAAAATAAGGTAGAAATGTTGATTATACTAGTGCTCAAATTAAATGAGACCAGGGAAACCTCTATTTGAGAAATTACGAAGTGATAAATTAGTGAGTAATGTAAAGCAAGTGACATGTAGTGGCATGACACCTTGCTAGGGAAGTCACAGTTTGGTACGCTGAGGAATGAAAGGCAGGGACCCACTTGCGGAGGTCTTGGGGGTAGGCATTGAGTGGTGAAAGTCCCAATGGCCAGGGTAGCGCCCTTGAACCAAGATATTCGCCTGATTAAACTCGATAGCCCCGACAACTACTCAGCATTCCAGGATTGGTTTGAGAGTATACCTCTATAAATGGATATCCTAAATTGTTATTTTGTTCCTCAATGATGATGAGGACTGTACCATGTGATGGTGTTGAGAGAGGTATATGTACTCCTAGTCACTTCCTAGGTTCTGTTGAGAACTATTACCCACTAATGGGAAGTATGGATCCATACCTAGTCAAGGGTAGTCAGATACAACTTAGAATGAACCTTAGGATCTCTTGTGTTGTCAGTTGTGTTTTATCTTTGTTTTATGGTAGATTTCCTACCGCACATGTAAAAGTGATTTTAGAACAAAACACCTCACTCCATTATTTTCTTTTGTGTATGATTGGTCATGATTATTGAAGACGACATTAACGCTCCACGATGCTGAGTACGAGATAGAAAACATCTCAACAGGGAGGACCTGAAGACCTATAGTATTTTCTTTTTGTATAAGGGATAGGGTAGATATATACTACTCTGTATAGGATCTCTTTTGATATATATAGTGGGCTAGGTAGTATACGTATTTCGATGTACTTTTGTTTTCTGACTGTTATGTATTACTCAAACCATGATGTACAGTTTTATGAAATATATGTATATATCTTTCACATTTTATTACCATTTCCAAATTCTGTTAAGTTTAGAATTTCTTTTAAAACTGGAAAAATTTTATACACATTTTTATTTACTTAAACTTAATAACTAAATTAATATGAATTATATTTAAAATTAAATGGGGGTTACAATAAACTCCTATACGATTAGGGTAGAAAGCTTCCAATTCTAGGTGAAACCTATTCAGGACATATGAGGCATCTTTGTACATTTTATTATTATTCTTGTGAAAAACCTTTTCTAGTATACATAATGTTTTTCCTTGAATTGTAAAAATAGATTAAGACATGTTAACATTTGTTCCATTACATGACATACATATAGTTTTTATCAAATATCACATTTTTTCATGCATTATATCTTTTTTTTTACATTATTATATTCTACTTGTCATTCATTATGTCATTACATTGTCATGCATACGTATTTCAAAAATAAATAAGTGAAATTTGTGAAATTATTATTCATTCTCATTTCATTTATTTAGGTTTGCTAAAGAATTGCAAGAATTCAATGTTTGACTATAAGTATCATAAGTAAGATAATACTAGATCAAGATGTGAGATAGTCTCAATCATGTGAAGAATACGTTGCTTTATTTCTTGATCCTATTTTATCCCTTAATGAGATTTAGTACTTTCAAATGTGATGGACACTGACGCCTAGGAATGGAACAAAAATAAAATAAAATAGTACCTACATAGACCCATAGATCAAATCCATTACAGATTAAAAATGGATAGTTTAATGGATACTCGCTTATTAACAGAGGATAGGATGAGTAGTAAGATATTCGTAGCCGCAAATACCCACACTTTAGAATTACTTAAATATTCTTAATTTTGTATAAAGTAAGTTGCTTTGATTTTTTTTTAGTATGAATATATATTTTAAAATTATCTATACTTAAATATGTTATAAAATTATTTTTTTGATATACATATATGTTTCAAAATATTTATTTTTAGTTTTATTTTTTTAGTTTTTTGTTTAAAATTTATATTGTAACAAATATCCACGAATACGTATGAATACCTGCATATATATATATATATATATAATTTATGGATACCGGCTTAATGAATGCATATGCGAGACATGTCAGGTGACAAAGGGCTACTACCTGCATCCACCCTATCCCATTGCCATCCTTACTCACACCTAAGCAGTGAAACTTATGCTTATCCAACACACACAAAAATGAAAATGAAAAAAAGAAGAAAGTGAATAAAAAATAAATAATAACTTTTTCATCCTCATTCATTCATTCATACTCATATCAAGCATCCTCATTCATCCATTTTTCTTCATTCTTGCATACTTGTAAATTTTTGTCTTCAAAGAGAGAAAAAAAAGTGATTAATCAAATGGTAAAGTGGATTCATTGACATCTTTATTGGACTCTCAAGGATCACGGATAAGCTAGAGCAGATGAAAGAAGAAGTCAACTATAGTTGAATTTTAGATGTCCAAGATTCTAGAGATTTTATATTCTTAAAAGAAGAATAAGAACAAAGATGGGGCTTCCTTAAGTGAATGTAGAGTTATTGTAACACCCTCATTTTTTTTTAAACGTTTGTTTATTTTGTATTTATTTTTGAATGACTAAATAAGAATCTCAAAAATCTAAGAGACACCATTCGACTCAGAATAATGAGAGCTATTCACTTGTAATTTTTAATAATTTATTCGGAACGATGCCAAACAATTGTAAAAATACCCAGAACATCCTAAAAAGACAATATTAGGAGAAAATAATAAAAATAATCAAAAGAGTGTGAAAAATAAAACTTTAAGCTTAGAATATTAATTAGAATAATAAATTATAATTTTGAAAATTTTCTGAGAATTTATTGAATTCCTGTATAAAATGGCTAAAGTACCCCTAGTTTATAGTAAAGGTACAAATAGAGACTTTAAAACTCCAATAAATTATGTAAAAATTTTCTATACGATAATTTTAAATAGAAAATTTTATTTTTGAAAAAAATAAAAAATAATAACTGAAAATACGTATTAATTTGAAATAAAAATGATATATATATATATATATATATATATTAATAAAAATATAATATAAAATAATTATATAATTAATAAATATTAATAAAAAATTTATTAGTAACGTACGCTGGGACGTGAGAAATCAACCGAAGGCTATTTTGACTCTTAAATTAGTCAAATTGGATAAATTATTAAAGAGCTAAATTTAATTATATAAATCGTTATTACTAAGATATATAAAAATATATATACATATTTACATACATATAATATTGTAAAAAAAAAAAAAAACTGGTGAGGGGCTCGCCACATCATCCCTCTTTTTACAGCCAAGTGATTGATCCAAAAAAGATAATTATTACAATTTTTAATTAATTTAATGAAAGGATAATTGTTAAAAGATAATTATCCTCTCTATATATAAATTTATATAAATTAGAATAGCTATATTGAACAAGAGTATTTTTAGTTGTTATTCTTTAACGAAAGTATTTTTAGTTGTTATTCTTTATTGAGAGCGTTTTTAGACTTTTTTTTTTTTTAACCTTTTATCTCTTTCAATATATCATTTTTAATATCTTTAGTTTTAAATTAAATTTTAATATTTTTTTAAAAAATATCAACAATTAAAAATTAACATTGTATTACAATAATTGTTATTATAAATTTAAAATATAATCTATATGTTCAAAAATATTTATTTATTATAAATTTTAATTATAATATAATTTATATATTCAAAAGTATATATTTATTATAAATTTAAGCTATATAAAATAAATATTTATACTGTGCAATACACAAGTTAAAATACTAGTTATAATAAAATTTTAATTTTTTAACCAAAATTAGAAGAAAGTGGCACGGCCACATGAATTTATTTCCAGCCACATTTTGTCTCTTAAAGAAGATAATAACAAACTTTTTATGATTTATTTAATTACTAAAGGATAATTTTTTAATCACACACCTATTTTAGTTGGGTTGTTCAGATTTTTTTACCACAAAATATTAAAACAACTCTGCCTTCTTTTCTCTACAGTTGCACGAGCCTTTCATAGAACACAACATTTTTCTTCAATTTCTCTCTTCTAATATCACTTAACCACTCAAGTTACACCAAAAAAAAAATTCCTACCATATTTCCACTCTATCTAAAGTTATAGAAGAAGACTATCAAGCAAACACTCAACTTCTCTTCTTCCTTGTTGAAACTACTACACTAAGGTATGGGAGGGAGGGGGCGCTAATTTCAAATTGTTTATTGCTTGCACTAGGGTTGTGGGATAGAGATTGTTCTTCCAAATCTCTTAGTTTAAAATAATATTTTACTATTTTGTTTAATTATTTGATATTGATATCTGATTTTATTTGAGTTATATGATGATCTCTTGATATTATATGTGATTGTTGGATTGTTATTGATCATTTTATCAATTTAATCTATTTATTTGTCTAATACTTTATTTTAATCGGTTGTTTTGTTGATTCAATCGGTTAAATTGAATTATTAAACTAAATCTCAATATTGATATTTATTTGTTTAATCGCATACAAGGGTTAGGAAAATTAATTTTTATGTATTTATTTATAATATTAATTATAAATCAATTTATTAAGTGAAAATAAACTAAAAATCTGTTTTATGATTGATATATGGCTCTCGGCCATTCTGCATAATACAGGTTTTAAAAAAATTTAATTTTTAAATTAATATAACAGATTTTAAAATAAAAGATATTATTATGTAGATATATTGTTTCGGTTATTTTAAAGAAATTTAATTTTTAAATTAATATAACAGATTTTAAAATAAAAGTTTAATATATTATTATGTGATAATAGTATTACTAGAAATGATAATTTTACTGGTTATATTAATTTAAATTTAAAAATAGTTTAATAGAACATAAACTTATATATGTATGTAAATATAATTCATTCGGTCTCAGATTAATAAACCAGTAAAAGCATGTTTTGATAAATAATATCATAATAGTTAATATATATATATATATATATATATAAGGTCAAGATTCGTTGACACCAGGTGTCAAAATTAGTGAGGTTATACCTTCAATAACTTTTTGTAGAATGCAAATCTAATCAATCTAACCGTTGAATTTGATGTTCTTATTAATTAGATTAAGTATAAAAAATTTTATACAATTCTAAAATTATTCAGTAATTCATCGCATCACTTTATTTTAACGTACAACATGATATTAAATTATATGTAAATACTCAATGTTAGATAAGATATCTAGAAAAGTTCAAATTATGTGAAATTTGATATACATAATCATGGAGATAATATCACACAATTCAACGGTTGGATTGGTTAAATTTGCATTCTACAAAAGATTATTGAAGGTATAATTTGACTAACTTTGATACCTGATATCAACGGATCCTAACCTATATGTGTGTGTGTGTGTGTGTGTGGTAATTTAAGAACAGAACAGAAAAGAAATTATAATTTTGTATATATAGTTTTTAGTAAAAATATAGAAATCTTAATTAAAACAGATTTGTACAAAAATCTAAAAGAATTATATAAATTTATAAAACTTTAGATAAGTATAAAGCTTAAAAAATTAAATAATTGTTTGTATTCGGTAGTTTTAAATTAAAAACAAAAAAATTAACCTTTTACTAATAAAAAATATAAATTACAGCTTTATATATATACTAATTAATTATAAGCATAATTAGTTAAATAAATAAGTTTAAATATAATAATTGAAAAATTATTATCTTTAAGGCAATTTGGCAGAAAATATAAAGGTATAAAAAAATTAAAATAATTTAAGCTTAATATTTATAATAAATAGTGTATTATACATAATATTATAATTATTAAAATAAATATTTTGAAAAATAATAAATATTTACGAATAATGTATTATAATGTAAGTATGTGACACTGTAATTATACCATATCTCTAAGTTAGGTGATGGTATTGGAAACGTGTGTAAACAAAACTCTGTTGAATTTTCTGAAGAGACAACATTAGGATATATGTTGTTAAGTTATACTGTTGCATGTAATGAGTCATGCATGTTGTCCATGTTACGAATGGAAATAGGAAGTTACAGTGGGTGCGCTATGGGACGAAAGGCAGGGACCATTAATGAGGTATAGAGGGTATGGTATCTAGTTGTGAGAGTCCTAATGACTAAGGTAGCGCCCAGAAATCAGGACAATCATGTAACCAACTTGACAACCCTAACACCTACTCAACATCACCAAGAGTGGTGGAGAGTATGCCCTTATTGAGGCCTTGAGCTCATTTCTCAAGAATGCTTATATGATGATTGACAGTGCTATTTAGAGGGAAATACGGACTCCCAATCATTTCCTAGAGATGATGATGAATTGATGATGATCATCGAGGAAGGAATGGATCCATACCAGTCATTGAGTCATATCATGCGTTATTCATGAGTACTTAAGTCAAACCCTAGGAATCCCTCTACATTTCTGTATGTTAATCTTTCTTTTTGTATGATAATGTAGGAAATCCTAAAGACCTTTGTGAAAGTGATTTACAAATTAAATCACCTCACTCCTTTTCCATTTTCTTTTTTTCTCTGTATGTGTTCGGGGTGACGATATGTGAAGATGGCACAGATGCCAGTTATGATGAATGTATTCCTCCAATTTAGTCCACTAGGTGACTAGGTTCATGACGAAGACTTTGGACTAGATACATTTAGATGTTTCCTGACTATTAGCTTTTTATCCCCTTTCCCTGATATCTTTATACCTGTTGCCACCATGACTATACCTATCATGCTGACTACTTTGCTTCTTCCTGGTTATGAGTTGAGGTTGCACCACCACCATCACCTCCTGAGGATAAGGATATGGAGGATCAGGTTATTCCTATACTTGATTTCTTCAATCCACACCAGGATTAGTTAGTTCCTAACTCACCGGTAGATTATAAGACTCCTACATTATCACATGACCTAGACTATTGAGTTGGGATGGATAATGGCTAGCTTAGTTTATCTTCATCTTTTTCTGATTACAGGGAACATGCTGATTATGCTGTTGATATTGATGCTAACTTAGAGAAGACCGAGATTGATCATAGGGAGGACTCATTTTAGATATGGGTGCTGACTTCATCTTTTTGCTGACATCCTTAAGGGAGGGTTTTAGCTATAGCAACATTGCTTTGACATAGGTCCCTTTTTGTTTTGATTGTATATATAGAGGGAGGGTAGTCAAGATATTTTGGCTCTATATATATTCTGGTAGACAATTTAGTATTGTTTTTATTTCAGATACTGTAATACTTCTATGACTTATGTAGTGACATACTTTTAGTTTTATGCATGATATGACGTATGTTTAATTCTCTGTATGACATGATTATAACGTCTTTTATATTTATTTCATTATGCGTCATTTTATTTTCCACAATTACATCAAAAAGATTTCTTTAAACAACATGTTATATAATGTAAGGACACTTTTAATCAACCGAAACTTTTATTTTGAGTCTTAAATTATCTACAAATTTCATCTAAGTAAAATAAATTAAATTAAATCTAATTGCTTTTTGAAAGAAATTACTCGTAATTTTTAATAAAGAAAAAAATAATTAATAAATAAAACCAATTAATTTAAAATTTACATAATAATTATTGGGATAAGAGTTAATGTGATATGGTGTCACAATTACAAGCTACACCTTCTCATTCACTTGGTTTCACTCTAATGTATATGCAATAAGGTCTCAACCCACAAGTGGTGATGGTACCCCCCATTGTTTACTTGCATGGCTCTACACAAACACCACTCATTAACCCTTAAACACCTATAACTTATTGTTGCTGCCAACAACCTTCCACCTAACTATACACCACCACTTGACGACCAAATATATTGAAGATACACCCTATGCTTGTTGGTAGACACCTCTAAAAGGGGTAGGTGATGTGTTCCCTTTTACATTATGTTGGATTTGATGAAGATAGAGGATGTGTGCTAGATGTCATATGCAAATAACATACAACATTGCCCTTTCTTGGACATCTTCCTCACTCAGGCTATATTAGATGTGGTTTACTCATGCATGCACATCTACTAGAAAAGTTGTTATGACAATTCAAACATCTATGGTGCATTCCTTATTTGCATTGTGTGATTACTGATCACGTGCCATTTATTGAAAGAGTGATCAGAGATGACTTAATTATAATGATCACATTATTAACGACGCCACCAGAGGTTCGCGTGTTGTAAAGCTAGCACATTGTATTGATGGCTACATGCACTAGTTCCATATCATTTCCCACATATACATCACACCACCACGTGAAGGAGACCATTCAAAAGGCCTAGTGCAACACTCTATTGTGTTGTGTCGCAATCTAGTTCGAGTGACTCTCATCCTTGTTTGGTAAGTGTGTACGTTATTACTCTTACTATGTATGCTATGATGATCACACTATGTTGTTCCTTTAATATGATATATTCTTCTTTGTAGGTAAGGTTCAAGAGGAATTTCAAGCAACTTCAATGTATGATTATAAGAGGATGGGCACAGACGCGGCTGAGGCTTAGGAAGTCACGTGAGAGGCATTGAACATCTCACAGGATGGCTCTAAGAAGGGTTGTTGTAGTTAACTTATATTTTTTATGCAACATTTGTATTTTACTTATCCAACATTTGTACCATTTTGCATTTAATTTATATAGTATTTGACTTTCTTTTTTAATTGTGTAGTATTTGTGTCTCGTATTTTATTTATCCAGAAGTTTTAATTGTACTTTTTTGTTTCTACAACACCTATTAAAACCTGCAAACTAAACAATAATAGTCTCAAGTAAAAATCATATTTTATAATCCAAGTAAAAAATCATTTCTAGAAATTAAATTTCAAAATTATGAAAAATTTTCATACTTTTGGAATGTAATTTTCAGAACATTGATTGGATTCATCATTTTTGAAAATTAAATTTTGAAAATATGAAAATTTTGCCTACTTTTAGAATATAATTTCAAGAATGAAGAATTCAACCACATGTACAAGGGTATTGTCCAAATAAAATTTGACAAAAAATAAGGGGCGTGCTTAGAAAAAAAAAAGGTGCAAAAAAAAAAAGGTCCCTAAAATAAAACTAGAGAATTAGAAGCAACTCAACCCACATCAAATAAAAGCTCAAGATAATAAAGATTAAAAAAAAACTAGGTTGAACCTTTAGTCTCATGGAAAATCCAAATAGGTGCTTGGGAAAAGTAAAAGCTCTTCAAGATTATAACAATAAAATATATAATTAAATAATTAATAAAAATAAAACATATATATATATATATATGAGTGAAGGGACTTTTTGACCTCGATGGGTACTTGAAAAGTAAATTACCAACAAATAATGTTACAAATATCGGTGGAAAATAAATTATATAATAGATCTAGTCTAGATCATTTGGATCCATTTGTTTTGTCTTTGATCACTCGATAACATTCTCCCATGTCTTACCTCAATAAAAAGATTATTCATATAAGAACTCATGATTGTTTTACAACTTATTACAAGTACTTAATTAAAACACATTCACATACAAACTTAGAGATATTATAACTAATTATTTAACCCAACCCTTTTTCGAAACTTTACAAACTAAAGGAGCAACTTCAATTTTTTTTTTAGAGGCACTACTATTTGGATACATGTTATTAAAAATAGCTAAATTCCAAATCACGATGATGAATAGACATGTCGTGAGAGCCTAGGGCGAGGGTGGACAAAAAGAGGCACTACTCTTTGGAGGGTGATCCCAAATGCTTCATCCATGTTAAGCTTTTCTGGGTTAAGCCCATTCTCTAACTCCCAATCAAATGCATGGGCGAGGGTAGCAGTGAGCAGTTGAACCACTTTTAGGCCTAGGCCCATACCAGCACATATTCTACGCCCAGCACCGAAGGGTATAACCTCAAAGTTATTGCCCTTAACGTCAACATTAGCCTTCTCACCACCAGGGAGGAACCTTTCAGGCTTGAACTCCAATGGGTTAGACCATTCTTTAGGGTCACGTCCTATGGCCCAAACATTGACCAAGAGAGTTGCACCTTTGGGGATATGGTAACCAAATATCTCACAACCTTCTTGCGCAACTCGTGGGAGGGAAAGGGGGGTTGCTGGGTGGAGACGAAACGTCTCCTTCACCACAGCCTGTAAGTAAGGAAGGTGGGGCAAGTCTAATTCAGTCACAAGCCTGTCATGACCTACAACAATATCCAACTCTTGTTGGACTTGGACCATAATTCTTGGGTTTCTAATCAGTTCAGCAATTGCCCACTCTACTGTGCTCGATGATGTGTCTGTCCCAGCTCCAAACAAACCCTGCAAAAGTAGTAGGTCAATATATGTAGTTATTTGTTCATGAGTTAATACGTGTTGACATGGCTTTTCATCAATACACATGATGGTATAACTTAATTCTTATATAGTAATTAAATGTGTGAAGTACAAACATCATGTGTTGTGAAATTAATTCATATAATTACACAAGGTGTTGAGAGGATTTAGAATTATTGTTTCTTGAGAACTTACATACCAAAAGTATTGCTTTGATATCTGGTTCAGCGAGTTTATGTCCTTCCTGAGGAGTCCTCTTTAAGTGACAACAATGCACTCAACAAGTCCTGATGCTCCTCACTTTTGGAAATCTTGTGTTCCTCGAGAATGCTTGTTAAAAATGCATCAGTCTTCTTGCGTAATTTCTTTGCCTTAGCTTTCACTCCTTGAAGGTCTAGCCATTCCAAGGCAGGAATGAAGTCACCAATATTGAAAAGTCCAAGCAAAACCATAAGCTCCACCACCATCGATTTAAACTCATCCGCCCTAGGATCACAGTCACTATTGCCATCATTGAAAACTCGTCGGCCTATCATTACCCTTGCTAATGCATTGGTGGTACATACATTTACCAATTGTCCCAAATTCACTACTTCAGAGCTTGAATTTGCTAAATTACATGTCAATCTTTTTACCTCTTCCTGCATATATGTGCCTTTTGGTTACATATTGATTTAAATTATTCGCAATAGAAAAATTTAATAGACTCAATTGTGGAGATTTTTTTTATTTTTTTTTCAGGCTTAACTGTAGTCTACCACTTTTGCTTTCTCAATTCATGTTTCACAAATCTATTTGAGGCATATTTATTTTCTATTTATGTAAATTACTTAAATTATCAATCACATCCCATATTGTTTTTATATATAATAAACGTTAGTTTGAATTATTATTTATACTGTCAATTGCATGGCCTGTTTTCCCATAGTTTTTAAAGTAATGAAATTATATAAGTAATCTCTAAAGCATTGAATATCTATCAATTTAGTTCTTACGTTGGTATCTTTTACTAACATTCAAGAACTAACTTGAAAAAATTTTCAATACTTAGAAAACTATTTAGTATGATTTATAATATTTGAGAAAATAATTATATTAATGGGGTTTTCTAACTTATCCTAAGTAAAAATGGGGTTAAACAACCCCATCAGAGATAATTAGTGTAATTTTCTATGTACTTAAAGATGGTTGATACAGTATAGAAAATTGCACTAATCATTTTTGATAGGGTTGTTTAACTCCATTTTTACTTGGAGTAGGTTAGACAACCCCTTAATATAATTTGTTTACTTTAGGAACTATTTAGGAAAGAGAATAATATTTTAGAGATGAAATTGATAGTTTATTCGTTGTTTAATTTATACATTAATTTTTTAGCAAATTTGACTTGTAATCAAGGACTAGTCTAGTTATATACGAGAATCCCCCTTCTCAGGTTAAACAAATGTTTGTAGCTGATGTTTTGGGAGTTTCTACTACTTGCTTAGTCCCTTTGTAATTCTGTTTTGGGCTTAGGCTCCGTTGCCATTAAAAAAAAATTATACATTAATTTCATTTATACAAACAACCAGTTATTAGTTGCCTCAGTCAGATGGAAATCTTGAACGTTAGAAAGTCTGATTATTTTTTTAACTAGCAGTGACTTATATTTAATAATTAACAATATCAAACCAAAAAAGTCAGTCGTTGACTCAATGGAAAGAAGTATATGTCCGTGAGTGAAAATAGGTATTATGTGACACAAGAAAATCTTCAGGCAAAGACTCGAAATCAATATGGGTGGAAATGATGCTCACCTGTCGCACTTGTCTAGAATCACCCATGGCCTTACCAGAGAACATGTGAGTGGAGCTTATTTTCCTGAGCAACCGCCACAGTGGGCCGTAGGGAGCAAAAGCAAATTCTTGCCCGTTATAGGACATGTATCTGGTTACGAAGTTCTTTGGCCGGCTGGAGAAATTAGGCGTCGTGGACCTTCAAGAACTGCTCCGCCACAGAGGCAGAAGCTGCCACCACCGCATGAACGGAACCCAAGCGGAGGTGCATGAGTGGGCCATAAGTGCCGGCCAAGGCTGCCAGGGCCTGGTGTGGCGCACGGCCCATGTGGGGCAAGTTTCCCACGATGGGCCATGGCCTTGGTCCTGGCGGCAGAGGTAATGGAGGCCTATTTATGAGCTTCAAAAGCCAGTAAATAAGGATAGCTGCTACAATAGTAGCAAAGCCAATAACCCAAGGAGACATGGATATGGAGGATTATGTGTGTGTTGTGTGTATGAGTGCAACGTGCTTCAAACAGTGGTGAGCATATATAGGTTCAAAACATCACAAGAAGTTATGTTATGATCGTGTCTCACACAAAACCGGCACAACCTCATCTGTATATATAGAGAGAAAATTTTGAAAAGATTAATGAAAGAAAAAAAAATACTTTACGTGCACTCAGTGGTAAAGGTTTTTTAAAATTTGCATTCAATGGTAAAGGTTTTTTAAATTGCATTCAATGGTAAAGGTTTTTTAAATTACCTCATTTCATAAATCAAACCATTACGTAACAGCCACAGCGACCACCACAGCATGCCAGATTAAAGACCCGACTATTTTTTTCCCCCATGCCACATATACGGATTTCGATAGGTGAGATGTTACAAATTTAATGCAAGGATTTGAATTAGTACAATAAGTGTTAATATATGGTGATTATCATAACAAGAGTTCGTTATCATAATGGAAAATCATACTGTACAGAGGAGAATCAATATATGATATATTTTTAAAGTTAGAACGCACTTTCTAATCTTTATCAAAATTAGTTACTGCTATTTAATTATTAAAATTGCTAAATGGTATGAACCAGTTTTGTCGAAACACACAAAAAAAGTAAATCCATGAATTTCACATGTTTTCTGTCAAATTCCTCTATTTTTTTCTTTTTTATTTAATTTCCAACCAATAAAAAATAAAAAGTAATGGCTTTCATAAACACTTTTTTTCGTACCCAATAATATTTCTCTTTAATTATATCTCTAAAATTCTTAGTATCCCTAACTGTCAAGGGGAATCAAATTTTTGCGTTATTAATTGCTGTGAAGGATTTATGAATTAATAGATGTTGTATAACGAGTAAGGGTAAAAAGTAAGTAATCTTGGTGTTTGATAAAAAGATCAACGGTTGATATTTTAACACATGCATGATTTGTTATGTATACATGTGTACGTAATTTTAATAATTAAGTTTCTTATTAACGATTGAAATTACTTACTGTATCCTCTAAACTGAATTGCTCATCGTAAAAGAAACTCACGAATCTAACTTCTATAAAATGAACAGCTCACTTTAGAGAACAAAGTAAATAATATTAGTCGTTGATGAAAAAATCAATAGTCAATATTATGTATATATGCACAACAAATCATACATATATTTGAATTTCAACCGTTGATTTTCTTATTAATAACTGAGATCACTTACTTTATTTTTTGTCCACTTTAAGGAAGTCAATTCTATATTATCATAGGGTTTGTTTTTTTTTTGTTACCATGGGATAGATGTGAAGTATTCATCGACTTTGTCAATAATTCACCTCTGTCGAAAAACCTAGCTAGCCACATTTAGCAGAGTCTTTTCTTTCAACCACGTTTTTTCTATTCACAAAGCTCGAACCTAAATTAAGAAATCTGAGTCCAATTCCACTCGGATCAATGTAATATTGGTATATTATCATACGTTATTTGTTATTATTACACTACAAAATAAAATCATGTACCAATAGTTTGACATCTAATTAGCCTTTGTTGGGAGAGTTTTTTTTTAACTGAAATTTAACACGTAATATATAATACATTATATTATAATAGATATTTTTATTGATTAGTATAGAAAATTAATACACACACACACACACACACACACACACACACACACACACACATATATATATATATACACACACACATATATATATATATACACTATTTACACACACACACACACACACACACATATATATATATCATGTTACCCTATGTTTGAATGACAAGAAAGTAAATAAGTAAAAAACATTGAAATTTGAAAAATTTTATTGACTGATTAAAATGAAAATGAAGACAAAGTAAAGTAGAAAGAAAAATCTATTTTTTAAGAGTTATATTTTGTATGAGTGCAACGTGCTTCAAACAGTAGTGAGCATATATAGGTTCAAAACACCACAAGAAGTTTTGTTATGATCGTGTCTCAAACAAAACCGGCACAACCTCATCCGTATACAGAGAGAGAAAATTTTGAAAAGATCAATGAAAGAAAAAAAATACTTTACGTGCATTCAACGGTAAAGGTTTTTTTAAAATTTGCATTCAACGGCAAAGGTTTTTTTAAAATACCTCATTTCATAAATCAAACCATTACGTAACAGCCACAGCGACCACACCACAGCATGCCAGATTAAAGACCCGATTATTTTTTTCCCCCCCATGCCACAATGCTGCATATAAGGATTTCGATAGGTGAGATGTTACAAATTTAATGCCAGGATTTGAATCAGTGCAATAAGTGTTAATATGTGGTGATTATCATAACAAGAGTTCGTTATCATAATGGAAAATCCTATTGTACAGAGGAGAATCAATATATGATATTTTTAAAGTTAGAACGCACTTTCCAATCTTTATCAAAATTAGTTACTGTTATTTAATTATGACAATTGCTAAATGGTATGAACCAGTTTTGTCGAAACACACCAAAAGAGTAAATCCATGAATTTCTCATGTTTTCTGTCAAATTCATCTATTTTTTTTTCCTTTTTATTCAATTTCCAGCCAATAAAAAGTAATGGCTTTCATAAACACTTCTTTTCGTCCAATAACATTTCTCTTTAATTATATCTCTAAAATTCTTACTATCCCTAACTGTCAAGGGGAATCGAATTTTTGCGTTATTTAATTGCTGTGAAGGATTTTATGAATTAATTAATAGAAGTTGTATAACGAATAAGGGTAAAAAGGAAGTAATCTCGGTGTTTGATAAAAAGATCAATGGTTGACACTTTAACACAAGCATGATTTGTTATGTATACATGTGTATGTAATTTTAATAATTAATTTTCTTATTAACGATTGAAATTACTTACTTTATCCTCTAAACTAAATTGCTCACCTTAAAAGATACTCACAAATCTAACATCTATAAAATGAACAACTCACTTTAGAGAACAAAGTAAGTAATATTAGTCGTTGATCAGAAAATCAATAGTCAATATTATGTATATATGCACAACAAATCATCCATATATTAGAATTTAAACCGTTGATTTTCTTATTAATAACTGAGATCATTTACTTTATTTTTTGTTCCTTTTAAAGAAGTCAATTCTATATATTTTTTTTACAAGTATTCATTGACTTTGTCGATAACTAATCTCTACCGAAAAACTTGGCTAACCACCTTTAGCGGAGTCTTGTCTTTTAACTACATTTTTTCTATTCGCAATGCTTGAACTCGATACCTAAGTTAAGAAATTCAAGACCAATTTCCCTCGGACCAACATAATGTTGGTATATTATCATAGGTAATATGTTACTACACTACAAAGTAAAATCCATGGACCAACAGTTTGACATCTAATTAATTAGCCTTTGTAGGTAGATATTTTGTTTAATTGAAATTTAACACGTAATATATAATACACTATATTATAATAGATATTTTCATTAAATAGTATAGGAAATTAATATATATATATATATATATATATATATATATATATATATATATATATATATATTAGCTAAATTGCACTTTTGGTTCTCCTATAATTTTCAATTTGTGATTTTGATTTTCCTATTTTTAATTCCGTGATTTTAGTCGTATAATTTTTAAAAATTCGCGATTTTGGTCTCCTATATTTAGTTTTGCAATTTTAGTCTTCCAATTTTTAAAAATCTATAATTTTGGTCCAACAGTTAAATGTTTATCTATTAACCGTTAATGCCGCAACGTTAGCTATGTGACATTAAACTGAACATGTGGCAAATAATATTTAATAGATTAATGTCACGTCATAGTCAATATTGAGACATTAATGATTAATGAATGGACATTTAACTTTTTGACCAAAATTGTGGATTTGTAAAAATTAGGAGACTAAAATCGTGGAATTAAAAATAGGAGAACCAAAATTACGGATTTTTGTGAAATTAAAAATAAAGAGATCAAAATCGCAGATTTTTAAAAATTTGAGGACTAAAATCATGAAATTAAAAAATAGAATAACCAAAATCACAAATTAAGAATTATAAGACAACCGGAAGTGCAATTTAACCTATATATATTCTATCAATATATCAAATGTTATTTTTTACAATATATTAAATATTAATATATATCATGTTGTTACCCTCTGTTTGAATGAAATAAAAAAAGTAAATAAGACAAAAACATTGAACTTTGAAAATTTTTATTGACTAATTAAAATGAAAATGTAGAGAAAGTAATGTAGAAAGAAAATTCTAAATTTTAAGAGTTATATTTTAAATTTACGACCAACCTTCTTAAAAAATCTTTGCATCTCTCTATCATTAAAATTTCATCTTTTACTATTAAGTCATCTCTATTAATAAAAAATTATACATTATATTTCCATTTTATTTCAGATGTTTGCTAAATTTTAAATTAATAGAATTAAAGCAAATACAATAAAATTTGATAAAAGAAAAAATAAATTATAATTGAATTAAACTCAAGTTTCGAATTGTTTAAATAAATTAAATTTAAACCTTAATTTCCATTCATTTAAATACACTCTTAATTCCCGGCTTGTGGAAACTTTAACATATAGCCTCATGATATTCTCCAACTGCTGATATTCTCCCTCTCCTTCAGGCGGATGCTATGGGAGTGAAGTTCTCTCGTGTGTAATTTTGTTTGCTCTTTCTTTTCTTCCCCTTTGTACCAAAAAAAAATATAACCTCGTGATATAACAAGTGTTGGTGTGTGTGTGTGTATGAACAGAGAATGTTAAAAACTTGACTCTTTTTTTTTTATATTAAACTTGACTTTTCTTTCTTTCTTTATTTAAATGGATGAGAAATATTTTTCTAATACTGTCTTTAAATCATTTATTGACACATGTTTTTAAATAAGATTGTGGTAATTTTGATAGTGAACGTTGGTTTAGAGATTGTTATATAGACTTTCCGAATAGTTGTTATATTAAAATCATTCCTACAAGAAAAAAATCTAGTTTTGAAGTCATGTTAAGAAAAGTCTTTCATCGATCTCAGACGACATCAAAAGAATAATGAGGACATGTGAATTGAAAACTAGACTTTTTCTCATTTCTTTTAATGAATAAGATATATAATCATAAGCGGTAGCGGACTCTCTTGCGAAGAAGGGATTACCGGATAGGATTTATGAATTTCCTCTTAGTTTTATTTCTATTAGATTCGTTTGGTAAGAAGAAAAGAAATAGATAAGAAATAGAGTGAGTGGAAATAAAGAAGAGAGAAATAGGTAAAAAATAAAGTAAAAATATATGTGTTTGTTTTAAGAAAAATAAATGAGAAATAGGAAAGAGAAAAATAGAGAAATGAATAAAAAAATCAAATTATAGGCTAAATAGTTGACTATTGAGTGTTTATTATTTCAGATAGTCGACTATTATATTTTGTGGCAGTTACAAAATGTCAAAAAAAGCCAAAAAATCTGGCTGTTTTTTACCGCCAGAAAAAAAATTGCCGCAAATTATCGAATTTCGTCACTCCCCTCTACATTTCCACGCATCTCAACTAGGAAATTAAAAATTATAAAACCCACCTCGTTTTTTGGTCTATTTCTTTCCTTTCCCTCCTATTAAATAACTACACATATTTCATTCTTATCTATTTCTCATATCTCTCTTTCATTTCTTACTCATTTTTACCTTACCAAACACAGGTTAAGTCTTTTGGCTGATCGATGCGGCAGCCTGCAGTCACTGTACGTTCTCGCTCGTTGTTTTCTGTTTTTTAGGCTTTAGCCCCCTATAATTTAGTTATAAAAAAAAAGATATATAATAATAAGATGTAATTTTCACCATAGCGTAGGTATGGTGCAGTTATTTTCCTTCTTTTTTTAATCTTGAGATTTGATAATTTTGTCCTCCATTATTTTCATCTCTACCTCTGCCTTCGTCTATTCTTATCCGTTTGTTTATCTAGCTTGATTAATTTTCTGTTTTCAAAGAAGTCGTGTATTTAACTGCTGCTGTCTATTCCAAATGCCGTTAGCAGAATTTTTTATTTTTTAAAATTCTAGAATAAATCATCTACGAAGTAGCCTGTGGGTGAATCACTAATATATACCATTAGATATAATATTTTTTAATCAACAATTGATATCTTTGACCAGTTATCCAATAGATAGATTGTATTTAATTGCAAATATTTTTTATAAAAATTTACAAATTGGTCTTTTTGGTTGTTGAGGCCCTTCCCTCCCCTAGTCGCATCTCGGATCAACATTCTTAAGCCCAAAAACAAGATTATCAGAGGGTCCAGTTGGGACAATAATTACCCACAAGAAAAAGAAAAAAATGATCCACCGAATAAAAACCCAGAAGGTTTTTTTACCTAAATAATACAAAAAAAACATTAATTCCCAAACTACATTACTCTCAAACATTATTTCTCAATATACACTAAATTACTATTCATCCTAAGAATACACCCCCCCCCCCCCCCCCCCCGAACCCGACTTCTCACCCCCATTTTTCTTTTCT
The DNA here is from genome assembly GCA_004329165.1 of Spatholobus suberectus. Taxonomy (NCBI): domain Eukaryota; kingdom Viridiplantae; phylum Streptophyta; class Magnoliopsida; order Fabales; family Fabaceae; genus Spatholobus; species Spatholobus suberectus. Next base: position 19,729,007 of record CM014734.1, read on the forward strand.
TTTTTTGAAACCTGTTGGGAATTCGGGTCCCCAGGACTCAACTTGTCAATGGGCCTTTTTTTTGTTAATTTTATTGTTTTTATTAAATATATTTTTGATTTAATTATTATTATAATTATAGGTTAAATATTATGGGTAAACAATATATTTAGCGGTTAATTAAAATAATTATACTTTACCAAAAATATTAAATATTAGATAATCGTATTAAACTAGTTGTTATTTTTGGCAAATTAAGGCACCAAATATGTTTAATTTTAGTAATGTGGTAATTTTATGGAAAAATGAAATTGTGGTTAAATAAGCAAATAATTTAAAAAAAAACACAATGAAGGATTAAATTAATAATGAATTAAATTAATACAAGTTACATAGGATTAAAAATCAATGGGGCTACCTTGACGTTTCAGCACGGTTAGGACATTTATTTTTGGTATGTCCCGGTGTACGACATGTCGAACATCTTTTTGGTTGACCCTTTTCTCTGAGGTCCATCTCAGTACGTATTCGAGTCAATTTCGAGTGGACACTGATATTCCTGCGCATAGTTGGATTGTGGGACCTTTCTCTGAGGTCCGTCATATGTTGGCCATGACCCTTTATTAGGCAACATGTGGAACCTTCCACTATAGATGTTGGATACATATTCCAACATGTACACTGGACTCACATATTACATATAGTAATGGTGAATTTGGTTACAAGCAACAACGACATGTGCACGTGGGATGTGCAGTTTCTGAAACTTTCCACATTCACATTGTTGTTGTTCCAATCTAACACTGAAATGGCCTGCAGGTCACCCTTCTAATGGGTTAATCAACTCGTGCACTCAAAATGTTGAACCATCTTAATCGAAGTCCTTCACGTAGTGCGTGTTCGCCTTTGTTGTTGCATCTTGTACAGCCTTGTTAAGAATCTTTGTATATTTTTTTCCAGAGTTTATCATCGTCGTCGCTTCCCTCCCTTTTCCGACGAACAATTCATTACACCTAAAGTAGGTTGCTTCGACCAATGCTGAAATGGGTAGGTTTCTTGTTTTTTTAAGTACTGAGTTGATTGCCTCCATGAGATTGGTGGTCATATGTCCTCAACATCACCCCCCATCCCATGCGAGAGTCCATTTTTTCCTTGGGATTTCATCGAGCCATTGCGTGGCTTTTAGATGCACTTGACGAAGATTGTTGTAGTAGTAGAAGAAGCTCCTCTCCGTCATGGCATATGCTAAAGAGTTGGAATGAAGGATTGTCAGTAATGTTATGATCAGAATATAAAATAAAAATAAAAATAAAAATTAACATGTATGCAATACGTACCTATATTTACAACTCGTTTTTTTTGTTATCAGCATTCTTGAAGTGCCTCATGAAATTTTATGCAATGTGTCGAATGCAAAACACATGCACTGAATCTTGTTCTGTCCAACCACTCCTCCGTCGTGCATAGGCACTCTTTATCGCTTCATGCCTGTCTGATATTAGGCATAAACCATTTTGGGGTGTGACGTACTTTCTTAAGTACTTGAGGAAGAAGAACCAAGCATCTATGGTCTCCCCCTCGACTATGGCAAAGGCTATCGGCATAATATGGTTGTTCCCATCCTGTGCCACTACCACCAAAAGAGTACCTCTGTACTTTCCATACAACCAAATGCCATCGACCTGAACTATAGGCTTACTATAGGAAAACCCATCAATGCATGGTTTAAAACTCCAAAAAAGACGATGGAAAACGTTAATGTCACCATCTTGGTTGTTACATGGCAGCGTCTGCATCCTAACAATCGTCCCAGGATTAGTCATTTGGATTACTTGGAGCAATTGTGGTAGATCCTTGTATGACTGCTCCCAATTGCTGTAGATTGTTTCTATAGCCTTTTGCTTTCCCAGCCACGCTTTTTTGTAGCAGGTGGTCAACTGCCTAGTTGTTTTTATGTGTTCAATCAGCAATGGCATCGAAATCAAGGAATCATTTCTAATCAGTGCCTTGATCTCTCTACTAATCATCGTTGACGTAAGTTGACGATGATCTTGAGACAACATTGGTGACGCACATGTATGGGGTCCTTGCAGTTTTCTGATCTCCCATTGTCTACAAACGTTGCCATATGTTGCTCTACACCTCCAAGCGCATCATTCAATACGACATTTTGCAACAAATAATTGTTGGTCAGAACTTACAACTTTGAAGTCTACATGGTTCCTGATGTGGTACTCCCTAATAACAGACAGGCATGATTCTTTGTCATGGAACCACATTCCAACGTAAAGGGATCCAAGGGCTGCACATGAAATGCCTTCACGATTTAAGACGTGCATAAACTCTGCATTGTCTTCTATTGCGTCCAGTTCGACAACGTGCATGTGTGGGGGCAAATTGTAAGCATTGTTGGTTGTTGAGGGGCCTGCGTCTTGCTGGTGGTTGTCGTCTTCATCATTGTTGTCATTCACATGGTGTTCCAAAATGTCTTCTTTGTTATCACTAAAAGGGCCAAGATATTTGTCATATGGACCAACCTTAGCATCATCAACTTGTTGTGGCTCGTTGGGTTGGGATGGTGGTTGTTTGATGTATGGAGGTGTTGATAGTAGTTGGGTGAAAGAGGAGGTGGCTGGCACAAATTCAAAAAAATTAAACTGCGTGCTGTTTAAATCAAATGAATGGGCATATGGTGGGAGTTAGGTAGAAGAGCGGGTTGTCTCCCATTCATTTTGGTGGGTATACTGTTGGTTAAGATCAAATGTTGTTGCATGCGACGATGTGGGAAATGCATGTGATGATGTGGGGAAGATAGCATTGTTAGGTTCAGGATATGTTGTAGAGGGTGTGTCCTCCAACGTGAGATAGAGCTTTATGCATCCAAGTGTCTTGTATTGGCAGAAATTGTGAACAAACTTTGGACATCCTCATCCTCGAAAAGTTTGACCACCTCATAACGTAGAACTCCTTTGCCAACACATAAAGGGTACTGATGAAAGATACTGTCAACTATTGTTGTTAGTTGAAGTTTGAGCTTCTACTAGATTCTTCGCTTTAAGGCCTTAAGTGAAAGGCCTTTCTTAGTGGTGAGGATGACTAGGTTTGGGCATTCAAACTTTGCCCCCTCCTCGGATCGAGTTATCTGACCGTTGAAGTAGATAATAAGATTGAAATTGGATGAAGTCGTGGCGAAGGTGGAGAGTTTAAGCTTTTTGGCTGAGAATGGATGTTGAGTGAAAATATGTTTCTGGTTTGCAAACTGAAGTTGAGTTGTGGTCTATATATAGACATGGAGAAGGATTGAATCTAGACCGTTGGATTCATGAATACAATCTGGGTCGTTCGTTTTTTTAGACTGACGCAAAGTAAGGAATCTCTGACGCATTGACGCAAAGTAAGGATTCCCTAATGCAAAGTAAGGATTCCCTGACGCAAAGTATGGAATCCCTGACTCCCTAACGCAAAGTAAGGATTCCCTAACGCAACGAAATCAACGCCTAATATCACAAGTGCACTTTTATAAATACATTACATGACTATATCCCACATACACAAACCTTCACTTCATCGCATTTAGAGTAACTCCTTCCAAAAACCTTTCTTCCTTCACTTATTTTACTATTTTTTCCTCAAAAAAACATGGATTCAAAACTTATGATTGTCCACTTCAACTAGAGCTATCAAATGGGCGGGCCTGGCCCGACGGGCCAGGGCATGCTATTGGGTCGGCCCGACTCGGCTCGCACTTCCTTCGGACTAGTGTTTTTAAGGCCCAGCCTGGCCCTAGATCCGGCTAGCGAGCCAAATTAGCCTGAAATTTTTTAGGACTAATTGTGCATTGTCTTTATTATTATTTTTTCCAAAAATCATTTAAATGATTTAAAATTAATTTTTTTCTTTTACCTTTTTAATGCTAGTGTTTGTAAATTCAATCACAATTATTTGTGTAATAAAAAAAATTTCTTATAATAGGCTTAATACTCAAATTACTCTTTAAATATTTACCTTATGTTTATAATTGTATGCCACAACCCACATGTAGCAAAAAGTAGAAAATTTCTAAACTTTGAAATGTAGAATATAGCTTTTCTAATTTAGTAATTATAGCAATATTGCAATAGTGTTGTTTTCAACCAGTACCTTTTCTCATAAATCATAATCTCATTACACCATGATAATTGTTTTCATATGTCCAAAAGTAGCCATTAAACTAATAATATTGTCCAAACCAAATACAAGCATACTTCATAAAGTCATAAAGAGTAAATACATAAACTATTACATTGTCCAAACTCCAAACCAAATACAAACCAAATTAAGTTCCTCAAAGCTCAAAGTCTCAAACCAAAAACAAAAACATACAATAATATTGTCCAAACCAAATACAACCAAATATAGTTCCTCAAAGTCCAAATCAAAACCAATGTCTTAAAACAAAAGGTAGCAAGTCTTTAAGACTGTAACATTACAGCAAAAGCACCAATTTTACTGCAACAAAACACCATCATAACAGCATAAGGTAGTAGCAATTTCACTGCAAAAGGCAACACCAATTTAGTGTCAATCTTATATGTAATTATTTATAAAGAAAAGTGCATAATCTAGATATTAGTAGTATACTTAAACAAGTTCAACTTAATCATTCCTCCCTAGCTGTTAGGTTTTCTCCTTGACTAGTTTGCTCCGTAAACAATTGTATCTCTTCTACTTCTTTTGCATCTGCAATTCAAAATATAAAAGAAGTCAATAACTAAAATTAATTACAATTTGTAATTAAAAAAAATATTACATCAAATTTATGACTAATTTATTATTACCAGAAAGTCCAATTTCTTTAAAATCATGCAACCAATTACGGGTACAAATAAGGGCTTGCACAATTTTAGGGAGTAAGCAATTCCTATACTTGTGCAAAATCCGACCACCAATGCTAAATGAAGATTCCGAAGCCATTGTTGTGATTGGAATACTTAAAATATCACAAGCCATAATTGCAAGTTGAGGGAACCGATGCTTATTTAATTTCCAATATTGGAGAACATCTATATCATCACCAAAAAAGGCATGATTCACTCAAGTAGATGTCAAGTTGAGACTTGCCATCATTTGAAGTCTTTTGTCTTGTTTCTTCATGGTATGCCTAAAATTAAATTAGACAAACAAAACAAGATTTGAGACTTGAATAGGAAATAAAATTTAATGTAATGAATATAAACTATATTACTCAAACTTACCTCAAGAATAGATGATGAGAAACTTCCACTTGGCATTGGATGTGCATATGAATGAGAATGAGATTGAGTGTCTCTTGAACTACTAGCTATAGATGAGCTTAATGTAGTTGCTTTGTTTACATATTTACCAAAGAGTTTATACAAACCCTTCTTCGCCTTATTCACCTTTGCTTCATAATCATAAGGATAAAGCCTCTTATAACAAAAGCTTATAAAATTCAACTTAGCCTTCGGGTCAAGAACACATCCAAATGCAAGAGTGACACAATATTCATTCCAATATTTATCAAACTTTGCCTTCATCCTTGTTGCCATATCTTTGATGACCTCATCTTCACAAGTCAAATTTTTATTCAATCCCATCTCTATAATTGCAACTTGAATGAAATATAAGTTGGAGGTGGGATAAGATGACCCAAATATCAAGTTAGTAATATCATAAAATGGGGCCAAGAATTCACATATCTTTTCTGCTCTTGCCCACTCTTCATTGGTTGGGCAAAACTTGTAACTTTTATCACTATATCCCAAATTAGTGAATGCATGATGATACTTGATAGCACTTTCAAGCATCATATACGTAGCATTCCATCTAGTGGATACATCCAACCTCAAGAAACCGCCTCCTACACCACTCAAGTGCACTTCTTTAACACATCTTTGAAATTCCCTCAACCTCCCCTCCGAAGCCCTCACATACTTGACACTTTCTCTAATTTTATACACAACATCATCACCCATTGCCTTCAAACCTTCTTGAACTATGAGGTTCAAGATATGTGCACAACACCTCACATGAAAATATTCACCATTACATATTAAGGCATTTTGCAAATTAAGCCTTTCTTTCAAAAATTTTATCATGCTATCATTGGAAGATGCATTATCCAATGTGAGAGAAAATATTTTCCCCTCTATCCCCCAATCCTTAAGCACCCTAAGTACTTTTCGTGATAAGTCCAATCCAGTATATGAACTATCCAAGTGACAAAATGAAAGCAATTTACTATTTAACTGCCAATTTTCATCAACATAATGAGCAGTCACAGTCATATAGCCTTGGGTAGTTACGGCTGTCCATACATCAGAAGTCAAACATATTCTACTGGGAATAGTACTTTACACACTCTTTAACTTTGCCTTTTCACTTAAATACATATGCTTGCAGTCAATTCTTGCAATGTTTCTACTAATGGGTAAAATCAAGGTTCAACACTTTATTCACCGCCCAAACCCACCCGTACTCGGCATAGCTAAATGGAAAATCATGCTTGATAATACATCTAGCAAGTGCATCTCGATAAACCTTACTATCAAATTTTCATTGCTTCAACAAACTAGCTTTGTTATCTAACAACACCCCCTACATCATGGAACTTAGGAATTGAATGACATCTAGGAATATGGCGTCTTAAATGATTGGTACCAAAAGCAACTTTACACGTATACATTTTCCCGCAACCCGTACATTTACATTTGTCCACCCCATCAACTAGACCAATCTTTTCAAAATAATTCCAGACCTCAGAAGTCTTAACTTTCTTAGTCTCTTTAGTATCTTGGTCATCATTATCCTTCTTACTCTTATTACCGACAATAGTAGCACTACGATTAACAAAAGGATTACTAGTTGGAGTAGCCTCTATGTTAATAGTATCATGTGGAGTATCCATTATATCTAATTCATCCTCAATATTCTCCAAATTTGAATCAAGATTCATGACTGCATATAAAAATTTAACAAAATTCACTCTAAGTCTCTAACTTTAAATTTTAGGTTGTTGACACAAAATACTAAGGGGAACACAACATAAAGATTCACACAATGCAATCAATTTAATATTTCAGATTTCTTATAGTTTAAGAATTGGAAAAAAAAAAGCTAATAAATTAATATTTATTGACATACAAAACCATCACAACAGCATATACCACTACCAGGGAGTGCAAAATGATATTGGATGTATTAATCTTCATTCAATTTCATGAATTTTATTGGGGGCAAAAATTACCTACACAATGCAGTTTCTTCTACTTCTACAGCTCTGTTTCCAACTTTCTTTCACGTGTATCAAGAAGACAAAAAATTCGATCACTGCTGTGTTGTGTAATTGTCTCTAATGAAACTCTCAAAACCAGACTGCTCCCAAGTCACCAAAAAAAGAAAGAAAGAAAGAAACTTCCACCCTAGGGAAACTAGTTCTCTAACTAAAATTCCAATACAGTCAAACATAACTAGCTCACACAAATGACAAACCTGATTTGTGAGTCTAATGGAGCCAGCTAGTGTAACATCTTGTTTTTCCTAATGTATGATTAAGTGTTTTAATAACTAAAAAGTGAAAATTTGATATATAATCTAGGTGATTAAAAGAAATAAATGAATTGTTGTTATGTATGGTATGTATATTGTATGTAGTGATGGTTTGGTGTTGTTTGTTTGAAATTTGGATTCAAATTTAGGAAACTTGAGATAGATGCTTGAGCCAATGTGGGCATGCTATGAGTGTGATGTTGGGTTTTGAGAGAAAAATAGTTGAGTTAGACCAATTTTAAGATAAGGGAAGTGGCTTGGTGAGGTTTAGACTTCAGCTGGCCAAAAGTCCGTGTGAGGGTTCCGGGGAGCTTGGATATAAATAGGTGCAAAAGGGGGGGAAGCCCCTCATTCTCTCAATTCCTTTCTCTCTCTTCACTTTCCCTCTCATCTCTTCTCTCTCAATCTCTCTTTAGAATCTCTCAAGTTAGCAAAGGTAGTAGAAGATTTTGGGCTCGGCTTATTGATTGTGGTAAGAGGAAGAATCAATCTGTGAAAGATTTTGGCTCAAGAACATCGAATTCTCAAAGAATCTAAATTCAAATTCAGAGACTTTTAAAGGTAAGGGAAGCTTACAAATTGATTGTTTTGTGTTAATAACTGTTGGTATGCTTATTTCTTGCCTTATGATCGGTTGAATCTTTGTGGATGTTGCTATTTTGTTGGTTTTGGATGAAATTGGATTTTAGGGGAGAAAATGTTGAAATTGAATGAGAAATTGATGAATATATGATGAAATGTTGGATTGATGGTATGATTTGGTATGTATGAACTTGGTTGAGGTGGATTGAGGTTGTTGGAACACTATTAATTCAAAAATTTGTGGTATTGGATTGAAAATTTTGAGTTTCTCTTTGAAAAATTGCGGTTTTTCTCGAAAATCCTCGCAAATAATCGATTATAGCATCTGATAATCAATTATCTGGAAGTTTCAGAAAGCTGTCTTGTAAATGCTTCGGAAATAATCGATTATGAGCCTCCAATAATCGATTAGGCACTATTCCAGAAAACTGTTTTCGTGACTCGATTTTAGAAATAATCGATTGTCCAGTAAGACAATTGATTATCTACTGTTCACAAAAAAAAATTAAGTTTTCATCTCAAAATGTGAAATTTTATGAATTTCAAGATTTACTACTCTTCCAAATGATTTTCAAAGAACGTTTGATTTTCAAACTTTAGTTGATTTTTGGATTTGGTTGTAAAGTGAAAGGTTGCTTAGATAGGACCTTCACTTGTGGTTTATGACATTATTGTATGAGGTTTCTCATGAGGTAGGCTGCTTGGATAGGGCCTGACCTGTTGACTATGTTTGAGGCTGGAATGGGCCTACATGGTGTTAAAAATAGTTGTAGGACCACAGGTGGTGCTGAGTAAACCACGTGGTGTTGTGTTGATACACATTTATGATATGATGATTGTTTTGGTAGAGTTGATTATTGTGGTGATACATGCATACATGCATTTGTTGTTGGCTGAGGTAGTATGGGCCTCATACCATTTGCGGGTAGGCATGGAAGGTGGGGGTGAACGGAGTTACGGCTCAAATAGGCCTCCAACCTAGTGCCTGGATGAGAAGTAGGGTTTGAAAGATGGGCCTAGGGGATGAGTGGATGGGTAATCTTGCAGTGGGGCCAAGGCAGTGTAGGCCTTATGTCGCGGTATACCATCACCCACATTCACTTATCCTGACAACCATAAGCTTATCCAACTGATCAGAGTTTTGGCAATCCCTGAATGGCGTATGGCCATGGTAGGGGATAAAACCTGGCTGATCGCTCGAAATGTAGAAATCTCTCGAGAGTCGTGTCATTCATACATTGACATGTGGGGTTGACAGCATAGTATGTGATGTTGTGTGATATACTGTAATGTATGTAGACCCAGTTATTCCATGATTTGGTTTCCATATAGATGTGAATATTATATGTTGATCTTTGTTTCGTAAGTTTACCCTTGCCTTGCATTGTTGTGTTGCTGTGACTGTGATAATCACATCATCTTGGCGTAGGAGCAGAGGGAGGGACGTCTACAAATCCAGCGTCTTAGAGTTGATGGAGGAGGTCTTAGGTGAAGACTTTTGGTTGTCCTTTTTGGGTGGAGCTTTCTAGAAGCTCTTTTTGTTTCTTCTTGAATGTGTTGTTTTGTATTATATTCTGTTGATGGGATTGTATAGAGTGACCAGCTATAGGGAGTGAGTTTTGTATCCCTCTTCCCTGGTGATGTATATTTTGATATTGTTATTATGGACTAGTGTTATCCTATTTGTTGTTAAGTATATATGATGATTTGAGTTGAACAGATATACATGTATGATACTAGGAGAGATAGGTGGATCTCTCAGTTGATATGTTATGATCTGATTTTATTCACCATATATGTGGATAAGGTGTATTTTAGCAGGATTGTTTGTAGTACTATGGCGACAGAGGGTCGTTACAGCTAGCTAAGGACCGACGGACGACTAAGGAGTGCCGGTGTAGGGAGCCAGGGATCGACGGTGACTAGGGAGCTGCAGACCAACAAGTCGACGATCATGGAGCCAATGAGCGACCGATGACGGAGCAACGTCAGAGGCCGGCGAGCAACGTCAATGATAGTGGCGGGTCAAGCAGTTCGGCAGGTCGTAGTTCGCACCGGCACAGCAAGTCAGTGGCACAACCTTTCCTCTTTTAATGTTTAGGGTTTTCTTGTGTGAGTGAGAGTGACTCACTTTAGTCACATTAGTGTCTAAAATGGCTTACAGCTTTACAGTCTGGAACTGAATCTTTTTTTTTTTAAATGTAGCTACTGGGCCAGCCCAAAACCCCACGGGCCAGCCCAGCTTGGGCCCATTCAACTTGCTAGGCCAAGCAAGCCGAGCCAAAACGGCCTGGTTTAATTTAAGCCATGCTTTTTAAAGCCCAGCCCAGTCCATTTTACGGGTTGTTCGGGCCGAGCCCAAATTGACAACTTTAACTTCAACAATCATATGACAACAACTTTTGAAAGCGTCTTCTTTCAGTGTCCTAATCCTAAGTCACTTAAGATACCTCATGGCATCACATTTGTTGGCCTCCAACAAAAAATAATAGAAACAATCGCGCTTCCTAGACATAAAAGGGTTGTTGAAATTTATTATCGCTACCCTATAAGTATAGGGGATCGTTGTGTTGTACATAATGCTATGAAAGTTCGAAACGACACCGATTTAGCTGACATGTTCCTTCCAACATAGACATGTTGGGCCTATTGAGTTTTATGTTACGCTTAGAAGATTTGTTGACAAGATAATGGCGAGCCTGAGGCAACCTAGATCTGTGGACCAAATCATGGTGTGCTTGATGCAACCACGGACATCAACCAACCATGACGAGGATACCACTACCAACTTGTCTGAACCATGATTAATGTTATTGTTGCCTTTCATCAACTGCTTTCAATAAAATGCATCGAAGTATAACATGTGAAGTATAACATGTCCTATTCAGTTCATCATTGTTGTTGTTGTCCTATGTCTAGTGTTTTCAATTCCATGCATCCATGTACAAGTTGCTCTATTCAATTCATCAATGTTATTGTTATCTTGTTGTTTCTGTCTATGACTTAAATTGTGTTAAAAAATTTAGAAAAATAATACTAATAACAATATTAATGTAGAACACAACTAAACAAAACATTTCATTAAATTATAACACTTCGATACATGTGATTCATGTTCGCAAAGTGGTCATATCAAATCTTCTCATCTTCCGTATAATGTGATCCAAGATTCATGGTTTCATCAAGATATTATGACAAGCCATCCCACAACCATGAGCTTGACGGATAGGACTGTGGTTGGTTAGATGCCTGTGTTTGATGATCCTCGATAGTTGCGTATAACTCAACAGACGTGAGGTTAGGCACTTCAGCGAATACAGCAAACATTGTGTGTACATCCTCATCTTCTTCAAGTTTGCACGCCCTATATTGAAAACAATCCCTCAAAAAGGATATTGGACATCGGAAATGGAGGTGCGCCACCAATTTTCCATCCCCCGGTCTAATCTTATTTTGAATGGCTTGCTTCAACACATCAAGTGTCATACTTGTGTTGACTTGGAGTATCTTCGGGTCATTACTGACAAAGGTTGACCCATGCTCAGTTTCTCTCATCTCCCCATTGTAATATACAAAAGCAAATACAGGTCTGGATGCCATGGCTAAGGTACGGCTTAAGGTTTAGACCTAGGGTGATAGCTGAGATGATGCATGTGTTGTCAAATTTAACATTCACACACATTACATTTATACATTGTTCACCAAATCCAAACATTTATGATTGTGTTGGCGAAAAACGCAACGGTCATGATCACACTGACAAAACCAAAGCAACGGTCGTGATCATACCAACAAAACCAACGATCCAAATCGCCCCAATCCAAGTGCGTTCACTATTCATCCGCCAGGGAATCCTGTAGGGTCTTGTCCCCTTCGGCAGAAAAAGCAACGGTCGTCATCGTACCGACAAAACCAACGATCCAGATCACCCCGATCCAAGTGCATTCATTGTTCATCCGTTAGGGAATCCTATAGGGTCTTGTCCCCTTAGGCAGTAAAAGCAACAGTCGTGATCGTACCGACAAAACCAATGATCCAAATCGCCTCAATCCAAGTGCATTCACTATCCATCCGCCAGGGAGTCCAAGGGTCTTATCTTTTGTGTCAATAAATATTCAACAGTCGAGATTGCATCGACGGAATCAACGATTCAAATCACCTACACATTTTTATAAATAGAAAACCTCTTATGGTCCCAAATAAACACACTCAACTTAAGTCATTCGTAGTCATCCTTCCATTTCGTAACATACAAATAACTTCGACCATGGAACTTGCACCCTTGCTTTGGAAACAACACCTACACAGATCTGCACATATACCTAATCCGGTAAATTCAGATCAAATGTTAATTACATTAATGTTCTTTACACTTCCTTAATCATGTTGTAATAATAAATACAATTTTGCCATGTGCAGGGCACAAAATAAGATCTAATTGAATCATATTGTCATTCAATGCCCCCTCCACATCCGTTAATAGAATCATTGCTGGAGCGAGCTAGGTTTTCCCAGATCACAAAGATGAAACATTTCAAGGTTGATCATTCTTTGATAACTGCTCTAGTCGAAAGGTGAAGACCTGAATCACACACATTCCATCTTCCAGTTGGTGAAAGCACCAAAACTTTGGAAGATGTGGCGCTCCAACTAGGGCTAAGGGTCGATGAAAAATCGATTATTGGCCCAACATACTTCGATTAGGAAGAAATGTGCGAGACATATCTGGGTTCCGTTCCTCCAAAAGGGGTAGCACTAAAAAGATCAACAATCAAACTTAAATGATTGTGAGATAATATGATGCCTCTACTTGTAGAACCAACATATGACCAGTTTCAAGCCCATTGTAGAGCCTATATTTTAGGCTTGATTGAGGGGGGTATTAATGCCTGACAAATCTGGCAACAGAGTTCATCCCATGTATCTACCATTATTGGCAGATCTTGAACGTGCTAGATGTTACAGTTGGCGTTCAGCTTGTTTAGCAACTTTGTATAGAGAAATGTGTAGGGCTGTTTATCTGAATTCTAAAACTATGGGCGGGTGTGCATCATTGTTGCAATCTTGGGCATGGTATCGCATGCCATTCATTACACCCCAAGTTAATCGTCAGCCAAAATATCCACTTGTTCTCAAGTAAATAAAAAATTCAAACTAAATTGTACCTACCTATCCACTAATTCTACTAACATTAAATGTCTTTTACTAGATGGAGTGGCAAAGGATTACAATTTATAGGAACCCTTCATGGCGATATTATAGGACACAAATCAAGAATCGATCACATGCAATTTGAACAGGTTATTATATATAATAAATTATCCTTTGTCATACATGTATTACCAATTTACTAACCATGCTTATGTTTGTAGTTCGTATGGATGCCATACAAAGGATGTGAGACATTTATGCCACCACATGCATTCCAAGATTCCAAAATATGGAGTGCCTGTACTGTTTTAATTTGTTTTTCTAGTATAGAATAGCAACAAATGGACAGGATAAAGCTCCAATTTGGACTATGGCAAGAAATGCCACAACCACCTAATAATTTAGATCACCTTCACCAAATAGACATGCGAGGAAATAATGACACGAACTAGGCAGAAGAGCATGTCTAATGTAATGACCCGCTGTCACTATATATCACCAGTGCAGCAATCATAACGGACAAGATTTAATTTTAGGTTTTTGAAATCTCTTATTAATTTATTTAATGAAAATGTGTGTAAATTTTTCAATTTCCAAAATGAAAACATCTAAAAGTTTCAACACATGAACATATGATATACTGGATAATACGCATAAGTAGCACAACAACGAAAATACAATATGGTGCCTCATGGCACTACAATCTCATAAGTAGAAGATCTAAGTATCTCAAAATAAAGTATACATGGCCATCAAGTACAACTCAAAAAAGATGATACATCAAAAAGGGGAGCGGGGAAATCTACTATACGACATCTACTCCCTAGCTGGCCACAACTACATCCTACTCCTATCAGGGACAGTGAGGAGAGGTGGAAGGAGCATCCTCATCAGTCTCTCTGGCCCTGTTAGAAACCCATCTATAGGCATCACCCTCCACGGAACAAGCGCCTATACTTAGATGTACATCCAACATCCCTAGAAGGGTGTGATGGGGTACGCCAATCCTCTCCAAACAACTCACGAAAGTCCAGTGTCACGGAAACAGAAACGGAAGAAACCATAACACCTATCGGAACATGACGAATAACTAACACTCCACTAAAAATGTGTCTCCTGAGCCTCTCAGTTAAACACTCAGCCACCACCTCGGCCTCTCACAGCTGGCACGAGCTCGATGCTAAAAGGTCCCGTTCGGCGTCAACTGGCCATCTACTCCCGTGAGCAGAATGCCACGATCATCGTAGTCAAACACAAACACGCAATGGTAAGCTTATAAACAAATAATTAATCATAATATACCACGACGTTCCATACATCTTTGAGAAGACAATTAACAAACATACATAGCAATTTACATGATGACTATAATAAATGTACATATAGTCCCAAGTCAATATGATATGGTTGTGCAATGCATGCAAACACGACTCCATGGAGATTTCCAACAACTTTGAGCAATCATCTAGACGTATCCCTTAACGTGGTACATCAACAACACCGCCCCACAGGGCAAGAAGGCGGCACGTGCCTAAAACCAACTAGGGGATTACTGGTACTGATCTTGGATCGACTGCGGCTTCGTCAGGATATGCATATGTGGGTAATCGCCAACACGACTCAGGTTTGCAATGATCCCGGTCACTTGTGGAATTGCGCATCTGTATATCCTCAAGGATACCCTAGGTACCTCCACTAGCCATCCCAATGCTTGTCAAGCGTTCCTCAACGACTCATGCATGAATGCATGTCAACAAAACAATATTTAATCCAAGTCAGGATCCAACAACGTTCCCGCTTAGTTTCTCTTCTCTGTGGATTAGACATATCAACAATATATCTGCCGCCTTTACAGGCCGTGCCTTTCCACGAGATACTAAGCATAACCATCACCTTATTCTCAAGATCTTATATGACAAAATCCTTTAGATTTTCCAACAATTATTTTTCTTAGTATTTCCGACGTTCACCAAATGCGTCGAATAATTTACGTCATTATAGTTTTATGACAACTATTAAATCTTATCTTAATCATCAAGGATATTAAATATTAAATTTATTCCAATCGTTTACACCACCTAAGGATTTAAAATTTTATGATACCTCTTCATTCCATTCTATTGGCCTTGGTAAAAAAAATAATTTAATTAGTTAATAATTCATTGTTATTATCTTAATCGGTTGACCACTTTCTAATTATTACTACTTTCTCATTCATTATATATATATATATATATATATATATATATATATATATATATTAACTATATCCAAAGGTTACTAAGCCTTTAATCCGAAAAGACGCTGCATCCTCGCACTTGTGCTTCATATATTATATAGGCTTACTTTTGTTTTTATATTATATATATATTTCGTATAATTATAGTTATATATATATACTTGATTAAAGGATCTTATAATATCAAATATGAAACATGTTCCATAAGCATGAATTCACTCACACATTTTATACATATATGTTTTTCTTAAAGTTTTGAAAATGACGTCTTTCGTCCCTTATCAAAATTCCTATGTTATAAAAAAAAAAGAAAACAACGTCTTGTGCATACTATAGTTTTATATGATTACGCATATATATATATATATATATATATATATATATATATTAGACATTTTAAATGCAAGCTCCTAATAATTATATCTTCACCCTAAGTAAATAATCTTCAGCCTATTAATTCCTTACAGCAGTACCCATACTACAGATACAAATTTTGCAGATACATAATGATCCTACTCATTCAAGTAATTATTTTTCTATGGTAAAATCATATAAAAACCATATTTTTCCAACACCAAACAGCAACTACAATGACTCATACTGTGACATTTTTCATGATACATAGCAAGGAAAAGCATAAGATTTTCTAAGCCAAAAAAAAGAACAAACATATTCCAGCAGCAATCCACCAACAGCAACTATTAAAAATCCAACAACAAACCAACTAGTAGTTCAATATTTTCCTACCAGCATTTACTAGCAGAATAAAAGAAAACCAGCAAAGTGTAAGCTCCCTTACTTGGTGAAGATCAATGAATGTAGATGAACTCAAAATGGTGGGGAGAATTTGCTCTAAACTTGCTCCAGCAGAAGAGTAAAAGGGATAAAAAAATGCTACTCTATTGAAATTTGTAGGCAAGGTTTACGGTGGAAGAAAGGGGCTCCATTTTGTTTTGCGGGTATTATGGTCTATTTTCATTGCTACCACATTCTGCATGTGTTAGACAATTAACTAGGGGGTTTAAAAGTCAAAGAAAGCTAACGTAAACATTAGGGGGGTGTTTGTGTTTCTTTTTGTTTTGGTCTTTTTCTTCCATTTTGGTTCAGGGGCCTAAAAGGCTACCGTGTAATTCATAAGGGTTAAAAAAAATAAACGTATGAATTAGGGGGTCAAATTATTATCAAGGAGTCTAATGGGTTTTCTTTCCGTTTTGGTTAGAAAGAAGAAAAAACTTCCAGCACCGGTGGGACAATGTCATGTATATTAATAGATATATAATGAATTGAATATTGGGTAAAAGAATGGCCTTGGGTGGCCGTGAGAAGCAATGCCTAAAGTGGCATTTTGCTTTTCAAAATTTGTCACTTAAATTGGCTTAAGTGATTTATTAAAAATGATAAGATTTAGCCAAAATTGGTAAATTAAAAATTAATTTACCTTGAAATGGGAGCTAATTAGCTTGGAAAAATGTGTTAATGATACATTAGGATTGGTTCATGATAAATTTCTGACTACTTGTTCAGTTACGTAGTGTAATTTTACACTGTTAGTGTACAATTAAATTCTAGTTCAATTAGAGCTTCATCGAAAATTATCACATAAACTCATACAAAGTGTTTTAATTAAATTTTCTCAACAAAATTAAATTTAAATTTTCTCTTGTAATTAATTTCAATCACTTTTTAAAACACAGGTAAAAAAAAATGTAGTGTTACACTAACTAGCTTGGAATTTGGAAGGAACAACGCAACAATGTGTTAGTGGGGCAATCTGTTCAAGGACCACTATTACAAACGTGTGACTATATGCAATGGTATTGTGCAAATTCGATACCTTTTCTATTTGTGCCACAACAACTGTAAGACCCACGAGTTGCACGTAACACAAATGTTGGCGACACAACACATCCAACATAGCAAATTCCAACACAACAACATGCACAGCGACAGAGTACACCTCCCCAACCTATCCCCCCAATTGTTCAAACAATTTAGGAGGAAGACTTCGAACCACCTTGTCATTCATTTGCATTAACTCCATCAGAACAACAGACTGATGTAAATGTTGAGTATCGTTGACACTCATTTGCACCTAGTTCAGGGGACTTCATGAGCAACTTGTTTGGTGCAGACATTCGAATTCCGGAGTTGGCTCACGCTTATATGCAGAGTATAGTCGTTCCATTGTTTCACCATCAGCTTGCTGGAAGTTCGCCAACACAACACGTCGACCATTATGCAAATTATCAACCAATTGTTGATGACGAGGAGAATGTAGTACAACAACAAAGACAAATCCATCAAAATCCTCCACGTAGAAGGCAACCTCCATTGTGTGGAACTAGACACCATTACAGAGATTAAGCCTCTTGCATCTTATGTAATATTTATTCAATTTATTTCCAACTAATTATTTTAATGACGAATATCAATTTTAATTTGGTGTTTTAATTTCCCAGAAATAACAACTTGTTTAATACGATTATCTAATATTTAATATTTTTAGTCAAGTATAATTATTTTAATTAACCGCTAAATGTATTATTTAACCATATTATTTAACCTATAATTATAATAATAATTAAATTAAATTTATATTTAATAAAAGTAACAAAATTAACAAAAGTAAAAAAAAAAATAGGCTATTGAGAAGTCGGGTCTTGGGGACCCGAATTCTCAACGGGTTGCAAAAAAAAAAAATGTTTGGGAGTAGTGTAGTTTGGGAATTAATTTTTTTTTATATTATTTACGTAAAAAAAGCCAGCTAAAAATCTTGAAATTTCAAAATGCAATCCTAAACAAAAATCCTGAAAATATCCCAAATGATACGAAATCAAAGTCAAACTCACGTAATTTCATTTCATTTCATTTTGTCCCTATTTCTGAAAAAAATCCTGAAAAAAAAAAGCATGAGATACGAAATATTGAACGTTCTAAACAAGTCTAGCATTGTTAATATTTTGTTCCCTAATATTTCCTTACCAATAGCATTTCCTTACCAATGCACTAAATAATAACGATAAAATATTAAAAATAAAAGTTATAGACACTAAACAATAAATACGAAATTATACCTATTTGGTCAAAATGAGTTATTATAACAGGTCATTTTAGGTGGTTTGCTATGAACCACTTAATATATGGTTTACTCTAACCTATACATTTTTTTTGTCTAAATTTTTAAGTGTATTTTTTATATAAAATTTTCTACCCATTCATAACAGAAATTTATTTTTATTTTTTTGCCAAATTTTTAGATGAGTTTATATTAAATTTTTTAATATTCTCATCTTTGCCTTTGTCTATATATGTTTCTACTCTTTCTTTTTTATTACTTTTTTTTTCTCTGCATGTATGTCTTCTTTTTTTTTCTAGTTCTACCATGTTGATATTTTGGGTTAAATATGTTTTAAGTCCTCCAAAAATTGATCTGTTTTGGTTTTAGTCCTCAGGAAAAAAAATTTGAATAAAGTCCCTCAAATATTAAAAATACCCGAATTAGATTCCTCTACTAAACTCTGCTTAACTTTTCTGTTAAATGATAGTCACATCAGCTTTCAAGTAAAATATTTTATTACCTGAAGTGCCTAGTGATAATTTTTAATAAAAAATCATGTAATTACTTTTGTTTTAAGGTTAAAAAAAATCTGTGGTTTCGGCTTAAATATGTAATAATTTTATTTAAAAAGTATGTTATTAATCTGACATGGACATAACAGTTGACATGGACGTTCACATCAGCAAATTAATGGTGATTGTGATGCTGATGTGACCATCATTTAATAGAAAAGTTAAATAGAATTTAGCACATGGATCTAATTAGGGTGTTTTTAATATTTGAAGGACTTTATTCAAAGAAAATTTTTTCTGATGACTAAAACCAAAATGGGTCAATTTTTGGAAAACCAAAAACATATTTAACTCTTATGTTTTTAAGTATTGGATAAAATATGTTTTTGGTCCTCCAAAAATATAACAGAATTGGTTTTAATTCCAATTTTTTTTCCTTGAATAAAGTCCCTCAAATATTAAAGATATCCTAAATAGATCTTTGTGCTAAACTCTATTTAACTTTTCTGTTAAATGATCATCATATTAGCTTCCAAGTATTTTATTACCTAAAGTGCCCAATAATATTTTTTAATAAAAAATCGTGTAATTATTTTGCTTTAAGGTTAAAAAAAACTATGGTTTAGAGTTAAATATGTAATAATTTTATTTAAAAAGTATGTTACTAATCTGATCTGAACATAACAGTTGACATGGACAGCCACATCAGCAAATAAATGATGACTATGACGTTGATGTAATCATCATTTAACAGAAAAGTTAAACAGAATTTAGCACAGAGATCTAATTAGGGTATTTTTAATATTTGAGAAACTTTATTCAAGAAAAAAAAATTATGAGGACTAAAACCAATTCTTTCATATCTTTGGAAGACCAAACACATATTTAACCCTTAAGTATTTTTTAAATAAAATTTCCGCTTAAACATATTTAAGGTCCTGATAAATATAGCAATGTTTATTTTTAATTTCTGTAATTTTTTATTTTTGATATATCTGTAATGTTAATTTATTATCACCTGTTTAGTCTCTGCCGTGAAGGTGTCATTAATAGCAATTGTCGCAACCACATTGCGATGAGAAGCATAATATTTTGAATTTTTTATTTTTATTTTTTTTGTTGTTATTTTATTTATCAAACTCCTTTTGTTTTTGAAAATTATTTTCGAATTTTGATTTTTCTGGTCACTATAGCTTGCGTCACCACTAAGGACATTTTAAGAATATGTCAAAAGCCTAATATAGTTATATGTGCAAAATTAGTAATTTTTATTTTATATATTTCACCATTTTACGTTTTTGTTTGGTTTTGTTATTTGTCTTTGGTATAAATAGTTTTTTTAATCGTATATATTCTATTTGGATTGAACTTTAGGGTAAAGGACCTTTGGATTTATTGTATATATTTTGTTTATTTTACAAAATGGGTAGTTTTAGGTTTGCTTCTTTCACACACTTCACTTATATTTTTTCACACACTTATGAGTGGAGTATTATATTGGGTCCAAATGATGCCTAGGGTGAGTTGGATATTGTTAATGATGATCATTTTGAATATACTTCTTATACAATTATCATGAAAATATCACCTAGAGAGTGTTCTTTCATGGATGATCAACACTTGTCAGTTCATGCATCTATCGTAGTTAATGTTTTGAAAGCTTTCACAAGTAATATACTCCTAGACGATTAGGCTAGAAAGCTTCCAATTCTAGGTGAAACCTATTTAGGACACATGGGGCATCTTTCTACATTTTATTATTATTCTTGTGAAAAACCTTTTCTAGCATAAATAATGTTTTTCCTTGAATTGTAAAAATAGATTAAGGCATGTTAACATTTGTTCCATTACATGACATACATATAGTTTTATCAAATATCACATTTTTTCATGCATTATACCTTTTTTTTTTTACATTATTATATTCTACTTGTCATTCATTGTGTCATTACATTGTCATGAATACATATTTCAAAAATAAAAAAGTGAAAATTGTGAAATTATTATTCATTCTCATTTCATTTATTTAGGTTTGCTAAAGAATTGCAAGAATTTAATGTTTGACTATAAGTATCCTAAGTAAGATAATACTAGATCAAGAAGTGAGATAGTCTCAATCATGTGAAGAATATGTTGCTTTATTTGTTGATCCTATTTTATCCCTTAATGAGATTTAGTACTTTCAAATGTGATGGACACTCACGCCTAGGGATGGAGCCCAAAAAAAAAAAAACCTTATACCTGCATATACACATAGATAAAATCCATTACAAATTGGAAATGGATAGTTTAATGGATACTCGCTTATTAACAGAGGGTAAGATGAGTAGCAAGATATTCATAGCCGTGGGTACCCACACTTTGAAATTACTTAAATACTTTTAATTTTATATAAAGTAAGTTGCTTTAATTTATTTTAGTATGAATATATTTTTTAAAATTATTTATTTTTAGTATAAATATGTTATAAAAATATTTTTTTGATATAAATATATGTTTCAAAATATTTATTTTCAGTTTTGTTTTTTTACTTTTTTGTTTTAAAATTTATACTATAACAAATATCCACAAATACCCATGAATACCTGCATATATATAATTCGTAGATACCCGCTTAACGGATTACATATGCGATACATGTCAGGTGATAGAGGGTTACTACCCGCGTCCACCCTGCCCCATCGCCATCCTTACTCACGTCTAAGTAGTGAAACTTATAAATTTCCAACACAAAAAAAAATGAAAATGAAAAAAAGAAGAAAGTGAATAAAAAATAAATAATAACTTTTTCATTCTCATTCATTCATACTCATGTCAAGCATCCTCATTCATCCATTTTTCTTCATTCTTGCATACTTGTAAACTTTTGTCTTCAAAGAGAGAAAGAAAAGTGATTAATCAAATGGTAAAATGGATTCATCGACTCGTTCCAAATCAAGGATCATGGATAAGCTAGAGTAAATGAAAGAAGAAATCAACTATATTTGAATTCTTAGATGACCAAGATTCTAGAGATTTTACAATCTTAAAAGAAGAATAAGATCAAAGATGGGGCTTCCTCAACAGTGAATGTAGAGTTACTGTAACACCCTCATTTTTTTAAATGTTTGTTTATTCTGTATTTATTTCTAAACAACTAAATGAGAATCTCAAAATTTTGAGAAACACAATTCGATTCAAAATAAAAAGAGCTATTTGGTTGTAATTTTTAATAATTTATCCGGAACAAGGCCAAACAATTGTAAAAATACCCAAAATGTCTTAAAAAGACAATATTAAGAGAAAATAATAAAAATAATCAAAAGAGTGTGAAAAATAAAACCTTAAGCTTAGAATATTAATAAGAATAATAAATTATAATTTTAAAAAAAAATTGAGAATTTATTCAATTCCTGTATAAAACAACCAAAATACCCCTAATTTATAGTAAAGTACAAATAGAGACATTTAAACTCCAATAAATTATGTAAAAATTTTCTATATGATAATGTAAAAATTTTCTATATGATAATTTTAAATAGAAGAATTTATTTTTAAAATAATAATAATAATAATAACCGAAAATACTTATTAATTTGAAATAAAAATGATATATATATATATATATATATATATATATATTAAGAAAAATATAATATAAAATAATTATATAATTAATAAATATTAATAAAAATTTTATTAGTAACGTAAGCTGGGACGTGAGAAATCAACCCAAGGCTATTTTGACTCTTAAAAGTTAAATTAGTCAAATTGGATAAATTATTAAAGAGTTAAATTTAATTATATAAATCGTTATTACCAAGATATATAAAAATATATATACATATATATAATATTGTTAAAAAAAAAAACTTGAGAGGGGCTCGCCACATCATCCCTCTTTTTACAGCCAAGTGGTTGATCCAAAAAAGATAATTATTACAATTTTTAATTAATTTAATGAAAGGATAATTGTTAAAAGATAATTATTATAATAAAATTTTAAATTTTTTTTATTCAAAATTAGAAGAAAGTGGCACGGCACACATGAATCTATTTCCAGCCACATTTTGCCTCTTAAAGAAGATAATAACAAACTTTTTATGATTTATTTAAGAGTTTAATGACTATACACTGTCAGTAAAAAGTTTTACATTGTCAACCAATTAAAAATCACTATTAATATGATTTTTAAGATAATTATTGTAAAAGTCAACAAACTTACCATACATGCTAGTTTGTGATTGGATGATAGTGTAAAACTGCTTTACACTGTCAGTGCATGATGTATTTTCTCTTTATTTAATTACTAAATGATAATTTTTTTAACCACACACCTATTTTAGTTGGGTTGTTCAGATTTTTTTACCACAAAATATTAAAACAACTCTACCCTCTTTTCTCTACAGTTGCACGAGCCTGTCATAGAACACACAACATTTTTCTTCAATTTCTCTCTTCTAATATCACTTAACAACTCAAGTTACAAAATTAAATAAATAAATAAATAAAACCCTACCATACTTCCACTTTATCTAAAGTTATTGAAGAAGACTATATCAAGTAAACACTCATCTTCTCTTCTTCCTTGTTCAAACTATTACACTAAGGTATATGGGGGTGGGTGCTAATTTCAAATTGTTTATTGCTTGCACAAGGGTTGTGGGATAGAGATTGTTCTTCCTAATCTCTTAGTTTTAATTAATTTTTTACTATTTTGTTTAATTATTTGATATTGATATCTGATCTTATTTGAGTTATATGATGATTTCTTGATATTAAATGTGATTGTTGGATTGTTATTGATCATTTTATCAATTTAATCTATTTATTTGTCTAATACTTTATTTTAATCGGTTGTTTTGTTGATTCAATCGGTTAAATTGAATTATTATACTAAATCTCGATACTGATATTTATTTGTTTAATCGCATACAAGTGTTAGGAAAATTAATTTTTATGTATTTATTTATAAACTAAAAATCTGTTTTATGATTGATATATGGCTCTCGGGCATTCTTCAGAGTACAGGTTTTAAATAATTTTAATTTTTAAATTAATATAACAGAGTTTAAAATAAAATTTTAATATATTATTATGTAGATATATTGTTTCGGTTAGTACAGGTTTTAAAGAAATTTATTTTTTAAATTAATATAACAGATTTTAAGATAAAAGTTTAATATATTATTATGTAGATATATTGTTTCGGTTAGGATAATAGTATTACTTGAAATGATAATTTTACTGGTTATATTAATTTAAATTTAAAATTAGTTTAATAGAACATAAACTTATATATATGTAAATATAATTCATTCGGTCTCAGATTAATAAACCAGTAAAAACATGTTTTGATAAATAATATAATAATATTTAATATATATATATATATATATATATATATATATGTGTGTGTGTGTGTGTGTGTGTGTGTGTGTGTGTGTGTGTGTGTGGTAATTTAAGAATAGAACACAAAAGAAGTTATAATTTTTTGTATATATGATTTTCAGTAAAAATATAGAAATCTTAATTAAAACAGATTTGTACAAAAATCCAAAAGAATTATATAATTTATAAAAGTTTAGATAAGTATAAAACTTAAAAAATTAAATAATTGTTTATATTCGGTAGTTTTAAATTAAAAACAAAAAAAATTAACATTTTACTAATAAAAATTATAAATTACAGATTTATATATATACTAATTAACTAGTATTTTAACCTGTGCATTATACAGAATAAATATTTATTTTATATAACTTAAATTTATAATAAATATATACTTCTGAATATATATAAATTATATTATAATTAAAATTTGTAATAAATAAATATTTTTGAACATATAGATTATATTTTAAATTCATAATAATCAATTATTGTAATACAATATTAATTTTTAATTATTGATAATTTCTTTTAAAAAAATATTAAAATTCAATTTAAAACTAAATATATTAAAAATGATAGATTAAAAGAGATAAGAGGTTAAAAAATCCTTAAAAACGCTTTCATTGCAGAATGACAGCTAAAAACACTCTCGTTGAAAATAGCAGCTAAAAGCGTTCTTGCTCAAGATAGTTGTTCTCATTTAATATATAGGATGGATTATAAGCATAATTAGTTAAATAATTAAGTTTAAATATAATAATTGAAAAATAATTATCTTTAAGGCAATTTGGTTGAAAATATAAAGGTATAAAAAATTAAAATAATTTAAGCTTAATATTTATAATAAATAGTGTATTATAAATAATGTTATAATTATTAAAATAAATATTTAAGAATAATGTATTATAATGTAAGTATGTGACACTGTAGTTATACCATACCTCTGAGATAGGTGATGGTATTGGAAAAGTGTGTAAACAGAACTCTGTCGGATTTTTCGAAGAGACAACATTAAGATATGTGTTGTTAAGTTATACTGTTGTATGCAATAAGTCATGCATGTTGTTTGTGTTACGAATGGAAATGGGAAGTTACAGTAGATATAGTGCGAGATAAAAGGCAAGGACCATTAGTAAGGTATAGAGGGTATAATATCGAGTTGTGAGAGTCCTAAATAACTAGGGTCGCACCCAGAGACCGGGACAATCATATAACCGACTTGATAACCCTAACACCTGCTCAGCATCACTAGGATTGGTGGAAAGTATGCCCTTATTGACGCCTTGAGCCTGTTTCTTGATAATGTTTATATGATGATTGACAGTGCCATTTGGAGAGGAATAGGGACTCCTAATCACTTCCCAGAGATGATGATGAATTGATAATTATCATCGAGGAGGGTATAGATTTATACCAGTCATTGAGTCATGTCATCCGTTATTCATGAGTACTTAGGTCAAACCCTAGGAATCCCTCTGCATTTCTATATCTTAATCTTTCTCTTTGTATGATAATGTAGGAAATCCTACAGACCTTTGTGAAAGTGATTTAGAAATTAAATCACCTCACTCCGTTTCCATTTTCTTCTTTTCTCTATATGTGTTCAGGGTGACGATATGTGAAGATGGCACAGATGCCAATTATGATGAATGTATTCCTCTAGTTTAGTCCACTAGGTGATTGGGTTCATGACAAAGACTCTGGATTAGATACGTTTAGAGGTTTCCTGACTATTAGCTTTTTATCCCATTTCCCTAATATCTTTATACCTACTGCCACCACCCACCATGACTATACCTATCTTGCTGACTACTCTGCTCCCTCTTGGTTATGTTTGAGTCGAGGTTGTACCATTGCCACAACCTCTTAAGGATGAGGATATGGAGGATCTGGTTGTCCTTATACTTGATTTCGTCAATCCACACCAGGACTAGTTAGTTCCTGACTCGCCGATAGATTATGAGGCTCCTACATCACCCAACCTAGACTATTAGGTTGGGATGGATAATGGTTGACTTAGTTTATCTTCATCTTTTTCTGATTACAGCAAACATGCTAATTATGCTGCTGATATTGATGCTGACTTAGAGAGGATCGAGATTGATCATGGGGAGGACTCATTTTAGATATAGGCGTCTGACTTCATCTTTTTGTTGACACCCTTAAGGGAAAGTTTTAGTTGTAGCTACACTGTTTTGACATAGGTCCTTTTTTGTTTTGATTGTATATAGAAAAGGAGGGTAGCCAGGATATTTTGGCTCTGTATATATTATGGTAGACAACTTTAGTATTGTTTTTATTTTAGATGACTATATTACTTCTATGACTTATGTAGTGACATACTTTTAGTTTTATGCATGATATGATGTATGTTTAATTCTCTGTATGACATGATTATAGCATCATTTATATTTATTTCGTTATGCATCGTTTTATTTTCCATAATTATGTCAAAAAGATTTCTTTAAACGTGTTTTATAATGTACGAATGCTTTTAATAAATGAAAACTTTTATTTCCAGTCTTAACTTATCTACAAATTTCATCTAAGTAAAATAAATTAAATTAAATCTAATTGTTTTTTAAAAAATTTACTCATAATTTTTAATAAAGAAAAAATAATTAATAAATAAAACCAATTAATTTAAAATTTACATAATAATTGTTAGGATAATAGTTAATGTGATATGGTGTCACAGTTACAAGCTACACCTTTTCATTCACTTGGTTTCACTCTAATGTATATGCAATATAGTCTCAACCCATAAGTGGTGATGGTACCCCCCATTGTTTACCTGCATGGCTCTACACAAACACCACTCATTAACCCTCAAACACTTATAACTTATTGTTCCTACCACACAGCATTCCACCTGGCTATACACCACCACTTGACAGCCAAATATATTAGGGCTACACCCTATGCTTGTCAATAGACACCTCTAAAAGGTGTTGGTGATGTGT
This sequence comes from Spatholobus suberectus, assembly GCA_004329165.1. Classification (NCBI taxonomy): domain Eukaryota; kingdom Viridiplantae; phylum Streptophyta; class Magnoliopsida; order Fabales; family Fabaceae; genus Spatholobus; species Spatholobus suberectus. The sequence goes on from CM014734.1 coordinate 19,756,412, forward strand.
TCCTTTTTTGCATTATGTTGGATTTGATGCAAATAGAGAATGTGTGCTAGATATCATATGCAAATAACATACAACACTGCCCTTTCTACGACATCTTCCTCTCTCAGGCTACATTAGATGTGACTCACTCATTCATGCACATATACTGAAGAAGGTGTTATGACAATTCAAACATCTATGGTGCATTCCTTATTTACATTGTGTGGTTACTGATCACGTGCCATTTATTGAAAGAGTGATCAGAGGTGGCTTAATTATGATGATCACATTGTTGACGACGCCATCAGAGGTTCGCGCATGGTAAAGGCAGCACATTGCATTGATGGCTAAATGCCCTAGTTCCGTATCATTTCCCACATATACATCACACCACCACGTGAGAGAGACCATCCAAAAGGCCTAGTGCGACACTCAATCGTGTCATGTCGCAATCTAGTCTGAGTGGCTCTCATCCTTGTTTGGTAAGTGTGTACGTTATTACTCTTACTATGTATGCTATGATGATCACACTATCTTGTTCCTTTAATATGATATATTCTTCTTTGTAGGTAAGGTTCAAGAGGAATTTCAAGCAACTTCAATCTATGATTGATAAAAGGATGGCCACAAACGCGACTAAGGCTTAGGAAATCATGTGAGAGACATTGAACATTTCACAGGGTGGCTCTAAGAAGGGTTGTTGTAGTTGACTTATATTTTTTATGCGACATATGCATTTTACTTATGCAACATTTGTACCATTTTCCATTTAATTTATACAGTATTTGACTCTCTCTTTTTTAATTGTGTAATATTTATCTCTCCTATTTTATTTATCCAGAAATTTTAATTGTACTTTTTGTTTCTACAACACCTATTAAATTCCCAAACTAAACAATAATAATCTCAAGTAAAAATCATATTTTATAATCCAAGTAAAAATCATTTCTAGAAAATAAATTTCAAAAGTATGCAAAATTTTCATACTTCTAGAATTTAATTTTCAAAACATTGATTGGAATCATCATTTTCGAAAATTAAATTTTGAAAATATGAAAATTTTGCCTACTTTCAAAATATAATTTCAAGAATGAAGAATTCAACCACATGAACAAAGGTATTGTCAAAATAAAATTTGACAAAAAAACAAAGGGTGCAAAAAAGAAACTCCCTAAAATAATACCATAGAATTAGAAGCGACTCAACCCATATTAAATAAAAGCTCAAGATAATAAAGATTAAAAAAAAACTAACTAGGTTGAACCCCTAGTCTCATGGAAAATCCAAATAGGTGCTTGGCCATAAGTAAAAGCTCTTCAAGATTATAACAACAAAATATATAATTAAATAAATAATAAAAATAAGACAAATATATATATATATTAGTCAAGGGACTTTTTGACCTCGATAGGTACTTGAAAAGTAAATTACCAACAAATAATGTTACTTTAGATTGTTCTTTCTCTTGCTAATGTTATCCTACAAAAATCGATGAAAAATAAATTATATAATACATCTAGTCTAGATCATTTGGGTCCATCTGTTTTGTCGTTGATCACTTTATAACATTCTCCCATGCCTTACCTCAATAAAAAGATTATTCATAAGAACTCATGATTGTTTTACAACTTATTACAAGTACTCAATTAAAACACATTCACACACAAACTTAGAGATACTATAACTAATTGTCTTTTCGAAACTTTACAAACTAAAAGAGCAACTTCAATTTTTCTTGAAAGGCACTACTGTTCGGATACATGTTATTAAAAATAGCTAAATTCCAAATCACGATGATGAATACACATGTCGTGAGAGCCTAGGGCGAGGGTGGACGAAAAAAGGCAATATTTTTTGGAGGGTGATCCTATACACTTCATCCATGTTAAGTTTTTCTGAGTTAAGCCCATTCTCCAACTCCTAATCAAATGCATGGGCTAGGGTAGCAGTGAGTAGGTGAACCACTTTTAGGCCTAGGCTCATATCAGCACATATTTTACGCCCAACATCGAAGGGTATAACCTCAAAGTTTTTGCCCCTAACATTAACATTAGCCATTTCACCACCAGGGAGGAACCGTTCGGGCTTGAACTCCAATGGGTTAGACCATTCTTTAGGATCATGCCCTATGGCCCAAACATTGACCAAGAGAGTTGCACCTTTAGGGATATGGTAACCGAATATCTCACAACCCTCTTCTACAACTTGTGGGAGGGAAAGGGGGTGGTTGGGTGGAGACGAAACATCTCTTTCACCATAGCCTGTAAATAAGAAGATGGAGCAAGTCTAATTCAGTCACAAGCCTGTCATGACCTATAATAGTATCCAACTCTTGTTGGACTTGGACCATAATTTTTGGGTGTCTAATCAGTTCAACAATTGCCCACTGTACTGTGCTCAATGATGTGTCTGTCCCAGCTCCAAACTAACCCTACAAAAGTAGTTGGCCAATATATGTAGTTATTTGTTTGTGAGTTAAGTACACATTGACATGGCTTCTCATCAATAGACATGATGGTGTGACTTAATTCTTATATAGTAATTAAATGTGTGAAGTACAAACATCATGTGTTGTGAAATTAATTCATATAACTGCACAAGGTGTTAAGAGGATTTAGAATTATTGTTGCTTGAGAACTTACGTACCAAAAGTATTGCTTTGATATCTGGTTCAACGAGTTTATGTCCTTCTTGAGGAGTCTCTTTAAGTGACAACAATGCACTCAACAAGTCCTAATGCTCCTCATTTTTGGAAATCTTGTGTTCCTCGAGAATGCTAGTTAAAAATGCATCAATCCTCTTGCGTAATTTCTTCGCCTTAGCTTTTACTCCCTAAAGGTCTAGCCAGTCCAAGGCAAGAATGAAGTCACCAATATTGAAAAGTCCAAGCAGTACCATAAGCTCCACCACTATAGATTTAATCTCATCCACCCTAGTATCAGAGTCACTATTGCCATGATCGAAAACTCGTCGGCCTATCATTACACTTGCCAACACGTTGCTGGTACATACATTTACCAATTGTCCCAAATTCACTACTTTAGAGCTTGAATTTGCTAAATTACATGTCAATCTTTTTACCTCTTCCTGCATATATGTATATTTTGGTTACATATTGATTTATATTCTTCCCAATAAAAAAATTGAACAGACTCAATTTTGGAAAAAAAAATTCTTTTTTTTTTTCAGGCTTAACGTGTAGTCTACCACTTTTGCTTTCTCAATTCATGTTTCACAAATCTATTTGAGGCATATTTATTTTGTGTTTAGTATTTTTGTTTTTTATTAGTTCTAGCTAGTAGTCTTTTATTTTTATTATTTATGTAAATTACTTAAATTATTAATCACATCCCATATTGTTTTTTATATATATAATAAACGTTAGTTTGAATTATTACACACACACACACACACACACACACACACACACACACACACACACACACACACACACACATATATATATATATATATATATATATATATATATATATATTAAATAACACGTGGGATAAATTAAATTGTGCACGCCGAAAATTTACTCAGTTTATTAAATAAAATATTATAAATGAAACATTTTTCAAATGACTAACTGTAAACATAAATAAATGCCATTTTTTAGATACAGCTGAAAGCCTAAATTCCAAACAGAGTAGTCGACCAAGTAGGATATTAATAATAATGATAATAATAATAATAATAATAATAATAATAATAATAATAATAATAATGATAAGAACAATAATAATTAATATTAGTATTACAATTACAATAATAAGACATTATTATTTACACAGATTGAACTAATTTTTTATTTTTATATTTTCCCCACATAACACGATGTTATGATATATTTAATAACATCAAATAATCTAAATCCTTAAGAAATATCAAGAAGATAAATTTTTTTAAAATATTTTCACTAGGAAACTAATTTATGATTTGTCACAGTGTGGTCAAGCAAAAAAATGATGTCCCACTTTAATGTTCATATAATTTTTTAAAAAGTAAATATACGGCCTAGTACTTATGCCCATTAATTAATTAATTAATTACTACAAACTCACGCACCCTCAGCATCATGTAAATATAATCGTGTCAGAGGAAACTAACTTTAGGTGATTCCATTATCAATAAATTTCTCTTACAGTTGCTGTTATTAAATCTGTGCCACAGTTGGGTCATCAATTTAATTTTCTTAGGAGCCGTTTTGGGTGATTGTGAGTTTTTAGTTTTTCATTTTCAAATTCAATTTTCAAAACAAAACACGTTTGGCTAAAATGGAGCTGAAATAATTTTTAACTAAATTTTAAAATACTTTTACATTCATTTTCAAAACCAAGAAAAAAGGTTTTGTGAATCTAGTTTTTAGTTTTTAAAAAAGTATGCATCATTACATTTGACAATGGCTCGTCCCACCATCACCGCTAACACCGTCGTCGCTGCCACTGTTACTACCACCACCATCACCATCACGACCATCAGTGCTGCCACCACTGTCATTGTTGTCATCACCACCACCACCACTACTATCACATTTGCTGCCACCACAAAAACATACCCTTAAACTAATTTTAATAAAATAAAATCAAATCAAAATGAGTTTATTTTGAAACCAAAAATTTGAGAAAAAATTAAAACTAATTCTTAAAAACTAAAAACTAGTTACAGTTTTTGAGATTTTCGAAACTCACAACTAAAAACTACTTTAAACGGGCTCTTAAATTACACCTTTGATGTTTTATCTATAGAAATATAGGAGCATATTTAAGGGAAGTGCTGTTTAATTTGTTTATTTACTTAATTTCAAGGTTCACTTGAGAGTGAAGATGTTAAATAAAAGCAAAAGAAAAAACATTTTTTTTAAAATTAAAATATAATATTTTTAGAAATAATAAAAAAACGAGAACATTAAATTTATACCAATCAATTGTTTTATTTTTAAAAATATCAAATTAGAGAAAATTTATTTTAAATGATTTTTCCGTTTCTTTTTCACTTCAAAATTCTACTCACAAATATACCTTCTCTTGGTAATATTGAATATACTTCATCATCAAATTTTCTTTAATCACACCTTTAATTATGTTCAATGACAATAAAAACTTCATTCTATATTGATTAATGAGTAAACCATTAATATGGTCTGTCAAATATTACCCTCTCTCCTAAATAGTTCTTAAAGTAATGAAATTATATAAGTAATCTCTAAAGCATTAAATATCTATCAATTTAGTTCTAACGTTGGTATATTTTACTAACATTCAAGAACTAACTTGAAAAAAATTTCAATACTTGGAAGACTATTTAGTATGATTTATAATATTTGAGAAATTAATTATATAATTTGTTTACTTTAGGAACTATTTAGGAAAAAAAAATATTTTAGAGATGAAATTGATAGTTTATTCATTGATTAATTTATACATTAATTTTTTAGCAAATTTGACTTGTAATTAGGGACAAGTCTAGCTATATATGAGAATCCCTCAGGTTAAACAAATGTTTGTAGCTGATGTTTGGGAGTTTCTACTATTTCCTTAGTTCCTTTGTAATTTGGGCTTAGGCTCCGTTGCTATTAAAAAAACAATTATACATAAATTTCATTTATACAAACTACCAGTTATTAATTGACTCGGTCAGTGAATGGAAATCTTGAACGTTAGAAAGTCTGATTCTTTTTTTAACTAGCAGTGACTTATATTTAATATTTAATAATATCAAGCCAAAAAAGTCAGTCCTTGACTCAATGGAGACATGGATATGTGTGAGTTGTGTGTACGAGTGCAACGTGCTTCAAACAGCGGTGAGCATATATAGGTTCAAAACACGACAAGAAGTTATGTTATGATCGTGTCTCACACAAAACCGGCACAACCTCATCTGTATATAGAGAGAAAATTTTGAAAAGATCAATGAAAGAAAAAAAATACTTTACGTGAATTCAATGGTAAAGGTTTTTTTAAAATTTGCATTCAACGGTAAAGGTTTTTTTAAATTATCTCATTTCATAAATCAAACCATTACGTAACAGCCACAGCGACCACGCCACAGCATGCCAGATTATTTTTTTCCCCATGCCACAATGCTGCATATAAGGATTTCGATAGCTGAGATGTTACAAATTTAATGCAAGGATTTTAATCAGTACAATATGCGTTAATTTATGATGATTATCAAAAAATATATATATGGTGATTATCATAATAAGGGTTCGTTATCATAATGGAAAATCCTACTGTACAAAGGAAAATTAATATATGATATTTTTTAAGTTAGAACACACTTTGTAATCTTTATCAAAATTAGTTACTGTTATTATGAAAATTGCTAAATGGTATGAACCATTTTTTGTCGAAACACACAAAAAGAGTAAGTCCATGAATTTCACATGTTTTCTGTCAAATTCCTCTATTTTTTCTTTTTCATTTAATATCCAACCAAAATAAAAAATAAAAAGTAATTGCTTTCATAAACACCTTTTTCGTACCAAATAACATTTCTCTTTAATTATATCCGTGAAATTCTTACTATCCCTAACTGTCAAGGGGAATCGAATTTTTACGTTATTAATTGCTGTGAAGGATTTTATATATGAATTAATAGAAGTTCGTATACCAGTAATAGTAAAAAGTAAGCAATCTTAGTCGTTGATAAAAAAAAATCAACGGTTGACATTTTAACACATGCATGATTTGCATGTATATATGTGTACGTAATATTAATTATTAATTTTTTTTATTAACAATTGAAATCACTTACTTTACCCCTCTAGACTGAATTGCTCACTTTAAAAGAGATTAACAAATCTAACTTCTTTAAAATGAACAACTTACTTTAGACAGCAAAGTAATTTTAGTTTTGATGAAAAAATCAAAGGCCAATATTATGTATATATGCATAACAAATCATACATATATTAGAATAGAGAAAATAGGTTATGTACTGACAGTGTAAAATAATTTTATACTGTCATCAAATCACAAATTATCATGTATGGTAAGTTTGTTAACTTTTACAATAATTACCTTAAAAGTCATATTAACAATGATTTCTTATTGGTTGACAGTGTAAAAGTTTTTATACTGACAGTGCATGACCATTAAACTCATTAAAATATCAAATATTAAAGAAGTCAAATTCTATATTATCATAGGTAATTTTTTTTTTTTGTTACCATATAATAAGTGTGGAGTATTCATTGATTTGTCGATAACTAATCTCTATCGAAAAACTTGACTAACCACCTCTAACGGATCCTTATCTCTCAACCATATTTTTTCTATTCACAAAGTTCAAACTCGATAACTAAATTAAGAAATTTGATTCCAATTCCACTCGGACTAACCTAGTGTTGGTATATTATCATACGTAATTTGTTATTACACTACAAAATAAAATCCATGTACCAGTAGTTTGACATCTAAGTAGCCTTTGCTGGTTGAGTTTTTGTTTAACTGAAATTTAACACGTAATATATAATACATTATATTATAATGGATATTTTTATTAACTAGTATAGAAAATTAATATATATATATATTCTATCAATATATCAAATGTTCTTTTTTTTCCAATATATTAAATATTAATATATATATCATGTTACCCTATGTTTGAATGAAAAGAAAGTAAATAAGAAAAAAACATTGAACTTTGAAAATTTTCATTGACTGATTAAAATGAAAATGAAGAGAAAGTAGAGTAGAAAGAAAATTCTAATTTTTAAGAGTTATATTTTAAATGAATTACCATCAACTTCTTAAAAAATGTTGGGTTTAATTGTTATGCACTGTTAGTGTAAAAACTTTTACACCGTTAACCAATCGAAAATCAGCTTTAGTGTAACTTTTAAGATGATTATTATCAAAATCAACAAACTTATCATATATGGTGACTTGTGATTAGATGATGATGTAAAACTGCTTTAAACTGTCAATACATAGCCTACTTTCTCAAAAAACTTTGCATCTATCCATTATTAAAATTTCATCTTTTACTATTAAGTCATCTCTTTTAATAAAACATAAAAAAAGTATATATTAAATTAAATTTTATTTCAGATGTTTGCTAAATCTTAAATTAATAAAATTAAAAGCAAATACAATAAAATTTGCTAAAAGAAAAAACTTATATTTGAATTAAACTCAAGTTTCAAATTGTTTAAATAAATTAAATTTTATTTAAACTTTAATTTCCATTCATTTAAATACACTCTTAATTCCTGTTTGTGGAAACTTTTAACATATAACCTCATGATATTCTCCAACTGCTGATATTCTCCCACTCCTTCAGGCGGATGCTATGGGAGTGAAGCTCTCCCGTGTGTAATTTTGTTTGCTCTTTCTTTTCTTCCCCTTTGTACCAAAAAAAATATAACCTCATGATATAACAAGTGTTTGTGTCTGTGTCTGTGTCTGTGTGAACAGAGAAAGTTAAAAACTTGACTTTTCTTTCTTTCTTTATTTAAATGGATGAGAAATATTTTTCTAACACTGTTGTCAAATCATTTATTGACATATGTTTTTAAATAAGATTGTGGTAATTTTGATAGTGAAAAAATGGACATTGTTTTAGATTGTTATATTAATTTCCCGAATAATTGTTATATTAAGATCATTCCCACAAGAAAAAGTCTAGTTTTGAAGTCATGTGAAGAAAAAGTCTTCCATCGATCTCAAACGACATCAAAAAAATAATATGTGAGTTGAAAACTAGACTTTTTCTCATTTCTTTTAATTCATGGAGAAGATATATAATAATAAGGGGTAGTGGACTCACTTGCGAAGAAGGGATTATCGGATAACTTGCTTTCAGGATTTATGAATTTCCTCCTAGTTTCATTTCTATTAGTCTTTTGGCTGATGCTGCAGCCACTGTACACTCTCGTTAATTGTTTTCTGTTTTTTGGGCTTTAGGCTTTAGCCCCCTATAATTCAGCAAAAATAAAAAAGATATATAATAATAAGATTTAATTTTCACCATAACGTACGTATGGTGCACTTATTTTCCTTCTTTTTTTAATCGTGAGATTTGATAATTTTGTCGTCCACTATTCTCATCTCTACCTCTGCCTTCGCCTATTCTTTTCCGTTTGTTTATCTAGCTTGATTAATTTTCTGTTTTCAAAGAAGTCATATATTTAACTGCTGTTGTCTATTCCCTAATGCCGTTAGCAGAATTTTGTGATTTTTTTTTCTAAATTTTTAAGTGTATTTTTTATATAAAATTTTCTAACATTCCCAGGCATAACAGAATTTTGTTTCTATTTTCTTGCTAAATTTTTAAATGAGTTTTTATATTAATTTTTTTAATATTCTCATCTTTGCCTTTGTCTATATATGTTTCTACTTTTTCTTTTATTACTTTTTTTCCCTCTGTGTCATCTTTTTCCTGGTTCTTCGAATTCCTTGTTTATGTTTTAAAGTATTTTTTAAATAAAATTTTCGCTTAAACGTATTTAAGGTCCTTATAAATATAGCAATTTTTTATTTTTAATTTCTATAATTTTTTTTATTTTTTTTCTCTGCAATGTTTGTTATCACCTGTTTAGTCTCCGTGGTGAACTTGTCGTTAATAGCACTTGCCGCAACCACATTACAACGAGAAGTATAATATTTTGGATCATTTATTTTATTTAATTTGTTGTTATTTTATTTATCTTACTCCTTTTGTTCTTGAAATTTATTTTCGAATTTTGATTTTCCTAGTCTCTATAGCTTGCGACTCCACTAAGGATATTTTAAGAATATGTCAAGCCTAATATAGTTATATGTGCAAAATTGGTAATTTTTATTTTATGTATCTCACCATTTTACCTTTTTGTTTGTTTTTGTTTATTTGTCTTTGGTATAAATAGTTTTTTGAATCGTATATATTCTATTTGGATTGAACTTTAGGGTAAAGGACCTTTGGATTTATTGTATATATTTTGTTTATTTTGTAAAATGGGTAGTTTTAGGTTTGCTTCTTTCACACACTTCAATTATATTTTTTCACACACTTATGAGTGCAGTATTATACCTCGGTCCGAGTGATGCCTAGGATGAGTTGGATATTGTTAGTAATGATCATTTTGACTCATATACTTTTTATCCGGTTATCATAAAAATATCACCTAGAGTGTGCTCTTTCGTGGATGTTCAACACTTGATAGTTCATCTACTGTAGTTAATGTTCTGAAAGCTTTCACAAGTAATACTACTCATAGACGATTAGGGTAGAAAGCTTCCAATTTTTGGTGAAACCTATTTAGGACACATGGGGCATCTTTGTACATTTTATTATTCTTGTGAAAAACCTTTTCTAGCATAAATATTGTTTTTCCTTGAATTGTAAAAATAGATTAAGGCATGTTAACATTTGTTCATTGCATGACCACCATATAGTTTTTATCAAATATCACATTTTTTCATGCATTATATCATTTTTTTTTACATTATTATATTCTACTTATTGTTCCTTTTGTCATTCATTGTGTCATTACGTTGTCATGCATACATATTTCAAAAATAAAAAAGTGAAAATTGTGAAATTATTATTCATTCTCATTTCATTTATTTAGGTTTGCTAAAGAATTGCAAGAATTCAAAGTTTGGCTATGAGTATCCTAAGTAAGATAATATGAGATCAAGATGTTAAATAGTCTCAATCATGTGAAGAATATGTTGCTTTATTTCTTGATCCTATTTTATCCCTTAACGAGATTTAGTATCTTCAAATGTGATGGAAACTCATGCCTAGGGATGGACAAAAAAAAAAACTCGTACCTATGAATACTCATAGATAAAATCCATTACAAATTCGCCTATTAACAAGGCAGAATGAGTAGTAAGATACCCCATAGCAATGGGTACCCGCACTTTGGAATTACTCAAATACTCTTAATTTTATATAAAGTATGTTGCTTTAATTTATTTTTAGTATAAATATATTTTTTAAAATTATTTATTTTTAGTATAAATATGTTATAAAAAAATTTTAGTACAAATATGTGTTTCAAAAATATTTATTTTTAATTTTATTTAATTTTTTGTTTAAAATTTTTATATTTTAACAAATATCCACGAACACCTACGGATATATATAAAATTTTTGAATAGCTGCTTAACGAATTCCTGTGCGATACGTGTCAAGTGACGGAGGGCTACTTCTCGTGTCCACCCAGCCCCATTGTCATCCTCACTCACGCCTAAGCAATGAAACTTATACTTATCCAGCACAAAAAAAAATGCAAATGAAAAAAAGAAGAAAGTGAATAAAAAACAAATAATAACTTTTTCATCCTCATTCATTCACACTTATATCATGCATCCTCATCCATCCACTTTTCTTCATTCTTGTATACTTGTAAATTTTTATCTTCAAAGAGAGAAAGAAAAGTAATTAATCAAATGGTAAAGTGGATTCATCAACATCTTTATCAAACTCGTTCCAAAATCAAGAATCATGGATAAAGTGGAGCAGATGAAAGAAGAAATCAACTAGAGTTGAAGTTTTAGATGTCCAAGATTCTAGAGATTTTACAATCTTAAAAGAAGAATAAGAACAAAGATGGGGCTTCCTCAACAGTGAATGTAGAGTTGCAAACTACACCTTCTCATTCACTTGGTTTCACTTTGATGCATATACAATATGGTCTCAACCCACAAGTGGTGATAGTATCCCCCACTGTTTACCTGCATGGCTCTACACAAACACCACTCATCAACCCTCAAACACCTATTCCTACCGCACAACCTTCCACCTGGCTATACACCACCATTGGCTACCAATTATGAAGAAAATGAACCTTAATCTACTATACAAAATTCAACTCAACCATATGGTTTTGACTTGAATGTTGAAACTATTCCACCCTATGTCACAAGTTCTTAAGGAACTAGTATGCTAATAATGACACCTTTGGTAAATCCTCAAAGTTTTATCCGACCATAGGTTCTTCATTTTACATTTTAAGGAGGTTCATCAATTCATCATGCAAGCCCTTTTGTGGTGCTGCCATTTTATCTCCATCAAGCTATGCGAGAGTCTCCACATAATTTTTTAGCCAAGAATCCACAGTCTATAACGAAGTTGCAAATCCTTAAGGATCGTTTGAGAGCTATAGAAAAAGTTAGTTATGGTCTTGGTGATGCTTTTGACCTTCGTCATTGTAGATGTAATTATTCCTCCTAAATTTAAGGTGCCAAAATTTGATAAATACAAAGATATTACCTTCCAAATTAGTCATTTAACAATGTATTGTGGAAAGATGGTGGCTCGTGCTCATAATGATAAGCTTCTAATTCATTTTTCCATGATAGTTTGACTAAGGCAATTACAAGCTGACACACACATCTTAAGCAAACTCATATTCATTATTAGAAGGATTTGGTTAATGCCATTTTAAAAGCAATACAAGTACAATATCAAGGTTGAAATTACAGAATATGGTAAAGAAGGTGTTGGTGTCACCGAAAAAAATTTCTAAATATCATAGTTACAAGATTTTTTGAGGAAAACAAAAAAGGCTAATCGAAAATTACACATAAGACATGATATGAATTAATCGAATGTTATAAAGGCAATAGGCTCCAGGGAAGATTGAGGAAATTGCTAAGTATCAAAGTCATTAAGATAAGCATTCAAGGAAATCGAAAAGCAGATGTGCTAGAAAGAAATCTTTTCAAGCAATTATAGCAGAAACACGCTCAAACAAGGGATTGGTACAACAGTTGAAGACGATTATCAAAAGAATACAAGTCAAGACACATGATAGCATTTTAGTTTGGAATCTTTCAGTTATTATACATGTCAAAATCATGTAATTTGACCGTTAGTTAGGATATCTATAAATAAAAGACTGTGTAGCCATTTTTCACTTAGTCAAAATAATTATACAAACTTTGTATATCACACACACCACACTAATGGCTACTAGTTCTAGGAGCAAAGTATATGTTCTCACCTAACTTTTAATGCAATGATAATTGCAATTCGAATTCAATATTATAAGTCATCTTCTAACACTTGTGTTGAAATCAAATGTTTAATTAAAATCAAATTGTAACCAAAATATAACACTCTCAACTTGAAAACTTTAAGTTGCTAGTTCAAATAAAAAAGAATCCACAAAAAAATGTTGTCGATTCTAAGTCCCATGAACAAAAAATCTTATTGTCATTTCGATTCTTGAAACAAATTTCTACCATTAACAAATTAGCATGCCTAGTGGGACTAATGTTGCCAAAACATTGAAAAGAACTAGTCTTAAGGGAAAGTTATATGATTTTGAGAAGTTGCAAAGTGATGGCCAATTCTAGTGGTTTAGGAAATCCTAAAAATAATATAAATAAAAAGAATCTGATAAATCCTGGTCCTAAAAATGTGGTAGCCCAAAGGAATCAAACACCACCCAAATCAAGTAATAATGTTAATCAAAATGCTAGTGTAAAATTCACTAAGCCCTTAATATGCCTTATTCTTATGTTGCTGCAACTTCACAAATTTCATAATTCCATTTGCACTAACAAATGACGTCTTTTCGCCCACTATATCCTACATATCCAATCATAAGCACCACTTATTACATCTCCCCAACCAAGTCATAAATGGAAATAAAATCTCCCCTAATCAGCAAAAACCACCAAATAATCAAGAAAAAAAAACAATTAATTTAACCTTATTTTCATGTCATATACAAAATTGCTTCAATCATTCTTCTGCAATTCACTACCTATTCCTTCTCCAATGAAGCCTTTGGAATCACCATTCTCAAAGTGGGAAGAGCTCATCAATTTTGGCAAATATGTTTCTTATCTTGGGTGTGTTGAGGGAGCTTTAATGCATTTTTATTCAAAAAGGGTGAAATCTTTAATTGTAATTTTATGCTCGGGATGATGAATGTTCTCTAATTAAGAATGTGGGTTGTACCTTAAAGTGAGAAACTATGATACTAATATGCATGTAGATTACATAGACATGTATTGGAGAAAAAAGGATAATGACATAACTTCACAAAAGGTATAGTTCAAGTTAGGATTGCCTATACATGTTGTTTCTAGTTTAGAGTATCCCCGACAGAGATACTTAAATGAGTTGTTAAACATATGTTTTTATAATATTTTACACTTCCAAATTATGTCATTTTATTTTTCCTACTTTAAGTATCTCAATCAATTTTTTCCTCTAATTAAGAAACTCACGTTATTTCTTCCATGCAATTAACTTTTCATATTAAATTATTATTTTATACATAAGGTGTCACAAAATGAAGAAAGCTACAATTGCTTTCTTTACTAATCCATCTTAAAGTGGGTCCCATTATAAATTACTCTCTAATGATAATTTTTATACGCTTGAATTGCTTAAATCATAAAATGTCAAACTAGCACTCTCATTGGAGATGCTCTTAGAGCCATTGTTTTTTATTAGGCTTTTTTATCTGCATGGTGCATATAAGAATGAAAATTTCACAATTGGTATAAATTGAAAAGTAATTTCGTAACTAGTGTAAATCGACAACGTTGATGTTGATATTATTTTAGAAATCAACAATAACAATGTCGATTTATTAAAATATATTTTTCTTAAGAAATATATTTTCTTTTAAATTCAGACATGAAAGTCGTCATAGGCATTGTCTATTTTTATTTTTTTTCAAAAAAAAAATAGGCAATGATATTGTCTATTTTGCTTTTTATTTTTTTTTAAGTATTAGAAGTTGACAATGGCATTGTCTAGACAATGCCATTGTCTACTTCCTTTTATATATATTTTTTAGAATGTGAAAATAGACAATGGCATTGTATCCGGCAAGTATAATTAAAAAATTGTGGTGGCATTTTTTTAGAATGTGTTGTGTGTGTGTATAAAATACCTAGTTTTTTTACCATTATAATTATAAAAAATAGCAATATTAAAATATCTATCTGGCCTTGACTCTTCAACTACATAGTCATATGAATTAGAGATGTGTCATTGTTTTATTGCACTAATGGTTGCTTCTTTTGATTCAAATTTCATGCCTACTACAAGATTATTATCTATGTTAAGAATACTTCTGATATGATCTTGATTCGGAGTCATACTGTTTTTACGAATCATCCTTGAGTCCTTCTCTTCTTGGAGGCCTTCCTTGATCTTCATCAACTTCCCCCTCTTCTAACTCCATAAACATCAGGATATTAAGAATCATGCATTTTTTTCATAATTAATATTAGACAAATAAAATAATGGGATTGCTTGACTTAAATCGACACACCCTTCTCTTCCTTCAATACAATAATCTTGTATCTCATCTTCACTAAAATCATTCATAATATCTCTAATGTGTGTACAATCTTCAATATTGTCTAATGCCATCTAAGAAAAAAAATTACTTTACACACATATAATCATCTAAGTTCAATGTAACAAATAATTTAAATTAATAAAATAAAAATATTATACCTCAAAGATCGATTATAGATTGATGCTTTGCTTGATGAACTAGCAAAACATAATAGATTCAAAAATTACACAGACATGGTATAGTGCAAATATCTTAAAGGAATGTCTACTTCTTTTTTTTCTTTTAAAATGCAAAGTAGATAATGTCATTGTCTACTTTCTTTTTTCTTAAAAATAAAATAAAAAAGCAAAGTAGACAATGTCATTATCTACTTTGTTTTTTGAAAAAAAAAATGAAAGTAGATAATACTCGCATTGACTTCCATGTTCAGATTACAAAAAAAAAATATTTTTTAATATATATATCGACATTGTTATTGTTGATTTCTAAAACAATATCGACACCCTTGTTGTCGATTTACACTATCTACGGAATTACTTTTCAATTTATACCAATTGCGGAAATTGTATTCTCATGTGCACCATGCAGGTAAAAAAGCCTTTTAATTACAATTTGATAGAAAATTATGTATTCAAGGTGTACAAAGTTTATTTTTATTACAGTTTCCATATATCAATATGTAATGCACATGGAATGGGATAGACAATTATAAAGGGTTTGGTTACTTGATAGTATTTCTTATCAATTTTAGTTTGGCTAATGTATAGTTGTACAAAATTTTATGTGTTGAATATTTCTTGTACTCAACCGACTAATCTATATTCTATTGCCTACAAGAAAAACTCATGATATCCTCACAAGTCACAATGCTTAGTGTCTTGTAATCTAATAAATTTTGGTTTCAAAAGAGTTCCCATTACTTGGCATAATGGTCATCTTCTTGAATGAGTAAATCGTGTGATGGTTAATAAGCGTGGAAGTTAGCCTATCCTAATACCTCCTTAATTTATTCATGTTCTCTTAATGTCTTTTAACTATGTAGCATTATGAATTTGCTTGAACTTTCAAAGCACCAACAACTAACAATCAAGCTCCCTACAAGTTGCTTATTCTCTAGCTAAGTATCCAAACATATCAATGTATGTGAAGAACCTTTTGAAAGAGAACATCAACTGGATAGATATCATGGAGTGTTTCACAAAATATGTATCATCTTCAACTTATTATAATTTTGGTGATTTATTTACCAAGAAGTGTTGAATTTTCAAAAGGTTTGATGGCATTGACTATTATATTTAAGCTTTAATTCTAGGGATAATTCATAATCAACACCTTAAATAATTGAAACAAAGGTGATAGCATGAATATGAACAAATCCTCTTGGATATGAAGAGGCCTTCTCATTCTAATAATCAAGGATCAATTGGTTAAATCTGGGGAATAAAAGCACTAAATATTTAAAGGACAAAAACATAACTAATATTTAAGCACTCTTTGATTGTAATAACAAGTGGAATTATAATGAAAATAATTTTGAAGCATATGGTTGTTTTATTATTTACCAATCTTTACACAAATAATGATATTTCTCATGGAATCCTTATCACTTTTTACTCTATTTCTCGTAGACTTGTAATCAAGATACCATTAAGATGTTGGAAATAATTCTTTAAATACATGCTTTAATCTTTAATATGAGAGATCTTTAGGTGGAAGCATATAATTACAAAAGCATGCATATATCAAGAACAACCCGTTCTTGTTCACATAGGATCTACAACATGCTGGATTACTAAGGATAGGATAAATACCTGGATCCATAATCGGTTTCTGATCTAAGCGTTCTTTACAGAATCTTTGAGACAATTTATCATGAACACGAACAAAAAGAGCCGGTGGCTTTGTGGTTCTTCCTCAACCGAATCTCTTGAGTTCCCGATAGGACCTTAGCCTCTCTTCAGATGGGGAGAAGAGAGTATGAGTTTTCCGTGATTCGGTGTATTGGGGACCATAGCCTTCTTATAGTGTGTTAACCTAATAGGGTTCCCATTATCCCCTAATGGGCCAACACTGACATCTGCTCATTTAAGCCCATATCATCTTATTTAAAAATCTAATGGGCTCACTTAATTTGACCACATAAAATAAAGCCCACTAATGATAAATAGCTAATATAATTGTCTTATAATATTAGCCCATATTAAATATTGGAATATAAAATTCCAACAATCTCCCACTTGGGCTACATATTGTAACAATTATATCACAATTCTTTAGGCGCGCGTCTGTATGCTATTTATCTTTAAACTTTCACTTTAACAATCTGGTCCATCTTATGCATCAATAATGGAACCACCGCGGCTTTCGTCACTATTGTAAAGTGTGACTAAACCCCAATGACCACCACATCAACACACTTAATGACATAGATCAATATGGATGAGCAGCATGGAAATTACATGTAATGTGATCTCAATCATGCCTATTTCCAACTGGTCCAACTTTAGTCTTTAGTGAGATCAATCCAAAGTCCTTAAGCACAAAAAAAAAAAAAAATTGTACACAACAAGATACAAACAGGTTGATAAATTCATAATCTTTATTTCTGCAGAAAAATAAAACAACATAAAGTTTGTATCAAATAAACATAGAACATAAAGAAAGACTCCCACTAAACTAAGGCAACCTCAGTGACAACACCCATATGAGCAACATGCTCGTGAAAGACCTTAGGTGTCAAGCCCTTAGTTAATGGATCAGTTAGCATAGAATTCGTCCCTATATGTTCTATTGAAATCTGTTTTTCCTGAACTCTTTCCTTAACTACAAGATACTTAATGTCGATAAATTTCGACTTCGTAGAACTCCTATTGTTGTTGGAGTAGAGCACTGCTGATTTATTGTCACAATAGATTTTGAGTGACCTCTCAACGGTGTCAATCACGCGTAGGCCTGTGACAAAATTTCACAGCCATAACCCATGGTTTGATGCCTCATAACAAGCCACAAACTCCGCTGCCATGGTCGAAGAAGCTACAAGAGTCTGTTTGGTAGACTTCCAAGAAATAGCTCCTCCAGCCAACATGTAGATGCAGCCTGATGTGGAGCGTCTGCTGTTGGGGCATCCCGCAAAATCGAAGTCAGAGTACCCAATGATCTCTAAACTGTCAGACTTCCGATAAGTAAGCACGTAGTTTCTTGTTCTCTTCAAATAGCGCATCACGCGCTTCACTGCTTTCCAGTGCTGCATACCAGGATTACTCATATATCTCCCCAGGACTCCCACTATAAATGCTATGTCAGGACGAGTGCAAATTTGAGCATACATAAGACTCCCTACAGTGGAAGCATAAGGAATCTTTTGCATCTCTCTCTTTTCAAGATTAGTAACGGGGCACTGTTTGAGACTAAACTTGTCTCCTTTAGCAACGGGTGTATCTCCTGGTTTACTATCTTTCATGCCGAATCTATCCAAAACTGTATCGATATAGCTCTTTTGTGATAACCCAAGAATGCCTTGAGAACGATCTCTAAGTATTTGGATTCCTAAGACAAAAGAGGCGTCCCCAAGATCTTTCATCTCAAAATTTTTTTGTGAAAAATTTCTTGGTTTCGTGCAATAAGCCTATATCATTGCTGGCTAGTAGGATGTCATCAACATATAATACTAGAAAGACAAATTTACTCCCACTAAACTTTTGGTATACGCAATCATCAACCAAATTTGCCTCAAAGCCATTGGAGGTAATAACTTGATGAAATTTGTAATACCATTGACGGGAAGCCTGTTTAAGGCCATAGATGGATTTCTTTAGTTTGCACACCATGGACTTTGTATTGCCTAAAACAAAGTTTTCTGGTTGCACCATATAGATTGTTTCATCGATGTTGCCATTCAGAAACGCAGTTTTTACATCCATCTGATGTAGCTCTAAATCAAAATGAGCTATAAGTGCCATTATAGTCTTAAGAGAGTCTTTCGAAGAAACCGGAGAGAAAGTCTCTTTATAATCAATGCCTTCCTTTTGAGTAAAGCCTTTGGCAACAAGACGAACTTTATATCTCTCAACATTACCCTTTGAATCCCTTTTGGTTTTAAATATCCATTTACAACCAATGGGTTTCACACCTTCAGACAATTTGACGATATCCCAAACGTCATTGTCAGCCATCGATTTCATCTCGTCATTGATGGCATCAATCCACTTTTGAGAGTTAGAACTTCGCATAGCTTGACTAAAGTTTATTGGATCTTCCTCAATCAAGCCAATGCCATCCTCATGCTCTTGAAGAAATACAATATAATCATCTGAAATTGCACTTCTCCTTTCTCTAGTGGATCTCCTTAGCGGCACTTCTTGAGGTTGTTGAGTTTGAACTATAGGTGGTGGTGCTTGGGGGGGAATCTCAGTGTTGTCTTGTTCTTAAGTGATGTTAGGAATAACATCATTATTAAGCACTAGATCTGTTTCTTGAACAATGATAGGTGCAAAGACTTGTTCATTGCCAATGACAGGTTCTTCTTCAAAGACAACACTCCTTATGTTTCCTTCCCTTCCAAACTCAACTTCCTCAAGGAATCTTGCATTCCCCGTCTCAAAGAAGGATCTTGTAATTGGATTGTAAAACTTATACCCGCGAGAGCGTTCAGCATAACCAACAAAGTAGCAACTAACTGTTCTTGAGTCTAGCTTACCTTCATGCAACCTATAAGGCCTTGCTTCAGCTAGACATCCCCAAATTCGCATGTGCTTGATGCTAGGCTTTTTCTCAGTCCATAGCTCATAAGGGGTTTTAGCAACTACTTTACTTGGTACCCTGTTGAGGATATAAACTGCGGTCTTTAATGCCTCTCCCCAAAGCGACTCTGGTAGAGAAGAGTGACTAATCATACTCCTTACCATATCCTTAAGAGTCCGGTTTCGTCGCTCTGCAACTCCGTTCATGCTGGGTTTGCCCGGCATAGTGTATTGCGGAACGATTCCACATTCATTGAGGAAAAGTGCGAAGGGCCCTGGACGTTGTTCACCTGATCCGTCATATCTGCCATAGTATTCTCCACCACGGTCAGATTTGACGGCCTTAATATTCTTTCCTAGTTGAAGTTCAACTTCAGCTTTGAAAGACTTGAAAACGTCTAGAGACTGAGACTTCTCATGTATTAAATAAAGGTAACCGTACCTTGAGTAATCGTCTATGAACGTAATAAAGTATCTTTGTCCATTCCATGAATCCGTAGGGAAAGGACCACAGATATCCGTATGTATTAGTTCTAAGACATCCTTTGCTCTTTCGGCACCTAAATTCCTTTTGTTTGTTTGTTTACCCTTAATACACTCAACACAGACTTGGAAGTCTAACAGATTTAAAGGTCTAAGAATTTCCTCCGACACAAGCCTCTAAATTCTTTGTTTAGAGATGTGGCCTAAGCGCCTATGCCATAAGGTGGCGGAATTCTCATTTAATTTACGTTTCGTACCACGTGAATCTGTTTGCAATATCTCGTTATAGGAATGCTTAATATCAAGCATATAAAGATTGTCAATTAAAGATCCGTAACCAACAATATTTGAATCATAAGAGAGACTAACTTTATTATTTCCAAATGAACAAGAATAACCAGATTTGTCCAAAATAGAAATAGAAATTAAATTCCGTCTAATAGACAGTACAACATATGTCTCAACCAAATCCAAATAAAAAACCAATCTTTAAAAGTAATCCAAAAGTTCCTATAGCTTCAACTGCAACTTTATTGCCATCGCCCACATAGATGAATCTTTCAGCATCACTTGGCGGACGGCTCCACAGGCAACGCTACATAGACATACTTATGTGAGTAATAGCACCAGAATCTACCCACCAAGTGTCCTTGGGTACAGAAACTAAATTAACTTCAGAACAAACAAAAGTGAGAAGTTTACCCTTCTTTGCACGCCAAGCGGGGTACTTGGAACAGTCCTTCTTCATGTGTCCTGTCTTCTTGCAGAAGAAACAAGTAAATTCCTCATCTTGCTTCTTCAGCTTCTTCTTTTGAGAAGAACTTTCCACAGTTTCCTTATGTTTCTTCCTCTTTTTATTCTGAGAGGTCAAAGCCAAATGAGCACTTTCAATCTTATCCCTCTGCAGTCTCTCTTCCTCTTGCACACAGTGAGATATAAGCTCATTGAGGGACCATTTGTCCTTCTAAATGTTATAACTCACTTTGAATTGCCCAAAGTGTGCAGGAAGTGAGATCAAAACCAAGTGCACGAGCAAATCCTCAGAAAGCTCTAACTTTAATGCCTTGAGTTTTGATGCGAGATTAGACATCTCCATAATGTACTCCCTTATGTTCCCTTTACTTTTATACCTCATAGAGATGAGTTTAGCCAAATGACTACTCGTCTCAGCTTTTTCATTCTTGGCAAAGAATTGCTCTATTGCCTCCAGGAACTTCTTGGCATTCTCGCTCTCAGCAATCGAGCCCCGAAACACCTCCGGAATGGAGCGTTTGATGATCATGAGGCACATTCGGTTGGACCGATCCCACCTCTCAATTTTTACCTCATTAGAGTTCTCCAGAGTGGAAGTGGGTCGTTCCGTCCTCAGTGCCAAGTCCAAGTCCATACAGCTGAGAACAATTTCTACAGCCTCTTTCCATGACTTGAAGTTCGTCCCATTCAGCATTAGGATTCCATTAATTTGAGTAGTAAAGTTAGGAGCGGTAGTGGTAGCAACTAAAGAGAGAACAATAAACATACAATAACATTAGTGGGCATGTTAAAAGATAATTAATAAGACATGCACAATCAATCTTTATGGCAAATTTAAAGACCCAAACAAGATACCTAGCGCACCATTAATCCTCAATCTTTGGATTGAAAGAACTAATTGCAAGTGGTACTCTCAACGCAATAATCAAACATTGGTGATAAGTCCTGTTAAACAACAGTTGTCTTTGGACACTCCATTGTTCACATGGAAAATCAATCTTTATAATCACCACACATTTACCATCGCAGGCATGTAATTATCCGGCCAAACTGTGTCTTCCTTTGGGCCGAGCACAGTTCGCATGAATAATTCCATGCAACATCTATGTAAATTGAATCGAATCAACCTACGCAACAGAGGTTACTTTGGCAACATGTTGTTTCAATTAATCCAACCATAATTACCAGACAATAATAAAATATGGGAAGGGTCTAAATTTGTCGAAATCATGCATAAACGTTGACATCAATTTTAATTCCATATTTTCTAAATATATCAACAACATATTAGTAATTTGAACAATTTAGAAAACACAATAAATCATATATATATAAATATATATTGCTTTACGAGAATATAAAAAATGATTGACGTCAATAAATTACTATTTATAAATCACTTCATGATCAATACATATATAAAATATGCCTTTTACACCAAAGTCTCTTGATCCATATATCCTGGATCGATCATATGTATAAATATACTAAATCAAAATAAAGATTCCAAAAGATATATATATACACCCATAATCAAAAAAATAAATCATTGGATCCAACATTCACAATTAAAAAAAATGGTGATTGCAAAAGGTGAGCTGATATATTCCCAATTTTTGAAAACCCAACTGTTCGACGTCGATTATATATTCCCAAGCAGAACTTTTCGATTTCAATTACGCTGGATCCATAATCATATATTAATATCATATATATTAATATAAAAGGAATATAATATATATTAACATGCTAATATATACGAAAACTAAATCACTTCAGCGTCAATTTCACCTTCTTTTTTTTTTTTTTTTTTTGAAATCCTGGATCGTATCAATATATATTATAAATCATATATATTATCTTTTGAAATCATATTATTGCTTTAAGCAATTTGCCTTGGACAGCAATTTTGCTTTCAAAATCGTAATATGAACAAAATCATATTATTGTTAAGTATTGCTACTGTTTTAAATTGAAACAATAATACCCATTCAGAAAGAAAAAAAATAGGAATTATTCAAATCATCAAAGATTAATCCTAATAACCCAACATAGAAGACCGCTCTGAAACCACTTGTTGGAAATAATTCTTTAAATACATGCTTTAATCTTTAATATGAGAGATCTTTAGGCGGAAGCATATAATTACAAAAGCATGCATATATCAAGAACAACCCATTCTTGTTCACATAGGATCTACAACATGCTGGATTACTAAGGATAGGATAAATACTTGGATCCATAATCGGTTCTTGATCTAAGCGTTCTTTACAGAATCTTTGAGACAATTTATCATGAACACGAACAAAGAGAGCCGGTGGCTTTGTGGTTCTTCCTCAACCGAATCTCTTGAGTTCCCGATAGGACCTTAGCCTCTCTTCAAATGGGGAGAAGAGAGTATGAGTTTTCCGTGATTCGGTGTATTGGGGACCATAGCCTTCTTATAGTGTGTTAACCTAATAGGGTTCCCATTATCCCCTAATGGGCCAACACTGACATCTGCTCATTTAAGCCCATATCATCTTATTTAAAAATCTAATTGGCTCACTTAATTTGACCACATAAAATAAAGCCCACTAATGATAAATAGCTAATATAATTGTCTTATAATATTAGCCCATATTAATTATTGGAATATAAAATTCCAACATAAGAGGCCTCTTTTGAATGATGTGATTAAGAGTGCCTTATTTAACACAGGGAACTATGTATAACCGCTAGTATTAATAGTTTCCACTATCTGTTGTCAATAGGACATTCTTCCCCCACACATGTGTAGCATTTTAACATCAAAATATAACTCTAAAATGAGAAACCTAAAAATAAAGGACATTAATAAATACTAAAAAGAAAACGAAATAGAATCACTTATTGAGAGGCATCATTTGCAGAGCCACGTTTAGTAAATATGTAATGTATATAAAAGAGGCTTTCAAAAGGTGACACAACTTTCACCAATTTACAAATCATGTATATAACATATAAAATGATGCTAAATAAAATATTAAAAAAAATTAACGTGATGATAAAGAGATAATATAAGCAAGAAACATTCTTCTATTATGAACTCCATTTGTGTTGTCTTTAATCACCTTTAGGTTCATTTCTGTTGTCTCTAATCATTCCATAACATTCTCACAAGTCTTACATCAAGTAAAAGATTATTCATATATATGAACTCATACTTGTTT
This sequence comes from Spatholobus suberectus, assembly GCA_004329165.1. Taxonomy (NCBI): domain Eukaryota; kingdom Viridiplantae; phylum Streptophyta; class Magnoliopsida; order Fabales; family Fabaceae; genus Spatholobus; species Spatholobus suberectus. The sequence continues at coordinate 19,780,831 of CM014734.1, forward strand.
CATACACATTACAAGTACACGACTAGAGCATATTCACATACAAACTTGAAGATACTACAACCACTTAACTAATCCAACCCTTTTGTGGATCTTTACAAATTAGAGTAGCTATAATTTATCTTTTATTACAAAGATCCACATTAATAAAAGAAGGGGGAGAAGACAAAACAACACAAAGCTAAATTTCAAATCAAGAAGACGATGCAGTACACTTGTGGTGAGAGAATCGGGCGAGGGTGAACTGATTAAGGCACAGCTCTTTGGAGGTTGAGCCCATACACTTCATCCATGTTGAGTTTTTCTGGATTAAGTCCATTTTCTAACTCCCAGTCAAATGCATGGGCTAGGGTAGCTGTGAGTAGTTGAACCACTCTCAAGCCCAAGCTCATACCAACGCATATTCTACGTCCAACACCGAAAGGTATAACCAAAAAGTCATTTCCCCTAACATCAACATCAACCCTCTCACCACGGGGGAGAAATCTTTCGGGCTTGAATTCCAATGGATTTAGCCATTCCTTTGGGTCACGTGCTATGGCCCAAACACTGACTAAAAGAGTTGCACCTTTAGGGATATACGAAATGTTTCCTTTACCACAGCCTCCAAATAAGGAAGGTGAGGTAAGTCCAATTCAATCACAAGCCTATCCTGACCCACAACAGTATCCAACTATTGTTGGACCTGAGCCAAAATTCTATGGTTCTTAATCAGTTCAGCAATGGGCCACTCTATTGTGCTTGATGAAGTGTCCGTCCCAGCCGCAAACATGTTCTACAAAAGTTATTAATCATTGATGAATAATGAGTTCAATATGCATGAACATAGTTTCACATCAATACATGTGGTTGTTTTCTTTTCACGTTAAATTAATTCTTGTGTGGTAAAATAATTTGTCTGACATACAAACATCATGAGTCATGAGATTCATTCGTATAAATGCACATGGTGTGGGTCATGTGATATACTAGTATATGGTAATTGGTGAAGACAAGACAAAATGAATTAACACTACATCTTGAATATACTTACCAAAAGTAATGCTTTAATCTCTATGTCGGTGAGTTTTTCTCCATCCTGAGCAGCCTCTTTAAGTGACAACAACGTACTCAACATGTCTTGATGTTTCTCACTCTTAGAAATATTGTGTTCTTCAACAATGCTGGTTAAAAATGCATCAAACCTTTTGTGTAATTTCTTCATCTTGGCTTGCACTCCTTGAAGGTCCAACCACTCCAAGGCAGGAACGAAGTCACCAATATTGAAAACACCAGCCAATACCATAAGCTCCACCACCATGGACTTAAATTGATCTGCCTGAGGATCACAACCACCATTGTCGTCGTAGAACACTCGTCGTCCTATCATTACCCTCGCCAATGCGTTGGTAGTGCATACATTCAACAATTGTCCTAGATTCACTGCTTTAGAGCCTGAACTTACTAGGTTGCGTGTCAATCTCGCTACCTCTTCTTGCATATGAGTGTGAAACATGAACTTGTTAATTCACTGTGATTAGTTATTATATTGTTAAAAAGTACCGTAAAGAATATTAGCTAAAGAAAATGTATAAAATGTATTTAATGAAATATTTTAATTATTTTAAAAAAGTAAATATTAAATAATTTATACATTTTCTATAATAATTTGTTTTATTAAATTTTTTATTTTTATTTTCTTAACTACTATTTCAAAAACAATAGTTAACATTTTTCAATAAAGTATAGGTAAAAATTGAACCAACTTTGACCAGCAGGGTCATACCAATTGACAAGGCCATCATAATGAAAACTATTTTTAAAAGCTTACCCACTAACTGGATAATTTAATAATTTGCTTAACGTGTACCCAACCACCAAAAGAGTAATATATTTTTTATAATAAAAACCGACTTAAATTATTCTATTAAATATGAAAGATAAAGGGTTTACGTCAAATACATGACTATTCATTTAGTTTATTTAATAAGCGCAAAACTTAAATATAATATTATAAATATGTTATCTAATTAAAACTAAAATTTTATTTTAATAAATGTTATTTTTATCTTGTTAATTAGAGCTGACAATAATTTTAATTAGAGAATAATATTAACAATACCAACAATATTATATGTAAATTTTGTCTATTTAATAAAACATTATAAATCTTTTAGTTTTCAAAAGGCTATCTATTTGCTCACGTCTATAAAGTAAACTATAAATGAAAAATATTAACTATAAAATTATAAAATCATACACAGACACATTATTTTTATAATAAATTCTCAGTTTTTATGTTGATCAAGATTGAATTTCTTTTCAAGCAATCTTAACTTTATTAAATATGCCTATTACACTTCTATTAGTGTATTAAATGGAATTGCTTGTAGATAGAGGCTAACCATGTAAATCGATTACACCTTGTACTTATACACACACACACACATATAGGGATAGGATCTATTGCTATGAGGTGTACATCTTTAGACTAACACCAAATCTAGACCATTAATACAGGTTAATCTTACGGTTTATAACATCTTAATAAATATAGTAACTTCAACATATTTTGTAACAATTAATTATTTAATTTTAATCAATCAATCAACTCATTTGATTTGATTTAATTGATTCTTTGATTGATTTAACTTTTTTCTTTAATTATTTACAAAAATTATTAACAAAAATAATATTTTTTATATTTTTATAATAAAATATATATTTATTTTTCTCTATTTATGATTTACACAACAAATAAAATATATATTTTTGGGCTAAATATGTTTTTGGTCCCCCAAAAATATGACTGAATTGATTTTAATTCCTAGAATATATTTTTTTTAATAAAGTCCCTAAAATATTAAAAATACCCTAATTAGATTCATGTACTAAACTCTATTTAACTTTTTTGTTAAATGATGGTCACATCAGCTTCCAAATAAAGTATTTTATTACCTCAAGTGTCCAGTGATAATTCTTAATAAAAAAATTGTATAATTACTTTTGCTTTAGGGTTAAAAAAATTTATGATTTAGGATTAAACATGTAATAATTTTATTTAAAAAGTATGTTATTAATCTGACTTGGACATAACGGTTGATATGGATAACTACATTAACAAATTAACAGTGATTGTGATGCTGATATGATTATCATTTAACAAACAAGTTAAACAGAGTTTGACACGGGGATCTAATTAAGGTATTTTTAATATTTGAGGGACTTTATTTAAGGAAAAAAATTTCTGGGGACTAAAACCAATTCTGTCATATTTTGGGAGGACTAAAAACATATTTAATCCTATATTTTTTTATGATTCATTAAGAATCAATAAAAATTTTAGTTGCTATTTTTTTAACAAATTTAGAAAAAGAAAATCAACAATTAGAATGTACCAAAATTCGTTATTTTTTGTAGGAGGTCGAAATTGATTATGTTAAAATCATGATAAATGATATTTTTATCATGACTGTTTATTTTTCATTATTTATATGATCAATATACATAGTTAAATATATTTTGATATATTAATAATTAATCCCATTTTCGTTGATATTCGTTTTACTAAATTAAAATTTATAATTAATTATGAGAAAATAAAATTTGAAAATGAGAAGTTTTAGATAATCTATATTTACCGAAATATGTTATTAATTAAGCATGAAAAATTAGAATAAGTAAGCTCTATGTTAATGCTTTTACGTCAAAACATATAAAATAAAGAATACAAGATAACAAAAATTAGCTAAATTATATTATATTTTTTTATTAAAATGTATACAATAAAGAATACAAGTTAAAATAGTAATCATATTATATTTTTATTTTTCTCTATTTTCAATAAAATTAGCCCATTTTCTAAAAAACTTTTTCTTAACTTGTTAAATATTTTGTTAATTTTATTAAAAATAGAGAAAAATAAAAAATATATTGTAATTACTATTTTAGCTTATTTATAAATTATGTTATCTTGTATTCCTTATTTTATATATTGCAGTGTAAAAGCATTAAATTAGGAAAATTTTGATATGTTTTTGTATAAAAGAATTAGGTTATCTTGCAAATTTTATTTTATATGTTTTAATATAATGTAATTTTATTAAAATTAGAGAAAAATTAAAAAATGTATTTTATTTGTTATGTAAATCATAAATAAAGAAAAGTAAATATATACTTTACTTTAAGACAAATATGTAAAATATATTATTTTTTTAATAGTTTTCATAAATATATATTTAAAATTTCACCACTAAAGTTGCTCTTATCATGTATGGCTCCAAGTTTTTTTATTGTATTGTTTTTTAATTTATTTTTACATTAATATCACTCATATAAACAACTAGTTAAATCAGTGTACGGAAATCACTTTTCTTTTTTTGAGGATATGAAAATCACTTTTGCTAGAAAGCTTGTGCTTAATTTTTTAATGAGCAATATCCTATATTTAATAATTATTAATTATTAATATAAGACAAAAACTCAGTCCCCGGAAGCTTTAGGCAAAGGCAAAAACTCAACACAATCAATATGAATGGAAATGATGCTCACCTGTCGCAGGTGTCTAAACTCGTCTAAGGCCTTGCCGGAAAACAAGTGAACGGAGCTTAGTTTCCGGAGCAACCGCCACCGTGGGCCGTAGGGAGCAGACACAAGGTCTTGGTAGTTATAGGCTATGTATTTGGCGCCGGGGTTCGATGGCCGGCTCGAGAAATTGGCGTCATGAACCTTCAAGAATTGCTCCGCCACGGAGGCGGAAGCCGCCACCACCACGTCAACGAAACCCAAGCGAAGGCACATGAGAGGCCCATGGGTGCGAGCCAACGCTGCCAGGGCGTGGTACGGCACAGGGCCCACGTGGGGCAAGTTTCCCACAATGGGTCATGGCCGAGGCCCTGGCGGCAGAGGTAATGAAGGCCCAGCTATGAGCTTCAAAAGCCGGTAAATGAGAATGGCTGCCACAATAGTAGCAACGCCAATAACCAAAGTAGACATGGATATATAGTATGTATGGAGTCTGTGCGTGTATGCAATATGCTTCAAACGACGATAGGCAATAAGATAGCCTGCTATGATGATATATTGTATGAACCGATCGATCGTGTCGATCCCACTGTTGCCCAACCTCATCGTTATATACAGAGAAAAACTAACCTGTTATGAGATTCTTTCTTTCTGTCTGTTACTTTCGTTTTGATTAATTCTTCCAGACTCGCGGCTTTAACATTTTAAATAATTGTAACCATTTTTAATACTCTTTTTAATGGAATAAATAATCAATTAAAGCAAAATTATTTTATTTTTATTACGCAATAAATTGAGAGAAGGTTGACTTATTATGTTTTTTGTACAACAAGTTGTGCCAGAGATATTTATATTCAAATACTCAGTCGTCTACTTCTTTTTCTAAGTTTGAATAAAGTTACATCACACAAATTAAAAAAAATAATTGACTTTTTCATTTATATTAAAATTATTTGTTACTTCTTGATATGTTATTTAATAGTTATCACCCCCAAATATATAAATCAATTGGTACAAAATTATTCTAATTTAATCATTGGTTTCAAGTTCAAATCTTAAGTATACAGTTGTGTTAAACACTCGAAGATAGAGCCTTGTCACTCATAGTAGTTTTACATACTCAAGTCGAAAAGAATTATCTCTTATGAAGAATACAAAATGTCAACACCCAATTTTATCCGGGTTAAAAGCTTTTTAATTGAATTTTAAAAAAAAGAGGTTTAATAATAAAAAGAGAAAAAAAAGTTGGGCTCAAATAGTTTTTGTTTTGTTCTTGGTCTTACATGTCTTGGAGGCCCATAGCCTAATACAAAAAAGAAAAATGGAAATGGAAAATACAAGAAAAAAGAAAGGATCTATAACGGAAACCACTTTTCAAAATTTAATGAAAAATTAAAAACAAAAACTGAAATTGGAAGAAGGGGTAAGGACATTGGATGCCTATTTAAAATGAGTTACAAAGAGAAGGGGAGAAAGAAAAAGATAGTGAGGCTAGATTAAAAAAAAAAACTGAGGAGGAAAGACGGAGAGGCTACCAAATTAAAGAGAGAAAGGAGGGAGCTACTGAAGGGGGGGAGTAAAGAAAAGAAAGGAGACCGTTCCTATACTGAATTGAAGGAAGAAGAAGGGGAGACGAGAGAAGAGGAGGAGAAAACAAAAGAAAAGAAAAAGGGGGGGAGATAAAAAAAACTCATGCTCGCATCAAGAAGAGAGACAACTACTTTACAAGGCGATGACTACCTAGAGGTGTTCCCATTCGTATTCACGACGTTCTCACGTTATTTTGCTTATCCTTTTGTTAGCAAAGTTCGAAGGTACTCCTCCTCCGTTTCTTTCTGATTTCTATGTGCAGATTATTTGAATGAATATTTGTCTCGTTTGAATTCTGGTTTGCATTATCATGGATCTATTTTTGTTGAAGTAGTGTCATCTCGTTCTCTATTAATTCTATTGCTGTTTTATCTGAATATCATCCTCAGTTTTTTGTTTGCTTACGACACTCGTCACAAGAACATTCACAACAACACCTTGCACACATAAATCACTTTTCTTTGCACGCACAATGATGTTCTTGACACAAAGATATACAAATTCTTACTCCTTCATGATCACCAACACACATTCAGAATCACTTTTCCATTCGGAATTCAAAGAACAAGATCTGAATACATAGATAATAATGAATCGAATGAATAATAAATAAATAAATAACTAAAATAAAATAACATTCAGTTTGCAACCAGATCTAGTGTTTTCGCAGTGTTCCTTTAGCCTTCGTACTATTGCCGTAACACGAATTCGCGTCGGCATTTTCGCGCTAAGTTTCTTCTAGCCTCTTAGCACTGTCGTGAGGTGAACCTGAATCGACGTTTTCGCATGAGATGTCTTTACTTCCATTATCACTGTGTTGCGAACCAAGATCAACCCCCACCCGTGCTTTCGCCTCGATACGAAACAGCATCAGCATGCTTTTATACTCCTTATCCTCTGTTGCTGTTGCGATACGGATTCGAGAAGCCATCTTTGCGTAGACTATCTTCTTCGTTGCGTAACCTGTGCGCTGTTACTTCAGAAATCCGAGAAGCGTAATACTCATTCTCCTCCACCTCCGCACTGTTGACGGGAGTTGCTGAACTCATGTCTTAGTCGCAACAAGGGAATTTTCCCCCTTAGGTCGTCAAGATGGAGACTGAACGTCTATCCCCTTTTTTTGGGCCTTTTTGGACCGAATATGCTTATCACGAGAAGGCTGTAGATGTAGGGACGAAAATAGGCCCAACTCGAGTTTTCCATATTGGGATCCATCAATTTTTTTTTTAGAATAAATAATAATATGTTTCAAAGCTCAACGAAATAATATTTTGAAGTTTAATAGGTAATAATAATTGAACGAAGACCAAATGCATATTGATTATTAGTTTTTTTTAGCTAATAAAGTGATACGAATTTGCATTCCTTCGTTGGTATCCTGATTCTCGTTGACTTATGTTTTCAATTATTATCTAAAATGAACGTAACCTTTAATCTTTTTTTAGTTCAACTTTAATTAAAATAAATGGGTAAGTAAAAAATATAAAATAATTAAACTTGATAATGGCCACTTTGGATGCACTTCCTATTTGGACATTATTAAAGTTTTTAATATTAATGATAATCATTTAAGATGCACTTCTTATTTGGTTATCATCTTTTTTTTAAAAAAATAATAATAATAATAAAAATGTAGATTTAGTAATTATTTATGTTGGGTCTAGGACCTATTTGAACATTGTGAAATTTTCTATAACTTTGTTTTATAGAAGTATTTCACATCTGTTAGGTCGTCTATCGTTGTGGATAATACTCTATAATATTTAATATTTAATATCGTAATAATTGTTATAAAATAATAATAATGAAAATGAAAATATATCACTAAAAAATGTTAACCTACAAAACGATTTTTCTACACGAAGAACTACGTGAGTCTGATTTCCTCATTGCACCGGAGGATACGTAGGAGCAGGAGCTCACTCCTGTCGATCTCAAAAACAATAAAAATAAAATAGTAGTAATAATAAGATTTTTTTTTTAAATAAAATAAATCTATAATTTAAATAAAAATATAAAAAATAATAAGATTAATAATTTTATAAGCAAGAGGAGAAGACAATTAATATTTTCACACATTAAGTTAAAAGGTAACCGTTTTTATAACGGACGTCGTAGGGTGCTAACACCTTCCCTATGCGTAATCGACTCCCGAATCCAATCTATGGTTCGAGACCATTTTTTTAGGGTTTTTCCATATGTTTTCCCTTAATAAACTATGGTGGCGACTCCTTTGTTTTTAAGTTCATTTTCGCTGTCTAGTCGTGACCCCGATTGCGACACACAAAAAAATGTTATTTATCCTATCTAACTCAAAAATGATTGTTGATTGCCTTCCGTGAGGATATGTGTGGCTTTGGACCCAAAAAAATGTTATTCATCTCTCATTTATTATGTTATATATCATTTCATATACCATGATCTCCCTTTTAATAAAGATATAATTAAAAAAATAATTAATGATATTTAAAAATAATAAGTAAATAAAATAAATTTTTTAACAAGCAAAAAGAAATGAAAATGATAGATAACAATATTTAAATTTGTCTACTTATGGTTCCAACATCAAGTCTACATCTGACATATTATTCGCCATGATGTTGGTATGAGCCTCACAATTTTGTCCTTAAAAAAATATCTTGTTGGGACTTTTTAAGTGTACTGGAATAGTAGCCTCCCAATTGAGGCCAAAGGTCTAGAGGGCCTTGCAACTAGAGCTAACAATGAACTGAACCAACTCAAATATAGTTTAAGACTAGATTTGACAATTAGCTCGTTGAACTTGGTTCATGAATCAAATGAACTAAACTTGAGTTAAAAATTGAACTCGTTAAATAAACAAGTTGAACTTGAGCTATGTATAGTTCAACTCGACTAGTTTATGAACTAGCTTGATAAATATATATATATATATATATATATATATATATATATATATATATATATATATATATGCTATATAATTAATTTGTTGATTAATTTCATATTAATTTTAATTTTTTATGAAATAAATAAATAAATAAATGTAAAATAATTATAATTTTGAATCGAATCAAGCTAACGAGCTATTCGCAAGCTTAAATCGAGTCGAATTCGAGCTGGAAAAAAAAATGTTCATATCGAACTCGAGTCAAGCTTGGTTCAGCTTAACTTGACTCAACTCATTTACAACCTTACTTGCAACCCACATGTCTGGCCTAGATCCTTCCTCTAGCGTTAATGTTCAGACTTGAAGTCCGCTTTGGTGCTCATATAGATCTCACAATTTTGTCCATAAAAAGCATCTCGGTGGGTTAAGGATGGGATGTTTATAAATTATTCTTGACCTCGATTCTTAAGCAATGTGAAACTCTTCTAGTGTACCAAAACACTTGTATCAAGATTAAATTTCAACTAATATATCTATAGAAGCCAGCCATGTGATATGAATGGAATAATTTAAAAAGAATTAAAAATATATTTTGTTTATGTTCTATTTTATTTATATTACTCTTTTGCGAGCATCAACAATCACGCATAAAAATTATAATCACTAATATTTTAGTTTGTGCAATGCACATAAGAATTTTTATTTTATATAACTAAATTTATAACAAATAAATATTTTTGAATGTATAAATTATATTGCAATTAAAATTTATTATATTTTTGATCATACAGATTATATTTTAGATTTATGATAAATAATTTATGTTATGATACAGGATTATTTTTAACTTTTAATATTTAAAAAAACGTAAAAATTCAATTTAGAAATAAAAACGAAAATGATAGACTGAAAAGAGATAAGAAGTTAAAAAAAAAAACTCTAAAAATACTCTCATTGAAAAAAACAGCTAAAAACATTCTTGTTTATAAATGGTTCCTAAAAACACTTTCGTTCAAGATAGTTATTCTAATTTATATATAAAGAGGGTTTAGAAAAATATTTATCGAATGTTGAAGCATCGTTGTCGACCTTTTAATGAAAAATTACAAAACATGGGCTTAGACTTAGGTGTGCGAAATTAGTTGGAGGGAGTTTAACTCAGGTGGACACAAGTCCAAATTAACCCGATGATTCGATCAATCCAAAACCAATCCAAAAAATAAAATTCAAGTTGGTTTGGATCATTGGTTTGATTCAAATTTTAAAATGACAAATAAGATGAGGTCTGTTCGGATATTAGATTTGAATGCACAAAACCCAAACCAACCTGATGTCTTATTCTTCCTTTATTTTTTTTATTTTATTATCACTTATCATCACTGTCATTTCTTTTTCTTAACCATGGTTAATATATTTCTTTCTTTCTTATTGATTTTATTATTATTATTTTATTTCATCAAATAATTTTTTTAAATTACCCAAATTAATCTCAAGTTATTGTCAAACATTTTCTTTTACTCTTATATGAGTTTTATTTATTTTTATTTGGATGCTAATAATTACACTGTGATTAGTTTGATAATAAAAAACCAACAACTTTTTAATATTTTATAATTTTCTATTTTTTATTTTTTTCAATTTTTTATTTTAATAATAAATCCAATAACCAACTCAAACCAACCCAATTATGGTCAGATTGATTCGTTCAAGCTGGTGACAAAAAAATGTAAGATCTAAATCGATCCAAACCAATTACAGTTTATCAATTTGGATCGGAACATCCTGCAAACCTGATATGAACCAACCCATGTCCACTCCTAGTTTAACTTGATCTTTGTCTAACTCGAAAATTTACAACAATTATTTAAACTTGAATTTGATTTAATTAACACTCGATAATATATATATATATATATATATATATATATATATATATATATATATATATAGGGAACATTTCTAGTGAAAGGGTCTTTTTTATGCGAGAGTGAGAGGAATAAAGCTGGACCATTAGATCTTACCATGAATGGTCAAGATTAAAATACAAAAATCATGTGAGATTTTTAAAATGTCACATGACTTTTTTAAGTGGTCACATAACATTAAATCCTAACTATCCATGTATAGTTATATGGCCTAGATTTACTCCTCTCACTCTCATATAAAAATGACCCTCTCACTAAATATGCCCCCTATATATGTGTGTGTGTGTGCGTGTGTGTGTGTGATAAAACTAAATTAACCTAATTAGTTAATTTAATATATAATTTTTTACATTATGTATAATTAAAATTATACTACTAAAGAAGTATGAAATAATCTCTCTTTTTTTTTTTGGTATGATTCATTCTATTCAAATTCAAGTGGGGTAAAACTTGTAAGGATAATAAAACTTTTCCAACAAACTAAGGTGTGTTTTATATTATATATTTTAAATTAAATAATATATATATGTATATATACATATACATATATATATATATATGTGTGTGTGTGTGTGTGTGTGTGTGTATTGGTAAAAATATATATAAATTTTAAAAGAATATAAGACATTTAAGTCTACTTAAGATAATTTGAAATACAATTTAAATTTATCCTAAAAGTACATCATATTTAATTTCTAAAATTTATATTTATCAAAATTAATTCAGATTGAATCAGATTAATGAGTTAAGATACACTATTAACAAATCCCAAGGAATTGGTTGAGTAAAGCAAGACAGGGCGCTCTTTGAATCCGGAGACTTTCCTTGTCTTGGACTCAAGCGCTATTCCCTCCCCCTAAATTTTTTGTAACCTAAAAAAGATACATTATTAACTTCTCTAGTTGCGTGTGAGGTTGATCACTCACAGTGATAGCAGATGTATATGTTGAAGAACGGAGATTGGTTTTGTTCCAAAAATTACTTAAAAACTTAATGGTGTTTTTAAATAGTTACTCTTACTTATATCACTAAAATTATTATTGTCTCCTATTTAGAAATGAGATACAAATTTTTATATTATTGTATAAAATTTTTGTAAAGGAATTTATCAATTAATAACTTAACAGAGATCATTTTTAATATAAAATAATCACATAATCTTACAATAAACAAATTTTGGATTTATATTTCTGTCGATAAATATTTATAAATTCTGATAAATATTTTCCTATTTAATATCTATTATCAACCTTTTCATCCATTTCATGAGTTTTTTAAGAATTTAATTAGAATGATATAAAATTTTTTTACATTACCACCTAATAATAGATTGTCATATTGGATAAGATTTTAAAAGTCATATTTAAGATGATTTCTGATTGATTGACGATATAAGAATCTTTATATTAATAATATATGAAAATTATTTGTTCTAATTTGTGTGAAATTTTTAAATAAGAATATATAATTAGAAAAAGTCATTATTATAAAATAACGGTGAAATAATGTATATTAAAGAAGAATAAAATATAGTAAAAGATATTGTTAGTGTTAATAATAAAGATTTTATTTTATTATACAGAAACAAATTAAAAAAAATAAGTCTTTGGAGATTGATGAAGAAATAATAAATTAAATTTGAATTAAAATATGAGTTAAAGTTTGATGTACTAATAATGTAAATTTTTTTACACTATCAATTATTTAAAAATTAATTTGGATATAACTTTTAAAATAATTATTATAAAAATAATAATTTTTAACTCTAAGACAATCTATAATCACTACAAGAAATGATGCATATAAAGTGAAAAAACACATAGCATTGACCACAATGCCAACGCTAAGTCGACACAACACTTTTAATTCCATTTTTTTTAAAAAAAATTATTGTAAAATAATCTTAGTGTCAACTTGGCGAACGCTGTAAATTGAATTTAGCATCCGCTTAAGCGGTTGATCTACTTTTGACATTCAAGTTAGTGTCGACTTTGTAGACGCTACACTTAACAACTTAATTACTTTTGAAGTTAGCATTAGTTAGGACTATGCTAAGTCTAAATCATATGTAGCACACATGCTTCTTTCCTTCCTTCCTCAGCCGTCTCAGTCTCACTATCTTTGAACTATTGTCATAGGGCACTACCATCATAAGTGAGATTCTCTTTTTGTCTTTTGCTTTCTCTCTATTTGGCTCACACTCTCTCTCTAAACCTCCATTTTCATTTGATTGGTTGTCTAGTGCATTGCCATCGTCCTTTAGGACACCATTGTCGTTAGAAGCCATTGTCGTTGCAGGTGAGGTTTTCTCTCTATCTTTTGTTCTCTCTCTCTTTCTGTGCTTGGCTCTTTCTCTCTAAATTTCCATTTTCAAAGCAAAGTTCCCTTTATTTGGGCACTAGGCACATGGTGAACCAATTTCTTAATATTAAGCACAATTTCTAATTCTAAGCACAACTTGAGCACAAGGTGAACTAATTTCTAAGTATTAAGCACAATTTAGGCACAATTGGTGAAGCAATTTACAAGTATTGAGCACATTTTGAGCACTAGGCACAATTGGTGAACCAATTTATGAGCACAATTTGAGCATTAAGCACAATTTAAGACCAATTATGCTTAAAGGTCTATAGATAGTTTATAGTACCTGTGATGCTACATAATTAGGAAGTTCAATAACAAATTATTTTGATTCTAAATTGAATGGAATGTTGATTTCTTTATTTTGATTGATTGTTTGATTGAAATGATTGATTCTAAATTGGTTGTTTGATTAGTTGGCATTTAGATGATTTTTTAAACAATATATTGATATGCTTTTTATCAATCTATGTTGAATCTATACGTTTCATGAAATTAATTAGTTGGCATTTAGATGATTTTTAGCTAAAATTGGTTTTTTTGTCATTCTATGTTGAACCTAAATTAATTTAAATAGTAGTAAGATAAATAATGAAAACTAAAATAAGAACCAAATTTTAGCACAACTTGAACATATGAGAATAGGTTCCCACTAACGACAGGATTGTTCGTGACACTTAAAGGTTACATTAGGAGTTATAGTTGTGCATGCTATGTTTTTTTTTTTTTATGTATGCATCTTGTGATCCTATTGTGTAAAGCTCAATAGGTGTGATCTTGTTTGAGATGTGGGATATTGGATTGTGTTTTAGTAATTTGGAAATTGTGCATGTGTTTGTCGTTTGTTAGTGGAAAATAAAGCTGAGTAAGTGTGATCCTATTTGAGATGAAGGACACTGAATTGTGTGTTGATAATTTAGAAATGATACATGTGTTTGAGTTGATATGTTGCTTGTTGTGGAAAATAGAGCTCAACAAGTGTGATCCTACTTAAGATGTTAGATGTTGGACTGTGTGCTAATAATTTAGAAATAATGCATGTGTTTGAATTGATGTGTTTTTTAGTGGACAACAAAGCTCAATAGAAGCTTTGTTAATATATTATTATTGTCTCATATATTTATTATTAGTTTGTCATATATTGTTTGTAAAAAAAATGTGAAATGTCCAAAATACAAGGGTTATACTACCAATTTTTTCCATGTTTGTGTAGTACTCCTATTATATAATAATTTTATGTTTTCCATGTAAATAACGATTCGTAGTTTGATATATAACAAGGTCAAGACTAATAGGAGAAGCTTGAAAGATGAGTTTGTTAGTGGAGCTATAGTGTTTGTCAGGAAGGCAAAGGAATAACCTTACGTTTTATCTGAAAGAGAGATCAGATATTCATGTGTAAAGTTTAAATGGTTTAAATTGTTGACTCCAAGCAAGGTGGAGGTTCACTTGTACAAGTTAAGTTTTAAGCTAAACTGTTGGATCCGAACTAAATGAAGAAGTGAGGTCATATATTCACCGAGGGGGTCATTCAAGCAATGAGCCAAGGGATATGGATAATGAAAATCAATTCTAGCCAATGCATTAGATGGCATATGACAGTTTTAGGTCAATCTTCAAAGTCCTTAATGTCAATGGTAACATGGGAGCTGAGTCAACCTATATGGAGAAGCTGCCCAATCTGGAAACTCGATAGTTTTATGATATGTTAACGAATGTAAACCAACCCATTTATGAAGGGGTAACTAAATCTATGTTATCAATATATATTATGTTTTTGGCAACTAGATGTATCTAACATGTTCCTCAAACTGTATTGATTTTTTACACAAATGCTTGTTGATGTAGCACCAACAAAACAATGCTTGCCTACAAACCACTACCAAACAATGAGACTGGTGTCTAAATTTGGGTTAAGAGCTGAAAGATTGATTGTTGTATAAACGATTGCATGGTATATTACAGGTAAAATATCAACTTATTTAAGTGCAAGTTATGTCAAGTTACGAGATATGTTTCTAGCAGCTAAAAAACCCTACATATATCTTTTGTGGCTGCTTAAAGAGTTGCCATTTCCCTTGTGCCAACAATAGTTTTGGACAAATTTTGATTGACCGCTAGTATTTTTGCCAATAATTGAAAAATAATTATTGGCAATTAAAAGCCTCCAAAAAATGTATTCTTAGTTTGATTAAGCTTAGTATTTAGTAACAGTTTATGACCACTATAAATTGATCATATAGTACTAATAATTTTTAACCACTTGATAAGTATATACATTTGTGTTTGTTTTATAAAAAAAAAAAATGTGTTGGTTTAAGGTTGCTACTAATTGTGTACAAATTATTTTTCTATAATCTTTTTGCAACTCAATGTTATTTTTATTTTTTTTTACTTTTTATCTAAGTTATATTTTTAATTCAACATATTTCTAAGAATTATTATTCAAATACTACGTTGTTTACTTTGTTAAAATAAAAATAATAATATGATTTTGAATATACATAATTTGATCGGTTCTTCAAAACACTTTCAATATATATGCATACTTGTTAAAAGAATTAATAATATGATTTTTATATTTTAGTTTTTTTAGAATTTTTATTTTACAATTCTCTATTAGAAAAAATGATCTCTTTCCATAAACTCTAAAATATACAAAAAATAATATGTAAAAAATACTATAGGAAGAATTTTCATACTTAATAACTGTGTTATTTGTTATGCTACAACTATTTCAACAGATTAAACATTTTGTGATGGTTATAAGTTAAAGCGACAGTGGTTAAAATTGCCACAAAATTCTCTTTGTGACAGTTTATAATCACTGTAATGTCAGTCGTCGAGAGCAAATATTACAACAATTTTTAAAACCACCGCATCTACAATTGTAATTAGGGATGGTAATGGGGGGGTATGAGTGGAAAAAAATTAGGTACAGTTTCTTAGGTATTTTTAGTGTTGTTATCTAATCAAAATTGGAGTTTCATCTCGGTAATTTACATTGATCTTTAATGCATGCAAATTACCTAAGTGAAACTCTAATTTTGATTAGAGAACAGCACCAAAAGCACTTAAGAAACTACACCTAAATTTTGTCCAGGTATAGTAGTTCTTTCCATATCTATCCGTATTTACATGAGTATCAATGAATTATATGTTTGTGTGTGTGTGAGTATTCGTAAATATTTGTTAAAATATAAAATTTTAAACAAAAAATAAAAATAAAAATTGAAACATATATTTATACTAAAAAATAATTGTGTAATATATATTTATACTAAAAATAAATTAGAATAATTTACTTTATATATAATTAAAAATATTTAAATAATTCTAAAGTGCAAAGGTGGATATTCATTTTCAATATATGACAGATTTTACTCACAAATGTTAGCGGATACGGATTTTGTTATGATCTCTAGTTGTAACTTTATAGGGTTAAATATGTTTTTAATCTTTAAAAAATTGACCTATTTTGGTTTTAGTGAAAAAAAAATTCTTGAATAAAGTCCTTTAAATATTAAAAATATTCTCAATTAGATCTCTTTATTAAACTCTGTTTAACTTTTCTTCTAAATGACGGTCACATCAGCATCACAGTTACCATTAATTTACTGATGTGACCATTTATGTTAACTATTATGTCTAGATCAAATTAATAATATATTTTTTGAATAAAATTATTACATATTTAATCCTAAACTACAGATTTTTTTTAACTCTAAAGCAAAAGCAATTACACGATTTTTTTATTAAAAATTATCACTGGACACTTCAAGTAATAAAATATTTTACTTGAAAGCTAATGTGACCATCATTTAACAAAAAAGTTAAGTAGAGTGTAGCACAAGGATCTAATTAGGATATTTTTAATATTTGAAAAACTTTATTCAAGAAATTTTTTTTTGAAGACTAAAATCAAAACAGATTAATTTTTAAAGGACTAAAAACATATTTAACCCTAATTTTATAATATACTTTGCCTTTGCAGGTTTTTTGGAATCGCATCAAAACACAAGCAAATAAAAACTGGAGTATGTTGCTGCGGCACGTGAAGCGCTGCAAAGTTAATTACGATAGTATATTTTTATTTTAAAAATTGCATTTTTTATTTATAATACTTATTATGTAAATTTTATCTTAAGATCAAAATCAAACAAAAGTAAGTAAATAATATAAGAAAGATTAAAATTATCTTATAAATCTACTGATGAATTACACAATTCTTACATTAATTTACATTGTCAAATTTATAAATAGTCAATAATTAATTCAACAATTTATAAATATAAAAAAAGATAAATAAAATGTCTCAATTTCATAAAATATAAAAAACTATTTAAATGGTCTCTTGTTAGTTATTATCTTTCATAGTCTTCAAGCACCTGACTAGATTCGACCAAATAACTTACATCTTTTGGTAATTTTAATTTTTAAGTCACCCACTAAAATTTAAAATATATATATAAATTAAATATAAACACCTGATTCAACGATAAAATAGTGAAGAGCACAAAAGCACACTAAACTATCTAGAATGGAAAAAATGTTCTATCGTGACTCGGTTACTATTAATGAAAAAATGGTCCATTCTTGACTGTACCAAAACAGCTATCTAGATGGAGAATTTTGTAAACCGCCGCAAACTCTGTCACAATTTCTTACTTTTCTTGTAGTGAACAATATTCAATATCTTGTAAATGTTACCAACAACTATTGGGATGGGACTGGTGAATTCTGTGGTCACTTGCCTAGTAGCGTCTGCTTTCTGTTTTTAAGGTCTGTCAAGTGTCAAGTGTTATTTTTATTTATTTATTGCCTGATTGACCAAATTGGGTTATTTTTATAAATTATTTATCGATTTAGGACTTTTTCAAAACATATTATCAAAGTAGAATGGTAAACGTTGGAAATCACATTAGCTTTGTTATTATTTTTTTAATTTAACTCCAAAAATGCCAAGTGGCTACCACTGGGATATCTCACGTGAGAAAATGCTACTACAACTAGGATATCCCACGTAACAGTCACTTGACATTTTTGGAGTTAAATTAAAAAAATAATAAAAAAGCTTATGTGACACTAAAAACGCTAGTCATTTTTCAGCCTTTACTACTCTACTTTGGTAATATGTTTCAAAAGAGTCCCAAATTGGTAAATGGTTTATAAAAGTGACTCAATTTGGTCAATCAGCCTTTTTTTATTTGGGGACTAACTCTAGAGGCAAGTTCGCAAGTGGATTCAAATACCATTAACACTTTGGTTCAAGTGAAACAGGATTTGAATTCCATAAATAAAGTTTAGTTTAATTATATTTTATGTCACCTAAGTTTTATTATTTTGCAGATTTTGTTATTGTATTTTTTTTTCTTGCATTTTGTCATCTTATTTTTGAAATCTTGTGAATTTTGTCCAATTTGGAAAATTTTTATTTAATAAACAGTTGATGATTAGGCAAAAATTGCAAGATTCCAAAAATAGGATGGCAAAATGTGAGAGGAAAAAACATAATGGCAAAATCAGCAAAATGATTAAACTTGTGTGGCACAAAGTACAATTAAATCATAAAGTTTTAAGTTTGAGTCTTATGAATAAAAAAAAAAGGTGGTTAAGAGAAAAGATTCACTAAAGATGGCCAGCCAAATTTCTTAAAGAAGATTAGTCATCAACAAAATTAGTAAATATCTTACACTAGTAATATGGTTATAAAAAAAAGAGTTTAATGGTCATATACTGTCAGTATAAAAAGTTTAACATTGTCAACCAATCAGAAATCATAGTTGATATGACTTTTAAAGTATTTATTATAAAAGTCAACAAACTTACAATAAATGATGGTTTGTGATTGGATGACAGTATAAAACTATTTTACACTGTTAGTGCATGACCTTTTTTCTCAAAAAAAATACCATTAACACCGGTCCAAATTAAAGCTGGGTGAGTTTTAGGAGTAAATTTTATATATTTGTATTGTTCAATCATTTTTGGAGAATACAACTTTAAGTATCAAATAGTGTGATAATTTTGTACCTTAAATTTTGAATAAATTAAATATTTGCAAATATAATAATTCTATAATCGATTGTTGTTAACTTTCTTTCAAAAACACGTTAGACATTAAAATGAAGTTACATGATGAAATATTTATTAGTTTTTAAAATGAATTTAATGGTTTGCACTGTCAATGTAAAAAGTTTAATACTGTCATCCAATCAGAAATCACCGTCAATATGACTTTTAAAGTATGTATTATAAAAGTTAACAAACTTACAATAAATGATTATTTGTGATTGGATAATAGTGTAAAATACTTTACACCGTTAATGCATAACCATTAAACTCTTTTAAAATATAAAATTTTTTATAATAATTCATTTTGTAAGAACTTTTAATCTATCCATTGAATTAATAAAATTTGATGTTCATAAAAAATATTAAATAAAATGAGTATGACTAAACTAGTATACTAGTTTGTGTAATACATACGATGAATATTTATTTTATATAACTAAAATTTATAATAAATAAATAATTTTAAATATATAAATTATAGTATAATTAAAATTTGCAATAAATAAATATTTTTAAGCATATAAATTATATTTTAGATTTATGATAAATAATTTATACTTTGATACAAGATTATTATTAATTATTGATAATTTCTTTTAAAAAATATTTGAAATACAATTTAGAAATAAATATAAAAATGATAGATTGAAAGAAATAAGAGGTTAAGGAAAAAATATTAAAAAACACTCTTGTTGAAAAAAAAAATCCTTAAAATATTCTTATTAAAAAATGAGTTTAATGGTCATACACTGACAGTATAAAGTAGTTTTACACTGTCTTTCAATCACAAACTATTATTTATTGTAAGTTTGTTAACTTTTATAATAAAGACTTTAAAAGTCATATTAACGGTGATTTTTAATTGGATGACAGTGTAAAACTTTTTACACTAACAATGCATGACTATTAAACTCTTAAAAAATAGCTTCTAAAAATGCGGCAGGTTTAAAAGAAAATTAAAAGGGCTTGGAATGTTAGCTTTTGTTTGCTTCGCAGGGAGTGTGATTCCCTAGAGATTGGCTTTTTTTCTTTTTTTCTGTTGACATTAACCCATTGATTGTTTAATGGTAAATGGGGAGGAAGAAAATAAAAAATAAAAAAAGAGAGTGAATTTTTTGTGGAATTTATAAGAAAATATTTTTTTTTAAATTGGTATGAAATGAGTAGGGGTGAAAATATGCCTTTGTGAGTTGTTATTTACACCCCCCCCCCCCCCCTCCCTTATTACTAATGCACTCCCATTGGTAATTCTTTTTTCCAAAATACTGTAAAAATTAATCTTCACACTTGATTTTATGTTCCCTGTTATTATTAATAAACTAGAACGTGAACCAATGCGATGCACTAGTAAATTTTGGGAGGAAGTAATTTTTATATGTATAAAAAAATATATTGATATTTTTATATTGCTAAAAAAGATCTCATACCAATTAAAATTTCTACAATAAAGCACTTTTAGAAAAATAGGCTATATGCATTGACAATTTAAAGTAAATTTACATTGTCTTCCAATTACAACCCACCATGTATTATAAGTTTATTGACTTTTATAATAATTACCTTAAAAGTCATACTAATAGTTATTTTCGATTGGTTGACTGTGAAAAACTTTTTACACTACTGACAGTACATAGCTATTAAACTCTTTTTTTAATTCATAGGTATAAGAATTTGCAAATATTTATATATAATTTAGTATATTAATTAACTGTATAGATAAAGTATAAAAGGAGTACATTTATATTAAAATTATAATAATAATGAATTTAAAATGCATTTCATTAAAACAAATATATTAACATTAAATATAAATACTTTTTTTTGGTATATATAAATAATTAAATATTAATACATTTAATAAATATTAATAATATATAAAAATTTGTCTGTATGAGTTATAATAAATTATTTATATATTAATACATATTTTAAAATTTTGGTTGATTAATATAAGCTTAAATTGTCATAGGCTCGAATTCAAATAGAAATCTTAATAATTCCCACATAAATAATGATAATAATTTAAAGCCGCAAAAATTGCAAAGCATGTGTTCCGTTGAGGCAATCAAAAGACATCAGCATCAACGAATTTCAACATTTTCTATCATGCATTATTGTTGCTGCTTCTCTCCAAGGATGGTAGCTATCTATAAAACAATGTTATGAAACTAAGGTATACTTTATCAACAAACGTTATAATCCAACTGACTAAGTGCACTATCTAAGATTTATTAAGTGCTTATGTTGCTTCCTAAAGGTTGCCAATTGCATTATCAATTTGCTACAAAATGATATGAGAAAAATATCTTTCCTAATGTTTTAATGCTATAAATTTGAAACAATAAAAGAAAAAGATTGGAGAACAAAGAAAAGGAGAAATAGAAAATCAATGAAAAATGCAACTTAAGCCAAAGTGTAAGCAAGAGTCAAATTAACTTCTTCAAATATTCTACAAGAAGGTATAAATCGACATATAGTATTTGAAACCAAAATTCAATTTTAAATTTTAAATTAAGTGAAAAGTATAGCTCTAAAGTTGATATACCACATAATCTAAAGTAACATAAGAGCTATTCATATTTCATAAAAAAATCAAGAAAAAATTAAAAAGATACAATCATAACATAAAATAAAAAACAATGAAGAAAGAAATGTTACAAATGAAGATTTCAGTGTATCATTATTCACTAACTTTGCATTGTAAAGATTTTCTTATCAATTCAAATTTAGCCCCTTTCATGAAAGTTAGATATGCTGATCCTTAGTTGCTCTGTCTCAATATCCCCAATATTTACTGAAAATTTTTAAAAATAACATTTTTGCATCATCCAATATTAAAAAATTAGCCCAATAAAAGGTTTGAAAATAGGGAAATGTAATTATTATAAACATAATGCAAAATCTTGAATCTAGAGCAACTTAATTGGTTCATCAAACCATGGAGACCTAAAGGTGTTATGAAGAATATAAAATATAAGCACATTTTTACCTAAAAGCTAAAAGTTAGTTTTCATAAATTTACACCCACCAACTATTGTAAATGCAACATACAAACGGTGGCATACCTAATGATATCCCAGCCAACCAAAGGCAAGCAAAAACCATGTCCAACACCATCCAAAGACCAATATCCCTCTTTTCTTGGTGAAGAAATAAAATTTTCAACAGAAACTAAAAAACAAATCAAAATTATTATGGATCATAGATTACGTTGTTTTGGCACAATGCCCAAAATTCATTTTCTTTTATTAGATATTTTCCTTCTCTTCAATTTCATCAACGCAGCCTTCAACCTCGCCATCATACCTTTCAATGATTATTCTCTGCTCTTTGAAGATAGCAACAATGTTTGCTCCTTTGATGTCAATGGCATACTAGTCTCCATTAAACCAACAAATCCATAAAACACCCAAACAAAAACCTTAAAATCAAAGAACTTAAAAGAACAAATAAGATTCCAAAACTCATTGATCGAATAAGACAGAGGAAAAAAAAAAGGAAGTATAATTTTTACTTATTATAAGGGTTTATAAGGGTAGCAGTGAAGCCAAAAGAAAATGGGAGAACACATCTAATAGAATAAGGGATACATAAAAGGAACGTAAAAGGGTGCATAAGGCTTCAATGAAGACATAAGAAGTCAGATGAAGAGAATAAGAAAGGAACGCTTATTTGAGCAAGAGTATTAGAATGGTAATTAAAAAATAATTAGAAGAGGAAGGGGTGCATTAGTATATACATTAGTGGTGCATTAATTTAAAGGTTGGTGACAATGCATTTAACTCTACAATTAATGATATTCTAATTAACGGTGCCAAATTTTAATTCTAGCTAATGACTAATGAAAACATTTCTCAATCAATCAATTATTATTATTATTATTATTATTATTATTATTATTATTAATTAATTAATGCAATTCAACATTAGGTTAATTAGAAGCATTATCATTTTAACCTCATTTTAGGCAAGAAAAATTTGCTAAAGATACTACTTTATTTCTATATATATTAAGATAAATAAATAAATAAATAAATTGACAATCAATTTTCATTACCTTATTTTAAAATAATTACCTTAATTAAAATAATAATCATTACCATTGTTGTTATTATTATTATTATTATATATACCAATAGATAATTAAGTAGCTATTTTAACGATGAACTCTTAGAACCGCCTAAATCAAGTCTAAGGAAATAAGTAGTAAGACGATTGTTGATTATTTATTTATTTATTCAATTTGATTCAAATTGAATCAATTCTACTTAGCTAATAATGTGGACATTTATTTACTATTATAATCATTCAAATTGATTCAATTTGATTCAAATTCATTCAAATTAATTCTTTTCTTTAATTATTATTCACTAACGTGGATGTTTATTGTTTATTTATTTATTATATCATTCAATTCAATTTTGTACTAAAAATTATTTTTGGAAACAATTTAATATGAAGTTAATATAAAATTATTGATTGATTAAAATCAATCAATAATAGGAGAATTTGAATATAATAGATTAAAACACTAAAAATTAAAATAAATTTATATTAAATTAATATGAAATTTATGCTAGAAATTATTTATGAAAATAACTTAATATAAAATTATTGATTGATTGAAATTAGTCTAGGATAATTTCCCTTTCGATCTAAAATAAAATATCACCGAATTTATACTAAAATAAATTAATATGAAATTTGTATACCAATTTATTTTTAAAAATAATTTAATACAAAATTAATATGAAATTATTGATTAATTAAAATCATTCATAATAAGAGAATTTGAATATAAAGTATGAAACTCGAATGTCACCAATCAATACCTCAAAAACTCTAATATTGCCAATTAATACCTAGAAACCCTACAAAACTTTTCTTTTAGTAATAAAATTATGATTACAGTCTACTTCTTTTTATAGTAATACTTAGTGACATAAAGTCATACCTCGAAATATAAAATGTGGACTTTTATTTTGGGTCATTCAAATTGATGCTATATCATATAATATAATATAGTATAATATTTTTATTTATTTATTATTACTAAAGTAGGAATGTTTAGCAATAATGTGGACGATTATTGATTATTTATTTATTTATTCAAATTGATTCTTTCAAATTGAATCAATTCTACTTAACTAATAATGTGGAAGTTTAGTAATAATGTGGATGTTTATTGATTACTATATTCATTCAAATTGATTTATTTATTTATTATTTGTTAATTGTTAACGTGGACGTTTATTGTTTGTTTATTTACTATATCATTCAATTTTGTACTAAAATTTATTTTCAAAAAATATTTAATATAAAATCAATATGAAATTATTGATTTATTAAAATTAGTCAATCATAGGAGAATTTGTATATAATAGATTAAAATACTAAACATTAAAATAAATTAATATGAAATTAGTATAAAATTTATACTGGAAATTATTTATGAAAATAATTTAATATAAAATTATTAATTTATTAAAATCAATCTAAGACAATTTCCTATTTGATCTAAAATAAAATATCACCAAATTTTTACTGAAATAAATTAATATGAAATTTGTACACCAATTTATTTTCAAAAACAATTTAATATGAAATTATTGATTAGTTAAAGTCAATCATAATAGAGAAATTTGAATATGAAGTACGAAACCCAAATGTCATCGATTAATGCTTTATAAACCCTACTGTTGCTAATTAATGCATAAAGAAACCCTAATGTCGCTCATAAATGTTTTAAAAACCCTAAAAACCTTACTTATATATATATATATATATATATATTAGAATCAACCTATATTTATTTGTAAATAATTATAATATATTTGCTTTAATCTGGTATATATTATAATTAAAAACTAATTTATTATTTTCTGAGGAATATTCTTATTAATTTAAGGAAAAAAACATTTATTAATGCTTCAAAAACCCTACAAATTGAATCAAATTTATTCAAATTAATGACCCAAAAACCCTACTGTCTCTTATTAATGTATAATAAAACTCTAATGTCGCTCATAAATGTTTCAGAAACCCTAAAAACCTTACTTTTATATATATAAAGATTCCCCTTTATGATCCTAAGAGCTGACGAATCGCTAACTGCCGTCATGCCAACCTCTTACCACCACCTCAGTTCTGATGGCAAGGACGTCATCCTGGAATCCGATAGCAGAAAGAACCTCGACACCGAAAAGAGCTTCAATTTGTAATGAGGGCACTTCCTTGCAGCAGCGTAATTAGCCATTTGGTTCATCCTCTTAGCCCTCTTCTCCAATTTCCTACGCTTATATACATTAGCCAATGCCTTCCTACCCTACTCGTATCTATTTAACAAAATTTGTGAATTGACAAAAATTTGCTAATTTCAATAGTGTCCAAAAGCAACACCCTCCAACTGTCAACACACTTGCCAACTCCTCCAAGTCCTAAATGTGAGTCAGTACCTTGATAAACTTCAGAAATTGCTTATGAGTGAAGCCAATACTATGCACGTTCTGAAGGGTAAACAGCTCCTGACAGAAACCAACTTGCACAATGTAACATCCCGGGCGTTGACGAGGGCGGGGAGTGATCGCCGGTGCAAAAGAAATGAGGCACGGACAATGAGCGGCTCCTGGCAGGCTTCCAGCGGGAAGGGTACATGAATGAATCGAATACACACCCGAACGAGAGGGATCCAGAGGCTGTGCGGGTATGGGACTGTACAGTTGAGGATAGCTTAAAGGAATTAATAAGTGCTACCTATACCAACAAGATGCATCTACTTTTCAATAGCCCATCACTTAAGAACTCCATAGTTAAGCGTGCTTGACTTGGAGCGATTTAGGGATGGGTGACCTATTAGGAAGTTTCTCGGGAAGCGTGTGAGTGAGGACAAAGCACGCTGAAAAGTCTTGTGTTGGTTTGTGGGGACAGTCACTCATCCTGAAAGCGGTCGGGCGTTACACACAAGCTTCATGGATGTGAGCTTGTTGTGTCTCCAACTCTAACGACTCAATCAAAGATAGGTGCATTCGGATCGACATCTTAAGGAACGATGGGGCGAAAGTGTACCACAACAGAGATTGACATATGAAAGAGAAACAGAGAAAACACGGGAAAGGTTAGTTAGAAAATACCCGACAAGGGTTGCACGCGATCGGCTGAAGGTGGCAAAAAAAAGGCTGGCATAGTGGCAGAAGAGTGTGGTCAGTAGTTCGCAGGCTCTTAGGATAACAAAAGGGAGTGTATCAGTAATAAGGGAGAGTGTAAATAACAACTCTCTAAGATTTCTTTTTTAGGTCTAGTTTGAGCTTTTTGAAATTGTGACTTGTCCTATTAGTCTATTTAAAGGCATATTTTTTATTAAAACTTTTATATAGGTCTGACCTATTTCTAAATAGGATAATCGACTAATAAGAAAATGAGGAAAAAGTTCAAAAAAAAATTTATAAACTATAAAAATTAAAATTACTGTTACTCAAAGCACGAAATGGAACTAGGTGTACTAAATCATTTTAGTTAACTAAATCAATTGTTAATTTTATTACTAATTAACGTTAGTCTTTAAATGTTAATTTTTACTGTAATACATCCTTTTATTAACTTAGCTTAGTAACAGTAAATAAATTATGACTATTTATCTTTAGTAAATCTAAATCATTTCCTTTTATTTAATAAATTATGTTATCATACATTTTTAATCATTGAAATTAAAAAAGAAAGAGTTTAATTTTATGCATTCTCTGTATAAAATTGTTAATATTAACAAATTAGTTAGAAAGTACTTTAAATAGGACTTTTAAGATAATTATTATAAAATTTAATAATTCTATTATTAGTAATAATCTATGATTACAGATAGTAAAAAAAATTATTAAGATATTTCCAATTAAATTTTAAAAAAACTTGGTTTGTCGTTTGCCTAAAACTCATCCACCCACGTCGACCTAACCTCAACCACCCAAATTGCTTAGGCTATCTATAGTAAAATTAGCTGAAAAATTAACTAAAAGTTAAAAAATTAATTAAAAGCTGAAAAGATAGTTGAAAATTGTTAAGCTTGTTTGTTGAATTATATGATTATGTTTAGTTGAACAGTTAGTGGGAAGTTGAAAAATTGGTTGGAAGCTGAAAAATTAGATGGTAACTTAAAGTTGAAAATTGTTAAGTTAGTTTTTTGAATTATAAGTATTTAATAAAATTATCTAGTTGTTAAAGTAATTAATAAATCTAAAATGACATAAATAGACATGTTTATATAATATTTTTTTGTAAATTTTAATTTTATTTTATTGATGAAAATATTTTTTGAGGTATTTATAATTTTAATTTTTTTAATTAATTTGAAACTCTTTTAATTTTTAATTATAGATTAATTATTTTAGTTATATTTTTTAGTTTCAATAATTACATTTTTTTATATTGTATATTCTACAATTAATCTCATACTATATCCTTAAATATTTTTAATCAAGTTTAAACTAAAAAAATAACATAAATAGACGTCATACTTTTATTATGTTGATTAGTATATTGGTTAAAATAAATAATATAATATAAAAAATTCAAAAAATAATAGAAAAATAAAATAAACATAGCATCCATCATTATCAATATCTTGAAATATAATGTTAAAATATAAAAAAAAAAACAATACTATAAATAGTATAATAGTTAAAATAACAATATATTATAAAAATATCCAAAAATAATAACAACCGTATTGTTAACAAGAGAAAGAAGAGAAACAAATAATAATAATAATAATAATAATAATATTCTACCTTATTAAAAAAAAGGTAAAAAGAAAATTTAATAAATATTTTAAACTTAAAAAGAAAATAAAATATAAGAAGTTAAAGCTAATGTTTTAAAAAATGCTATTTAAAATATCGTCTTAAAAAATGTTATAGGTTATTTGTGAACACCCAATTTCATTTGGGTAATTAAAAAATAAAAATAAAAATGAGAAAAAATCAAATAGAAATAATAAAAAAACAAATAATCAAATCAACAAAAATCCATTTGCCACATGGTTTGATTTGATCTATAAGAGAATTTAAAATATATTTTGTTTCCTTTGTTTAAACTCAATTCCGAAAATGATTAAAAAAAAGAAAGGAAAGTGGAAAAATAGATTAATTGAATTAATATAAAGAAAAAAAATCAATCATGCTCTCACTTCTCTTCATTGACAGCCTATTAGTAGTCCATTTCTCTTTTACCAACTTAATAAAGGCCCAATTGAGGAGAACCCTTTCTCCAAAAAGCCCCGAAACCCTCACTCCACACACACTCATTCATCACCGAAACAACCCCCACATTTATTGGGGCTTTGATTCATTGATTGTGATTGAAATCAGTTGTGGGTTCGAGAATAGTTTGTGTGCTCTGCTTATTGGGTTTTCTTGAGAATGTCATAAGTTTAACATATTTGCATCATCTTCTCAGACACTTTTTTTTTAACACCTTTTTTATTATTAGTTAAAATTTATTAAAAATTACAAATTTTGATAAATCTTACTTTTAAATTAAGAAAGAGACTCATTAAATAAAAAGTAAAACCCACCAAAATTTGTGATTTTCATTAAATTTTAGTCAACAATAAAGAGTATTAGAAAAGGAATATTTGAAAAAGTATTGCTAGCATTTCTCCTTTGAATTTTAACAATGAATTGGTTTGGACTCTCGGGGGTATTCATGGAGGTCTCATGCCCATGCCAAGGATAAATCAAATTGTAAGTGACTACTGTTCAGTCTCGCTTGACCTACTCGTGAACCATAGATGCATAATGGATTAATAGTGTGTTTGTTTAACTGTTAGCGCATTCGTTTCCCACTTTCCAATAAACTAAACGTGACTGAACAAATTTGTTGGATTTCCGTTCAACGCCATTTAAATGTGTATACAAACACACTCTAAACGATTAATGCCTTGGGTTCTAAATGCTATATATCCATAGCCTACATTAATAACCTGCGTGAATTTTCTCCTTCAAATTGAATCTGATTGTAGGAGCTCTGTTGAAGCTAATTGACTTTTTTCTACTGGAAAAATTATATAGTGTTGATTTAGAAATTGTATAATTATTTATTTATTTTTTTGTATACAATAACCTGTAACCTCATATATACTACAGTACTACCTAATCCCTCATTACTAGACTAACCCTAATAGGCTAAAAATTGTATAATTGTTAATTAAATGGGGTATCTTAAATAATTTATATAGAAATAATGATATAACAAACTAATAATTAAACATTTTGGTTAAAAGTTCTGGTACCGGTTTTTTAATGTAGATGTGTAATTTAAGCTACTTTCATATATTAAAGGGTCGTTTAGGTATATGGATAACTGCACGCGTTATCTTATAACTAGTGCCATCTGATTTATGCTAAAATAAAAATACCATTCTTATATAATTTTTTTATTAATTATTAAACAACAATAACAATTTTTTTAATAAAAATCATCTCAATTCAAATTAATAATTAATAAAACCCTTTTTAAAATAAAAAATATGCAACGATCTGGAACATGGATGTATAGTTTACACTATCTTTACTTGTTGTGTGACTTGCAGGGATACACGTGTAGCTATTCGTGCTATCTTATATCCCATGCAATGTGGATTATATTAAAATAATAAAATACTTACTAAAACATTTAAATAATAATAATAATAATAACAAAAAAGTGAGGTATATACTCCCGCCTTCCCTCACAACTTACATTTTTTTTTTTGTCTAACACTTCTTCCTCTTCTTTTTGTGTGTGTGAGTTCTAGATTTAACTTGGTCAAAAAAAATTGAAATTGAAATTTAACTCTTGACTTTCTTTTTATTAAAATTCTCTTTAAATAAAATTTTATTTATTAAATTAATAATCGTAGATGCTTTAACACTAATAAAATATAATTTATATTTTTAAGAATGACTTAAAATTAGAAATAAGATCTTTCATCATGAAAACAATGTTTCTTTTGAAAAATAAATTCTGACATCCATTTAAAATATGGCTCTTAAAAATTAAAATATCTGTGATATGATAACCAAAAAGAAGCCTTCCACAATCAACCTTGAATATTTCACAAATAATTCGACTCGGCTATACTCTACTTCTTGGATACAGCACCACAATTGACGCCTCTTCATATAAACACATCATTTAATTTACGGTAAAATAATACTATTTTCACAACAATTTCTTAAAATAATTTTTATAACAAAAAGGAAGGAGAAAAAATATAGAAAAAAAAATTAAAAATATAATAAAAATTAAAAATTGTGAGCAAAAATAAATTTCTTGATACAAGTGTAATTAGCCCAGGTTGAGTCAAATTTGAACATGTTTAAGACCCAACCTAATTAAAAATAATTGGATTGGATTGAGTCGAATTTGCATTTTTTTCAAAACAGCAACCCAACTCAACTCGACCTTTAATCAAGTTGAATCAGGTCAGGTCATTAGCTTGACCAATTAAAATATTAATATAATTTTAATATTTTGAAAAAATAAAATACTTAATTAATTAAACTCATTCAACACATTTAATTTAAAATATAAATCTAACCACACAAATTCAACACTTAGAATATATATATATATATATATATATATATATATATATATAAACATTATGCTATTTTATATTTTTATTAAAAATAAATAAATTGAATTGAGTCGAAATAAGAATACATCAACCGTTAACCCAACCCAATCTTAATAAAAATAAAATGACCCGACCCAATCCAATGACCAGACCCAACCTGCTAAAATAAGTTAAGTCGAATTCGAACACAACCCACTTCTACCGCTATCTTGAGTCAAAACTAAAGCAACATTTTGGTCAAAACTTGAAAGTTCCTTAGAGTAACTTTATTCTAACTATTCTTTACTATTTTCTATTTTCTGTAATTACTATCATGATGTGAAATCGTTGCTTGGCAAAGAAATAGACATCTCCAGCTAGTTAAATTATTTTCAAAAACCGATGTAAACGAATTAGTGAAACAAAACGACTTCAAATCAATTATAGTGAAAATAAATAAATTAGGCAGGCCTTGACAAATTGTAAACCTATAGATCCCACAACCCTTGGTGACAATCACAATTCGCCAGCAGTTTTTGGTTATGCATACTTGATAAGCCTAACGTATCTCGCACAAAAATGAAATTCGAGGACGCTGCATAGGAGGAGATTCAACAATTATCCAAGTTCCCAGATTTCCAGAACTTGCTCACCGACTATGATCTGTGGTTTGCTGTCTAGAAAAACTCCAAGCAGCAAGTTTTAAGCGTTAATCTCGAAACAAGTTTAAGCGTTCAATCTCGCAGCAAACATGATAGGCAACTAAAATGAACACTACATTATCACAGGCCGGCCCGGCTGCAACAGAAAAACCACAAAAATGCACTCCACCACAACTTAGTAATCAATTTTACAGAAAGAAAATTTATTGATCAAGCAAAAAGCAGGTGTTACAAGGGACTTCAATTTTTCATTCACCCATATTCAGAATACAAGACAAAAAGGAAGTTTAAGAGGAACAAAAAAACTTGGGGCCAACAAACGTAATTACAGTTATCATAAAATTCACTCTTCCATGTCGTCATCATCAATTTCCTCAATCTTCATCTTCTTCACTGTTTGAGTAGCATCAGCTGGAGGTCCATTAGGTATCTGAATCAAGATATCTGACTTCTGCCCAGTTGTAGGATTAACGATCCCTCCATTCTTTTCTACACGGTAGACCAACTCGCTCCCTTTGGGTCCAGCATCTATGTAAACGGTTGAATTCTCATCAATCTCTTCCCTTACAAGCATTCTAGATAGTTCTGTCACCACCTTCTTCTCAAGCCACCTCCTAATTGGTCTAGCACCATACACCTGCAAGTTTAAAAAATAAAATAAAAAAAGTATTAAGTATCACCAGCTACAAATTTTTATTGCAGCATATGCTAAGCAAATAGTATGTCATAATGAACCTACAGGATCATAGCTCTCGCCAAGTATATAGTCTAGTGCTGCATCTGTCACTGCTAAGGCAATTCCTCTCTCAGCAAGACGACTAGCAACGTCCTTCATTTGTAACCTTGCAACCTTCCTCAATTGCTCGTGTGAAAGAGGGTCAAATACCACAATTTCATCAAGTCGATTCAACAATTCTGGCCTAAAATGCCTTCTCACCTGTTAAAGGTAAAAAAATGTAAATTAATATAAACTATAAGCGACGGCAGCAAGTAGCACATGGAACATTTGCATCAGTAAGTTATACATAGCCTCAAGAACATACCTCCTGCATTACCCTATCCCGAGCAACTTGCATGGAACATTTTCCCGAGAGTCCATTTAGGAGGTGCTCTGCTCCGAGATTTGAGGTCATGATAATGACAGTGTTTCTAAAGTCCACAGTACGGCCTTGTCCATCAGTTAATCTCCCATCATCCAAAACTTGAAGAAGAGTGTTGAACACAGATGTATGTGCCTTTTCCACTTCATCAAAAAGCACCACACTGTAAGGTCTTCGCCTTACAGCTTCAGTTAGTTGTCCACCTTCCTCATGTCCAACATACCTGAAAATTCAATGTAACGAGTAAGATATTATTGTTACACCCAAAATATATAACAATTTACTGAAGTTAATCTCCAATCCACTTACCCTGGTGGTGCACCAATCAATCTTGAAACTGAGTGCTGCTCCATGTATTCGGACATGTCAATTCTCACCAACTGGTTTTCATCATCAAACAGTTGCTCAGCAAGAGCCTTTGCAAGCTCAGTTTTACCAACACCAGTTGGACCAAGAAATAGGAATGAACCAGTTGGTTGTTGAGGTCTCCCTAGCCCAGCTCTTGATCTCAAAACAGCCTCAGCAACAGCATTAACAGCTTGGTCTTGTCCTACAACTCTCTTGTGCAATCTGTCACCAAGTCCAATCAACCTTTCTTTTTCATTTTGGCCAAGCCTAGTCACTGGTATGCCAGTCCAGCGGCTCACAACCTCAGCTATTTGCTCTGGCCCAACAGTTTCTGTTAACATCAAATTTTCCTCAGTGTTCCCTTCAAGCTGTTGAATTGCAGTTTCCACCTCTTGAATTGCTCCATATCGCAGGTCTGCAGCTCTAGCCAGATCATATCGTCTCTCAGCCTCTTGTAAAGCAAAGAGAAGCTCTTCTCGTTTCTGCTTGAGCCTTCGAATCTCATCAATCCTCTCTTTCTCTTTTCGGTACTTCATCATCAAAGGTTGGAGCTTGTCTCTTAAGTCATCAAGTTCTTTCCGCACCTGCACATAAGCAACAAAAATTAGAACCATTGTAATATCATTACAAAAATCATCAATAAAATAGCCAAAAAAACCTGTAATAATGCAACCAAATCAATACTTACTTCTACAAGACGGGCTTTGCTAGCTTTGTCCTTCTCTTTCTCCAGAGCGTGAAGTTCCACTTCCAGCTGCATTCTCTTTCTTTCAAGGTTATCAATTTCCTCGGGCTGACTATCAAGTTGAACTCTCACATTTGCACAGGCCTCATCCACTAAATCAATTGCCTTGTCAGGAAGATGACGCCCTGAACAAGCACACAAAATATAAGCACATCACGCTAACAAAACCATGAACTATCCAAACAAAAACAACTCAAAACAGAGAAAACAAACACACAAGCCAGAAGGGTACAGATTCCATACCGGTAATGTACCGGCTAGACAGTTGAGCTGCCACAACAAGAGCACGGTCCTGAATTCTAACACCATGATGGCCTTCATATCTCTCTTTCAACCCACGAAGGATGCTAATGGTGTCACCCACACTAGGCTCAGCCACAAAAACCTGTTGAAACCTCCTCTCAAACGCGGCATCCTTCTCCACATACTTCCTGTACTCCTCAAGCGTGGTTGCGCCAATGCACCTAAGCTGGCCGCGAGCAAGCATAGGCTTGAGGAGGTTAGCAGCATCCATGGACCCCTCAGTCCGACCAGCACCAAGCACCAAATGAATCTCATCAATAAACAGAATAACCTTCCCCTCAGCCTCCTCTACTTCCTTCAAAACCGCCTTCAACCGCTCCTCAAACTCCCCCCTATACTTCGCACCCGCGACCAACGCCCCCATGTCCAACGCAATAAGCCTAACATCAGCAAGGTTGCTCGGAACATCCCCTCTAACTATCCTCTGCGCCAAGCCTTCCACCACCGCGGTTTTACCAACGCCTGGTTCTCCGATCAGAACCGGGTTGTTCTTAGTCCTCCGTGACAAAATCCTCACAACCCTTCTTATCTCCTCGTCACGCCCAATGACCGGGTCAAGCTTCCCCGCTTGCTCAACAAGGTCACGCCCGTAAGTCTTCAACGCCTGAAAATTCGTGTCCCCGGAAGCGCTCTCAACCTTCTTCCCTTCCTTCCCGCGAAGCTTCTCTACCTCCGATTTAACCCTCGCCACCGCCACACCCGCTTCCTTCAATAGCTCCCCGATTTGGGAATCTTCGAGGATTCCGAGGATCAATTGATCAACGGCTAAATGGGTGTCGCCGCGTGATTTCTGTGAGGCCTGTGCTCTTCTGATGGCCTTCACGAGGGTCGTGCTCGCGGGTATCTCGTCCGGGGGCGGAGACTGACAGGGTAGTTTCTTCAGAGCCTGGTTCAGCACTCGCTCCACAGCGCGTGCGGAATCCTCGCCACCCGCGCTGGAAATTGCTTGGAAGAAGATGCCGTTGGAATCGGAAATCAGCGCGTGTGCCAGGTGGAGGGGAGTGAACTGCGCGTGGCCTGAACTCATTGCGAGCTCGTGCGCCGATGCAAGAGCCACATTCGTCTTGTGAGTAAACTTGTCAGGATTCATTTCTAACCTGCGTAACAATAATAACAATAAGAATAAGCAGCGCGAAACACGACCTGGTATTTGTGAATTGTATGTGAATCTAATGAGACGTTGTATCTAACAGGACCCAAAACTTAAAAGCTTCTGAAGGCTCTGTTCTCAAATTTCAAACGTCGCTTAAAACTACAACGTAATAGATTCTAGTAACAATCAACGATTAAAACTACAAGCTTAGAGTTAAGAAGAAGAAGACAAAGCAAGAGTTTGACGTACCTTGAGACGTGAAAGACGAAAAGTGATGTTTGGGAGAATTTGAGAAAGAAGAAAAACTGGAAAGCAAGTTAGTGTCGGATGAAAGGGGTGAGAAAGGGGAATAGTATATACAATTGCGTAGAGTTTGGTTTGGCAATGAGAAATGAGAATGAATGAGTAGTGTTGTGTCGTTGTGTGATAGGAAGTACAGCGGTGAGGAAGCGGTGAAGACGTAGTATTTGATGGAGGAGAAGACGCATCTGAATGCTTCGCGATGTTTCGCTGGTGAGGAGCGAGAAGCTCCTAGACTTTTCCATTCTGTTCTAGTTTTTTCGCCTTCTTTTTCCAACAAAATTCAAAATGATTGCTTCTCCTTTTTTTTCCTTTTTTCTTTTTTTTTCCACCGCCAATGTTCGTTACCCCTGGCAACTACGCCATACCTATTTTTGTTTCCATTCTAATATTGAAAATATTTGGAAAAAATGTTTAAAATTTGTAGATTTTTTTTGTGTGTATAATAGCAATAATTAGATTTAGGTTTAATTATTTATTTAGTTCTTATAATTATAAAAAAAAATTTAAAATTTTTATACTTAAAAATATCTTTTTTTAGACCTTACGCATATTATTTTTAATTGTTTTAATCTCTATATTATTTTAATTTTTTTAGTTTTTACAACAAAGATTAAAAAAGATTGAAAATAATATATATAAAAATTAAAAGAGAATGTTTTTAAATATAAGGACTAAAAAAAAGGTTTTGTAACTATAAGGACAAAATAAATAATTAGACCTAAAATTTAAATTTAAAAGCTCATGCAAATTATCCAAACTTTATACCATGATGAATCATATTTTTGATACAACTATTTAAGTTTAGGTTTGGATAATAATTTTTAACTATAATAAAGAGGATAATTTTTTTTGGTTTTTATTTTTTATTAGACTATTATACTTTTATTTATTTTTTAAATTATTTACTATTTTACCTTTTAATTACTCTTTAAATTATCTATTACACTCTTTTTTATTTTATAAACCTAATTTTAATAAATAACAAAATTATTTTAAAATATTTATATTTGAATATCTTTACTTAAAAAGTGAATTGTGACATAATAAAAGCTATTTTGGATATTAAATATGGTAAAATAGGAAAACCGTAAGCAATTTTGCCCGATCATAATTATTTAACAGAAAAAATTATTGTCTATTTGAATTTCCTGTCTACATCTTGACATGACAATTGCCTGAGATGTGAATCACTAATAATATTCCAAACACACATTGAATCCACGTTCATAGCAAGAATAAAAATTAATTTCAGATTCTTTTTTTTTTTATATTGATTAATTTCAGATTCTTGATTATTTGTGTCTATCCACATTGATATAATAAATGCTATTTAAGTAATATTAATTAAAATTAATTTAATTTTTTTTATTTTTGACTTAATTACACTTTTAGTCTCTCAAGTATTTCAATTGTATGATTTTGGTCCCTCAAATTCTAATTACACAAATTGAGTCTTTCAAGTATCGTAATTGTGCGATTTTGATCTTTTTGTCTATTTTTCATTAAATATTTAACGGAGACATAGCAGATGATGTAGCCATGATAAATGATATGACAGTTGGCGTAGATTTTGATGCGTCAATGATGTGGCATAATGATGTAGCATGCCAAAAAGAAAAACAAAATTATTAAATTGGCCTTAGTGAGATTTAAATTCCCCCACCTTAAGTTCCAATAATGACCTTTAACCACTAAACTAGTAAGTTTCTTTTGTGTAACAATGAAATATATAATATATGTAAATTAAATACAGGCCAAAGTTGTACATATATTTATTATTACTGGATAAACAAATTTGTACATATTATTATTATTAAATTAATACAAATATTATTATTAATAATATTTTATATATTAGTATGTTAATAGATAAATTAATAA
Organism: Spatholobus suberectus; assembly: GCA_004329165.1. Lineage (NCBI taxonomy): Eukaryota > Viridiplantae > Streptophyta > Magnoliopsida > Fabales > Fabaceae > Spatholobus > Spatholobus suberectus. Next base: position 19,818,173 of record CM014734.1, read on the forward strand.
TTTAATAAAAATAAAATATTTAAAATTTAATATAAATAGTGAAGAAATATATTAATAAAATAATAATCTTAAAAAAATATATTAATATTATTAATATTTTTATGTAGAAGTATAAATTAATATTAATAATATTATTAAAAAATATTATTAATATGAATGTTGAGACGATTGAGATCTATGATGATGTTGATCATCTTATTTGCATATTTTAATCATTAAAATTTATATTTATATCATATATTTTAAATTAAACTAATAATTTACATCAAATATTCATATAATTATATATAATAATATTAATAATATTATTATTAGTATTAATTTATTAATAGCACTATTAATACTAATAATATATATAATAAATATAAATTTGTTTATTTAGTTTTAGTAAATATATGTGTAATTTTGGTCTCTATTTAAGTTATATATATTATATTTTACATTTATATGTCAAAGAATTTCATTAGTTTAGTGGTTAAAGGTTGGTATTGAAGTCTAAGGTGAGAGGTTCAAATTTTACTATTGTCATTTTGATTACTTTGTCTTTCATTTTTGCATACCACATCATTGACACGTCAAAACTTACGTCATTGTCATGTCAATTGCCGCGTCATTCACCAGGGTCACATTATCAGCCATGTCATCCATTAATGTCGTGTTAACAAAATCCGTTAAATATTTAACAAAAAAAAAACTAACAGAAGAGAGACTCATTTAGGAACTTTACAATTTAAAAGTCACACTCAATTCAATTATATGAATCGAATTTCTAAACTAATATAAAGAAGTAAAACTATTCCAAAGTTTATTTTATTCATTTATAAGATTTGGATTAGAGATTTTATTTAAGAAAATCAAACTCTTACATTTGACAACTATTAATAAATATATCATTTATTCTTATAAATAAAACAACGTTATTAAAAAAAATAGTAAAAGACGAAAAATAATAATAACTTAACATTATGAAAATAAAAAGTTAAAATGAAAAATATTCCAAAATAACAGTAAAAAAATTATTATATTATAAAATAGAAAACTAATAAAATAATATTATAAAGTTGTGAAACACTAAATAACTAATCTTTAACAAATAACAGAAAAGTAATAGTATTCAAAAATCAAAATAATAGTAAAATTAAAAATAACAATAAAAAATTGGACATTATACTAAAATAATATTAGAAAATTAAGGAATGATAATAATAAAAAAATACAAAAAACTATAATAGTGCAAATAACTTTATAGTTCAGATAACATTTTATCCTTAGTTCTAACATTATTCATCTTTTTGCTATTTTTTTATACATATACAATTTTAAAATTATGGGCACATATTTGAAAATTACACTTTTGGGACTTAAGTTTAGACACTTCATTTGCATGATTTATAGTGTGTTTAGAAACACATCTTGAACGCAATTCCAGTTAATTTTTCACGTCAAAAACACAAAAAAACGCAGAAGCTACTCTTTGTAGCTTTTGCCTTGATATGGATCCAATGTTGATAAACGTGTTTTCAAACATGCAGTTAATGGAGATTTACCTTGTCAAACATTTTTCCAAAGTAAGGTATTGTTTTGTCTGAGGTTTTAGTTTTCAGCATGACCTTCACGTGCTTCTCAATTTTTTGGAACTTTTGTTGATTTTTATCGAGAAAACTATTTATATGTTTAAAAATTAGACATTTATAGCTTCACTTTGATATGTGGTTTGACTATAAGTAAAATTCATTTGACTATATAAATGTGCAAAGAAAAAGAATGTTCATCAATTCAGGGGATGAAAAATTTTTGTCCTATTCCCATGTCTCATTCCTTGTCCCCCCCTAATCAGAAATTAATATATCAATTAGCGAGTCTACATCAATATTCCATTAGTTTTAACAGAGAATTAACATAGTTATGGGTCCATCCATATCCATTCCACATTTTGTTTCTTCTTCTCCCTAGCAAGTCACAACTCTCATTCCTTTCTTCTATATTGGTGACTTATGTGAATTGACGACGGTCGAAATGACTCCAACAACAACTAGAAAAGGAAGTGATAGAGGGAGCGACGAAGGAAGGTTGGAGATGTTGAGGTTGGTTTATGAAAATTTGAGAAAGAAGAAAACCTCAAAAGCAAGTTAGTATCGAATGAAAGGGTTGAGAAAGGAGAAAAGTAAATACAATTGCATAGAGTCTGATTTGGCAATGAGAATGTGTAACATCCTTTCTTTTACTAGTTTTCTTTTTACGAAGGAATATAAAAAATTAGTATTTTAATAATTATTAGTATGTTAGATATTATTTTTTTATTTGTGTTTGCAATTATTAAAGGATTTTTTTTTTATATAAAACAAAATGTGAAAGAAGATTTGATTTACCTGGTTCTAAGAAAATTCATAAACTTAAATAATTTTATTTGTGACATAAAATAATTTTTTGCTTGTATCATTATTATGAATGCTATAATAATAATAAAAAAAAAAATTTCTCTTAATATTTGAAATTGTAGGGACTTAAAACAGACAATTTAATCTGTTTCAAATATCCTTTCATTTTCAAGAAATGGAATTTTTATGACCTAACCTTTTTTATTTACATCGAAAAAATTTAAACCATTAAGTGTGATTCTCAATATCCTTCAAATCGAAAAATTATTTTTATATATGGCTGGACTCTAATTTATTGGATACTAGTTAATAATTTTAAAGTTACTATACTATATTTTTAGTATACACTAATTTATTATATTTTAATTTGTTGTACTTAATTTGAATATTTAATCTTTTTTTTAACATATAGTTCTCTGACTCACTCTGTACCCATTTGTTTGGTCTACTAAGTCTTCATATTAGCATCCTTTAACCCCCCACACTTATAAGGAGTGCTAGTAATATACTTTTTAACACATTTTTTTAACACACGCTTTGTCATTGGTCAAAATTTATTAAAAACTACAAAATCAAGAAAGAAACTCGTTAAATGAGAAGTGAGACCCACAAAAATTTGTAATTTTCAATAAATTTCAGTCAATAATAAAGAGGGTTAAAAAAAGTGTGTTAGAGAGTGTATTGCTAGCATTTATCCTACACTTATTTACTCATTGCTCCCAAAATTTAAGCCCAACGAGTCCAACATTTGGTGAAGCCCAAAATGAACCCCAAAACTTAGGGATAACAAAATGAGCCAACTCAGCCCATTTTAGCCTGTCCTACCATTAGCCTACCAAAAACAACTAGGGTTAGACTAGCCCACTTTTAAAATATGGGTTAAAAATTGTAGTTCGCCCCATTCAAGGGTGGGTTAACAGGCTAGCGAACTAGTAAGCACAAAATAGAAAAAGAAAAAAAGGAAAAATTAAAATTAAAAAAATTATAAAAGCAAAAGAAACGATTAAAAAGAATTATCTCCTAACTTGAAATATTGGATCCTAAACACAACACCACCTTTGTATCAAAATGAAATGAAAATTTAAAATCTTACACTATTTATTTTTGTTCTTTACTTAAATGAAAAAATTAAAAAATTATTGGCTCAATGAGTCACCCGCCTTACTAGACAGACCAAAATGGAATGACATATTAATAATGTTGTCCCAATTCGCCTAAAGTGAGTTAAAGCCCAACGGGCCAAACCCATTTTTCTATTCATACCAACACCTAACACCTGACCGAGTGTGAGTGTAAGTGTGCCATGAATTGAGAAAAAGGAGAGAAGGTGGCATCGTACCCTTGGGGCAACGCCTTTTTACACAGGAAGAGAAGGGCACCATTTTCTTTCTCTCTTACTTTCTAGCATGGTTCCTCCTAAATTTTTCCCTCCTCTCACCCACTCACCCTTTCAACTTTATATTTTTCCAAAATCGAAACCCTCGTCTGCTATTGTTCCCACAAAACTAGGTGCATGTTGGTGCAGTCATGTTTGGCACAGAAGAAGCTTGATCCTCATATCTTTTAAAATTGAGTGTAGTCATGCTAGCTTGCACATTAGTGATGAATCTTCAATTCAAGAAGATTCATTGAACTAATTTAGGAAATTAAATATCAAAAATAATAAGAAAAACTCACAAAGAATAAATATTTTTGTAAATATTAGCATTTTTTAATAAAAAAATACATTTATTGTAAATACTTATCATTTTTCTTGAATAATTTCAAGAAATAAGGAATTTTCTTTTCCATAGCCTTGTGATAGAAGCAGCGCCTCGCAATGAGCTCCCCATGATGGATGACAATTGGCGCATAACTGTCTGTAATTGTTACAACCATTGTAATCGTTTTAAGTTACTTGGATGCGGAGCCATGCATTCATTGCTAAGTGATGGACATCCAACTGCAACTCCTTATGATTATCTGATATCATGGGGTGATATCTCACAACTTGCAACTTATAAGTGTTTTTAGCCATTTTTAGGAGACTTATTTTGGTTTTCTAGATTTTGAGTGAATTCTCTCAATTCCTTAGAGCTTTTACGAGTTGTGCAAAGTGTCCATTAAATCATTGGAGTCTTTTGTAAGCTTAATGAGAGATTAAGCTAGAGTTTAGAAAATTTTCAATGGGGATTCACTTTAAAGATTCAATTAAAGCATCCAAGGCTACTTCTTTGTCTTATTCTCATGTTAAGTGTTTATTTTTCGTTTGTTTATGTTGCAACAATAGTGACATTATTCTGAACTTCTATCTTGCTTATTTGAATCTCATTTTACATTTTTTTTATATCAATTTCATGTTTTTTATGCTTAATGCTTTTGGGAAGATGGAAATCATTCAATTGAACCTAACTTTGGGTTAAATCAAGAAAGAGCTTTTGAGTTAGAGATTTGAAAATTGTGTCATATAATGTACATATGCTTTAGGAATTGAGGAATGTATGTTGTGTGCATTTGCTGCAAACCCTAAGCATAATGCACAAGTGCTAAGTAAGTGTTGTAATGACCCACTGCCGCTACATGGTCAACTAACAACTAATGCAACGCTGAAGATTTATTTCTAAACGAAAACTCTTAATTAATTTATTTATGAAAAAGAGTGTGAATTTTTTTTTGGGCGAGACATACAATGTTCATTCCTTTCAAAAACTCCGACATATAAAGCATAAAATGATCGTCCAACATACTAAAATTACCCATGCATACATCACAAAACATCAAGTGTAAATGGTTGTGTCTTATGACACTTACAGATCAACATCATCATCAAGGCATCTTAAAAGATAATGTGTGTGCACATACATCAGTGTACCTATCAACAAAAAGAGTACATCACAAAAGGGAGGGGGAATACATTCACGCACATCCTAGGCTAGTCATACCACTAAACACTACATCTAAGAATGAGGAATGACAGGTGGCTCCTCAACTCTAGTAGCTCTTCGGTAGGGATGAGGTCCCTAAGCAAACAAGCAACGATACTGCTCAGCTCTCATACGAGGTCAGGCGACAGGAACAATTTCCTTCCACATCTCCCGAATGGGTAACCAAAATTCTAGCAATGTATATATGATCACAGAAAACACAGCAATCCCCATAGGAGCATAGGAAAGTGTAAGCTCTCCCCTATAGTAAACACTCTGAAGCTTGCAGTCAATCCTCCAAGCTTCATCGTCTCCCACGGCGGTCTCATGAAAGTCAATGCAATAGGAGCCCATATGAACGTCATTGCAAATCATTGGCAACCATCTCAACTCTCTGGGTCATCTCAGCATCTGCTCCCATGAACACAACGTTCAAGATCATCATAGACACAAACCACACATGCAAACAGAGCAAGGGTAAGCTTATGATAAATGTAAATATAGAGTTTTAACTACTACAACAATTATTTTCAAAAAGGAGAGAATGTTGATATAAAAAAATATTACAACATTTTTAGATAAACATATATAGACATTATACAACATAATTCATAAAATTTATGTAGACACTACTCCATGGAGACTTTTACAACAACTTGAGCAATCATCATGGAAACATCCCTTAACATAGCACCTAAGCCACGAGAATCACACGAATTCCTTCGGGGCACAACTATTGGGGAAGCCCATGAACTAATCTTGCAAAAGTCGATAGTGGTTTCGTCAGGATAGATGTACGTGGGTAGTGGCTCACCATGACACAAGGTTCGTGATAACCTTGACCTCAATGTGGGATTCGCCCGTCCACCTATCCTCAAGGTCCATCGACAGCTACCCCACTCATTCTTCCAGTACTAAGTTGAGAGCTATACACCGACTTCCAACTTACGCGCCTACTCGTGACATCGTCCAAATAGGACCTATGCATATACATACATATCATCAACAATAACGAAAAACATCAACTCAACATACTCCCTATTTTTCACAACCACTTCTCATTATCCATTAATTAATAGATAACGTGTGTTATTAAATTTTATGAACTTGGGCTTTAGAGTTATGATTTTCAATCTTTTATGTTTTATTAATCTTATCTAACAACTTAATAACTAATATTGTCAATAATAGTGATGCGCCCAAAACACCTTAAGGGCAAGTGTACCCTATCGTAGTAGTAACAATGGACTTGAGTCTAGATATCGTACCCAAAGAACTGATATAGAGTACCTCTCAGAGAAATTCCTATGTACGTTGTCTGGGTCATTCATGTTTTATAGGTGGAGTTCAAAGAATTAAAATGCAAGGAGTTGTAAAAAGAATAATTAAAATTAAATTGGATTTCAATGAGTTAAGAACCTATGAATATGGGTTCACCTATGCCTTCAATTTCCTTCCCCCAAGTTAAAATGTAATTTTATTTTCAAGTTCAATTGCCAATATCCCTCTTCCGAGTTCTTTCACAACCATTGGTCATGGGTTGTAAAAACTCTTTCCTGCATTAAACACCTGGTTGGTCACACAATGGTTTAATCTAGGAAATGATTAGGAACAAAGAGGGTAAACAAATTTGATTAAGAGCTTAGTTCGCAGTTTGATCATGCAATGTCCCAAACCCAATTACTTTAAAGGTCTACTAATTAATTACGATACGATTGTCGATTAATTAACTAATTAAAGACATGCAAAGAGTGATTAATTCGAAATAATATAATGAAGAACACCAAGGCAATTCAATTGAAAGAAAAATGGGAATAAAATTAACAATCAAAATAGGGTTCCAGTTATGTCAAGCATGGCTACACCACAATCCTAGCATAGAGATTAGTTCTCCATAGCAATAGAGAAGCAACTCATTATAATATATATCATTAGAAACTGAAGGTAAACCTTAATAAAAAGATTGGCCTTCAGCCTCTGTCCATTAGGATGCAGGGAGAATCCTCTAAAGTTCTAGGAGAGTCCTTTCTCCATCTAAATCCAAGAGAGAAAGTAGAATAAAGATGAGATAAGCCCTGTCTTAGGTTTGCTCTTTGCTATTTGTAATGTATCTCCATAATTTCAGAGAATAAGGCTTAACTTGATCTGTATCCACAACCCAGGCCCATTGAGAATTAAAATAAAATTAGAATTTGGACATCGGACCTGCTCGACGTGGTTAGAAATCCGCTTGGCAATTTTTTGAAAAAAAAATCTACTCTGTTTTAGCGTCAGGCATGTTGACTCGCCGAGTGGGTGCCACTAAAGCAATGTCCACCAGGCGACCTACCAAGCCTGTCAGGCAGATATGATTTTGTGCACTCCGTTTTGCGCTTCTAATCTCTTTTTTCGTCCGTTCTTGTGCTTGTGGGCCTCTTTTGCAATCCTCACTTTGGTTCTTGGTTTTTTTTAAGTCCTTTTTGACTAGTATAATATCCCTTTATGTCTTATGCCTGTGGACTGTATTTCTTTCTCTGCACATCTAACTTCCCTTTACAAAATTCAACAAAATTAAGGTAATTCCTATAATTTTAAATAGAAAGCTTAGAAACATACATCACATGAAATCCTTTATTAATAGTTTATTTTCGCACAAATTTCCTATGAGCTAATGCAAAAATCATATGAACTTACTTTATAAATCTACATAAAATGTATATTTATCAAATAGGGAAACTAAAAGGGATTTTATTTGAAACAGTTTATATTTTATATATAGTGAATTATACTTATTAGAATAGAGGAAAACTCATAAAAATTCTCTAACTCATTAAAAACTGTAATTTTATATGAAACAAAGGATTATTCTCTATCGAAAATAATTTTGTTAAAGTGAAAAGTAACTTTTTTCTTTTGTTTTTTTTTTTTCCTTGATTCTATTTTTCTTATAAAATTAACGTTATAAATGTACATTTTTCTCAAAATTAGTAAAATTATAATTAAATGGCTAAAATTATTTCTCAGTTTAATTTAATTAAAAGCATTATATTATTACTTTTAAAACACAAAATTATTTAAAAAAAAAATCTCTAATTTACATATCCTTTAAAAAATAATGGCTACATATTTATTTTTATTATGCATCACATAGTTATACCAATCAAGAGGCCTACGTAAGTCTTCATGAAAAAAAAAAGGAAGCATAGTTACTAACTTAGGAGTTTTAAGTAATAAGTGATCTTACTGGACTACAGTAAGATATATATATATATATATATATATATATATATAACATGAAAAAAAAAAACAAATTTGTAATATATGTTCAGGCAGCTCACTGATCCATATAACATCAAGTAAAAAAAGATTAAACAAAAATTTCTATAAACACCAAATCACCCCATCAACTCAAATAACCACATATAGCATAATAAAATCAAGTAAGATCATACTTTTATCATACTACGCAACAGTTACTGTAACATCCCGGGCACTAACGAAAGCGGGGAGTGATCGCCAGTGCAAAAGAGATGAGACATGAACAAGGAGTGGCTCCTAGTAGGCTTCCAGTGAGAAGAGCACATGAATGAATCAAATATACACCGAAATGAAAAGGATCCAAAGGCTATGCAGGTACAGGACTGTACAATTGAGGATAGCTTAAAGGAATTAATAAGTGCTACTTATACCAACAAGATGCATTTACTTTTCAGTAGCTTATCAATTAAGAACTCCACGATTAAGCGTGCTTAACTTTGAGCAATTCTATGATGGGTGACCTCCTAGGAAGTTTCCCAAGAAGTGTGTGAGTGAGGACAAAGCATGTTGAAAAGTCTTGTGTTGGTTTGTGGGGACACTTTTCGATCCTAAAAGCTGTCAGGGATTACAAAGTAGTATCAGAGCAAGGCCTCTCTCCCAGTACGGTGTGGTTTGAGGACGAACCAAAAGGAAACTGGTGGACATGTAACATCTCAGATACTAACAAGGGCGGGGAGTGATCGTCAGTACAAAAAAAATGAGGCACGGACAAGAAGCGACTCCTGACAGGCTTCCAGCTGGAGAAACATATGAATGGATCGAATACACATCGAAATGAGAGGGATCCAGAGGCTATGTAGGTACAGGAATGTACAGTTGAAGATAGCTTAAAGGAATTAATAAGTATTACCTATACCAACAAGATGCATATACTTTTCAATAGCCTATTAATTAAGAACTCCACAATTAAGCGTGCTTAACTTTGAGCAATTCTGGGATGGGTGACCTCCTAGGAAGTTTCCCAAGAAATGTGTGAGTGAGGACAAAGTATGCTAAAAAGTCTTGTGTTGGTTTGTAGGAATAGTCTTCGATCCTGAAAGCAGCTAGACGTTACAGCCACCATAGTCCATTGTATCTTTTTTTTTTTTTTATAGTTGACATCAAGAAAATAAAGCATAGCAACAAGATCTTTGTGAAAGATGAGCAACCCTCCAACCACATTTCAACTATAGCAAGCTTTTTAAATCCAATCAGTAACCAACATATATATAAAATCCCATAACTATTCCTATTCATGAACATATATTAGAGTTTAGAAGAAAATATAAAAGATATAAGCTCCCTTACTTGTAGTCCTATTTGTGTACAAAGGTGCTCTAATGGAAGAATAAATAAACACAAAATGAAGGAGATTTGCTCCAATCTCCACAGCTAGCTCAAGCTTAGCAAAAGGAGAACTTTGAATTTTTTTTCTCTACTCACTCAACTCCCACAGTTCTCTCCAGCATGAAGGTAAGAGATATTTTGAATTTTTTTCTTTGAATTGGTATTTAAAATGGCAACCTACGGTGGGTTCTTTTTATTTAACAGGTATCAGAGTTCCCTTTTTTTTTTCTACGTTAGTTACTTAAAAAAAATGTCCATGGTTTTAAACTAACGTACAATTTTAGGGCTCATTGTGTTAATGGATTTTTGGGTAAGATTTTCCTTAATTGGTGGTTAAAAGGGGAACTTGGGTTGGACGGATGGCAAAAGCCAAAAATGGGGGGTTTTGCTTTTTAATTGTTGGCTTAAAATGGTTAAGGTAGTTTACTACAAATGGGAGATAAGGTTTAACCAATATTGGTAAATTAAAAGGTAATTTACCTTGAAACATTTACTAATTATCTTGGAAAAATATGTTAATGACACGTTAGGATTGGTTCAGGATAAATCTTTGATCGCTTGTTTCTTTACATAGTGTAATTTTATGCTGACAGTGTACAATTAAATTTCTAGTTTAATTAGAACATCATCGAAATTTGTCACATAAAATCTTACAAAGTGTTTTAATCAATTTTTCTCAATTAAACTAAATTAAAATTTTCTTTAATAATTAATTTCAATCACTTTTTAAATCACACGTTAAGAAAACATGGTGTTACAAAGTGCGCCTAAGGAATCAAGGTGCTTGCTCTGACAGCTAAGACATGTTGCTAAGGAATTAGGATGAGGTTCTAAGGAAAGTTGAACATTGAACAATTGCACATGTTGCTAAGGAATTAGGATGAGGTTCTAAGGAAAGTTGAACATTGAACAATTGCATGCAATTGAGGTTTGAAAGGGTAGGGATAGGAGGTAGGAATAATGTCGCATATGTTACTTGTCGTTTGTGTAAGAGTCTTTTGTCTTAAGTCTTTTTGTGTCAATTTGGTGGAATCTAAAGTCTAACTTAGATCCAAACTAATCCCCAACTAATAACTAGCTGCAATAGCCTAACCTTTAATCCTTTTGACTAATACCAAATATAAGTAAGCAGTGCTTATTATAGTCTTTGTGGGACGATATATTTACTTACACTTTATTACTTGTCAACCAATACACTTGTTGAAATAAGATTGTGATAATCCACTTTATATATTCATTCATAAGTGTCACACTATCCATTACACATTCTTTCATTATCACAAATTGACCTTCGTAGTATACGAATCTTGATGATCAACTAGAGTTCCTTGATAATTTTGACTGGGTCGTAAATTGGTAAAGTTCGAGCTCTTAATCACATTACTTCGTATTTGGAATGCTTTTCACGGAGATGAGCTTACATACATACATTCAGACAATTACAATTGATTAATGCTTTTGGAATGATGTAATGTTGCGATTTTGACTAAATTAATTGCTTACGTGACTTGATTTGCAACATAGGCCCCTGTGTGTTATTACCACTTGATGCTTAACTGTAGTGGCTTACTACCCTGTCTTTCTTTTCATTTGCTAGGTGTTTTTTGTTTGTTTCCCCTACCCCTAGATTGCGAGTCCTTCTATCCTTATGAATATTGAGTTTTTTTTTTTCATGAAGAGGGAAAATGAGAGATATCCCTTTCCACTTTCACCAAGACTTATCGAGGTGATACTTCTTATTTGTTTTAGCCTCCATATGCCAAGTAGATGCAACCAAATGGTAGATTCAAGGGTTACCTCCCTATCAATTTTGGCATCATCATTAAGACTATGAGCAAACCACCATACCAAGTCTTTCAATTATCGTCACTAAAAAAAAGCTAAACAAATCTCTAATGCATAGCCCGAGTCTGACAATTACAATGCCAAGTTAACTACTTGGAAGAGTCATCTTCTTAACAAGCCTGGACGGACAACTTTGGCTAATGCAGTTCTTGCCTCTTTACCTTTATATGGCATGCAAATTTAATGGTATCCCCAATATAGTTGTGATTATGTTGACAAAGCCATTAGTGATTTTATTTGGAGAGTCCCTAATGACAATGATATGCACATGGTTAACTGGAAATCTATTACCAAACCATGGCAGCATGGTGCCATAGAATCCATATAGCTAAGACCTATAATACTACACTTTTGGGGAAACTTATATGGGATTTGGTACATCCATCTAATCAGTTATGGGCCTCGGTGATCATTAAAAAATATATGTAGGAGGGCAACTTATTCACTACCAAGAAAAGGAAAGGTTCCACAACTTGAAATTTTATCATCAAAGCGCTTGAAAAACTAGAAGATGGTTTCATAATGAATATTAGAGAGGGGAATTTAGATTTCGAGTTTGATTCCTGTGCTTTGAAAGAGCCAATCACTAAGCTGATCCCTTGGGGTGGACATCCATGACATTGGTTGCAAGGTGGAGGATGTTTGGGGTATGGGGGGTTGGAATTTGGGCATGACATTAGCTAGTTTGCATGCAGATACAATGGGAGTTCAGTTTCCCATGCCATAATCGTCTCTTGCCTTTTTGTTTTTCTTTTATTATCTCTTGTAACAAAAAAAATCATTTCAATAAAAAAGATGTGTGTTGATTTTAATAATTTATTTTTTAATTTTAAGTTGAATTCTTATCTCTTTAATCTGCTCTTACATAGTGTAATAAATAATTTATCATTAATAATAAAAGCATCCACTATTCATCTTAATATATTTTTATTTGTAAAGTTTATTTAACTTTAAAACTACTGGAACTTCCTAGTCATATTAACATTTTAAAGAATTGGCGTGCCAAAAATTACTATCGTACGATTTTATTTTATTTTATCTCTTTGATAATAATCATTTTGCTAGCATGTATCACCTAGTAAATGACAAATTTTCTTCATATAACTTCTCAAACTCAGCATCTAGGGATAGCAGAAAGCTCGCGAAAAACCTTTATCACGTGACTTTTTGGGGCCCCTTTAATATAAATGCTTGGACAAACAAACAATCAATTTAAGACCCGTAACACAGCCCACCACATCTGCTTGTATCTGTCTACTTTACAGTATAATTTCATCAAAATCTTAACCTTGACTCTTTAAGTTGCCCCACTCGAAATTATGTCATTTGTTTCTCCAATTGATTCAAGCATTTTAATTCATGCTTTGATTAATTTATTTTATATTTTTAAAACCAATTAAATTGCAGTAGAGACCATTTTATTAAGATATACTTTACATAAAAAAATAAAACCAAACATGCACCAAAAGTTATATGAAGTTGTTACAATACAAAGGGAAAAATGCAAGAATATAGGATAAAGAGGAAAAAAAAAAAAAGGTGCTCGTTCTCCAAGTTTTGAAAAGTAGGCTTTAATTTACTTTGTAATAAAGGTTAGTTGTAACGTCAGCTTAGCTTACAAATAGGAGGACATTTGTTTGTAATTTATGTTACAAGAGTTTCTTTATTTTTTAAAAAATTTTCTCGACTCTTAAACAAAATTTCTTTATGGAATTTCCACAAATCAGCAGGATCAATTTTTAAAAAGAACTATATATTTAAAATTTATAATAAATAAATATTTTTTAATATATAAATTACATTATAATTAGAGTTTATAATAAATAAATATGTTTGATTATATAAATTAATTTTAAATTTATAATAAATAATTTAAATTATAATATAATATTATTTTTAATTATTAACAATTTAAAAAACTATTCAAATTCAATTTAGAAATAAAAATGAAAGAAAAAAGCTTAAGATAATTAAAAAGAAATTTTTACCTAAACATGAGATAGTGTGTAAAGTGAACTTCTAGACAAAAAGAGAAAAAATGTTGAGTGTGCCTTATAGAGATAGTGAGGAGAGTGGAATGAGCAATTGTGAATTCTAATTTATAATATTTATAGTATAGGAACAATTTACGAGTTTAAGTTATTTTATTTTAATATTTTTTAAAAATAGTTATTTTATAATTAATTATTTGTTTTCAAACAAGCAATTATTTTATCACCTTTTTTTTAAAAAAAAGTCATTGGGCTTTTCCGCCCAGCAATTTATTCCCTCTCAAAAAAAAAAGTGATTGTGCCGTCACTTCGCCACGTGTCTCGTTTCAATTGGACAGGTCATTTACCCACCACAACTCTTCACATGCTATCTTCCCCTTCTTGGGCTCACTCACTATAGCTAACACAACCTATTTTCTGAAAAAAGTTTCAAAGGGCCCAGCCTCGGATCCGAAGCAAGTTGCTTCGGTCCGCCGAAGCTTACCTTGGGGCCGAGCCTGAGTGTTGTTCCTGTGTTCGTTGAAAATTTCGCACTATTTCGATCACTTTATCCGTGTGAGCTGAGAGAGTCCTATTTTCTTCTTCTTCCACCGCTTCAAACCCTAACGCTGGCTTCCTCAACACTCTCGGGGGATCAGTTTTGAGCTTCAATGGAGCCTTCTCAATGTCACTGTGAGTTCACGGGCTATCTTTCTATCTCTGAAAACCCTAGCTTCTCTATCTAGGAACCCTTTGTTGGCGGAAAATAAAAGAAAAAGAAAAAGAAAAGCAAATCTATGCTTGCGTCTCTGGCGTTTCGCGTTGGGCGCGATTTCGCAAGCTCGTGCAGTCGTTTTGTGTCATTTGGTCAATTTGAATGCCGATTGCGAGCTCGAATTGTGCCGAGTTTCCGATCTTTTGCGTTTCGGTCGTAATTTTGAGATTTTCGAGTGATTTTCGGCTTTGAGATGAGCTCAGGTGATGGGAAAGTAGGGGAAATGGAATAGTAATTGAGTGTTGTGTGTTTAGCTCCCTCTCATTTCTTTAGGAAGGGAATATATTTCAGCTTGGGTAAATTGTGCGAATTTGATTTTAGATTATGGTTATTGGTTGCTTCAATTGTCTTCTTTCTGGTCTTAGGTTTCTGCTGTATTGGAAAAGGGAGTGTGAATTCTTGGCATACTACTATAACCTTACTTTCGGTGTAGGTCTACCTTCCCCTTTGAGTCTGTGGAAAATGAAGGGGGAAGGGTTCTTCTACTGACAATTTGAGTCACGTAAGTGATTTATGCAAGTAGATTATACTTGGTTAATTGTAGGATAGGTATTAAAAATTTGTTACTTCAGATTCTATCCCCATGGATGAAATATTAGTCTGGAACTGGAAGGTTTGATCAGAGATGATGGAATTTTGTGGTGAACCTCTTTTTTTTAGTAGTAGTTGAAGTGTATGTGTACATGCAGAACTAAAAGGGGGAAATTTTAAGACTCTGGATGCTTTGAAGTTTTTGGATAAGTTTACTCTTTGGGATGTTTACTGGTTATCATTCTGCAATTAATTGGAGTTTGCTTTTAATTTTGAGAAATAACTGGAAGTTGCTGTAAATGTGATGCATTTCTCAGATGTCTTGAGGATCTCAGGATGATGAGTTGTAGGATTAGTTAAAAACTAAGAGGTGTGAGTATGTCAAAACACAGATAGTAATATTGAATGCCATTACTAGAATCACATGCATTTGTAAATAGAAAAGATGAAGTTGCTTATGGGGAATGTGAAACAGAAGCTTGGTAGTGTGATTCTTATTCCCATTTCTGTGTACCTTTGGTTTTACCAACACATAAATCTGCAGGAAATATGTTTGAGGTTATGCATTTCTCTTTCATAAGTGTTTGTTTTCTTTCTTAAGATTCATCAAAATGGTTGACTTGGAAGTTGTTGCAGCCTGTTTAAATATTCTCCATTTTGATTCCTTGTGTGCACCGATCCTTCAATTGGCTTAAAATTTTGGATGGGAAGGTTAAGCATATTTTATATATTTATTTATTTGTGAGTGGTGGTGACACTTTTGTCCAGAAAGAAAAAAAATCCTCTTTATAAATAGGTACTTTTGGAGAAGGATCATTTCTGTTCAAACCTTTAGTAGTTTTTCAATACTCAGCTAGTATAATAGTACTCGTGTACGTAAGGAAGAAAATCCTGTAATATAAAAAATGTTTGGAAAAAAAACCATGGCTTAGGCTTTTAGAGCGTGTAACATGATCAATGATTCAATCTTGTGACACTGATACATCCGAGTATTATAACTTGGAAGTTGGAACTTCATTCCTTTCTTTTTCAAATTTTCTCTTCCTTTTTTCCCATCTTTTTCTACATTTAAGAAGGAACACTGAGAACCTTAATGTTGGATATATGACCTGACCTGATGAAACTTCTGTGCTTTGTCCTACAGTTTACCAAGGCATTTGATGCAGTTAACTTATGTGTTTTCGATCAATTATAAGCTTAATACTCCAAAAATTTGGTCTACAAACCAAAAAAAACTAGGGCTGCTTTTACCTAGGCAATTTTATTTGGCAACACCATGCTTATCACATAAAGTTTTCATTCTTGGAAGCCTATTCTTGCATCGTGAAAAATGTATTGTTTTGTGCGTGTGAATTGTTTGCAACTTTGCATTTCACTATTGTGCTCTAATCCTCAGTATTGTGTTATACTTGGTGCATTTGATTAATAGTGAGCAAGTATGGCATCTTGCATGGAATGTCAGTTATTGTTATTTTATCTTTGTCTTTTCACAATAATCTATTAGTAAATATACACCAAATGGATTTTTGCTTGCAGGCTAATTCTTTTTGTTAAATAATTTCCAGGATTAAATGATAGTAGCTAAGAGGTGTGTTTCTGGACAGCATAATATTTGGAGAAACATTTTCTCGATCTTCCTTGATTTACTACGCTTTCTTATAAATAGTTATCTGCTGAAAAATTGTGGGCTGGGTTATCTATGCCTGGAAACGAAGTAGGAGACAGGGTCCATAATTTTTTTGGTCAAGAGAACTTGTCCCAGGGCCAGTATCATTCACAGGCAGTTGACGGGAACTGGCCAGGGCTAAGCAACAATTTGTGGGCTGGTAGCCAGAGACCAACTGGTGCACCTTTTATTTCCAATTTGAAGAATTTTAATCTACAGCAATCAGGTAGAACAAGACATTATATACCTTTTTTTTTTCTTTTTTTTCAAATAGCTTCTTACTTATTTATCAATGGTATTTTCAAGAATTTTAATCTACAGCAATCAGGTAGAATTAGACGTTATATACCTTTTCTTTTTTTAATAGCTTCTTACTTGTATATCAATGATAATATATTCACTTGCATTTACACTTTTTTTTATAAATCTCTATTGGTTTAAGTTTAACATAGCTTATAACTTTGATTTTGAAGTTTAACTTTGTTATGTAGTCTTTTTTCCCCCAATTACTAATTGTATTTTCTTTTACTTGTACTAAGATTTTGAGCAGGGACACACAAGCACTCCACATTTGCGACATGGTTTGAACCTGGCACAATCAAATTTGAGGCCTGACTCTGGCAGAAATCAGCTCCCAAACCAACAGACAGTTGTAAATGGCTATATGCAGGGACCTCAGGTTTTTCAGTCTAGGCAAAATGAAGCAAACATTTTGGGATTGGATACAGAAACTGATTTGCATGGCATATCAAATCTGTCAAGAGGAATATCAGTACTAGAGTCACAACAAGGGACTGGTCTTGAACACTATAAGAAAAACTTGACTAGGACTGATGCATCTGAGTCTCCTGTCAATTATGATTTTTTTGGAAGTCAACAGCAAATGAGTGGTCGGCATTCAGGCATGCTTCAGTCTTTTTCTAGACAGCAGTCAGGGATGAATGACATGCAGCTTTTACAACAGCAAGCAATGCTCAACCAGATGCAAGAACTTCAAAGGCAGCAACAATTTCATCAACTAGAAGCTAGGCAACAAAGTTCTATAAATCCAGCTTCCTCCATTTCAAAACAGACAGTTGCAAGCCATTCTGCATCTCTTATTAATGGCATTCCCATCAATGAGGCATCTAACCTTTTGTGGCAGCAGCCTGAAGTTATGGCAACTAATGCAAATTGGCTCCAGCATGGTGCATCTCCAGTTATGCAAGGGTCCTCTAATGGACTTGTGTTATCTCCCGAACAACTGCGCCTGATGGGTTTGGTTCCTAATCAAGGAGACCAGTCTCTGTATGGGCTTCCAATTTCTGGCTCAAGAGGTACACCTAACCTGTATTCTCACATTCAAGCGGATAAGCCTGCAGTGTCTCAGGTTTCTATCCAAAATCAACATCAACATCAGTATTCTCGCATTCAAGGTGACAAGCCGACATTACCACACATATCAGCCAGTGGTCATTCATTTCCAGTTCATCAGTATGCTTCAATTTCAGATCAAACTAACACAAATGATGGAACTTCAGTTTCAAGACAGGATATTCAAGGAAAAAGTATGTTTGGTTCTCTTGCTCAAGGTATAAACAGTGGACTAAATATGGAGAACTTGCAGCAAGTGAATTCTGAGCAAAGAGATGTACCAATTGAAGATTTTAATGGGAGGCAAGAACTAGCTGGATCTTCTGACACTTCACAGGACAAGGTGGCAGGGCAGGTTCCTCCTTCACAGAATGTGGCTACCCTAGATCCAACAGAAGAGAAGATTTTATTTGGTTCAGATGACAGCCTTTGGGATGGATTTGGTTGGAATGCTGGTTTCAATATGCTGGACAGTACGGATAGTCTTGGTGGAGTTCCATCAGTTCAGAGTGGGAGTTGGAGTGCACTTATGCAGTCTGCTGTAGCTGAAACTTCTAGTAATGAAATGGGTATACAGGAAGAATGGAGCGGTCTAAGTTTCCGGAATACTGAACGTTCATCTGGAAGTGAGCGGCCTTCAACCATTGATAGCAGCAAACAGCAATCAGTTTGGGCTGACAATAACTTGCAATCAGCACCCAATATAAATTCAAGGCCTTTTCTTCGGCCGGATGATCTCAGCAGGCCCAATACCGCTGTAAACTATTCTGGTCTTCCTGGATTTCATCAATCAGGTGCTGATACTGCACAGGAACAGCAAGACAGGTTACAGACTGATTCTTCTCAAAGATCAATTCCACAGTTTTTAGAAAGAGGTAAATGGTTAGATTGCAGTCCTCAGCAAAAACCAATTGCAGAAGGGAGTCATGTTTATGGAAATGCTGCTAATACCTCAGGTTTAGAAGTAAATGAGAAGGTTATTTCAGGTTCTTGGACCCATCAGCAGACACTATCATCCCCTAATAGTAGGGGTGAGCCATTCAATAGATCTAATGGATGGAATGCTATCAAATCACCCACACCCAATAACAATTCTAATATGAAAATCCGTGAAAATGAAAACATGTTGCAGCCTCATCCTGATAAAGCTATGCAAGAGGATATGGGCCAGGTTCCTGCAATGTGGGAGCCTGATTCTGATACTAATTCATCTGTTGGGTTTGAACATGCAAAGTCACCAGGTAATATGCAGGTTTGTGGGGAGGATTCTGGTATGAATGGTATCGCTGCCATACCAAATTCAGGTGCTACATGGGTCAGCAGGCAAAGCAACCAGCAGCTCCCTCATGTTGATGTATGGAGACATACAGATTCTGTGGGGAGCTATAGAAGAAATGAAGGTGCAGGAAAATATAGGCATCATATGGAGAAGAATCCTTTAGTTTTGGAATCATTGAAGAATGAAAAGTCAGAAGGAGAGGCACATGATATGGAAAACTCTAACAAAAAGGATAAATCAGCAGATGGTCTTGTCTCTAATTCTTCTCATCATAGAACTGGTGGTTTGAGAGAAAATCCCAGTTCTGATGGTGATTTGCATAGTCCAAAGTTATCTGGGCAGGGAAACAGAAGACCTCCTGTAACTCGTAAATTTCAGTATCACCCAATGGGGGATGTTGGTGTTGACATAGAACCTTATGGAAACAAACATGTCATAAATTCACAGCCTATGCCCCATCAGCCCATTGGAGGGCTTAAAGGTCAGGACCAAAGCTATCCTGGGCAGTCAAAATTCAGTCATTCTGATGGGAATTATAATGAAACAGAGAAGGTAATTTTAGGACTTTACCCTTATTATGTAAGTGTGACTATATTGATCGCACAAAGTTTTCTCTATTTCTTACAGAATCAGAAGTTGTTAAATCCTTTGGAATTTGACATGGGAATGCATCTGCTTTTCAGGGTGACTCAAAAACCATAGATGATAATGCTTCAAAAAGCATGCTGCCTGGTCATATACCCAAAACATTGACTCCATTTGATAGAAGTGTTGGTAATTATGCCTTGAACAAGACTGCTTCACCCAGGTAGTTGAACATTGAAAATTTTCTTGCTTTTGTTTTGAGCTTACAAATTTAGTGTGTCATCAAGTGGTTGTTGCTTCTAAATTATTGTTCAGTGTTTTCTTATGGGAAGTGAACATGACATATGTTTGTTTTACTTTTTCATTTGCATACTTCTGGTCTAATTGGCACTGAAACCTGGTTTACTTATTTCTATTTTGTTTTCCTACAACTCTACTCTTCCATGATGTACATGTTGACCTTAGCTCAATTGTTTGCCTTGATTTGTTAAATTATTGTAGTCAAAATATTCTTGAGCTTCTTCATAAAGTGGATCAGTCAAGGGAGCATGGCATTGCAACAAACACAAGCACTTCTAACCGCCCTTTATCTTCCAGGGTGATGGATACTGAATCTTCTGATGGGTCTGTTGGACATCCTCAACGAAATCAAAGTTCTTTGTCTCAGGGCTTTGGTTTACAATTGGCTCCTCCTACTCAAAGGGTTCCTCTGGCATCTTCTCATGCTACACCACATGTTGCATCTGAGACAGGGGATAAGGGTCATGCTTGGTTGGCTGCTACTCAGACTTTTCCTTCTCGAGAGTCATCTCATGAGCTTAGAAATAACATTTCTGGTTCCTCAGGACAAATATTTGACAAAGCCTCACAGTACAGTGCACTGGGAAATATTCCACAGGCTTTCACTTCAGGCTTTCCTTTTTCAAGGATCCATACTCAAAACCAGAATGTGGCTAATCTTGGTGGACAAATAGTGAATACCCAATGTGATAATGCTACTTTTGTTGATCAGACTGCTTCCACTAATCAGGTAGATGAATATTGTGAAAGAGCTCAAACTAGTCAATCTGAATTGCAATCTGCTCGGGACATGTCCCAGATGGATGGTATGAATCAAATCCGTGCTGGAGATCCTCCCATGAAAATTTCGTCATTGGAGGCTGGCACAGCTCCTCATTCTTCAGTTACATCATCTCTACAGGGCACCCCTTCAAAAGTTCTACACAATGTGTGGACAAGTGTTTCTAGCAAGCAACATCCTAATGCTTTGAAGATTCCATCCCATCCCCAACGAATTAATATTTGTGAAACTACAACAGGATCACACAAGCCAGGTATTGAATATTCAGAAAAAGATGGTAACCTTTCTGGGCAGCGGGTATTGCCTGAGATTGTTGATGCTGTTGAAGAGACTGCAAGTGCTTCACATGTGAAATGTACACCTGATGCATCTCAATCAAGCCCAGCTGCTACCTCTAAAGATATTGAAGATTTTGGCCGGTCTTTAAGACCAAACAATTTTTTGCATCAGAATTTCTCTATGCTAAATCAAGTTCAGTCCGTGAAAAATATGGAGATTGATCCTAGCAATCGAGATGTCAAGAGATTCAAGGTTTCAGATAATGTGATGGACAAACAACAGGTAGATTCCAACCGTGGACAACAGTCACATGGATACAATAACATGGTCAAAGATGTGTTGGGTAATAGTTCTTCAGTGCCACCATCAGATCTGAACTTACTAAACTTTTCAACAAAGCCAGGTGACGCACGAGACACTAATGCATCTTCTCAGGAGGTGGTTGGATATGGTCAGAGAAATGCTCTTAATGTTGCTAATAATAACAAAGTAACTACTGTTAGAAGCGAGCATTCTGTGATAAATCCTCAGATGGCTCCATCATGGTTTGAGCAGTATGGAACTTTTAAAAATGGTAAGATGTTGCAAATGTACGATGTACGAACAATGACTCCTCAAAAAGTTATGGAGCAGCCTTTAATAAGGAATCAATCTGGTAGTCTGCATCTTGCTAATTCAATGGAGCAAGTTAATAGTCTCAGTGATGCTGGTCATGCTGGGCAAAATCCAATGCTTACTTCAGTTGCAAGTGAGCATCTGCCTTCTCAGTTATTGCTTCCTCCTGCAGTTGAACCTGATCTGTCTAGTATGCGACCAAAGAAGCGTAAAAGTTCCACATCTGAACTCATACCATGGCATAAAGAGCTGATTCAGGGTTCTGAAAGGCTTCAAGATATCAGGTGGTTGACAAAATTATGTGATTTTATAGCACATACTTGTTTTATATTAATTTACACAAAACAGCTTTTCAGTCCCAAGTTATCTGATGATTTTGATTATAGGTTCTTAACACACAGTAAGCTAATCTGTACACGCATTTAATGCACTTGTAATTTCTATAGCTATTGTTGATGACTAGAAGTTGGAAAAGATCCTGTCTCTTTCACCAGTTGCTAGATCTGTTTTCAATTTCTTAGAAAGTATTTTATGCCTTGTGTTTTTGCTATATAAATATATTTTAATCTTGATTTATATTTCTCAATTTGTTATGTCTTTTTTCCTTCTAAGATTGAGGTTCCTTATTATTTGGCAGTGTGGCAGAATTAGACTGGGCCCAAGCTGCAAATAGATTGATTGAGAAGGTTTGTTCATAATTAAATCAGTCTAAACCGAATATCTTAATTAATTCATTTCCTACTAGGAGTTCACCTTGCTCCATCCATATATGAATTTAGGTTGAGGATGATGCCGAGCTAGTTGAAGATTTGCCAACGATGAAGTCAAAAAGAAGACTTGTGTTAACAACACAGCTTATGCAGCAACTACTAAACCCCCCTCCAGCTGCAGTTCTCTCTGCAGATGTCAAGTTGCATCATGAAAGTGTGGTCTACTCTGTTGCTAGATTAGTGTTAGGAGATGCATGCAGTTCCGTCTCTTGGTCTGGAAATGACACGCCTATGTCCCCTGACAGCAAAAACCTGTAAGAATTTTTCCCCCTCTCATTTTTGAATGATCATTTGATGGTTTTGAATGTATGGTAAGGGTCATATCAAGTAAACACCCTTATAGTGACATGTAAGAAGAGGATGAAGAGCTAATTTTGATCATCCAATTTTACAGGGATGACCATTGTTAGAAGTTACTTCGAAGTTACACAATGACTTGAAAAAATTGCATGACTGTATGTTTCTGGATGTGTTTGGATAAACAACTTAGTTAAGCATTTATTTAATAGCTTATATCTATAAGCTTCACTATGAAGCATAATAAAATAAGCTAAAAAGAGCTTATAGAAAAGTTGTAAGTTACTTTTATAAGCTTAACCAAACACATGCATAAGTGCTTATATGATAAGCCCAAAAAAGCTCCCTAGAAACCCTTAATCTTGACCATATACATGCATGATTCTATAGTTTGGATTTGTTATATCTCACTTGTAATAATTAAATTTTTATTGGTATATTCTGTAGCCTGCCTGATAAGCTCAAAGCATCTGAGAAAATTGATCAGTACATTTTGAAAGTGGAAGACTTTGTTGGTAGAGCAAGGAAACTGGAAAATGATATATTGAGGTACTATCACAGTGTTTATTTTTCTCATGGCCTTGGCAAATACTATGGCTGGTCTGTATCACTGTTTGAGTAACAAATTTCATAATATGGCAAATTTCATACTTAGCAAAGATATGTTGCCTTTTCCTGTTCTGTGGTAATAAAAATTCATGGAACAAATTGGTTTGACAAGTTGAAATATGGAATATTTTCTGACCATATTACTTTATTTTTGCTCTGAAGAGTGAGTTCAATTGCTTGTGAAATAAAGATACAGAATTGGCTGACATAAGTGATTTTTCTGGAAAATTTATTTGGATATCCTATTTTACTTGTGTTAGTGTAGAAAGAATCAAGAAGTGTGTTTATGATGGTAGTAGAAGTTTTCAGCTTTTGATCTTTCTAACTTGTATCTCTTCTCATGCAAAATTGATGATTAAAAAGTCTAGGAGAAGCAAAATTATATCAATGAGTTCATAATGATAACTCAGACTGATTTGTTGTGAGGGAAGAGGATATTATGATGCTTGTTCTGATGGACTGCGAATTTACTCAAACTTTTGACATAGCAGTATGCCCGAGCCTTTTTCTGGTTTGCGTTAGTTTGCTATTACGAGGTAATGATGATATTTGCAATATCCCAAAGCTCATATACTGGGATGTGGAAACATTGGCCTTCTTTGTGTTCTCTCTTTTTCGTTGCCTACTACTGCTATGTCTTTTTGTTTATCTTTGCATGATAGCTGCAATTTTATTCTCTCCTTTTACTCATTTTTTTACCATTTTTCATCTTGATGATGCAGATTGGATAGCAGAGCCTCAATTTTGGACTTAAGAGTGGAATGTCAGGATTTAGAAAGATTTTCTGTCATCAATCGATTTGCCAAGTTCCATGGTCGGGGGCAAAATGATGGGGCAGAAACCTCATCCTCTGATGCAACTGCAAATGCTCAGAAATCATGCCCCCAGAAATATGTTACTGCAGTTCCAATGCCTAGAAATCTCCCAGACAGGGTACAATGTCTTTCACTTTGATAATTAATTTATTCATTTTTCCATCTTTCTTGGTCAGTTGTCTCCTCAACCTCCTGTTTCTGGTCCTTTGCTTACAACTTATATTATTGCACTTCATCGCCATAGAACCATACAACTGGCAATGTAGGAGAAGAATGGTACTAGATTGCCTCATCAACAAATGGAGGCTGTTAGATCTTTTCAATCTATATATATATATATGTATGTATGTATGTCTAGATCTTCGCAATCTAGTTATCTTTTACTTTTGATTTTCAGGTTCCAAGCCTTTTGTATATATTGAGATAAGATATGCAGTTTACTTAGTTTTAACCATACCATTTTGCTCGGTTTTAGCTGATTAGTTAAGCATAAGCTGTTCAATGTTTTTTTTTTTTGGGTTTTGTTTTTATAGAACATAAGATATTTACTGTTTATTTAATCATTACCATTTTCTCATTTCTAAATCATTTTCATGTATTTGTATGTACTAAAGATATTATGTGCAATCTACCTAGTTTTAACCATACCATACAATTTGGCTTGGTTGTCTAATTAATTAGCATAAGCTGTTTAGTATTTACTGAAGGGGTTGTCTAACTTATCCCAAGTAAAAATGAGGTTAAACAATTCTATAATAGATGATTGGTGCAATTTTTTTTTGTACTTTAAGATGGTTGGTACAATTTTTTTAATTGCACCAATCATTTATAATGGGGTTATTTAACCTCATTTTTATGTGAGATAAGTTAGACAACCTTTTTCCTGAATAATTTTTGTTCTCAATTTCAAAGCATTTTCTTGTATTTGTATGGAGTAGAATAATTAGCATTAGCTCATCTTCACTCAATCAATTATTTTTAAAATATCAAATCATTTTCCTGCATGCAAAGTCCTTCCTGCTGTCGAGCTATTCTAAGCCCTCAGCTCGTATCCTGCACTCCGGTGGGGATGTTAAGAAATAACCAGCAGCATCTGTAGGCCTCTAGGGGACATTCTTGGTTTGTTTTTGGCATTGAAACACTGTTGACAGTCTATTATACATCAAAATATAGTTATTATTATTAGTATTATAAAATCTCCTGTCAATACTATTCTTGTTGCTTTCGGTCTCCGGGATAAATGTGATCGTTGACATAGTTTTAAACAGATGTCCTGAGTGATAGAAGGTTTGTCTCTTGGTTGTTAATTTAGTCGCGGAAAATGAAAATAATGTTTGCTTTTTTGCATTGTGAATTTTTACATTTTGGGGAACTGTTCTAGCTAGGGAAGTATTCTTTTTTACTGCGTTGTTACTTTCGTATTCGCAATCATACTTATGTATCTGGCTATTTCAGATTTTTAACATTTCTTTAGCTGCATTGTGGTTTTGGGGAGTTCCTGGCTTTCAAAACATGATTAAGTTCAGATTGATAATTACATCTTACTCGGTTACAGCCGTCCAAATTTGCTTGTAGCTTATTCCAAAATGACTTGGCACTTGTTTGCTTCGTGTTGATTGGATCCACGTATATCAGGAACTACTTGTCGTAGCTTCAACGTATTTTAGTTATCGGACTTGGTGGGAGGATACCGATCCAAGTTACTAAGTAGTACCAAACACACTTAACAATCGATCACGTTGTTGCCATGACTGTTTAAATTTGTACTGAATATAGTACGTAAAGCTATCGCAAGGGATAACAATTTACTTGATTACAGGGAATATTTCCATTATCTTCCGACAGTGAACCGCTAATATTTTCCATTACGTTCATTGTGTTTATTGTGGGAAATAATATTGAACAAATTGAAATGGTCGTCTCCGGATAATGATACGAATGGACTATTTATACAAGACATCATACTCGCCGATGCAAGTGGTCCCATTCGTTATTAAAGATTGAGTGGCAGCCATCGTAAATAAACTCGTACCTTGACAACTGCCAAAAATGCGTTTGACAAGGACAACATTCGTCTACCACGTTAGTTGCACTTGCAGCATGTTTTCAACCTATTGTACTTGCGCACACAAAGGAAGATGCCAAAAGAGAAAGCCGGATCGGAAACACCAACCTTGACATGATGGTAAAAGGCATTGAAAAAAAAATTTAATATCCAACATATTGTACTATGACAACATATTTATACCATTTGTTGTATGAAACATACGATGACAGGTATCCATCGAATAGTACGGTAAAGATAGTATCTTCAGAAAGCAACAACCACAAAACCTGCGCGCTTGTCATCAATTACAGCTATAATACAAAATAATTTTAAAATAAATAATTAAACCAGCTATCTACAGTCTGAACTCTTCAAAACTTCTTAATATAAAATTAAATTGACATTGACATCACATAATCCAAACTAATTTTCGGCCAACATTTTATTTAAACCAATTTCTTTTTTGATAACAGCTTTTGGACCATTGGGTATCAATTAATCCAGTCCAGAATCCAAATTGCAAACCCAAACATTGTTGTCTATTGGCTCATTCCACTTTGACAATGAAAGTAGTTAGTTATAGTTGTTCAAGTTACCAGTCAGACCAGTAAGTTCAGTCTGATTCTTTTAAAATATTGTATAAAACTTTCCTAAAGGTTAAAACGGGGAAAAAAATCACCATAGAAAAGTAGTTTAGTACCTGCCACATTTTTGCAATATATTGAGCATATTATCTATCCATGCGGACACCTATTTTGCTAAGTTTGCCTTTGAACAAATTTCATCCGCATACGAAGATCCTGGCTGTCCTCTGTGATCTGTCCACATTTTGTTATTGTTGTGAGACTAAAACTACTCATCTACACGACATAGTTATCATTTTTAACTGCAGCAGCAAGCAATGAACGTCTCTTACCACTCTTTATCGTATGGACAAGCTTGACAATGTCTAAAAAGAGTGTTTGAAGGTCTATTCATTCATTTTGACTTCAACATGATGTCATTTAGTACTAAAGACTTCATTCCTGACGACGGCAGCTTTAACATATGCTAACATGCATTTCCTCCCCAACAACTGCAAATATCTCATTCACTCTGATTGAAGAGAGGGAAGGAAAAGGTGGGGCGGATTAGATGCATTTTAGATACTGATATACATAATATAAATTTAAAGTATGAATTTCATTGCAAACTTACTTGAGAGCATCTATGTTCGCCTCTGCAAGCCATGTTGTTAAATAAACCTGTTATGGACAATATATTTAGAAAATCTCATCATAGAAAGGAAACTATATAATACATATATACTAGAAAAAACATGTATTGTTCCAACAGGCCCAAGTATTTCGTTCAAAAGCTTAAGTAGGGAGAAAATGACAATTCCCACGGTTTTCCTACGTAATCCACTTTCAAACAACTTGCTTTCCAAAATTAATGTTTTTTTTTTCCTTTAAATATTAGTAATTGCACAAGCTGATTTCCCATTCTTTTATACTAAAATGTAGTCACTGTTCTTACATGAATTCTTTACTCAGAAAGAGGTAGGGACTCCACGCCAGACTCTTATCATGTTAGCTTACCAAAAAAAAAAGTTCAGTCCATGTAATTAACAGGCACCTGAGAAATTTATTCTCCCATATTAAAATGGTGAGCCAATTAAATCAGTCTAAACTATGACTAATATATCGTAGTGTAGTTTATATTTCCACAATCGTAGTGTAGATTGACAGCTAATATATCAATTTTATATTTTTAAACGTCAAATATAGACATTTCAAAATGAATTCAAGAGCAAAAGTGGGATTAAATACAACACCTGTAACACCTCAGGGGTCGGTTGGTTGTCAAATCTTAAAGCACCAATGTCAGATTTCCCATTCCTCAATCTTGGTGGAACTGGCCCATGAGTCACCTCACAGTACAGATTGCAGTCTCTCAAATCTTTGAATTCATCATCATAAAGCTGAGTTGACCAATGCAACTGTTTTACTTCTGAAGTGTCATAACCAATCGACATAAATTCAAGAACAAGTAATCGCTGCTCATTTGAAAAAAGTTCCTCAGTAAGACACGTTAGAAATCAAATATAAAATGAAACATTTTTTTTCTTGCAGAAATTGCACTTTACCTTCAAACATAGTTCTGAGCTAAACATCTGAACCAGCTCCTCAGCGAATTTCTCTGATTTCAAAAACTTGTAATTTTAGCATAGTTTACATGAATATTATGACCGGTAATGTATAGCACTGTTGTTTCCCTCATGTTTTAGTTTTATCGAAAGAAAGTTAAAGATAGGCACTGATTACTAAGTGGAAGAGACATTGTTATCATTGAATATTATTTTCTCAGATTTAGCATAACTCCTTTGGTGGAACTTATGATATCAAGGGTTTTCTCACATTTATTTATGCTTCTCTTGAAACAATTTAAAAAAATTTATAATATTTGGGCTATCCAAAACTTAAACCCTCAATGATTGTCTAACAATGCATAGTACATTTAAGACCAGACAACTCTATCAGAAAGAAACAAGTATGCATTCTGTAAATTTCTCTTTCCCTTCATTGGATTATATTACAATCTCTATCCAACTTAAACGGGAAAATTGTGAAATACAGTCTCAGTGTTCAAACTCCTACATAAACTCAATCTTTTGTAAGTAACTGTATAATATTGAAAATGAAAATAATAGTACCTCCTAAGGATTAAAAGTTTCTATTATGAATACCTATTCCTACGTAGATCTGAAGTGTTACTTCATAAGTGAAAATATATGCATAAAAAAACTGAGGGAAATGGGGAAAACAACTAGCACATCCTCTGAAGAACTTGGTAACTACTAACTGTATAAATTCATCAATGCAATATGTTAATTAGCGAATATCGTCATACCATGTGAAGTGATTGAATAAAATGCAAATACTGGAATTCCGCCACCATCTCCACTATCTCCAAAATCACTCTGGTCAGCAGAGTTATAAGAAAATTGTAACAGTGGACTATTGTTTGATCCTTTGAGAAAACACTTCATTGATCTGCTAACATTGATCATTTCACTTACAATGCCCACCTGAAATTGCACAAAAATTAAAACAAATACATAAATACACTCAGTATCATTACATTAAGTAAACAATGGCCTCCAATAACTATGTATGTGACAGCAATATTTTCCAGCAGTACTTCTCTTTAGATTGCAAATTTCCATTTTCATTAAATAATGGCTAAAGAGGCACTAGAATTTTGTATGTCATTGTGTGTGTGTGTGCGCGCGCGTGGTTGTTTTCCCTTTCCATTGAACAAAAATTTGGAAGTCATTGAATATAATATTATATGGCATCAACTACGAGTCTTCAGATGAGCAAGCAACTTACGCAATTAAATACATGCCATAATGTGTGCTCATTACATTTCTTTGCAAGTACAAATATATCAATGGTTCAAGTTTGAAATAAAACATGTTTATGACATACCATGTCCTTATAAGATAACAATAATTTGCTCCTTTGCAGTTCCTGAAACAAGTACAATAACCATAGCAATAGATATTAAAATGATGCCATATACCTTAAGGTTTATTTTTTTCAATAAAAGAAGAAACTTTACGAGAGAAGTGAATAATAAGACTAATGAGAGAATAAGGCATCCACCTGAACAGAGATATGAGAATAACGTCGATTTTTTATTCTTCTT
The DNA here is from genome assembly GCA_004329165.1 of Spatholobus suberectus. NCBI lineage: Eukaryota > Viridiplantae > Streptophyta > Magnoliopsida > Fabales > Fabaceae > Spatholobus > Spatholobus suberectus. Next base: position 19,848,287 of record CM014734.1, read on the forward strand.
ATATATTTTTCGGTGAAAGCAGAAAGGATTCTAAGTCATCACTCTCTATTTGTTAGGTTGAGAAAAATCAAACCCTTCAAAGATAGAAATAATGGATACAAAAACATTCTAGAGAAGTAGGAAAGCCTACAAGAGAGCAATTTTTCCCATCCAAATATCCTTAAAAACCTACTATAAGAACCTTCACCTAGACTCAAATAAACTGGTGTCTAAAAGGACTGTATGCCTAAGAAATAAACTTTCAGGGACTTCCATTGCATGAGTAGTAATAATCACTAGGTTAGCAACCCACCTGGCACCCATTCTAGTCAAAACCATACTCTGAAATCTGAATTAGCCCATACCATAACTAAGTAGTCTCCAGAGGGGAACACCATAGTCATTATCAGCCAAAGCAATGTTTTTGGACACCAAATTTCATGATCTCAATCGCCTCCTTTTTGAACCTAAGGCAAATCTCCCTACTACCAAGATGGCCTCCTCTTCCACACTAGACCACAGACAATTCCCTTAGACTCTTAATCATCTTAAACCACCCCCAACTGGGATATGAAAAAGAGAGGTAGAAAATGAAAATAATGGACATACATGCTTGAATGCAGGTAATATAATCATGTAATGAGAAAAGCACCTTTCCAACCATCCAAATACTTGGAGACAGTTAGAGCTAAGGGGGTCCTAAAAAGTAGTACCATTTCTTACCTATGCCCAAATAAGTGAGGCCACTACAAATTTCTACATAATTTTAATTCAGAAAATAATTTAATACCTGAGGGCATCTGATTAAGCACATCAACCACTCATGCAAACAAGAGCAGAAATATAAATGTCATTGTCTAGATTTTTCTAACCTCAAAACCACAATCAGGTTCACCATTCAGAATCACACAAAAAGTAGCATTATAAAACTAGAACAAAAGGCCTTCTTCCTATGAGAAACTAATCCAAGAAACAGTCCAACTCACTAATCATATGCTTTCTCAAAATATAACTATATATTGAAAGATTTATAATGGTAGAACCAAAAAGAATTAGTGGCTCCACGGCAGAGTAGAGTCTATGTTAATGTTGATAAGCAAAAGAATTTGATCATGAAGAGAAGCCACAGCCAAGTTACCTATATATGATGACAAAGTTTATATTAAATTAGACTAAATATGACTAACATAAAATCATATAAAGCTCCCATGTAAACTAATTCGTGCCAGTTACTGTGTGTACTGAATATCCAACAAGTAAAGGAGATAAATTTTCTGCAATAAACACCTACATATTTATTTAGTCTCAACAAACAGTTTATATATAAATAATGCCCTTGACAATTTGCCAAAAACAAAATGGGAATTATTTCTTATAAAACATGGACAAAATAATTACTAATATCACAAAAAGGAGCACGTTTGGAAAACTAGTGATAATTTATTGAAAAGTGTTCATCTTCTACCAGCAATAATCCATCAAGCACACACTCGCCAGCTTCATCAGATGCAACAGACAGTATACAACCAATCTCCTGGCATTCATTAAAGTACAGTTTTTGCTTTCCTCTCCAAGTAAGTTGTAGACACACAAGGATGACAGGGTGGTAGAGAAGTATCCAACTATATAGCATATACAAATTCAGATTACTTAGAATTCCAATGCAAAATATTTCTTTTATCTTTTAGTACACCAGGAATTAAAGCTATGACCTCTCCAGCCAAACCCAGGGGCATGCAGTGCTTCTCCTTTTCCCCTGATAAAGTGAATTGTGAAATGTAGTTCTTGATGTCATCAAGTGAAATCCAGAATAGCTAGCTTAAAAGCTAAATGCATACAAATCTTAATGCAAAAATTTCACTTAAATCAACCCTAAATTCAAATAAGAGTGTTGAGCAAGATCTACAAAAGTTGAAGGACAAAGACAAGCAGAACAAAAATCAACAATACCTGCCGCTTAAATAGTTTCAAACAAGCTTTCTTTCTTATACCAGGCATATCGCTCAGGACACCTAATTTCATATCAGGCATGTACCTACATCAATTACAAAACAACAATAGCATAACCACACGCACCTTACACGCCAAACACAATAAAAACAACTTCTGAAAATAATAAAAAAAAAAAAAAAAAAGACGCTAAAGCAGGAATGCTTAAACCGACACAAACACGCGATGAATTCTGCTATGAAACATGGTTGAGAAGAGAGATAAGAGAAAAATAAAATTGCTACTTAATTGAATGAGTAAAAGTGATTACATCAAGGCTCAAGTCTGCATCAAGTCATTTATAGGCACTAATCAAGTGGCGACTAACTAACCAAGTAGTAACTAATCTCCGACTAACTATATGTCTATCAAATTCCATCGCAGAATAATCTGAATCAATCATCCAAATTCAACTAGGTTCACTTGGTTCTCATGTTTTTGGTTTTGAATGCGAAACCGACAATAGAAAAAGAGGGATGGAACTTAGCGGATTAATACCTTTGAGAAAGATGCGAATTGACGAGAGAAGTCGCGTGCGATCTTCCTGTGGAAGAAACAGAGGACCATCGATTCTTGCACGATGCCAATTGTGACCACTGGTTCCTCAAATTCCGTTGCGAGGCTGGCCTCCACAGCCTGAGCACCGATGGCGGCAATGGAGATGAGGTTTGAGGTTTAGAATCGCTGGTTCTTGAAGGAGTGGATAGTGCTGAGTCTAGGGTTTCCATTGTTGAGTTGAGCAGTGGCTCCGAGCAGCTTTGCAGTTGTATGAGTGCATGCACAGAGCGAGTGCCTTTATAGTTCTTCAAAGGATGTATCGAAAATGACTATTAAATCCCTCATCTCATTCGTAAAAGGAAATTAATCAATCGACATCAAATGTAATACTATTTAATTAAGAGTTTAATGGTCATGCATTATCAATATAAAAAGTTTTATACTGTCATCCAATTAAAACTTACCATTAATATGATTTTTAAAATATTTATTATAAAAATTAACAAACTTACAATAAATAGTTATTTGTAATTGGATAACAGTGTCAGCGCATAATCATTAAACTCTATAATGAATACCTAGACAGAGAAAGAGAAAAATATGTAACATGACATGATAAAAAAAAATAATAATAATATGTTCATAAAGTGTTTATATATCATAATGTTATGTAAAACTATGAAAAAATGCCTTATATTATTAAAAATTCCAAATTAGTTGCCACCGAACACATGAATTTGTTCTAATTTAATCAATAGTATCAAGTTTGAACTTCAAATATGTAGCTACATTAAATAATTGGAGAACTTTACTATTCATAGTGATTAGTGATCCTACACCTACCATTAAGCAAAATTACTTTTCATGAAAAATACATGCGGCATAGTACTAAAAAAATTCAAAGGAGAACATGCTATTAGCTACTAAGCATACCTGAATTCTCTCCAACATAAAGCTCTCGCTAGCCTCTCTATCTCTCTCTATTTTCTCCTCATTTTTTTTGTGTACAATGGTGATATTAAGGTTAGAACTTATAATTTCATGCATACTACAAATCCCCCCACTACTAAGTGCATGTTTGGATTAAAGTTGAGAGAATTCAAAAGAACTTTTACTTTCAAAATAACAAATTTTTCCTTCTCATTTTATGCATTGGAACGCACAATTTTATATTATAATTCGCAAAAGTACTTATACAACTTTAAACCAAACGTAGCCTAAGTCAATCCCAGTGGTAATTACTTTCTCCTCATTTCTCCATCATTTATTTTCCTTTTTTTGGTGTGTGTACCTTGGAGAGGCAGGAAGAGATTTATTTTACTATTAAGTACTACTATGCATGTAAAAGTAAATTTAGGTATAGAAACACGTGAATGGTAGTTTAATAAAAGAAGTTAATTTAATATGGTTAAGATTTTCATCCATTGTTTTTGTCAATATTATTTTTTTCTTGTTGTTGAAATTTTGTCAATATTAGTTAAATATAGGATGTAGTAAGGAAGTTATATAAACAATTACAGAAAAAAAAATACAATTTATCTAAATTTTATTTCTTTTACAAATAAATACTCTAGACTTTAATTTTATTTATTTAAAATTTAACTTATTTTGTAAATGAATATTATAAATTTTAATTTTGGTTTAATTCATCATTAAACCTTCTTTTATAAATAAGTATTTTAAACTTTAATTCCATCTTGATTAATTTTAACCTTTACCAATTTTACAAATAGATATCTTGAATTTTTAATTTCATCCAATTGATTTTTAAATTTTACTTTTGCAAATGACATCTTTTGAAATAAACACCCTGGATTTTTATTTCATCACACTTGATTCATAAATTATATCTTATTTTGTAAACAAACATCCTAAACTTTAGTTTCATTTAATTGAATTTTAAACTTTAATTTACCTCTTTTCTTGAATTTTGTTTTGTCCCTGATTGATTCTTAAACTTTGTCTTTTTTTATAAATAGATGTCCTAAATGGCCGAAAACTTCAATTCATGTTTTATGAGACTATTTTCTAGCTAAAGAGGTGTGGAGTTCCTTTTGGGCTAGATGAATAGCTCTTGAGTTCTTCAATTGGGATATTAACGCATGGCTCATTAGAAACCTTAATGGCGATATAAACATAGTGATTAGTCATTGGGAGAGGATCTTTGCTATTGCAATAGACCATATCTAGTGGACAAGGAATAACAAAGTATATAATCATGTGCAAGTGCAACCAATTTCCTTGATACATAGTATAATATCTCTCTTGCATGATTTGATGAATCAGGACCAATTCCTTGAGCAATTAATTCTTGCACATAATATTGCCAACCTAACCCGTAATATTAGATGGCGTACTCCTCCAGTTTGGGTGTTGAAGTTGAATTGCAATGGTGCTGTGATCTCTTTAGATGCAAAGGCTACTTGCGATGGGGTATTCCGTGTTCTCTCCTTTGGGGCTACTCTTATAATCTTTGTTGCTACTTAATTGTACAAGCTGAGCTTTTGGGAGATGCTCCATGGTCTTTGACTAGCAAGATAAGGCTTATTTAAGATACTCTTGGAGTCTGCTTCACTAGTAGTAGTCTCCTTAATGTGCAATGGTTGCATGTAGTTCCACCAATATTAAGCTCATGGAAGAAATTTGAAACATGTCTAGGAAGCTAGATTTCTTCGACATTAGTTATGTGATGCATGAGGCAAACCAGGTTATTAATGCTTTAGCCAAGTTTGGTTTCGCATTATCTTGTAGTTCTTGTTTTTTCATGTTTGTTCCAACCTTTTTATCAGTCCCCATAAAGGGTGAGTTTTCTTATGTAATTTCCCCCTTGTGGATTTTAATATATTTGTCGTGTGAGGTTACACCCCTCTCCTTTCATCAAATAAATAAATAAATAAAATAGGCATCTTAAACTTTAATTTTATTCTAATTGATCTTTAAATTTTACCTCCTTTACAAAAAACATCTTGTAAGTTGAGGTTAAATTAATAATGAAGAGGCAGTTTCAACCATTTTTATTACCTTTAATTTTAGTCATTCATTATTTTTAATTTTATAAATGATTTTTTCAAACATTAAAACAAAATCAAAATTAGAATTAAAAAAATAAATAAATACTTTTCAATTGATTTTTAAAATAATTTTTCTCTTTTTCTAAATTCAAAATTATATTATATTTTAATGTTTGAAAAAAGAGGTATTGACTATGGTGAAGTAGTAAATTAGATGCATCACTGGTGAAGCATCAAAATTACCAGCTATATTAGGTAATAATCAGTTACCTTAAAATAATATTTGGTAAAATAGGTCTCTTATACATAGTTTGCTAAAGTACACATCGTCGAGTTCTCATCCATGTGCTCTGTCATCATTGACGATAACAACGTCTCCAACGGATAGATCGAGCAGACGAAATACTTGAAACACATAGATGATATTACCTTGCCCCTTTTCGCTAATCAACCTTGCCATACAGTCCCAAACCCCTTTGTACTTACTGTTCCCCAGCTTTAACAAACTACACCTAAACACCACTGCAAGGAGTGGGTTTATTGGCAACAAATGGTTTATTAGCAACGAAAGGTTCTAGATTGGGCTTCTTTAGATGCGATAATGCATTTGGCGAGACAGCAACTCTAGATCCACGAATGTTTGCACCTTGGTCCACTACATGCACCTGTTCTGTTATGAATGTCAAAATAGGTTTGACTTGGCGGGTTGACTTGTATAACCTAATTAAATGGGTTGGGTTACGTTGTGCATTTCAACCTTAAACTTACACAACCTGCCAACTCAATGGGTTAAATGACTGGTTAGGTTGGGTTGACCTATTGGGTTCTCCCATTTTTTTCTTGAATTATGTTAAGGTTTAGCTCATAAAATATTGAAAATTTATAACTCATATACTAAATTAAAGTTCACTCTTTTAAAGTGGATGAGTGATTGAGATTATAGCTTCTCTTTGTTTAAATATGTGAATTCCCAAGAAGGCAAATTTTTGTGGTAATTAGAATTTAAGACAAATAATAATTGTATCTTAAAGTTTATGATCATCTCTCAAGTATTAAGTAGGTTACCAGGTTACTAGGTTCCTTGATTTACTAGTTTTATAACATTCTCTTTCTCTCTTTCTTTTTAATTATATTTGATCATAAAATTTGGGAAAATTTTGAGGCAAATAGAATTTTTAAATATTTTATAATTTTTTTAATGGGTTGGTAGGTCAACCTAACCCAATTAGCCAATCTACCATGAGTTAGGTTGGGTTTGGATTTTCACCCCAATGCAAAAATGGATTCAAGCCAACCTAACCTATTTTTTGGCAAGTTGATGATGGGTTGGGTTGACCCATTTGACATTTCAACATTTTACTAAGAAACCTATATTTGACAAAACAAAACCCAGATCTAAGAATTGGGTCGGAGTCATGGTGCTTATGTCTTGTACATTATCTGGTTAAGAGAATTGTGACCTTAGACTTCAAGTTCTTCAAAAATTGTTGAGTAGGACAAACCTCACAGGATTGATGTCGAGAATCGCAGAGTAGGACAATGTTGTTGCAAACTTTGCATCAATCATACTGAGCGTTGCCTAAGAGCCACAAAGACGCCAAAGGCAAGTTCAGACGGTCCTCATTGTTGGCGAGGGGTCATAAGCGATTTTTAGGTTGAAGGAACTACCAACTCAGGCTAAAGCCAATGTTTCCAAATCTAAGGACATTGTTGCATTTTGAATTTGTCGGATATTTTTTTTTATTAAAAGGACTAATTTGTAATTTTAAAATGTTTCCTCTCAACATATTACCTATAAAAGTTTTGAACTATTGATTATTTTATTATTATATTCAATGATAAAAAATGATGCTTCATTGATGAGGCATATAATCAATTATCACTGCCAAAAAAAGATGAATTATAACAAAAACTAATAAAATATTGGAATAAGTAAATAAAAGGTTAATCTCCATTAATAATTTAGTTTTAATTCAATTGAAAGAATTATTTGTAAAAATGGTAAAGCTTAAGGATCAATTTAGTTAAAATTAAAGTTTAATATATACATTTATAAAACAGACAAAGTTTAAAGATTAATTAGAATGAAATTAAAATTTAGAGTATTTATTTGTAAAAATTTAAAATTTAAATATTAATTAAGATGAAGGTAAAGTTTAAAGTGTTTATTTATAAAAGAAGTAAGGTTTAAGAAGTTAAAAGATTTTTTTGGTAATTAAATAATAGTTTAGAATACAACTATTCTATAAGGAAAAAATTTAGATACAATACTTAAGGTATTGTTGGCGCTGTTCTCCAATTAGAATTGGAAATTTACTTCGGTAATTTGCGTAATAAAAACATGTATTAAATAATTTCCTAGATCATTAAGGTGAATCTCTAATTCTGATTGGAGAATAGCACTAACAATACCTAAGGTATTATATCTAAATTTTGTCCATTCTACAATTACTTTATTAGGAAGAGAGTCTATTTTTTTTATACTTCTTACAAATACTTACGAATATATTAAAAAAAGAATGTATCTTGTTTAAAATGAAGAGATATATGAACTAGAAACTAAAAATTTAATTAGAGTTAATTTGAATTAAAATATCTTATTAATTTATTTTATTTTAGGTTAATTACAAATAAAAATTTTAGGTAAAATCTGTTTTAGGTTCCTTAATTTTGTCAAAATTTGGTCCTAGTCCTTATATTTTAAAAATAATTGTTTTGATTCTTGTATTATTGATAATTAGTGAAATTTGTCCCTCGCTCTAGTATTACAAAATCTATAAAGATAAATGAAATTCACCATTGTAAAAATATAAAGACCAAAAATATCATTTTTAAAGGAGTTTAATGGATATATGCATTGTCAGTGTAAAAAAATTTACATTGTCAACCAATTAGAAATAAGTTTTGGTGTAACTTTTATGGTGGTTATTATCAAAGTCAGCAAACTTACCATATATAATAATTTGTAGTTAGATGATAATGTAAAAAACCTTTACAATTTTGACCACAAATTAAAATACCTAAAACACATTTTGCCCTAAAGTTTTATAGTGTTTCCTAATTTTCAATTGTTTTGGTCACAAATAACCTTCAGAGATCGACCTGAAGATAGCTTATGACTAGTTCATTCAAAATGTGTGCTCTATGTTTTAGGGTTCCTAAAAAGGTATTAATACTTTAATGTTCCTAAAAAGGTATTAATACTCTACTCATACTAATGAGTGGTTCCTATTTTCCTGGGGTTAGCTCCTTACTTCCTTATATTGTGAGAGGAACGTCCCTTCGTGGTATCAATTGTTAGTGCCCTGATCCTTAACCACTAAAGAGATACACATCATTAATACGAGTACTAAAAAATAGATCAAGATTGAACACCAATAACAAGATTGGTTGATTTATCAAAATTTTAGAGAACACTTAATCCATAGCTAAAGACCTCGATTCAAGATGTTAGCCTAAACTTAGAAAGATACATAGTCCTTCAACCTATAGCCTAAAGTAGTATTTAACCTAGCTTTTTTTTGGGCTTTTCTTCTCCTTCTAAGGAGAACCTGGGGCAAACATATTTTCACAAAAGCTCCTAAAAAACTAAGTAGCTTATTGTTGTTAAAGAAAAGATAAGAGAAAACAGCTTAAAAAAAAGCTCCTTTGGTTAGCTTTTATAGAGCTTCTTGCTAGCTTGTTTCCAAGGCATTGTCATTGAATCTTAATAATGCAATATTTTGATTCTTTTCACTAGGTTATTGCATAGCTTAGAAAAAAAATTCACTACCTTTTGGGCTGTAACATTTTCAGCGGCGTATATATATATATGTGTGTGTGTGTGTGTGTATTAAAATTTTATTAACTAAAATAATTTTTAAATACTTGTATTTTAATTTTTAATTTTTATTATTATTAAAAAAAATTATGTAAACTTTTTTATTTTATAAATGCACTTTTTTATTAGACAAGATATCTAGTTTTAAATAAAACTAAAAATTTTAAAAAAATTTACAAAAAAAAATTAATTTAAAAGGAGATTTAAGTTGAAAAAATTTAAAAACTGACAAACAACTTTTATTTTTTTTGAAGTTCATATTTCTAGCTTTAACTAGTATTTTAGCTAGTGCATTGCATAGGATAAATGTTCATTTTATATAACTAATTTTTTTAATAAATAAATACATTTAAATATATAAATTATATTATAATTAAAATATGTAACAAATAAACATTTTAGAACATATAAATTATATTTTAGATTTATGGTAAATACTTTATATTGTGATATGATATTATTTTTAATTATTGCTAACTAGTATTTTAACCTGTATATTGTACTGAATAAATATTTATTTTATATAACATAAATTTATAATAAATAAATACTTTTGAATATATAAATTATATTATAATTAAAATTTGTAATAAATAAATATTTTTGAACATATAGATTATATTTTATATATATAATAAACAATTATTGTAATATAATGCTAATTTTTAATTATTGATAATTTCTTTTAAAAAATATTAAAATTCAATTTAGAACTAAATATATTAAAAATGATAGATTAAAAGAGATAAGAGGTTAAAAAATCTTTAAAAACACTTTCATTGAAGAATGATAGCTAAAAACACTTTCGTTGAAGAATAACAGCTAAAAATACGCTTGTTTAAGATAGTTGTTCTCATTTAATATATTAGAAAATAGGTCATGCACTGACAATGTAAAGTAGTTTTACACTATTATCTAATCACAAACCACCATTTATTGTAAGTTTGTTGATTTTGATAATAAATACTTTAAAAGTCATATTAATGGTGATTTCTGATTGGTTGACAGTGTAAAACTTTTTACACTGACATTGCATGACCATTAAACTCTTAATATATATGGTGATTTTTTTTGAAAAATATTAAAATTCAAGTTAAAAATAAAGATATTAAAAATAATAGATCGAAAGAGATAAGAAGTTAAGAATTTTTTTAAAAAAATGCTCTTATTGAAGAATGATAACTAAAAAAATTCTCAAGAGATATCATATGTATGTTAAAAGCATATTTGAATTTTGAAAATAATATATATATTCGAAATTAGTTTTGATATTCAATTACAACTTGTTAAATCGTTCACTTGATATTAAAAGTATAAGAGGATATATCAGATGCGTGTTAAGAGAGTAAAGTTCATCTCTTCATGAGAGGAGAGTATTCAAATGAAAGTGAATGTGAGGGAGAGTGGATGCTTGAGGAAGCAAATAATTTTACATATTTATCTATATAGAGAGATTTAAAAGTAGCTTTTAAGTAAAAAGAAAAAAGAAAAAAGGGCCCAAATATACCCTAATGATTTGTTTGGTACAATGGAGAGGAGAATAAATTTTTGAATTTTCAAAAATATGGGTGCTTTGGTTGAGTAGAAATAGGTGGGAAATTTTTAAAATTTTTTTGGGTCCTACTATTTATTTTCACTATTTTTTTCACCTACTTTTATTTACCTCTTTATCTCTCTCTTATTTCTCATCTATTTTTTTCTTACCCAATAACCTAAAATTTCAAATTATTTCTTATCTATTTTTCACCTCTTAACTTATTTCTTACCTATTTATTTTCTATCTATTTCTCTCCACTCTACTAAACAAAGACTAAGAGTGTGGTTACAAGATAGAGGTCAGTTTAAGAGACCTTAAAAAATACAATAATATTTTTTTTTCAGTTTAAAGAGTTAAATTAAAAGGAATAAACTATCAATTTTGTTCTTGAAGTATTATTCTCTTTCTTAAATAGTTCTTAAATTAATGAAATTATATAAATAATCCTTAAACTATTAAAAATTATGTTACATAGTCCATCTAATATTGAAAAATTCTTTAAATTATTCTTTGATAAGAAACTAAATTGATAGATAACTAATATTTTAAGAATTAATTATATAGTTTTATTAGTTTATAAACTATTTAGAAGAGTGTATGATACTTTTGGTATTAAATTGATGGTTTATTAATGAGGAAACGGCAGCGCACCAAGAGGTTGAGTTGGAAGATTGGAACGATACTTCTATACTTTTCTAGCGTTGGGCGACGTGTTCAACGAGCGTCTTCCCTACTTTTGAAATGACAACAACGCATCACATTGCCGACGGAGTCCCATAAATTGATCCGTTTCCTCTATTACACGTGGCTTAATTCCTAGAGGGAGAACACTGTGCATGTGCTTCCATAATATCAGCGCTTTAAATATTTTTAAAGTGAATATTTTTTTTAAACAATAAACAGGGAAAGTTTTTATTTAAATTTAAAGTATTTTCTTGGTTACTTATTTAAATTTAAAGCATAATATACTTAGTTTATTAAAATTTCAAGTATCTTGTTAAGTATTTTTTTAATAAATAATATATGTATTATCTTAATATATGTATTAAACTATAGGCAAATTTGTTAATTTTTATAATAATTATTATGTTAAAAATTATATTAAATATAATTTTTGATTAGTTAATAATATAAAAAAATTATACTGATAATGTATATTTATAATTTTTTTAATTTTTATTTTTATAATCACGAGAAACTCAACTCTAGTCATTTGTTTGTTTGAATGAAAAAAAATAAAGAAATAAAATTTTAAACTTTAAATTAAATATTTTTATAAATTTTATTTTTTATAATTAATTTTTTCTCTTTATTTTCTTTAATCAAATAAAAAACTACGTCTTCCTCAAAAAAAAAAAAAAAACTACATCATTATTCCTATTTTTTCTTTCTTCTCTTTTTTCTTGATAACCAAATCGTAGGAATCCAATTCGTATGGAGATTCTTCAGGTCACATCTACATTCAACAGTACAAAATCTTCTCCCAAGCAAACAAGTTACAAAATAATTAAAAAAAAATATATTTCACTCTTATAACTTAGAGCGCCCGAAAAGCAAAAGAGAAAATTAGATTTATTTCGGTTTTCCTATAAATATTTTCTTTTCTTCCCTATTAAGAAAAAGCTACGCTCTGTTTCGGGACTTGCTTGCATAGATTGTATCATTCTCCATTGTTTTTTTTTCTTCTCGCTTTATCTCCGACTATAACTTTCTCTCTTGATCAACTAGGGTTTGATCTAACCCATTAGGTTCATCTCGATCTCGCAGGCGCAACTGTAAGCTAGTTTCGTTCATGTCATAATAATAAATGATCAATTCTTAATTATTGTTTTTTTAAATTTTTTCAATTGATGCTATAGCTGATTGGGGATGAGTTTCGTGTCTGTTTGGTTTCTGAGAAATTGCGGTTGGTCCTCTCGCTGCTCTATAAACTGTGGTTTTTAAAATGTAGCATTTCAGTTTTAAATATATGTCATATACTTTTTTATTTTATTTTATTATATTATATGGTGAATGAAGAACAACAACACGCAGAGTTGCCACAATATGTTGGATTAATTTTGAAGATTTTTTTGGATGCAGGTATTCTGTATGCTAGTCGTTCATACCCTTGCTGGGGCTTGGAAGTTTGAAGTTAGGAAAAAGAGATTAACTGAAGATGCTTTTGAGAAAAATTAGGGATGAGGAATGGCTTTCTTGTTCAATATGCTTTTTGAGAGAAGGTGGATGAGTGTTCATGTATTACTCAGCGTGGAATTGCCTATGTATGGATTTTGTTTGAAGAATGAGACATGGGGTTTGATTTCTTTACGTTGTTTATACACACTGAGGTTTATGATCTTAGTTAGGCATTTATCGTAGTTAACTTGGATTGTCACAACCAAGCAAATTATACTACCTATATAGTTGCATCTTTTAGAATTATATGGTTGAGGAATGGATGATGACAAAGATTTTGAGTTGTTATTTCACAGTTGGAATACCAAGAATCCAACTGATCGGCTTTTCATTATATCTTGTTTTGTTGCTGCACTTGTTGGAATTTTGACCATAGCCTACACCGCCTTTCAATGGAGGAGAAACATCAATCTAAGTTGGATGAAAGCCATAGCTAGATCTAAGAAAAACCCGAAAGCAAGGCACAAAATTCCTGTTGCTCCTCATACATGGGTTCTAGAATCTGTATCTCGTGCAAAGAATTTAAACTGCTGTGTATGCTTTAAGTCCATGTCACCCTCTCAAACTCTAGGACCCATAGTAGCTTCTGAAGGTTTCATCCACCGTTGCTGTATTTGTGGTGCAGTAGCTCATCTAAGCTGTTCCTCTAGTGCCCACAAGGACTGCAAGTGTGTTTCTATGATTGGATATGAGCATGTCATGCACCAATGGGCTGTTCGGTGGACAGATGTGGCTGACCAACCTGACGAAACTGCTCTCTGTAGTTACTGTGAAGAGCCATGTGGTGGGACATTCCTCAGTGGTTCCCCTATATGGTCTTGCTTGTGGTGTCAACGTTTAGTACACGTTGATTGTCATAGTACAATGTCTAATGAAACAGGTGATATTTGCGATTTTGGCCAATTTAGAAGATTGATACTATCACCACTGTATGTGAAGGAATTGAACTGGAACATGCCAGGTGGATTTTTGAGCTCAATTACTCATGGGGCAAATGAGATAGCATCTTCAGTTCGGGCAAGTATTAGGAGCCAGAGCAAAAAGTACAAGCATGGAAATGAACCATCTGTTGTTGAATCTGGGAATGGTGAGAGCATTGATGAAATGTCCACAGAAAGCACTGGTGCTTCTCGTCAAATAGAGAATGGTCATCATGAAGTGGATGAAAAAAATAGCTCAAATAAGGAGGTTCGACATCAAGATAGTGAAGTAGAAAATAAGATGGATAGAAAACCCAGTCTTAGGCTCAATTCATCAATCAATCAGAAGGATGAGTCCCACACATTAGGAGTGAAGCAGAAATATGATTTGACTGATTTGCCTCCACATGCAAGACCATTGTTAGTTTTTATAAACAAGAAGAGTGGTGCCCAGCGTGGAGACTCACTTAGAATGCGTCTGAATATCCTTTTAAATTCTGTTCAGGTTTGTTACTCTACTCCATTTTACAATATCTAGTTATCATTTGAGTATTTTGTTCGCTGCATCACCCTTTTTCAAGTGTTTTGGCTTAGGGGCTGAGTTAACCAAGCTGCTACTATTCATCAAGCACCCATCTCTTTATAAAAAATTACCTTAACACTACAAGATTACGGAATAGTTACTATCTTCTAGTGGTATACATGAAAAACTCCTAAAAATTGCTAAAATAGTTCTCTTGCTTGGTGGAGATACTCTCGGACAACATGATTACAAAATCTTTGTTTGTTTTGTTTAGGTGGTTGAATTGAGCTCAACACAGGGGCCAGAGATGGGACTTTATTTGTTTAGAAAGGTGCCTCACTTCAGAGTTCTTGTATGTGGGGGAGATGGTACTGTTGGTTGGGTTCTGAATGCAATAGACAAGCAAAATTTTGTTTCCCCTCCCCCGGTTGCTATTCTTCCTGCTGGTACAGGAAATGATCTTGCTAGAGTTCTCTCCTGGGGAGGTGGCTTGGGTCCAGTGGAGAGGCAAGGGGGTCTTAGTACATTTTTGCATCACATAGAACATGCTGCTGTTACTGTTCTTGACCGGTGGAAGGTAACAATTAGTAATCCACAAGGAAAGCAACAGTTGCAACCAACAAAGTTTATGAACAATTATCTTGGTATGTGAACACACATTTCTCATGGTTACTGTTAATTACATTAAAATTTGTAGGTTAAAAGCATCTGGAAAGTCAGCTCAGTAAACTTCAATAGGGAGCTAGTTTCTTTGTGATGGGGATAGGGGTTTAGGTGGGTTATAGATGGAGAGAAAGATGCCTTTAGGATTCTGGAGCTTGATGTCATGGTCTGGTACTCTGGTTTGACTCTGAATCTGGTTGAAGCAAATTGAAAGGTTGATTTGATTGTATTGATTTTTTGTCCTGTCAAGTATGATTCTACTCACATTGTGTTGGATAGTTGAAGTGAGGTTTAACATATATGAATTTGGGTATTTAACTCTTGTGCAAATTTGTTTGTACTATCCTGGATTTACTTGAATTATTGTAATAAGTTGATATTATCAGCCTTTTATTGTAAACATTAGTTGTATACCACTTGCACTTTGTTAGATTACATCATTTGCTAATTGTCAAGCTATGACTGTGCGTGTTTGGATTAGCTTGTTTTAGGAAAATAATCTTTGTTTTTTGTTTTTCATGCAATTTCTTGAGAGAGCTTTTGACAAAAAAAGAAAGAAAAAGCAATTGTTTCTCTTAATTTATGCTTTCCCAAACACACACATACCTTGCTTCATTTTGACTAGTTCTGAACTAACAAATATTTGGTTTTAGGAATTGGTTGTGATGCAAAGGTTGCTTTGGACATTCATAATCTGCGTGAAGAGAATCCAGATAAGTTTTATAACCAGGTATTTGGTGTCTAGTTGGAATTGAATTTTGAATTGTTTGGCTAGTTGTGTATTAATAGGAGGCTAATTGTGTGGTATAAAATTATTATTATTATTGTTTTTGTTGGATGGTTGTGCCATATAAGATTGCTTTTTCTTTTAGTGAATGGAAATTTAATTTCATTAGATTAGTTTAGGCATAATTTGAAAATTGACTCTTGGATTAAGATGTTCTGCTCTGTTATGCTGCTCTTGGGGAAATAGAGAAAGATATATGCTGTTAAATATAGAAAAGGCAACATATATTGATGATATCGCTTTTGAGTTTTAATATCTCTCAGATATTATCAGTTTATATTTCATATGATAAATGTTTATTTTTATATAATAATTAAAATTTATATTAAATAAATATTTTTAATATATAAATATATAAATTATATTATAATTAATATTTATAATAAATAAATATCTTTAAATATATAAATTTAATTTTAAATTTACAATGAATAATTTAAATTGTGATATCAGGTTATTTTTAACTATTGTCATTTTTTTTTTAAAAATTATTGAAATTCAATTTAGATATAGAGATAAAAGAGAGTAGATTAAAAGGAATAGGTGGTTAAGAAAATAAAGTATAGAGAGAAAAATAAAAAGAGGGTAGTTTGGGATGGTTGAAAGAGAATTTTTTTGGCTAGTTACAGGGGTAGTATGTGAAATGCACATCTAAAGGAGAGAAGAGAAAGAATGTTGAGAATGTCAAATTGAGAGATTGGGGAGAGTTAGAGCCTTACTTTCCAAGTTGTATATTCTAATTTATAATATAGGAGTAGATTATTCCGTTCAATAACTTCGTAGTAATTGATTGTCACATTCATTTTTTTGGTACTAATTAAAATCAGCATAATTATTTTGATAGTATGACATGTAACACTGATTTATTACTTTGTGACCTATTTTGTAAATTAATGCCAATGAAACTGTACTAGGATCTTGGACTACTCTAAGGTAGCTCCTATAAACAGGCAGAGATTATGTAGTTGCCATACTTGGATCTAATGACATTTTGTTGAGCTTTTCAAGTAGTAATATCAATCCGTTTGACATCCTTCTATATGTGATGAATGGCCTTTTCTTTCAAGTTTGTTGTATTCACACTTAGAATAATATCTGACAGATTTACATGATCTGGTGATCACTTGACTTTTATCATTTAGAACCTTGCAGTAGAGGTTTCAACATTACGCTTCATATTATCTGCTGCATTATTTTACAGTTGTCTTAATATGCTTACAATGATTTTATGTAGTGGAACTTCTAGATTAAATGCTAAAATTACCCTAACGTGCAGTTTATGAATAAAGTTCTATATGCAAGAGAAGGCGCTAAAAGTATTATGGATAGGACATTTGCGGATTTACCCTGGCAGATTCGAGTTGAGGTGGATGGAGTTGAAATTGAGGTCCCTGAGGTGAGTCTTAAGTATAAATAACCTTTATTTTGGTTCATATTACTCTTTCTGGTACAATTGCTTAAATTATAAATTATTATTATTATTATTTCTTAATTTGAGTGACCAACTCTAGATATATTATGATGTTAAGATGTAATTTTTTGTAGTAAATTACCCACACTTTTACCTCTATTTCTAGCATGTGTTATTAACCACGTGTAATTTTGACATTATGTTTCTAGTATCTTTTCTTATGTCAGCATGGGGTTAACTCTTTCAAAAAGTAGTTAATGGAAGGGACTTTTTGTTAGGTAAAATTCAAATCAGGGCATATATTTGTTGGTTTTGAACATAGAGGGGACGTTTTTAAGTTTGGGGACGGGAGGTGTAAGTAATTTACTCAAAAGTTTTATATCAGAACTTCCTTTTTTAGTTTCTTTTACATTGCAACCTACCCTCACCAAAAATAAGAGCAAGGCTCCTTTGCTGAACTATTCAATTTGGTTTTCAATTAATTCAGGATGCGGAAGGTGTGCTTGTTGCAAATATTGGAAGCTACATGGGAGGTGTAGATTTGTGGCAAAATGAGGATGAAAATTATGATAATTTTGATCAACAATCAATGCATGATAAGATACTTGAAGTTGTGAGCATATCTGGAACATGGCACCTCGGGAAGCTTCAGGTAAAATGAATCCTGGAAGCATATGACACTTTAGTATGTACATCATGCTGAAGCTAAAGGGTCTACTAGTTGAGATTTGACATTGATTTAAAGAATATGTTGGTGACCTTTTTATTTTTCTTGAATTAAATTAAAAAAAAAAAAAACTGGAACTAAGAACTCAAGCATGAAGGTGTTTTTTTTTTTTTGTTTTTGTTTTAAACCATGTTTTGCATGGAGGTGGAACTGCATCTCGGTTGTATTTTGTCTGTGGGTTCTGTTGCTTTTGCTTTATTTCAGTATCCTATTCTATTTAAGCTCTCTTTAATTTTGAAAGTACATAATTTATTTGAACTAGGATTAAGACATGATTTATTTGTCAAGATTAAGCTCTGGGGAGTTATTTGAACTATAAAATCATGGAAGCTCAAATACCCTGACTGTCTGACAATGGCTTTGCCAAAACAGGTTGGGCTTTCTCGAGCTCGAAGACTTGCGCAAGGACAGTCAATTAAGATACAATTGTTTGCCATGTTTCCTGTTCAGATTGATGGAGAGCCTTGGTTTCAGCAACCCTGCACAATTTCCATAACCCATCATGGCCAGGTTATCATTCTAAAACTCCTACAATTGTGCCTTACAGGCAGCATCAGCCCCTTTGTGTTAACTATCACTTACTTTGCAGTTTGATATCCATACACTGTTTGGATAACCGAATTTCAACGTGTTTTGTAAACCTGTACGAACTGGCAGGAACTTGCTTACCCATTTTTAATTATTTTTGGAAAGAAAATGACCTCTGCCACTGAAATTCAAAACTTTTCTATATCTTGGGAAATGATCAATGCTGCTAAGAAAAAATTAATATGACATAATATAGTTTAGTCTCATTTTAATGAGATGTTTCTGATTTTTTTGTCCTCTTACATTAGTGATTTGTAACTGTTGCACCAATAAAATGCATCAACATCTGTTGGCTTATTTTCCTTTGTTGTGGTTGTTCAGGCTTTCATGTTGAAGAGGGTGGCTGAGGAACCTCTAGGTCCTGCATCTGCAATAATCACTGATGTGCTTGAGAATGCTGAAACAAATAATGTAATTAATGCTTCACAAAAGCGAGCTCTTCTTCATGAAATGGCACTGAGGCTGTCCTAGAAATATTCTTCTTTCCACCCTGTGAATGCGATTAGAAATTTTGTATTTCTTTTGAAATATATTTTGCACACGTCATGTATTACTTTTCCTTTTTGAATCTTTTGTCTATACTTCCTGCTGCTTCTGAAGCAGGCTTGTATATTATGAATCTTATACATAAAAAGAAAGAATGAAATCAGATAGCTTGTCCATTGATTTCGTCTAATTCCATTGGTAATGCAGTTATATATACCAAGTACATTCCCCATGCAGCAAGCTTACGTTTGACACGTCCATTATTTTATGATGGCCTATATACCTTGTGAGGAGAGGAGGATTATTTTTCTGATCCTAAGAAAGATTAAAAGCTGTCTTAGATTTATTGAACATTATAGTAATGGTTGCGACTTGGAGGGGATGTTGTAAGCATGGTTGCGACTTATTTTGATTGTATAACCGTAATTCAAAAACTCAGTTGACCTGGGCTTTTAGTAATACCTTTGCATAATCATAATGACTCTTGGGTCTACAGGAAGAGTTTGTCAAAATGCTTTCGACGGTTGGTTTCTCCCCTCTTCGCCTTCATGCTTATTCCCTAGTAAGCCTTTAACCTTCAACCACAGGCGCGTTACAAAACCTTTTTCTCTTGTTCCTCTTTCGCACGCTCGTTTGTCTGGTACTTTTGGACTGGAAATTCTTCTTGGTATCTTTGTGCTTTCTCTGTAGATACGCTTCAGGTGGCGCCGATAAAAGGAGGAATTTAGGTGGAAGACGTATGATAGCGATGAGGCATTAGAGCCCTTCTTAAGCTTGTGCCTGCGCGTCATCTCTTCGTAAGCTGGTGAAGATGCTTTTGGGGTTTGAATGGCCTCGTTGAGTTGCAAAGTCATCTGTTTGAACTCAAACGAGTCGTATAGGTCACTGCCATTGTACTGGATGTTGAGTCTCCTTGTAAGAGTCACTGCCTCCTCTTTCTCTAGATTTTCCATGAAAAAGGAAGAATGGGTTAATTAAATTTACACGGGCCACCAACCTCTCCCAAAACATTCAGACCAAACTGCACTTTCATTTTTTATTTTATTAAAAGCTCATAATATGCACTGTTCAAGAAAGGTGGAAGTTAGTTGCCTTGCCTTGAAAGTAACGTAGTTAAAATACGTTATTAGCAAGGTGATTTCATTGTTTTGTACGTTTTTCTCACGCCCTTGATTTATATCGAAGCAACTAGGTTTATGAAAGTTCAGTGACTTATCCTATGCAACAACAGTTCAAAAGCTCGGAGACATTACAAGCATTTTTTGCAGGTGACATGGACATGGCTCTCTATCTCTACATCTCAGTGAGGCATATATATATATATATATATATATATATATATATATATATATATATATTCTTAAAAGGAATTGATCACATTCTGTTGGGTTAATGTCTGTTGTTTTATAAAAAAAAGAAACAGAAAAACAAAATGATAGAGGACAGGATATAGCTGCATATAACTTTTTTTTTCATCTGTACTTTTTATTTGTTGGAGAAACGACAGTGCATAAATGAAAATCTTAAGCTAGTTTGGGGTGGTTTAAGTTTTTAAATTTTAAAAAATAAAAACTACGGACCCGTTTGAAATAGTTGTGACTTTTTGGTTTTTAGTTTCAAATACAATTTTTAAAACAAAACATGTTTAGTTAAAATGGAGTTGAAATAATTTTTAACTTAATTTCAAAATACTTTTATATTCATTTTCAAAACCAAGAAAAAAAAGATTTGTGAATTTAGTTTTTAGTTTTTTAAAAAATACACAACACTACATTTGACAATAGTCCTTCTCGCTATCACCACAACCACTACTATCGACACCAACACTGCCACCACCGTCACCACTATGACCATTGGCTGCCAACACCACTACAACCACCACCACCAAAGACACCGTCACCACAATTGGCACCGGCACTATCGACACCACCACCACTGGCATTGCCACAATCGCCGTCGTTGGTATTATCACTGCCACAACAACTGCTGTCAATATTGTCACTGCCACCACTGCTATTGTTACCGTCACCACCATCACTATTGTTACCATACAAACGTATCCTTAAATTAATTTTAACAGGATAAAAAATTTCAAAGTGAGTTTATTTTGAAACTAAAAATGAAAAAAAAAACTAATTTTTAAAAACTAAAAACTGGTTGTAGTTTTTAGAATTTTCAAAATTTACAACTAAAAATCATCCTAAATAGACCCTAATTTTTTAATTTTAGTTTTTTTTTTCCAGTTTTAAAAATTTATTGTTAATCTTATAATTTTTCTTTAAAAATCTCACTAAAAAAAATATGAAACTCTTTATATGAGACTGTGATAACTAATAAGAGAACTTAGAGTAAGAGCATAACAAGATAGAAAAGATAAAATTTAAAGTTTTACATGCTTTTGCGGACTAAGTTTAGATTGGGCTATGATCAGATCTGGGTAAAAAGGTTCAAATTTAGTTTTTGTTCAAAATTTATAGCTCAAGTCCTATATTTTATTAAAAAGGTTTGGGTCAAGTCGATTACAAGCTCGATGCAGGTCGAGCAAAAAATACTTGGATTCACTTCATGCTTATAAAATGAAGCTCAAGTCTAGTGAAAGCTCGATTTGAATGGCCTTTTTGTGGGCTAAGCCTAGATCAAGCTAAAAAAAAACCAAATTTAATTTATATTTAAAATTTAAAGTTCAAGTCCAATATTTCATCGAGTGAGCTTAGGTTAGGCTGATTGTATGCTATAGTGAGTTAGACCAAAGAGCCTAGGTTCAATTCAAACTTTTAAAATGAGGCCCAAGCCTAGTTTTTGTGGCCTTTTTGTAGGTTAAGCCTAGATTGGGTCATGATTAGATCAACCTAAAAAGACTCAAATTTAATTCATATTCAAAATTTAAACTCATGCTTGATATTCATCCAGTAGGTTTAGGTCAAGTTAGTCACAAGCTAGATATGGGTCGGGACAAAAGCCCAAATTCAATTTAGGCTTCTAAAATGAGGCCTAAGCCAAGTGAAAGCCTTGTTTGTATTAGTTTTTGCAAGCTAAGCTTAGATCGGTCCATGATCAGATCAAGCCGAAAAGGTCTAAGTTTAATTTAGGCATAAAATTTAAAGTTTAAGCCTTACATTTAATCAAATAGGTTTGGGTTAGATTAATTGAGAGCTTAGTGCAAGTCACAAGCTATAGCTAGTCAGACTAAGAAGCCCAAAATCATTTTGATCTTCTAAAATGAGGTTTAAGTCGGTGAAAGCCTAGTTTTTATCGAATTTTTGTGAGGAAGCCTAAATCGAGCCTTGATCAGATTGAGCTACAATGGTCTAGATTTAATTTATGCTCAAAATTTAAAGCTTAAGCCTTACATTTTATCAAGTGAGTTTAGGTCAAGCTAGTTGCGCTTGATGCAAGTTGTGGGCTATAATGGGTTAGGCCAAAAAGCCAATTTCAATTTAGGCTTCTAAAACGAGACCCATGCCTCAATTTGTATTGGATTTTTGTTAGTTAAACCCATATTGAGCTAAAAAGGCCCAATTTAATTTGTACTCAAAATTTAAAGCCCAAACCCAACATTACATCGATTTAGGTTAGGCTAGTCATAAGCTCAATGTGAGTTATAAGCTATAACGAGTCAGGGCAAAAAGTCTATATCCAATTCAAGTTTCTAAAATAAGGCCTAAGTCTGATGAAAGCCTAATTTATGTGGCTTTTTTGCTGGCTAAGCCTAATCGAGTCATGATCGGATTAGGATAAAAAAGCTCAAATTTAATTTAAGCTTAAAATTTAAAGCTTAAGCCCTAAACTCATTGAGCAGTTTCGGGTAAGGCTAGTTGTGGGGTTGATATGAGTTGAGTCAAAAAGCCTAGTTACAATTTGGGCTTCTATAATAAGCCCCAAGTCCAATGAAAAGCTCGATTTATATGGGGTTTTTGTGGGCTATGACCAAGTTAGGGCATTATCAAATTCGGATAAAATGACCCAAATTTAATTCATGCTCAAAATTTAAAACACAAGCCCTACATTTAATTGCACAGGTTTAAGTCAGGCTAATTGATCTGGCACAACCTATTTTGCCATGTTTAATGAAGACTAAATGGAAGGTAGAGAAGATTGGGCCAAAGGTGGAGAAAGGTGACGAAAAGTATCTAAAAGGACGAGGCAACTTCTATAAACTTACAACTAGAACTATTATATATATATATATATTGTTTTCAAAAGTGAGTTAAAATGGTTTTAAAATTCATTGTAAAACTATTTTAACCTTTTTTTTTTATCCAAACAGGTTTTATTTCCAAATTTAAGTTTTTAAACAAAAATTGAAAACTTACAACCACCCCAAATGGGACATGATATTTGTGATTTTTTTTTTAGTGAATTGTACTACCAATGTTGAGGAAAAGAGTAAGAATCTTAAGTACTATCTTGATGATCAACAAATACAATTAATGCCATAGAACACAATTAAGACGATCTTAACAAGAAAACTACACAAGTGCTTATTGTTTCGAATTGGGCTTAAGGCCTAATCCTCTTAACAAAAGACCTCGGCCTAAAGGAGAATTCTAGTCCAATTCACCAAGTATTAGCTGAAGACAATGTCAACTCAGATGCACGAACACTACAATACAATTAGGAATAGGGAAGCACACCTCGACCCAGAGTAAAGTTATCTTGTTGCTACACCTAAACAAGGTAATATTACCTTTTAGAACCTTGGACCTTGTGTTAGGAAATCTAGCCAATCTTAGACTCCTATAAATACAATTCGTGTCAACAGTGTAAGGTTCACATTTATTATACATCGTCACTATGGTAAAATTGTTACTAACTTGAGTGTCAAAGTGCCTTTTGTAAGTACGAACCTTCTGTGCATGATATCTTAATCGGGTCAGAGAGAAGAACCACCATCCATACACTTCAAATCTCAGTCAATGAAAGGCTTATCTTGGTCAAAGCAATTCTAGAGTTCGGTCAACGTCAATCATCTCACCTTGGACACAACATTGGTGTCAACTGTGAGAATCTGGTAAATCCTACTCTCACCATCTCATCTTATTCCCCTCATATTAGCCCAGCCCTATCTCAGCCCTCTTCATTGATGTTACGACCGACTTGCGAGGGCATAACCGAGAATGGTTTTGCCATGAATGATCCCATAGATGAACTCATCCACTAGCTTCAAGAGCGAATAGTTGAATTGCAGCAACATCTTAAACCAATTCCTTTGTCACCTGCAAACTATTTCGAGCAATGTATAAGATATTAAAATATATAAAAATAAAAAATTACATTAAAATGTATTGATTTTTAATTTATTGGGGGTATGTATTATTTTTAAATTATTGGAATACATATTTGGCAAAAACTAGGGGTGTTCACGGGTACAGGTACTCGTGAACCTAAACTGACCTAAACACTACGGTTTGGATTTTTTGGATGTTCGAGTAGCACCCAACCCAACCCGTTCAAACTTGTTCATGTACAGGTTGGGTAACAAGTTTTGATTCTTAAAGTTGTGAACCCAACCTGTTAACATGAATAATTTTTAAATTTATTATTTATATATATTTTTAGTTTAAAAAAATTATGAATAATGAGTGTTTCAGTATTGAATTGACTCCTTTTAATTGTAATAGACAAACATAAATATATGTATATTGACCAAGTCAATCCAGTGAAAACAGCGGATGTGGGTACTGGACCTTGGCTTACATAATAGAGCTCATCATTTACGCATAATGAACAATGCAATATTTATTATGATTTTTTATTTTTAAAAAATATAATTTAGTTTTTATAATTCTTCCTTTTTTATATAAAAAAGTATTTAATATGTCACTAAATAAGAACAGGTACCCATGAACCCAACCCAAACCAACTCGTTATTGATCGGGTTGGTTCGGTTCGGGTTTGACCAAAAAATTGCACAAATTCAATTCAACCCAATCTAATTTATTTTGATCGGTTCGAGTATTAGATTTAGCCAAACCCAACCTAAACTGACTCGTGAACATCCCTAGCAAAAACTTTGCTTATAAATATATTAATATCTAAATCATAAGACACATGAATAAGAATTTTACATAAAAATTCATTTTTAATTACATTGAAACAAAAATTTACATAAAAATATAAAAATTTAAAATAAATAAAGAATATTTATATTTTCTATAATTATTTTAAAATAAACATCTAATTCATGCATGACATGGATATTCACACTAGTTCTTTCTATTTTTTTTAAGAAATAATACAAATAAAAGTAAAAGATATATAAAGAGAGAATAAAGAGAAAGAGAAGAAAGATGTATAAGAAAAAGGATTAAGAATAGATGTGTCTTATTTCATTCACATAGGAGATGTTCATACAAGTAAATTGAAGATAATAAGGGAAAATGATCAACTATGATTTTATAATTATTTATAATATCATCTCAAGATCATATTTTTATCAAAGTAAACTAATCATATTATATTCTAATTGATAAGTTCTAATTATACCTATCTTTTGGTATACATTTTGATACATATACAATTTTTGTTGTTGACTTAATGTTTATAATTATCACCTTTTATACATATATGACATACTTTTGAATATAGATTTAGCACTTCAAGTTCCTTAAGAGTCTTATTACCTTTCTTTTTGGAAATGTATGTAGGTTAAAGTGAAGAAGGAAGATCTATGAAGGAAGGAGAGGGATGTACAACTCACCTAAGCCCTGAAGAGGAGAAAAGGAGAGTACCAAATGCTGTGAAGTTGGCGTTAGGAGACAACTCATTGTCGTTGGGCGCCAACCTACCCGAGAAGAACTTTTCTGCTGCTTTGTTTTGTAGCCTAGCGACAAATGTTTGGCGTGCCAGCGACGAGTCTGATGATGTGACATTTAAGTGAATAAAGAAAAATATTATATATATATATATATATATATATAAAATTTTTTTGGGAAACAAAAGGGCAATGGGGGATCTGAAGAACCGTTCTAGGGTTAGCAAGAAAGGGAAGACAAAGTGCTCTTGGACCTAGGATGGAAGCTCCACTCTTCTTCATCATTCTCTTACAATGTTTCTTCTTTTCTTTAGCTATGCATAGCCAGATTCACCCTTGTTGGGGTTTAATGTAATTAATGCTGACCTTCATGTATTTATCTTAAGTATATATTCGGTTTAGTTTCATGTTAATGTCTTTCTTTTGCTTTTAATGCTTGTTTTGACTTGATCAACCTTAACTTGTCCTTATTGAGCATTGAATCTAGTTGGAAAACTTGGTTTAAAGCTTAGATATGAAAAAAGACATCTAATAAGTTTTAGCTATAAGAATAGTCTATTATATGTTAGACATCTTTTATCCTCTATACTTAATGCAAGTTATTTGATTAAGCTATGCAAGGAATTGATAGTTCATTCAAATGATTTAGATTTTTAACTTGTAAGCAATGAAGGTTAAAATGACTTTGTATGGATGATGGTAACCTGGCAGCTAACATTGAATGTAAAACTTAGATAATGCATGAAAAGAAGGCTTAATGAAGTTAAACCCCAACTATTTTCATACATACATCCAAACCAAATCCATTCCGCACTTTAAGTATTTAATTAAATGTCAAATGGAATTTATGTTATATTGTTGTTTGTTTGTGCTATTTTAAATTGTTGTTTTTATTTTCTAGTAACTATCTTTATTCTCCAGTTACAGTAGTTTATGATAGAAAATTAGTATATTGTTAAGTATTACGCAAGTCCCTTGGGAGAATGACACTCACTCATCTCTGTATTACTTGTCTAAAATGGTACGCTTGCTAATCAGTTAACACTTATTAAGAGAAATCGAAATAAAACTAACAAATTATGAACATGGACAAATTGAATATATTGATAACACACTCCTCTCAAATGTTCATTATTTAAGAGTGTGTCTCATTAAAATCTTATTTGAGAAAATCTTGTTGGACAAAAATCTAGCGAAGAAATAAGACTACATCATTCTTCAATATGCTATAAAATGATGCCTTATTAAAAATCTTACCAGGAATGGAAAAAATAATGATTAAAATGCATATAATAATATTAATTAAAGGCCCATTTGGTGGTCAAGATAGAATATGATAGGATAGGATATGAGAGTGGGATAAGAATATTACAGGATAAGAGCATGATAAGTTATAATTTTGTTTAATGTTTGGTGTACACCAGATAACAAATTAGATAAGGATAAAATATAAAATATGTTCAAATGATAAAGTTATTGTTTTGATAAAATTACAGATAATTTTCTTAAAAGTAACTTTTAATTTAATTTTTTAATTTTTCCAAAAAAATTAACTAAAATATACAATATTATTTTTTATTTATGTACTTACTTTTCTTAAAATTATAAAAAAAATATATAATATTTTTAAAATTATAATTATTATTTAAATATTTTCCTTTAAATATATTTCAATATTAATTATTTACTAATTTTTAATATTTAATTAATAATATACTTTAAATTTAAATGTCAAAAAAATTATATATATATATATATATATATATATATATATATATATATATAACGTAAAAATATATATAATAAATATAATGTATAGTAATATATATTACTTTAAGTAATATATATTACTAGTACTATATATATATTTATTTATATATAATTATACCATACATACATACATACTAAATTTTTCACGTGATCAAGTGATATGACTATTATAGTTTACTTTAAATATCACTATGAAATGACTATACCACCATATGTAAACAAATATTTTGTTTATGATCAGCCATTATGAAGGTTAGACAGATATATGCTTAACCTCGTTTCAATGTCTTTATGTAGGTGAATAACCATGTCTTGTTAATAAATTAACAATAAATAAAATATTAGGCCACATATGAGCAACAATATACATTAGTTCTTCAATTGCACTAAGATATGATACTTCAAGATCAAGTAGTTATTCATCTTTAATTTTCTTGAGATATAAAAAGAATCTTTGTTCATATTTACTATAATTTTATGATCAAGGTTTTCCTAGATCCTTTATTTAAATTTTTCTGTAAGTAATTTATTACTGTTGGAAGTTCTTTAAGAGTTCTAATAATATTTAAGTTGTCAACAAAAAGAAAAATATAACAAACTCATCTCTAAATCTTTTTATGAAATATATTAATAGATAAGGTTTATTTTATGCCCTTAATTCAATAAATTTTTACTAAGTTATACCACATGTATATGGATTACTTCAATCTATAAAGAGATTTATTCAATTTGATTGACTAGTCTGCTCAAAAGCATCAATTACTTGCTTCGAATAAGTTAAATCCTTTAATGAGTCATACAAATATGTTGTAGCAATATTTATTATACACAAATTGAATCCTTCACATACTATTAGATTAATTTGGTATTGAAAGTAGTTACATTTACCATATATAATTATGTTTATTGAAAATAAATGTTATTTTTTTTTTTACAAAAACTCTTAAGTGAGAAATCATTCTCCACATCTCATTATTTCACCATTCTTATTTGTTTTAGCATAAAACTTGCTTTTACATGCATTTCAGGTGCATGGACTACCAATCCAAAAACTTTCACTTACCAAGTATGTTTTTACCTCAATTGCATTTTTCTATTTTGACCAATCATTCATTTGTCTACATTCTTCAATAGTCTTTAGTTCATGATCATCATTATCATCCATTACATTGCCAACATTATATGCAAAATATCATCAACGTTGACTTTATTTTAGTTTCATTATATTCTGTTCATGATATTGTGTATTGAGATCTTGTCATTTTCATTAATTTTAGATACTTGAGTTTCTTCTGGAATAAGGATTCTAATTTTGTCTAAGGACTCTTCTAGAGTTACTTTTAGGTACTAAGTTACCATATTGTCAATTAGCCCATCTTAATTTTTAACTTTTTTTTTAAAGGATTTTTATCCTTAGAACTGATGAGTCTATTGAACTTCATGCATGTTTCAAACTTAGTAGATTGTTTAATGAAGATATCAATCTTGATTGGAAGATTAACAATTAATACATACAATTTGGTCACTCTATTTAGATTAGTAAGTACATTTGGCAATTGGCTTGACAAAGTTTACAAGTGAATTATCTTTTGAACTTCGAGTTTGATCACATTGTTTTGTATGAGAATCAAAATAATATAATGATAATTTATTTAATATGTTTTTTTCCAAGTGCCTTCTTTCTCCCCCAATGTGGGGAAAACTAGTTCATCAAATTGGCAATTGATATATCAAGTTATGAATAGATATCCTGTTAATGGAGATTCATATCTAATGCATGTTCCTAACTTCCTTTGAGAATCTATCTTATTGTGCTGTGCTAGAGCAACAACGCATAACTAGCACTTAAAAAAAAAATAAAAAATCTCAAATGTGAAATACCCGACTAAAAATTATTTACAAAGAAAAGGACTTATAATAACTTATTGATTTGATGTAAATTAGTGTCGCAACATGCAAAATTGCATGTTCTCCAATAGAATTATATGAAGATATATTATGAGATGTTATCAATTGAATCGTTTCAATTATAACATAAAGATTTAATTCTTTAGGAACTATAACATAATTATTCATATAAATGATAAATAAGAAAATTTATTGATTTTGCACAATTTTATTGATGTTCTCAAAAAATATTTTTTCAATAATGTATCAAAATTAATAAATTCAATATTAGATAAAATAATTCTTTTCAATAATAAATTTTAATGAATGAAATAAATATTCATACTAAAAATAATACGAAGAAAGTTATTAAAAAAGAAAAATTGAGTTATATATTATGTTAATAAAAATTATAAAAGTACCTTACTCATTTGATAAAACCTTCATCTTAATTAAATTTATCACATATGATTGATAGGGACTTATACTTAAAAGAATATAAAGCGATTTGTTTTTTTTTTAATTCATATAAAGAATATTTATACAAATAAATATAAAATAATAAGAGAAATTAAAAATTATTAATTTTACAGTTATTTATAATATTCTCTCAAAATAATATCTTTACGAAGAAAATAGTTTAATTTTAATATATTATTTAATCAACTAATTAAATAATATTTGAAATATGATTTTTAAAATATGTTATTATAAAACTCAATAATTCATAATGATATAATAATAGTATAAGATTAATTAACAGAACAAAAAGATTATACTATAAACATATTTCAATTAAATTGTAATTATGACTTTCTTTTTACCAATATGTCATTGGTATGAGTGGAACTGGGTTCAAATATCTTAAAGTCTCGAATTCAAGTCTTGTATATGAAAAAAATATAGTTAAGAAGAAAGACTCCACTAAAAAGTGGTCAGCTAGGTTTTTCAGTATAAATTAATAATCAACAAAGTCGGTAAATATTTCGCATCAATAACACGACAAAAAAAAAAAAGACTTAATTCACTAGAATTGACCTAGTAGTAGAAAATTGAATTAGAATAATTTGCACAAAATTTTAAATTCAAACCTTCTTGTTAAAAAAAAGAACGACTTTCTTCTATAAACTATTCTTCGTCAAATGTGAGCGCCTTTATGTCGCTTTACGTATTTATGTCAAGATATCATCCCAGCTGAACTGCTGAAGTGTCCCTCGCTTGGTGAAGCACAGCTGATATCATTCACTTCTCTGTCCCTCACAGCCACACCCCCCATCAACCATTTTTCGGTGCTGAATTATTGGAACTTGGAAGTACCGACAAACCAATTTGGTTTTGATCTCTTGATTTTTCTAACCTTTATCTCCTGGTACTTTCAATTATCAACATTGCCATGGTTACAGTGGTTACTTTTTTTTTTCCTAAACAAATTATTTAGAGTAAATTACATTGACACCTGAGATTTTTTCAGATTACACATAATATTTTTTTTTTATCCTTACATTAATTTTTTTAATTATTTAAAAAATATTATATTGACATTCCTTATACATTACACTAATTTTTTTAATTATTTAAAAAATATTACATCGTATATCTCTATTAGAGAGGTTTGTTATAAATATTTAAAAAATATGAAAATTATGTGCAACCCAAAAAAACTCAATAAATATCAGTATAATTTACTCAATTATTTAATCCGGCCAACCACGTTTGTGGATTCGTATACTTTTGACATGGAACACTACCCTGGAAGATAGTAAGTTGCTTCATCGAGCATTTGGTCTTTTCACTTGTGTTTTTATTTTTTATTTTTACTTTTTAATTTTAAAATTATTACTTTGTTTTCAATTTATTTCTTATGTTCAAAGATTTATACAGAAAACATTGAAAATAACTTTTTTTGTTTTTTCTATTTTTGTACAACTCTTTAAAAATAGGAAACAAATTTAAAATAAGGTGATAGTATTGTAATAAAAAAATAAAAATAGAAAATAAAAAAAATGAAAACACAGGTAAATAGATGCCCTTTGGTAAGAAGGAAAGAAATAGGTAAGACATTAAATAAAAATAAAAAAAGTGAATGGAAATAGGTGAAAAATAGAATGACAATAAAAATGTTTAGTTTAAGAGAAATAAATAAAAATAAAAATAAATAAATAGGTAAATAGAAATAGTTAAAAATATAGTGGAAATAACTAGTGAGACCGCAACTTTTTATTTTTCTTCTCTCTCATTTCCTCTCAACCGAACACATACAACTTTTTATTTCTCATTTTTTTTTTCTCTTTATCTTGTTTCTCCTTTTCTTCCGACGTAATAGTAATTCCATTTTTCACTCAAATTGTTCTAAACAGAAGTGGATAATGAACTTATACCTCAGGTAAAAAATAATAAGGTGAAGTCACACACATTACATTATTTTAATTAATCTCACATTAAATTTATTTAATAATTTATGAATACTTACTCACTTAGTCAAAAGGAGTTGTAATAATGCATTTGATAATTGGTTAATTAATATAGAGTAATGTATATATTAGAAGGCACAAGTGTGACTAGTGCTCTTCTTTTTTATTTTATTTTTTTAAAACTTAAATATGTTTTTAGTCCCTTAAATTTAGGATAAGTTTGTTTTTGGTCTTTTAAATTTAAAATCAATTTTTTTAGTCACTGTAATTTGAAAAAAAAAAAACATGTTTTAGTCCTTTTATCTAAACACCATTAGTGAATTTGCTACATAAAACCTACTGACTACTAAATCTGTCACACAAAATCCTCTTACTAATGTTCTTGTTAGTAAAAACATCACATTAAACTCAACTGATGCTATATAACTGACTTAATCTATTCCTATTAATGATGCTGCATGTGGTCTTGAGAGACTAAAATAAGTTTACATTTTAAATTATAGGGACTAAAAAAATTAATTTTAAATTTGAGAGATAAAAAACAAACTTACTTTAAATTTGAAGTACTAAAAATATATTTGAGTTTTTTTTATTATTATTATAAAAAAGTTGGAGTTAGCTAAGGTCACGGATGCTTCCGTTTTTATTCCCTTCCATGGATGTGATTGATGCATTCCCCTTTTCCTTTTCGGTTCTACAATGTACAATGAATGGAGCAATCTTGGACAGTTGAGACTTGAGATGCATCTCACTTTGGAAAATAAGACATGGTACGAAAATTTGCACGAAATATCCCTTGCAAACTTAAAATTAGCGAGTGATTCCTTAGTTTTTATTTCTTAAAATTTCGAACGATTATTTTCATCCTTAATGGCAAAATGGCTTTCACTTTTTTCATGAGAAAAAAATAGGTTGGGTAGTTTTTATTTATCTCTGTAAAATGGGATAGGCATTTTTATTTGCTTGTCTATGCGTCAATATTTTTTTTATTCGATTTCAATTTAATTACAAAAGTACTAAAAGAATAAGATGCACTCTTCCTTCTAAGGTGTAAGCTTTAATTAAGCAGTAGGATCCTTCCTCGTCGGAGGTGATGCATGGTGAATTGGTGGTGTCAAGCCAAAACATATAAATTGATAACAAAAAAAATAAAAAATGATACATATTACTGTAAGGGGTTGCACTAGCCTTTTCCAAAGGTTGTAATATAAACTATTTTAAGATAAGTGCTAATAATATACTCTTTTATATTATTTTTGTAATTTACTTTTAGAGTTCCTTTGGTAGAAGAAATTTTTTTTCGTGCCTAAGAATTATGATTCATGAATTTTGAGAATCATGATTCTCATGAATGATTAAAATTTATTTGGTTGGTCATAAATATTGTTGGAAATATTTATATTTATTACTTAATAATTAAAGATTTTTATGTCTAGTTTTAATAGAACTCTTTTAGAAACTTTCATTATTTATCATATTAAACGAGTTAATAAAGGTAACATGATATTTTTACTATAGTAAAACTTTTCTCCCAATTCGAAAAAGTTAGATTCCCACTTCCTCCTATGAAACAATTTCATTGGAAACATAGATAAAAAAAATTCTCAGAAAACAATATTTTCTCATAATGTTATTTTTTAAATAATAAACCAAACATGAAAAACAAACATTCTTACCATCAAATTCCTACAAACTAAAAACTTTTTTTTGGTACCAAACGGCTCCTTATTGTTAAGTTAATGATATATAAATTTCACTAAATAGAAAGTGAACTTAAGTAACTTAATAA
Source organism: Spatholobus suberectus (assembly GCA_004329165.1). Lineage (NCBI taxonomy): Eukaryota > Viridiplantae > Streptophyta > Magnoliopsida > Fabales > Fabaceae > Spatholobus > Spatholobus suberectus. Next base: position 19,882,015 of record CM014734.1, read on the forward strand.
AATTTAAATAAAATTTTGCATCGAAAAGATTGAATTGTTAGTATTTTTATTTTGATTAATTGTTAGACTCAATCAATTATTTATTGATAAATTGTTGATTTTAAATTTGTTAATTATGTATTTAAATGACTTAATTACCTGTAACAATTATCAATTAAATTATGTTTTATCTCACGTCATGTAGATACAGAAATTATAATATGTTTTAAATTGAGGGTTAAACGTATAATTTAGTCCCTGTATGTGTTGTGAATTCTCAATTTGGTCCATATGCGTAAAAACTTATTAAATCGTTTCCTATACATGTTGCGAATTCTCAATTTAGTCATTGCCATCATGACACCGTTTATACATTCTTAATTTGATTCCTATATATGTAGAGCATTTTTAATTTAGTCCCTATACTATAGGGAATAAATTAGGAATGCGCCGCATATATAGAGACCAAATTAAGAATGCATTACACATATAAAGATTAAATTAAGAATTTGTAAACAACAGAAACCAAATTGAGAATTTCTGACACGTATAAGGACCAATTTAATAAATTTTTTCATATAGGGAATAAATTAAGAATTCGTAGCATGTATAGGAACTAAATTATATGTTTAATCTAAATTGAGTATTGCATTTTATTTTTGTTTTGACATCAAAGTTGAGTCATAAGACTAATATCTCATAACATTTGACTAACGTAGCATTAAGACAGAAATAGTTAAAAAAATAAGGAAAATTATCAAAGAAACTCCTGATAAAATTATTAATCATTAAAAATGAGAAATATTATTTGTACAACAACACTTTTTTGTATCTATTTTTCTCTTGTACATCATTTATTATATTTCATAATGGTGGAGACAGATAGACACGAAAACTGTTGTTGTATAAATTGTTGTATAAATTATTATACATGTAGCATATCTCATTAAAAATTGATTTATTATAAATGTGAATTTTTATTTCTCAATAAATATTTAAATTTTATGAAAAAAAATATGGATTTTGTTAGGAACAAGTGATTTTGGGTAGAGATAAGTAATTTGGGACTTGACTTTGACAAATCCATGGTAGATAATAGATTGCATCACTTGCATAAATAATAATTGATTCAAAAGCAAAAGTTGAAACGTAAGTCATGTTCGATAATCTTTTTTAAACCAAGTTATTAACTTTTACTATAAGTATTTAAGGAGTTTGTCTTCTCGCTTTACTGGCTTGCATTCTCTTCTAACAGCATTCCCATATTAGAATCCTTATCTTATCATTTGTACGCTACCCCTCTTAATTTCTCGTATCCCTTTCCTGTGAAGTTTGAACGTTGAACACAAAGATATTTACAACTATAATATACGGTACTTCCGGTTTTTTAATTTCTTATTTTCAACTCTTATGACTGCCTTCTCTATCCTGCTCATCGATGAGATATCTGTGAGTTTCCCTATATATGCATATGTTCAATATTTCCCGTGTCATTCATTTTTGTTTAGGAAACGAAAACGAAGGGATACTGTTAATTATTGTCCTGGTCCGTTGTGACTTATCCTAAATTTATTGTCTGAAACTAGTCTGCTTTAAATTCATTGATCCCCAACTTGTGAATAAAATAAGGACGCTTACTTACTGAACTGAACTTAGTGACTGATCTGGCTCAATTCACTTTGTTGTAATCTCAAATAACATGTATATTGCATTAGTGCTACTGATTGTGAGTATCTCAAGTATGGCTGGTTGGACACGTTTCTTGCTAAAGGATAATACCTATACTTGTTGCAATTTTTAACATGGAATTCTAAGAAAGGGCAGAGTGATTTCTGTGTCAGTTACTATTCCTCTCGTTTTTTTTCTTCATCACTTAAGAATGCATGTCCCAATTTATCTCTATGTTCAAATGGGTGCTTTAATTTTTGGTAATTGAAAGAGGGAAAACGCTTATTAGTGTCTTGATGCATGCAAAATATTCTTTGAGCTGAAATAGAATCACTCACACATGCTTCATAGGTTGTAATTTATAAGCAAAGAAAATGGTGAAGATCTGTGGAATTGGAGCTGGGTACGTAGGGGGTCCTACAATGGCTGTGATTGCCCTCAAATGCCCCTCAATTGAAGTGGCTGTGGTGGACATCTCTCACTCTCGCATATCAGCTTGGAATAGCAACAAACTCCCCATTTATGAGCCTGGCCTAGAAGAGGTGGTAAACCAGTGTAGAGGAAAGAACCTCCTCTTCAGCACCGATGTGGAAAAGCACGTGCATGAGGCAGACATAATTTTTGTTTCAGTGAACACCCCAACAAAAATCAGAGGGCTTGGAGCTGGCAAGGCCGCGGACTTGACTTATTGGGAGAGTGCAGCTAGGATGATAGCTGATGTTTCCAAGTCAAACAAGATTGTTGTTGAGAAATCCACTGTCCCAGTGAGGACAGCCGAGGCAATTGAGAAAATTCTAACCCACAATAGCAAGGGCATCAAGTATCAAATTCTGTCAAATCCTGAGTTTCTCTCTGAGGGAACAGCCATTCGGGACCTTCTAAATCCTGACCGGGTTCTGATTGGAGGGGACCAAGGCCCTGAAGGTCTAGAAGCAATCCAAAAATTGAAGGCTATATATGCACATTGGGTGCCTGAAGACAGAATCATAACCACCAATCTGTGGTCAGCAGAACTCTCCAAGTTAGCTGACAATGCCTTCTTGGCCCAAAGGATTTCATCTATCAATGCTATGTCAGCTATATGCGAGGCCACGGGGGCAGAAGTCTCGCAGGTTTCTCGTGCTCTCAGCAAAAACAGCAAAATTGGGCCTAAGTACCTTAGTGCTAGTGTTGGTTTTGGTGGCTCTTGCTTTCAAAAGGACATACTCAACTTGGTCTACATATGTGAGAGCAATGGCCTCACTGAAGTGGCAAATTACTGGAGAGAAGTGATCAAGGTGAATGACTACCAAAAGAGCCGGTTTGTGAACAGGGTTGTGACCTCCATGTTCAACACGATTTCGGGTAAGAAGATTGCAATCCTGGGGTTTGCCTTCAAGAAAGACACTAGTGACACTAGGAAAACTCCTGCTGTTGATGTTTGCAAGGGTCTTTTGGGAGATAATGCTTGTTTGAGCATTTATGATCCTCGGGTCACTGAGGAGCAGATTCAAAAGGATTTATCAATGGATGGTGTTGAATGGGACCATCCAATCCACCTGCAGCCAATGAGTTCCACTGTTGTGAAACAGGTTAGTGTTGTTGGGGATGCTTATGAGGCAACTAAAGATGCTCATGGGATCTGCGTTCTTACGGAGTGGGATGAGTTCAAGACAATTGATTATCAAAGAGTGTATGACAATATGCAGAAACCAGCATTTGTTTTTGATGGTAGAAACATATTGAATGTTGACAAGCTGAGGGAGATTGGATTCATTGTGTACTCAATTGGGAGGCCACTAGACCAATGGCTGAAGAACATGCCCCAGAAGGCATGATATGATATATTTTCTCAAGAGACCAAATGCTGAAGATTATGAATTGAGCAGGACAATGTTATCCTTTGTGACATTTTCTTCATATGATTTCATGCGTTTTCTTGATATGCAATACACTGATATGAAACCCGCCTTCTTCAGTGTTGCAAATAATTCAGGTAAGCACGCGATGGGCGTTAGTTGTTACTTCTTGTTGGCTCATAAATTATTCAAATAAAAATGTCACTGCTTTGAGGCTGTACTATTCGAGATAATTAAATAAGATTTTATTCTCTAATAAATTTTTTTGGTCTTCTATTTTTTTTTTGTCTGTTCATATTTTTATTGAATTTTTTATCTTAGTCTCTAACATCAGAATTCCTATTAAGTGATGTTAACAGAGGTTAGAAAACAGACTTAATATTGCCTAAAAAATAAGAAAAAAATGAAAAATTTTCAATATCAAAAGTTTATAATTTTATAGAGTTTAAAACGGTAAATGAATTGGATGTTACGTCAATGATTGAAAAAAATAATAAGAACACAAACACAAATTGAAGACCAAAAAAAAAAAAAAAAAAAAACTTATTTTATAAAGACTAAAAACTTATTTAAGTCATATTATTATTATGTTTTAACGAACATGAATGTTTATATTTTTAAGAATAAAGAAAACATACCAGACACTGTTTTTTATATTGTCACATTATCACGAATTATCATGTATGGTAATTTGTTGACTTTTATAATAATCACCTTAAAAGTAATACCCAAGTTGATTTTTGAATGATTAATAGGGCAAAAATTTTTACATTGGTATTGCATATCTATTAAATATTATTTTTAAAGAATAAAAAATAATTCTACCGAAAAAAGAATAAGTTTTTTTTACAAGTCGAATGATAGACTGATATTTTTTGAGTATTTTGGCAAATCATTTCGACTGACTTAAAGCTTATTTGACTATTATTTGATCAAAATAGAAGTATTTGATAAATGATTATTAGTTTAAAAAGATGAAAACTTATAAGATAGTTTATCGAAAAAAATATATTTGGTAAAATCACTTGTTGAAATAGTTCATAAATGTAAAATGAGATAAAAAAAAAACAACTTTATATAATATTTTATATAAATTTAATTTATGTTTTTCAGACAAAATATTTTTACCTAATTATCATTTTGAATTTTTTATTAATTTCAAAATTTTAGCAAGTTTTTAAATAACAAATATTTTATTAAAAATAAAAAATGTGTACTAATTAAAATAAATAGTATTATACCAAAAAAAATAAAAATTGCCTCCTTTAAAGTAGACAATTCACTTTAGAGGATAAAGTAACAAATCTTAATCCTTATCCTTGATAAGAAAATCAACAATTAATATTCTAACGCATTCATAATTTGTTACTTTATTCTCTAAAATGAATTGATCACTTTAGAGGAACGAGATCTTAAAAAAATGGATAAAAATGAAAGAGAAAGTTCTTTGAAATAAAATTAAAATATTATTATCCTAAATTTTAAAATGGACAATAAAATTAAAATATTGTTTAAAATAAATTAAAATATTAAAAATGATAATTATTTGAAAATATATATAATTACCAAATTTAAAGTTATGACCAAGTAATTAAATATGTCATTTTATACCATTTTATATTTATAAGTTAATTCCACAGTTAATTTTACTAAATATTTTTAATTCAATTAATCAACTTATCAACTTTCATATTTACCTTTAAAAAGAAACTTTCTTATTTTAAATTTTAACTAACTTTCTAGCTTTTAATTAATTTATCTATTAGTTTTGCCTAACGTAAGTTTAAGCCTCTGAACTCAAATTGCTTTGAGCTTTCTTCGTTGGATAAATGCCTTAGGGTCTTATTTTGATTGTTTTATTAATTTTTATCTAATTAAGGCAATCTAATAGAACTTCTTGTATTAGCCGGTGTTTGGTGAAGAAACTTCACCTTAAAAAAAGGGAAATTCTTCTGATTAACTTTGAAACTTTTATTAGATTTTTTTTTTGGGTTAAAATAGAGTTTCGGTCCTTCAGTTTTTTTTAGTTTCAATTTGATCCCTGAAAATGTCTTTGTTAGATTAAGTTGGTCTTTTCGTCAGTTTACCACACTAATGGTGTTAACTTTTGCTGACATGGAAAATGCCCATATCGCAACTCTCACAATTTGCCACGTGTCACTAAGTTGACTAAGTTAGTGTATTAAATTGATGAAAGAACCAATTTCGTTTAACAGATGTATTTTAAGGGATCAAAATAAAACTTTTAAAGTTAGAAGATCAAACTAAAACCAAAAATAAGATGAGGGACCAAAAGTCCATTTTAACCTTTTTTTTCCCGAGTGAATCTAAGGTATTCTTTGATAAGGAGTAAGGAATTAATCTCAAGTCCATTTAAAGGACTGATATCTCCTAATAAATATTATTAGAGGAATGTTAGTAACACACTTTTTAATACGCTTCTTCTAACACATTTTCCATTATTGGTTAAATTTATTGAAAATAATAAAATTATGAGTGAAACTCGTTAAATATGAAGTGAACCCACAAAATTTTGTGATTTTTAATAAAATTCAGCCAATAATAAATAATGTAATTAAAAGAATGTGTTAGAAAGTATATTGGTAGCATTTCTCACATTATTAATAGATTTTTATTCATTAAAAAATTACTTCAATTAATACCATTGGATTAAATTTAAGACATTATTTAATATTTACATTGAATTCCAACCGTTGGGAGTATTACTTTGAAAGTACCTTAGAATATCAGTATGTGCATATCTATCGTTATCCTCTCTTATTTTCCTTGTGGACAAATGTTGTAACATGCCACATCCCTCCCGCCAAATACTTTGCTTCTTCAATTGCTTTTAATAATCTTAGTGGTTGTTTTGGTGCATTAATACTAAATAATTACTCTGATGCTTGAAGTGCGAGGCAAGCTTATTCTTTCTAGCAGGTAATTATGGTGCAGAAGAAGCGTCCTTCGAACACCCAAAACAAGTGGGATCCAATAATCAGCTTGTTGCATTTGCAGAATCTGATTTTCCTCATATATACCTATAACGTCAGGTGGGAACCCCCTCCCCCCCCCCCCAAAAAAAAGAAGAGACAAAAAAGTTAAGAATCAACTGTGATTTGAAAAATAAAGAGTATGCTTCTGATGTCAGTAATCGATTGAACTTTTGAGGTAATACTTGTGATTCAACTCTGTTTGGCAGTCACCGAACTATGACCAAAAGTTGGTGCTTCAGACTAGTAGAAAATGTCCTATTTTTATCCGTTTTGTTTTATTTTATTTTGTTCTGTTGTAGCTCCTTTTGTATTTTGTATGCTGTTTAGATTGTTAACTTGCACTTCTTCTTGGGCTACCAGTGGCACTAGTGAAGATGTCCAGTCAGAATTTTGCACATGATTATTTCAGTTCAGTTCCACACTCTTTGAACACCCTCCCTCACAATTCACAAACTTGTATCTGTTGGACCCGATAATAATCAAGTTGACGTACCAATGTGGGATTCAGGTTCCAATAGTAGACCCAATGCATCTGAGGCTGTTGGTGATGAAGATGAGGAAAGATTGATGGGAACCTGTATGTATAATCCCTATGCGTGCCTCAGGTGGAAAGGGCAGAAGTGATTGTAGCTGTGAAGATAGAGGATCCGGGAGATATGTCAGACAACATATAATGGAAGCATAAGCAAGAGAGGAACTTATGAAAAACATTGGACGTGTGAAATTCGAGGACTTGGGTTTCTTTGACACGGGAGAACAAGTGGCAGATAAATGGAGTGAAGAGGAAGAACAATTGTTTCGTGGGGTTGTCTTCCATGGAAGGAAAATTTATAAATTTAGAGATGCGTTATTCATGAGAACAAGAACACGCCAATTTTAATGAAAAATCAAAAAAACCAGAATGCAAAGAGAGTACAAGGTAGAAAAAATTGACACAATGCTGATACGTGTCCAACCTCTGGACAGTTTTAATATAACTACAAATTATTTGGTAGTTCTGAATTACCAAATGTTTATGGTTTGGTTAATCTTTATGTAACATATATTTAAGTTTTTAAATTTATCAAAAAGAATTAATAATACTCAATTATGTGTCATATAGAGATTAATGAATTGGCACCATGATAGTCCCAAATTATTTAATAATTTTCTCTTATTTATACAACAATTTTTATAATAATTTATATAATATTATTTTCTGTGTTTCTCTTTTTTCATCACAACATTTATTACATCTCACACATTTTTTTTTCTTTTTCTTAGTTGTAAAATTTGTTGTACAAATAACATTTCTCTTATAAATATACTCACTTTTTCTTTTATCTCATTTTCACCTCTCTTTTCTTATTTTTCTTTCTTTTTTATCATATCACCTATCACTTATCATTTATCACATACATAACTTTAATCCACTAGGCCGACCTAATAGTAAGAGTTTGGGATAGTACTTTACATAAAGTCTTAGGTTTAAACCTTATTGTCGACGTTGTATACAAAAAAATCACGCATATCACTTCATTTCTTTACCTTTTCTTTTTTCTTCACATCTCTCTTCTTTCCAATACACTCTAAAATAGGTGGATGTTTATTGACCTTCCAATGAAAATACTCAACTTACACCTCATTTTGGGTGGATTAGGATAAAGAGAACGAGAAATAAGAAAGAAACAAAAAGGTAGAGAGACAAAATTACAGATGTGACAAGTAATGTGATGAAAAAAGAAAAGAAAAATAAGAAGAAAATATGATAAAAATAAGATAGAAAAAAAGAGAGTATATGTTTATTATATCACATCTTCGATAGTCTAGCAACTCTCCAAAAGCTATGAAGCTTGTATACTTGTATCGCACGATATTCTATGAAAGTTACTCTTGTATAGATTAGACACCCTTGCAACACATCATCCTTAGGCACAACCAATTAAAAATATGCACTTATAAAATTAAAAAGGAAATAAAGCAATAAAAAAGGAAACAAAACAGACAAATAAGACATATGAATCTAAATTATTTTATGTAAAAAAAAAATTCCTATGTTCCAGGCAATGATTTGTGATTCCTCTTCATCTTTTTTTGCCAACCCTGAATTTAAGCATATCTCTTATCTAAGAGGCATTCCATTATACTTTTTTTTTTTTTTCTAAACCTAAACATTCCTCATCCTCTTATCACAACAAAATTCAACTTTAGTTTATGAAAATTTCTCAATTTCATTAAATCTTAGACATGCTAGCGGGAATAGCAAGAAAAGATTTTGCTTAAAATAATTGAGAATCACATGTTTTATTTCCTATTATAGATTGCTTTGTTTTTTTTATTTGTTTCATTTCTTTTTTAATATTTATTTTACAAATGTAAATTTTTAATTTGCTTTATTACCTATAGATGATGTGCTATGATGATGCCTATATAAGAATAACTCATCAAACATATTGGTCAATAAAATTAAAAAAAAACATATTGGCCTATATAAGGATTATTATATGCGTATGGATATTGGATACAAGAGAAATACTAGCAATACATTCTTTATTATTTATTAAAATTTATTAAAAATCCTGAAATTCTATTGATCTTATTTCTTATTTAATGAATCTTGCTTATCATTTTGTAATTTTTAACAAAATTTAACTAATAGTGGAAAGGGAAAAATATGTTTAGTCCCTATACTTTTAGTCAAAAGTGGTCAAGATTCTTATGAATTTAGTTTTCAAACTTTAAAAAATACGTGGATTTAGTTCCTTCTCTTTAAGAATTCATCATGTTTTTCAAAGTTAGTAGGGAACAAGTTGTTAAGAGTAGTTAGTTTTTTAGAAATATTAGTTAGTTGTTATTAGTTTGTTAGAGATAATTGTTAGCTCTAATAAGCTCTATATATAGAGCATCTATATAGTCTCATTGTATCTTTTTCATATCAATCAATACAATGACACACTTCTATGGAAGTTCTCTACTCTTCTTTGAACTCTATGATGTGTGGTCACATCAAATGGGTATTACTTGCATCTCTACTCAAGGTTCTGATATGGTATTAGAGCTCTCTTGTGTAGAGAGAAATGATTCTACTGCCACAAACACTTAATTAATCGATTTTGAGAACAATTATGAAAGTGATTTTGCAACAAATCAAACACTCAATTTTGCAACAAAACAAATGCTTGTTCCCATAATGTCACGAACCAAGCAACGTGTACACAAGTCCACCGCAACAAAGGCTTTAAGGAAAAAGTTGGCGACGAAACCCACACCTGTTTCGGCAACCGGAGGCCTAAAAAAGCCACACTAGTTGGCAGAGAGATCAAAAAGTTCCAAAAGAGCACGGAGTAGTTGATCTGAAAGCTTCCGTTTCAGCGTTTGGCGAGAGAAATTGCACAAGATTTTAAGAATAATTTCTAGTTTTAGATCAGTTTGACTCTGAGTGTAAGCATCACTATCTTTGATCCTGGAGGAAATTTTCAATTTTAGGCTCCAAAACAACCGCCCTGAGGTGGCCAACACTATTGCGAAGACTGATTTTGCTTCCACTCTTCCTTGCTCTCCGTTTTTGAGTCCAAATGCTCTGAATTTGGATTGGACTGCTCCGAATTATTGATGGAGAAGCTTGATGGTGCGATGAGTGTGGAGGTGTCGTGGTGTTTCATGACACGTGGTGTCAGAGCTGCAGAAGGTGGCGAACTCAGAGAGGTTAGTGAAGCCGTTGTGGTCGTTCATCAAGCATTGGATCTCCTCTAGCGGGACGCCAAATCCGAGGGTGTGGAAGATGTTGTCCAATTTGTCATCGTTGTTGGCATCGAAACGGCAATAGACTCACTTGAGCTTGTCCATTGTTAGCATTTCCAATAGAAGGGTTTCCTTTTTTTTTTTTTCCGCCTTCAATTTGTGTAGAATGCACTGTTGGGTGACGTGGCTTATCATCTTATTGGGCTGGGCCTTGTTAGTTAGTTTGGGTCACTAGTTTTTTTTTTTTGCGCCCTTTTGTCTCATATCAATATATGTTTTTCTTTTAAAAAAAAGTCCATGTATTTCCTTTTTTTGTTGATTGTAACTCAAGATGATTGTGGTGATACCACATATCACCTTGCGAGGGGGTGTTAAGAGTAGTTAGTTTGTTAGAAAAATTAGTTAGTTGTTATTAGTTTGTTAGAAATAATTGTTAACTCTAATAAGCTTTATATATAGAGCATTTATACAATCTCATTGTATCTTTTTCATATCAATCAATACAATGACACATTTTTATGGAAGTCTTCTACTTTTCTTTGAACTCTATGATGTGTAGCCACATCAAATGCGTATTACTTGCATCTCTACTCAAAGTTCTGATATAAATCTACGTGTTTTTTAAAATTTGAAGATCAAATTCATCAATATGAAAGTATAGGGACTTGGACCACGTTTGAGTGAAAGTATAGGGACTAAAATCACATTTTTTCTAATAAAAAATTATGTTAGAGAGTGTATGATAGAGAGTATTGCAATTCGAGAGGAAGATGAAGACCATGTTATCGAGTCCCTTTTATATCAAGACGAAGCTTGTCTTGCTAATTGCCATGAAAATGATCTACAAATGATAAGTATGCCTTAGATGAATTGCGCCGATAATGAGACGTCCTGTAGATTTTACTGAGAGGAACAATGATGATGATTCAAAATATGATCCTTCACTTCAGAGATACTTGCTATTATTATCCAACCCCGAGATCAAACTGTTTGGTGAGAGAGGTTTGATGAATAAGCCTTTGTTTGGCATAATGTTTGGTGAATATCCGCTAGCACTCTTTGTTTAGCGTGTAACTTATATTTTGTACGTTGGCATAATACTTAGAAAGGAGCCCTCATTGTAGAATAGTGTTTTGGAAGGTGATTTGGTTTTCTAGTTTGGTTCCATATATTCTTCCAAGTCATTTTGAAATTGTAAAGTTCATATTCTTTAATGGCTTAAATACTGTTTTTGTCCCTACAATTTAGTGCTTTTTTAATTTCTGTCCCTTTTTTTTTTTTTTTTAAGAAATAGTCCCTGTAAAAATTCACCGTTTCAGTTTTCATCCTTGTCGTCAACATCTGTAAAAAAAAAGTAACATAGCTAACGGAGGGACACATGTCATCCATTTATTGGGTCTATATATGGGTTTAGCTGATGTGTGCTGATTTTGTTGATTGTATAATTATTAAAAAATTAAAAATTAAAATGTGATTGTTTAAAATAAAATGAAAATGAAAACTTAAATGTTAAAATAGAAAAAGGCGCGAGGTATTGTTGAAAGCGGCATCATTTTAGGGATTAGAAAAACTTTTGTTTTCTCTCACTAAAGCCATACCACAATCCGCCATTGTCATGAGAGTGTGTGTGAAGAAGAATGGTGTGGGGGAACTTCTTCTCTTGCAACGCGAGTGAAGTGGCTTGTCTGTGAAGAGTGTGTCTTCGCGTGAGCTTGGAATGCCAGTGAAGGTATTTTTTTTTTTTTCATTTTTCGTGTAGGGACCATGTGTATATACTGTTCATGTATGAGGATCATGTGGGTGTAGGGGTTGATTGGGTATATGGTTGACACATGTGAAATTATATTTTTGACTTTTATGTTTTGGGGTTTTCTTTAAGGGACCATGAGTTTTACTGTTGTTTTTCACCATGGGGGTGTCTTTGTGTATGTCGGGGGGTCAAAGCATGTTGAGGATAAGTTTGGGAAGGACATGAAGTTAATTGGCATATAGATTGGACCAGTTAGTAGTTTTTGACTTTTTAAGTTGGCTAAGTTTATGAATTTGCTGTTTTTATTCTTGCTCTATAATTAGTGGCCTTGTTTGGCCTTTTTTGGGATTATTAATGACAGTAAGGTTTGTGTCAAATGTAATGACTATTTATGACATTATATAACAATAAATATGATGACTCTTTGTGGCCTATTTTCTTATCTATGAACAATGTGGTTCTTGTCATTTTTTTGCTAAGCATTCTAGTGGCATTTTTCAATCATAAACATGTTCAATTCAATGACATCACACTTCTGTCATTTTCAAATCACAAATAGGTTCAATTCACATTCATAATCCATGGTCATATGACCTTATTACAAATAGGTTTAATTCTTTAACTTCACCAACATAAACACTGTTCATATGAGCTTTATAATCATTGTTACTGTATAACTTAATGCTCAATTAACCAGACATAATCACAGAATCCAAAAACTTATAAAATTAATGCTTAAAAGTGATCATGTCAGCTTAATCACTTGTGGTTCCATAAACATGTCATAATCAAATACTGATACAATGCATAACCATTATTATATTAGCTTAACCAATTGTATACAAATATTTCCAATGATTAATATACATTGAAAAATTAAAAACTCAAACTTTCATATATTGAACATAAAAGTCATTTCACTATTCCATTATACCACAATTGTCAGTTTGTTAACAAATCATGTTAATAGATTACATCAAACTCAACACCCACATTACCCCTAAACTCAATATATGAACTAGGCCTTGCCTTTATAGATTACAAAAATTAAAAACACAACCCATGAAATTAACAAAATCAGCAACAACAATTTCAAATTCCTCCTCTCCTTCACCAATTTTAACATCTCTTTCTCCAATTTCAACTTTAGCTTTTCAATCTTCTTAGATGAGATTTCCATCAAAATGGTTGAACACCCATACTTGACCACAAGAACATTTTTAGGGCCATTACCAGACACACTTCCAAAACCATTTCCATAGCCATTTGTGCTTTCCAACTAATCATCCCACAAAAAAAGCTTGTAGGTTTCATTAGCCTAAAAAACACAAATTGAACATTGGTGTTAATAGTCATGAAATCAAGACAAACCAAAAATGAGGACCTAAAACCCACCAAATCAAAGTAACATCAACAAAAAAGAGAATTAGAGAATAGAATATTCGACTTTCATTTTCGAACCAAAGAGAACAAAACAAACAAAAAATCCAACAACACCAAAATCAGTTTGGTAATAACAACGACAACAATAAAAGAGAAACAAAATGATAGAAAACAAAACCTACATTCCAATTTGGACATCTCCAAAATCTACGATTCGGATTTTGACAGGTGTTTGACTTGAATAGTTGCATCGATTCTCCACACCTACAAATTGGTAGGGATGATTGTGTTGATTGAACACTAGAAAACGTTTTACTTGTCCCCGTTTTCCATTAACGAATTCTATTAGGCTTGGTTCATTGAAGACGCCTTACATGAAGAAGACAAGAAGAAAACCCTAAAGTATTTAAGCCTTCTTTAATTTTATTGAAGTTTCTGTTCGGGACATAAGTCCAGCCATAAAACAGCCCATTGGACTGGCCCAATAAATCTGCTCGTTAACCTAGTTAGTTCCAATGCACTAATCACATGTCACACAATAGTTGACCATTTGAATTTGGCAACTAAGAATGAGTAAACTACATTTTCACACTTAAATTCCTATTCCTCCCCAAAGATGTATTATGTGGAATCAAACATAGGTTTCCTCTTACAAACTTAATATGTGTTGCCAACTTAGTTACACTCATTGGGTCAATATAATTGAATATATCACAATGTTAAGGTGAATCATGATATCAATATTTTGGATCAACCTATACAAGATACGCATTTATCTTCTCACTTCTTAACTTTAATATTTATTGACTTGAGCATCAAAATTCTTCCATATGATACCCACCAATGTTGAGGATAGAAGACCACCATTAGATCGACGACCAACAAAAACTCCAATATTTCCTTTCATTCAATTTAACTGTAGTTTAGTTGAAAAGTTCTTTTTTGTAATTTCTCTATTTAGAAGGAGAGCCTCTTTATTATCCAGGCTATAATCAAACAATTCTTAAGGACAGAGAATATAGCTGTTTAAAATGGAGACAATAATAGTTGACTTAAATTACCCATCCAAGTACATGCTTACCCAGTCTGCCACTAAACCTCTTTTTTCACTCTACGAATGATTTTTAAGACACTTATTGGGATTTCTTAACTTTTTGTTTTGGTTATCCACTTTTTTTCTTTTTGTGTTTCGGGGTAAGTTCTTTGTCTTGCTATTTTTGTGGAAACAAGGCAATTGAGTGTTTGTTCCTTCTCGTCCTTTTTGTCTGGCATTCAATGAATTCTGCCTGTATATTTCTCTCTTTCTTTTTCTTTTACTTTGGCTTGATGGGTTTATTTAATTAAAGCTTTCGGATAATCACCAGATTAAGATTAAAATGCTGCTGCTGCTGGATACCAAACTCAAGCTTACCTTATCACACTCTTCTAGTACTGACGAAAGCAAAAGCATTAAAACGCCGTAACTGGATGACAACTGTTCTGGAGAACACTAATGCATGTGATGTAACGTGTTTTTCAGTCAATGAAATATCAGACTTGCTACTTTTCACAATTGGTGATTTATTTGTAAAATGTTTGAATTATGTTGGTCATGTTTGTCGGGAGTGACTTATTGTATGAGTTATATATATCTCACTGTCCAAAAATATTGACTAAAGAAAATTAATCCTGATTCACTGCTAAACGCATTTACATTAGACTTGTCCAATACATAATGCTTACTTCTATAACATCTGGATGAAAATTAGCACACGTCTAGAGTCTAGGATAGCAATGAGCAGAGACAGTAGTGCCTGTTCAAGAGATATCAACAACTTGCAATAGATGGTGATGCGGTGATGCCTCCAAATAAACGTGCCAAATTCTCGAATTCTCTCTCATCTTTGTCTAACAGAACAAACGTTTATGTTTTTACTCTTTATATTCTGCTGAGGGATATCATATAAGTATTTGAATATTAAGGCTATCACGGTTATGAGCTTGGAATTGGGTTAAAATTGGGCCAAACTAGATATAAAGCCGTGCATCACAGAGGTGTCATATAGTTATAGAAATTGTATAATTTTTAAATATGTAAAATATCATTTATTGAAGTATAAAATTATAAGTAATGAAATGTAAAATATAAAAAAAAAAAAAACTATAATTGATATTAGTAATATGTTATTATATGCTTGTACAAAATAATATTATACTATTATAATAATATGATCAAGGGCATGTATGACTTTTTTTCCTATAATGTTCATTTATGCTTGAGTGTTGCTAGATATTTAAGCAAAGAGAAAAATTATGTTAATGGTTGCGAATGAAAACACATTAAATCATTATAAATTTGGTATGTCAAACTAAAAAATTATTTAATAATATTTTTCTTGAATTAAATAAAAAGGATTTTCACTATTAATATTCTCTTTGTCAATTTATATAGATTATTAGGTGCGGTAAATTTAACATGCAACTTTTTAATATATTGAATTATTAGGTTTAATGAATTTATTGCTTTTACATCTAACCTTGTGACCAATTATGAAAACTAAATCTCACACGTACTAGTATACTATTTCTAAATACTAATAGAGAAGAGCAATTATAAAAGAAAAAGAGTAAGGTAAATGGTCAATCGGATAATTAAAAAGACATTGTTAATATAAAATTTAAAGTTAGAGTGAGAGTTGAAGGTAAAAGTGTTTAATGAATAGAAAGTATGCCAAAGAAGTTGAATTTTAAGAAGAATTAGGACAAATTTTTGGTAGTGACGTACGAATGAAGGAGAAGAGTGATACTTAAGCTTTTAATGTTGATAGATGTTTGAGGAAACCAAAAAAAAACATTGATAAATGTCGATAAGAAAATAGGTAAAGTCTTACAGAGAAATAACGAAAGAAGGAAAATTGAAAGGGAAAATATATTTGTAGTAATTTAATTGCAAAAGGCTTATAAGGAGTATTTTATCAAATTTATGAAGAAAGAAGTTTAAGAATAATTAAATGGCGAGTAGCCACAAAGTGTGTTTGGTTTCATGGTGACAATTATGAGAATTGATTTTGTCTCTACTCAAACTTGATTTTAGTAAAAATATAGTTATTTGTACTAGTACAAAAAATAAATACAACGACAGGTTTTTACATCAGCTGATAAACAATCAATGTAAACAAAAACGCGGTGGCAAACTTGTAAATAAAAATACTTTTTTTACATTAATTATTAGTTTAACAGTCGATTAAAAATTTAATTGATGTAAAAAGTGTTTTTTACATCGATTAAACTAATAATTGATGTAAAAAAGGTTGTATATGTGACTCCGCGATCTGATTCCCCTTCATTTTGCTAAAGCGCTCTTGCCTCTCGACCTTAAAACCCTAGAACCTTTCCCACTCCTCCATTGCCGCCATTGACACCACAATTCGCGCATGCGACACCTTCATCCCCAACCCCAACCACCATGGACGCCACTACCAAAACCCTAAAACCTCTTCTACTCCTCCATCACCACCGCTACACCATGTTTCCTACCCAAAGATAGCAACCACAACCATCACCATCGTCGACACCACGATTTGCGCAAACGACACCGTTACCTCCGTGATGCCCTTCTCTACTATGAGCCCTTATCATCGCGAGTCCCTCACACCTCATTTTGCCCGGTCCACAAGGTAAGTTTTTGATAACCACCATGGTATTCTACCTTTGTGACCTTCATTGTATCTATTTGTACCTATGTGACCTCCATTGTATTCGTTTGTATTTTGGTTTAACTAATAGATTATTTAACCTTGCCTATGTTTTGGCTTTGTTTCTATCCATTTGGCCCTGGTGTTGCATAGGTTTAATTATGTCCATTGTATCTGTTATGCAAGTTTCTATTTTTTTTCCTGAATGAACAGCCTGTCGTTATGTATTTTTTTATATTAATATTGTTAGAATTAGGGGTTTTCAATATTATGAATGGATGTATTTTTTTTGGACATGGGGGATATTCTGTAGAAATTTTGCTTAGATTGTGTAATTTTTCGGTTAATTAACAAAGAATAAGAATGGCTATATAGAGCTCAGTAGGGTCTTATGTCAAATATTTTCTAACACCCTTCCTTGTGAACTACATATCGTGCAACCAATATGGACCCCTTGATACATTTTAAAAAGAAAGCATTTTCTTGTTTTTCTTTTTGGAAACGTAAAATTGTTCCTTTTTTTTTTCCTCTCTTGCTCTCTCATAGTAATAATTAAGCGTTTTGCACAACGAAAAAAGAATCTAGGGTTTTTGAGAATGTAAAGAGAATATTAGGATTTAGATGTGTTAACATGATTGGTTAACACCTGTACCTACTTGCTACATGTCCTGCCAGCAACATGAGATTAGTTATACATTCCAAACAAGAAAGCACTTTTTATTTGTAGGTAAATTGATCGATATTGATAAAAGACCTAAATTTGAAAAATTAGCTTTTAATATCAAAATAATGCAATTTAATGTGAAACTAGACAAATACATTATTTTTCATCAAAAATAAGTTTATAATAATTAATTTTAATTTTTATTAATTTATTTCAAATTTTATCTATTTATTTTGTATTTTTAAGCTAGAAAATTTATAATAAATCTATTTTAATTCAATAAATACCCAAATTTTTATGAAAATTATAAAATTAAATTTTTACATAGCAATGAACTAATATTATTATTTTCACCATTTCTGAATGTCAAATAAATATTGGTTAAGCTTAATAGACACTAAGGACATTTTGGTTATTTTATACAAAAATTCTAGAAAATTCTCAAAATTATATTTTAATACATATAACATAATTCTAAACTCAAATTGACATTGTAATGTCAATTGAATCTTTTTCTCATATCAACTTTTAATGTTGAGAAATATGGGCAAAATTGTCATTTTTTAATTTCTTCGGCTCTGGCTCGAAAAAATTATTAAAAATCATGATTAGATAGTTCTTGAAATTCTAAGCGCAATGGTGGTAATTAGAAATTTGAAATTCCTTTCTAATTTTTCAGAATTAAATCGTCAAATATTAAAAAAAAATTGAAAAAGGGGTGTTTCATTTTTCACTATTTTTTCTTTCAAAATAAAATTTTTATAATTAAATATACTTTGTATAAAATTTTCAAAATATTTGAGGCCAAAAAGTTTCTGATTGATTCTTGTAGTCAACCAAGGGTATTTTTGTTATTTCACAAAAAGTATCTCAATAAATTTCCAAAAAAAATTCTAAAATTATTATTAATTATTCTAAGTATATTGATGATTTAAAAATAAATTTTAAATACTTCTAACTATGTTTATTAATTATGTTATTTGGCTTTTTAGGGATGAAATAGTCATTTTACCAATTTTCAGGCTCTGCTCATAAAAATCTAAACTAAATATTATTCACTAATACAAACGTAATTGTAGCAATCAAAATTTTGAGACTCCCATCTGGTTCTCCAGAAATAAATTCAGAATAATTAGGAAAATAATTTGATAGGCAAAAATAGGAGTGTTACACTTTTTCTTTTTATTTTTCTTTTTGCAAATGCAAAATTGTTCTTTTTTTTTTCCTCTTAAGTGATCAAAGGAGAATGCAGAGTCGTGAATCCACTCTTTGCTCTGTCATAACTAGGATTGGGAAAACAACAGTCAGAGGACTAGTATAAGTCTTTCCATTTTCAAATTATTCATCACTAAAATATTTAATTTCAATAGAAGCACTATAAAGTTCAATAATTGATAACTTTCCCTTTTTAATAAATTTTTCTCCTGCTTTGTTTTAACCTTGGAAGTAAAACCAGGTGGTGGGTCAAAGGATCCTCCACCCTATTTTCCACCATTGTTGCCACATTTTTATGAGTTTGAGGAAGGCCAACTCATGATAGCTAATTAATGGTACACAATTAAAATGTCAAAACATGACATAACCAGGAACTTATCACTTCTAACCTTATACGACACATTTGCTACTTTGCGCTTAGCAATCACTTTTTCAATCCAACCTTCAAAATCGTAGGATACTACACCCTTTTTTCACACAACCATCATACATGTCTCCTTCCTTACTTGGATTTGATTGCTTCCACCAACTTGATCAAGGTCGGCTCATGATGAGCTAAATGGCACACTGTGAGAGTAAGCACATCCAAGTAAGGAAACCTTGCTAGGATTTGATACTTTTAATGTAAAATAACCAATTGAGAACCTTAAAAGAGTTCTTGATCAATATACTCTGTTGGGCAAATTTCTCATATTTATAGTTTTTTAATTTTCTATTTTTTTCTATATTGTTTGCAAAATATATTAATAATGTCTTCTTATATTGCTTGACATTTGCGAAGTCAAGTTTTTGTGATAATATTGATGTGGAGCAAATAGGGCAAATAATATGTTAGCTTTTATTTGGGTCGAATAGAATGTCCCCTCTTTCTATTTCTCTCATTTGCTTTACACTAATATTGTCATGAAGACTTGTCCCCGCAATGCCTGCAATATAGGAAGACATTATTAGTAGATCTTATAACCAATATAGGAAAGTAGCATTTCAAAAAAGTTGTAGTTATAAGATTTGTTTTCATAACAAAATCTAGTGGGCAATCACTCTTTCAAGGTTCTCAATTCGGCCTTAGATATCAAAAGTATCAAATCATAACAAGATCTTCTTACTTAGATTTAATTGTTTTCAGTGTCATTTAGATAATCATGAGCTGGCCTTCGTCAAGTCGATGTAAAAAAGCTCCATTTTCTACGTCAGCGAGATCTATATCGATTCATGAACTAATGTATAATCTCCAAAATAACCGATGTTAAAAGGTGCTATTGTAGTAGTGTTAGTTATTGTTACGTAAAATTGATTTCACCTTAAAATTTTGGTTTGATCAGAAGTGATAAAAAGTAACTTTTGCATTAGATTGAATAATTTACGCTAAGTTTTATAACAAACTTGCTTTTAAGGTAAAATCACTTCACTTGAAAATCAATTTTAATCAAAATCAATTATACAAAATTGATTTAATTTAAAATCAATTTTGCAAATGCTTGTTCAAACACACACTGAATACATAAAAGAAGAAGAAGAAGAAAAAATGACTAGAGAAAAGAGGACGCGAAGGATTTACTTGAAATTTGATACCCATGACAAATTATTGATATGGTAAAGAGTTAGAGTTATTAAGTGATTGAGATTTGACCATTATATCCCACATGGACATTTCAAATTTGAAGGCCATACATCTTGAGAGAGGAGGTTAAGTAAATGAAATGTGAGGAATTTAGGCTTGTAGCAGTATGGAAACAAAGTCAGAGCGTCACTCATCTTCCTCTGTGTAGAATTTTATACTTCCAGATCCACTGATTTGAAGATAAGAATTCCTAGTGGAACAGTTTGCCCCTAATAGGCTAACATGTTCAAATTGTCCAGTTCTTATTCTTATGCGTAACTGACTTTGATTAGGCTGAAATTAACTTGGCGCAGGACATTTTGCTTTTTTAGCACTTAGTAGTTAAACCAATTGCACCAAAAATACAAAGGTAGAAACGCGATAATGGTGATTTTCTATACCAAACCTCACTTTTCATACAAAGGACAGGTATATACTGGTCCCACATTATCACAAAACTTATTTTATTTCTCAGACAAAACTCCCTTTTCTTACATGAAAATTTAATAATTCTTTTTGAGTATCCCCAAAGCATTTCTGGTGATAACTTCCTCTCTAACACATGCACCATTATTGCTTGTATGAAGCAACACATGCACCTTTTAGCTACACGTTCTATATATGGTCTAGGGAAAGGGAAAAAAACAAAAACGAAAACAAAAAATGATAAATGAAGCCTCCTACAAGCTACAAGTCTATTCATCGGTCATTATCTTTTTTTTATTATTATTATTTATCTTTGTGAGGGTAACTGCCCATTTTTTAACTGAACTTTTCTGAAAAGGAAGTTGAGCTATAAGGCTCCAACTGCCAGAAAATCCTAGCTTGTCACTTGATTAAAGCCTATCCTGCTTATAACAAATTAGTATCAGCTACTCTCTAATCACCCACCAAAGAAAAAGAAAGTTCTACTTTCTAATCATTTTATAACATCAATCACTAGTGTTTCAGCCACCTCTAAACTGACCAATAAAAAATTGAAACCTTAACAAAGTGGCTAAGATATCTATTACACCCTCAACTAACCTTTGTCTAATTTTTTACACTTCCCCTTCTGATAATTACACGAAGAGGGTGTCTGCAAAAAGCAGCTTAAAACCCCGAGTAAATCTTAATAATGGAAAAAAAAAATTAATGGTAAAGAAAGCTTCGAAATCTAGTGCTTGATAGCAATTATGTGCACTGAATTCACCTATATATGTAGGCCATTGAGAATCATTTGAGCTATTATTTTGTACATTATTAAACTTCATCAAGAGCAGTGTGCGACATGAATGAAGGTAATTTCTCCAAAAACAACTTTAGGGTGGTTAGAAATTAAGACTAAGTACAAAAGTGAAACTAGATCTATAATTAAAAAAAGGCAGAGTTGTGGAAGAGCTAAGAAAAACTAAGCTCTGTCTAAACACTAAAGCACATGTGAACCTCATCTCAATCATCTGCCACCGACAGTGTTTCTAGGACTTGATCAGGGATAGCTAGCATTTCGAATGGTTAAATTAAACTAGCACAAACCTTAAGGAAGGCATCTCACACCACATATGCTACATTTTATAGAGTGGAACACACGTAGTGACTAGTGAGTGTTCAATTTTTTTTTCCAATTTTATATTTGTTAATTCTGTTATCACTTTTGCATTAGCCAAAAAAATCTTCACCCACAAGTGAGGTTTCTTCAGGGCACCATTCAGAGATTGACAGATCCCAGTTGCTTTAATGCGGGCCAAAAGAGACAACTCTGCTCTGTGAATTCTCTGCGTTGTACTCTATTATACCAGTTAGTACAGGGAAGTTCAACCACTTCTAAGCAAACTATATGCTCAGTTGTATTCTCTTTAAATATTTATTTAGGTCCATCTATTTTTCTTCTGTGGACCCAAAAATTTTCCATTTGCGTCGTGAGTTTGTTAGATTTTGATGCTTGAAATTGCATCTAGTACACCAGCTCATGGTACCTCAATTTAGTACCATTCAATACAGCGTTACTTTTAGCGACTTGTGCTCTTTAAATTTAAGTTTTCACGTGCGTTATCATCATGGTGTAAATTCAGACTTGGGTTTTTTTTTTTTTTTTTTTTTTTTTTTTAAATAGTGGTGCTATGATAATGGAAGTTCGAATTTATGGGCATTTCATCAAATTACTCAATTTTCTCAGCAATCTACTAAGTAGTTTCTCAGGAAACTTCAAAACGTGTTTATTTCTTCATAAATCCAGCCATCCAAGAGATAATTGAAGTAACTTCATATTAATAAATTTAAAAAAGGCATAGCATATTACATATATATAATCTTAAAAAATGTGGGGAGGCACATCGAGTGAAGGTATACCAGCAGCTGCTAGGCACACCGCATACATTATGTGCATGCACATGTTACCTAAATAGAAAATTAATACGGGGGATAAAAAAGTCCAATCATATATTATTTTTATTATTTGAAACGTCATGTTTTAATATTTAGCACCTCTAATCCTTTTGCATATGAAGCTTCTCTGTAGTGAACCATCCATTATAGCAACAAAGAGGGGGGAAACAGAAGTGATAAATATCGACAAATACAGCTAACCTCCGTACTAAGTTGCCGGCAAAAAGAGGCACAAATTAAGTGAAGTAATTACAGTGAAGTTGTTTGAGTCATAACCCATGACTGCTAATAAGACATTCATGTTACGGTTACCGCAATGAACGTGGCCGGCTTGATAAATGAAAAAATGCCGGCACTTACTTGGGTCTTGACCCTTTAAAGTTAGCCATGCTGGCCAACTGTGAGGATATTTTAGTAGCAATTGAGCATGAACTAAAGATCCAGTGCACCCTTGTCTTAAAATAACAAGGCACTAACAAGTCACGATGCTAGACAGCTAGTACTATTTGTTTATTCAGGGTGTTTCAATGAATTAACGTAATATGCCTAATCTAATCAGATACCTTAAAGTAATTAAATTGTTAATCACATCGCTGCACCGAATTTTTTATATATAATATTTGATCTACCTTCTCTCTAATGGAATGATTAGCTCAGGTACGGTGTGCATGAAATATACATGAAACATGCATAATGTAGAACAGTACACACTCACACTGACACATATTTAAGATTCATCTATATAGGTAGAGCTTTTTTGGATATTTATTTTAACCAGAAGTGATCATATCGAAGATTTTTAACAAGGCAGGTATTGTCCTTTTTTCTCTATAGAATTAATGAACATATTCACTGTTTGTTTTTTCAGTAAAAAAAAAAATCGCTGAACTACATTCAATTTTATTAAATATGTAGATGCTAGATAGTTTGTATACAGTTTAAAAAAGAGTAAATTATACGTCTTTCTTCGCATAGATGCTTATAACATATTGCCCACTTCTTTTATTTTGACAAGTATTTCCCTCTATACCTTACACTTTAATTCATTTTATTGTCAAAGAATGCATTAATAGTGAGCAATTATGGACCAAATAGCTAAACATATTTTTCTTTTCTCTTTAACTTACACCGGCAACTAATTTTTAATGTTGTATTATCAATTTTTGAACTTTAATAGATAAAATGATACTTTGAATTTACATTATTGGCTATAAAACTTCATTTACAATATTCATTTCATCTTCTATATAGTTCCAAATTAAGTTGATAGTAGGGATTCAAAACTATTTCTCAATAATGTTGAAAGTCATAAAAAGTAAAAATTAACTCTAGGAAACTTGTTTACATTAAGATGGTCTAAATTTAAACACTATTAATATTTCAAGAAGACAAAGTGTAATTTTTAAAATAAAAGGAAGACAATGAAATGTAAGCATATTTTATGGGATTTTTTTAAAAAAAATTAAAGGAGAGGACAGTGTAATTTAAACATTTTTCAAGGAAGAGAGTGTAATATACATATATAATGAAAAATACATTATATTATTGTTTGGTAATAATTTTATGAATTAAAAATATTTTTTTATTAAGTTTAATTTTTGTAATAGATTTATTAAATTTAATGTTTAATTATTAGACATATTATTGAACATATTTTGTCAATTAGATTGTGTTACTATAGTTATTAATAATTTTATTTTGTATAAATAAAAATCAAATATATTCATTTTTTATTTTATTATTATTTTTATTTTTTAAAATATTACGTATGCTTATGAAAAATTATACTTACATGATTTTGACTTTTGTTTTTAAAAAAAATACTTAAATAAGGACAAAATTGAAAAACTAATTACAAGATAAGAAATGAAGAGGATGAGTAGACATATTAAAGTGTCAGTAACCTCATCTTACTAGTTTTTCATACCAAATAATAAAGGTGGCAAAATGGGTCTGACCCGATAGGACAACTTGAACAACTCACAAATAAGGTCAAGCTGGGAGACTCAAAAGAACAGGACCAATTTGGCTTAGTCTAATAGACTCGACGAGCTAGAAAGGGCCTAAGAAATGTAAGCCCGAAAATTACCAAGTCTATTTGGCCCAATATTATTCTTTTATCGTAAAATTTATATAAATTTAGGTAAAAAGTGGACTAATATGACCCAACCTGATGGTCCTAACAGGCTAACAAATATATGGCTCATATGGAAGTTGGGTTCACTCGGTCCAACCTGCTTTTAACACCTTGACTCAATGGGCTGGGCTGAACGACCCATTTTGTCACTTCCACCAAACAATACACATTCTTCACTAAAAATTTGCAAATCACTAAGAGATATAAAAGTGGTGTGTAAAATTTAATTCATCCTTATATAATAAATTTTAATCTACATAATTGAGAACAAAACGACCTTTGTAGATACTTTTCTTCTAATGTAGTTATATGTCTTTGTTATTTTGCAAAGCATGTATGATATTCAATTAAATTAATACTTTGTTCTCTTTCAATAATTATTTAATGTATGAAAACTTTTAATTTGTTTAGTTAATACTCAAATTTCTTCATTCAATGATAAAAGACATAGTGAGATATTTACAAACATGAAAAATATTAGTAACACACTCTTTATTATTGATAGAAATTTATTGAAAACTACAAAAATTTGTGAGTTCTATTTCTTATTTAATGAGTTTCACTTATGATTTTGTAGTTTTCAATAATTTTTAATTAACTAATAATAAATAGTTGTTTAGAAGGATTGTGTTATAATGTTAGATACTATATTGCTAATATTCTTTTTACAAATTATCATTAAAATAAATTTATCTAGACATTAAATAATATTTTAGTAATTAAATCCCTCTATATATATAAATCCGTAAAGTTATCTGCTTCATCATGCCTCCACTCTCTCTCACATTCACTTTTATTTGAATATTCTTCTTTCATGAAGTGGTGAACTTCACTCTCCTAACATACATCTGGTATATTCTCTTATGCTTTTAATATTAACTAAATAGTTTAACAAGCTGTAAGTGAATATTAGAAACTATATATATATATATTATCTTCAAAATTTAAATACACTTATAATATGTATCTAATATATCCTCTTATGTTTTTAAAATCAACTGAACAATTTAACAAGTTGTAACTGAATATTAGAAACCAATTTCAAATATCTAAATTTTATCTTCAAAATTCAAATACACTCCTAACATGCATATCCCTTATCCCCTATATATATATATATATATTAGAATAGCTATCTTGGAGAGCGTTTTTAGCTGTCATTCTTCTATGAGAGCATTTTTAAGAATTTTTTAACCTCTTATCTCTTTTAATCTATCATTTTCAATATCTTTAGCTCTAAATTGAATGTCAATATTTAAAAAAAAAACTATCAATAATTAAAAATTAATATTGTATTATGATAATTATTTATTAGTAATTTAAAATATAATCTATATGTTCAAAAATATTTATTTATTACGAATTTTAATTATAATATAATTTATATATTCAGAAAAATTTATTTATTATAAATTTTAGTTATGTAAAATAAATATTTATTCTGTACAATGCACATGTTAAAATATTAGTCATTTTTTAAAATTAAAAGTTTCAAACATTTTATTTTATATTTAATTTTTTATTATCTGTAAAATAGTTTTTTTATAAAGCATTCCTGTCGAGTAATATATCAGATACTTACTAATACTAATGAAAATTTATATCAGTTATAAAAAAAGAAAAAGAAAAAGTATATCCTATATGAGAGACTTTCTAATAAAAATAAGTTAAGAATATGACTAAATAATATATGTATTGATATTGTAAAAAAAAATTACACTATTAATATATGATAAGTTTGTTAACTTTCATAATAATTATCATAAAATCATATTTATCATGATTTTTGATTGATTGACTGTATAAACATACTATTATAGATGTTTGGTTTAGGGAAGAAAGTGAAAGAAAAGAAAAAAAGTGGAAGATGAGATGATTTTATAAGTTGTTGTTAGGAAAGAAAATGATAAAAATAAAAGTTAAAACTTTTCTTTTCTCTTGTTTGATTGTGAAGAGAGTAAAAAGAAAATATATCCTATATATTAAATTAGAACCTCTATCTCTCACAAGAGCATTTTTAGCTATCATTTTTTAACGGGAGTGTTTTTAGCCGTCATTCTTTAATGAGAGTATTTTTAGAGATTTCTTTAATCTCTCATGTCTTTTAATCTATCATTTTTAACATATTTAGTTCTAAATTAAATTTTAATATTTTTTAAAATAAATTATCAATAATTAGAATGACATTGTATCACAATATAAACTATTTATTATAAATTTATAATATAATCTATATGTTCAAAAATATTTATTTATTATAAATTTTAATTATAATATAATTTATATTATGTATTCAAAGTAAACAAGGGAAAGAAAGTAAATCTTGTCATTTTTCTTCTCTTTTTCTTCCTTCCTTCCTCCCTCTTTCCTTCATTGCAAACAATAGATAAATATTAAACTCTAAAAATGTAGCAGACAAAAATAATTACTATGTAACAAAATAAACTTATCATAGTTGATAAAATAAAGGATTTCTTTTTGACAAATGAATGAAATAAAGAAGGTTCTAGCTAGCTACAATTAACTGAGTTTTAAGTTCATGGATAGTAGTATAGAAATTTTGAAATTTTAATTGAACCAATTATGTATTTTAATCTTTGACTGTGCATATCCGTAGAAATTATTTTGGAAATGTCTAGTCTTCATTCGTACTGAGAACTTCAGTCTTAACTCTTTAATTTTAAAATTCCCACCATAAGATTAAAATTTATGCGATGTTTTAATGCCAGTAAATATATTTGACCTAGCTTTCACGGTTTCACCTGCATTATGGGTGGTCTGTTCTACTGTGACGTGTATGAATATAAACTTCTCAATTAACAGAATGGAGAATCTCGATATTGCACTTGATAAATTCCATCAGTAGCTGCAATTTATTACAATAGGTGTGACTCTTACTTGCGACATAAACCACGCATCATTTTTTTTTAAAGGGAGGGGGTGGGGATCATATCACAAATTTTATCTATGAAAATATTTCAAATGATAACGACCCAAAATTTTAAGATTTTAATCATTTATGTGTAATGTCAATATTGGAGATTGATCCTCTACCAATTTTTTTTCTCATACTTTATTTAAGAGTTTGTACGTGTAATATAATAACAATAAAAAATCAAAAAGAGGGAAACAGCCAGACCCAGCATGTTTGCATCCAACTTACTAGGCCAAATAAGAATTGCTTTACTAATAAAAACTCCAAGGAAATAAATGATTTACAATTTTTATCAATGTAGATCAAATACCCTTTACAAGGTATAGGAAGACAAGTGTATCACAGTAACCTTGTTTCCAAGAAGTTAAAAAAAAAAAAGAAAAAAAAAAGAAGGAAATTAAGTAAAAATTTAGAGTTGCCCTCTATAATAAAATGATCCTTTTTCACAACTGGGGGTAACAAAAAAAATAAAAATAAAAAATAAAAATTGCCCAACTGGCACACCGAGAAGGCATAGTGGATAGCCAACACTCCCCCTCTAATGGGTAGCCTAGAACTCCAAGTTCTTATTCTGCATCCAATATGCATTTTTAGAGCCCACCTATCCAATTTAAACAATTCCTGTCATGCCAAGAGAATTTAGCTGTATCATTGTGGCCTTGGAGGAAAGATGACATTTACAATACTCTATATGGAGGATTCCAAAAGGATATCAAAACAAAATAAGAGAGATAAAGAGGCAGATCACACAGTAATTCACTCTTGGACGCACATTAATGTACCAATTTTTAGTTGCATTACTAATCCTATGCTATGCTCAGCTAGTCCCCGGCTTCCACGATTTGGTGGTATCACATAGTTCAACTGTGGCTGCAACAAAAAAAGAAAGAAATAAAACTTTACATTTAAGACAAGGAGCAACCGAACCGACTAACAAGAATAAGAAGTTGAAAATAAAACAAGCTAACACAAGCAAACCCCACTCGACAGTGACCCACCCAATGTTTTGGGACTTTTGCTTTACCAAATTACCCTCAAAACGTGCCCCCTCAATCACCGAAGGGGAATCAAGAAACAGTGGGCATGGCAGCAGGCTTTGATTGGGATGAGAAGCAACTGGATAGAGGGTAGCCGGAGGGGCCCACTTGAAAATCTTTTCTAATCCTACAAACAAAAACCATTCACTAATAGAAAGTCCAAAGAATAACGGCCGGGGAGTGGAACCTTTCACTTGAAGAGTGTGTGTGAGAGAGAGAGAGAGTGAGTGGAGGCATTTCCTTAGTAGCAAGACAAAGGAAGGAATAGTTGGGGATGGAGTTAGTTTTAGTAGGTTCCTGAGCTATAGGGGTGCTGACGTGGACAAATCTAAGACCGTTAGATTAGGAGTTGCTTAGTATCCTCAGTTGAGTACACGTGCTGCTATCCCCCATCTCTTTACCACTCTCCCTCTTTTTTATCTTTGCTTCCATGCATGGATTTCTCCAAATGTAGTCAAGTGGAGAAGAGAGAGATATATATATATATATATAGAGAGAGAGAGAGAGAGAGATCAACGCTCACTAACTCTAATTCTTTTTTTCTCCTCTCTTGCTTGTTCATCGCCATCATTAGCAACAAAGGTAACACAACACAACACAACATAACACCACACAACCACAACTCTTCTCCACCTCTTCAAGTTTTGATTTTTTCTCCCAAACTCAACCACCCAAGAAGCTAGTAGTAGTAACCACAGGCAGCTTTGCTTTGCTTCACCTCTCTTCTTTTCCTCTTTTTGTGCTTTAGATTTGGAATTTTGTTGAAACTCATAGAAGCGTCCTTTCTTTCTCTCTGCAGTCAGTGCAAAAAGGTAGCGTGATGCAGCTTTTTCGCAGTTTCCCTCAATAATCTGATCTGGGTCTCGCTGCTTTTACTTTTCTTCTTTTTTCTGAATTCTGATCCTCGTAACGAGATCGATGAATTCGGCATTCTTGGACACTCTCTGATTCAGCCTCCAAACAACCCTTTTGCTGCTCCTCTGATCCGTCTCGAAATTCAATGGAAGGAGATCAAATTCGAGAATTCAAACACGCGTGCAAGTTCTGCGGCAAGAGCTTCCCTTGTGGCAGATCCCTGGGGGGTCACATGAGGTCTCATATCACCAACTTGTCATCTGAGGAACACGAAAAAGAGAAGCTTCCACCGAGGAAGCTCTCATCATCTCTCAACAATGGTGAAGACAGAGATTCTGAAGCTGCAACCAACGCTGGGTATGGTCTCAGAGAGAACCCCAAGAAGACATGGAGAATCTCGGATTACTCGGGCGAAGACGCTTTGGTGTTTGACAAGTTATGCAAAGAGTGTGGCAAAGGGTTCCACTCTTGGAAGGCCTTGTTTGGCCACATGAAATGCCACTCCGAGAAAGAAAGAGCTTCCAACAGCTTGGAAGATCAAGATTCTTGGACCAATGCTAGTTCTGGCCAGAAGGTGGTTATGGATAGCCAATCTGACAACGAAGCAACTGCTCCAAATAGGAGAAGAAGGTCCAAGAGAAGAACGAGGTACACGGTTGCTTCTGCTGCAGCAGCTTCTTTGGTTGTGTCTTTTGCGAACCCTTCATCATCTCTCTCTGAGGTTGAGGAGCAAGAGCAAGAGGAGGTTGCTATGAGCTTGATGATGCTTAGTAGGGATGTGAGTCCTTGGAGTGGTCCTCATTCTGTTGCTGAGTCCTCTGACAATAACTCTGCTTATTTCGAAGCTCCATCTTCAGTTCGAACTAATCTGGTTGCCAAATTTGATGGCAACAAGAACTTCACTCCCAACGCAGCAAAACTGATCAAGCAAAGTGATGACAAGTGGGAGGTCGGTAATTCGGAAAATCCCAACTCAATCAGAGGGAAGAGTTCACAACTTTTGACTACTATTACTGCTACTGCTGAGATTCCTGAATATGGATTTAGAGTGAACAAAAGTGGAGTTTCCCATAAAGGGTATGAAAAGGCCATCAAGTCTGAGCTTGAAAATGTGTCTGCATTGGAGGATTCTGAAGGGGAACATGGGAGGAGCAGAGTCAATGGAACAGAATCAGTTTTATCAAAGTCGGCTACTACTGGCAACAAGTACAGTTCAATCAAGACAAAGTTTCTCGGTTCTGAATTGAAATCAAATAAGAACTGGGTGGACAAGGCATCGGAAGCTGAATCTGGCAAGAACTCTAACAAGAGAGGGAGGTTCGAGTGTACCACTTGCAACAAAATCTTCCACTCATACCAAGCTCTTGGAGGCCATAGAGCTAGTCATAAGAAGATCAAAGGCTGTTTTGCTTCAAGGAATGAGAGCAGTGAAAACAGCATTGAAACTGATCTCTCTCCTGAGCCAGCAACGGAAAACAAGCTCATGAAGAACAGTGACAATGAGTATCTGGTGGAGCATGAACATGTTGCTGGTCTTCATAATGAGGTGGAAACTGTTACCGAGTCCAAGAAGATCAAGAGGCATGAGTGCCCAATTTGCTTCAAGGTTTTTCCATCTGGCCAAGCCTTGGGTGGCCATAAGAGATCTCATATGGCTGGTGGGTCTGAGAGTAGAAGCTTTCAAACAATTGTAATTCAGGAACCAGAGCCAGAAATTAGGGACTTCCTTGATCTTAATCTCCCTGCTGCTACTGAGGAAGAAAGCAATAGCCATGCTGACTCTAACAGACCCTGGTGGGTAGTAGAAGACAACCACAAACAGGAAGCACTGGTAGGCCTGATCTCATAGCCAAAACTCATAGTTTGATCCATCAGTGCTGCAACTTCAGAGTGAAGATTCAAACTGTATAGAAATGTTTCTGCATTCATTTCATTAATTCTTTACAGGATATGTGTCTTCTTCTTCTTCAGAGTATTTCTGTTTTGCTCAGATTTTTCAAGTAGTTCATAACATAAGATGAAGTTTCTATCTGTTCTCTTCCTTTTCTTTTTTTTTTTAATTTTCTTTTTCCGGGTGCTATATGTCATTACTTTGTTCATAGAATAATTTTTATTTCTGCAAAGTTTAAGCACACTATTTTGGTTCTCTTAGAAAGTCCCGGAATTAATTCTAACATGTAACTGTGGTACTGTTTGTTTTCACACACTTCCCACCTTGCATTTTAGGGATGTACGTGTACTTAATTATATAATCATAAACTCCAAGGGTGACATGTTTGTGGGGTAATTATTTTTCTTTGCATCAAAGAGAAATGAATGAGGTGTTGAAAAATTGGGATAGGTACCCCAAGTCATTACACATGAAGAGATAGAAAGGTAGATTTTATAATACACATAAAGAAGACATGTGAGCATAAGGTGGTTGTTTAGTCACCTACCATAAAACCTGACCACCCATCTATCTGTTGTTTCCTTCTCTTTCTTGGCACACAAGTGGTGTGCTAATAAATCCTTCTCACTAATCACTATGTACTCTCAGTAGCAAATATCATAATAATTCATGAAGAGAGTGAGGGGGATGGCTGGACCACTACTATGTAACAAACTGAAATTACAGCGGCACAAACCTGACGCAAAGTGCAGCTTACTATAAAATTCAAATCAGTGGTTAAAGAACACTTTTTCTTTTCTATTAGAGTGACCTCAATTTTTTGACATTTTGATCATAGAATATATTAATAAAATGGGAATTTAACCATAATAAATCTTAGATCCTATGCTGGGCTTAATTTAATCATAGGAAGGGTAAAATGCACGGATTGGCACCAATTGATATGGATTACTAGCTATTTGTGCTTACCATTTGAAAGAAATGGAGCAATATATTTGTGCCTTTTAATTGTCATGCGCAACTATTTTGTAAACGCGGCCTTTGTTGGCAACTTAACATAGCGTTTGGTCACTTGCACTGTATAGAGGAAGTCCTGTGTTTACTCGGTTTTAGACTTTTAGTAGCTGGCCGATGGTTATGTTTACTGCCTTGTCGACTATTGCAAACAGACTGAAACGAAAGCTATGCAATTTGAACAATGCATATTTGGTTATTAGTTAGGCACGGTCGGCAAAGTGGTGGGGAGTTTAGATAACTTGCACAAAATTTTAGATTCAAATTTTGTTATTACCGTTGTATAAAAAAAATGATGTTATATTAACAACACTTTGTAAATATAAAAATGCACGCTACTGTCATCTATATATGTACACACTTTGACATCAAAAGTTTTATATAAATTTACGTATATAAAGTTAATGTTAAACATATAATTTAGTTTTTATACATGTTGCAAATTCTCAATTTAATCCCTATACGAAAAAATTTATTAAATCGGTCTATATACGTGTTGCGGATTCTCAATTTAGTCACTGCTATCATGACGCCATTTACACATTCTTAATTTGATTCTTATACATGTAACGTATTCTTAATTTGGTCCAACGTATTCTTAATTTGGTCTCTACACGTGCAGCGCATTCTTAATTTGGTCCCTATAAGAATGCGATGCACGTATAAGGACCAAATTAAGAATCTGTAAACAGTAGGGATCAAATTAAGAATTCGAGACACATATAAAGACCAATTTAATAAATTTTTTCATGTAGGAATCAAATTGAGAATCTGCAATGCCTATAGGGATTAAATTATATGTTTAACCTAAAGTTAAAAGTTATATATATATGTATATATATATATATATACATATGTATATATATATATATTTGCATCTATTAAAATGTTGTTTGAGTAGTATTATCATAGTAAATTAAAAAAAAGTTTAATAACTATGCACTGTCAATGTAAAATTTTTTATATTGTCAACCAATAAAAAATTACCGTTAGTATAATTTTTAAGATAATTATTGTAAAAGTTAACAAACTTATCATATATAATATTTTGTCATTAGATGATAATGTAAAACTACTTTACACTGTCAATACATAATCTATTTTCTCATTAAAAAATTAATATGACATTTACTAATTAAAATTTAGTAATAAGTTACAGTATGGTTCTTGTTTCTTTAATGTTTCAAATACTTCAAAATTCAAAAAGTCATTTGACTGATTATTTTTTTTTGGATAAAACGTGCATCAAAACTCTACTTTTTGGATTTGATTTCTATAAAATGAGTAAGCATAAAGTAAGTAATTTCAATTATTCATAAGAAAATGAATAGTTGATATTCCAACACATTCATAAATTGTTATGTATGTGCATGTAACATTAACTACTGGTTTTTTTCATCAACAACTAAGATTATTTATTTTACTCTCTAAAATAAGTATTCTACTTTTCATGTTTGCAATAACTAATTCCAATGAAATTTTATTTACGATTTTATTAATCGTTATCCTTGCAATAATGGTTAAAAATAATGTAAGGAAAATTATGTATTAAAAATCTCCCCAAAGAATTATTTTTAACATTAAATATTATATTTTTAATATTTTTTTCTATTTTTAATCAATATATAAATAATTATCGTTTAAGGTTTTACATATAGATTAAAAAGGTCATTAAATATTCTCAATTTTAATAGAAAATAAGTTATTTAATTATATTACTCTCATTTTATTAATGTTATCTCATTCCACTAAATGAAAATATTATTCACAAGGATAAAGTTGGACAAAATTAATTAATATTTTTTTGGTTTTTTAAAATAATAAATAATTTGAAACAAATCAAAATCTCTAAAGTGAATTATTTTGAAAATGAGGGGATAATATCTGGAGAAAGTAAACTTTCACAAATTACCTATATGATTGCTAACTCACTTTTCCTAATTATAAATTTTTAGTATAACATACTCTTGCTATAGTTTATGGCATGTGCATATTGACATAACTACGATTAAATTTCAACTTATGAAAAATCAAGTCTGAATGAAAGTTTGGCAAGAAACTTAATACTGTTCTAGTATTAGATTCTTGTATCCACATAGCAGCCTTATATCACACCCGAATAGCGGGAACTTAAAAGAAATTAAAAAACGAAAAAGATAAAGTCTGTTTTGGATCGAAGCAACAAAAAATGGCTAAAATACTTGGCAGCCCGTCAACTTAGTTTATAAAGTCAATGGGATTCGTTTGGAAGTATGATTCCTAAAAATATCATTAGTGGTAATATTTAATAATATCATTACGATTTAAATAGTAATTAAAATGGAGGTTAAGATCAGATGCACTCTTGATCACAGTATGCCCCATGAGGTATACATTGAACATGTGGCCATTAGCTTGTGGTAGGTGTCGTGAAATAAACAACAAATGATTAGTTCAGCTTTTATTGGATCTTAGGTTTTCCATTTCTATTAATTTATTAAGGGTCAATTATTGAGGTCAGAAAAATTGAGAGAGAGAGAGAGAGAGAAAAGTCTGAGCTAAAACTCTAGGAACTGCAATGTTGATTAAAAATATATATATAATTTAGCTTGCTTGAGGTCGTATGTGTGTCTGAACAATGCTGTTTTATTATGTTAACAATGTCATAGTTGGCTAATGAAATTATTGTGCATATCCTGAATAGTCTATTATCCATAACTTATATGAACCATGTACTACCCCAAAAAAAAAAAATTGTACTATAGAAAACCTTCAGTAGAGGATTTTTATTTTATTTTTTTATGTATAAGAATTTAGCCTTTCCTTGGCTATACCTTGTCAAATCATTAAAGCAGCTTATATAATTGGTTGTTGTAATACCATTCCCAAATCAAGTTTGACAAAAACAAACCTGCCTTATTGAAAATGTAGCTGATGAATACCATAGCTACGTTCTGGTCAATGTTTGCATGACAACATATCCACACCTAACAGAGACCACAACAAAACTTCACATTGTGATTTCCCACTCTGATCAGGTACTTATAAAGTATGATTTATATCTAATTAAGTCCACGGACATGGTAACGGGAAGCATGCACGAAAGTCCTTCTGTTTGCCCAGTCTTGCCTTTTTAATGGACACACTTTTCAGTTCTTAGAATTCTTTATCTAATATTCATTGCTTTCGTTTCCATTCTAATGTAGGAAACAACATTTCCTTCATTTTCATTAAGTGGAAAGCAAAGGTGATTTCGGTTATGAGGATTTGTCCCCTACACAAATTTCTTATGTTTCATTTCCATCATATATCTTAACAATAATTTCTGAAATTCAAAGTAGTAACAGTTGGCTATTATATCTCTAATAAATGGTTGGGAGATATAATTAATTATCCATTGAATTTTAAATTCAATCAAAGAAAAAAATTTCCAAATTTTTAAAAACAATCATTTTTATTACCATGTGACTCTCCCATTTTCAAGAATTTAGTATCTTTTCCCCCTATTAATTTAATTTTATTGTCCAGCTCCATCACATTACACTAATTCCGAGTACTGTACCAGAAAAAAAATGAACTGTACCCAAAAAAAAAATTCCGAGTGGGGGTGAGGAAAACTTTCAGTTAAAAAGAAAAGCAAATTTCAAAAAGGTGAATTAAACCAAGTTAGGACTTAATATTACATGCTTAGCTTAAACCACATTTAATTCAGGCCCACTTTGTCTATGGATTTTTGTAATTTAAGCCCAGCACGAATTCATTGTTTTTGGGAACTGTTTAGGTTGAAGTGGATTAAGAAATTGGAACGGGAGTGTGTTTTATTTTAATTGGGTGGTTGGGACTTGGAAAGGAAAAATTTATTCCCAAACATTCCTTGAACGTTAAAAAAAAGTATAATTCCCGAAAAAAAATTGTTATATATTTTCCTGCAATATCTTTCTGTTTATATTTTTATTTACTAAATAAAAATATTTTTTATATTTTTAAATTCTATTAAACTATTTATTTTTCATTAAATACTTTTTTAATAAATATAAAAATAATTTTTTTTATAAAAACATAACAATACATAAAAAAAAAAAGCTCTATTTTATCAACAGAATTAATAATGACAACACTCTCTAACACAATAATAGATCTCATGTACATGACGCATATAATTTAAATATGTATAACTGTAAACAGATAATTGTGTCTCTTAGGCTATGTTTGGATTGATGGTAAAGAATGAAATGGAATGAATCGGAACATAATAGAGCATGATGAATTGGAATGAAATTGATTAAAAATGTCATTCTATTATTTGGGTGATTTATAACAGAATGTAACAAATATTCCATTCCATCATTTGAAAAAAAGATGAAACGAAATCAATTATAATTTTGTAAGTCCCATATTACCCTTAGTTTAAGGTTACTTTATTTTATTTTCTTTTTTATTATAAGGAATTATTGTCAGCCAATCAAAAAAATGCTAGTCAACATCTTCCTTACTGCTACTAAAACTGAACTTAATCCAGAAATAAAAAATGAAATAACATTAAATATAAACCAACGCAATTGTTGCTCATTTTAAATAAGCTAATTCAGTTGTTGCTCATTCAAGACATGATGATGGGTTAATCTTTGTTCATTCAAATAAATGGTTTTAACATGCTAGCCAAGGAAAAAAAAAAAGTTCAATATAAAAATAATAGAGAAAGAAACGTAAATGGATTCAACATAAATGTTTTGAACACAATCAAATATAAGTTATGAAATGCGGAATAAAATTGTAACATCTAACTAACAACAAAAATGAGTTTACCTTAAAAAACTTATCAGAAAAAAAAAAATGGGTCTGATTTACTTAGGAATAAACTTCCATTATATTTTTGTGTGCCTTCCTTTTAGAGTTAGTGTGGTAGAAGAGAGATTCTCGCAACTGTTCAATCACATGTGCTTGACAGTTACACTCAAGGGTTGAAAGAAGAATTCTCGAACATGGAACTGAGAAACAACCCACAGGAAGAAGAAAAGCGAGAAAGAATAAGAATCATGGAGAAGGGGTCAATCGTTATGTTTAGGACAAATTTTGTAAGGCCAAAATTGCAATCTTAATATTTAGAAAGCTTCATTCCATCCCATGCACCCCAAATTGGAGGGAAAGAAAAATAGAAATAAGTAATGAAATGAAATGGATTATGTTCCATCCTATTTCATTCTCTTCCATCTTCATTTATATAAACCAAACAATAGAATATTCCTCTCATCCACTCCATTCTACCCTCTACTATCAATTCAAACAAACTCTTAAGTATGTGGTTAAGAGTTAGATTTTCATATTCATGTATATGAAAAAAATATTTATTAAAAAAGGTCAACCCATTAAATAGATTTTCGTAATTTGAAGGATTAGTTTTTGACTAGATACCCTAGACATTCAAAAAATATTTATAGACTAAATTGGATCGATGTATAAAAAGAAAAAGTCAACTAATATAGTTTCATCATTATTTTATTATATTATTTAATTGAGTTAATTATCAAATTAAATATGATTCAATCTAATTCAATCAAAAGTATTTTAGATTTGATTGTTTTTATTTTATTTTATTAAGAAACCTTTTTTTTTTTTCTGATACATGGGGTAAAGGCCGAACAAAACAAAAGAAAACTAAGACCTATGCACTTCTATATCGAGAGAATAACATGACTATAAAAGCAGCTCCATGGGGAAGAACATCATAGACTCTATCAACAATAGAATGAGAGTGGGCTAATCTAGCAAGATCATCAGCCACCAAATTGTCCTCTCTAAGAATGTGGTTCCAACAAACATGAACCTTAGAAGCAGCCAGCTGCCTAATCTGCTTATTAAGAGTTGCACATATGGATGACTTCTGACACCCAAATTCCAGAGATGAATGGCAGTTTAGAATCAGATTCAACCACTTTGGTGGACCAGTTCGCTGACTTCATTTTT
The DNA here is from genome assembly GCA_004329165.1 of Spatholobus suberectus. Lineage (NCBI taxonomy): Eukaryota > Viridiplantae > Streptophyta > Magnoliopsida > Fabales > Fabaceae > Spatholobus > Spatholobus suberectus. Next base: position 19,920,678 of record CM014734.1, read on the forward strand.
TTTTATTTTCTAAATTATTATTTTTTATAAATTTTGGAGCTTTATTTATGTAGACTAAATTTCTAATATTTAAATAAATTCTCAAGTTAAAAATAATAAACAAAGAGGTATAATGGTTGAAGATATTTGTAATAAGTTTCATTAAATTAGAAATATAATGAAATATCAAAACATGAATATATAATATGTTGATGTAAGAGCACAGACATATTCTTTGTATATATAAATTAGAATAACTATCTTAAACGATAGCGTTTTTTGTTGTCATTTTTCAATGAAAAAGTTTTTAGAAATTTTTTTAACCTCTTATCTCTTTCAATTTATCATTGTTAATATCTTTGGTTCTAAATTGAATTTTAGTATTTTTTAAAAATGAATTATCAATAATTAAAAGAGAAAGCAGGTCATGCACTGACAATGTAAAGTAGTTTTACATTGTTATCTAATTACAAATCACTATTTATTGTAAGTTTGTTGACTTTTATAATAAATACTTTAAAAGTCATATCAATAGTAATTTCGGATTGCTTGACAGTGTAAAACTATTTTACACTGACAGTACATGACCATTAAACTCTAATTAAAAATTAACATTATATTACAATAATCGTTTATTATAAATTTAAAATATAATATATATATTGAAAAATATTTATTTATTATGAATTTTAATTATAATATAATTTATATATTCAAAAATATTTATTTATTATAAATTAAAGTTATATAAAATAAATATTTATTCTATGCACCTGTTAAAATACTAGTTAATGTTAAAATATGATAACAAAATAACGATTTTATGAAATACCATAAACATGTATATTTAAGGGTGCTCCGCAACTGATTTAAACTAATTCAAACCGTTAAATCAATTTAAAAAATCAAAAAAACTGAATAAATCATTAATTAAAAAAATAAAAAATAAAAAAATTATTTAGTCTATTTCTATATTATAAATTAAAATAAATAATTTGGAGAATCAGATCTCATTCTCCTTATTTTTTTATTAGACCTTCTCAATATTATTTTTTTTCTCTCATGCAAAAGTGTATTTCACATATTACTCTTATAATTGAGCGAAAAATTTCAACCATCTCAATATATTTGATCTTTTTAACTATCTATCTCTTTAATTTATATTTTTTACCTTTATCTTTAAATTGAATTTAATAATTTTTTAAAAATAAATTGTCAATAATTAAAAATAACATTATATTATAATTTAAATTATTTATTATGAATTTAAAATATAATTTATATATTCAAATATAGTTATTTATGATGAATTTAATTATAATCTAATTTATATATTAAAAATATTTATTTATAATAATTTTTAATTATACAAAAATATTTTTTTCCTGTTCAATGCACGATTCAAAACACTAATTTAGTTTTCGATTCCCATATTCAAAAACTAAACCAAATTAAATAATAAACGTATTAAACTTATAATCATTTTTCTATATTATCCTTAAATAAACCCTAACTTTGTTATAAACTTATATTTGTACTTTTAGAAAACTTAGCATTATTTTTAACTATTTATAATAAGAATTAATATTTTGAACAATTTTTAATGTAAAAATGTTTACAATTTAAAATATAATTTATATATTAAAATATATTTATTTATTATAAATTTAATTATAATATAATTTACATAGTAAAAAATATTTATTTATTACAAGTTTAAATTATATAAAAATATAATTTTATCATACACAGATTAAAATATTAATTTATTTATAATCCATCAATAAAAAATGTGAGGCAAAGAGAAGGAATAAAAGGACAAGAATGACCTTATAATGGTTGAGAATTGAGATGGAAATAAATACGAGTCGGAGGCGCGGCAATGGGTCTCTACCACCGACATTGCCGTTCCGATCAGCTCTCAGTTCCCATTTTTACGTCCCACTTTCCGCTATGTCGTCAACTTCTGAATTTACCAATTTTGGGGGGTTTTGTTTGTTCTATTGATTCGTAAAATTACCAAATCCCTAATTTTCAAAAACTATGATCATGGCCACCGTCCCGTTTTACCTGTAGTGTAAGTGTAACTGCCAATTTCCTTTTTAATTTTAAAATAATAAAGGTTTCACCGTTCCTTACCCTGGGGAGTGGGGAAGGAGTAATTAGTTACTGTCTTCAATTTCGAATTTCCATTTCATTATTACTCCTACACTCTTCCCATCAATTCCTCTAACCTTCGTTAAAAAGTGTAAGCGCTCTCTCTCTTTTTAATTTTAGCTTTCTTTATTTACTGTTTAGGAAATTTTGACATGGTTTTGCGAATTGGTTAGGTTCTCTCTCACTCTCTCTCTACTGTTACAAAATTTTAACATGGTTTATCTGGTAATGAAAATAAATCAGGTGCCGTTCTTCCTATCCTATGCGTTTGTGTCGAATTTGCTTACATAAATGTCAAATAGCCGCAGAAGTGATAATCATACTCCCTTAAATGTGGAGGAACTTGGTGCAAGACGTAGAAGAGAGGTACCCCCTTTTTTTAAACCTAACTATTTCTCGGTTGAGTTCCTAATTTTACGAATGTATAATATTATGAGGTCTAACTTCCTGGTTACATTGTATTTTGGATTGCATTATCATTTTTTCTTTCCTTCGCCTACCCACTAGAATGAAGTATTACTTCTATGTTAATGTTGTAAGCTTTTGAAATATTCATTGGGTTTTCCATGCTGTTTGCGAGTGATGTTTATGTATCATCCTTTTCTTTTTTTGTCTATGATATGCAGTATAGAAAAATGGAAGGCGTTTTGAAACGTTCTCAATCCCAAGGCATTCAACCAATCCAGGTATGTACATGCTAGGCTGCTGCAGCTAGTTTGACAGCAGTAATATCAGGTTGTCATGCTTGTGTTGATTCAATATAGACAGCTCCAGCGTGAAATTTTTATATACAAACTCTTCCTAGTGAACTTCAAATTCAAAATAAAGCATGCTTTAATATTAACATCACTCAGATAGACATTGGTTAAAGAGATCTTGCCACTACTTGTAATGATAGATAGACACATTAAATGGGTAAATGAACTAAAAGTTTTTAAAATCAAGTTTTATTTAGCAAACACCTGATGGCTGATACAAAATCTGATTTATGACGTTGATGCAGATACTAGAACAACATGAGAAGTCATTATCAGAAGCTCATGCAGAAGATAAGAAACACATTCAGAGGTTGGAAAAAGAGCTGCTGAACTGTTCTCAAGAAATAGGTAGTTTCTTTTCTTTTTTTAATTTCTTCTTTTTTTATTTTCATGGCATACATGTGAACTTCCATGGATAAACAACCTTGGTGACAGATGGTTGTCATTGAAAGAGTAGTCTTTCTTTCCCCCTTCTTACATGTCTTTTTGACCTCAAAATTACTTTGTAATAATTGTTGGATTCCCATGGAATGTATTTATTGAATGCTGCACTAAAAATTTTGATGTTTTTAGCACTCTTTCACTTGCTTAATTTGATTGTACTTTATACAGATTATCTTCAGGATCAACTCAGTGCAAGGAATGTGGACATGAACTATCTGGAAGAGCATGTTCGCTGCCTTGAATTGAAATTAGAGGGGATGGAAGATTTACAAGAGGAGGTTTTCAGCTTAAGGGAGGAGCTGAAAAGATCTAATTCAAAGCAATTTTCCTTGATCCAGGAACTAAATACTAAAGAAATAGAATTAGAGAAATCAGCTTTGTCCATAGAGAAACTGGAGGAATCATTTTCATCCATAGCATTAGAGTCTCAGTTTGAAGTAGAAAGTATGAAGCTTGATATGATGGCCTTGGAACAGAGTCTTTTTGAGGCCAAGAAAATCCAGGATGAAACTCTAGATGAAAATAATAGGATGAGTAGATCAATTGAGGAGCTCCAGGTTGCATTGCAGGATGCCCAAAAAATCATCATCTCTCTAAATGAAGAAAATAGGGAACTTAAAGAGAAGCTTGATAATGCCAACAAAAACTCTAGAATTTCTTCTCATAAGGATGAATACTGGCTGGAAAACAAGGACAGATCACAACTCAAGACTCAATCTTCCTTCAGTGAACAAGGCAACAACTCTGTAACAGAGGACATAAGGTACATATTTTGAAGTTTTATTTAGATGTTTGACTAATTATTTTTGACATGTGGCCAGTTAAGTGTGTTATTTTAATTGTGTATAGTTGCTGAAGGATGAGGATGTTTTCATTGTGATCTGTTGTTATCTCTCGTATCTAACTGGACTTGACCTTCAATTTGATAGTTTCAGAGTACTCTTCAAGTTAATAAAACAGAAATGGGGGTTTATCAATTTAACTTTTTTCCTTCTTTTTTTTCCGTGATAAGTTTCCACTTTTACTTATATAATGAAACAAACAGAGCTGCTTTCATAAAATCTTAGCAATGTTAATATGATCATTAGTAGTAACTGTACGTGGGACTCTGATATTGTAAGAGCTATTAAGTGTACTTAATTGCACCTCTTGGTATTTTGAACTTATATAATTCCAACATGGATGGGATGCATTCTGAACATTAAAGAAATGAGTAAATCCTTTACTATTTTATGTACGTTGAATTATGTTCCTTTTGGCTTCTTATTCCTTATTCTGACTGACGACAAGGTAGTTCTTTATCATATTTTTAATGCAATATTTCACAGCCAACATGCAAATTAAAATTAAAATAGATGTATGGGGAAATATAAGATTGTGTCTTCTTCATTAATCGTCAGTGCATGATAATTTCTTCTTTTTGTATTTATAATTTTATGATTTGAAGTTTCCTTTCACTAAACTTTCTGGTAATGTTTTCTTAATATTTCCTCAGCACTTATGAAGTACATGGTCCACATGTTGGAAGATTGCCAATGATCTTAGATCCAGCTTCAGATTTAAAAGGGAAGATGGAGATGTCACAACTGATCCAAGAATATGAATGTCTTATCAAGAAACTTAAGGTATGGCCATCCATCTAAACTTAATCATTAAAGTGGTCTATGTGAATTTGTTAATGAGAGTTTGTTTGTCTTAACTCCGTGATTCAAATCATTTTTTTAGCTTGGAGATTTATATGGTATTTTATCCTCCTCTACTAGGAAGAATTAAGAGAGGAAAAGTTGAGGGCCAAAGAAGAAGCAGAGGATTTAGTTCAGGAAATGGCAGAGCTGAGATACCAATTTACTAGTTTGCTAGAGGAAGAATGTAAGCGCCGCGCTTGCGTTGAACAAGCATCCTTGCAAAGAATTGTCGAGTTAGAGGCTCGGGTATGAATTTAGAAGTTAAAAATCTCTTTTTTTCTTTCTTATCCATTAGAGTTCATTCAAAGTGTAACTTGCTTACTTTTTCCTCTTTTGTTTTTATTCCAGCTTCAAAGAGAGCATAAAAACCCTTAATTGCTGCCAGGCATCTCCCTGAAACACGGGCTGGCATTGTTCTTAGTCGTTCAGTAGGGAATGACCTCAAAGGTTTGTATCGATGCATCTCAAAAGTTGCCTTCTTAACATAAAAGTACTTTGCTAAATACTTATGTTATTACGGTGGAACTATTGAATTCAAAATGCTTGTTAGATTGAGTTCAAAGTCCAGCATATAATCCTTGTCTCTTGTATCTTTAACCTTTGACCCACTTCCCTTGTGTACTGAAGTGAAAATTTTGTAGTTCTCAGGCCTTGCAGCTGCGTACTACACAGTATTACTCTGACCAGGAATCAGTTGAGGAATAGTTTTAATGTCTAATCCTAGGGAGGAAATGAAATAATTGAAAATTGTAATGGTTAGAAGAACAGAATAGAATGATTTCCTTTGTTTGAGTTGTTAAAAATTGAACTTTGCTTCATTTTTTAATCCCCAAGTATTGAAGTCTGCTTCATGCCAGTTTCCACAACATTTATGTACTATAAATCTTCCTCTTTCCCTTCTGACTCTTTTTAGTGTTTCACAAAATCACTTCCACTAATTTGATTTGCCATTGTTTCTCAGGGTTTATAGTTCTGGAAAGCATCCTAGAAGAACAGGGAACGACTTAACAGAAGTGGCTAAGGATGCCTGGAGATATTTTCTTCCTTTCCTTTTTGTGTGTTTTGGGGGCAGGGTGGGGAGAGGATAGGAATTGTACATGATCGACCTATGAATGTAGTTGGCATAGTTTTACCGGTTTGAATTCATTTTTCTTTTAATGAATGATTCTTGACAAACAGGTTTTGGAATCGCTTATATTTTCAGAAATACTTATTTTTTAAACATTCTTTTAAGAAGTTGATAAAAATAAGTGATTGTTTCTTTAAAAAGCAAATACATTTTAAAATAAGATGAATTTCAGCATGTTTTACCTACCTTTTACTCACCATCATTTTACTTTTTCTCAAATTTCAAGAAAGTTTGATCTAAAGGGGATTATGTTCTCCTTCTACCAAACTATGCACATCTCCTGAAAAGGGAGGGACAGAGTTTATTTATTTATTTATTGTCTTACCAGGAGGTATTTAGAGTTTATATTTTGGTACCTAACTATTCTTCTTTTCACCGGGTCGGCCTATTGTGGAGTAAAGTGGTATCTCCAGTCGCCACTTTATTTCCAAGCTGGAAATCGAACTCTAGTCTTAGTTAAGGGACACAAGTGTCGAACTACTTATGTCAACGACCTTCGATAGGGGCAGGGTTTATGGAGCATGATAAAAATAGAAAAATTTGTGACTCAACGAGTCCATGTTGTTGTCACAAAAATGATCCTAAAAATAAAATGTCAAGTTGATATTCTTAGGAAATTAAATCTAAAACAAACAGGACAATGTCTTAAATAAAGAATTATTGAAACATCTGAAATTTCTGACGGTGCTTATATATTTTTAAATTTCAATTTATTAGCATACAACCAAAATTTTGGTCACAAATTGCATGTTTTTTCTTGACTTCTGAAATTACATTCTTACGTCTCTACAGATGATAATTATATTAATTACTTTAATTATGAAACCATAAATAATCTAGTTACGTTAAAATAAATTTATTACCTTAATTAAAATATATAGAATTTGATGGCTATATATTATTAGGGTAAAAATTTTTACTGTTAACCAATTAAAAATCTTTGTTAGTAAGACTTTTAAAGCAATTATTATAAAAGTCAACAAATTTATCATATATAATAATTTGTAATTGAATAACAGTATAAAATTGTTTTATATGATTAGTGCATAATCTATTTTCTCAAATATATATTGGTGATAATCATCTTAATTAGTTGAAATCATAATATATATCACTTGTAATTGTCATAATATAATTATATGTTTTTATAAATAAAAATAAGTAAATATATTATAATTTTTTATGCTATCGTTTAAATATAAATCGTTATATACAATAAGTTTGTTAAATTTTACAATAATCACCCTAAGAATCATATTAAAGATAATATTTAATTAATTGACAGTGTAAAATTACATTCACAGTATATAGTAATTAAACTCAAAAAATAAAAAAAATTCGGCGTGTGTTAGTTTTAAATTTAGGAGCGAATTGTATTTTAATCACGTAGAAGTTGAGTATGAGCAAGACAGTCCATTTCGCGCCAATAACGTGTATACACTGAACAATTCAACTATAGTTTAGCCGAGATGAGAGGGACCAAAGAACCCAAAAGCTAATATCAGTTTGATTGTGGTTCACATGCATTACATTACATTACATCATGTACCATTAAAAAAAATTACAAAATGAGCTTATAAACACCTGACCCAGCCAGCCACCACCCACAACACAATTTCTCCTGGCTTTCTGCGCATCCTCTCTTATCTGACAATAAAGCAAAGTGGAATAAAATTGTGGAGATAAATAATTAAGAGTTGAAAAGGTTAAAAAATTAGAGTGCGAGAGTGGACCTTGGGAATTAGCCTAGACATCCTTGGCAATGAGGTCGCCGTTGATGAGTTCTCTGTAGGCAGCAACGGGCCAACTGAAACCCCTGAAGATCAAGCGAGAGGCGAGAGGGACATCGATGATGATCTCCTTCATGGTGGGCTTCTTGTCGTCCCTGATGGCGATCAAGTAGCTCCGGCCCACCCACCCGATCCAGCCCGCGATGTAGAGGAACAAAAACCCTGGCGTGATGAACTCCCCCCAGTGCCTCTGGTCCCCGCTCACGATCAGGTGCGGCAGCCCGTCCGCGCCGCACAGCAGCCCCTGCTTCGCGTAGTTCGCGAACCGCCGCTTCGTCTTCTCCACCGACGCCTTTATCGCCAGCGCCGGCGCGCTCTCCGGCTCGTACAGCTTCAGCGACGACTCCAGCTTCTTTATCGACTGCTTCTCGCGCTTCGCGAACTGCTTCGACTCCTTGCACGGCGTCAGCCCCGAGATGTCCGCCGCGGCAGGGAGCGGCGCCGAGAGGAGGATGGAGGAGAGGGCCAGCGCCGCCGAGAACGCCTTCAGCTCCGACGACACGTTGCTGCTCTTCTCCGGGTTGCTGCTGCAAACGATGGTGGCTGCGGTGGCGGGCCTCTGTTTTGGGCTCGGCTTGGGCCTCAGGGCGCCGGGTTTGGAGAGGTTGGTGGGAATGGTGAGAGACATCTTTGGTTGTGTTCGTGTGCCGAGGGAGGGTGTGTGGGATGGCGTGAGAAAGAGAAAGGGGAAGCTTTTTAGATTCTGAGAGGGGGATATTGGTGGTGGGTAACTAAGGTGAGGATTGTGGATTGTGGATTGTGGATAAGGTGAGGGGAGTAAGGAGGCTGACTTGGATTCTTCTTATTGGTTGTGGCTTCGTCACACTCTCTTGCCTGTTATCCTTCTTCGGCTTGGATAAGAGAAGGTCACGCACACGGCCCGTGCCCCCTCATATTTATTTGAGATTTAAAATTTCCTTGCTCATTTTTAATTAACTCATAATCTCTCACAATGTGATAAATTAATGTTTGAATTCTTGCATAGAGAAGTGTTCATATTTAATATTTAATCCTTTATTAAACAGGATTACTGTTAAAAGAGGATACATGTAAAAAACTAAAAAATAAAAAATAAAAATTGGTAACATTGATTATTGAAGAGCTTGCAAACTTTGTGGCTTATGTATCCCACCCAATGTTTTTAAAACCGCATCGGTCATTGAACCAGTCAAAGCACTGGTTCAAGGTTTAATGGTTCAACCATGGTCGAACCGGTATATAATAAAATAATAATAATAATAATTAAATAATACATAATATAATATTAAAAAAACATAATATCATAATTTTATAATACTAAAAATTAAAAATAAAACATAATTTTATAAGTTCTTTACATTTACAATACCTATAAAAATGCAAATTAAATATGTCATGATACTTAAGTATAAGTTTTAACTATACACAACAACATTTATTAATAAAAACAAGTTTATATTTAAAAAAAATGATAAATACTTTAGATTGGTTTTTGTTTTTTTAAGAAAAAAAATCAAAATAATGTCGTATTAAGCATTTTTCTTTGATCCACTATGAACCAGTTTTTGACCGATTTTTCAGTTCTTTGACCAATTTTTCTTCAGGCCAATTCTATGGTTTATTTGAACCGGTCAGGTGACCAGTTCATCGGTTTTTTAGTCTGACCAGCCGGTCCGGTCCGATTTTCAAAACACAAATCCCACCCCTAGAGCTTGTTATTCCCTATGAATAGGAACATGTAGATTGAAAATATAATAATTCTGGTGAATGTTTAAATATTGATTTATTTATTTTTAAATAGCATGTTTAAATATTGCTAGTGTTATCTTGGCTCACTTGCTGAAGGAAAAGCTTCAAGATAAGCGGATTTAGGGAAGTCTATCCAGCATTATAGGAATAGGTTCACTTGTTATAGTCCACTCATGCAGTTTATGATCATAATCCGAATTCTGTACGAGAACTACGGGATTATCAGTGGCCAGTGGGCTCTTCAAAGCCCCACCAAACCTGCTTGACACATAGAACTCGAAAATTCCATATTTTCTAAATAGCTAAATTAGGTTGTTACATATATCAGAATATATTGGCCAAAAGGCATAAAATATAATTGTTAGCCTTTGATCAGTAAATCATATAACTATTTGCATAATTAAAATATAATTTAGGCCAAAACGAACTTTGTTCAACAAAACAAAAGCCACTAAAATACTTCCTTCAGCAATAACAAAAGAAAGATTTTTGGTTGACCTTATGTATAAGTAAGAATAACAACAAAACTCTCTGAAAGCACATTCTTGCTTGGGCAAAAAGACTCACAACAGGCATGACGTTCAAGTGGCAAAACTTTGTAATGATGTACGAAGGCATCATAAAACCTCACAAGCTTCACAGAAGTAGAACAGCAGACACACACACACACACACGAGTGACAAAGTACTTGTTAACTTACCTACAAAGATAGATCAGCAAAAGGAAAACAAAGCACTCAGAAATCAGAAAACCACATTAGCCACAACATTTGGACACTCACATTTAAAATGAGAACTAAGACAAAATGATGTCATTATTTCGGGGCATTAATTGAAATTCAAAGTTTGTTTTCATTCATGGTAGAATTAAGGCTGGTTAACTATTTAAATGTAATCATCCCTATCTTAGTCAACTATATAACGTGAGCACTAAGCACATTACAAGTCAATTTACAAGCACAAACATCAGAATATTTAATAAATAGTAAAAAAATTCAAGATTAATATAATAATTTTTCAATTTGTTATCACCTAAAGTTTTAAATTTTTTGCATTCAAATAAAAAAAATGTTTCATATTATAAAAATTGTTCAAATTGAATCTCAATAAAAGAAATTGATTGATATACTATGTATAAAAAAAAATCAGTATAAAACGTGTTCTGTTGCAATAATTTGAAGTAAAAATATTAAATTATATATATGTGTGTGTGTGTGTGTGTGTGTGTGAGTGAGTGAGTGAGTGCGTTTGTGCATGTACATGCATATGGGTGTGTTTGAGTGTGCATGTTTGTGTGCGGATATATGTGCTTATGTGTGTGTTTGTTATTATTCACAACCTTATATTTATATATCCGTACACCCAATTTCTTTTTCATCTAGTAACATCATTTGTTATGTCTATTGAATTTTTTTACCTTTTTATTAAAAATTACAAAATTGTGTGACTATAACCATTTAAGAAATATGAAGTACTATTTTTTAAATTATTTATATAAAAAAGATAAAAGATATAATTACATGCAACAAAATTGTGTGTTGGGTTTAGGTTTTTTAATTTTAGCTATTTCGTGTTTTTCTATATTTTTAAGGTTGAGAAGCAATACGTTGAGTCGACTCCAATTCAAGTGAGGTGAGTCCATGCGGTTCGAGAGAGTGTGAAAATGATAGGGGAGGTGACGACACAATCGGTAGGTGACAAGCTGGTGGATCAAAGTGAGTCAGCTATTATGGTAGCAAAAGTGAGAGTGACAAGAAGTAATGTATGGAAATTTTGTTATATTTTAATTATATTTTCTAACTATTTTTAAACTTTGTTACTTTTTCAATTATGGTTTTTAATTCTGTTATTCTTTTAATTTTTTTAATTCTTTTATGTTTTTTATTTTTCCAAAATTTGGTTATAATTTTAATTATTTTCTAATTTTGTTTTTATAGTTATTTAATTATGTTTTAAATTCTATTATATTTTTATTTTGTTAATTGTGCAGTTATATATATAATAGAATTAAAAGATATAATTAAAAGAATAATAGAATAAATAAATATATACAATATAATTTGAAGGAAAAATATTAAATTTTGTAATATGTGTGGATGTGCGTACGAGTGCATGCACATGTGTGTATTTGAGTGCACTTGTCTCTGTGTGTGTGTATGTGTGTTTGTTGCAATTCAACACTGGACATTTGTTATATTCAAACACTTAATTTCTTTTTCATCTAGTAGCATCATTTGTCATGTCTATTTTATTAAAATTACAAAATTTTGTGAGTTTAACCCATTTAAGAAATACGGTGTACTATTTTTGAAATTATTTATATAAAAAAGATAAAAGCAAAAGGATAAATGATATATAACTACATATAACAAAACTGTGTTTGGGTTTAGGTTTTTTAGTTTCAGCTAAGGTCGTGTTTCTCTATATTTTTAAGGCTGTGGAGCAGTACATTGAGCCGACCTCAATTCAAGTGAGGCGAGCCATTGCAATTTGGGAGAGTGTGATAATGATAGGTGAGGTGCCAAAGGTGACGGCACAAATGGTCACTACTATATAAAACACTTTTTTAAATTGGTTAAAAAGAGTTTTTTAAATCAATTCTTGAATTGATTTAGATAAAGACGATATAAAAAAATGGGTAATTTTAAATCAGATTTTAAACAGATTTAAAAATGATTTTTTAACTTGGTTCACTAGGAAACCGAGTTAAAAGGTGCACTTTTTTAACTCAATTATGGTTATAATTGATTTAAAAGGTCATATTTTTTTAAAATATTTTGTTTTGTTTTCTCAATCCATCCATGTAATATACAACAAACACCACACAGACAAGCAGTAGAGAAGCAATAATAATTATAAACTATTACTAATTATAAGCTATTACAACAGATACTACACAAACATTATGCCATTATAAGCTTTCAAAAACATTTAAATTATAAACTACAATTAGTGTACCTAAAAACTTTCTAAACAAACAACCTATTACTAATTTCACGGAAGAATGATGCCCACCGTTGACAGATGTCTAAGACATCCTCTTCAGCCAATGGTTCTCTATTGATGTATATCTACACGATAAAATAACATAAGATAAAAGCATTAGTCAATCAACTATAAAAACCATATGTTTTGTAACTTATTGAACATTATATTACCTTGTCCTATGAATCGACAATATTTGCTGAAACTATGGTGAGCATATGTTTCATTATATAATATCCACACTCATAACTGCCATTTGTTTATTAGCCTACAAATGAAAATTGTGTTTAAATATAATGAGTTATACAAATTATTAAAAACCATCTAGGCTTCTTTCTATTTGACAAGTGCTTACCTGCCAACGTTTGAACTTCGTTCATAGCACTATGATTAAAAAAAAAATGTACATGCAAAGTATGTTATAGGTTTCAGACTTATAATACAAACCATAAAGCAAATGTATTACAAATAAAAACTTACAATTCAACTAGCTACTTCATTTCTTTGTTCGACTTCTTGTGCAACGAACATAACAAGACCACAACATCTCAACCTAGACACTCATACTTTAGGGTTCACAATTCTCATAAAAATCTAGTATAATTTGCTCTGTTTTTGGCACTATCAATCATACGCCACCAAGGGTATGTTCAACAATAGACAAAGATATGATCAATCAATCAATATTTAACATTATTCTCATTGTTACTCAAATTCAATTTATATCAGATAGGCTGTCATGGCCTATCCATAAATATTCCTCAACTCATAATTCATCATTACCTTCATACACAATTTCACATCATCTCAACAACATATTTATGTCATGCTTGTCCAAACAACTAAAATAAAGTGAAACAAATCTATTTAATACTTCCATTATGATATTAAAATCAACTAATGGTATTGTACTCATACACTAGTCTTTTAGAGACAATACTTAAATCTAAGTTCCAAACTAGAAACTATTAGGCAAGAGACTTAACTATTTCAATTCACTCTACCTAACTTTAATTATGAGATAATGAAAATTAGGTATAAACTTCTTAGTCCTTAGCTATCCTAATCACCTAAGTTCACATATAATTCAGGACATTATCATCTATTTGTCTTATATTCAGTTGTCTAATACCTCTTCATACTTTTCTTCTTATTTTACCTCAACTAATACCTTACTTTAGTTCATTAAACGCTATTAAAATTAATATGTGGCAGCTACACTATACCTAATAAAATCAAGCCCTCAAGACTCTAAATTCATCCAAATTGTTCCATTTCATTTCCTACAACTTAGTGGTAACCATTAGCAAGCTTTTATACTTCATTTAAACACTTAAAATTATCAAGATATGCAACTGAAATTATGTAGGACAGTATAAAAATAAAAAACGGAACAATGACAAGCATGTAAACAAAAACCACAACAATGGAGTAGAGAAGAGCTTGAACTTGTGCAATGCAAATGAGCTTCGAAGTGGTCGAGTTCAATGTGGTGAAGCTTAGCAAAGTAGTGAAACAATGGAGGGAGATAGAGATTCGAGGAGGGAAATGGCATAGTGAGTTCATGAGAGGCCAAGGGAAATGGCATAGGGAATATGGGTGAAAGGTTCCAACTCGGGGCTAGTTCAAAGAGCTTTCCGCCAGCTCGAAGTAGAAGAAGGGGGATTTAAAAACATAAGATTTTAAATTGATTGGGGGTACAACCAATTTAAAAATTACTTGTTAAATCGGTTCAAGAAAGAACCAATTTAAAAAGTAAGCTTTTAAATCAATTCAGCTAGAACCAAGTTAAAAAATTTGAATATGAACCCGCGTCCATGTTTTTAAATCGATTCACCGAGAACCGAGTTTAAAAAGTTGCAAAAAAAATCAAAACTGTCACCGGGTCCATGTTTTTAAATCGGTTCAGCAAGAACCGAGTTTAAAAAGTTGTAAAAAAATTCAAAATTGTCACCGGGTCCATGTTTTTAAATCGGTTCAGCGAGAACCGAGTTTAAAAAGTTGTAAAAAAAATTCAAAATTGTCACCGGGTCCATGTTTTTAAATCGGTTCACCGAGAATCGTGTTTAAAAAGTTGTAAAAAATTCAAAACTGTTACCGGGTCCATGTTTTTAAATCAGTTCACCTAGAACCAAGTTTAAAAAGTTCTAAAAATTTCAAAAATACCACCACATCCATCTTTTAAATTGATTCAGTAGAAACCAAATTAAAATCCTGTTCTAGAAAACGTATTCTGTAGTAGTGGGTGGGTGACATTTGAACCATAAAAAACTGAACCTTTAAAAAAAACCATTTCTTTAAAATAAGTTCAATGCATTGAAGTGTTTTCACTTTGTAGTTCAGTGCATTAAACCTAACCTTTATTCACTTTCCTAAAATTTCTCATTAACAGACATTACTACATACAACATATCATATTTGCATGCAACATATACATTTGTTCTCCAAACACCTTCACCTTTATTGACACTTACAACTTATTTACATTACATTTTTTAATGGGTTGAATATCATACATCCTTTACTAATAAATTTTTATTTTCTAGCTCAGATGCTTGCAGTAGAAAATGAAAAAGTTCAATACCAAATAATTCATCTTTTGAGATCATTCAAGGATGTTGATCTTAAATTAGAGCAAGTGAGTATTGTTGATTGTGCTTTCAATTCTTATAAAATACATGTTGATTAATCAATAAAAGCTTGTATAATAAGTGTGCATTATTTGAGTTCACTAATTACTCAAGTGTGCATTACTTGAATTACATAATTAATTGATTGCTTGTCACTTTGAATTGAGATCAATATAATGTTGGTTAAGTTCGTTGATGTTGAAATCAAGAATTTGAAATTGCCATGATTTGCATACTTGCAAGTGTAGACAATTTGTTCCTATCCACCTTTATTTGGTCCCACTGATTACTGAGCAAATAATTTTTTGGGGGAGAAGAAAGGGGAATTTAGATATTGTAGATTGCAAGCCTAATAAGATACTAATCTAAACACCTTCACCTTCATAGATATTTTATGGCTTATTTACATTACATTTTCTTAATGGGTTGAATATCACACATCCTTTACTAATAACTTTTTATATGCAAGCTCAAATGTTTGCTGCAAAAATGAAAGACTTCAATATTAAATAATTCATCTTCTAAGATCACTTAAGGATGCTGATCTAAAGTTAGAGCAAGTGAGTATTGCTTATTGTTCTTTTAATTCTTATAAAATACATGTTGATTAATTAGTAAAAGCTTGTATAGTAAGTGTACAATATCTAAGTTCAGTAATCACTTGAGTATGTTTTACTTGAATTAAATAATTACTTGTTTATTTGTAACTTTGAACTGAATTTAGTAGAGTGTTGATTAAGTTTGTTGACACTGAAATCAAGAATCTAAAGTTGTCATGATTTGCATACTTGCAAATGTAGAAAATTTGATCCTATCCACCTCTATTCAGGCCCTTTGATTATTTAGCAAAGAATTTTCTTTTGGGGGCTATTCAGATACTAAAGATTGCAAACTTATTTTGGGGGGCAATCTTTTTCTCTGGTCACAAGCATTGTAAACACAAATTGTGAAGAATTTGTGAAATATATGCTAGAAAATAAAGGAAATATGTAGTCCTTACCCAACAAAATGAAGAAAAGCACATTCCTATGTACAACCATGGCACTAGACTCGGTTTGGAAAAACACATTCACTAGTTGCAAATTATTTCACAAACATCTTAGAAGTTGTATATTAAATTGCATATTCAGAAAATTGGTTTAAAAATCGTTCAGAAAAAAAATGTTCAAAATTAGTTCAAAAATGCTTTGGTTTTAAAAACTTGTTCACCAAAAAATTAACCATTTGTTTTAAATTATCAAATAGTTTGAATTAAGAATTGAACCATTAAAGTGGTTCAATTTGGTTTAGTTTTTTAAAAAAAATTAAAACTATGCAAGCATCTATTTTTTAATTATATTTTTATTTTGTTAATTATGCAATATATATATATATAATAGAATTAAAAACATAATTAAAATAATAATAGAATATATAAATATATATATAATATAATTTGAAGTATAAATATTAAAATTTATAATATATATATGTGTGTATGCATGCATGCATGCATGTGCATAACTGTGCATGTGTGTGTGTGTGTGTGTTTGTTGCAATTTACAACCCTACACTTTCTAATTGCGCTTTTAATTATTTATTTCTCTCATAAATTAATTATTAAAATATTGAAACATAACAAAACCTTTCAATTATTAAGTACATTGATACTTACATTCTCAGTGAGGCCTATGCCAAGTGCCTTGATGGTCTTGCTATGTACATGACCATAAAGGTGTGTGAGTATGGTTTATCTTTTTGTTCATATCTACAATTGTAAAATCTTCAAGTTGTGGAGTAATACGTTGAGCCAACTACAGTTCAAGAGGGGCTAGTTGGTGTGGTTTAGGAGAGAACGATAACAATAAGGAAGGCGCTAAAGGTGGCAGTGCAGATAGTGGGTACAAGTTGGTGAGTATAATGATGTGTTAGTGATTCAGGCAGTAGAGGTGAGAGCGACAGAAAGTAATGTTAGGGGATTATATTATATTTTAATTATATTTTCTAACTCTAATTTTAAATTTTGTTACTTTTTAGTTATAGTTTTTAAATTTTTTATTTTTTATTTTTTAATTCTTTTATGGTAAAGAGAAAGCATCAAAGAACCAAAATATAGATAGTGAATAAAATATTATGAATAAATGAACTGACCAAATCAAATTGTTTATCCAGTAATCAACAAGCTCTTGGCTTCTCATCACCATAAACCACGCCTGGTACACCATTTGTTACCTCATCCAAAGGTTTACTCTAGAATCATCCATAACTTTGGAACAAGCAAAAACTTGTTGTACTTGTGCATTGTTTAAGTTTTTATTTATTGCATATAGGAGACTCCAATCTGTACCTTAACATCACAAGGGAGGTGTTGAAGCTTGAACTAAATTTAAAGGGTTGTCATCTAAATCACCCTTATTCTAACATGGTGTAGTTGATTCATTGTTGTTTCCATCTTCAATGGCAATTGAAAATTTCCCATATTTACAAAAACTTTAATTGTGTTGCTAATTGGATGGCCAATTCAGGCCACATCCATCCTTTAGGTCTACAGTTGATGCATAGACCCCCTACCCTACTTCTTCGTGATTTCATGGGCTTAGCCTTTTCCTCCTTCTATTTGAGTTTAATCGTTGTTTTTTTAGGCCTTAGGCCCTTTTTGTATTGAAAAAAAATGTATTTCTCACTATGCTTTACTTATTAATAAGAGTTGCAAAATGTGGAGTAGTAGTAGTAGAACGAGAATGGAACCCTAGCTTAGGATATTTGATAATAAAAAGAAAAAAGATAAAAAAAATTATAATTTCTTTTTTATTTTTTAATTTGGTTGAAGTGAAATCTAATAGAATAAAGAAAATTGTAAAAACAATTAGGCTAAAAGGTATGATAAAAAGGAAGAGGGATTGAGAAATATGGTGGAGTGATTCTATCTTCAAATCTACTTATATTATAAACGAAGAGTGCTAGCAACACATTCTTTAACACAATCTTTTTAATACATTCTCTAATGTTGGTTAAAAATCATTATCATAAGTAAAGCTTATTAAATAATAAGTAGGACTTACAAAATTTTGTGATTTTCGTTAAATTTTAACCAATAATAAAGAGTATATTCAAAATAATGTGCTACTAGTGTTTCTTATTATAAATTATGATACACAAGTTGGATAGTGAAACTTTTATTCTCCTCACTCTCTCAATTAGGCATTCTCTATTAAGAGTAGTTTGTTTGTTAAAAATATTAGTTAGTTGTTATTAGTATGCTAGAAATAGTTGTTAACTCTAATAAGCTTTATAAATAGAGATCTATATACTCTTATTGTATCATTTATCATATCAAGCGATTCAACAAAATATTTTTATGGAAGTCCTCTTTTATTCTATGAGCTATACAATTTTTTGGCCGCATCAACTTAGTGTAATTTGCATCTGTTCTCAATTATCTGTTATGTATTAGAGCTCTCTCATGGACAGAGAAATAACTCTATTACAAAAGAAAATGAAAAAAGGTAGAAGCTAAATATATGGTTGTTGAAACAACAGTTTCTCAAATTGATTCCTTTACCATAAGGACTTGGTTAGTCAATTCTACGAGCAATTTTGCAATGGAACAAACACTCATTCCAGCAATGGCACAAACCAAGCAAAATGGGCCAAAGTTCGTTAGAGCAAAGGCTTTAAGGAATCAGTTGGCAACCAAAACCAGTAGAAAAAACAACTTTGGTAGCCAAAGGCGTGAAAAAGCCGCACCAATTCAGGTTAAGGACATTGGTTCGCATAGAAATTAAGAAGTACCAAAAGAGCATAGATCAAATCTGAAGGCTTTTGTTTTAGCACTTGGGGAGAGAAATTGCACAAGATTTTAAGAATAATTTGCCATTTCAGATCAGTTTGATCCTAAACGAGTGCATCATTATCTTCAATCTAAGAGGAAATCGTCACTTTTAGGCTCTAAATCGATCGTCCCATGTTGGTTAATGATCCTATCAAGACTGGGAAATTGACATTGTAGACTGTTGATGGAGATCGTATACAACCTCAACACAAAGATTTCATGTTTGAATACTTTAAATTTGAACCGGACTATTCCAACTCATTGTTGGAGAAGCTTTATTATGTGGGCTTGGTCAGCAACAAGGGAGGCTTTAAAGAAGGTGTCGTCTTTGCAATTATAAGTGAATTTATTGTTGGAAGCTTGGAGCTTCTAAAGGCATTAAAACACGATGGAGTTGAAGTTGTTACTAAATTCAATGTACTCACTGAGAATCATAGTGTTGCGAGAAACGAACACATAGATCGGTGATCTCTGGTTTTGATTGTGCTTTTGGAGAGACTCCATATTTAAAGCCATGATTTCAAGAGTAGACGAAGAGCCTTGTCCCTTATGGTCTTATTGTAGCATGCTAATTGCTTCATCAAGGGGCGATCAACCTGGGACGCGTGCTCCTCCGTTTGGGAAAGGGAAACCCTAGCTACTTTCACCATCACACAGTCTGATTTGGGCTTCAAATGCATTTAGGTCATTTTTTTGCATATCCTTTTCTTTTTCTTTTTTGTTGTCTACACTAGTGTATGAAAAAATGACTATTATCGAAATATTCTTTCTTTTCTAGTTATTTATAAGTTGAACTAATTGTGGTCATACCACTTATCAACTTATGGAGGGGTGTTAAGGATAGTTAGTTTGTTAAAAACATTAGTTAGTTGTTATTAGTATGTTATAAATAGTTGTTAACTTTGATAAGCTCTATAAATAGAGCTTCTATATACTCTCGTTGTATCTTTTATCATATCAAACAATTCAATTGAATATTTCTATGGAAGCCCTCTTTTATTTTATGAGTTTTACGATTTTTTGCCTCACCAACTTGGTGTGATTTGCATCTCTTTTCAATTATTTGTTATTCTCAATATTTTATCTTTTCTCTCCTTTGGATGTATATTTTACACATTATTTTTGCAACTAGCCAAAAAAATTATCTTTTGATCATCTTAAACTACTCTTATTTGATCTTTATACTTGATTTTCTTAATCATCTATCTATTTCAATTTACCATCGATCTTTTATCTCTAAATTGAATTTTAATAATTTTTTAAAAAATGACAATAGTTAAAAATAACATCATATTATAATTTAAATTATTCATTGTAAATTTAAAATATAATTTATATATTTACATATATTTATTTATTATAAATTCTAATTATAATATAATTTTTATTTTTAAAAATATTTATTTATTATAAATTTTAATTTTATAAAAAGAAATATTAATCTTATGGAAACTAAATTAGTCCAGGACATAAGAGATCTATACTATATACAATACTAGTTCACACAAATGACAACTTCTTACATGTGTCAATCTCTCAAACAATAGTTTATCTCGCACACATCTGAACCTATAATAATTTTAGAAAGTTTGGATCCAATGGTTGTGGTTAAGGATGCTAATGGGTAGGGTTTGGGTAGAGTACTATAATACTCGTCCTCATACCCAAGCTTGAAAAAAATCCTTGTACCCAACCCCATTCTCGCTCGGATAGCAACTTTAATCCCCATCTCCATACTCGTTGGATACCTATATACCCATACCCGCACCCGTTACTCGCACTTTACTTAAATGTAGAGTTGTGAAAAAAAAATTTAAGGCCTTAGGCAAAATATATATTCAAAATTTAATTTAATATAGTTTGTAAAATCTCATTTTATGTTTTATCAATTACGAAATTATTGATCAAATTTTTATAATTAAGTTTTTCTAATATTTCATTTTTAATATATGAAGGCAAATTCATTTAATCTATCCATTAACATAGTTAATATCAAATAAAATTTAAATAATTTTAATTTTAAAAAACCTATGTTCAACAATAACAATAAATAAGTATTGTCACTAATATTTTAGAAACAATGCATGTGTTTGAAAAATAATATAATCTTTTTATATAATTTATTTTTAATAGAGTATAAATTATTTTTAGAAGACAGTGCAAATTTTTTTTACATAAACGTCTAATAAAATTTTATTATTTCATCATATCATCCCGTTCATTAATATGATGTGATGGTGAATTCCTTGTATATATGTAAAAAAGTTTTTCACTAGTAATGCATATAAATTAAACTCTTATTTGTTTGTATTTCTTGTAATATCTTTTTTTTTAAATGAATCTAGATTTTTAATATTGTAATATTCACTAGAATTATCTTTTTAATATATTATATGATATATATATATATATATATATATATATATATATATATATATATATACAGGTGCAGATATGGGGCGAGTTGGGTACTATAGTACTCATACCCACACCCATTCCCATTAAATTTTGTAGGCAAATCCCCAGTCCTGGCCCCATCCCCATTAAGCAAGTATTTACCCTACCCATTGCAGATATTTTTGCGGATACCTATAGGGTCTGGGTAGAGTTGTCATCCCCTAGTTGTGGTTGAGCTTGGGTGAGATAGAATCTAGACCATTAGATGGCCTTATAAACCTTAAAACCAACTTTCATTTCTCACTTTCTTCTCTCTTTCCTTTCTCAATTTTATAATCCTCTCAACCTTCCCCTTTTTCTAGTGATTGACATTGATGTCACTGGCTACGATTTGGAAAAATAAATCGATTAAAATGTTTCTCACCTTCTCCTCTGTATTTTTCCTAAAGAAATTTCAAGAAAAGCCCACCTTGATCGAACCCTAACTCATAAATTTACGATATTATCGACCACCAGAGTTATTATCTCTTAACCATAATTTTGAAAATTGGACCAGGCTAGCTAGTTTAATCGGTCTGACTAGGAACCGATTTGTTAACTCTAAAAAATTGAACAATTTCAAAGCTGGACAAGAATCAATTAAACCAGTAAAAAATCAATGCAGAAAACTGGTTTGAATGGTATTTTTAATTTTTTAAATTTAATCTAAAATATTTTTAATATAAATAAAAACACATATTTAACAAGGATTACAAATAGGTATAAATTATTTCACCATTTTTTTTTATAAAACATATAGTTTAGTCGTTTATATTAATTTACAAATTTTATATCTTGATTCTTTAATTTTATATTATATTAATTTGTTGTTTTCTTTTTATTTTAGATGTAAACTTGTTATTGTTAATGGACATTGTTGTATTTTTTTAAAATTTAAACCTAAGTATTGTGATATATTTGATTTGAACTTTTATTAGTACTTTGAATGTTAAGAACCTATACAATAATGTTTTATTTTAGGTTTTAGTGTTATAAAATTATGATATTATATTTATTTAATATTATTTAATTATTATTATTATTATCATTTTATTAATATTAGTTTAACCACAATTAAATTATTGAATCTTAAACCAGTGCTTTGACCAATTCAATAACTAGTATAATTTTAAAAACATTGCTCAAAACCACCCCAATTAATGCTTTTCTTGCTACGTGTATTATTTTTATTTCTATATTTTAAATGGTTTGATTCATGTGGCATGCTAGGTAAAATGCGATTTTTTAAAATATAAAAAAGCCAATGTTAAGACAAAAGACAAATTTATAACCTTCATTTTTTTTTTTCTAATAACAAACAGTCTTTCAAACAATCGTCTGATTACTCTTTAATATTGCATGTCTTCACTATCGTTTGTCCACGCGTTCTTTTCTTTTACTTAAAAGATTCAATAACTAACTCTTTCAGACAATGCTTTGTTGATCTGAGTTCTACAATTTTTGAAAAAGAGAAAACCACCTTGAATGAAAAGACGTTTACGTACCTATCCTCGATAAAAAGTTTACTTTACGCATAAAAGAAGGAATTTGTGTACAGATGTCAGTACGAGAAGCAAATATGCCCATTGCAATAAGATTGAGTACGAGAAATGTTAAATAAGCAGACTGCTTTATCTTATCAGAGTGACTGGTTGGTGAAAGGTATTAAATGTTGCATTTAATGCTTCAATGACTCTATTCTACTTTTACAACGCAAGACGAAGGATGTCTCTTGAAGCACTCATAACGAACACTTTTTGGAGAATCCTACAAATAGAAGAATAGACCTCAGTCTCAAAAACGGAATAGTGGGTAGAACTTTTGAAAAAATATCTCTCAACTTGTAATCTTTGAATACATTACTTGTAAACGCTTACCTGAACTTCAGTGTATTTTCATTTGATAAGACGTTAGCTTAAGTACAATCAACCTTTTCTCTAAGAAATTGGTAGAAGCTTGAAAAGGCTTTGATTCAAAGAATACTTGTGGTTTTTGCTTGGAGAGGCAAGTTAAAGACTACTTGGGTTGAGTCTGAAAAGGCTTGAATAAAAGAATACTTGTAACTTGTTTAAATTAGTGGGACTTGATAGTTTGCCAAGAATTGGATGTAGTCTCTTGGGTGAGACGAACCAGTATAATTTCTCTATGTTTATCTGGTTTACGTTATTCTTTTGCCTTTCTTTAAACGTCTTCTAAAAATCTTGTGTTTAACCCTTTAGACGAAACGTTCTTTAAAAAGGTTTTTGCGAAAAAATTTAATAACACAATTCAACCCTTCTTCTTGTGTTATTCCTGTGTTTTACAGCCAATTACGTAGAAGTCGCTAGTTCACGTGGCAATTGTAGTGAAAAAAAAAACATGAGTATTGAAATTTTTCAACAATTTAACTTGAAAACAATAAATAAATTATGAGTTTAATGGTCATGTACTGTCAGTGTAAAAAGTTTTACATTGTCAACTGCTTAGAAATCACCATTGATATAACTTTTAAAGTACTTATTATAAAAGTCAACAAACTTACAATAAATGGTGATTTGTGATTAGATGACAATGTAAAACCACTTTACACTGTTAGTACATAACCTTTTTTCTCATAAATTATTATATATATTTACCACATTCTCCTTGTAAGTAGATACATTTATTGGTCTATTAACAATACAAGTAGCACTTATTGGTAGAAAAAAATATTCCTTAAATTATGTGTAGTGTCATTAAATACAACCACTATTTAAATCATTTAATTTTATGGATAATTTTTGAAATAAAATTTAAATTTATTACACTATTAATTAAAATTAACTAACTTGACTGTTTTTACTGGTCTTGATGAATTAATTATTTTTTTCTTATCTAAAAGACTAGAGGGAGTATTTTATAAACTTAAATTTTATAAATAAAAGTAAAAAGTAACAATTTTTTAAGATATATTTTAAGGTGTTATTGTATAATAATTTTGTTTTATAGTAATAAATTTTTTAATAAATCTTATTAATATCAATGGCCATAGATTTAATAAATATATTGTGTTTAATGAATAGAATATTTAATAAAAATGTTTAAGTTAATTATATATTATATTTAACAAATATAATATTTAATATTAATGTGCAGTCTATATTACTTATTTAAGCTTTGATATATTTTTTGCATCACAGTCCACAGTACAAGGATTGCTCTTGAATAGCAACTCGTATTGGTTTTGTTGTTGGTCCTTATAGCATAAACTAATCCATGATGAATCCCTGGATCAACTGAAGTGAATTTGAACAAAGACCCTCCGTCTTTCTGTTATACTAGCCAGTATATAATAAAAACGTGTATGTACATGTTGTCTCTCTCTCTCTTTATATATGCCAGAGGAAAGAAAGACATTCTGTGTCTCTCTTTATTTAAATAAAATAAAATAAAAGATAGTGGGTATAGTAAATAAGACAGCGTCTAGCCTCTAGCGTGCAAGGGCAAAGTAAATCCCGCACGGTGCAAAAGGAAATTGGACCCTTGGATATATCAATATAAAATTCAGTGGCTGCCGGTCTAGTAAGTATTTTAAAGAATAGTTAAAGAATAAAATAATAGATAATTTAGAAAGTAATATATATATAATAATTTATGGTGTTTTTATTAGTTCTAGTACTTAATTATAATTTTTTTTAATTTACAGACCTAATTAATTTTTTTTTAAAATTCAAGAACCTATTAAAGCATTAATATATTAAACCTTATTTTATCAATTTTTTTAGTTTAGAAATTTAATTAAAATTCTAAAAATTTCAAAGACCTATTGATTTATTAAACTTTATTCATACAACAATTTATACAACATTATTTTTTATGTCTATCTTTCTCCATTATCTCACATTTCTCTTTTTTTTCTCTCTTGGGTGTAAGATTTGTTGTGCAATACCTCTCTCTCTCTCTCTCTCTCTCTCTCTCTCTCTCTCTCTATATATATATATATATATATATATATATATAATCAAAGTTTATTTAAGGAAAAAATTTATTTTATGAATAATAACAAATAAATTAAAAAGATAAAAGTGATTAAATTTTTAATTTTAAAAATTAGTTCACTTAATAAAATATTTCTTATGATAATTTTATAAATATTTCACTATACTTAATATTGATTTAAAATTTAATTATTAATTAAAATAAGTAAAGAAATTAAATTACAAATGATTTTAATTATATCAACTCATAAAACATGTCAAAAATATAAAATGAACGTGACTACATAAAAAAAGAAAATAAATTATTATTTTACATTCAACAACAAGGGTTAAACTTATACTGCAGAGCTGGTCAATAATAAATATCACTTTCATTTAATTATAACAAACTTTGTTGATTTTTGCTGACATCTTTGGGATGCTTTTTTGTTTGTGGAGTGACATGTATTTAACCAACCAATACAATAGTAATACACAATACTAAGTCAATGGCCTGCAATAATTTATTAATTATTTGAGTTTAAAATTTATGCACTAACGGTGTAAATAATGAGAAATGTATGATAAGTTTGTTGACTTTTATAATAATTATCTTAAAAGTCATAACAAAAGTAATTTGTAATTAGTTAACAGTATAAAACTTTTTATACTGATAATACATAATCATTAAACTCGTAAATAATTTTTATATTATCAATCAATCAAAAATTATGCTAAAAATAATTTTAAAAATAGTTATTATAAAAGTTAATATAATTATTATACATAACAATTTTTGATTAGTAGATAATATAAAATCTTTTTATACAGTCAAAATGTTTGTCCTATTTATTCATTCAATAAAAAAGAGGAAAAGTTTTCTTCCTTTTTTTTAGTTTTATAAAATATACATAAATGTACTGTGAGAATCGCAAAAATTCTTCTGCTATTCCTTCCTCTTGAAGATAGAATCCTCTTCCTTTCCTTTTCATTTGAATACTTGGTACCCAAAAATCCCAAAAGAAAACTATATTTTCCGCATAAAGAAGTTGTCAAAGTCCTTTGTTGTTTTGGTTTGAAATGGCTCCCACATAGCACATCTCAAAAGGTCCCCACTTGATCAATTCAACGTCTCAATTCAAACGACGCCTATGATAAATAAACAAATAAATAATAAATTAAATAAATAAACAGAAGAAGAGCGCATCCCCAAACCCCCCAAAAAGCACGTTCACTCTCGATTTTGCCTTGTCAACTGCGATTTCTCTGCAGTTTCCACCCTCCGACTCTGACCTTTCTCGACGCGATTTCTGCTTTATTAACTTCTTAGTGAAACCCTTCCTCTTCTCCCATTATCTAGAGCTATCAAAATTGGTGCTTCTCTACGAGTCTTTCTGAACATTCCGTTTCTTCTCCCAGGTACCCTCTTGCTTTCTCTTGTACAAGTTTTGATTTTGATAACTCCGTTGCAGAGAGAAGCCCTTTAATCCATCTGGGTCTTCCGAGATTTTTGCTTTCTCGTGTTTTCCGCTATCCTTGGAAATCTTGTGTTTCTTGATCTTCCCATAGGTTTTTGCGAAATGTTCTTTCATTTTCTATCGGGAATTTTTGTACTTTTTTTTTCCTTTTCAATTTCTTTCACGGTCCTTGTCAATGGTTGGTGATTCCGCTTTTCTTTATGTTGCTTTACTCTTAATCGCTTTTGTCCGTTTTACCTATACCTTAGTTCAGTTTTTTGGCCCTTTTTATTAACATGTAGTTTTTGTCAAGTTATGAATATGGTTTTTTGATAAACTTGATGCTTTTGTGATAAGTGGATTAAGAATTTGATATTTGGGCTCCTTTTACCTTTTGTGGTGCTTTTGAGTGACTGAATAGCACTTGCTTGCCTTTGCAGGGAGAAATTTAGCTTGTGTTTAGGTCACACAGGATTATTGTTTCTTATTTGTTGAGCAGTTTTTCTTAATCTGCCTTTGACTCAGTTTTGCAAAAAGAGAGATAATGTTGGGTTCAAAGAAATCTCCTTTGAAGGTTGCTAAACCTAGCTCTGTTGAATCTTGGACGAATCCATTTGATTCTGATGATGAGGCAAAGGATACCAAAAAGTATAGTTCCTCCAGAAAGACTTCTTCGGAACGCGCACTTGTTACACTGGAAGTTAACACCAACCCCCTTAATGATGATATTGATGCCAATAAGAAATCTTCATCGACTATGTTTGCCTTTCAATCGGCTGAGCGGAACAGGTATAAGAATGATTTTCGTGATTCTGGTGGATTAGAGAATCAATCGGTACAAGAACTGGAGAATTATGCTGTTTACAAGTCTGAAGAGACTACAAATTCAGTCAACAATTGTTTGAAGATAGCAGAGAACATGAGAGAGGATGCTACCAAGACACTAGTCACCCTTCATCACCAGGGTGAACAGATTACCAGGAGTCACTATGTTGCTGCTGACATTGATCACCATCTAAGTCGGGTATCAATCTTGTTGATTAACACACTTGTTTCAGTGCTCCTATATGGTGGCTTCTTCATGTGTTGTTTTACCTTTGTGAAAATAACATTATTTTGTTATGAAGCCCTTTCAATTTCAAATCAGTATTCTACTCTAAAACTGACTAAATTTTGACTATTGCTGCTTCCAGGGAGAAAAGCTCTTGGGAAGCCTTGGTGGCCTCTTCTCCAAAACTTGGAAACCAAAGAAGACGAGGGCAATAAAAGGCCCTGTTATTGTTGGAGGTTATTATCTTCTCTCAATGTTTTTTTTTTTTTTTTAATTATTTTGGGTTGGATCGGCATAGCCATAATGTGCTTCATGATATGCAGATGCCGCAGTCAGGAGAAAGGGAAATCACTTGGAGCAGAGAGAGAAGTTGGGGCTGACTTCTGCACCTAAAGGGCAGTCCAAGCTGCGGTCCCCACCTCAAGAACCAACAAATGCACTTGAAAAAGTTGAGGTTCGTATCAACTAGGTGAAGATTAAGTTGTTTTTAAAGCTTTAGTGTGTTAGGTACTGTTATGATACCAGTACTATCATAGTGTCTTTCTGATTTTGATTTGATTGATTTGTGCTGGTGACTTTTTACTGTAGTTTTAGCTCTAATGATCAGATCACTAGTTTACAACAAACCAGTTTTATTTACAATCATTAACAATTTTGCAAACTTTATTTTCATCTTTCTCCCACTAAATCACTAGACTCTAGTCATTGTTGGACGACATTATATCTATTGTCAATATTGAATTCAGCTGCTAAATAAAATGTCCTGAAACAGGTTGAAAAAAGGAAGCAAGATGATGCACTATCAGATTTAAGTGATCTGTTGGGAGAGCTTAAAGAGATGGCTGTTGACATGGGATCCGAGATTGAGAGGTTAGTCAATTGCATTGTATTGTATTCATTGCTTCTCAAGTGATTCATGAACATTAGATTTTAATGGACTTATAAAACAAGGTTATATATCAACAATTTGAATGCCATTATTGATAGTTATTTGGGTAAATGTTGCACTTGCAGTCATAACGGAGCCCTGAATCATCTAGACGATGATGTGGAAGAGTTGAATTTCCGAATGAAAGGTGCTAATCAACGCGGCCGTCGTTTACTCGGAAAATAAGATTGATTGATTTCAACTCTTGCTACTTATTACCGTCCCTGCTCCCCATCATTGGTTTTTTTTCTTTGGATCCATCATCTGGTTTAATGAGACAATCTTTTCATTTAGTTTACACTTGTGTTGCACTATAGTATTAAATTTGCAACAGATTAAACTCGTCTTGGTGCAATACTACATTCAATTTGTTCATCTCCCATCCTGGTTTTATGGGTAGAGAGCTCTATCAACCAATTGGGTATTAATCGTTGAACTCCGTATCTCTGCCATTGCGAAAGTGCTGAACGATTCATATTTCAACTTAGTATCTTTTCCGAAAGTGTTATAAGATTAATACACTGAGTTTAATTTTTATATACGGACGGGATAAAAATTTATACTGTCAACAATGTAAAAATTTATACCGTTGACTAATTAAAAATCATTTTAGATATGATTTTTAACGATTTTAGAAGTTAACAAGACGATTTATGATTGATGATAACCTAAAAAATTTTTACACTGGAAGTGTATTCTCTCTTTCTTTGAAAATAATTGTCACTTGTTATTTTAGAAAATCAAAAGGCACTGGTTATATCTTTAAAATTTTATTTTTATCTTTTATACCTTAATGATAATGAATTAAATAAGGTCATACTTTTTTAAATTGAAAATCTTCAATGTTTTTTAATTTTTATATAGAACTTTATATGATAATTATTTTGAAACAGAATCAACGAATCACCAATCATTTAACATTGTTAAAAATTACATGAGTTTAATTTTTATATACCGTCAATGTAAAAAAATTTATATTGTTAATTAATTAAAAATCATTATTGGTATGACTTTAAAGAAAATTATTGTAAAAGTCAACAAATTTATTATATATGACAGTTTGTAATTGAATAACAGTGTAAAAGATCTTTACACGTACTATTTACCCAAATTACATAATCTTTAGGAATTAAACATTCTCCAATTTCTTTTTATAGTTTGTTGTACAAATATTACAAATTATTAAATCAATTTCATTCTAAGAAAATAATTTTTATATAATTAAATTATTTTGTATTAAAATATTTAAAGTATTATTATTTGTTAACATTTTCTCTCATTAATATTAAAGATCAAGTTACAAATTTGATTTTTAATTGATTTTATAAAGAGACATATAAAAGAAATCTTTTCTGAAAGGATATAAAAAAAAGAACTGGAGAGTATTTCATATTGCTCCTTAGTGATTGGGTAGGCGTTTACAAACTTAATTTTGTATAATTATTGTTGATTAAAAGTGAATTGATTTTGATAAAAGTTATGTTATTTGGGTGCATTGATGAAAAACACATTTAGACGTGTAATTACTAAAAAATCATATTATTACCTTGTGTTTGGATGAGGAATTTTAAGAATGTAATTTATTTTTATAAGAAATTTAAAATACTTTGTGGTGAAATATATTGTTTAGATAGAAAATTTAGTAAGAAATTAAAATTCTAATAATTTATGAAGATATTTTGATTACCTAAAATTGTAGAATTTTAAATCTACCAAAAAATAAAAATTTAAAATTCTTCATATTCATTTTTTCTTACCTCTATGTCTATTTTCTCTCTCTTCTCTCCTCTCCTCTCTCACCTCTTTCTTTCTTCTCTCTCTCCCCTCTCTTCTATCCCTCTCTCTTTTCTTTCTCTCTCCTTTGCCTCTTCTCTTTTTTTGTTCTCTATTTTTCTATGGTCTCTCTTTTATCTCTCTCATCTCCCTCTCTTCATTCTCTTTCTTCTCTCCTCTCTCCCTTCTCTTTCCCCTCTGTCTCATCTTGCTTTCCTCTCTTCCATCTCTCTCTTCTTTCCCTCTTTCTTCTTTCTCTTTTCTTTATTAATATTGACGTAAATATGTCGTTTGGATAAGATCTTTAGTAAGAAATTGAAATTTCAGTAATTTATCAAAGTATTTTAATTACTTAAAATTGTAGAATTTCAAATTCTACCAAAAAAGTAAGAATTTGAAATTTTTTATACTCATTTTCTCTCTCTTTTCTCTCACCTCTATGTCTCTCTTCTCTTCCTCTCTCTCCTTCTCGGTCTCTCCTCCCTCCCTCTCTCTTCTTTCTTTCTCCTCTCTCTTTGTTCTTTCTTTCTTTATGACTTATCTCTCTTCTCCTTCTCTTCACTCTTTTTCTTCTCTCCTTTCTCCCTTCTCTCCTGCCTCTCTCTTCTCCCTCTCTCTCCCATCTTTCTCTTCTCTCCCCCTTTCTTCTTTCTCCTCTCTCTTCTCTCTATCAATATTGACGTAAAAGATATCAATATTTATATTTTTGAATTATTACATATTATCTAATATTAAAATTATTTTTAAATTATTAAATTTCTAAAAATTGGCTAATGTTTATTTTCAGTAAATTTTAATATTAAAATTTTAATTTTTAAATATATATTTAAAATTAAATTTTGCATATGATATAGTGAAAATTAAAATGTCATATCCAAACTAAGAATTTGAAATTTAAGAAATTTGAATTGATTTATCCAAACAAAACATTTAATAAATGAAGAAAATTTAAATCAAAGCAATTCAAATTTCAAATATTTCAAATTCCTTGAAATTTTAAAATTCTTCATCCAAACACAACCTTAAAGTATCGTTGTAATTGTAAGTTACCAAGATATTTTTGTCAATACATATGATTGAGGTTTTTCCACCACAAAAACAACAAAATAGTATTTCTATCAAAACCTTGTTTTGGAATGCAGAATTGACTTTGCACAAATTTACCAAACATGTTGGGACAAAAGTCGAAATCATTTCAGTGCCATAAACATGGTTCTAAAGGTCTTTCTGTGTTTCCAAACAAGCTATCCTTTTAAATTAACTAGAAATGAATTATGTAAAACTTTTTTCGGTAGATGAATTATGTAAAACAATAATTTCTTAATTCGATTGAATTAGTGAAATGATATAGGTTCATAGTAATTAACAAGCTTGTCATGATAAACCCTAACTGTTTTGGAGGCATTTAAATTAAGAGAAATAGTAAGCATACATTTTTTAACACACTCTTTTAATCATATTCTTTTATTATTAGTTGATATTAATTTAGACAAAATTCACTCTATTTAATATGTCATACTCATAATTTTGTAATTTTCATAAATTTCAGTCAATAATCAAAAAAAATTATTGATGATTAGAAAGTACTACAAACATAAAATTAGGTAAAACTTAGCTGTAATACCATAAATATTATCAATATTATTCTCCAATTAAAATTAACATTTCATTTTGGCAATCATTGCCTATTTTAGTTGCCAAAACAAAAACAGTGAAAAAGAAACATTGGTTCTGATTAGAGAGCTACAAAAAAAATTATCTATGATACTGTATTTAAATTTTATCCAATAACATTAAGTGGTTGCAAGTTTGCATGGACTGCAGGTGCAGTTTAAATAATTTGAACCAACGTATAATATAAGCTAATTATGCTTCTGGTAAGTGTCTTTCATATTAAATTATTGAAAAAGATGGTTACAACTTTGCTGTGGAGACAAATATATAGCCTATTAAATACAAATTTAATGACACAGCTTACATTCCCATGGTCCTAATACCTAGTCTACAAGATTCAAGGAGCCTTTTGGTTAAAGTTTTCTATGTCCAGCACAAGCTGGAGCATCAAAGTTGGGGAATACAATAAATGCAATGGATAAAGGTTCTAAGTATATTGGAGAATGTACATTATTGAGTACTGGATCCAATGTTGGAATTTCTCCATCATTTGTCAACTCTAGGGGAATACCATTCAGCAACATGGTTTGGCTTCGCAGGTAATCATCTTTTGGAGTTAAGTGGTACTCCTCCCTGAATGTGACATCTGATCCTTTTGTTCCAACCCAAGAAAATGCCCTCTTGAGATGACTAAAGAATGAATTTTCTATATGGATGCTCTTAGCATTTTCATTTCCTCCATTACTCACAGGCACACGGTCATGAACTGTGAGTGTGAAATGAGTCTGATTGCTTAAATTGATCAGCAGTAATGTTATACCATCCTGTATAATGAAATTAAAAAGAATTATAGGAATGCTAAAAGTGCAATTGAAAGTTAAATAAAGATACTAATGGATCAGGTGTGAAACTTCCAATATGGCCCAACAACATGGATCTTAATATCACCTTGGTTCTCCTATGAATCGAGCTAGAGTTCAATCTAGCATAAACTTTGTTTATATGATGTTATATCAACTTAAATTTATTTTTTTTAAAAATTGGCAAGCAAACATCAGATATAGAAGAACGAATCCTAAACTAATGTTCCTTTGCATAGTTTATCCTTCTATAAGATGATACACTTACTCTGCCTTTTGAACAATGGGCATAAGTGCGCAAAGAAGGTGAAAAAACATCACTAGTTGCTGCAAGAACAGTCTTCCCCATTAGCTGATGCCACAAAAGTGCACTACTCAAAAACAACACCAGGACATAGATTAGATATGTTAAGCAATATATTTATACATTATTATAACTCTTCAATAATTTAGAAAAACAAATATTCATTTTCTTCATTTTATCTTCACTTTACATTTTTCAATTTACACTTGCCTGTAGTAGTCAGGATTGGGAATGAAAGTAGTGGTATTGAGAAGACCATAGTTTCCTCCAATTAAAGTCTGCCTGCAATAAACCTTAGTGTTGTATCTGGATGCTATTCCAAGTTGATCTAAGTACCTGTAAGTCACCTAAATTTTAGAGCTCATAGATTAATTTTAATGATATTTTTTGTAAAACAAAATATTATAATTCTTATTTCAGCACTTAAAGAGGAATAGAAAATGATGTTAGAAAGAACCAAGATTACCAAAAGCTATTTACAAACGTGTTAGAAACATAACGACCCCCACTGTTGAATGCCCCACCAGCTTCTCCTACCCATGCAGAAGACCAAGGACCATATTTTTGAATGGTTTCTGAAAGATTACTAAAAATTGATTCTACCTTGCTCAAGCGCTCGGGATCTAGAATCTTCCTTTCAAGATGCTCATCACTACCTGAAAACGAGAAATTAACTTAATACACTAACCAGAAAGGATAGACAACATCATTTTCCCTACAAGTAAACGCAATATAATCTTTGATAAAAGATGGGTTTAATTTTTTTTTTATTAATATATCAGTTGCCAGTGCATGTTTTTCAATTTGTGGAAAAGTTAGCACTAATAGGAAAGACCTCACAAATTAAACAAAGAAATTAGAAAAGAAACACAGGAAGGATTAGAAGATAATACTTTTCATATAACTGCTTTCTTTACATCCATTATCTAGATATGTTAGAACATAAAATATTTTGTAAGCATGACTATAGTAGAAGAAATAATTAGGTAAGTGGCAAGCAAACCTGGGCCCAAATTATACACGTGATGAGTCAGCACATTGACTATGCCTGGACCTGTAACCTGAAGAAGCTTATCAAACCACTCCTTATTATAGAATCCTCCAGGTGCTACAAGTGAAGGTTTGAACTTGGAGTTTTTGTATAATGCGTGTAAAATTTCTTTAAGCTTTATCAAGTCTTTCCCATACTGTGCAGCACCAACACTTGCCCCAATGCCCTTCCCACTCAACTCATTACCTATGGCAACACAGGCAAGAATAAGTTCCAATGAAACAAAATTGAATATAACAAATAGCTTTGTCTTCTGTCCTACCAAATTCCCATGAATCAATTTTGTACCCCTTTGAAATAGTGTAATTGATTAAATCATAGGCATTGGAAGAGTCCCAGTCTCCTCCCCAAACAGTATGACTAATCTGGTGTCTCCCATGGAGTGCATTCAAACCAAATATCACAATGGCCCTGCAAGTATCAAACTCCAACTAAGTTACACCACTGATAATCATCCCTTCCCCACCCTTTTTCTGCTACCCTTCCAGCATAAATATGCTTATGCTAGCACACAATACAGAGATAGTATGTTAAATCATTCACACACACTGAAGGAAAACTAATCATTCAAAATGCATATGAACAAAACTCAGATCCTTTCTTTTTTTGGGTACAAAAAGTTTAGGAGGAGGGCATGTTGCCTCATTGCAAGGTCAGATAAATCTCAGCCAGGGCTTACAGTGGTGCTTACAAATGACCTACCAAGGAAGGATGACTTGAAGGAATGGAACGCAAGATTTTTTGGTTGTTGCAGTTCAATCCTAGTATCCTACCAGTTTAGTTTGTGTCACAAGGACTATTAAGTTGGAAGAAAAATTCCCATCAAGGGCGAGGAAATAACTCAGAATGCACATAATGGCCCTCCTATACCAATGAAAGTATGTCTAGTTGTATATATTTGTATGATAAGCTTTTAAGGTTTAATTAACTTTTTGGTCCCTATAAATGTGCAGATTTTTTCTTTTGGTCCTTATAATTGTGCAGATTTTTTCTTTTGGTCTCTATAGTTAGAAATAATCCGTTTTAGTTTCTATACATACTCTTTCGATATCAATTTGGTTCTTGCCATCAAATGTATAAAACCATCACAAAATGAAAATTGGCGGTGCAAAACCGCCAATAATTGACATTTTCTAACGTTTTTTATTCAAATTGTAGCGGTTTAAAATGACAGGGACCAAAACGAAATCGAAAATGCATGTATAGAGACTAAAACGGATTATTTCTAACTATAGGGACCAAAAGGGAAAATCTACCCAACTATAGGGGCCAAAAAATTAATTAAACCAGCTTTTAAAGAGAAATAGATTTTCTCGTTAGTTGCTATTAGGATTAAAATAGGGTCAAAACTTAGGTACAATACCGTAAGTGTTTTTGGTGTTATTCTCCGATCAAAATTAGAGTTTCACTCAATAACTTGCATCGATCTTCAATGCCAACTTTATTGTGCAGGTTACTGAGGTACAACTCTAATTTTAATTGGAATGCACTACTAAAAGCACTTACAGTACTACACTTAAGTTTTGTCCTTAAAAAAATAGCAAGCAACTCTTTAGCAATGAATCTTGTGACTTTGTTAAAGACTAGTATCCTACATAAGAGATATAATTCTATTTTTTCACTTTTGCTTTAGCTGGAAGGAAAAGGAGGAGGGAGGTGGTGAACTCAATGCTAAAATTCTCACCCTGTCTCATCGAAAAAATGATTCAGCTCATCCCACCTTTTCATTTGTAAACATCCCTTTGAAAATCCAAACAAGCCACCTTTCATCTTTTCAAATGGATGACATGGGGACTTCAAACTTCCTATCTCATACAGCACTTGGTCTTGCAAAGAACCTCCAACTCTTATCCTCAAAGGCTTGAGAGCTATCAAGCAACCATTAAGGAAAGAATGACATCACGCTTGAAGTAAATATTCCAAAATTGTTACCATCAACAAAAATATATGTAGCTTTAGGAAGCCACAAAACAGTAGAATGCCATCAGAGTGACTGATTTTCTATATCACATATACATACGTAATGCAAATATACTGACAGACCTTGGATTGTCTTGGCAAGGAAAGGATGAGACAAGTCCTGAAAAACCAATCCACATTGAATAATGACTAAATCTGCTTCAAAGCTTTCTAGAGTTCTAAATAACTACTTATTTCATTTTGTATGCAAATGAGTGCCAAAATACTCACCAAATTTACAACAGATGAATACCCCCAGGGGCAATAGTTGTAATCACACTTATCATGAGGCCACCAATCAATAGTAGCACAGATAAAGTTATCATCAGTTTCAGCAATTGCTTGAACTCCATCCACTAGAACCAAACCATGTTCAACATCTTGAGATGAAGTCATTCGAAGAGAAGCCAGAAAGATAAACAAGGCGAGGTGGAATCCCATTAGTAGATCAATTACAACAGCATCCGAGCCCAACTAACTTATCCAAATTAACTGCAGTAAAAAAGGAAAAATGTTAGGTTTTATTTGGTCTTTTTTCTATTTTCATTTCGAGATAATTTGTTTCCATTAATAATTATAAAAACATCACCTTGTTTCCATTTCATTTTTTCTTTTCATGATTTTGTGAATGAAATGGTAAAAACAAGGAACATTTTTGTAATTATAAGTCAAAATATATAAGCAGAAAATGAAAATAGAAAACAAATCAAACACTATAATATAAAGACGGATCTTTTGAAGCTACATAATAGCAATTTTCTGTATCTAACAGCTGTTTGAAGATAAGCTTTTAACTGAAGTAACGGTGCCTAATGATTAGCCCGTGGTTAAAACTACAAAAGCAAACAAACAAATAAATAAATAAAAGGAGAACGAATTTGTAATTGTCCAATCTTCATGAAAATAGAACCGGTAAGGTTGAATTCAAACTCTAGTCAAGAACCGGTAATTCATTCATTTTATATATAGTATATCCAGTATTATTTGTTTTATGACGATTTATCCAATTTTTTAAACAGGGTACCTGACGTTCAACGAATGCCAATCTTTATATATGCATATTCTATTAGATATGCATATTTTTATAGCAACAAGGAAATCGTAAATCGCATTGCAGATCTAAGAACTCGTAAGCATTAGCCTATTAGATCTAAACATAACATCATACCGTAACGAACAAGGAAAACTGGTTTCCCCACGAGACAAGACGAACCCAGAAGAAAGGATCAAACTTGAAGAACACCCACATAGAGAAACAGTGAAAAATTATTAAAAAGACCAACCTGAACCTTGTTTTGAATTTTTGATCCACCACGGCCCTTCAACGAGGAAAGTGAGGCTCAAGTGTGAGGCACGAATAATAATAATAATGTGTTAACTGCCAAAAGAAGGAGCACTTTCCTTGCCTCGTACTGTCCCAGAGGAAAGGAAAGGTTTATGATTGCGAAGCACCCATGAAGACGGACAACATTGTCGTGATGTTAGTTTAGTGGTGTAGTTGGATGAGATAGGCCTGTCTCAGATGGGTCGTGGCACAACTCACATGCACAAATTTTTTTTAAGCTGAAGGGGTTTGGTTTTCTCATGAGGTAATTGTTGCCTCGAAACTTAGGTGTGTCGTTATGGTGGAGTGGTTGAATTGCAGGTATGCATCGTTTTAGGAAAGCTAACAACTCAGCTAACGGGTGCAAGCAACTGTCAATTCTTTCCCCCTTCTTTTTTTTCCTTCAATTGGAACTAGGAAAAATGTATAATTATGTATGTCATAAAAAAAAATGAAAAGGAAAATTTGTCCATTTGCTGATATTGCAAGTCGTCTCTGTCTCGTCTTGCCTCTATGGAGAAGCTATGCCTATACCTTCTTCCACAACATTCATATTCCACCACATTCATACTCCACCGCATGGGGAGTTTTTTTTTTATATTTTTTTTTTCATTGTTGGCTTTTTGTGGCTGGAAGGATGTTTTGTAGTGGGTTTGAGATCCTGCATTTGACTAAACTTTATTAAAAAGTAAATGGAAGTTTCAATTGAATCTAGATTTTGGTTGAACTTCGTTCAACAAATATGTTCCTATGTTGGTGTTGTAATTTCGTGCATCAGACGGATATGTATTACTAAAAGTTTAGGTCAACTAATTGCGAAATTAAAATTGCACAAACTTTGACTGTCATAATATAACTGCATCGCGAATCACGATGTCTTCATTATTATGTGCATGTTTATTTCAGTTTGTTTTTAAAAAATAATTTATTTTTATTTTCAAAAATACTTTTAAAAACAAACGATTGTTTTCTTAAAATCAATCTCAATTAAGTATGTATTAAGTCTGATTTCCAAAAAAAAAAAGTATGTATTAATTCTTATTCTTTTTAAAAAAACATTTTTCAATGGCTGAAAAAATATAAATGACAAAAAGTAAAGGTGTATCCTTTGATAATACTAGATAAACTAATTAAAATATATTATAATATATAAGTTTCATTTTATATTTTATACATATTATAAAAAATAGTATATTTTGATCTTAATTACTAAAAGGTTATAAAATAGAATAAAATAATTTGTTTTGTTCAATTTTGTTTATAAGTCAAATACGTGTCGAATGCTACCTTTATATATTAATATTTAATTAAATTACACTTTTCAATTTTGATAAATACTTAAATTATATTTTTCTCTAAATATTAATATATGTTATATTTTAATTCATTTTAATATGAATGAGCTTTTTATTTTATTTTTTATTCTTAACATTATGTTTTTTTTTTTTTGAAGTTACGATATTTTTAACATTATCAATAATTAGTTTTGAACTTAAATCTATTTTGAGACTTAAAAAAATAAAATAAAGATTTTGGTGAAGTTCTAAAGTTAGTAATAAAGAATATTTTTTGGTGTAGAGTAATAAAGAATATTTCAAACTTTATTTTATCTTCTAAAATCTTAAAAGCGATAAAAAAAAAAAAAGAGTTAAAATTGGTTGTTGTGAACACTAAATATTGTGGGGAAAAAAAATGTCATTAGAAGGCTTTTTCATAATTGTTTATGATTATTAAGTGGTTTATTTTCTTTAATGAATTAAAGTGCAATTTCTCAAAAAAAAAAAAAAAAAAGAGGATGTACTTTTTAAGATAATAGGAAAAACACTCAAATCTTTAAGAAAAAATGTTATTTATTCTTGATATTTAATTTTTAATCAAAGGTAATTTAGTCAAACGAAACAACATTTTATAGTAATTAATGCTATTTAATATTTTTAAATCCTTCTATATAATTTTAAGAGTTTAATGGCTATGCACGCTCAATGCAAAATATAAAGGCTAATTTTGTATTTTTGGTCCCTCTATAATATTCGATTTGTAATTTTGGTCCCCTAATTTTGAATTCCGCAATTTTAGTTTTCCTATTTTGTAAAATTCATAATTTTGGTCTAATCGTTAAATGTCTATCCATTGACTGTTAAAATTGCAATGTTGACTATGACATGATATTAAGTAGATGATGTAACAATTAATATTTAATAATATTTGGGCTAAATTGCACTTTTGGTCTCCTATAATATTCAATCTGTGATTTTGGTCCTCTAATTTTTTAATTACGTGATTTTAGTACCCCAACGAAATTTTTGATTTAGAAAATGATAAAAGTAATTGAAAGGGAATTTAAACTTATAACCTTCCCCTTATCTTTTACTACTTGAACCACGAAGCTATTTAGCTTTTTTAAATTATAATATAAACACTATATTATATATAACAAAAAATAAATATAAATTTTTAAAATACTTATTTATTGTTAAATCTAGTTTAAAAATAATAATAAAATTTATATAAAAAAATAAATATAATTTTTTTAATAAATAAATTATGTAATCTATTATTTAATATATTTTTCATACAATAAATATAAACATTATCACTTTTGTCTTTCATCTACTTTTAATTCCATTCTCTTCTCGTCTTTTTCTAACACATCACTAATTGTTAAAAAGATAATTGTAACCAAAAATAAATAATATAATATTAGTGATGTTGTAGAAAAATATGAAAAGAAAATGGGGTCAAAAAGGAAATAAAAGAGAAAAATGATTGTATATTTATATTTATTGTATAAAAAATATATTAAATAATAAATTATATAATTTATTTATTAAAAATGTATATATTTATTTTTGTTATATAAATTTATTATTTATTATTTATAAACTGTATTTAACATTAAATAAGTATTTTAAAAAAATTATATTTATTTTTGTTACATATACTATAGTATTTATATTATGATTTAAACAAGTTAAATGACTTAGGCTATGTTTGGATGATAGTTACATAAGTATTTTTGCTAATTTTAATGCGCAAAAACAAATTCTAATGCAAAAATTACAAAGGAAAAATTATTGCTTTAAAAGCAAAAGTACTTTTGAGCTCTCCAAACTTTAATCCAAATATTCACTTAGTGGTTTAGGTGTTGAAAAAGAAGAAGGAAGGTTATGAGTTCAAATCCCCCTTTAATTACTTTTATCATTTTTTAAATCATAAATTTCTTAATTGTCACGTCATCTACTTAATACCAAGTCATGATCAAGGTTATAATTTTAATGGTCAATAGATAGATATTTAACAGTTGGACTAATATTGTGGGTTAAAATTGCATATTAAAAATTTGGGGACTAAAATTGCGAATTGGATATTATAAGGGGACTAAAAGTGCAATTTAATCTATTACAAAAGTCAACAAATTTACCCTACATGACAATTTGAATGAATGACAGTGTAAAATCCATTTACACTATCGGTGCATAGAATATTTTTTTCTAACTT
Organism: Spatholobus suberectus; assembly: GCA_004329165.1. Classification (NCBI taxonomy): domain Eukaryota; kingdom Viridiplantae; phylum Streptophyta; class Magnoliopsida; order Fabales; family Fabaceae; genus Spatholobus; species Spatholobus suberectus. The sequence goes on from CM014734.1 coordinate 19,961,963, forward strand.
TAAATGACAAATGTTTTAAAAGATAGACTTAAATATGTTTTTGGTCCCTCAAATTTGGGGTAAATTTATTTTTGATCTCCTAAATTTAAAAGTAAATTTTCTAGTCCCTTTAATTTGAAAAAAGTTTATTTTAGTCCTTTAGGACCACCTACAATATCATTGATAGAACAGATTGAGTTAGCTGTGTAGCATCAGTTGAATTCGATGTGATGTTTTTACTAACAGAAACATTATTGGGTGGGTTTTATGTGGTAGATTCACTAACTGTGTTTGGACAAAAAGACTAAAACATGTTTTTTTTTTTTAAATTACAAGGACTGAAAAGATCACTTTTAAATTTGAGGGACCAAAATGAATTTACTTCAAATTTAAAGGACTAAAAACATATTTAAACTTAAAAGATATAAAGCATTTTTAACATCTCAAAAGCAGTTTTCAAAAAAAAATCTCAAAAGCAAACCAAAAAAAATTAAAAATGACTTTATACTTATACTAAATAAAATAAAAAGATATTAGTAAAGAAATGCTATTTTTGATTTTTGAAGGAAAGATAATTTACCCAGATGTGAATCAAATACTTCAAACTATTAACGTAACAATGCTGTCAATGCAAAATAATCACATATTCGATTGTTTTGAGGTGGGGAAAAAATGATATTCCATTCTCCGGGCTTATTTTGAGAGGCTGTAATGTGTAACCCCCCACCGCAAGAGTAGCGGTTTAAATTTAAATTTAGAAAATCATAACTAGGTTTGAAGTAAATCACACATATATTGGGTTTAATTCTTAATAGCTTTCTATTGCTATTTGTACAAGCATGTAAGCATGTTCTTCCAACGTGTGCATATTAGTCTAAGATAGAAGTTTGGTATGGCCATATCCGTACCTTATTTACATTTAGCGCCAAATTAAGGCCAACAGCTTTTTCTTTGAATCAGGACGTCATCGTTTGTCTGCATCAATGCGAATAAATCTTTAAATCTGCCAAACTTTCAATGAATTGGTCCACTTTCATAACTTTCGTTTATTTTATTGATTAGTATCTTAATTTTTAACTCGTATAATGCACAGACTGTACATTTAATTTTACATGATTAACTATAACAAGGTAAATATATTTAACGTAAAACATAAACATTACTTTGTAATCAGATATTAATCTTTGTTATAGTATTTATTGACATATGATGCAAATATTTAATGTTTATATACCAACAGGATGTAAATATCTATTTCATACTTTAGATATTAATATAATTTTATGTTAAAGTTTTTGTTCCCTTTTATACAAATAGTTTTGATTGAGCTTAAGACCCAATTCACATAGTGGGTTACCTCAACTAAAAGTATACCTTAGCTTAAACCGTAGGTGTTAGATAAAGTTAACGATCATACACAAGATTCTTAAGATGTATTTATAAACAATGGATCATACTGCGGTCTAAAGTAAAGTTATCTTATCACTACATCAAAATAGAGTTATATAGCCCCTATGAGACCTTGGGCTTCATTTGAGGAGATCTAATCTATCTCGAACTCCTATAAATACAACCAACATTACTATAGTAGGTAGGCATTATTATATACCGTCACTCTAGTGAAATCATTACTAACTTAAGCATTGGAGTGCCTTTTGCACGTACCCACCCTTTGCTCACGATGTCTTAGCCTTGTCGGAGAATTCTACCGTCATTTGGTGATCTTAGACCTCAATCAACTTTAGCTAGAGTCCGATCAAAGTCAACAGTCCCATCTCAAATGTATCATTGGTGTCATCTGTGAAAATTCTGTAGATGAAAATAGGTAATATGTGTGCTTAAGAGGGGGTGAATTGAACAATTTAAGGCTTTTTCTAAAAACAAATTTTCAATTCCCTTTAAATACTTTTCAAAAATATTGTCATTTTTTTAATAGATCATTAATCAAAATTTAGTTTTTTTTTTTTTTGTAAGGATCAAAATTTACTTTGAGGTTGTAAAGTAGATACTCAAGAGTATGTTCCTAACCTTTAATGAATTGTTATAATGAAATTCTAATGAATGATGACTCAAACCAATGCATGGACCTGTAGAATGATGATATGAAATGAATTGATGAACAATATGATCAATAAGATAATCAAAATTACAATCAATCACCAATATGTAATTCCAATATATCTAAGCCAATGTCAATAATCAATCTAATTCAATCAATATAGACAATTCAATTCGAGAAACAATTCAATTTGATCAAAAATAGAGAATTAAACAGGAAATTAAGGAGTTTAGGATCTAGAGAAGATTGCACAATCAATTTATATTAATTTGCTCTTTACTAGTGAGAGTTACATCTAATCCCCAATCAATTTCAATGGGCATTTTCCACTAAATCAATCAATTCTAAAACAAGATAACTCACTTGATCAACTTTGGAATCCCTCACCTAATACTCAGCTCTTTCTAGGGATTCCTCACTCTTTGAATGTTTGGGATCCTTTTCCAAGTCTTGAAATCTGCACAAAATTCAGCAACAATTGAAAACACAAACCTTAGTGATCTAATTGCAATCCAATCTTCAAAAGATCCAATGGGAGCAATCAAAAACTTAATAGAGTTTCTCCACTATAAATCAATATTTTTGCTTATTAAAATTAGAAAAATAGGCCTATTTTATAGAAATTCAATTGAACTTTGAATGGGCATTGTGATAGAGTAATTGATTATTTTCCTCTTAGTAGTCGATTACTTGAATCAGTAATAAATTACCTGTATTAGACATACAACATAGTAATCGATTACCTCATATTGTAATCAATTACTTCAGCTACGAAAAGTAACTTGAAGGTAAATCATTACACTGATATGTTACTCAAAAATTACTTATAGATTACTCACAAATTACTAAGCCCAAGTGACAATCATAATGAGTTTAAAATCATCTTTCACAAAATATATAGTATGAAAACTCATTTTTAGAGAAAATTCATACCAAAGCCATCATGGGTAATTAAAGATAAGATTTAACAATCCAAAATAAAAACTCAGAGGCACTCAATGTTCAATAATAAAGAAAGAATGAATTACATCGAAATAGAAATATAAGAGTGAAATGATCAAAACATAAATTGATTAAAGTGGTGCTGGATGGATAAATTGGCTATTGGAAGTTTTAAACGGAAAAGGAGAAAGGCATTTTGATGGTCAATTGAATGGAGATGGAAGTAGCTAGGGTATCATTATTATTAAAGTTTATCCTCCTCTTCATTAACAATGGGCATTTTGAAGGGTACCATCAAAATAACCAGTTTATCCATCCAACACCACTATTGTCATTTTCCCTTAAAGTTGAAAAGGAGGAGGAAAAAGGTGAAGACGTTGAGGGTAATAGAGAAGCATTAGATGAGGGAGAGGAGGATGGATCCACACATAGAGATATGGATGAAAAAGGCAAAGAAGCACATGTAATGGCATATGAAGAAGGTGCAATTGTAAAAATAAAGGAGGGCAAGGAGGAATGTGACAAGGACCACAAAAATAATGTTGTTCATGAGCGTACCTTCAAGTTTCTAAGCGACAGTGTTGAAAGGGTTCTCAACATAGATAAGGTTGGCGACAATGTGAATGGTGGTGTTTGGAGAAAAAAAATGAGTAAATGAGGAGGACCACCAAGAACATGTAAATCAAGATCAGACTCGTCATGCTGATTATTTCCACCTTGAGGCATTCAATAATGTTTGACTCTATTTTCGAGATTTTAGGTTTGGGTGATTGGTTGACTGGGTTTGTCTCAGCGTCGCAACCTTACAACAAACTCTTTTGCACTTTTTAAACCTTAGGGACTACTACTTGATGAAAGTTCTTCCTTCTCTAAGTTTCTTTTACGGAGCAGTTTTTCCAAATTAGTGTTTTCCATGCTCGAGTCATGTAGATTGTAATCGCCAAACCTCTAATTTATATTCTTAATTTTTTGTTTTTATTATCTTATAAAGAAATTTCTCTTTTATTAAATGCAAGATCATTCTTTGATCGAATGTTTACTCTCATATTCTAATATAGATTTTGGCTTGATGATAAAATATAATGTCTATGACATGTGTATTTTAAAACATATTTAGCTAGTAGGATGAATACTTTATTTTAAATTATAAATATATAAATTATATTTTAAAATTATAATAAATAATTTAAATTATAATATAAAGTTATTTTTTATTATTGATATATTTTAAAAAAATATTATAATTCAATTTAGAGATAGAGATAAAAGAAGAAGATAGATTGAAAGGGATAAGTAATTAACAAATCAAGTATATAAACAAAGATAAAATGATAATAGTTTGAGATGGATGAAAGAATTTTTTGGCCAGTTGCAGAAGTAATGTATGAAATACGCATTCAAAAGAGTAAATAGAGTATCAAGAATCTCTAATTGTGTATTCTAATTTACAAAATAAGAATATATTATTATTAATATTAATATCAATAGTAAAAAAAATTTATATTTTTGAAACAAAAATACATTCATAATTTCATAAAAAAAATTCTCTAGTATTTTTCACCTTATTTTATCATCACATTAATTATTTTATCACACATTTTTTCTCTTTCTATCTTTATTACATAATTTGCAATAAAAAATTGTATAAATATAGGATCTCACACCTTGTTAATGTCTCTCGATCTTATACATTGGCTTCAAGTTTGGGTTGTTGAATTGAACTTCTTTGTCCATTCCATGCACTATTAGACTTTATTATTCTATTTACATTAAACTAAATTATAGGTTGGGGTGTTTTCGTGGTCCTCATTATGCTTCTCACATCCTTCTTGTCCTCCACTACTACTACAACTACACCTTCTTCCTCTACTACTACATGTGCTTCTCCACCTTCTTCATCCTTGCCTCCATGGGTGGATCCATTATTTTCTCCCTCATCCAATGCTTATATGTTTCTCTCGATGCCCTCACCTCTTTCCTCCTCCTATTCGACTTTAAACTAATAATAGCGATGCTGGATGGATAAATTGGCTATTTTAACGGTACCCTTCAAATGCCCATTGTTGTTGAAGAGTTGGGGTGTTGAATAGGGTATCATTGAAGAGAGGATAAACTTTAAGGAGACCATCAAAATAGCCAGTTTATCAATCCAGCATCACCTTCTTACTAGAGTATCCTTGATGAAGTTTTAGAAAATGATAATGATATTGATATTAGCACCAATACAATTACCTTAAACTACGAGTATGACCTCCTGATCGATCATTAGGTGATGATAATTGTGAACCTTTATAGAGTGTTTGGGTTGGTCCTATGTGTGTTCATTGTTGTGAGTGAACTTGATGTTGATTGATTATAATGATTGTGTTGGATGTAAGGATAATATGACTATATGTAAATGTATATATATTTATAGAAATGGATAATAATACTTTGGTTAGTTTACAATGCTCTAGTTTTATTTTACCATATTTAATCCATAAAGTTTTGTTCTCACATTTTCTAGTGCCAAAATGTGTGTGTGTGTGTGTGTGTGCGTATAGAGAGAGAGAGAGAGGAAGAGAGAGAGTGATTTTCAATGAGCTCGAAAGCAATTTCTCTTGGTTGGGAATGGATGGTGTCAACATATGTTACACACTACATGGGAGATCAATAGGATATCAAGGAGTATTCCAACCCTCTATTGACCACATCAAAATGGCGTAGCAGAAGCTTCACTCCACACAAGCAAAGTACTCACGACTAGTTAGTGATCCACCCATCTACGAAAGGGTTGAGTGTGAAGTCTAGGTTGGTATCTCTATCAAAATTAGAGTAGTTGTACTTTGACTCTTAAGAGATATATTGTTAGATTTATTATTGAGTTGGTAAGTACCACTATACATGTACTGTATTTTCTTTAATCAAAGTTTGCAACTTCAGTTGTTTTGAATAAAAAGGATCGAGTTTTGCCGTTCATATTTATTTGCATTCATAGTGGTCATAAAATTGTTTATGAATTGTGGGATCTCATTTGCATGGTCTGTATCCATTCATAGTCAAAACATATTAACATGAGTTTTATTTTGTATTACAAGAGAATTCAAAAAAGTTTGAAAGATTTCAATTTTTTTGACAATTTATTAAAAATTATTCTAAGCAACCAAAGCTCTTTACTACAAAAGACAAGACAATTGTAAAGGATGCAAACACAAGTAAAAGTCAAAAGCTTCTAAAACAAACTTTTTTAGAATCTCATTTTTTTTCAAATTTTTTCATTAAAAGAACTATTTTATTTAAAAGTTCAATTTATTGACATAATGTTTGGTTAAAACAATAATAATGGAGAATGGAGGAATTTTTACAAACTTTGTTATTGAGGCAAAATTAAGCTACTCTAGGACTAATTCTTGTTAAAGTTATTTTGTTTAATAACATTGTATATATTAATTTTTATTAATCCAACCATGAATATTTTGATATTGACTCAACAATCATGTACACAAAATTTTAGATAATTTGGACAATGGTAGTTATGTAATCTTATAGTTAACATTTACTTATGTTTTTAAAAAGTATATTATCGTTAAATTTAAATTATTTGATGAAGTATCAAATAATTTTAAAAAATTATATGAAACTTATAGACTTAATCTACTTAATAAGAATTTTTAATTTAACGATTAGATTAATAAATTTAATATGCATAAAGAATTATTGAATGAAATAACTTTAGTGGTTATTACTTTTGGAGTAATTTGATCTCTCCTCTACATTCGATTAAAAGTTTAGGAAGATAGGCAAATAAATTAAAACTCCTCTTCACTAAATTTTGCCTTCTCAAATTGAGAAAATTTGAAGGGAAGAAAACTTGTCCTCTAAATACATAATAATAATTTTGTTTATTTTGTCTTAGGATGAACACATGTTAGGGTTGGGTTGGGGTTGGGGGAATTTTAAATCAAAACCTATTAAAATGGTTAGATTGAGTTGGGTTGAGTTTATTAAATTTGTGTAAGACATTCTAACTTGACCTAATCACAATCGAGTTAGGTGGGTCAGGTCATTAAGTTGAATATTTGAAAATGTATAAAAAAAAAAAAAAGGATCATTGGTAAAAAAACACAAAAAATGAAAAAATAACTAAAAAATATAAAATTAAAAATAGATATTTAGTCTCAAAAGTTAGATATAAAAAGAATAAATATGTAAAATTAAAGATTAAAGATGGTTAAATATTTATTGTTTTTATATTTTAATATGATCAAGTTGGGTTGGTCGAGTGTAAAATTTTTAGACCTGGCACCCAACCATTTTGTTTTAGGCTTACCTGTCTTCAAATTGTTTTAATCTGTTAACTCAATACAACTCAATATTTTTAATTTGAGTTAGACCTAGTTGATCAAATCAACCCAACCCGTAATAACCACCTTACTACCTTGTGAACCAAACAAGGTGTCATTCTCCTGTATTAAAACCCTTCTTCTTCTCTTTCTTCCCATTCCCTTTTTTTTCCATCTAAATTTTCCTACTTTTGCCTTATGAACCAAATTGTGGGCAAAACAAAATGCTATTTAACTTAACTTTTGTTTTTAAGGAAAGAAAAATAAATCTATTCATATGTTATAAATTAGAATATGCAACCTAAAATCACTCAGTGAATGAGTCAATTGGTACAAGGTTGTTTTAGTTTAACTAGTGCTCTTAAGTTCAAGCCCTGGGTATGCAGTTGTATTAAATACTCAGATGAAATACTTCGTCACCCATAGTGGTCTACCTAACTCAAGCAGGATTACCTCCTCTAGAGAATACTTGTAACCAATGTTTTTAAAACCGGACCGGTCATTGAACCGGTCAAGACACTGATTCAAGGTTTAATGGTTCAACCGGGGTTGAACCGTGGTCGAATCGGTATTAATAAATAATAATAATAATAATTAAATAATACATAAAAAATTAAAAAAATATAATATCACAACTTTATAATATTAAAAACTAAAAATAAAATATAATTTTATAGGTTCTTAACATATACAATACCTAAAAAAGTTCAAATTAAAAATGTCATAATACTTAAATCTAAGTTTTAATAATACACATCAATATTTATTAATAAAAACAAGTTTATATTTAGAATAAAAAAGAAAATGACAAATATTTTAGGTTGATTTTTATTTCTTTAAAGAAAAAATATTAAAATAATATTTTATTAGACTTTTTTACTGAACGGCTGCAAACCGGTTTTTGATCGGTTCACCAATTCATAAACCGGTTTTTTACCCAGCCGATTTTTTGGTTTAATTGGACCGGACATAGGACCGGTTCACCGGTTTTTCGGTTGAACCGGCCGGTTCGGTTCGGTTTTCATAACATAGCTTGTAACCTCTACCAAAAAAGAATATGCAACTTAGAAAGTGAGACATTCACTCCCTTCTTGCTCCATAAGACATTCTCAATATTATATTTTTCTTGTATTTGGAAGTGCATTTCACACACTATTCATGCAATGAGCCAAAAATTTTCTTACTCAACCATTTCAAACTATCATACTCCTTTTTATATTTACATATATACTTGATATTTTTAAACACTTATTCATTTGAATCTATCCTCATTTATCTTTATCTCTAAATTAAATTTCAATAATTTTTTAAAAATTGTCAATAATTAAAAATAACCTCATATCACAATTTAAATTATTGATTATAAATATAAAATATAATTTATGTATTTAAAGGTATTTATGTTATTATGAATTTTAATTACAATATAATTTGTATATTTAAAAATATCTATTTATTATGAATTTATATAAAAAAGAACATTTCTCTCTAATTTAAAATAAATTAAAACAAACACTATCTAATTCTTTAAATAATACAAACTAGAAGATTAAATCATTCGCAAGCGGATGTTTTATATTAGATGTATAGTAGTATTTTTTTTATTCTTTTATTGTATTAGTCAAAATTTTAATTTTTCAAATAAAACAAGTAAGTGATATAATTTGTAAAAGTTAAAAATAATGTAAATAATTGATAATATTATTGAAAAAGATTAAACTTTCAAAATAATAATATGTGAAATAGAGTAAAACAATTCTAAAATAGTCTAAGAATGAGAAGTCTAATATATGACCATGAATTGTCATGCTTTCATGTTTTTGCACACAGTCCTAATAAATTATCAAGTAAATCTAATATATCTATTATCATGTACTTTAAAGAAAAGAGTTTAATTACTATGCACTATCAATATAAAAAATTTTATACCGTTAATTAATCGAAAATCAGTTTTAATGTGATTTTTAAAATGATTATTATCAAAGTCAACAAACTTATCATATATAGTAAGTTGTGATTAGAAGACAGTATAAAGCCAATGCATAACTTATCTTCTCTTAAAAAAACTCGGTATATCTAATTCAACATCGACTGTAAAATGAGTTAAATTGTTAGTTTAATTTTTTTGAGCTGAACCTAATTACTAATTTGTTTAAAAACCATTTTTATTTATCAACATCGACTGATACTAAGAAAATAAAAATAAAAATTTGTATTAAATTATACTAAAAATAGAGAAATCGTTTATTTCTTGCCCTGATAAAAAACTTTTCACATTGGTTTTTTTTTTTTTGTTGTTGATATATTCTCCTTGGTTTCTTTATCATCGTTAATGAAAACCGAAAAAAATAAAATCTGTTTTAAGGTGAAGCATCTGCATTGCACCGACCCAACAAACCAAAGAAAATAAAAAAATGGAAAGAGAAAACGCAATGCTCTGCACGCTGTTTCTCAACTCACCTATCTATAAACTTCATTCCCTCCTTTTCAACTCTTTCTCTACTCTCCTTTTCCAAGTTGTCTTCAAAACCCTAACCAAAAGCGCACAACCCTCCCTCTTCCACGTTGCCCTTCCGATTCCACTGTTTTCCGCTTTCTGTTTTCTCTTCCTTTCGTCTATTTCACTCTCATTTCCGCGGCTTTGTTTCGGAGGAATCGCTTTCCCCGCACTCTTGTTGGACGCAGATACAGTATTTCAGTTAAGCTTCGAAAATCGTTCCCCAATCGATACTCCTCTCTGTGCTTCAATGATTCTCAATTTCAATAGTTTTGTATTGTATAATTCCTATGGGAATTTTTATGTAATATTATTATCCTCTTTCACGTAAATCACTTATTGCATTGGTCGTTTCGTGATGGAGGACAATGAAGTTGTTGATGATCAGAACTCAGGATGGTTCCAAGTCAAAAAGGTTTTTATATGTTTTTAATTTTTTTAACTCCGTTGATGCATTCTATTATGACCTTTTGATTTGTACTTGATGAATGATAAAAGATAAAATTCAAGACACGCAAAAGAAAATGTAGACCTAGTCTATAGTTATTTACTAATTCATTCATTCTCAATGGATGGATCAGTCTTTTAGCATCCATGTATTTGCTTTAACCTTTAATCCTAGTTTGTAACTAATTCTTATATATCAATGGTTTTAAAAAACGGTCCACGACTGTGATTTTGGCCGCAACTTCAAGGTTTTTCAAGTGTCCGCAACCAAAATGCAACCGTGGTTGTGGCCACATTTGCCTGTGATTTTTTGCAGTATCAATAAACATGATGAAACTGCAACTGCGGCTGCGACCAATATTGAAAACCTTGATTTTATATCATATCCTTCTTTGATTATATTTGACCCTTGCATTACGGATTATGTTTTTATTTTTCTGAGTGGTTTGTTATACAAGTGTTACTTACATTTACATGTCCTAATTATGTCGTTTCTTTCTTATCCAGAAGCACAGAAATACTTCGAAATTCTCTTTGCAGAGCTGGGTGGGGGGATTTTCGGGGAAAAATGCTTCTAACTCTTTGTGCACTCGGCATTCCATGATTAAAACTGATGACAATTCACATAGCCACCAGAAAACTCATCTTTCAAGGTCAGGGGAGAATTTTTCACAGAACCCTGTCCCTGGGAGTGTTGCGAGTTCTCCTTCTGAATCAAACGAAAAAGAGGGCACAAACTGTCTTAATACAAGTGTAGTTAGACATAATACTGAGAGTCAGAAGTCATCTACATTATTTACTATGGATTCTCAAGGTAAGCTTGAAGAAGTTAGGAAATTACACCAAACTGATAAGCCTGACTTAGCTCAGAAAACAAGATGGGTTGATTTAGAAGAGGGGGGCTTGGCACTGCCCCATGAAAACTTGATTGGAGTTGGAATCAAGTTTGGTAGTATTGGAGATGATAGTTTGCTTAGCTGTAGAAAGCATGGGAAGATTCCTGATCCTAGGGATTCGTATCATGCCCAAGAAAAGGACTTGACAGCAACTACTATTGATGGAGAGGCTGGTTCTGATCAGATCCCTTTGATGAGATGTGAAAACGAAATTCCTGGGGAGAATGGTAAAGATGTTAAGAACATGTCTTTGAAACATTTGAAAAATCAACAAATGAACGGTGAAAGAATTGGTCCAGAAGATGATATATTATATTGTGATAAGAAAAATGAAGAGAATAAAACAATGACTGATAGTGCCATTAACAATGATATTTTGTCTGCCAAAGATGCTGCATTGGTTGCAAATCAAGCACATGCCTTTATCAATGCGGTAAGTGATATAAAGATTCCCGAAGTGCCAGAACTAAATGGCAACTTAAGTGAAGCAGTTACTACCCAAGGTACTGAGTCACAAGTACCTGAAATTGTCAATGATTCTGTGGCTTCTGCTGAAGAGGTTAGGGGTCCACATGATGGTGATGTGGAAAATGTTGTTTCAACCTCCCATAATATGAGTTCTCTTGAAGAAGGTGATTCCAATGAAAGCAAAGAAAGGTTTAGGCAGAGGCTTTGGTGCTTTCTGTTTGAGAATCTTAATAGGTCTGTAGATGAACTTTATCTTCTTTGTGAACTAGAATGTGATTTGGAGCAGATGAAAGAAGCAATTCTTGTTCTTGAGGAGTCTGCATCTGATTTTAGAGAGCTAATCACTAGAGTTGAGGAATTTGAAAAGGTTAAAAAATCTTCTCAAATAATTGATGGAGTTCCTGTCATCTTGAAGAGTGATCACCGCAGGCCACATGCTCTCTCATGGGAGGTATGCTTGATTACATTCACATATTGTTGCTATTAATCTGCATCCTTCCATGGTTAGGGTGATATTTTGTGGTTCCAAGATACTACATCATGAATTTTATATGTTGTGCCTCATAACTGTAGATCCTCTGCAAAAGAAAATAAAACTTATTCGCTAATAATGAATGTACTTTTTTTTTTTTGAGAAGTAATGTCTATATTTTGCTTGTGTCTTGTTAAGCAAATGTATATGATAACTTGATAGGTCTTTCGATTCTTAGAATGGATGAACTCTAAAGATAATTACACTTGTTATCATTGAATGCAAGGGACAATGTGAGGGTAATTTGCATGTGCATTTGTGCAGAGTGGGGAATAATTATTCACTAAGTGACATTATATATACACTGTCTCTTTTCTTTTCCTTCTTATTTTTCTTTGATTGAATGTGATTATGGCATAATTTGATGCAGAAGTTTTGATATGTATCTGTAACTCTACATACATATGCATCTGTTTAGGTGATTGTATGTATATCTGGAGTTTCTCCTTTGTCTGATGAGTATAGAGATGTTAGGATCAAATGAACTAAGTGGAAACTTACTAGTCTAACACTGTTACAAGATCTCACCCACCATTGGTTATTATTTGTTTATTTTACTTTTATAACTTATGCATGATGAAATTCATGTCATCCCAACTGGTTTCACTTAACAATTTGTGTTATTAAATGTTGTTGTAGTTTAGACTAACAGTCATTGGTTCATCTTTTTGGACTTAGAAAAATATATAAATGAAACACAACATTTAAGCACGCAATCACTTATGGTCTATACCTGTTTGCTTGCCTGATTTCTGGTTTTGAAGATGCTGGTCCATAGACTTCACAAATGAGACTATGAGTATTACCTGTTAGAAATCTGTATAATCTGGCTTTCTTATGCTTAAGATGTTCAGATGCTCTTTATTGATTCTAGGTCCGAAGGATGACAACTTCACCGCATAGGGCAGATATACTATCTTCATCTCTTGAGGCTTTTAGAAAGATTCAACAAGAGCGTGCTAGCTTGCAATCAAGTACCTCAGAAAATGCCATGTCTAAATGTTTGACTTCTGAATCTATTGGCAATACAAACAAGTATAGGGTCAATGATGGAACACATGATGCCAAATTTTCAGTGACAAAGTCAAGAAGGCATGTTGGATCTTCAGATGCTAAACAAGGGAACCCGAACGAAAAAAAGCATAATATTGAAGGGGGAAAACCCTGTGACGTAATCACAATACAAAATGGATGTAACCCACCAGAGAGCCTATTAACTTCAGAAGTTAAGATATTTAAATTACCTCCCTTGGGGAATTCTTCTGGTTTTGCCACCACCAAGGGTAAAAGAGATCACCTTGGATCTGGATCTGACAAGACGCTTTCTAAGAAAGATAAAGCACCAACAGAAGTTGTTAACGAGAAAAACCCCAGATCCACAGATAACCTTAGGAGGCAAATGCCACTGCCTGAAAAAGATAAGGAAAAAAGAAGTACTGCCCCCGGAAAGTCTTTGAATGCTTGGAAGGAGAAGAGGAACTGGGAGGACATACTTTCATCTCCATTTCGTGTCTCTTCTCGCTTGCCATATTCACCAAGCCTGAGCAGGAAAAGTGCTGAGCGTGTACGTACTCTGCATGATAAACTAATGTCTCCTGACAAAAAGAAGAAAACAACTTCAGACTTAAAAAGGGAAGCAGAAGAAAAGCATGCTCGTGCTATGAGAATCAGAAGTGAGTTAGAGAATGAGAGAGTCCAAAAGCTTCAGCGTACATCACAAAAATTAAATCGTGTCAATGAATGGCATGCTGTTCGTCATATGAAGTTACGAGAGGGCATGTATGCCCGCCATCAACGCAGTGAATCTCGTCATGAAGCTTTCTAGCTCAAGTGGTGAAGAGAGCTGGTGATGAAAGTAGCAAGGTAAATGAGGTTCGGTTTATTACTTCCTTAAATGAAGAAAATAAAAAATTGATGTTGCGTCAGAAACTTCATGAATCAGAGTTGAGGAGAGCCGAAAAGCTTCAAGTGCTAAAATCTAAGCAAAAGGAGGATTTGGCAAGAGAAGAAGCTGTTCTAGAGCGTCGAAAACTCATTGAGGCTGAAAAGTTACAGCGTCTTGCTGAGATTCAGCGGAGAAAGGAGGAGGCTCAAGTCAGAAGGGAAGAGGAAAGAAAAGCATCAAGTGCAGCACGGGAAGCAAGAGCTATTGAACAGCTTCGAAGAAAGGAAGAAAGAGCCAAGGCACAACAGGAGGAAGCTGAACTTTTGGCCCAGAAATTGGCAGAAAGACTTAATGAAAGTGAACAACGCCGTAAGATTTACCTGGAGCAAATTCGGGAGAGAGCAAATTTGAGGGATCAATCATCCCCTTTACTGCGTCGATCATTAAATAAAGAGGGGCAAGGTAGATCTACACCTATAAACAGCGGTGATGATTCTCAAACAAACATTGCTTCTGGCATTGGTTCTAGTCTTGGAATTGGCAATATCACATTGCAATACTCAATAAAGAGAAGAATTAAGAGAATTCGACAAAGGCTTATGGCTTTAAAGTATGAGTTTCTTGAGCCCCCTCTTGGTGGTGAAAGTGCTGGCCTGGGATATAGAGTAGCAGTGGGTGCTGCTAGGGCAAAAGTTGGCCGGTGGCTTCAAGAACTTCAAAGACTTAGGCAAGCAAGAAAAGAAGGGGCCACAAGTATAGGGCTAATAATTTCTGAAATGATCAAGGTATTATTTTTTTTGTTCACCTGAAATTATATCTCTCTCCTTATTTATGGATGAGTTTTTAACATGTTTCAAAGTTAAGAATGTTGCTCTGTGGGATAAAATTTTGTATTCATTGATTCTTTTGTCCCTGCACTTTGAAATTCTGAATCTTGTGCTAATTAAAATAGCACTACTTGGAGAGCTCTTGTTTAGTTAGTGAATAAATATTTGTCTGGAAAAACTAGTGATTCTTGCTATTGTATTTGTTCTAGTTATTGCGGAGCTTTACTATGTCCTTTTCTGGTTGATTCTTGCATATATATATATATATATATATATATATATATATTTATTTATTTATTTATTTATTTTATCAGAAATTATAAATCAATAACTTTTATGGACAATTGTCCAACCAATCCTTGTTCCTGACTAGATGTTGAACCAAGTTTCTTTTTCCTAGGAATATTTACACTTTAAATGTGTGCATTGCCCCTTCATATTGTGGAATTTATGGATAGTAATCTTTTAATTTTTCAATTGCTTTAGTTGATTTTTTAACTTGTGCCTATGTTCATTTATTTATTAATTATTATTTTCTAGTATTTGGAGGGAAAGGATCCTGAGTTACAAGCATCTCGTCAAGCTGGACTACTTGATTTTATTGCTTCTGCCCTGCCTGCATCTCACACATCAAAACCTGAAGCATGCCAGGTTATGTTGCACTTGCTAAAACTTCTGAGAGTTGTGCTATCTACACCTGCAAATAGGAGTTATTTCCTTGCACAGAATCTTTTGCCTCCAATCATCCCAATGCTTTCAGCAGCTCTTGAGAACTATATAAAGATTGCAGCTTCTTTAAGTATTCCTGGCAACATTAGTTTGCCATCAAGTAAAGCATCAGTTGAGAACTTCGAATCAATTTCTGAAATATTAAATAATTTTTTGTGGACTGTTACCGCTATTTTTGGTCATATAAGCTCAGAAGAAAGACAACTTCAGATGCGGGATGGCTTGCTGGAGTTACTGATTTCCTATCAAGTGATTCACTGGTTAAGAGATCTTTTTGCACTTCATGATAGGCCACAGATGGAAGGGTTAGCATTTCCTGCCCCTATTCTCTTAAGCATACAACTCTTGGTGGTTTTGACCTCCAGACCTGGAAGATTGAGTTATATTGACTGGGAATCTTCCCCCGTGGCAATGGAGCAGGAAATTGGCAGTGAAGGGGCTAAGTTTGCAGATTCTGCACATTTTGTTGTGCATTTACCTGATGTCCCTGAGGACAGACCATTGGATGAAATGATTAAGGTGAACAAGAATGATGAATCTATTTCTATTGTGAAGGATTGTGAATTGGAACATGATAGTTCTGTTAAATTGAAAAATGATGATATGGAAAAGATAGATGATCTAGATGAATCCAAGAAAAATCAGAGTGGGGATATTACCAATTTGTCTGTTCTCCAAAAGGATGAGAAACATACAGTGGTAAATGTTACAGTACAGAAAAACGAAAAAGTATCAAATTTGGCTCAGCCAGTACTATTTCTTCTTTCAGCTATTTCTGAAACGGGACTTGTCAGTCTCCCTTCTCTTTTGACTGCTGTTCTTCTGCAGGCAAACAATAGATCATCCTCTGAACAGGTAAGTTTTGTGCAACCTGCAAACTCATTCACACAAGTTGTATTAATTTATTTTGAAGATCTTTATTGTGAAAACTCAGTAGATTTCTGATATTGCCATTATTCTATACTTATTTTATATTTTCATTTTTTATTTTCTATTGCATGTTTGTATATACTGTATTTAAAACATTTTGCTACAAAACAGTCTAAAATTTAGTTTAATATTAAGGCATGCCTTTTTCTGGTGGTGTGGATCCATTATGGTGCATCTCCATTCTCCAACCATTTATTTCTGTAGAGTGATTAAGATGTATATATATGTCAGGAGTTTCTATTGAATTTCAATTTAGTGAATATGAGACCTTTTTCTAGAGGGACGAAAGAGAATAAATATCACTTACTGTCGTAGTTGGTCCTTTGTCACCATACCTTTTTAATACTCATTGAAATCTTTAAGTAAATACTTTGTGAAGCAGTTGCTGTTTACTGCCTTTCCTGTCTTGACTTTTGTGCTTAGCTTCTGGACTTCTTTACTTTTTATTTTAAAATTTCTTTATGATGACATTTTAACTTTGCAGTTCCCTGTGAGTTTAATACATCAGAAGTTGAATATGTAATATGTCTTGCTTTAAAGTTGAGGCGGTTAGCCTGAGAAATAATATGGTGAAATTTTAAGTGCTGCAAGTATTGGATTACTTTTAAATTCTTTTTCAAAATATGGTCGGAAATCTTACTATTTTTTTTTTTTTGGTTTGGTAGGTAGTTGCCTGAAGTTTTTAATGCCTAGGTTATGTTCCCTGTTTCAAACATTGTCCCTTTTGTGTTCAGAGTCTGATTCTCCTCAATTACCTTGGTCCCTGAAAATGGATCATTGTGGCTGGTGGCATACTGATTGCATTGTGAACATAGACATCTGAGTAATTGTCAACTATTAAGTATTATTTTATTATTAAACAAATATTTTCTTGGTTGTTTAGGGAAATTTTGGTCATTTACTATTTGTTACATAAGTATTTCCTTCATTTGCTTGTTTGTCCCGGTGATAAGTAAATAAGTACTTATTAATATTTTTCTTGTGTTATATCTAAGTTGAATAACTTCATTTTCATCTAGGCCTCATTTATCCTTCCATCTAATTTTGAAGAGGTGGCTGCTGGAGTACTGAAGGTTCTGAACAATGTGGCTCTTTTGGATCTTGTATTTTTGCAGCAAATGCTGGTAAGTTTGCTGATTCCCCTTGTAATAATGATCTATTAAAGCAGCTGTATATTAATTAAGAATGCTTATAGGTTTGATTTGGTATGATTATCCTTACTTTCTCTCTTTTTCCTGGTACTGGTTCTCGCTGATATATTCTTATTTTCCTTATGCTGTTTTACTTCCAGGCCAGGCCAGATCTGAAAATGGAAATTTTCCATTTGATGAGCTTCCTTCTTTCTCATTGTGCTAGCAAGTGGAAAGCTCCTAATGATCAGGTGAATCACCAACTACTCGAAAAATCTTTCATAATGCTTGATTGATAAAATACTTATCTTGCCCTTGCCAAACCTGGCTTGCCTAACTCTAAAAGACCTAAAAGGTAATATCTTTGATCTCACATTAGTGTTGGTGCCTGGTGGAGAATGACAACTTGGAAGTGTAACTCATTTCATTTGTGTTCAAGGTGTTCATGAGTGGAAGCTCCCCTAAAAAAAATGAGTAAACCGTACTATACAGAGATTTGATAAAATTACACTAACTTCCCCTGTATCTGAAATTCCAATCACTTCCTCTTCTTAAAAGTCTCACCTGACTAATGCGCCCCCAAATCTTTGTTTTCTCCCAGTTTTTTAAAATAAATTTGACATAAGTGGGGTGGGGTGGGGTTGGGTACATGTAATGTCCAAAACTATAGGGAGTGATCAGTATAATTTCATCTAGGCTCAAGGGAGGTCAAAATAATGCGACTGACATTTTTTAAAAGAAAAAATAGTGCTAGGGGGAGCTGTGCATGGGAAGCATTTATAATAGGGACAAACACCTTGCCTTAGTGTTGGAAAAGTCGCCTCAATTGCGGTCACCCCTTGCCCGCCTTAGTTGTGCCTCAAGGGTGGTGGTTTAGTCCTACATTGACTAAAGATATGGCTTAAATAGAGTTTATAAAGCTTGGGCAATCCTCACTTTACAAGCCGATTTTGTGAGGTTTTGTTAGGTTCTTAGCCCAAATTCTAAGATGACATCAGAGCCTATTCTAGATCCATTGTTGGGCCACTTGCATTTGCTACGCTCCAGGCTAGTAGCCTTAGGCAGGAGGGGGAGTGTTGGAAAAGCTGCCTTAATTGCGGTTACCTCTAGCCCACCTTAGTTGCGGCCTCTTTGGGGCCTGTCTTAATTGCAGTCTCAAGGGTAGTGGTTTAGTTCTACATCGACTAGAGATATGGCTCTAATAGAGCTTATAAAGTCTGGGCAGTCCTCACCTTACAAGCCGGTTTTGTGGGGTTGAGTTAGGCCCTAAATCCAAATTCTAGGACTTGGTCTTCATGCATTGCTGGTATTTAGATGCCTTTAATATTTTAATCAATGTGTCTGGGGATACATAGTTACAGTTACTACAATGCCAAAATATGCATTTTTTTCAGGTTGGCTCACTTGTACTTGAATCTCTATCTCTTCTTGGTCACTTTGCATTGTTTCATCCTGGAAATCAAGCCGTCCTTCGATGGGGAAAGAGTCCCACCATCCTCCATAAGGTCTGAAGCTCTATTTAAAGAAATTTTGGTTTATTTGTTCTATTTATCAAGATAATCTAATGTTCATCTGTACGAAGACAGGTTTGCGATCTGCCATTCGTGTTCTTCAGTGACCCAGAGTTGATGCCAATCTTGGCCGGCACATTAGTTGCTGCATGCTATGGGTGTGAGCAGAACAAGTTTGTAGTTCAGCAAGAACTGAGTGTTGACATGCTACTTTCCTTGCTAAGGTCTTGCAGAAGTGCTGCGCCTGCAACTCAGCTTAATTCAACCTTAGACAATTCCACAACAGATGAATCTAGTGAATGTAATCAATTAGGTACTGAAATTAGAAAGTCTCAAGTGGACATTCCTGTAAAATATAGCCGTTCCAATGGCAAAGGTACTCGGGCTTCCTTGGGAAAGAGTAGTGCTTCGGGAAATAACATAAAAAATGGCAGAATAAGAAGCCTACGGGACGGCAAAACAACCAAGAATTCTGAAGACGCGGCTCCTAAGCACAGTGAGCCTTCGCATTTAATGTTACACTGTAGATTTCCTCCTAGGTTCATCGATAAAGTAGAGCAATTCTTTTCAGCGAAAATTGCTAACGGGGTTGATGAACTCTAGGTTAAACATTGTGAATTCATTTTGATTGGTAATCCACGGATCTTCACGCGTTAACTGAATATGTTTCTTCGTACATGTTTCACACTGCTAATACAGCCACACGAACATCCGAAAAGCTGACGTCTCTGAAGATTAAGCTGTCCGAGTTTAGTCAATGCCAAAAATATTTTACGTTCTGGGAAGTAATGTATTTCGCAGTACGAGTTGAGCATTTTTGTAATATATAAACGATAGAAAAGTGGCTGTTGATAATAGCCACCATTAATTACCACTGCTGTAATTATAGCTGATATGGTTTTTTTTAATTCTTTTGGGGGGTGTGGTGGTGGTGGTGTTTGTTAGCAACCTCAGCTATCAAATTGTCTTATTGACTTCAAACCTGTATTCTGAATCATCGATCTTTTTATACAGTGAATTTTATGACGCATTTATAAAAATACTATCGAGTTTTTACTATTTTCACGGCAGAGATGAAAGGCAAAGAATAAAAAGAAGCTTACGAGCTAGCTTGTTTGTATTCATGCAACTGGATTTGTTTACAAGATAATCCACGTCTCACCCAGCCTGTAAACGTGCCACTATACCCTTCCATTACGAGGAAAAAAGGAATAGCCGCAGTTTATGGGCGAAGTTTCTGTTCTGATTTCTGATCATCCACAATGTACAAAAGTTAGTTCTGTACCAAAGATGTCTTTATAGCTAGAAAGCAACCATGCAGCTAAACATGCTAACAAGTTGACGACTGAGGTATATGTGCATGTGGGTGTAGTTTAAGGAAACGCAAAATAGAAAGACGATACTTTGCATCCTCTGGAGGCTGCTTGTAAAGCCTATTTTGCTTAGCTTGTCTGCATGCTGCTCTGGTCTCTGGAGGCTGCTTTACGTATAAGGCCTGCTCTCAGTTCATCTTTACACAATCAAGCGGGTTGGAAATTAGAAGTTCAGACAGAAAACTCCACAGATTTCAATTTCAAGGAATGGAAAATAGACTCCACTAAAGAAGGTATTGTGATGCCATTTGTTGTTCATCTTACTTTGGATTTCTGTATGCTGTAGTTTCGTTTAGAACTGTTTCTTACAGCAACTTGGTTGTGAACTGTTTTCACTTACAAAGCATCATTTTGGTTTCCTGCCAATTATATCACTGATTAAGAACCAAAAATTGCTGGTCTCTATTTCAGAGTGTCGTTTTCTGATCCACATTCTCCAAAACATCATGGGTCCAGTGGTAGTAGAAATGACAAGGCTTGGAACTGGCTCCCAAGGACAACTTTTCATAATGACTATATAAGAGATGATGAGTACGTAACTTCAGTTGCAGCCACAGCATTTGCCATCCATTCTCTAGAAGAAGCGGAGCTACGTAACTTGCAAAAAATGAGAGAGCGCCCCAAATCTTCAAGGACCCAAACTATGAGAAGAAAAGAGAATGACATATCAAGGCAGCCAAGTTATGGTGATAATTATAACATTTCCAAATAACATTTATATACCTAACAATCTATGTCTATGGTCAAGTTTCACTACTAGCTGTTATGAAGAATTGCTATATTATGTTTTACCAGGGGAAACTTCCATGAAAAGGTCATTTGGACAAGACCCTAGGACCAAAGAAACTGCTTTTCCTGTTAGACGTCCAAGTGGTATATCACCTCCAAGGCCTGTATCCCCAGCACTAGGGTATCAAAAGCAGCAAGGGATTCCGTTACAGCACAAAAATGTCAAAAACAGACCAGAAACACGGGAAAAGGCCATGATAAGAATAATTCAAAAGCAGTAATGCTAACTGCTTGAGCAGTTTATTCAATGATTTTTTTTTTCAGTAAAAATATTACCTATTATATAACGTGGTTGTTAAATGGGAATCTGGATTTAGTTTCCTCTTATCATTGTAGGCAAAATTTTTCAGGTACGAGAAGATGAAGTCTAAAATTCTTTCCCGGGAGTTTGTGAAAAAGATTCAGGCAGCCAAGGCCCAGGTGGGAAGCGAAGGTTTTCCTCAATTCTTGGGGTTTTATTTTATTTTAAACTTGTGAACATAATCTCATTGGTGATGGAACAACAGAGAGCAATGGAAATGCAAAATTACCAGAATAAGATAGCAAGGGCAGATATGATAGCGCAGGGAGCTAGAGCAGGGTTAGATGACAAAAGAAGAAAAGAGTTCGAGGCGAGAAAGAAAACAAACAAAAGTCGTAAAACAAGCAAGGTCCTAGGGAAATGTTTGTGCTTCAATTCTTAAAAAGATAGTGTTGGAGTCAAGAGTCTGGCCTGGACATAAAACAGCTAGTAAATGAATGCTTGCTCAAACTATTTCTTTTCTGATCTGGCTTCTGAAATCCAACTACAGCACAACATAACTAAGATTAACTTTATACATATGAGATGACATCAAAACTCGCAGCTCAAACTGTTTTTATTGATAAATGATGGCCTATTTAAAATGCTGGCTAAATAAACGAAACGTGCACTAACTGATCAATTAGAAGTTGTAACCTTTCAAGGGTATTCAAGTCATCGTGTGCGTCGTAATATGCTTTTTATTTATTTATTTATTTTGCCACCACTACATTATATTACCACATTCCTATTATATCATCGGATCTAAGGTTTCTTTCTACCTGCAAGCACTGTTTACTTAATAAAACAACCAAACTGGCTGGTTATTAAGAGGAGGCTTACGGGAGATTGCACGCATTCACAGATATTAATAAAAAGTATGCGTTATCCTTATAACACTTGGGAACTTTTTATAAATTATTATCACGAAATTTATTTTATAATATTCTTTCGCTTAGAATTTGCTAATATACTAGTAATAATATCACCGCATCACAACATTTGTCACTCGAGGAGCAAGAACTAGAAAGAGGAGCTCCTCCATGATGTGACTTGCGAACTTCCCATGACTTACCGATTCAGAAATTGAAACAAAATCACAAATAATCCCAAATCCCTTGAAATATCTAACAGATCATCCCTTTTACGAGAATAGCGTTGCCATTATCATTATAAGTAAAAGAGAGAAGAGGAGAGATGATGATGATGAATGCGTGTGTTTAGAGAAATTGTATTTATACATAATTTTTGGACAATTTTTATATAACAAGCAGAGAGATAAGAAGAAGAGAAAATATGATAGAGGAAAAAGAGAGAAAAAATAAATTATAAAAATGTGTCCTAAATATATGTTGAATGAATAATATAACTCTTTACTTTAATACCAAAGTAGAATGTAAAACAATTGCTTGTTCCTGTGAACTCTACACTTTCTTTCTTCTTATATTTGGATTCCTTTTAAGTTGCATCGAATTTGTTCTTTTTCTTGCTTCTTTTGATCACTTTGAAATATGTCATCGTAACAGTATGGACAAGACTTAGTTGCTCTTTTATAGGTATTTTTTTGTTATTTTCTAATGAAAACATGGAAGTGTAACAAATCACCAACGAATCTTCACCAAAAAAAATAAAAAAATCACCAATGAAGATATAACATGTAATAACCTTTACACTTGTTTTTATGGAAAAACAACACAATAAGTGCTATATCATTAACGACTAACTGCTCAACACACTCCAGTGAAATCGTCTCATTCCCCAAATCTTAATGACACCAAAGGAAAACAATGAAACACAGGAAACACCATCAACAACATTAGCTAAATAAATCCAAGCCACAACGGTTGCAGTTTCACAAAGGCCAAAGCTTAAGACCAAAGTCACTTTAAGAACCACGTCTTCCTGCTTGGCCCCTATATAAATTATCACTCTATAACACAGTTATATGTATGTTGAAGTTGAATACGCAACAGGCCCTAGGTAACTCAACAAGCTGTGCTTACTTCCGCAGCTGTGGCCTCTCTAGGAGAATCAAGAGATATCACGGTTTCAAATGCACCAACAAGAGCCTTGACCTTACTCTTCCTTAGTTCGGCAAGCATGCTTGCGGTCTCTTCAATCACATTATTATACAAACGTGGGTTTTTTTTCTTCCCTTCCACATTCTGATGCCTCAAAACCACTTTCTCATCAGATCCTGATTTTGAACCCTCTATCTTGCTCCTATCTCCACCAACCTTCCTCCCAACACTTCTCCTTTTACTTCCTTCCACAGTTTGGAGTTTGGCCACAACTTTCTCAGATTTGGTATTTGCAGCATTTACCTCACCACCACCAACTTTATCATCCATAATGGTCCTTTTTCTAGCGCCATTTATATCTCTCCGCATGTCATCACCAAGAATGCGTGCTGGCCTGAATTTGAGTCTCCTTGGAATGTTGTTGCTCTGAGGCTGAAGTTCAATCACTTTTCCTCTCCTAAAAGTCAATTTCCGAGCAGCAACAACTTTATTAGCTGCCCCAACTTTTGTGCTCATTTTTGGCCTGATTTTGTACCCCACCCTCACATTTTCACCTTGATGATCATGTCCTGTTTTGTTGGACTTAGATGTAGCATTGTTTTGTTTCCTAAGGGAGGAGTTGGACGAGGAAACAGATGATGATACTGATGATGGTCGTGAAACACTACGCGTTTTGTGCAGCATATTTACCTTCCCTTTGTTCCCAGCCACAGATCCAAGACCCTTCTTTGAAGAAGCAGACACTGCAGACTTGCCAGTGTTTTTATTGGTATGCTTCAAGCTTTTGTCCACTAATGATGAAGGTGAAGATGAAGACAACTTAGTTGCATCACAAGCAAGAGTAGGGTCCTCAGATGAATTTGCAGAGGCAGGTTCAGTGACATGCAAGATTTTGTCTGGTAAATTGTCACTGCTGGCTAGTTCAGGTTTGACTTCTTCTACATTCTCATGGGGTTTCAGAGAAGACTCTCTTTTCATGTTCTTGGTACTCTTGGAACTTAAGCTTTGAGGTTTCTTGAGATTGTGTTTTGAAGACAAGGGAAGACTTGGTGGGGTTGGTTTTTCTTTGCCTCCAGTTGAAGATTTCCTCGTCTGTTTGCTTCTGCTCTCAGTTTCCTTTCTGCTGCTTGAACTAGGAGTTTTGTTTTTTACTATTTCCCTTTTTGTTTGACTTTTGGAATATTCCTGCACTGTCAGAGATGACTCAGACTGTGTTAGCTTTAGGTCACTGTTGTTATGATCAGAGGAAACATCTGTTTCTTCAAAAGGTGGTGAGTTTTTCTCTGATGTGACTTCTTTTTCATATGTTACTTCCTTGATGTCAACAGGACTATTGACCTTTTCAGTTTTTGAAGTTTGAGAAGGCTTTGAACTGCTTCCTGATTTCTTTGTCCCTGCCAAAGAAGTCACGTTTTCTTCTGGAACTTTGCTTTTCCTTTCCTTTTTGGTAACCCTTTTATGTGTTGGACTCCATGGTTTGGCTTCGACGGCATGTTGGATGCCATACTTGCAAAGATCATGGCAGGAACCTCTTGGACCACTGAGATAACGCGAAAGAATTCTAGGTGGAACTTTTGCGACGGTTAATCTCACATTAGGATTTGCTTTCTCATCAGCATCTTCAGGCTCAATTTTCTCAGACTTCATCTGGTTAATAGTACTTTCCTCTGCCATCACTTTGATCAAGGATGCAGCCACAATTTCAGGGACTCCTGCAACAGATAAGAATCCTTTTAGAGATTTAGAAGGCAGGGGCGTATATGCTGGTCAAAGCAACACAAAATGTGTACAACTTTTCCCCCAATTTAGTTCATTTGAATGGTGCAAAGCTTCTAATTTCAGAACCTTAGGGATGGTAAAACTAGGCTATCTTGACATATTGATGATAACACTACTTGTTCAGTGACATGAAAACATTTCAAAGAGGAGAATTAAAAACTTAAATGTGCACCAAAAACCATGTCTGGACTCCAACAAGATATAGATCCACAGGATAAAGCCTTGAATGAAGGGTCACTAAGCAAGTAGAATGAATAGAAATAATTAAAATCTTTGCAATGAGGTGTGGATTCCTTCACTCAAAAGAGAGGTATTAGTAAATTCCTATCAAGGCTTAATTATGTTTTTAGTTCTCCAAATTTAAGAAATATATTTTTTTAGTTTCCCAAATTAAAAATCAATTTTTTTAGTATTTCAAATTTTAAAAATTTCTGTTTTAGTTCTTTTGTCCAAACGCAATTAGTGAATTTATCACATAAAACCTACCTAGTAATATTCCTGTCAGTAAAAACATTACACTGAATTCAACTAATGCTACACAGCAGACTCAATCTACCTAATAAATGATACTGTAGATAGTCTTAAAGGACTAAAACAATATTTTTTAAAATTTAAAGAACTAAAAAGATTAATTTTTAATTTGAGAGATTAAAAAATATATTTATCAAATTTAGAAGACTTAAAACATAATTAAGCCTTCCTATCAATATAGATTTTATATAGAGAAAATGGGGCAAAGAAACTCTAGTCTGTTATTGAGAATGTAAAGTGCTGTGAGATTGAGTGAATTTATGAAACAAGACAATGAAGTGACACATCTTGAAGGAATTCGCCAAAACTAGCAGGAGATAGACAATAACCTTAATACATAGATTTACATCAATTACTTTTGTCCATCATTCAATTCCATGGCTCGGAGATTGCGGACAATATAATATCCATCTTGCAGTTCAATAATAATTTTTACTCCATTAAAGTGTGTGAAATAATTTTCACTTTTTATACACAACCAATTGTTAGATTACTTCAAAGGGGAAAATAAAGTTTGAAGGAAAGTCCAAACTAGGACACAGAATCGATCGTATGTATGCAACAAGCTCTGGTTTCAATGAATACACCACCACCAACTTTGATTTTATAAGAAAAATCTAGGGGTGCTACAAAAGCAGGACTATACATCACAAATTGATTCAGATTTCAGACCAAATTAAAACAGCAGAACAGAACCGCGTGGATAGAGAAGACAAAGAGGAAAACAAAAATTAAATTAGAAACTGAACAAAATTATCTCAGAGACCCATTAAACCCAATTAATTTTCTCCTAACCATCATGGTTATGATCTGATCACAGGAGAGAATAATCCCTTGAAACGTTGGATCCTATGACATTCAAAATTATCATCATCATCACATCACGTATCCTTAATGAGATGCGTTAATTTGTCATTGAACATCATGGCATTGGTTAAGGAGGAAAGAGAAAATAAAATAAATAAAACAGACACCATGACACGACCATAGGTAAATTGTCAACAGAAAACAAGTGGCAAAGCAGACAAAAGAGAATGCATGGTTTCATACCTTGTTTTAATTATCTGTGTGATTATTCTTAAGAGGAAAGCATGCAAGAAAGGAGTAGTCTGCAATTCTGAGTCAGGAATGGTTGGATGCAAACTCAAAAAGGGTGGTGTACGTTGTTGTTGTTGTTGGTTGAGGTGGCGTTTCCTACGAACCAATGCGCGTTTGTTGCGAGAAAGTAACCTTGGAGAGAAAGAGAGTGTCCCACCACCAGGAATAACACTCTGTCAAGCAAACCACCCTAACCATGCAATATCATTGCATCGCCACATTGGACCAGCCAAGGAAGAAGGCACGTCAACATCGATCACCATTATCCTTACTCTTAACCTTTCATTTCTATTCAAAACATTATTAAAAAAAAAACTTAGATGTAGTTCTTTGAATGTTTTTAATACCGTTGTCCAATCAATATTTGAGTTTTACCTTAATAATCTGCATTTATAATTAATGTATGTAAATTATTGAGGTGAAATTCTAATTTTAATTGGAGAACAATACTAAAAAATTTAAGAAATTGTAACTAGGTTTTGTTCTTATATTAGTAGCCTCCAAGTACATACATTACTCCATGTACATGCATGTTCATTTAATACTTATTTATAAATGACATTAAATTCACCTTTTAATAACCATGAATTAATGTTAATAATTTCGTTCAAATGTTGCGATTCATAAACTAGACGTTATTACAAAAGTGCCGTATATAACATTTTTTTTATTTCTTTTTTTCTATTTTTTCGCGTATGTGCATGTCCTACACGTGCTACTCATGCATGTATACATTTCTGGTGTTCTTCTAATGATATACACACACACACACAAAGTACGTTACTTTGCTCCTTTATTCACGTGCAACATTAAAATAGTTTTTGGGTTCATGACAAATGTTAGCTTTAACTCTCAAACATCACCTAATGACACAAGCGATTTTGTAATTACATCATAATCATATAAGGAATATTTATGCTATTTAATTATATTTTAACTGTATTAAATCTTGCATTATAATTAAAAGCCAGCATATTAAATTATGAACATGACATGACAACTATTATTTTTAATATGATTCTGTTTAGCTATTTCCGTTATATATAAGAGCGTGTTTATCAGTTATAGTCGATAGAGTGTTGTAACGGAAAATAACGAACGTACAATCCACTTTGGAATGTATGAGATGGAAAGAGGAGAGAAATGGACATAAAAAAAAAAAAAGGAGAAAAAAGTCACAGAAGTAATAAGTGATATGATAGAAAAAGAAAAGGGACAGAAAGAAAATAGAATAAAAATAAAATGGAAAAAAAAAGTAAGTGTATGTTTATGAATTCTTGTTGAATAAGTAATTAATAATTACCTATTAAATACATATAAATTGATCCATTCTAGTGGTGCAATTGCTTAAAATACAGTTTTTTAAATTTAAACAATTGTCTTTAAGGTTGTTCTAAGTTTAGCATGTACAATTTAGTTAAAAAAAAAATAGAGCAATCGCAGGAAAAAAGCTACGAGTTCTTTGAGTAACAAAATGGTGCATGTGATTCTATATATAATACAGACTATCATTAGGCTGAAGAACGACCATGGGATGTTGGAATCAGCCATTATTTCCCCAAGAAAATATTTTTAATCCTCGAATATATATATATTTTTATTAAAATTACAACATTTTTATTTTTATTTTTATTTTCATTTTTTAAATAAAAAACTGTTAAATTAAGAATAATAATTATTAAAGGAGTAACTACTACAAAAATACTTTAAATTAGGTCGATTTCAGTGAAGGAAATGTGGCTGACTGGCTCGTCTCATGATTTGATTTACACGTTTGTTTGTTTTCTTTGTGCATGGTTGACAGTTTAAGTGACCTTGAAAGGCCCCCAGCCGTGTGGGCAGATGTTGTTCCAAGATTTTGTTTGGGCATCTTTTCCACATATTGTAATAGTGTAGTTGGGGGTAATGTTATGCCCCTCTTAAATGTCAAAAGAAATTATATATAAATGTGTGTGTGTGGAGTTATATATATATACTAATGGAAATAATTGAGTAATTAATTAAGTATTTATTTAATAAGTTTATTTTGATTAATTTTGTGATAAAAGTTATTAAAATAAATAAAACAAAATTTATAATAAGAATAATGTCATAAATTATGACTCACCAAAAAAAAATGTCATAAATTATTTTTGTAACTTTAACTCAATACATGTTTAAATATTTATCCAATAAAATTAATTTAAATAAGTTTCATAAAAATTCTTTTAAATGTGTCCTAAATTTTTAACATTGAATTTAGATTGTCAAAAGTGAATTATGTATTTACTATAGAAATAAAAGTGAGATATTTCATCATTAATAAAAAAATTCAATGAAATATGTAAATTTATGATTTATTATCCATATGCATATATTAATCAATAATTTTGATTAATGGTTAAATTTGTTTAATCTTTCCTCTAAAGCAAAAACTGAAAGTCAAATTATAAAAAAAAAATGTAAGTGATAATCATTGATGATAAATTATATAAAAATAACTTCTAACCTAGCTATCCTTAATATGATACACAATATAACATTCTCTTTTTTTTTCTAATTTCTTTTAGTTGAAAAATAAATAAATAAATTAGTACTTTATTTATTTTTTGCTCGTTACTATTTTAATTAATAGTCTTAATAATTTTTTTAAAATTAAGTTCAGATAATTAAAAGAAATTATATTAATTAGTTTTGGAAAATATTATGGGTTTAAATAAACTAAAAATTTGTATGCTTTAATATTAAAAAGGGTTGTAAAAAAAATCACTTTGTAAATTCACGAGCATAGGAAACGTTACATATTGTTATTGTTAATATATTTATATAATTTGGGGTGTTACATTAGTGGTATCAAAGTCGGCCTAGTCTAGTCGAACTTGGGGTTATGGTTCGATTATGTTTCTGTTGTGTGAAATAGTATGTTATCTCCCTAACCAGAGACAATAACAAATATAAGAACATAATTTATTAGGCTCAAGTCCCTGTAGGAAAACCTTTATTGGTTTTATTTGTAGAAATTAGTAGTTTGATTTAAGACAAGTAGGGATGATAGCTATGGAGAGTTGTTTTAATAGAGAAATGATTGTTTTATATTATAAAAGTTTCAATTATCAATCAAGATTAGTTTAAGAAATAATAAATGATTAGTGGGATTTAAGTGACAAGATTGAGATCAATTGAGGAAGAATA
Source organism: Spatholobus suberectus (assembly GCA_004329165.1). Classification (NCBI taxonomy): domain Eukaryota; kingdom Viridiplantae; phylum Streptophyta; class Magnoliopsida; order Fabales; family Fabaceae; genus Spatholobus; species Spatholobus suberectus. Next base: position 19,992,159 of record CM014734.1, read on the forward strand.
TGCTTAAGGTAGAGCAAAAGCTTGGTAGATATAGAATGGATGATGAATTATAAGCAGACAATAGGCAAACTTGTAGTAAACCCCTAGGATTACAAGTTTCTCATTCCTATATTTCTCTTGACTTCATAATTCAATTCAATGCGTCAATCTCACATGTATCTTTTGTCTGTGTTGCATCTTCCCCTTAAATTCCAAATCTTGTTGCCATTATTTCTATCTATTTGAATTCTTCTAACGTCGTCAGAAATAGGAACTTTTGTATACAATTTCATTTCTTCCTTCATGTTTTGCTAATGTGTGTCAGTCTTGACTGTTAAGAGTAAGAATGTTACTTTTAAATTATGATCCATTAATTTATTTGATTTTGGCCACAAATTTTTTAGAATCAAAATTTTACTTCTTTGATTCTAAGTCAAGAAAAATGTTCTCTCAAGCTAAAAGGACTTTAGTAGAGTTGTGAGAGCGAGCATCTACCCGGGCATTCTCACCCTCAAGACACCGTTGAAGACCTTTTTCTTAACAGTACTAAGTCTCCCTTGTACCCTTAGTCAATCAATTCTTTCTCATTCTCCTTTGGAAAGATAAATATCAAAAAAGTGTCATCTCCTTCATTTATTATTAAACTAGATGAGTCACATGTATTCTAATTATTGTCATCCTTGTAGGGATGAGAAAAGTAAGTATTATAATCAGTAGATGTAGTACTCAAAGGTTACCTTTAAGATATATTTTAGAGTATAGATAATTCAAGTTTATTAAATGGAACAAGAGATGGAATTGTATTGATATATTAGTATTAGATAATAAAATGAAGTGTTGGCAAATTAGTGGATATAGCTCTTGAACACATGAAGTGAATTTTGGTGATATGTAGTTGATTGCTAAGAGTTTTAATAAGGTTGTGTTATTATTATATGAGATTTAAAGATAATAGGATGAATAAATCACTGATATTAGATTTTTGAAATCGATACTGATTGTGTAGTGCACTTAATGGAATATTCTTTTGATTTAAAATTTGGACCTAATTAGAATTTAATGATGAATTGACAATAAGGTAAACTGGGAAGTAGGAATTGTAAGGTGAAAATATTCTATGAGAAATTCATAAAATATTGATGTTTAACAGGGGTGTATATTTGTATTAGGAATGAAAACTTTCTCTTAAGGATGAATGGTTTAATTGATTGGTGAGGATCCATTATTAGGACAAGAATCTTAATGGAGTTGAAGTTGTTAGTCCCCATTGAATAGATCAAAGGATAGATTAAAATCATAATCATCTCCGATAGGGCAATATTCATGTATTCTATGTCTCTCAGTCAGAAACTTGTATTCCTAATATGTTTTACATTGTAGAAATTAATACGATTACAAAAGTACATAATTTCAAGGACGAAATTATTTTGACAAAGGGAGAATTGTAACACTCTCTTTTTTTTTTCTAATTTCTTTTATTTGAAAAATGAATAAATAAATTAGTACTTTATTTTATTTTTGCTCGTTACTATTTTAATTAATAGTTTTAGTAATTATGTTTACAATTATATGTTTGAAATAAGTTAAGATAGTTCAAAGAAATTATATTAATTAGTTTTGGAAAATATTATGGGTTTACATAAATTAAAAAATTGTATGTTTTAATATTAAAAAGAGTTGTAAAAAAAATCACTTTGTAAATTCGCAAGCATAGAAAATGTTACATATTATTATTGTTAATATATTTATATAATTTGGGGTGTTACACACAACTACAATAACTGATATTAATTATGTAAAATTTTAAACTACCGTCCAGTTCACTCCTTTAAAATAAAAACTTGAATCATCATTCTCCATAATGAAATAATATTTATACGTACTCTTCTTTTAGTGTAAACACTTATCTTTCTTATTTTATGATTCACTTTTTATATATTTTCCATATCAAATCAATATTTTTATTTTTTAAATAATTATTCTGTTAATTTTTTAAAATTTCTTTTGACAATGATAAATTGTTTCAATTGATGTTAAACGTAATGAAATCACTGTTAAACAATTTTTTATTAGTTAAATTAACTTTTGAGACGATTCAAAATTTTAAATTTTAAATGTTTGGTTACATTTTAATTTATATTTCTTAATATCAATAAAATAATCTTCCATCAAATACCAATTTTTTCTTAAACATTTTTCATTACAACAAGATTTGTTGATATCAGATGAAAGTCTTAACAAAATTATAATTTTAATAGTTTTTTGTACAAGATAAATTTTTTCAATAAAATTATTAAATTATGTGATATTATCTTAACAATTACATATTATCAAATTTTATATGATTTAAACATTTGTAGATATGTAATATAATAGTAAAAATATACTTATATTTTAAATAACATATTATATGTTAAAATAAAGTGATGTAATAAAATATTAATTATTTGAAATTTTATAAACTTAACTGACTTTATGAAAACTTTTAATTTATCTTTGAAAATTTAACATTTATAAACATTTATTTAAAAAAACGAATTTATTAATGCTTGCACATAGTGTCAATGAATATTGATCTTGTTCCTTTTATAATTTACTATTTTTTTCTTATAAATATTCATGCATTATATCCGATACTTGCTAGTAGAATTTAAATATCTCATCTCATTTTTTTTAATCTGTATTGTTTCTCTAATTAAAAGATCTTTTTATTAAACTGATATGTACATATGTAACCTCCCCCCCGCCCGCTCCACCCCCCCAAGCCCCCCAGAAACCAAAAAAACTTATATGTCCATAATTAATAGGGAAACGGGTGGGACATGAAATGAATAAGTTATACATAAGATTTCGTTATGTTGCAATCATGTCACCATGAAAGCAAACGTAACTCTTAATCGTGCGTTGATCTCAAGTGTAAAAATATATTGTGACGACACTTCATCTTACTATAATTGTAGGGACATGACTTTAAAGCCTTTTCTTTTCAACTTATTTTTTTTATAAATATAGTTTATATTCTTTCTTTCATGAATCACATAGTAAGTGAGAATCAAATAATATTACCGACCCTCCCGTAATTTCACCCTATAGCTCCATCGCCGTCAATATTATCAGAATTTTGAGAAAAGATACAATTACACACCTATTTGATGTGGCCAAAGCTCATAGAACTCAAATTATAAAAGAGAACTTCCATAGAAAAAACTCATTGAATTGATTGATTTGAAAAAGATGATGAATGATTACAACAAACTCTTTTTTATACTAGTATTACTTTCCTAACTAACCAAGTAAATCTTAACCATTGATTACTTCCTAATCAACGTACCCAGTTGAATAACAGAAATCCATTTGATGCTTAATAAATATGCCCATATTTGTTAAGTTTGATTACTACAAACCTGCAGGAGAACTACAAAACACTACTCGAACTAGTGGCTCCAAGTTGGTGGAGCTTTTTTGAGAGGTCTATCGTTTTAACAAATTGTGAGTTAAAGCAAAAATTAAAAATTTACACATAGAATTTTTTTTATATATTTTATTAAAATGTGTGTTTTCGTTATCTTACTGTCTAAAAAGGAAGTGGGATAAAAACAAGAGAAAATAGGTTATGCATTGATAGTAAAAGATAAAATGAAAGGGGATAGAATGCTTGGTGGGCTGTCACAGTTTTAGCATCATTAAAGTCATCACATTCGAAATATTGTCTGCTTTGACATTCGGTTGGCCATCACGATTTTGTCTTGAAAAGACGCCTCAATGGATTAAGGGAGGAAGGTGTTTATAAACTATCCTTGACTTCAATTCCTAAACGATGTGGGACTTTTTGGTGTACTAGAACAAAATTAGATTAATTTTACTTCATTATTTACAATCACTTTTCTTCCCCCCAATTTGGGGCGAACATAATGGTGTTCAAATTTTTTAACCTTATTATATTTGCTTTACATATTAGTTCCTATTTGTCATTTTACTCTCCTATGTTTGCTCTACTTGCCTTGCACCTCCCCTTTTATCTCGCACCTCATCCTCTTATCCTTCTTCTTTGCCTTGAGCATCGAACATTTGATAAGAATGATAGTAACCAAACAGATTATGACAAAAAAAGAATCTACATATTATGATTTATTTAAAAATTACTTTTAAAAAATCAAAAATTAAAACATTACACATGTATTTAGTAAGTCATTTTTACCATATCTTGCTACTCAATTTTATGGTTCTAATAAAATAATGTGTAAGGATATAAAATAAATAGAATATAAAGTGTTTTTAAAGTAAAGGTAGTATGAGAATTAAAAGTTATAACTTATTTTGTTTCATTATTTTTTCCAATGGATAGAATGAAATCTTTGCTCCATTAATTCTATTATAAAATATCCAAACAATAAAATAATATTTTTAACCTATTTCATTTCAATATATTATATGCTTTATTATGTTTCAATCCACTTTATTCCATTCTCTATTACTAATCCAAACATAGTCTTACAGAATTAGTGTTTTTCGCTCATTTTTCTTGGCTTAACAATTATTTTTATGCAAAATTGTCTCTGCTATTGCTTTTGACATATTACATGCAATTGGCACATAAGCTTATTTTAGTAGTTTTTAATTTATTTTCAGGAGCTCTACTTCAATTAGTTTTTAGTTTATAAGCTACTATTTTTTCTTTCTTTTTTATCCTCACTAATTTATTTGAAATCCTTTCTTACCTTTTTTTTTTTTTTTAGTCCTTACCCTATCATTTTCAGCAATCTCACATTTTGTCTCTCATGTTTTTCAGACTTACACGCACACAACACAACATGCATCCTTGACGATACCCATGATCAACGCATTAGTCATCATCGCCACACCATTCGTTGTCGTCGCATTACCCCTTAACACTATTTCACTTGTATTGCACAATTTTAAGTTAGAAATCCTTTGGTGAAAGAAAAGGAAGGAAACACATTACAACAAACAAAACAACTAAGATCGTCCATTACTTAATTTCAAAACTATCAAATCACTATATTTGAGGAGAATTAAACAAAATTATTAAATCTCTGTAATTCCTTTATAATATAAAATTTAAAAATTATTATATTAAATTTTAAAATGACAAATTAAAATTAAATTCAAATATGACAACGGTGTTGTATTGATACGCACTCTTCAAGTAAGTGCCAAACTCCTTACAAAATGGGTATCTTCTTCTCGCATACCCCTCTTACTACCAAACTCTCTTTCTCCATGCTAACCGAGATCCCACTCTAAAATTAACAATCTGAAAATTAAAAATGGAAAATGAATTAACAGAATAACCAATTTCTGCAATTCTCTCAACGATTTCCTTGCACCATTAAATCCTCGAGCCTGACTGTTACTCCTTTCCCTTTACTATAGCTGTTAGGCTGGTCTTCAACTGGTGGGCTCTCTCTTGGTTTTGGGCCTGAATTGTTTCAGCTTGGGCAAGTGTTCACTTACTCTTGTATCTTGTTTCCCTCCAAGACCAGGTCCGTCCATGTATCACATGACCTCATCGTTCTTTCAACGTACATACAGGATACAGCAGTACGTGTTCAATTGATGCAGAGCAGTTTTCAAACCGCAGAGCAACTCAAGTCGTCTTCAAAATTCAAAAAAGTAACTGATAGTTTGCAGTTCAGGTAGAAGTATAATCAATCCATTAGGCCATGCAAATTGGGAGGAATATGTCTCCAGACATAACACTTATGCTAGTTTTCTATCCTTTCTCTAGGAAAAGGAAATTTATTACACTACTACCAACTATGATTTAGGCACAGTAGTGGCCCAGTGGAAGAGAAAAAGGCAGTTATATATAAAACCCACTTTTAGATACCAGATTATGAATTTCTTCCTTTTTTGGATCAAGCATGAGTTATGATCAGGCATACGATAAATTTGCCTTTGTTGATGTTGGAGTGCATATTGAAAACGAAATAAAGAGACTAGAGACCACCAAAAGGAAAAAACGGAGGTACTGTCTGTTTGAGCGAAGAAAAAAGTATGTGGTGCATTAATTGGTGCAGACCACTGGTAATGAAAGAATGTTACATGCATGTGGTCTAGGATTAATTAATCGCCAACCGTGTTGGAAATAAAAAATCATTGGTTATATTTAATCAATTGGAGACTTAACACGCATAAAATATTACTCTTTTTTTTTCTTTCTATTGGTAAAAAAGATCTGAATATATATATATATATTCATTTCTTAACTCCAAATAATTTATGCTCAAAACAAAGAGTTTGAATCCTTCTCCAAAGGATTTGCTACCCACATCGGAAGGAGTCTTCAAGAGATGTACATATCAATGTATAATACTCAGACCACCATTCATTGCACAATAGGGTCAAATAAAAAGATACTTTAAAAATAAAAGAAAAAAAATCTCTGGTTGCTTATCTTCATAGCTGTGATGGAATTTCCTAAAATTGGATCAACTAATCATGTGGTCACAAATTATGTCTTCCTCGAAAAGGAACATAGGAGTAGGGATCAACTGAATGAAGTCAAATTGATGAGCAACCAATTTTTGTTGGTAGAAAAATATATAGGTTTCTTTTCCCACAATTGGATTAAGTAGAAAGGGTCATCTTAGTTGGTCATAGCCTGATTACCCTGAAGAGCAACTATATTGTTGCTCAAACATTTGTATAAATGTGCCAGCAAAAAGTTGCTCAAGCATATTTTGATTCCCTTCATTGAGGAGTTGAGCCAAGTTCATATACAATTTGGTTACTTGAACAGACTTTGTACAAAAGATGAAAATAGAAAACCAAAGCAAGAGAAAAGCATAATGTTCCTTATCAAAATGAGCCAAATTCATATACAATTTTCTTACTTGAAGAGACTTTGTACAAAAGATAAAAGAGAAAAGAGAATTAATTGTTCTTTATCAAAAATCAACAAAGAGCCAAACATGTTAGCACAGAAATTGTAGTATTTGAAGGTTAATTATTATAGACTTAAATAACATTTTAGTCTCTATAATATAATATTATTTTTGTTTTGGTCCTTTTATTTTTTCTTCTATTTTCATCCCTATAAAATTATTTTTCCTATTTTGATCTTTATAATTTATTTTTATTTCATGTTAGTCTCTATTCCTATTTACTGACTTGGAAAAAAATTACACCAATAATCAGATGTTGGACTAAATGCAAAAAAATAAAATAACATAAATAATAAAATTAATGAAGATCAAAAACAAAAAATCCCTACAGATTAGAAAATTAATTAAACATTAAATTATCTACTTAATACAACACAAGGCCATTGATATATGTACCTAATCCAAATTATAAATCCTAATTTTGAAGTTACTACATAGATTATTGGTTATTGATTAATATGATATTCTCTCTCTTACAGTCTTACGAGGTGTTCTCTTCTCTCATTGCTAGCTGCCGTACACTTATGGCATCTCGTTTCATTTTCTTTTCTTATTTTTATAATAAATTTTGTGACCTTGTCACAAAAGTTGTCTCGCATAATGACACAAGTTTATACACACTCACACACATTGATCCGATAAATTAAAAAGCGCACCTACAATATACGAATCGTAGCTAGTAATAATAAACTAGATCCTCAATTATTGAATTATTTATTTTAAAAAAATGGGCTATAAGTGTGTTGCACCTACACAACAATACTATACCTAATCTAAATGGTTTTAAACATCAATCCGACAAAGTGAAATAGAAGACCGGGCAAAAAACGTGAGGAATTTGTATCTTTATTATTGAATAATGTGATGATTTGTCTTTGACATTATTCTATAAATTATTGAATAGTATGATTTTCTGTCTTTTATGCGATATTCTCTTTCTCGTTTGTAGTATTTTGGCCCATTTATTATTTATATTTTTCTATTGTGGCTGCTTCCTTTTATATCTGGCAGCAATTTATTTTCTTTCAAGTTTTTTTATTATTTGTACAATAATTTTTAATAAATTTATCTTTATTATTGTTTAGATATACAGATTTAAAGAGAATATTGATTATAAGTTTTTCACGTTTGTCTCACGTTTGGTAGATCAAAATATTTTTGGTTAGCATTATCCGATCAGTTTCATACTTCAGTTTCTATGAAACAATAAAATTTCTATATATTTGGAAATAACATATATGGTAACATTTTATATCATAATTTTATAATAAAAAAATGTATCGTCATCTATAATTTTCATAATAGGATAAAAAGTTATAAATTGTGAGTTAATCTTAAATAAGCTTTATATTTTTATTTTCTTACTTTAATAATTTTTTTCTAAAGTTATAAGTGTCACTAAGTTAATTTTTATATAAATTTTGTTTTATGATAACAAAAAAATGGTTTGCCTTTAAAATGCATCGTGCACAAATCGTGGAATTAAATATTAGTTATGCTTTATCTATTTACTATAGCTGCCTATTATTTCATAAATAGTTAAAACAATTTCAAATTGTATTATAAACAAAAGGTAACTTACAATTTACTCAAAGCATTTATCATGTCATAATAGGGACAAAAATTATAATAAATTTTGTAGCATCTAGCTCCTATAAATTAAATGGGTATAAGAATAAAGGGTACTTATAATCATTGATTAAAAAAATTTAACTATTGAAATCGTGAATTAAAATCTATTATACAATTTTTTTGGGTAGGTACTATTTTACAATTTTAAAGTTAATTATAATCTTAACCGTTAATTTTGTATAAAGTGTATTTTATCTCAACAGTATAATCTTGACTATTATTAGTACACTTTATTGACTTTAGCACTTTCATTGTTTTAGTCTTTTATTTGGTAGAAAATGGAAACAAAATAGGGAGGAGAGAATGGAAATAGGGAAAAGATAAGAAATAATGTGTGTTTGGTAGAAGAGAAATAAGGGAAGAGAGAAATAAAAAAATGTGAGACTCAAAAATGAGAAGAAATGAATAGTAATTCTCCTCTTTCTCTTTTTCTCATTTCTCTTTCATATTCCTTTACTATTTTTCTTGAACCAAACATTATTATTTTTACTTTATTTCTTACTTATTTTCATTCACTCTATTTTTCTCTTCCTATTTTTACCATTTCATAGTCCTAGAAAGTTTTGCAAGCATAGAACAATCTTTTTGATGTGATATTAATCACAAATATTTTTTATAAAAGGTAATCCTGTTCGAGTTGGGTAAAAATATTATGGGTACAAAACTCTCCTATATATTTAATATAACTTGTAGAACACAATGATAACTAGGGATGTCAACGGGGCGGGGCGGGTACGGGTAGTAGCTACCCGCCCTGCCTGATAAAATTTATACCCGTACCTGTCCCATTACCCGCACGGGTATCCATTAAGTGGATACCCACGGATATTTTTAATATCCGCAAATATTTTAAAAAATAAAAAATAACAAATTTATTTTATGTGTTGTGGACAATTATAAAGTGTTGCAAATATCACTTTGAATTTATAAATTTAAATTTATAAATTAAAGAGTTATAATTTAAAATAATCACTTTAAACATAAATTTTAATTATTCTAACAATTTTTCTAAAAAGAATATAGTTTAAATGCTCACAAATTTATGTTCTTTTTCTCTTGTAATATAATTGTATAAGATTTCTCTCGTAATGAACAATCTTTTTGAAACTTTTAAATAAATTTATGTAATTTTATCTATATTAATATGTAAGGGTATTTAAGTAAATATATAATTGCGGGTAGTGGGTATCCGCGGGTACAGGTACCATGATATCCGTACCCGCCCGTTAATAAACGGGTAGCGGGTATACCCGTTTAGAATATCTGCGGGTATCCATTTAAAGTACCCATTTTCTACCCGTGGTAGATTTTATCTACGGATATCCGCGGCACGGGTATTTTTGCCATCCCTAGTGATAACACAAGAAGGGGGGATTGAATTGTGTTATAGCAAATTTTTGCAAAACCTTTTTTTTTATAGACTTATTGTTTGAAGGATTTAAATAAAAGAGTATTTTTTTTCAAAAACATTTTGAAGGAAAGATTAGAGCTGAAAAATGAAACTAGAATACACACAGGAGATATACTGGTTCGTCTCACCTCAGAAACTATGTCCAGTTCTTGGCAACAACCAAGTTCCACTAACTTGTCCAAGTTACAAGTATTCTTTCAGTAAGCCTCTTCAAGCTCAACCCAAGTAGTCTTTAATTTGTCTCTCCAAGAAAAAAAAACTCAAGTATTCTTTGAATCACAGCCTCTTCAGGCTTCCACCAATTTCTTTAAGAAAAAGGTTAAATGTGAGTTACCTCACTAGATTTAACGTTTTAACAAACGAATATACAATGAAGAACAAAAGAAAAGTTTTACACTCATATTACACAATGAGAATGTTTCAATAGCTATAGATTTTTATATTGCGTCAGTCTTGAGATTGAGGTCTCTTCTTCTATATATAAGCTTCTCCAAAAGTGTCTGTTGTGAGTGTATACAGGAGACAACCTTCGTTTGTTAAAAAAGTCGTTGGAGCATTAAATGCAGCATTTAATACCTATCATCAATTTGTCACTTTAATAAGATAAAACAGTCTACTTATCTTTACCATTCTCGTACTTAATCTTGTAGCAGTAGTCAAATCTACTTTCCCGTTCTGACATCCGCATGCACACTCCTTTTTCGCATAAAGATAACTTTTCTTGAGAGTAGGTATGTAGGCTTCATACATATTGAGGTAGTTTACATTCTGATTGATGCACAGATCACTTATATCATCGTCTGAAAGTTGTTAGTCACTGAATTTATCCAAAAGAAAGATACAGATGATATGGACTTAAATTATCAGATGATTGCTTGTAATATATTACGAATGACCAAACAATTGTGTAAAAACATACTTATTAACTGTTTGTTATTATTAAAATATTTGAGGGTTATAAATTCGTCATTTGTCTTAACATAACTGTATACTCAAATTTCGAACTTATATAACGATTTTATTATTTAGTTAATGTACTTATTTATTCTTAAATAAAATAACTTCACCAAATCACTAATATTTAAGAGTATAATAAATTCTATAGGTTTGATCGAACAGAAAAAGGTAAGTTATGTATCCTGAGAACTGGTATAAACCTAAGTCCTCATCTATTTCTTTAAGATGAAGTAGATATAAATCTTTTGCAATTATTTTTTTTTTAAATCTAAAGACATTCAACACTACAAGATTAAACTAGCGGCAAATGAATTGTTAACAAAGATATATATATTTAAACTTTGTTGGGATAAGATGTTCCTTTTTGTCAACAATATTAACAACATTTGGAAAACTATACTTATCTCAACAGCAACAGTTATGTTTAGATTAAAGTTTAAAAAGTACTTTTACAAATTTTAATGTAAATTTACAAATTTCAATGCATACAAAAGAAAGAAAAAATTATTGCTTTAAAAGTAAATACTTTTAAACTCTTCCAATTAAAATCCAAATACGCACTTTTGACACTACAAATGCATAATAAGTATACCGGCGACTTCAAACTTTGCTAGGAAAAGATACCCTTGTCATATGCCATCAACTTTGAACTTTGCTAATAAAAGATACATTTTCATGCCGCCAACATTTATATTTGTTGAAAAAAATATATCTTTTATGTGAACAACATTGAAAGTCATTGAGAGAAGGTAACATTTTATGCCAACAACGTTAAAAGTCGCTGGAAAAGGTATGTAAGAGAAAAATTATTTCAACGACTTAAATTATCAGTAAGAAAGGTTCTACCATATCCGAACGATATTAAAAAGTTCTTTGCAAAGATCCATTTTATTGCAATAACTTTGGTTGTCGTTGAGAAATGTTTTGTTATATATTTTTTCAAAATTATTAAAATTAATCAATTTTTCAATTTTTAAAATTAGAAATATGTTAAAGATTTATTTTTCAATATTTTATTAATTTTTATTTGATTAGAAGCTATAAATTATGCTAGAATATGATTTTATTTTTTTGGTTACCATGTTATAAATATAAAGTATTCACTAGCTTTTTGTCAATGATTAATATCTACTGAAAAGCCTAGTTAGGCATCTTTAGTAAGGTCTTTTCTTCCAACTATTTTTTTTTAATCCACAAGACACGAACCTAAGACCTTACTTAAGAGAATTGAGTCTAATTTCACTCAAATTAACATAATGTTGGTAATATGACTTTATTTGTTATTGATAATATCTATTCTTATATTTCACTCTCTCTATTAGACATTCTCAATACTTTCTTTTTTTGCTTCCCTGAGTGTACATTTCATACACTACCTCACAATTAGTAAAAAAATTAATCTTTTAACCACCTTTAAAGACATTCTTTTATCTTTATTTGTATATTATATCTTCTTAATTGTCTATCTCTTCCAATTTTTCCTCTTCTATCTCTATCTAAATTGATTTTTAATAATTTTTAAAAAAAATTATCAATAGTTAAAAATAAATTTATGTCACAATTAAAATTGTTTGTTATAAATTCAAAATATCACAATTTTGTTATTTGATAGCATTAAAATTTCACAGAAAATAAAAAATTAAAAAAGTTAGTGTTGGCCGACGTTAGTCAATAAGTAAAAAATATAAGCGTCAGCAAGGTTGATGCTAATATTTTTTAAAATAATTTTAAAAAAATTACTCGTCGAACATGCCGATACAAAATTCGACTATAATTTTTTAGAGCATGATCATTTGTCTGGTTGACACTATATTCATTGAAAATACTTTTAAAAACATAGGGTCGGTTTAAGTGTCAGTTTGAACTGACGTTAATTAGCACCTAATTTTTGTAACCGAGACCACTATTTTTAGTGTCAACCTTCATACCATTGACCATGAAGTAAATACCGAGACTTCTCTATTTTGACTGACACTAATTTACAATTCTAGTGTAGTGTCAACTTTTGTTTAGTTTGAATAGTTTGTAATTTTTGATGGACAAAAGAAAAACTTTGCAGGACAAAACTTATATATAGTCTTTTAAGTGTTATTTGTGTTGTTCTCTAATTAGATTTGAAATTTTATCTCGATAATTCGTATAATAAAAATTTGCATTAAAGAGTTATATGAATTATTGAGATAAAATTTCAATTCTGATTAAAAAATAACACAAACAACACTTAAAAAATTGTATTTAAGTTTTTTCTGACCTTATAATAGATTCACATTAAAAGAAATATAGAGCTTATATAAGTTGTGGTGACGAGTGTTTCATCCGATGATCAACATATATAATGTCTTATTTTTTTGTACTATTATTTTACAGGTAAGCTATGTCAAAGAATTGGGCTTGGAAAGAGAAAAAAAAGGAAGAATAATTTTTTTATTTTTAATAAATACTTTTTTAATTTAATAAATAAAAGAAGTATAATAATAAATCAACATAAATTTAATGTATTAATCTTTTATTTATTTTTATAAATATTATATAATTCTCTTAATTTAAAAATAAAATATTTGTCTTTCCTTTTTTCTTTTCTAAAATCCCCGGGAGGAATTTAGTTATGATTCTTGTAATAATTGGGAAAATATATTTAAGAAAAAGTAGGTTCCAAAAATAGTGGTTTCATTTGAACGTGTTAATGTTCATGAGCTAGAACTTAGATTCTTTAAATTCTATATGAATTGTGGCCATTATATTGATATCAAAGTATTATTGTGCAGTTAAATTGCTTTTGAACAAAACAAAATTTATAGATTTTTTAAAATAAAATCATAGTGTAAATTGAATAAATCATTCCAATTAATAGAATTAATATATACTACTAAGTATAATAATAATGGCATGTCCGATGAGTTGTAGAAAAATTGGCAATGACAAAGGTACACATAAATGAGATTTTCTTTTTCCTCCTTAAGAGGCTACGCAAAAAATGGGCGCCTACTACCCAACTTTGAAAAGTACAACAAATTCTTATTTAAATATCTTAAATAAGTTATACCAACTTGTGTTGGCTATCAAATTTAGAATTATAGCTAAAAGTTTCACATCGTTATGATAAAAAGAAATATCGTAATAACAGGTAAAGTTTTCTTGTTAAAATGGAAGGGAGTCCTTCAATTATAGATTGATTATTAAAAGAAAAAAATTCCGTGTGATTTACAACTAAGCAACTCACTTTACTTTACTAACATGCGAATATTAGTTTTGTATTTAAGGGATTTTATACCCATATACAAGTGGCTCAATTTTACTTTAATTTACTATGTTCAGGTTGAGTTGCTGAGTATGATCTTCAAAAAAAAAAAAAAAAGTTGAATTGTTGAGTTTTAACCACGTGAGGATTTTCTGCAATTGACGAGGACTATGTGCATTTTAACCTATTTTGTTTATAAAAAAATGTGTAATGGATCTCTTTTAAACTTTATCTACATCTAGTTTTTTTATAAAGTAAATTAGCACACTAGATTTGAATCAAACTTCTATTAATTTTCACTTTTGGAGAGATTAGAAAATAGACTTTTTAAAAAGATAAGATGTATAAGTTGATTCTAATTTATAAAGAATTTTAATTTATTTTACTTATTTATTTTTTTCTTACAAGTAATTTATTGGCAGATGTATTTAAACTATAACTGTGACGATTGAATTATTGAAATCAATAGAGACATAGGAGAAGATCTTCCACTAAAAGTATGATCTACGGATGCGTATAATTGTTATGCACGTTTAATTTCTAATGAGAATAGGTTTAAAATAAAATTTCTTTACCAATTTTGCGCCAAAATACTAGTCCACTAGCTTTTTGTTCCCTGGGAAAAAAATAATAATATAACGAATTGATTAAAGACTTTAAAGTTAGTAACTGTCGGCCACTTAACCCAAACGCAGTAAGGCATTAAGTTGGACAAATCCTGTGCTAATCAAAATTCAAAAGAAAAGGTTTTGGTAGAGAAGCAAACAAAATTGGTATGCAAAGGTGCATTATGCTTACGTGTCCATAATAACCGGACAATTAATCATTGCTGAATTTTTAGAGAGGTCTTTCTATACTTATTTTATTTTATTTTTAAGAATATTAAAATTTTTAACAACTGATAGCAAATATTTAAGGATAATAATCATTTAGTACCCTGGGGACGTATATATGAAAGAGAGATAAAAACAACAAGAAATATAAAGTTAATGTAAAAATTGATTTGTGAAAAAAATTAAAATTAAATATTTAAATACATGCCTCACTCATCAAAAAGATTTTTTATGTAAAAATTTTTATACTGATAACTAGTCAAAAATTATCTTCGATATGAATTTTAAGGTAAGTATTATAAAAATAAAAAAATTACTATACATGATAGTTTGTGATTAGATAACATTATAAAAAAAATCTTTACACTATCAATATATTTTAATCATTTTTTTATATTTATATTTCAAATAAATGAAATATTTCATTAAAAATTTTACAGAGATTAAAATTAAAATTAATTCATTTTGAGAAATAAAAACATATCAAAGTCCAGAAACGACGTTATTATTTTTTAAAAAATAAAGTACTTGAAAAACTCCTTATTTCACATATAATATTTGGTTCTAAGGATCTTGGAAAGAAAAATTTAGAAAGGAAAGATTTTAAGGGTAATAACATTATTTTCTGTCATTTGGTATCAAATGGAAAAATAAAAAAATGAAGAAAATTAGTAAGTCTCGTTTTTTTTTTTTTTATCGAAGTAGTGTAGTTTTTTTTAATTACTAAATTAGTATAATTTTAAATATATATATACTAACATAGGATAAGTCGTATCTTAAGGGTATTAGTAATTTACTATTAGTCAATTAACTGCAAGAAACATTGTTGCAGTTAAAAACCCTCAGAATTTACTATCATAAACCACCAGATATTGCTTATGCCAAAAAATAAAAGTCATCATACTCATGAGATATGACTTATTCTATATTGTTAAAATTTTAAAATTATATTAATTTAATAATTTCAAAATAAACTATAGTAATTTAAAAAAAAAAAAAAAGAGTAAGATTCTTGTTTAAAACACTTATTTTTTGATAGATGAAGATAACAAAAGAAAAAAAGCAGAAAATTGCAAACGAGGGAATCGCACTCCCATGACATCTGCAAGAATCAGCTCCTGCATTACACATTTGCACTAGGTGCACTACTGACTAACTGGAAACTAAACCCTGAGGAAAAGCTAATTTTTTTTGGTAAAAAGTCTTAAATGTCCTTTGCTTTTGCTTATCAATTGTGATCATATATGACTGATCAGAGTTAAGACACACAAAGATGCCTTTAGTTCGGTATACCTATTACTAATTACTATAGTGTTTATTTTTTATTTTTTGCACAAAGGACTGCAAATTCTTGTCAGTTTCAGTTTGTGACTTTGCAGACAAAATTAAGATTTTGTAAAAAAATATTAAAATTAATCTTATAAAATATCTCTAACTAAAGTAAAATAATATTGCTAATGAATATTTAAAAAATATATTATAAAAATGACAAAATATAAAAATATCTAATAAATAAGACTGTATTTAATTCATTTACAACTTAAAAATGTTTTTATTTAATATTATATTTTTAAAATATTAGTAATTTTTTAAAATAATTCATATTTATTTAAAAATAAACACATAATTCAATTGATACTCAAATATATAAAGAATAAAATGATAATTAAGTAGTATTAATTATAATACACATTTTTTTTTCTCATTTTTCTATCAATCCAACTAAATAAAAAAGTTTCTTTCCCCCCTTTTTTCATTGGTACTGATCTTGACCTGCTCTAGGCCTAGTAAAGGCTCAAAATCCTAACCTAACCTGCGAAAACGGCCACACCCGCGTAGCTAGGATCACTGCAACACCGCTCAAGTCGTCTCGTGACTCGCAACTCAGATCTCGGACTCCATAATGCCATAGTGGTATGTTACACTTTAATAAAAAGTGAAAAAGAAAGAAAGAAAAAAGATAAAAAATGAGATTATTTTTTGGTTGTTTGATAGATAAAAAGTTAAAAAAAGAATTTTTTTTCTTTTTTTCTTATCTAGTTGTGTTGTAGAAAGTGAAAGAAAAAAATGTGTATAAAATAATATAAATATCCTAAATAAAAAATGAGATGTGATGTAAATAAGAATATTTGTATCTTTTACTTTTAAAAAAAGACGAAGGTTATAGGTGGTTTACTGTGCACTATTTTTACTTATCATTAGATTGATCTTATCCATACAATTATATGGTGTACCTTCTGCACTATTTTTTTTTCTCTCTCCCATTTCACTGTCTCCCTCTCCCTTTTCTTTTTTTGAGTCTTTGTTGGATGACCTCGTAATCTCTATCTTTTGCAAACTTAGTTCCATTGCCAATTTCCCTTTTGATTTCGTCAATGTTTTCATCACGTACTTAATCCAACACTCTTTCTCCCTCACATTATTTTTTCCCTTTCTCAAACCGTGTTTGATTCTAGTTTTGTGGAATATGTGTAAAAGATTAAACAAATTAACACTCCATTTGCTTGTATATCATTAATCTAAAATCAATGTTAAGAAATTAAGAAATACTATGAAGTGTGAAGGATTTGTTATTTGTTATTTGTTATTGTTATTACAAATCTAATTTGTTGATTTGTTTTCGTTTTGTAGATTTGCTTCTACTATTTTCAAAACTGAGGGAGCGGCGTGTCGTTGATGGTCAAGGCAGCGATTAACTCTCACACGCAAGCTTTGTATTCTCTTGCGGTGATTCAATTCAATGGTAGTGGCAACACCAAGAGCAATAAGGACCTAGGCGCCGCCCCACTGGACTAGCTAACGTGGAATCTCCAGCTGCAACTCCAACAGGGGTCTGGGTGTCCGCTGCTCAACGATTTTAGGTGCAACGTGCCAACGCTGGAGGTGCACTCAACGAGGCGGAGTGGTTTGTCATGCGCGAAAGTTGGCCTAGTTTGGGACTCAGGCTTTGTTCGCAGGCAGGGTGACGGTGAAATCGAGGGAGTAGGAGTGGGAGGAGGGAAAAGGGAGACAATGAAAAGGGAGAGAGAGGAAAAAATTTGGTGCAAAGGGTACACCATATAATTGTGTGGATGGGATCAATCTAATGGTAAGTAAAAATGGTGCACTATGGACCACCTTTTTGTCTTACAAAAGGATAATCTTTTCCCTTTTTTTTCCAATTTGGAAAGAAAGGCTTTTTGATGTAGGACTAGGACCCATAAAAATTCTTCTTTCCTTTCGTATTTTAAACTTACTAAACAATGAAAAGATTGTAAAAAGCAATGTTTTCTTTCCTTGTATAATCTTTTCTTTCATTTTTGTCTATACCAAAGATAGTGTGTCTTTAGGAATGGATCTTGCGCTCAAATCTCATACACCATAATTAACTAATAAGATATCTTGTCAACTAAAGTCGCGATGAAATTTTGTTCTATGTAAAAATCTCACCCAAACACTTCCACGTGATATTTTCACTCTAGTACTATAATTTTACAAATTTTTATGGCTAAAATATACTTTTTGGTCTTCTTATATTTTTATTAAAATTTGTTTTGACCTTTTATCTTTTAAAAGATTTATTTTGGTTCTTTAACTCTCAAATTTGAAATAATGTTGTCCTTCTAAAACAGTGATCATTTTCAATTTTGGAACACAATTTGGAACCTTTTTTTAACTGATTCAAGATGTGAAACTTATCTCATTAGATTCAGTTATATGAAAACTATAAAACTTAGCTAATATTTGAACCAAAAAGGACCATAAATATGATAAAAATCGTGAGAAAAATAAGTCCCACAAGCAATTAAAAAACTAAAAAAATCTAATATCATATTCATTTTCAATCACTGTTTTTATTTTTTGGATTGGTTTGCGATTTTATTTGAATTAGATTAGATCTTAATACCCCTAGTTAGAAAGCTAAAATGAATTTTTTTAAAATAAAAGAATAAAATAATTTTTTGTAAAAAGATAAGCAAGTAAAAGTATATTTTAGCCGATCTATATTGAGTTAAATAAGTATGGAAGAATTTGTCGATGACTGTGGACAACTCCCTCTCCACCGTGAACAACGCAGTCTGACGTCACCTTGATATTACCGACATCTAATAACACCGACTTACTCAGTTTCAAATAAAATTTCCTTGCGTTTTCTTTAATTATTTTCTTCTCTTTCTATTTTCTTTTTACATCTAAACGAGGGAAAGTTTCCCATAATTTTTGCATAAACATGTGGTATGCAAAGGTTAATTGTGCATAAAGGTCCAATCAATAATCTTTTTAACTTTTATAATTTTTAATAATATTATATTATATAATTAATTGTTTGAGCAGCCTAGCGCCCTAGCCTACAATTACCACAGTTAATTTGATATTCACTACTCACTAGGATCCACTGGAAGGGTTTTTTTTTTTTTTTTCTTTTTGATAATAAGACCGGAAGGATTTATGTCCCCATCAATCAAATAACTCCTTATAATATATCAGATTTAAAAAAAAATAAAAAATTCTCCAGTAACAATATACAAGGAAGTTTTTCGAATACTAGTATTTTTAAATTTAAATAAGGTTTATAAATAAAAATAATAAATATTTTATTATTAATAATATCATTAAAATCAAGAAACATCATTTATATTAATATAGTATTTCAAAATCTGAAAGTTAAAAATTAAATTCAAATTAAGATTACATAAGTTTACAATAATCTTAAATTTCAACTTATCGAAAAAACAATATTTTTAATTTGAAAAGGTATATAAAGATGTAAATCAAAATAAATTTGAAAACAAATGATATTTAAAAGTAACTTAATATTTAAAAATAAGTACTAAAATTTATGATACTGGGATGAGTTTGAGTTATTTTTTGCTGCCTTAATTTCGGTCCCGTACGACGGATTGTATACATCTTTAATCAACCTGTCGACGTTATGAATTATTATATCTGGTATGAGGAATAAATAAGTTGAATTTTCAACAAAACGTAAAAAAAAAGAGAGTTGAATTTTCAACAAACTTGTAACCTAATTAACACCTTCTAAGTCTTTAAAGCTTGGTTAAAGGTTTGACGGATCCTTTACAACCTCTATTTTTTAAATCCATACTCAAGTATTTATATATACCTCTAATATTTTTTTGCGAAAATAAGTTATGTACTGATACTGTAAAACAGTTTTATATTATCATCTAATAATAAATTTTCGTGTATAATAAGTTTATTGGCTTTATAACTATCTTAAAAGTCATGCCAATAGTAATTTTTAATTAATTAATAATGTAAAAAATTTTATACTAGATAGTACATAATCATTAAACTCTATTTTTTTTATTAGCGAAAGAAGATATTATTGATAAATTGTAGCTAAAACTTAACACAAGGTGTGTTAAGAAGAAGATGAAAGAGGAATACAAAGAGATGGTATTTAGCTCCTTGGAAATACAAAAAAAAAAAAAAATCAACCCCAAGAGATATACAAAACCAAAGGCTAAGTTGCAAATTTTGCTACTCATCTTTTACAATTTTACGAATTTTGTCACCTAACCATTTTAATTACATAATTTGTCACCCAACTTTTAAAATTTCGCACATTTTGTTACACAATTATTTTAGTTACACATTTTGTCACTTAACTTTCAAAATTTCAAGCATTTTGTTATCCCTGTAAGTTGACTACTAACGTGGCAGGTTGACTACTTATGTGACAAGTTGCCACATCATCAATCCACGTCAACAATTAAGTTGTCACGTAAACAGTCATCCTACCACGTCAACAGTCAACTAACAAAGGTGGCAAAATACGTAAAATTTTAAAGTTAGGTAGTAAAATATGTAACTAAAATAATTAGGTAATAAATATACAAAATTTTAAAAGTTAAGTGATAAAATATATAATTAAAATAGTTAGATAATAAAATTTATAAAATTATAAAAAATAGATACCTAAATGTACAATTAAGCCAAACAAGCATGAAGCATCCCATGGTAATTTAAACATGCTTACATACGGAGCACCGGGAAAAACGAAAATGAAGCTGGGCCACATGGCAATTTCCATTCGACATTTTGTGTGGGCCCTTCGAATTCTACTAACCCACACTAATTGAGTGGCAAATAGTGTCCGAAAAGTGGGACACTTGTGAGACATAGTGACACTTGAAACTTGATCCGCAAAAACAGCAATGAACGCAACCATAATCAGATGTAGACCAAGGGATCTAAAAAATTAAAAAAAAAATTATATAGTTACGTAATAATTTTTTATTATTTTATGTTATTTTCATAAATAAATTAAAATTACTGTCTCATTTTATATTTTTTTTATCTAAATTAAAATGTGACATGTGATTAAAAAATATCATTCTCTTAGTTATTAGTTATTTTTATTTTTTGATGTATTACATCTATAAATCCAAGCTAAATGAATTTTTAACTTAGTGTGACATGTCAACATGTAATAGACTTATGATAATAGACTTAAAATATTTACTTTTTTTAACAAGATAAAAAAACAAAACCAAAACTCGAATTATAAAAAAATTAAACTAAAAGTTAGTATTTTAATAAATAACAAAAATATTAGAACATTTTCTTTGAAGGGCCAAATATAAAAATTAAATTAAATTAAATTATAATTTTAAAATTAATATATTAAATTTAACCAACAACTTAAAAAAATATAATAATTGTCACATATCACAAAAACCAAAATTATACAAAACTGTAATGCTGTAGTGGGAGAAAAGAGATTTAGCTTTTAAAATTCATTGTAGCAATTCTAATGATAGGAAGAAGAGTGCTAGCAACACACTAATCTTTATTATATTTAGATATGTTTAAAGTTTTAAAAGCATAATTAACCTTCAAATTTTGTTAAAATAAAATTTAATTTTTAACCTGAAAATAATAAGAATAATATATTCTTTGCTTCAAACAATGAAATAATATTTCTTTAATTTTTTATTAAAACAACATTTAGGGAAAAAAAAAGAGAGACATTAAAAATTTGTTAGAAATGATGGTTGTATACTTTTTGAAAGGTGTATCTATTTTAAGTGGTAAGAGAAATAGAAAGAGGAGAAAGAAAAATGTGAAATGTAATAAAAGATGTTATGAGAACGAATGAGAGAAATACAAAGAAAAAACAAATGAAGAAGTTATAAGAAATAAAATTTTATAAAATTATTATTGAAAAATTATATATACATATTGTGTGTATAGATATTTTGTTTTCTTTTAGGGATGGTTTTACATATAGATATTTGTGTGTGTAATTTTTTTATGGGAGAGGAGACTTAAATTGAATAAAAAATGTGTTACATGTTTTTGATATGTGTTAAAGTTATATTTTTGTTTAATGTAATAAAATATATTATTTTTAATAACATTATGTATCTATTTTTTATACAATATATACTTAAATTTTAAATATTTGTATATAAAAAAATCTTATCTATTATTTTGTCTTGAATCATAAAATATCAGGCCGATCCTGATGTAGACTGAACATAGTGCATGAGACCAAAATTATGTATGCCTCTAATATAATTAACACGTAAATAAAAGTAAAAAAATAAGGAAAAGTTTTCTCAAATGATAAACTAGATCCAGAAGTTTCGACATTTATCTCACGTGACGTGATTCTCCAATCAATTGTCCTACGTGAAAAAATTCGACTATAAATTCCCCATTAGGCCATTACCCTCAACACATTTTTCCATATCCGGACAATCGTAATCCCTTTCTTGTACCACTTATACAGTCCATCCCTGTCAAACCATGGTTTCCGAAACAAACCAGTCCAAGAATGTGTGTGTAATTGGAGCTGGACCATCGGGGCTAGTGGCCGCGAGGGAGCTGAGAAGAGAAGGTCACAAGGTGGTTGTATTGGAGCAGAACCATGATATTGGAGGTCAATGGCTCTATGACCCAAATGTAGAAGGGGAGGATCCTTTGGGAAGAAACCCTTGGCTAAAGGTGCATAGCAGTATCTACGAATCTTTAAGGCTCATGTCTCCCAGAGAGGTCATGGGGTTCACTGATTTCCCTTTTTTAGTCAAGAAAAGTAGAGACGCAAGGAGGTTCCCTAGCCATAGAGAGCTCCTTCTCTACCTCGAGGACTTCTGTGAATGGTTTAGGTTGAGAGAGATGATAAAGTTCAATACAAAGGTGCATTATGTGGGACCGTTAAATTATGCCGTCTCTGAGGATTTGAAATGGGCTGTCAGAAGTAAAGAGAAGAAGAGTGAGGAGGTGGTTGAACAAGTGTTTGACGCAGTGGTTGTGGCCACTGGCCATTACTCTAAGCCTAGATTGCCCTCCATTCAAGGTAGGTACAACACTTGTCGCTGTATCTAGCTTCTCAAAAAATAAAAACTTGTATATGTATCTCAAAAAATTATTGCATGGTCCGTCCCGGCGAATCTTGGTAACACTAGTCAAATTTTTTAATTTATAAAAAAATTAATAAAATTCGAATATGTGTCATTGTCATTTGTTAATACCACATGAAAACCATGGGACGATGACAATTTGGGAGCATCCAATAATTTTCCTGGGATTTCTGTCTTTCACTGTCTCACTCATACATAAACACATTAGGATATTAACATACTAAATTCTCTCACTCAGCTTATTAACGTACTTCAATTAAAAATTAAATGTGTGTATATTAATAAATTTTATAAATATTTACTAACGTATATACTTATTTTTTTGTTGAAATATATTAGCAAGCTATATTATGATATATTTTAAGATATATTATAGTTATAACTTACTAAATTACGCTAACTAAAAATAAGTATGTATATATTAGTAAATCTCATATATATATATATATTGAACAAGAGTGTTTTTAACTATTATTTTTTAATGAAAACGTTTGTAGCTGTCATTTTTTTACTGGAGTATTTTTAGGAATTTTTTTAACCCCTTATCTCTTTTAATTTATTATTTTTAATATCTTTAGCTCCAAATTGAATTTCAAGATTTTTAAAAAAATTATCAATAATTAAAAATTAACATTGTATTATAATAATTGTTTGTTATAAATTTAAAATATAATTTATATATTTAAAAATATTTATTTATTATAAATTTTAATTATAATATAATATATATATTCAGAAATATTTATTTATTATAAGTTTAAGTTATATAAAATAAATATTTATTCTGTGCAATACATAGGTTAAAATATTAGTATACACACACATACATACACACATCTTTGTCAATCTTCATGTAACAAGTAATCGAGTTTTTTAATTTACGATTTTTTTTAATAAAACTCAATTTCGTATGTATCTATATCACATAGGGATTGATTGAGACTATGCATGCTGATATGGGATAAGCAATAATTTCTCCTAAATCTCTGTCTCTTGAAAAATCCACCCTATATATTAAATGAGAATAACTATCTTGAACAAAAATGTTTTTAACTGTTATTCTTCAACTAGAACATTTTTAGTTGTCATTTTTCAATAAGAGCATTTTAGGAAAATTTTAACCTCTTATCTCTTTCAATCTATCATTTTCAATATTATTAGTTCTAAATTAAATTTTAATATTTTTTTAAAAAAATTATCAATAATTAAAAATAAACATTGTATTACAATAATTATTTATTATAAATTTAAAATATAATCTATATGTTAAAAAATATTTATTTATTATAAATTTTAATTATAATACATTTTATATTTTCAAAAGTATTTATTTATTATAAATTTAACTTATATAAAATAAATATTTATTCTATGCAATGCACATGTTAAAATACTAGTTATTAGATAGTCCTAGATTACCACATGTTCATGACCCGACCAATCTCTATGTGATACGTAATTGAGTTTTTTAATTTCCAATGTCATATAAAAATTAGTCAAAACGTACTATAGTAGTCTTATAACATATAATAATTTTTCCCGTTTCTACTCACGCACAACACATTAGGATTCCATTAACATACTAAATTATCTTTCTCTCCATGTATATATATATAAATTAACATGTAAATAGTTCTCATTTTAAGAACTTTTTAATCTTATTATTTAAAGATCAAATAATATTTATTCATTCTTCTCGTTTTTACAGTAAACAAGTAACTCCCAGTATAGATATAAGAGGAAAGAGAAAGAAATCTATCATCCTTATATTTCATGCAAATGAGAAGGATGTGAATATCATGTACATTTTTCAAACTCATGTATATATAAACTAATTTTATTCCCGTCGTTGATGCTAAGGAATGGACAAACGGAGAAGAAAACAAATACACAGTCACATTTACAGGTCTCCAGAGCCATTCCGCGGGGAGGTATATATATATATGATCCATTGAATATACATATTTTCTTCAAAAGAGTGAAATTTTTATATAAGAGATGGCTGTACAAGTTTTGTGGAAGCTTAATACTGCAAGCATATATGCATTATAGCTAAACAGAGAAATTAAATAAGCACTCCTCAAATTAAACTAACTGAGAATGAGAAGTTTTCTACAGAGAGTGGTGGTGGTTGGAAATTCTTTTAGTGGACAAGAAATATCAATGGAGCTTGTGAAAGTAGCGAAGGAAGTCCACCTCAGTTCGAAATCTCTTGACATTTATGATGGTTTATCTAAACTCATATCCAAACACGAGAACTTTCACCTTCATCCACAGGTATCACTTCCAAATCTTTAAGTTCTAATCCCAAGACAAAGAATCACTGCTATTTTTGCTAGCCTCACAACATGTGGTACATTGTGCAGATAGACACTCTTCAAGAGGATGGGAATGTCATTTTCACGGATGGTTCCAGCATTCTCGCGGACACTGTTTTATACTGCACTGGGTAACATCCCATATCACCAGAAAATCAATCTGGCTAAAGATTGATTACCTATATGGGATCACAAATTTACTCTTTCTTGCCTCATACATATAATATGAAAGTCAAATATTCTAAATTTCACTGTTTCTAAGGTCAATTTAAAAACAATTTGGGGTTGGATAATTATGACCTTAGGCTTAGAAATCTTATTGAGGACCATATGTATATGTCCAATCATGATAGTCCTTTTAAGGTTCATTAGTTGTGAATCCTCATAATCGATGGTTTTCAATGGATTGTGTGTAGGTACAACTATTCCTTCCCCTTTCTTGACACCAAAGGAGTGGTGGTTGTGGATGATAACAGAGTGGGTCCTTTGTATGAACACACTTTCCCCCCATTACTTGCTCCTTCTCTTTCTTTTATAGGCATCCCCAAAAAGGTATTCACCCTGAATTAGATTTAGATGTGCAATTTTAGGTAGGGCATTTATTTATTTGTTTTTTCACGAAATCATAGAGTATTTTAGTTGTAATGGAGGTATGTATATTTGATAAATAACTGTGTAGTAATCTTGGTTGATGAGTGGTGCAGATCCTGGGGCTCCCTTTCTTTGAGTCCCAAGGAAAATGGATAGCTCAACTGCTTTCTGGGAAAAAAGTTTTGCCATCATGTGAGGAAATGGTGAAATCCATCGAGCAGTTCTATCATTCAAAAGAAGTGGCTGGCATTCCTAAACGCTACACCCATGACATTGAAGGCTTTGAGGTAAGTTTATTTGTTTGGTATCTGCTAAAGCATGCAAAGGTTAGTGACATACAATATAACAGTTAAGCCTGTTTTGCAGTATTGTGACAAATACGGAGAAAATGTAGGATTCCCAAAGTTAGAAGAATGGAGGAAAGAGCTAACGATATCAGCCGTAGTGAACTGTTTTGTCAACTTGGAGACATATCGTGATTCGTGGGATGATGATGAGAAGGTTCAGGAGGCCCTTCGAAGTCCTTACTTCACTCAGCTTGGAGTTGAACTAGAGGATCCTTCTCTGTAAAACTCAAATTGATTAGTAATTACTTGTATTTCTATGTTGAGAACTTCAATCTTTGTGACTCAATATTCCCAATCTTGATTCGTCCAAAGTTTTGGACTCTATTATAGTTTGGCTCAAATGAAATGGGACGAAGTTCATGCGAGATTTAGATATAAAGTACAAATTGGCATAATATGTATAGATTAGTAATAAAAGTCAAAAAAATAAATAAATTAAAGATTAACATGTTATACAAGATATATTAATTAAAGTTAGAAGTTTTATAATTTTCATAATCTTTTAAAAATTCGAAATATTATTAGATAACACTTTGTGAAGTTTAATTAATGCAAATTTTGGCTGATGAGACGATTTATTGAATGATGACAACTCATAGGCGGACCTATATAGTAATAAGGGGGTCTCATTTTGAAAAAATTATATATAAATATCTTAAATGTTTGTATTTTGCCCCCTCTAATTTTACTTATTTGAATCCACAGTCCCAATTTTTATTTTATTTTTTGTGTGTAATGGTGCCACTAAGGTTAAAACCTATAACTTCATGTATATTACTCAAATTTTCCAAAATTTTCATTCATCTAATATGTTTATTATTATTTATTTAAGTATCTAATTTAATGGCCCGGTTGGTAATCTATATAGGATAAAATAGAATATAGAATATGAGAGCAAAATAAGAATAAAATAGGATAAGATATGATATAGAATATGAGAGCATACTAGTTACTAGATAATATTATTGTGTTATATAAAATTATTTTTTATTTATGTAGTTAATTTTCTTAAAATTATAAAAAATTATATATATGTGTAAGATTTTTAAAATTATAAGAAAAATATTTGAATAATAATTATTTAAACTTAATTTTTAATTAATAATATACTTGGGAATGGTTTTGTCCATTGCCACAACAATAATAGAAAGAGTCTTTTTTGCTAGAAAAATTATGAAAAATAGGTTGCATAATCGAATGAGAGATGCATGGATGAATGATTGTCTAGCAACTTATATTGAGAGATGTGTTCAATAACATTGATAATAGGCGGATCATTCAACGATTTTAAAGCATGAAATAATGTAAAGGATAATTATAAGGTATGTAATTTATTTGATTAGATATATTAAATTTTATGATTTTAACATTTATGTCTTTATCTTCATATGTATGATAATAATTAATATTAAATTTTATTTTTAAAAATAAAATGCCCCCATTGACCTAGGGTTTTGGATCTGCCACTCAGCATCAAGCGTTAATCAGTCTTACACGTTATCTTCATTTATGTGATCGTTACTTTTTCTAAATTCTATGAGGCTACGATTTATTTGGATAATAAATTTCTTCACAAGCACAAATACATAATTATAGAAAATAAAATAAGGAGTAAAATAAATCAAATTTCTATTAAGTTATCCACTTTAATTTTTGGACAGATTAAATAATACAATTTTTTAAAAAGATACATAAATTGATTTTAATTTATTAGAGAAATTTATTTTATTTTATTTTTTACCTTTTTCTTTAAGTACAAGTATTTATTGGGAAATTTATTTAAATTATACCTGGGATGATTGATATCAATACAGACATTGAGAAGATCTTCCGCTGAAAGTATGATCTACAGATGCGTTTAATTGTTTTGCACGATTAATGTATACTCTCTCCGTCCCCAGATAAATGTCATTTTATGTTTTTTTTACACAGACTGAGAAAAACTAACAAATAGATGAGAGAGAATAGTAATTTTACAAAATTAACCTTAATTTTTTTGTTGAAAACAATGCAGTACAATAACATTCTACTTATATTATGAAAGATATAAATGGAAAAAAATAATTAATACTACATTGAAAAACTGAAATGATACTTATTTTGGGACTCTTTTTTTTTTTCTTACATGACACTTATTTTGAGACAGAGAGTAATTAGAATAAGTTTTTTAAAAAATTATTTACCAATTATGTGCCAAAATACTAGTGCACTAGCTTTTTCCTCCCTAAAAACATAGATACAACGAATTGATTAAAGACTTTAAAGTTAGTAACTGTCGGCCACTTAACCAAAACCCAGTAAGGTTAAGTTGGTTGCGTCATGAGATTTGGGACAAATCTTGTGCTAATCAAAATTCAAAAGAAAGGTTTTGGTTAAGAAGCAAACAAAATTGGTAATGCAAAGGTGCATTGTGCATACGTGTCCATATGAACAGACAATTAATCATCGCTGATTTTTTAAGATCAGTGCTAGTGCTAATTAGTACGAAAAGATTTCATACGAAACAGTACAAAAAGACACGTATATATGTTTTATTGGATACAAATAATAAATTAAAAAAATTAAAAAAGAAATGGGACAGAAATCACGGTGATTATAATTCATATGCGATTTCGTGCGTAAATTTTCGTACCAAAAAACAATTTCCATTTTTTAAATAGATTTTTTATATTAAAAAAATAAGGTATGCACCGACAATATAAAATTATTAAACTTATTTTTTATTTTTATTTTTATGAATATTGACTGATAGCAAATGTTTAAGGATAATAATCTATATGAATTACGAAAGAGAGATAAGGATAAAAAAGGAATATAAAGTTAGTGTAAAAATTGATATGTGAAAAAATTAAAATTAAATATATAAATACATGTTTCACTCATCAAAAATATGATTTTTATCTGAGGCTAATTTCTTTTAGTCTAAAGATTTTTACGCTAATAATAAATCAGAAATCATCTTAAGTATGACTTTTAAAATAGTTATTAAAAAAGTTGATAACTTATTGATCATACATGATAATTTATGATTGGATTATTTGTATAATAATTGATGTGTGAAAAAAATTAAAATTAAATATTTAAATACATGTCTCATGTTGGGAAAGATGGAAAATACAAGGTCAATGGATAATTTATTATCATAGGATCTAACTTTTCTCCACTTTGTGTAATCACAATCAAACAATAAAAATAATATCTGCCACTATAATAATAATAATAATAATAATAATCTCACTAAATACAATGTCTAAACACTCTCTTCATTTGTCTCAAAAGAATTTTCTCTCTCGCACAAATGTGCTTTTCTTTCTCTTAAAACTCTCCAAGTTTTGATTTTTACGAGATGATTGAAATGAATGAAGGTAGTGAATTTTATAGCAAACCTTTTTAGCTAATTGGTGGCCATGTATAAAACAGAGTTTTCCACATTTTCTTTTTTATTGATTTCTTTCAAATTCTTTCATACTTTCTTTTTATTTGCAATTTATTTCCTTCTTTTTCTCTCCTTCACTAAAGAAGGAAACCCATCAATCTCCCTCTCTTGATTTAGGTGGAGGGCTCCAATAGTTCAATTACTTTTCTACAAAATTCGTACTTATTCTTAAGTAAGGACTTAGTCATCATTAAGGATGGCAATGAGTAAGGTCTGGACAAGGTAATATAATATATGTCCCTATACTTGCGTTTTGAAAAAAATACTTGTACGCAGCTTAGCCTATACCTGCACGAGTAACAACTTTAATGCTCATCCTTATACTAGCTGATAAGGGTAAAAATAGGTCAAGCAACCTATCAGGGGCTTGCGCCCTAACCTACATATGGCCTGGTTTGGCTAGACTTGTTTATTAAAAAGGTTAGGC
This sequence comes from Spatholobus suberectus, assembly GCA_004329165.1. NCBI lineage: Eukaryota > Viridiplantae > Streptophyta > Magnoliopsida > Fabales > Fabaceae > Spatholobus > Spatholobus suberectus. The sequence continues at coordinate 20,022,608 of CM014734.1, forward strand.
TTATATTTTATAAAAGACCTATTTTAGGCCTTAAAAAACCTATTAAGCCTGATAGGTCGACTTATTTATATACATATATAATATAATATTATACTACATATTAGGTTATATTATATATATGCACACACACACACACACAAACACACACACACATATATATATATATTACATATAATAATATACAAATGTATAATTACTTATAGGCCGATTGGCCTACTTAGGCCAATAGGCCTACCACCTTTTTTATAAGCCTTATAATAAAATAGGCTTATAAGACATGACATATTTTTATGCAAGCCAGGTCAGACCTTTAAAAAGGCTTACAACAGGTAAATAGGTTAGACTTAGGTTTTTCCTTTTTAATGAAAACCTAACTAAAGCTTTCAAAGCTTAACCTGACCTATTTTCACCCCTACTTGCTAGGTACCTATATACCTATACTTGCACTCGCTACCCACACTTTACATAAGTGTAAAATCAATAAATCACTAAAAAAATATTAATTAAAGAAATTGCTACAACTAAATTAAAAAATCATTCTTAAATTATCCAAACCTAACCATGCTGCATTAGGAACATAATCATTTTTAAATGTAGGTAGTATGCTAAAACTAGTTCATTTTTAAAACCAGTTCCGAAAATGGTTTTTAATAACAAATTGGTTGTAACAATGATTTTAAACTCCAAATTGGTTAGGGCAGTGCATAGTTTGTTTGTTTTTTTAAATCAATTTGAATTATTTTAATGGATCAGTTTTTAAACCGAACTGTTTTACAATTTTGACAGTGGTTTGGCTTTTTGTGAATTGGTTCTGAACTAGTTCTAAACAAATTTTAAATTAGTTTCGAAAGTTGGCCAGCTTTAAACCCATTTTTTTATTGCAAAACCAATTTTTAAACCAATTTAGACCAATTTTCTAAATCTGGTTTTTAAAATAATATTAAAAGAATAATATAAAATTATAAAAATTACTTAATACAAATATAGAAAATTACATAAATGTAGAAAATTACAAAAAAAAATTACTTAACACAAATACATACAAAATTTAGGATCGTGCATTTAAAAAACAAAGCCAAACTAAACCAAAATCACTTTTATGAGCTTGACTCTTTATGTAGATCAACATGCTTAACATTGAAAAAGATAAATAAATGTATGATTTTAATATATTATAACAAATTTAATATAACAATAATATTAACAACAAATATTTATTTAAATATAAGTCGACCTGTTAGGCCTAAATTTTTTTTAAATGACCTAGAACTTGACCTTTTTAACTAAATAGGCTTTAATAAAAGCCTTAACCTAGTTTATTTTCTAAAAAGCCTGGCTTGGCCTGACGTACGTTAGGCCATGGGCCTCTGTTGAGTAACCTGACCTATTTCCACCCTTATATACTAGGTTCAACGTGTTACATCCTATATGAGAACATAAGAAATTCTTTCTTTTTTCTTAAAACATTTTTTTAACCTTTTGAAATATGTAGAGAATTGTTGTATATTTTGAGTAGATATTTCCAAAAGTTAATATCTTTATTTATTTAATTTAGAAATTTATTTTAAATTAATTTAGTGCTTCTCTAAAAACGAGATATTTTGTTATTTTCGACTAGATTTCTTTGACTTGGTCTCACTGGTTAGTGGGCTCAGGTAGTTTTAGGAAGGACAAAACTTAGATACAATTCTATAAGTATTATTTGTGTTATTTTCTAATTAGAATTGGAGTTTCACCTCCATTATTCACATAATAAATGTTTGTATTAAAGGATTATGCATATTATTGATATGAAACTCTAATTTTAATTGAAAAACAGCACAAAAAGTACTTATAAAATTGCATGTAAGTTTTATTTTTTTTAAAACTCTAATTTTCTTTATAAATATTTGTACTTTAGATGGTTTTCAGTTATTGACTCTCTTCCACACTTTTCTCCTTCTCATTTTTTTGTGAGTTCTTGGGCTTAGAATAAAAAGAATCTTGTTAGCTTTGTTATTTCAATTATTGTTGAGAGGAGCTTGCTATGCATTAGGAGACTTACGCAACACACGATCTTTAAAAATAGTGTTAGTACACGTTTAGCTAATACTACATCCGTTTTTTTGTAAGTGTCATTTGAAGTTTTTATACACAAACCAAGAAATACATTAAATTTTCTTGTTTATTATTTCATAAAATAGTTGAGTTGAGTTTTCTATTATATCTTTTTTCATTTTTACTCCACAATAAATACATATTAATTATAAATGTATAAATTAATTAAAAATTAAATAAGAAATAAGAGTATAATTGACAAAAAAAAAACTAATATTATCTTGAAGTTTAAAAATAACAGATAAACAAAAACATTTTAAAAAAAAAAAACTGACAAATAAACGTAAGTTCGGAAAACAGATCGTGGTTCGCGAACAAAGCAGGTTCGTCATACTCATTGAAGTTCACGGGTTCGTAGTGATCGAGAAATGATGATTGGACAGCTAGAACATCAACCTTAACAACAGTTGCGAAAAAGTAACCTTCCAGAGAAAGAGAGAATGCCACCACCAGGAATAACACAACCACTGGAGCAAATTTGCTCCACGACAAAGACCCATGTATGTAATGGTGATAACATGTTGACGTGCCTTCTTCGTTGGCTGGTCCAATGTGGCGATGCAATTAGGGTGGTTTGCTTGACGGTGGTGAAATATAGCATGAAGAACGAGAAATTGTCTACATCGATGGAGAAATGCTTTTAGAGCCGTAGACATATAATTTTAAAAACTGACGGTCGATAAGAAGGATTGGCAACCAGTAGTTGGTTATATTAATTCAAGTTTTGATATTTATTCAATAAATTCTACTTTTGATTATTTGATACAATTTGTAATTTTAGTCAAAATATTTAATATGATATTATATTATCTGTACATCATAATATTGTAAATATAAAATACGTATTAATATTCTGAATTTGTCTAATACAAGAATAATTATTTTATATTAAAATATTTGAAATCAGGATAATATTAAACAAAGAGGCATAGGTGCAGATATTTTGGACTTGAGGGTGAATTGTGATGTCAATTCTTGATGCTTTTCTATTGTAGAGGGTTTATAATTATAATTGTGTAAATAAATAAAATAACCATAAAAAATTTAAGAATATAAAATGAAAATTTCAATATCTTAGAATGACAAAAAAAAAATAAAATCACTTAATTTCTCTTGTGATTTGTTTCTTCATTTTCTTCATTTACTTATGCTTGTTGTTTAGTTTCCGCATTTAATTAAGATTATCTTTTAGTTTCCTTTTTTCTTCATCTTCTTAAGTTTGCAGTAAGTTTTTGTATCATTGAAAAAATATTAAGTTTAAATTTTGTAATATAACGATTGCATATATTTAATGCTTATTATTTATTAGACATGTTATTAAAAATTTTCATCAGTTAGATTATATTCAACAACTAAGTATATGCTTAAGAGACATAATTATCTTTCAACTTTTAATTGATAACTTTTGACTAACAAATAATTTTTGAACTTTTAACTAATTTCTTAGATTTTAGTTAACACATTAATAATTTAAATAGAACTAATATAATTGATGGATTTGCCTTCTACATATACCAGCTAAGATTGTTAAATGGTAAAGCGGCATGTTAATTAATAACTTATAATTATATACTTTTATTATTTATCAATTAATTTTTAATTGTAATTTAAGATTTGACAATCAGATATTAATAAAGGAATTTGTTAATATACACACACTAATTTTTTAGTTAAAGTATGTTAACAAGCTATATCATAGGCGTATTTTAAAATATATTGTAGTTATAACTTACTAATGTACTCTTACTAAAAAACAAGTGTGTGTACATTAACAAATCCTACAAATATTTGCTAACGTATACATATTTATTTTTTAATTGGAGTACGTTATCAAGCTATACCGTGAGTGTATTTTAAGATATATTATAGTTATAACTTGTTAACGTATTCTAATTAAAAATTAAGTGTGTGGATGTTAAAAAACACCATAAATAAAAATTAAAACTTGATTTGAATTGAAAATATTTAGTTGCACTATATATTCTCTTATTCAATACTAAACTTATAAAATTATTTAATTTTAGATTTTGAAATACCTGGTCGGATGTTTTTGATATTATAAAAAATAATTTTAATAAATAAAGATACTAAGACGCATTTGTTAAAACCAATGGGCAGCAATACTAACTTGTAACGTTACGCAGGCTTGGCGTGGGAAATCCGCCACTGTCTCCCACCATGTGGGAGATTTTGTAACCGTTGGATATATAATTTTAAAATTGAAAGGCTGGGATTGTTAGGGAGCTACAGGTTGCGAAAGTAATATAACTTGTGTTTCTTTTTTTAATTGTAATTTGTGTTACTTAATTTTTATCATTTTGAAGATTTTGTCATTATTTTTTTTTTATATTTTGTCATTTTATTTTTAAAATCTTGTAAATTTTACTTAATTGTCAACTGTTTATTAAAGAAAAATTTGTAAGATTAAACAAAATTTACAAGATGTCACAAATAAAATAACAAAATATGAGAAAAAATTATGGCAACAAAATCTGTAAAATGATAAAATTAGATGAAATAAAGTGTAATTGAATTTTTTTTTAAAATAATCCACCGTGTACAGGGATAATTACGTGGACACTATTGATACAGTACCAGCTTTTCTTCCCAATGTCTGAGGACACAGACACAGTACCCTCGTTCCATGGACTTCGCAAACCGAGCCGCGCAGGTACTCCTCGATGCTCACCACCGTCCAAGCCTCTCGCCGGTCGCAAAGTTCGCGTTGCCGTCGACTGAGTTCTCGCCGCGATGGCCAGAGGGTGAAGAAATTCGCTGACGGATTGATGAAGAAGAGGACGCCAGAGATTTGGAGAAGGTTGCCTGATAATGCAGAAGAAAGTGCACGTTCTTGGACTGTTAATCCCCAGTTGTCGGAAGGTGTCATTCCTGAAGCTTCTAGAAGAAGCCACTGATTATACTTCGACCTTAGCAATGCAAGTGCAAGCCATGACGGCTCTCGCCGACCTAATCTCTGGTGGTGCACCGTCACCCGCTCTACTCCGTTTGAGTTCCGCCTTCACCACGTATTTTTTTCCTCATTTTTTAATATATATCGCCTGAAACCTGAGAAGATGCATAATTTAACAGTGGATTATAATCAAGTTAATAAGCTGAAATGAAGTCGTTTCGAGTGCTGCCTTTTGCTCATAATATGGCAACCAAAAATGCTCGTTCGCAAAAGTTCCCACACTATGCTCGTCCGCTCAGACTATGAGAAGGAAATAGCAAGTAAAGCATTTTCAAAGACGATGGGGGTACTGTGTGCTAGTTCGATCATACTTTCGGAAGAAAATGGAGTACTGTGCTCTCAGACATTGGGAATGAAAAGTGGCACCGTGTTAATTTTGTCCACGTAATTATCCATGTACATGGTAGATTATTTTATTTTATTTTTAGATAAGGCATATTACTCATGACAATCGGTGGCTCCCTAACAATCCCAACCTTTCAATTTCAAAATCATATATCCAACGGTTACAAAATCTTTCACACGGTGGGAGACATTAGCGAGTTTTCCAGTCTAGCCTGTGTCCCAGTAACATATTATATATTAATTAATATATCATAAAAACAACTCTTGGTATTATATTTATCTGTGTTAATATTAACATTTTAAATTCTTTTTGGTAAAAGTATAAATATATAAAAACTGGTTGCAACTTCCTTTACACTCTGTTTGATAAAGAAAAGAGAAATAGAGTGAATGGAAATAGAAAAAAAATAAGTTAAGAAGAAAAAAATAAATAAGGAATAAAGTAAAATTTTAGGTCATTGATTTGAGAGAAATAAAAGAAAATTGGGTAAAAATAATATTATAAAATTGTTTAGTTTGAATAAAAAGAGAGGAAAGAAACTATGTTACAACCAAAAATACAATTTTACCCTTTGTTTGCACACACACTCGAATATATGTCACATAGATATCAAATTTTATTTTAACCGAATATAACCATACGTTTGGTATTTTTTTAATCGATTGTAAACATGCCACAGTCGATTACACGTTTTAGGTTTTTTTTTTTAATTGATTGTATACATACCACAATCAATTATGTAATCAATTACAATTATTGCACAACCGATTATGTTAACCTCCAGAGACAAATTTGCAATCGATTATGCCAAGTCCAGGGACACACCATCGAAGTCGCAATTCCCCCTCTACACAGGTCCACAATCCATGGTTGCTTAGGACAAATTTGTGGGTCCTACAATGTTACCTAAGCTTAAGAACTTTACCCAAAAATTTGTTTCAATGCTAAAGTTATTTAAAGTGAGTTCTTAACTTATTTAAATGGGTCCTACAATTAACCTCACATATTAATACTTATATTTATACAACCATCCGGCCTTTCACGTTTATTCTCATCCCCCTTTGTACAAATTTGTTCAAATTATTTTTTATTTGTAAAATCTATCTACAACCATCCAGCCTTTCACGTTTATTTCCGCAGGGCCCTCATCTCCCCACTCCTTCTCCACCTTTTCTCATCCCCCCTTTCACTTTTCTACTGGCCTTTCTCGTTAGAAACCCTAGTAACGTCCCCACCTTTTCTCCCAAACCCCGCACCTTCTCCGCATTTTCTCCTAAACCCAGCACCTTCCCCACCTTGACGGCAAGTCCAACCTCCAACGGTGAGATTAACGTTGCAGTTTGCGAAGACAAAAAGCGTTGCAGCGTCGATCGACGACGCCTCCTCTGCCTCACTGCGCGCCCTCTCTGCTTCACCTTTCTTGTTGATTCTCTGTCACAGATCAGGCCTTTTTGGTGTAGATCGGGCCTTTTCAGTGCAGATCCGGCCGTTCCCGATGCAGATCCGGCCATTCCCGGTGCAAATCTAACCATTCCCGAGCAGATCCAACCATTCCTGAGCAGAGCTTTAGCTCTCTTTTTTAATTTGTTTCATGATTTTGTTTTCACAGTTGTATTGTGACTAATATAGATCTCCCAAATGTTATGTTTGTTTTTGATTTTGTGTGTTGTGACCGTTATGTTTCCCTCTTCTTTTGTTAATTTTTTGCCAAAGAAGTGCTCTTTTTACTCTCGAAAAATGGTTAAGCAATGTTGCTTGTACAAGCAACTGCCACTTCAAATACTCCAACGCCAACTTTTGATAAGCACCGTTCTTATGTGTTTAGTAACTCCCGTAAGCAACACCGTTGGAGATGCTCTAAGAGCAACTTTATCGCTAGTTGCTTATGGGTTGCTTAAAGTTAAGCATCCATCCCTTATTTTTTTTCAATGTTGGAGAGCATTAACGTGGTAGAGCAGGTTGCTTAAAAGTAAGCACCGTTTCTTCTACAACGAATAGTTTAGGATTAAAATAAGAATTTTTTCAGTAACTACCCAATTTTGGAAGAGGAAAAGAAACTGTATTGTGCCCCCAAGAACAACTTCAAGCAAACAGGCATTTTAGATTCAATAGAATACCAACAATGAAAGAACTGAAAACAAATTTTAAATTTCAGAACCAGCACAAAACCAACCAAGAACAATTTGTAAAATATCTGAACAAATCTCAGAATCAACATACAACAGAAAACCAAGAGCAAAACCAAATAAAATACATAAACCAAAACGAAAAACTAGAAATAAACAAGCACAAGGCGATGAGCTTCGTTCGTGGCAGCGGTGGCAGATCTACATGATCGGTGAGGCGATGATGGAAGATTTGCACGAGTGGTGAAGGGGCGGTGGGTGTTTATGGTGGTGGGTGTTTGCGGTGGTGGGAGTTTGCATCAACGTCGGCGATGAGGCGACGAGATCTGTTCATGGTGGCATGTGTAACATCGTGTTTTCTTAATGCATGATTAAGTGTTTTAATAACTAAAAAGTGGAAATTTGATATGTAATCTAGGTGATTAAAAGAAATAAATGAATTGTTGCTATGTATGGTATGTTGTATGTGATGATGGTTGTGATTTGTTAGTTTGAAATTCTGGTTTGAATTTAGGAAATTTGAGATATGTACTTAAGCCAATTTGGATATGTTATGAGAATAATTTTGGGTTTTTGAGAGAAAACAGTTAAGTTAAACTAGTTTTGAGATAAAGGAAGTGGCTTGGTGAGGTTTGGGCCTCAATTGGCCAAAAGTTCGTATGAAAGCTCTAGGGAGATCGAATATATAAGGGAAGGGGAAGGATTTTCCCTCATTCTCCCATTCTCTTTCTCTCTCTTCAATTCTCTCTCAATCTCTCTCTAAAAATTTGAAGTTAGCAAGGGTATTAGAGGATTCCGAGCTCAGTTTAGTGATTGTGGTGAGAGGATGAATCAATCTGTGGAAGGTTTTGGCTCAAGACACAAGTTTTTCAAGGAACCTAAATTCAGATTTAGGAACTTTTAGAGGTAAGGGAAGCTTACAAATCGGTTATTTTGTGTTAATAACTGTTAGTATGTTGATTTCTTGCTTTATAATTGGGTGAATCTCTGTGGATGTTGTCATTTTCGTTGGTTTTGGTTGAAAATGGGTTTTGGGAAAAAAATTTGAGATTTGGATGAAAAATTGATGATTTTGTGATGAAATGTTGAATTTGTTGTGTAATCTGATATGTATGAACTTGGTTAAGGTGGATTGATGTTGTTGGAACCCCATTAATTCGAAAATTTGGGTTATTTGGTTGAAAAGTTTGAGTTTCTCTGTAGAAAATCACATTTTTTTTTCGAAAATCGTCACAAATAATCGATTATAGGATTCACATAATCAATTATCTAAAGTTTCAAAACTATTTTCATGATTTGGTTTCGGAAATAATCGATTATGCAGTTGGATAATCGATTATCTACTATTCAAATTTTTTTTTCTAGATTTGGTTCGGAAATAATCGATTATGGGTTGCCATAATCGATTATCTCTGCAAAAAAAAAAAAAATGAAATCTGATGCATTTTGCTACAGTACATAATCTATTATTCCAAAATTGAATGTACTATTTTAGATTTTAAAGTTTTCATTCCAAAATGTGAAGTATTATGTATATACACATATAAAAAGAATATTATACATTTTCAAAGGTTCTATTTGAGAATAATGGAGAGTTGTCCAGTTGAGATATGATTTTCTTTAAATTAAAGAAATGAAATGTTTCAAAGGTTGTTGTAAATTTCAAGATTTGTCAATCTTCCAAATGGTTTTCAAAGAAGGTTTTAGTTTTCAAATTGTAGTTGATTGTTGGATTGGTTGTGAAGTGGAAGATTGTTTAGATAGGACCTCCACTTGATGTGTATGATATTATTGTATGATGTTTCTCATGAGGTGTGCTACTTGGATAGGGCCTTACCTGTTAACCATGCAAGAGGGCGAATTGGGTGTGCATGGGGTTGATGGTGACTGTTGGACCACAGGTGGTGTTGAGTAGGCCATGTGGTGTTATGTTGATACATATATATGATATGATGACTATTGTGGTTGAGTTAATGGTTGTGTTGATATGTTGATACATATATATATATATATATATATATATATATATAATATAATATAATATAATATAATATAATGATTGTTTGGTAGAGCTGGTTTTTGTAGTGATACATGCATTGACATGGATATGTTGTTGGTTGAGGTTGTGTGAGCCTCAAGCCGTGTGCAAGCAGGCATGTAAGGTGGATGGTGACTAGAGTTGGTACTCAGATAGGCCTCCAACCTAGTGCTTAGATAAGAAGTGGGGTTTTAAAGCTGGACCTAGGGGATAAGTGGATGGGTAAACCTCGCAGGGGCCAAGGCAGTGTAGGCCTTGTGTTGCGGTATACCACCACCCACATACACTTATCCTGACAACCATAAGCTTATCCAACTGATCAGAGTTTTGGTAATCTTGAATGGTACTAGATGGCCATGGTAGGGGATAAGACTTGGCTGATCACTCAAAATGTAGAAATCTTTCGAGAGTTGTGTCATTCGTGCATTGACATGTGGTAGTGAAAGCATGGGTGTTGAATTGAGGTGTATTTAACTCATTCTTGATGAATTTGATTTCAATTTGGCAAATAATGGTTTAATGATATAAATTATATATATGCTATGGTTGTTGTTATTTCATAAGCTTACCCTTGCCTTGTTGTTTTGTTTTGGTATGGTTGCTGTTGTTGTTGTATGTTGTTGTGCCTGTGATGATCACATCTTATGACGTGGGAGCAGATGGCGATGCTTCAGTGGACCCGGCTACTCAGAAATGATGGTGGAGCTGCTTGCTAGTTAGCTCTTTTTGGATGTGTTGTTTTGTATTATATTCTTTTGATGGGATTGTATAGAGTGACCAGCTATAGGAAGTGAGTTTTTGTATCCCTTTTCTCCGGTGATGTATATTTTGATATTGTTAATATGGGCTAGTGTTATCCCATTTGTTGTGTATGTATGATGATTTGAATTCGATAGATATGCATGTATGACATTAGGAGAGATAGGTGGATCTCTCAGTTGATGTGCATGACTTATATACAGAGATGTTATGATTTGATTTTTTTTATTCACCTAATAAGTGGATAAGGTGTATATTTAGCAAGGTCGTTTAGTAGCGACAATTGGGTCGTTACAGCATGTCAAATTGCGTCAAAGGTGTGGCATCGAGGGCCGTTCCGACAGTGGTCTGGCGGCGGTGGGAGTTCTTGTGATTTCACAAGATGTGTTGAACTTCGCTGTGAGATTTGGACTTTGTTGTAGGGGCTCAATGTGCACCAGTTGAGTGGCAATGAGGGAGATCAACTGAGGCACGTGGATGTGCGACGAGGTGTGGTTGAGAGGGAGAGAGTTTGAGGAGAGGTATTGAAAAATGAAAAAGTTTAAGAGGAGGAGAGTTTAAGTATCAGAATATGGAAACGTTGTGAGAACCTTCTCGATAAAGGTTAAAAAAAAGCAAAAAATAATTTTTTTAAAAATCAAAGGGTCTGATTTCACATTTCTCGTTGTTTTTAGTTATAGAATTTTACGAAATTATCATTCTTTTTTATTTATTATGGTAACAATTAATTTATTTTTATTTTTTATTATTTAAATTTTAATTATGTGTATTAATTAAAATAGTTGAATTAATATTTTAATTTGACAAAATGAAGTACAAATAAAAAAATATAAAAGTATGAGTTGCTTAAAATTGTATGCATTGGAACAAAAAGTGTATGGGTTGCTTAAGAATTTCTTAAAAATGATGTGGCGTAGTGAAGCCCACGTAAGAAACCTAAAGTGGGTTCTTGAATTGTTACCATTGAAGTTGCTCTTAGTGAACTCTAGTCAATATTTATAGGGAAGTTATTATTATGTGCTCTGCTGTAGAGTCTTTCTCTTGAATGGGTCTTCTTTTTAGTGGTATATATGGGTAACTATTTCTTGTTATGGTGCGCTTATTTTTGTGGACTTAGTCTTGAGTTGAGCACATCTTTTGCTCAAATTTAAGTATTTGAGGAGTGCTAGAAACATATTTTTTAGTATATTTTTTAAAACATATATTTTTGTGTCAAAATTTATTGAAAATTATAAAATTATGAGTGGGATACATTAAATAAGGAGTGAAATTTGTACAATTTTATATTTTTCAACAAATTTCAATTAATAATAAAAAATATGTTAGAAAGTGTGTGTTAGAGGGTGTGTTGATAGCATTTCTCTAATATTTACAGATTTAATAATATTTTACTTATAAACAAAAAATCCATCGCCGTTATCCTTACCCTTTCGTTTGTATTCAAAACATTATATAAAACGCCTCCAAGTACATATATTACTCCATGTGCATCGTTCATTTACTTAATAGTTATTTATGTCCATAATTTCGTTCTAATGTTATGATTCATAAACAAGACGTACGTTACAAAGGGTCGTATATAACATTTTTTTATTTCTTATTTTTCTATACCTTCTTTTCGCGTTTGATCATGTTCTACACGTGCCACTCATACATATATACACTTTTCTGGTGTTCTTCCAATGATATATACGCACACACAAAGTACTTACTTAGTTACTTTGCTCCTTTATTCACAATTAAAATATTTTTTTGGTTCATGACAAATGTTAGCTTAAACTCTCAAACCTCACCTAATGACACAGCAAATTTGTAATTACATCAAATCATAAGGAATATTTACGATATTTAATTATATTTTAATTGTATTAAATCTTGCATTATAATTAAAAGCCAGCGTATTCAATTATGAACACGATATGACAGCAATATTCTTAAAACGTCAACTTCTATTAATTGATCTGCTTGTTGATCGGTATCGCATTGATATGGTACTGGTATATCAAGGTTTCAACCGGTGTTTAATAATTCGTCTTTTACTAGACAATTTAAAGTTATCATAATATGTTTTGAATTTAATTTCTATTTATAATAAGTGTAAAAAGTTTTATATTGTCAATCAATAATTAGATATAACTTTTAAGATAATTATTGTAAAAGTCAAAAAAATTATTATAAATGATAATTGTGGTTAGGCATGACAATGGGGCGGGTCGGGAGTGAATTTGGCTATCCGTTGGATTCGGATTCAAGTTTATAGAAGGCAAAGATAAAAATATTATACCTAATTTCGTACTTGTCAGATTTTATCTGGTTCAAGAAAACCTATGAGAAACTCGCCTTATATTTTTTAAAATTTTAATTTACTTATATATTTTCAAATAAATCATATATTAATTTATTAATTATGTTTTAATTCAAATAATATATAAAAATTAATAAATAACAAATAAGTTAAAATTAAAAATTTAAGAATAAAATTATATTTTTAGTTAAATTTATAATTTTAACTAATTTATTTAATTATTATTATAATTATTATATTTATAACTATTTAACCATTAAAATAATTAATTTATATTTTTAATAATTATAAAAATATATAAAAATAAAATCCTAAATCTTATATATATATATGTCAGAATCAAGTTACTTATAGAATAACTCTTGATATAGTTACTTCACTCAATAACTCTTTGTATATATCAAATTTCAACATTCCAACTATTGAATTAAAAGATTCTATTAAGTTGATCAAGTCTACGAATTTTTATAAAGTTTGAAAACTATTTGATACATCATTAAATAAATTCAAATCAATGTATAATATACTTTTTCAAATTTAAAGTAAATGTCGACTATAAGATTAACTGCATACAAAAGTTCGATTTACCTAAAATTTGGTATGCATGATCGTTGACACAATATTAAAATATTCGATGGTTGGATCGTTGAAATTTAATATATATAAAGAGTTATTGAGTGGAGTAACTTTACCAAGAGTTACTCTAGAATAACTTGATCCTCACCCTATATGTGTGTGTGTGTGTGTAACGGGGATGGGTTCGAGGTAGGGATGGAGTTTACATACTCAGATTTGACCCTAACTACACTTTCATAAGTCAAGGAAAACTTGAACTTGAACTCAATCAAATGTGTTTTACCCGTCAAAGTTGAGATGAGGTCTAATGGGTGCTTGTAAGGTCAATTTTTTTTGCCATGCCTAACTGTGTTTGGCCGACAATGTCAAAACTCTATATATTATCGGTATATAGAGTATTTTTTTTTTATAAATTTTTAGTGGCACCTATTTGCTCACTTTAAAGTAAGATAGTCTATTATTCTTCAAGAAATTTTATACAAAATTAAATAAAATATCTCAAAGCATGGTATGATGTAGTTAAAGGAAAAAAAAAGTTGTAGTCATCAAAATATTGTTTACAAAATAAATTAAAAAATTATACTAAAATATATGTACATATCTAATAAATTATTAAAATTTAATTGTTAATTTTTAATCAACGTTAATTATAATTTTACAGTCCTTTAAAGTATGTCACTTACTTTAAAACAGTTAGATTTCTCAATGCATTAATGTTACTTTGTCGTGAAGGATTTATTTAAGTGATTTTATTATTGAATGTGTAATTTTTTTTTTCTAATACCTATTATTTTATTTTTACTTTATTTCTTATGTTAAATGTATAAAAAATGATAAAAAAAAGACATATTTTTTTTATTATTTTCACGTACAAATTTTAAAAATAAGAAGTAAATTAAAAAAGTAATATTTTTATAATTATTTATAAAAAGTTAAAGAAAAGTTTTCTCAAATCAACTAAATGTAAAAGTTTTTCCATTTATCTCACGTGATTCACCAATTAATTAATGTACGTGAAAAAAAAATCGACTATAAACCCTCCATCACCCTGAACACATTTTTACCTATTCACACAATTGCAATCTCTATCTTGTACCACTTACACAATCCATCCCTGTCAAACCATGGTTTCTGAAGCAAACCAATCCAAGAATGTGTGTGCAATTGGAGTTGGACCATCGAGGCTAGTGGTCGCAAAGGAGCTAAGAAGAGAAGGTCACATGGTGGTTGTATTGGAGCAGAACTATGATATTCGAGGTCAATGGCTATATGACCTAAATGTAGAAGGGGAGGATCCTTTAGGAAGAAACCCTTTGCTAAAGGTGCATAGAAGTATCTACAAATCTTTAAGGCTTATGTCTCCTAGAGAGGTCATGGGGTTCATTGATTTCCCTTTTTTAGTTAAGAAAGGTAGAGATGCAAGGAGGTTTCCAAGCTATAGAGAGCTCTTTCTGTACCTCGAGGACTTTTGTGAATGGTTTTGGTTGAAAGAGATGATAAGGTTCAATACAAAGGTGCATTATGTAGGACCATTAAATTGTGCCATCTCTAATGAGGATTTGAAATAGGTTGTCAGAAACAAAGAGAAGAAGAGTGAGGAGATAGTTGAACAAGTGTTTGATGTAGTGGTTATGGCCACTGGCCATTTCTCTAAGCCTAGATTGCCCTCCATTCAAGGTAGGTACATCCAATGTTGTAAACACGTCCTCTGCTTCTGCCTCCAACAACATTCAACCACATATCAAAGGTAGTAAGCTATTTTTGACTCGAACCGGCCTCATCAACTTGGGACTATTGTTGGCTAAGATGTTAGTGCTAGTCCTCTTGTTCAATCTCAAATAACATATTATTTTCTTTAACAAACAAGTTATATTAAAATATAGTATAAGATTGAAAAATTACATGTGTCTTCTTAGAGTGACTATCTACCCATTCCCTTATGGACTTCTTATGGGTAGTTAGGAAAAGCTCATCAAGGTAGTGCTAACCTTAGGGCTTTTCAAACCAAAAAATGCAACAAATTATTATTAGTATATAAATATGATAGATTGTAAAATATAATAAATTTTGTAAAACACAAGTATATTAGTGGATATGTACCAGGTCATGTGCCACCTTAACATGTGTCTAGGGCATCTTCAGCTTGGCCTTGACTAGGTCATTTTTAGCTCAGCCTTGGACAAGGTATATTCACCTTAGCCTTAAACAGAGCATTTTTGACTTAGCCACAGACAGATCATCTTCAGCTCGACCTTGACCACAACATCTTCAACTCGCCCTCGGTCACAACATCTTTGGCTTGGCCTAAGTCACAACACCTTCGGCCTAGCCTCGACCACAATATCTTCAGCTTTACCTTGGCCACAACATCTTTGGCCTTGCTGTGGGTATGACTTCTTTAGCTTGGCCTTGGCCAGAGCATCTTTAGCTTTGCCTAAAGTTAAATTAAAAAATAGATTTTTTTAATTTTTAAAACCAATTTTAGGCTATAACCAGTTATATAACCAATTTTAGCTATAGTTAGTTATATAACTTGTTTTGAATATAGAACTCATTATATAACTAGTTTTTTAAAAATTAAAACTAGTTTTACCAAACCAAAACTGGTTATGGTTTAGTTACAATATCCATTTGTCATGTATGGTTATGAAATGATTATGGTTAGGTTAACTTAACCATGAGCATCCCTATTGGCAGAGATGGCGATGGTGAACAAGGGCTGGTAAAGCTAAGAATGATGGTAGATGGGAGAAGGAAAACGAAGTGAAGAGAGAATGAGGAAGAAGAGTTGTGATTGGTCATTTAGGTAAACAATCACTTACCGATAACTTCATTGCCATTAAGGGTAAAAACCCTTACCGACGATGTAGTTGTTTACAACTTTGCATGTAAATTTTTGTGTATAGGTGCCTAAATTACAGACGACAAAGTTGTTGGTAATTTTGTGCTTAAAATTTTGCACAAAAATGTGCAAAATTTACTAACAACTCGCTTGAGAAAGAAATGCCTATTGATTGATTCCCCAAAATCCATAGTTGTGACGACAAAATACCACTGGTACTACTTAATTTTCCAACCAAAAAAAACTGTTGGTAATATTCTATTGTAAAAACATAGTTTTCTTGCAGTGGTAATGGCTTTTATAGCAAACCTTCCTACCTTATTGGTAGCCATGTATAAAGGAAAGTTTTTCTCCTTTTCTTGTACATTGGTTTCCTTCAAACTCTCTCGTACTTTCTTTCTATTTATTCACTATCTATTTCCTTGTTTTTTTCTTTTCCACTAAAGAGGGAAAACCAGTGTTTTAAAAATCGGATCGGTTATTGACTCAGTCAGGACACTGGGTTAATGGTTGAACTAGAGGGTCAATGGTTGAACTGCATGACTTAATAAATATGATAATAACATGGATATAATGTTATATTTGACATATCTATACTCAAAGAACATGATTGTTTGGTGGCAAAGTTCCCTGCTGTTTGTCGAGGGTGACCGTGCTCGATCCTCATATGCAGTAATTTTGATATTTTTGCTTTGACAAGTAGAACCTACACAGCTTATGCTATGCGCGTGGACCACAACTTCGAAAAGCAACTTGCATGGGGGGATGTCAAATCGCATGAGGATTCAACATAAGCAGAGCAGCACACAGGCTTAAGGTGATTGCATCTAGACCCGCGTGCTGCATTCAAAACGGGTTAGCGGTTCGCTCGAACGAATTATGGCCGGTTCAAGACCGGTTTGCTGATGTCAATATCGAGTCATAGACACATCCGATCTAATAAGTGAACCAAACTGGTAAAGGGTCTGGTTTTCGGTCGGTTTGAGCCGGCTTTTAAAACATTGGGGAAAACCATCATCTCACTCATCAAAAATATGGTATTGTAAAGATGTTTACATTGTCAATAAATCAAAATTCATCTTAAGTATAACTTTTAAGGTAGGTATTATAAAAATTAACAACTTACCATACATGGTAACTTATGGTTGAATGATATTGTAAAAACAACATTATGCTAGAGCTATTCGTATATTCTTTTGAAATTTTATATTTATATTCAAATAAATGAAATATTTCATTAAATATTTTATAAATATTAAAGTCAAAATTAATTAACTTTTAGAAATGAAAACATATTTAAGTCCATAAACGATGTTATTATTTTTCTAAAATTAAGTACACCAATAAAAACATCAAGTACACAAATTTTTTTTCTAAGATTAAAATACTTGAAAATTACTATATTTCACATATAATGCTTGATGCTAAGGATTTTGGAAAGAAAAATTTAGGAAGGAAGGATTTTAAGGGTGAAAACATTATTTTATGTCATTTGGTATCTAATAGAAAAATAGAAAAGAATGAAGAAAATTAATAAGTCTCTCTCTCTTTCTCTCTCTCTCTTTATCAAAGTAGTGTAGTTTGTTTATAAAATTATTAAATTAGTATATTTTTCTAAAAAAATATATTAACATAGGGTAATTTGTATAAGGGTATTAGTAATTTTTATGCAAGTATTTTCTAGCGGTGAACAAACCACTAGAAACAATTATTGTAGTTAAAAACTTCCTAAACTTATTATCACATACCACCAAAAGTTGCTTATGCTAAAAAATTTAAAATAACCATACTCATGAAATACAACTTATCCCAAAGTTGTTTAGTGACTCACAACTCACAACTCGCAACTCAGACATCAGGCTCCACAAGTCCCCAAGAGTGGATCTTATGCTACAAATCACAAGATTTCTTCTAAACATATGTGAAGAAACCCCTGTTACATAGACAAGGTTGTGTACAAGCAACTATAAAACTAACAGGATGTCTTAGTCATTCTTCACCCTACTTCATCCTCAATTTTCTATAGAAACCTCACTCAACATTTTCAATACTATAACTTTGTTGCAATCTTTATTGACTTGAGTGTTAGAATTTTTATAGGTGACTACCACAGTGGACAATACCTCGACATTGCTAACATATAACAACATCAACAAGCTTAGTTTCTTTGAAAACAAATACAAATAACATTTCCTTGCTTTTTCTTTAAAAGCTTAAGGATCGTTTGGTGGTCAAGATAAGGTAAGATAGAATAACTATCCTATCTTGCTATAATCAAATGTTTGGTGCATCAATAGATATGATTTATTTGTTCCACTACCTAACATATCATGTTGGTGCACTGTATTTCTTATCTTAAGGAAGGGCTCGGTTAGAAATTAACAGAATAGGATAGTCTCTCTCTCATTCCCTCCTTCTCATCACCCTCGCCATCACCACCATTGCCACCACTACCACAATTGTTGTTGCCATCGCCACTGCCACCACCACTATTACTATTGCCACTATCGCTACCACCATCGTCACCACCACCACCGCCATCATTAATTGTTGCTACCACCACCACCATCCTTGCCATTGTTGTTGCCACCATTGTCGTTACTACTGTTGTCACCATCGCTACAATAACAACCACCACCACTGTCTCCATCGCCACCCTTGCCCTCACTGTAACAACCACCACCACAACCATTTTCACCATTACCACCACTACTATTGTGTTGTCGCACCCACCACCACCGTCGTCACCACCTCCACCCCCACCCCCACTATCATCTATCATTATCTTGTTCATGTCAAATACAGGACAAGATAACACAATAATGTTATATGATATGCATCAAACATTAGATGAAATTAAAACTTATCCCTCTCTTATTTTATTGTGTTTTTATCTTATTTTTATATCCTATCCTATTTTATCATATATTGACTACCAAACGGATTTTTAATTTCTATGCATTAATTGTGTAAAACTTTGCACCGTCAATCAATCAAAAATCATGCTATGAATGTCTTTTTAGGTAGTTATTATAAAAATCAAAATTATCTTATATGACAATTTTTGATTGATTGTCAATTTAAAATCCTTTAAAATTGTCAATACATATACTATTTAGTATTTACTCTTTCTTTAATTATTTTCTTCTCTTTTTATTTTCTTTTTACATCTAAAGAAGGGAAAGTTTCCAATAAATTTTCGCATAAAAATTTGCTATGCAGAGGTTAATCGTGCATAAGGATCCAATCAATCGTCATTTTCACTTTTATAATTTTTAATAATATTTATATTATTTAATTAATTGTTTGAGAAATAAAACCCAATCTTTTTAAAGCTTTCAATAATTTAGCCTACCGCTCTAGCCTTCAACTACCGACGGTGAATAGGCAAGATTAAGGTTTTGTTTTTCACTAGGACCGGCTGGAAGGATTTCTGTGCCCATCAAATAGTTGTCTTACAATCTCCAGTAACAATATACAATATACAAGGAAAATTTTCGTTTACGAGTATTTATAAATTTAAATAAAATTTATAAATAATAAATAATAAATATTTTTATTATTAATAATATTGTTAATATACATCATTTCTATTTATATGTTTTTTCAAAATTTGAAATTTAAAAATTAAATTCAAAAGTTTACAATAATCGTAAAATTTAGTTTATTTAAGAAAGAAAAACATTTTAATTTGATAAAGTATACAAAGACTTAAATTAAAATTTAAATCAAAATAAATTTGAAAAGAAATAAATTTTTTAAAGAAAATATAAATTAAATATTTAATACCGGAGAAATTATGTAACTTAGGGCCAGTTTATTACATCCTAAAAAGAAAAGTGACTTTGATGTAAAATAATATAATGGTTATGTTTTAGAGATTTTAAAAAATAGAAACTAAATTACATTTGTTTATAATTATAAAAAAATTAAAAGAAACAACTGGTTTTATAAGAAACTATTTAAAATAATTTTGATTTTAATCAATTTTTATATTATTTTTAATTTCTGATTATTTTAAAAGCTGAAATAAACATATAATAAACTTTTAAAAGTAACTTTTTTAAAAAAAGATTTTTTTTTTCTGAAAAAAGCTGTAACAAACATGACTTTAATATTTAAAATAAACACTCAAATTTACAATACTGGGATAGGATGAATTTGAGTTAATTTTTGCTGCCCTAATAATTTAAAGAATTTAATTTCTCAACAAGGATATGTTTCAGAATGTCCTCTCTCTGCTTTACATCCTTCCATATGTTTTCCACGGTACTGTCGGCTTTTAGGTTTGATATATATTTCGGTGAATTATGCTCCCCGTATTGAGATTTCTTGGATGACAACAAAACCCGGCTTGTTGTAATTCTTCCATGTATTGAATTATGTTCCACGTATTTCATTTAGGCCCTGTTTGATAGGGGGCGAAGAAAAGGAGAAAAAGAGAGGAAAGAGGTGAGAAAAGAAAAAAAGAAAAAAAAGTGAAAAATAGAGTAAAAATTAAAGTTGTTTGATTAAAGAGAAATAAAGTGAAAATAAATGTATAGGATTGTTTGATTTGAAAGAAATAAAGAAAATGAAAGAAAATTAGATTATTATTATTATACCCTTATGTGTTTGCCCATTTCTAAATATATTTTTTGTTAAATCAATTTGTAGTGGTGAAAATCGATTTTAATTGATTTTCAGAGAGCACAAAATCTATTTATACAAGTTTCAACAGTGATCAAAATTGATTTTCACTGCAACAAATCAATTTTGTTGGAGGTCCAGAGAGAAGGAATTGAAAAATGTTAACTTAAAATCGATTTTATCATGGAAGGAAATCAATTTTGAGAAACATATATATACCTAATTTGAAATTGAAATCAATTTTAGAGTTGAGAAAATAGATTTTGTCACTTAGTTCAGTGAAGTAAATCGATTTGCTTCTAAGTTTTGCAATATGAATCATTTTAATATCATATTTATAATATTAAAATTAAATCATTTGTAAATTAAATAAAAAATGTGTTAAGATAATCTGTTATTTAAATTACATAAATCAACCAAAGCTTTAACTAATCCAATTTAAATAACTTATGAATAATTTAATTTTTTATACTCGTTAATTTTGTTGCAATGTGTTTAACACACGTTGCTACTCATTTGAATAATTTAATTTTTTATACTCATTAAATAACTCATAAAAAAAATAATACACGTTGCTTTAATTACTAGAATCTCAAAATCGATTTTTACATGTAGCTACTGACACGTTGAAATTGATTTGGGTAACAATCCAAATCCATTTTGGCAACATTTGAAATAAAGTTCCCCACAGTACCAGAATGTCAATCGATTTGACAATTTCAAAAAATTGATTTCCACTTACAATATTCGGAGAGATTACTTTCGGAACCAGAAGCCGAAAGTGTATGATTTCTTTGCAAATCATCTTACTTTCGCATGGAAGAAGACCAACTTGGATCCCACACGTTTTTTAAGAAATTTCAGCTCCTCTCCACGATATCAAACGAGGAGTATTACAACATTCTCCTTCTCTTCTCTCCTCCTCCACGTTCCTCCCTTCTATTTCTTTAGTTCCAAACAAAGCCTTATGGTTTATAGGAGTATAATGGAGTGGTGGTACTGCACCAATTTTAACGAGGGGTAAGGATGTAAACAAATCTGTTTATGTTTGACTTATATATTTAAATGAGTCTAACTAAAACTTGAGTTTGACTTATTTAAAAATACAAGACTTGAACTTGACTTGTTTAACTCATTTATAAATTAATTATTTTTGTTTTTATGAAAAAAAATTAAATTAATTTTTAACTTTATCAATTTTGTATTTAATGAACATTTTAATACTATATGATAACGTATAATTAAATATATGTGCTTAACATGTTATATGTGAAATTCAAACATTCTAAACTATTATATTTTTATAATTCAGTAAATAAAAAATTATTAACTTCTTGACTACTACAAAAAGAAATTTCAAAATTAATTTAATACTATTAATAAAGTTCTACATATGTTCATAATGAATATATAAATAACAAAGGATAGTAAAGTTATCATCATCAAATTAAATAAATGAGTTGTTTATGAGTTGTTAATGTAAAGTTTGAGCTTGGACTCATTTAAATAATCGAGCAAAATTTCAAATTTGAGTTTATTTATTTAATTAAACAAACAAGCTTGATCAAACATTTAATGAGTTAGTTAGATAGTTCACAAATAGCTATGCTCATTTTCATATATTTTTAGGTTGGTATATTTCCTGGTTGCAGACATATGGGTGTCGGTGGATACAATCAATTGGTTTAAAGGTGTGGCAAATGCAAAATTGCTCACAGTGTGAGGTTCATTTCTTTTTTGGGTGGGGGGTGGTTTCTGAATTTTGCATTTTCAGTGCTCTTGGAATCCATAGAAGCAGGGGATGTAGTTTATTAGCATGTGTTCTTTGTAGTATTCATTTTGGTTGGGTTCTTTTCTTTAATAAAGGCATATGTCTATTTTGCTTCAAAGTTTTTGGCGTGTTATAATTATAATGGAATATTGAGTTGGGTATAATTTAGGCTCAATTTAAGTATTTTTATTAATGAATTTTTTAATATAATTTTTTTTTCTACTTGATGTATGACCTATTCTTTAGATTGGGTTGTTCTTCTTTTATCAAAGATCTTTATTTGTGATAATAGAGAGAATAATTTTTAAAGACTTCTTAGATAAATACTAATTAATTGCTTCCTACATTTCTAAAAGTTACTTTTTTTAGAAATTATCATCACGCATATCAGTAGTTATCACTTTTCCCTTGTCAGTTTATTATATCTCAAAATTACTATTGAATTAATGTTTGAAATTTTGCAATTGACATTCCAAACAATAATTAACACATAAATAAACAAAATTAAATTTAAGTCGTAGAAGTTAACTTAAAAATCACATAATATGTTTTGTTTAGAAGCTTTTAAACGCAAACACTTGTTCACTGTGGGGGGATTATATTAAACGAACGCACCAACACTGTGGACAAATAGGCCATGGGATGTTGGTGTTCACATTAATCTTAAACAAATGTTAAATCTTGTTGAATAAAACAAAGCGATAGAGATATATCATCCATGCAAAAAGGAATAGTGGATCGATATCAACTTATTCAGACTCTCATTCACTGGAAAATAAAAAAAGGAAAAATTCTAGATGTCAATCTTTTTTCATATACAAAAGGATAAGTACCGTTTTGAAAAAAAGGAAGAGAAAATAAAACAACATGAAACAAATTATTGCTCGCATAAACTTCAAGACAGATTTTTTATGTATTGAAATAATAGAATTTTGAAATAGTGTCTAAGAAATTTATACCAGCTTATTGGACGTAGTAGATCTTAGCCGTTAACTTTTATTGTTGGAGGCATTAAGGTGGTCTTGAAATTCTAGCTAGTAGATTTTCTTCTGGGGTTAGTGTGGTAGGAGGAGCGTTTAGTGGTTGAGGGTTTTGTGCATTGGTTGGATCAAAGGATTTGATTATGGGAATATCTATAGCTGTTAAGGGACATATCAAATATGAAATAAGGGAAGGGAACAATGATTGTGTGAGGAAGGGTAATAGCATGGAAAGGAAAACGTGATTCATGAAAAGCATCTCGACATATAAAAAATGTTGTGTATAATTTAAATATATAGAAAGCAATTACTAAATTTGCTAATTAAAAGTATAAAAAATTATAATTTTTTATGATTTAATTTATTAACAAAATGATTTGTTTATAAGTGAAAGTTTTTTAAATTTAATAACATTATGTAAAAATACATATATAAGATTCTTCATAAAAGGCGTATTTTATTCTATCCAAATCAAAAAAGAAAATTTGTTGTATACAAAATCAAAAAGAGAGTGTTTATATGTAAAATATTTTTTTTTGGTGGTAGTAAAAGAATGTTTGAGAATTGGATTTTGAAGGAAGGGGAAGGGAGGGTAAATTTTTAATTTCTAATAAATATTTTTTAATTTAATAATTCATAAATATTATATTAATTCTCTTAATAAAAAATAAAATATAGAAAGATAAAAACAAGAAAAGTCAAAAAATATATAAATAAGACAAATGAGAAGTGAATAAAAGACAAATAAATAAATTAATAAATGAGTAAATAGTTTATACACTATAGTGTAAAAGAGTTTTACATAATTATCTAATCATAAATTGTTATGTATGGTAAATTTGTTAACTTTTATAATAAATATTTTAAAAATTGTACCAATAATGATTTTTAATTGATTGATAGTGTAAAGTTTTTTACACTAACAATACATAACTATTAAACTCTTAATAAATTAGAATAATTATAAAAATTAAAAATCAAATCAAATCATTTTCCATTTATGATTCATCCATGATAGGTTTGAAATCATTTTCAATTTTTTTTTTCATTTTAACCCACTCTATATTTCCTAATTATTAAATCATTTGTTTTCCTATTTTGACATGACAGATTAGAGATATGCTATTGTCTTTGTTTTGTCCATCAGTTTATGGTTTTCACGTCAAAAGCAACAAAATATAGCTGTTTTACCGTTGCAAAAATGACTCTTCTGTGTATGTATAACAATGTGTGTATATCACATCATGTACAAATTTAACCTATTTTATTATATCAAAGAATAAGGGTGTCAATAGTGTTTTATGTGCAATTTAATTCGGTGTTTGGTATGCAAAAAAGAAAAAAGAAAAAATGGAAGAGGAGATAAAGACACAAGAATGGTAATTTTTTTTGGACAAAATTTAGGTACAGTTCTTTGGGCGCATTATTCTTTAATGCATACAGATTATTAAGGTAAAACTTCAATTTTAATTGGAAAATAATACTAAATAATTTAACTGCACTTAAGTTTTGTCCTTCTTTCTTCCATTTGGTTGCTCAAAAAGTTAAGAGGAAAAATTAAAAAACATGTGAGTCCCACAAATTCAACATTCCTCCCAAAATAGGAAGAAAAAGAGAGAAATACTGTCTTGTATATTAATTGACTAAAATAACCTTATTTTTACACATTTCTATTTTAATAGGGATATTTATGTCATTTTATATAAATAATTAACTTTTTTCTTTTCAATTTCATTCCTACCAAACAACTAACAAAATCATCTAACTTTTCATTTCTTTTCTTTCCTTTCTTTTCTTTTCACTTTCTTCTCTACACCAAAACATACCCTAAGAGTGATAATTGTTTTGAAGATTTGTTAAGAACTCATTAGCATGAAAGTTGGAGGGAAGAGCATAATGGTTATTATGTAGTAAAGAGGTGTGCACTTTCAATTTTGTATTTTGTCTTTATTTTGTTTATGGATTAGGTTTTATTTTGTAACTATTATTTATTATTATAATTCTAATTTTAGTTGGGCCTACATGTACTGGCTTAAAATTTTCACCATTGGTATGTCTTTTTTTTTTTCAAAAAAAAAATTGAATGGACTACAATAAAATTGGGTGGTTAGGATAGGTTTTGTTAGTTCCTTCTTTGAAAATGCTTGTAAATTTTAAAAGATCTATATCTAATTTCTCTATTTTTTAAAATTAGTTAACAAACAATCAAGAATAAATGTAGCTGATTAAAAAAGATAAAGAAGTTAAATTGAAGATTTTTTTTTTAAATTATGATATTATATTGTCCATTTGTGCTCACAAATATGGATTATATTTTTTACTAACAAATATTTCATTTCAAATGATTCATTTATTTCAATAAGATCATTAAGTATTTTTTTTTACAATAAAGAAAAAGATAAAGAAGTTAAATTGAAGACATTTTTTTTTTCAATTTATGATATTATTGTCTATTTGTCCTCAAAAATGTAGATTATATTTTTTTTATTAACAAATATTTCATTTCAGATGTCTCATTTTTGAATAAGATCTTCAAGTAAAATTCCTTTTATACAATAAAAGATTAAATAAAATTGTTATTTTGTATCTTATTATAAACTTTTTTTTTACCACGTATGATGTATAATATGATCACTTCATTTATATTCTTAGCTCATTTTAATTTTTATAGTTTATTTTAATTTATTATTTAATACATTATATAATATTAAAATATATATTTAATTTTTAACAATTTAATTACCATTAAATTAATAAATCATGCTTCAATATTTTCACACACACACACATATATACACACACACACACCCCACCCGTTTCTCCAATTTAAAAAAAATATTCTAGCAGAAAAAACAATATATTTTAAATGTCAACCTACTTTCTTTTAGTTATTAATTTTTTCATTAATATATAATTTTTTAAATTATATGATATGAATAATATTTTATATCTTTTATGATAATTAATTATAATTATAAATTTTACATATTAAATTTAATCTATACAATACATGAACTAAAATACTAGTTTTAGCATAAACTTTAAATCCAAACAATGAAACCTAGGGGAGGGAGGGTAAGGTGTAATGACAGATAGTGCTAGAGAAGGAAAAAAAAATGCTACAGAAAATGGCCTCATCCTCTCTAGTTTCGATCAAAGAACACCGATAGCCAAGAAATTATAGATGGAAAACTTGTATTCAGTTACTGGAAAAGGTAAATGATGACTGAAAATGAACAAGGACAGCAGCTAATTGGAGAGAGCCACTACCCAGTGCAACAGAAAAATAACCAACGGAAAAAGCAAAACGAATGCACAGCCTCCTTCCCAAATCTTATGGTTTGCTCTCTTATTTCTCCATATAATGGCCCAAGTTCTTGGGCCTTGCCTTAGCTTGTAGTCAATGGCCCAGGAAGTGAGGCCCATTATGTCGTCTGGTTCCAGCTGGTGGCCCATTTTTACCCTCCAAGTTCTCATATTTTCCAATGGCAGAATCGAAGCCCTCGGTCATAACACAAGGCCAATTACTATACTGAGCTATATATGTGTGATATATTACTGTGTTTCAAAACCGACACAATTCTCTGAACAAGTTAACATTGGCTTCTTTTTACATGTGTAACAAATCCTTTACATGAAGTCCATACGTACAATTTTTTGAGTTTTTGAACTCGCATAATTTTTTTATATATATGACCCATAATGAGTAGATTTCTTGAATTTTAGCCTTAAAATAGTACGTGTGATTCTATGTTGCACTGCTTTGAAAGAATTAATTACAACTATAAGGATATATATGGATTTCGGGTGAAAGTGAAAGGAAAAAAAAAAAGAATAAAAAGTGAGATGATTTTATTAATTATTTGGTAGGAAGTAAAATAAAAAAAAGTTAATTATTTTTCCCTTGTATGCTTATGTAAAAAGTAAAAAGTAAAAAGAAAGAAAGAAAATATGTATATATAAAATGACATAAATATTACTAATAAAATAGATGTTTGAAAAAATAATGATAATTTAGTCTCTTTTAAACCACCTTTCTTTCTCCTTTCAATCCAAATATATAGATGTGAGTCTCACATTTTTCTTCCCTTTCCTTCTCATTTTAAAAGATTCCAACCAATGAAAGGATCAAAAGGCTTGCTTTTTTCTTTATTTTTTTCGCTCCTTTACCATTCATTCCTCTTTCTTTTGTTTCACACAGAGCCTAAAATATGTAGATATCATGTAAAGTTTAGTAAATGAATTATAGTCTTGTTTGGATAAACTTTTCCTTAAACACTTATAAAAAAATAAAAATAAAAATAAAATAAACTGCTCTCATAAATGCATAAGTTAAAATTAGCTTTTAGAAAGGCTAAATAAGAGAGCTTCTACAATTAAGCTTAGGCATAAGATAATTTTAATTAATGGGAGAAACTTATTTTATTTTTTCTTATTATTTTATTTTTATATAAGTATTTATAAAAAAATTTATTCAAACTATGCCTAAATCTAATTTGGATATGCTTCTTAGCAAGCATATTTTTCCTAATTTATGAGAGAAGAAAATAGAATGAGTAAAGAAGGCAAAATGAATAATATTTCTCTTATAAGTTAAAATAAACTTGTACATCTAATAGAAACTTCCTCATTTAACTTCTCAATAAATTAAGATGTATAAGTTAATTTTAAATTTTAGATGTTTAGTTTATTTTACCTCCTTATTTTATTTTATTTCTTCTTATAAATATTTGTTAAAAAGTATATCCAAATTAGCTCTTAGTATATCAAATTACGCTATATGTGTAAATTCCTTTTTATTAATTAATACATACTTCTAAAAAAAAAAAAAACTAATACATATTAGTTCAAGTGATAAGGAATTTAGTTCCCTTGAATAAAAGACTTGGGTTTGATCTTTATTTGTTTGTGTGTGTGTGTGAATGGTGATTGGAGAGTTTTGCACGCTTATGTATATCCACTTTCTCGACTCAGATATGTAAATGGGGTTCAAAGTGACTTCTGAATATTAAAGGTCTATGAAATAGAAATCCCACAATCGTAACACGTTAAAGAACAAACGTAGTTTTTGTTTTTTGGATTTTCACTTTAAGCATGCTTAAGGAGGCCATACTACAAATAAAGGTTGAATTCCTAATCATTTACCCATTTAGTTTAGGATCTAGGAAACGTTTGTTTATATGCTACTTATTTCAATTTGTTTTATGCTATTGGACTTGGTAGCACAAATCTAACAACATTTATTATATATCATAACTTTATTTTAAATAATTATATTAAAGCTCGTAAAAAAATAATTATATTAATGTATCAATTATAAAAATTCAATATAAATTAACGATAAAACCATTTTTTTAGTAATATTTAACTAACTAAATTAAAATCAAACGTCTACTTAAAGAATTACAAATATAAAATGATATTAATTTCAACATGACGTTCTGTTATACCTATAATTTTGGAAATGATTGGTTTTGACGACCTTATAATTCCCAAATCTAAAATTAAAATTCAAATAAAATTGGATTAATTTTAATATGACGTTGTATTACTCCTATCCTTTGAAAATGGTTGATTAGGACGACAAATAATTCGTGACCCTAAATTAAAATTAAATTGTTTTTATATTTAGTTTAATTTGAATATAATGTTCTGTTAATCCTATATTTTGGAAACGGGATTAGCCTTGAGAGCCTGATAGCCCCAATTTCAAAATAGTTATTTTTTAAGTAATAAAGTTAAAAGTAACTAACTCACAATCATTTTTTTAAAGACCTCATAACTCTGAGTTTTTTATTGTCCCAAAAAGTACGTAGGAACAATAAAATATCCTTTATCAAATTCTTCTTCATTTAATAAATATTAAATGCATCTTTATTTTTCTAAAAAAATAAAACAATAAACAAATAAAATCTTTTAAGTTTTGATTTTATTTTGTAATACAATTTATAAGGAGTAAAATAAAATTTTAAAGTTATCATAATTTTACACATTTAGTTAGAGACAATCATTTTTAACAAACATTATAAAGTACTAATACATTTCTTATGTATAATCGACTCACAACCCAAAACTTGATTTTGAAAACTATTTACTTTTAAATATATTTTTTTATTTTTTTCTGAAAAAAACTTTAATAATAACTCCCTATTTTTAGATAAGTTTAAATTTTTAGTTTACCTTATCGTTACTTTTTCAGTTACAACAAACATCAACAATGTATCCAATTCTTTTAAAATGAGCAATTCACTTTAAAAAGTAAAGTAACAAATTTATGATAAGAAAATTAATAACTGATATTACATGCATATGTGTAATATATCATGATTGTATTAAAAAATAAATAGTTAACAATTGAAATTACTTATTTTACTTATATTTATATTTATTTTAGAAGAGTTAAATCATAAATTCTTTATATGAATTGTATGAGTTTGGCGTTACGTGCACGGAACTAACATTTATCTTTTTTCTTATTCTCTCTCAAAACTTATTTATGCTTTCCACCTCTTCCCTTTTTAATTTTTCGTGTGCTCTTATTTTATTGGTATTGACTAAAAGGGAACACAGTTGTGGTGGCAGGGGCATTTAATTTGGTAGGGCGATTTTGCTCTAGTTAATCAAACGCATATATTTAGAGTGAGTTTGCCCAGCTTATTTTTAGCTTCTTTTTTTTTTAAAAGAAAAGTTGGGACAAACATATTTTATAAAAAGCTCTTAAAAAAATAAGTTAATTATTTTTATAGAACAAAATTTGAAAAAAGGTAGCTTATAAATAAGTTGGTAGGGGGAGCTTTTTTCTAGCTTATACAAAGCTTATCTGGCAGTTTCTTCTTCGAATCTCAATACAACCAAAAATACTATCTTTTTTAATTTTTCACTATTTTTCCAATTTAAGTGCTTCATTGGCTTTTACATTAAATAATATACATAAATTATTTTATTTATTGTAAGGTTTTAATTTTGTTTTTAAATTAATTGTTTTAGAAAATTAAAAAAATAGTATTTATTTTTTAACCTTTTAAATATTCTTTATAGAAAATAAAAGAACATTAATGAATTGAGTAAATAATATAGTTAAATAATTTTTTTATATTTTAAAGTATTCATAATTTTTACTCTTTAAATTTACCTTAGATGCCATATTTAAAAAAAAAATTTAATTTATAGTGAAGTTTCTTAATTCTTAATTACAACACTATATTTATTCAATACTTTTTGAATTATTTATTAAATATTTTTTAATGTATATTGATATTATTGAATTTTTTTAAATAAATTATTTTTTATCTTCTAAAAATATTATTTAACAATAATATAATTTTTTAAAAGTATTTTAACTTTTGTAATTAATAATTAAATTTATTTAATTAATATTATCTATAATAAAATATTTGTAAATTATCTTTAAAATTAATTTATTTTAATTAAATTAATTTTTACATTTTTTAAATTAAAAATTTTAAATATATTTATTTCATGAAATAAAAAAATGTTACTGAAGTGAATAAATAATATAGTTAAATAAAACTATTATATTTAAAAATATTTATAATGTTTATTCTTTAAATTTAATTTAGATTTCAGTTTTTTTAAATTATTAATTTGTAGTTAAGTTTTTTCATTTTAATTACAACAATATATTTATTAAATAAATTTTCAATTATTTGTTAAATACTATTCAATATATATTGACATCATTTTTAAATAAATGTTTTTTTATCTTCTAAAAATATTATTGAACAATAATATAATTTTTTTTAAAATAATACTTTTGTAATTAGTGTTATATATAATAAAATATTTATAAATCAGATTTAAAAGTAAAATTTATTAATTAAAATGGTTTTTGACATTTTTAAATTAAAAATTTTTATGTTTATATATTTTAATACTTTTATGGATTTTTGTTATCATTAAAGTAAATTTATGTTGATTAAATTAATTTTACATAAGTGTAACTAAAAATTAACTTTACATAGTTTTTTTTTATTTTATCATCATATTATTATTTTATTGAGTGAGGCAATTAGTTTTAAGTAAATTTAAATTTTAAGATTTTTTTACCAAACAACTTTTAGCTTAAAAGGAGCTTCAAAACAAAAAATAAAAATAAAAATTACCAAACAGTTTCTACTTTATTTTTAAAACTTTTATTTTGAGCTTTAATTTTAAAGTAGCTTTTAAGCCAAAAAAAAATCTGGGTAAAAAATAACCGTATTAACATTAATTGGTCATTGATATATATTGATCAGGTATTGCAAACAATAATTGGTAAGTTTTGAAGTCCCAAGTACAATCATTTAACTTTTGGAAGGAAGCAAGTGCAGTGCATAAGTGCCCCAATTGAGCATTTGCCCAATTAATCGCATAAGTGTGGCCTGGTGCTTCAAAGGTAGAAAGGGGGGGCATCCTCCGGTCATCAAGAAAGTTTGTTTGGTCAATTCAGTCATCAAATTTTTAGTAACCTCATCCTCAAAGGCTCAAACTGATAGGCCCCGACTCATCAATTAATAATGATCTATATTTTTGTGGGGAAAACTTTCATAATTAGATATT
Source organism: Spatholobus suberectus (assembly GCA_004329165.1). Taxonomy (NCBI): domain Eukaryota; kingdom Viridiplantae; phylum Streptophyta; class Magnoliopsida; order Fabales; family Fabaceae; genus Spatholobus; species Spatholobus suberectus. The sequence continues at coordinate 20,054,607 of CM014734.1, forward strand.
TAAAAAAAAAAATCATGTTTTCATTATATTTTTTTTTATAGACCATAAATATCTTTTACGATAGATAATTTTGCTCGAGTTAGGTAGGACTACTATGGGCAGCAAAACACTCCCTCTAAGTGTTTAATGCAATTGCATATATAGGACTTAAACTTGAAACCCTTAGTTAAGATAGAACAACCTCACACCTTTGATTTACATGTTCAATGATACGAAAAAATAGTTTAAACACAATTGATAAAAAAATAAATACGAAAATTTGTATTTTTTACTGTTTTTTTAACATGCACTTATACTCATTTTTATTCCAAAGAAATTTAAGCATTATTATATTTGTATATTATAGTTTAGATCAATTAAGTTATATTTAATTAGTTTTAAAACCTTTAAAAAAAAATTGTCATATCGAATTATCTGAAGGAAAAGACTTACATTCAATCCCTTTGGATTCAAAAGAGGACATGTCATTTCACTTTGGCTTCAAAAGAAGTTGAGACTTTAAAATGATTGTGCATTTGTGCTCACTCATAAACTTGAGTCCATGACCACTCATTTCTTTTTAAACTAAAACTTCACCTCAGAAAAAATCTAGCGTGTCCTTAATTAATTTGCTCTAAATTAATCAATTTTCTGGTAGAGTATGATGAAACTGTAAAAAGTTTGATTGATATATCACATTTTTCTAACCCAAGTAATATTCTTAGTCCACACATTTCGCAGGCTGGCTAGGGATGGTCGTCACGTGAGAATTGAGCATATGAGGAATGCTAGTAACATTCTCTTAAATATTCTATTTCTAACACTCTTTTAACTATTACTTAAAATTTATTAGAAATCACAAATTTTGGTGGGTTCTACCTCTAAATCAAGAGAAAGACTCATTAAATAAAAAGTGAGACAATCAAAATTTATGATTTTCAAAAAATTTCAGTCAATAGTTAAGAGAATATTAAAAAAAGAGTGTTTAATAAAGTGTTGTTAGCATTCCTCTTCAGCATATATACAGAAAACAGAACATGGTTGCTGATCTTTTCACAAAGGATGGAATTCATAGACCTTGGTATCGTTTACTATGATATATCCCCTGGTTTTTATTTCGCTTGCTTTGTTAGCTGATGATTCCAATATGTCTTTAGTAGATAGGGTGGTTTTTGAGCTTTAGCCCCTTGTACTCAGCCAAAAAAAAGTAATGAAAATGAAAGATTATCACATATTTTCTTCAGTAGATATCATAAATCTTGACTAAAAGAGAATTATTACAAACAATTAAACATTATACTTTTACATCAGTTCAGTTCGATGCTGCAGCATGAGGCAACCCGTATTTTTATTTTTAAAATTTGATGAGTTTCGCCGAGCTAAAGTTTAAAATTTTATAGCTACAAATTATACAATAAATATGTATAGAATCAAATAGAAATTATACTTTTATAATATAATGGTCTTGTCTTTAGTGAGAACCCACTAGATTGGCTTAGTAATAAGAGTTTAAGTAGTTTGTACGAGGTCTTGAGTTCAAACTTTATTGCAGCAGTTGTAAGTAATCAGCTTTAGTAAAATAAGCTGGTTACAAGAATTAAAGAGAATAACAATCTTATTATCTGCAAGTTACTGACAATGTGTTTTATAACTACGCCATTTTTATTGTGAATTGTAAATGAAATATGAAACACAAGTGTTCTTAAAGGCTCATCTAAAATAATAAATATGTATAGTAACAGACGCAGAATCTAGCACAAGAGGTTAATTCTTTATAAAATAACAAATTATGATTTGAATCTTCATTAGAAGACACATCCACATTTGGTTAATCGTGTCTTTAGAAGGATTCCTCTTATTAAAAATTACCTGTTATAAAGTAAATAATAATAAGTTTGCTGGAATTAATTATATAGTTTGGGTAATTGGTGCAGCTTCATTATAGCTACTTTGAAATATTAATCATGATGCTCAACAATAGCTAAAAATGAGTCAAGTTGAGTCAAACTTGATTTTGTTTTACTTGACTCAATAAAAAATGATTTGACTTGAAACACGATTCAAATGTAATATGAATATTTTTTTATCAGTCCAAACTCAATTTGATTCAAACTCGCAAATAGTTCAATTTTGATCGTAAGCTCGATTCGATTAAAATTATGATTATGTTACATATTTCTATTTATTTATTTCATACAAAAATGAAACTAATATAAGATTAATTAGAAAATTATATGAATTTAATAATATATATATAACATACTATTTAGCGCACACACACACATATATTGAGCCAGTTAATGAACCAAACGAGTCTTATTAGATGATAATGTAAAATCTATTTACGTTGTTAATGCATGGACTATTTACTCTTCATTTAATATACATCTTAATTTTATGAATAATAAATATTAAGGTCATTCATTAGTAATCAATTAGTTACAAATTTTAGAAAGTTAAAACTTTTGAAATGTTTTTAGTCAATTTTTGTATTTGCTTCTATAGAATATATTGGACAAATTTTACTAATTTTGTTTGGAATAGTTTGGGTGAAGAAATATGAAGTGAATTGTCCCATGCAAACTCTCTAATTTTATTTTTTTAAAGTTCAAATTAAAGAAATGTTCATCCTCATGTATGGCAAAAAAAGATCACCAATCTTAACAATAATTTATAGTGGGATTACATATCATCTACCAATGAATTGTCCTAGAATTTAACCCAAGTCCTAATTAAATTTGCAAGAATATGGAAGACTAATCAGGTGGGCCATTCCCCGTCCCACACATCAACATTCTCTAAAGAAAATAAATAGTATATAAATTTTTGATTTAATGCCATATTCGAACCCACGCTTTATTGGTTTAATATGGATATGTTTAAATCACAAAGCCAACGACAGAAATTGGGTTAATAGTGTATAAATGTATCTAATAAACTAAAGTTTATATCTATTAGTAATCCATAATAAAAATTAGTATTCTATAAATGTATATAAACTAAATCTTGTATCTATGAGTAATTCATATTTATATTAGTCATTCAAAAGACAAGAACTAAATAAACTAAAATAGATAGAAACTAATATTAATCTGCAAGAAATTAATGCAAAAGCTTAGTTAGTTAACAAATTCTTACTTTCAAAAAATAAAATAAAAAAATTATTGAATAACTAATATTGAAGTAAACTGATTGGATAGCTAAGCTATCCAGCATGTACAACAATGGATAGCTAGCAAAGATACTCACACCACAATTCATGCTTTCGTTTTTTTTATTATATATATATACACACACACACACACACACACACAAATATTAAGTTATATCTTAAAAATATTAGTTAAGAAAACAAAAATATTTTTTATTAAATATAAAAATATTTATTATTTAAAAATAAAATAATAATTTATTACTTATTTTTAAATAATTTGAAATATTTGAAAATATATTAAACATTTCTTACTCAATATCCATAAAACACTTATAACAACACCAAATAATATATAGCAGGTATCACAAACACCTGACCAGTTTTTCTGCCAAATCAACTAGTCTCATTTTTTAAAGTCTAATATTTTATTTAAAAATAAAATATATATTGTAAATGTTTTAATAGTTAAATTAGATAAATAATGTAATATTAAAGGAATTTTTTTATTAAAATAAATATTATAACAATAAATGAGAAATTTTATTAAAATATTGAGTATAAAAATAAATTTTTTTTATTAAACTAATGAAATAAATTATTACTTAGGTGATATAACTCACTAATACACTCATGGATAGGAGTGAGCGAAAAAAAAGTAAAAAAAAACAACGATCATGCCTTTAAAATGCGAGCCGCATCTAATGATACAACCAGAACATCTAATGCAACAGCATCATTTGAGTTGCAGCAATTACTGCAACCAGATGAGTCCGCAATGACAGTCTAAAACGGCTCCATCTGCTAGCAACAAACGCAACGCGACCAATATAACTTCAAACTTTACATGTGACTAAAGAATGAATCAAACATGTACGGTTAGGGAGTACATGCAAAACCTTATTTTTAAAGATTGAGGAAGTTAATTTGCTAAGATTCCTCTTCTTATTGTATTAATGATAAGCTGTTTTCATGTGCTGCAATTGTCATAAACTTCATCGACCCTTACCAATCCACCTCGCATAAACATAATTTTCAAGTTATGGTATAGCTCTCTAGTCAGAGTTTCTAATGACTTCCCTGGTATCAGTGTTAAAAGGTTTTCTAATATGCAACATATATATATATATATATATATATATATATATATATATATATATATATATATATATATATATATTCATAAATGATGATGCCAATGATATTGCAAAACAACCCATGAGATGAAAAATTGTTGGCTAGGCACGTGCCCATGTGGGCAATTTACTCATTTCACTGACAATTAGGACACGAGATCGCACGAGGAGTTCCGTGTATGACAGAATGAAATATGAGTGCAGTCCTTTTGGTAAGCAAGTCATGACTACCTAAACTACTACATCAGATATATAACACAAATTATTAAATACTTATTGCTTCTTTAAAGGCTTGCTTTTCTTACACGGTCAAGATTGAAGTGGCAGTGGACTCAGTTTCAAAACTAAAACCAAGAGAAGTTACACAGATGCAACGTTTTTTTTTTGGGGTAAGTAGCATACTAGTACATGAAGAAAAAGGCACGAGAAATTAACAGCTAGTTAGTTGCAGGTGGAAGTGGCCGTGTGGTCAGTAGTAACTGGGTATTTCTTAGCATTCTTTACTATTTTTGTCAGAGCTGCTTGTCCAAGATCTAGCCCACAAACATCAGCAAGACGCACTAGATACAGTAAAACATCCGAAAGCTCTTCCTCTAAGTGCTCCTTATCATCAGAACTCCAATTGGGCAATCCCTTTGCAACCTCTCCTTTCCACTGGAAGATCTCGGACAACTCTCCCACCTCTCCAACCTGTATAATAAAGCAGTATAGAATGTTCATTAACTACTAAGAAATTTCAATATCAATATATATAGGCACATATATATGGACTTACAAGGGCTAAAAGAAGATTTCTGGGACTGTGATATTGATCCCATCCTCTTACTTCAGCAAACTCAGCAAGCCTTTTGCTAAGTTCCTGAAGAGAAACATCTCTTTTCCTAGGAAATCCATTAGAGTACTCCATTTTCTAAGCAGGGTTCTCTTGTTTTTGCTTCATCCAATAGTCTTGCGTGCATGTCCAATTTATAGACAACCTGGAGTGGGGCTACAAGATAGAAAGAAAGAGAGAGAAGGTGAAATAGTTGACAGGATATATATATTCGTATTTCTTTTGTTCCCTTCCCTTTCTAACTAATACATGCACTAATTGTCATAGTGGAGGAGCACTTGATTGGTTTTTTCTGTAGGACAGTAATCATGGAGGTGGCATGGCAGATATGCCTCTATCTTTACATCCATGACTTGAAATCACTTACTTGCACCTGAAAAGTTTTAGCCCGAATTTGAATAGCGATTTTCTCTAATCCCCTTATTGCCTATCAATATCACAGTCACCCATCTATGCACATGCATCTCTATAGAATCTAGCAGTCATGTTAATTTTCTAGAAGAGTCCAGTTTTGTCCCTCTCCAATTTGGATTTATCTTCCTGCCAAGTGATATGGTTATCAAATTTTCATAACTTACATGATTCTATATCTTTTCTATTGCACATGGATTCAGTATGGACAAACAAACATCATCTCAGCTACTGATATGGTGTATGAATCCCATAAATTGCGATTCCTATAGGGAAAATATGCAACATCTAACCTATCCAGAAAGCGTCTATAATATTCATCACAAGGACATGTTCGCGGATACGATAACATTTGTGATTTACGTATATATATTCTAGAAATATGGATATAGCCTATAGTTTATAGGAATATGTCTAATCTGAAAACTTGGAAGGATATAAAAGAGACCAATTTTTGCTTGAGGAAAATGAGGGAGGGTGCTCATATGCGCATATATGCTTTGCAGGTTGGCATGCACCAAGAGTTTGTGCCAGTTCTGACATTTATGTTCCTCTGCTCCTAACTTTAACAATCCATTTGACTAGAGTTAGGACCGAAGGATGGGAAAATTTCTGGTTAATTTCATTAGGATCAAACCGAAAATACACATCATTTATAGCAAAAGTTTTACTAATCCTTATCAAACCCTTTATAATTGCCAATTCCATTTGAGTGAATGATATAGACAAACATAAGGGTCAGATCGAAAATAGACATCATTTATAGCAAAAGCTTTACTAATCCTTATCAAACCCTTTATAATTGCCAATTCCATTTGAGTGAATGATTTTAACATTAAGTGGTATATGTTTGATTTTTTAAAATAAGATTTAAACTTAAAACTTCTTTGAATGTGTTTGTTTTGGTAAAATCTCACTTTCTAATACACGTTGAATACCAATCCTCCTCTCATCTTGAATTGTCATTCAATGATGAATTGGTGATTCAAATACATCCTTTGTGTATGAAAAAAGCTTTGGTTAGAAGAATTAACTCCACTAAACTTTAGATGTTTCTAACTTGAACAAGACAATCTTTTATGAAAGATATGAGATTTAGACAAAAAAAAATTATAAACAATAATTTAATGGTATAATCTAAATGTTGGGCCAAGTATACTTCAAAAGAAAGTATTGTAATTCTTCACATTATAAAAAAAAAAAAGTTTAATAGCTATGTATTACGAATGTAAAAAGTTTTATACTGTCAATTAAACAAAAATCACTGTTAATATAATTTTAACGTAGTTATTGTAGAAGTTAACAAACTTACCATACATGTTTGTTTGTGATTGGATAACAGTGTAAAACTGCTTTATACTGTCAATGTATAACTTATTTTCTCATAAAAAAATTTATATATTAATGGTTTGGGCCAACCTAATATTTATCTAGACTTAAAACAAATTCTAAGATAATATTTTTAAACTAATAAAATAATTTATTAAAATTATTATGATTTTAATTAAAATTTATCTTTCAAATTTTTTGAAATACAAAATTACTTATTTAATTGTTGTAATCAATTACTCATAGATAAAGATCATCACCTTTTTAAAAAAAAAAATGTTAGAGAAACCAAATATTATAGTACCTAGTGCCATAACTCTTGCAATTTGCGAAAAAAGGAAATCAGGACAAAAGAAGGGACAAACTTAATTAGTAACTCTTTTTTTTTTGGGTACAGTGAAAAAAAGAAACGAAACAGCAGACAAGCTAAGAAACTAAAACAATGTCACGTAGAACAGCTTCATAATCCTCGCGATGGACAACCTAATAAGTTTTTCTAAATTTTTTCTTTGCTCAGTAAATGTGAGATGTCAACAGTAATTTTGATTCTTACAATTCACTACTTTTCTCAATTTTTTATAACATAGTACAAGTTTTTTACCAAGTGAAAAAAAAAGATTAAAAAAAAAAGAATCGTGTCGTGATGGGACAAATGAAGACTTAAAGTCTAAAAATATCAGGAAAAATTACATTAAATAGTAATTAATATTTATGGGAAGAAGAAAAGTTTTAATAAGATGAAAGAATTTTTTTAAGAAAAAAACATTTAACTACTCTTAATAGGCTATTATTATTATTTTTAGGTAATTACTATTTGTTTAAAAAATATTATTAGTAAATAAAAATGTTTTGGGGCGCGTTAAGCTTGGGTTTTACTCACTTTATTTGGTGTTGGGTCAACCCTGATAATAATTAATCGTTTAATTTGTTCTTGTAAATATATATTTTATTGGTTTAATTATTTTTTTGGTCTTTATAGTTACGCAGATTTTTTCTTTTGATCCTTATAGTTAGAAATAATTCATCATGTACTTTCGATATCGATTTAGTTTTTGCCATTTTAAACCATCACAAATTGAATAAAAAATGCTAGAAAATATCAATTTGTGGCGGTTTTACACTGCCAATTTTTATTTTATGACTGTTTTATTTCATGGAGTTAAGATACAGTTGACGGTAGGGATGAAACTGACATCGAAAGTACATGTATAAGGACTAAAACGGATTATTTCTAACTGTAAGGACCAAAAGAGAAACTCTACGTGACTATAAGGACCAAAAAAACAATTAAACCTACTTTATTGCACAAAAATTGAATTGTTAATATTATATTATGATTCTATACAAATAATATGATGTATCATACCAACGTATTAATGTGATACACCGATCGTAAATATCAAATTTCTATATATGTCAACAGAATTATTTATTAATATGATGCATTATTCTATCAATTTTATTTTTATTGACAATTCTATTTTTATTAGATAAAATCTATACTAATGAAAGCAAAGCTAATAACTAACCATTTGTATATGATTCTTATGCTCTAGTGTCAGAATATATTATATTTTTAGGTGAACGTAGAGAATTTTCCAGTCAAAAGTCATAGATTAATCTCTCGAGATACTAAAATTCATTTAAAGAACTAACACTACTACACGAAACGGATTTTAAAGCAGGAATTTAAATCGGTTAATATCAAATCGGTTTAAAAAAGAAACACGGTGGTATTTTTGAAATTATAACAAACTTTTTAAAATCGGTTCAAATATAACCAATTTAAAAAGTCATTTTTAAATTAAAATAATATGCCCACCCACTTTTTAAACCGATTCCAGCAAAACCGATTTAAAAAGTCCCTCTTTTATTTCGCGCGCCTCTCCCTCTTATTTCTAGCAACCTTTTTCCCCATTTCCTCCCTTCCAGCTTTCTTCTCCTCCATCCGCCCCTCATTTGCTCCATTGAGGCTTTCTTCTTCCCTATCTGCCCCTTATTTCCTCCATGCTAGCTTTCTCCTCCCCATCCGCCCCTCATTTCTCCATTTTTGTCGTTGCATTTTAGAGGGAGTTGGAGAGCACGTCACCGTTGCCGTCGTTGGAGACCCTGTCGTCGTCGCCGTCGTTGGAGTGGGAGCTTGGTGCCAAGCTTGCTTTGGTTGGAGCTAGCTCGCACCATTGCTATTGGTGGGGGTCCACTACTGTTGAACGTGCTCCATTGCTGAGTTTGGAGGTCCGCGTACTGGTTAGTCATTGTAATTTCATTTGGTTCATAATGTTTACATTGGTTCATTTGATTCATTAATTATGTGAATATGGTTGTTTCATTTTTAATATTAATTTGAAATTAATCTTTTATGTTAGTTATATTGTTACATGGAATCAATTAATAAAGGTTATATATGGTTGAAAATGTTTATTAATATATATAAGAAAAGTTTAATTCTTTATATGTTTATAAATTTATAAATCTTTAAAGAAAAAGATAAATTGTTTAAGTTAATTATTAACTTATATAAATATGTGGTAAGAATTTTAAGTGTTGAGGATTAGATTACATAAGATAGAATTAAGTGAAATTGATTATTTTAGGTAAGTTAGTAAGTAATGAAAAAGAATAAAAGTAAGAAATTAATTTAATTATATGTTAGGAATTAATTAATTGTCACCAAATATAGTTTAACAAGCTATAACTAAATATCATAAATCAATTTTGATTATATATATTTTATTTGCAAAATTAAAATACACTCTTAACATATATATGATATCCCTCTGTATATACAAATTAGGATAATTATCTTGAATGAAAGCATTTTTAGCTGTCATTCTTCAATTAAGAGGATTTTTAGGAATTTTTCTATGTTCTAATATACAAATTAGGAATTCTTCAATAAAATAATATTATATCATAATATAAAGTCTTTATCATAAATATTAAATATAATTTATATGTTCTAAAATATTTATTTATTATAAATTTTAATTATATAAAATAAACATTTATTCTGCGTAATGCACAGGCTAAAATACTAGTATAATTAATGTAACTATATTTTATTTTAAACCCAAAGTTCTATAATTAGCAGATTACAAGAATCAAAGAATTGTTTACCTAGATTAGGCACTGGTTAGGAAATTAAATGACTGTAAGATAAGACAACTTATATATGCTTAGAAACATCCTCAAGATAAAGTAAGAGAAAAAGGGAGAATTAAAGTGGTTAAAATGCTACCATATATTCATAAGATAAATTGAGAAAAAGATAGAGAATTGATTATCGTTGTGTTGTTGACCATACCCTTTGTGAGATATGATATATAGTGCCAAAAACAGATGTCGCCGTTGTCGAATTTTGTATGAGATTAGTGAACTCTTAAGTATTAGATTTAATTTGTTGTGAATTGGATTGTCTTACATGGAATTGACATTTGATTTTGTTATTGAATTTGGTTTTGTGTATAAATTATATGCATTATGTTGTGTGCTTAATTGTATGTTGTTTTTTTTATTGAATTTATGCATTATGAGTGAACCTTAGTTTTCCATTTGAGATTCAATACAATGATTAAAGTGGTAATTGTTGTATTGAATCTTGAATTGTCTGGTTGGACCATTTAGAAAGATTTATTTTTTTATACTTTATTAATACGTAATGGTTAAATCTCATCATAAATTTGATTAAATTTTGGTTTACTCATTTCGTGTTGTGTCTCTGGGTGCATACTTGATTGTGGTGAACTTGATGTCACCATTTTCATTTCGTGTACTTAGAGACTAATGCGAAATGCTGCCGAAATTTTGTCAAATTTAAAATATGTGACTAAACCAATACGTATTAATCAAGTTTAAAAAAATGACTTTCTGAATGGGATAGGACCACACCTTGTATTAAAAAAATGAGATTTACATGCATTAAGATATGGTTTGTGGATCATAGAAAGAAGTTATGGATTGTAGTTGGATTAATTCTAGACGCACAACCGATGAGTATCAGAATGGAGTAGAAGAGTTTATTCAATTTGTTGAAAGAAATCTTCCTGATAGTGGTGGGTTATTCTATAATCCTTGTGTTTAATTGTCTGAATGAGAGACAATTGCAACTTGAGCAAATACGGGAGCATCTCCTTTGTGATGGCTTTTGTAAGAGTTATACAACATATACATGGCATTGTGAATTGTTAGACATGCCAAGTATGTCTCAAATGGATCAATTTGATGTACATATCGACAATTGACTAGAGGACATGATCTGTGATATTGGACCAGAGTCTTTTCAGTGAGCTCAAGTGTACAACACTTTGTGCAGTGATGCGGATAAACCTCTATATCCGGGGTGCACTAAATTCACACGATTGTCAGCGGTGTTAAGATTAGTGAATGTCAAGACAAGAAATGGGTGGAGTGATAAAAGTTTCACTGAATTGCTTGAGCTGTTGAATGAAATGCTTCTAGAAGGTAACATGTTACTGAGATGTAACTATGAGGCAAAGAAGGTGTTGTGTCCGATGGGATTGGAATACAAGAAAATACATGTGTGTCCTAATGATTGCATATTGTACAAAGAAGAGTTTGAAGAGTTGCATAAGTGTCTCAAGTGTGGGTTATCACGGTATAAAGTGAAGGGTGATGATATTGATGAGAGCACAAAGGAGGGTCCCCCTACTAAGGTATTATGGTATCTTCCAATAATTCCAAGGTTTAAGCAATTATTTGCGAATGTAGATGATGCGAAGAACCTTACGTGGCATACAGATGGGAGAAAATGTGATGGACAGCTTCGCCATCCTACATATTCTCCATAATGGGAGAAAATTGATTGTTTGTTTCCAGTCTTTGGGATTGAAGCAAGAAACCTTAGGCTATGACTTGTTACGGATGGAATGAATCCTTATGGGAACTTATCCAGTAAGCATAGTTCATGGCCTATTCTTATAATTATTTATAATTTTCCTCCTTGGCTGTGCATGAAGTGAAAATATGTTATACTATCTATGATGATTGCGGGCCCAAGACAGCTAGGAAATGGCATAGATGTCTACTTACGTCCCTTGATTGAAGATTTGAGAATACTGTGGGATGAAAGTGTTCATGTGTATAACGGTTATCGTCATGAAAATTTCATGTTGCGTGCAATGTTGTTCTGTACCATCAATGACTTTCCAACATATGGGAACTTGAGTGGATATAATGTTAAGGGGCATAATGCTTGCCCTATCCGTGAAGAAGACACATGTTACGTACAACTAAACCATAGAAAAAAAAAAACAGTTTACACTGAGCATCGGAAATTTCTCAAGCCTAATCACCCCTATCGTAGACTTAAAAAAGCTTTCAATGGACGTCAGGAGGATGGTATTGCACCACCTATTTTAACTGGTGAGCAGGTTTATGAATGGGTGAAGGACATCAACGTCCAATTTGGAAAGACCCAAAAGAGAGTTACTAAAAAAACCTTGTGGAAGAAGAGGTCAATATTATTTGATCTTCCATACTGGTGCGATCTAAATGTTAGACATTGTGTAGATGTCATGCATGTTGAGAAAAATATGAGTGACAGTGTAATTGGCACTCTTTTGAACATTAAAGGCAAGACAAAGATGGTTTGAATGCTTGTCAAGATCTGGTTGAGATGGGTACACCTCCAATTAGGTCCACAGTTAGTGGGTAAGCAGACATATTTGCCTCCAACATGTCATACCTTGTCAAGAGAAGAGAAAACAAGTTTCTGTAAGTGTCTACAGGGAGTCAAGGTGCCACAAGGATACTCATTAAATATCAAGAGCCTTGTGTCACTAAAAGATCTCAAATTAGTTGGGCTAAAGTCACTTGATTGCCATGTTTTGATGCAACAACTCCTACCAGTGGCTATTCGTGACATATTGCTTAAAAAAGTTAGAGAGGCCATTACACGATTGTGCCTATTCTTTAATGCCATATGCAGCAAAGTCATTGACCCTATAAAGTTGGATGAGTTGGAAAATGAAGTTGCTATTATATTATGCCAGTTAGATATGTATTTTTCTCCTTCATTTTTTGACATCATGGTTCACTTAATTGTGCATCTAGCGAGAGAGATTAGAATTTGTGGTCCGATTTATTTAAGGTGGATGTATCCTATTGAACGATATATGAAGATCCTAAAAGGGTATAGTAAGAATCCATACTGTCTAGAAGCATCTATTGTTGAGAGGTACATTGCTGAAGAAGCCATTCAGTTTTGTATAGAATACTTGTCACAAGCTGAACCTGTAGGGCTTCCAACATCTCGTCATGAGGGAAGATTTTCTGGTAAGGGTACTCGAGGTGTAAACGTTAAACAAATGAGTCGGGAGGAAGTTCTGCAAGCACATTTCTACATATTGAATAACACTGATGAAGTTGAACTTTATTTTTCTGCTCCCAAAAATATTGTCAAGAAAAATAATCCTAGAATGCCAGAGAAATGGCAGTTGACTAAGCATAACAAACATTTTTAAACTGGTTTAAAGAACAAGTTTTGAATGATGACAATGCTTCTGAGGCATTAAAATGGCTAGCACATGGACCTAACTTTGATGTCATATGTTGGATTGGATATGATATCAACAACTTCTCCTTCTATACAAAGTCGTTGGATGAGAAGAGTACCGTGCAAAACAATGACGTTATGGTTGTGGCTGAGTTCATGCACTTATCTAGTTCAAAAGATAAAAACCTTGTTATGGCATCCATGTGTTACTTTGGAGTTATTGAAGACATATGGGAAGTTGACTACATAAAATTCAGAGTACCTGTTTTTAAATGTAAGTGGGTTGACAGTAACAACCGGGTGCAAACCGATGAGTTAGGATTCACATTGGTCGATCTTAGCAAGGTAGGTTATAAGGAGGAGCCTTTTATTATGGCATATCAAGCAAAACAAGTTTTTTATGTTAGTGATCCTTCTAACAAGAGATAGTCAGTGATTCTCCAAGGAAGAAGTGTGCATGCTAGTCATGAAAAAGAAGACTCAAATGCCAATTTTATTGAGATTCCTTCTTTCTCAACACGAATGCCGACTTTTATTGATGAAAATGAAGTGAATGATGTACATGCCACACGTGATGATCATCACGAAGGAATATGGGAAAACATTCATACTTGACAATGTTAGTAACTTATTTATGTTTATGTTGTATATTCTTGTTGACATTATATAATTTTTATTAAATTGTTTAATTCTTTTTATCGTTATGTTTATCTTTGAAAATTTCAAACTTCTCCAATGACGGTACTTACAATTTTTTTTTCTTTTTAAACAGGTACATGTTGATTCTTCTGGTAACCCATCTTATGAGTCTACAAAAAAAAAGGGTAGACGAGGTACACGCCTAAAAGAACTGATTCTTAGTCGAGCTGGTGACCATCTGATACCAATTTAGTTTGACATGCTTAGTGGGGCACCTGAGGGGCAAAACGCCACAAAATTCATTAGTTTTGTGGGCGTTCTTACTCGGAGTAAGGTCTTTATCCTTTATGAGGATTAGGACCATGTGGAGGAGAGTGTAAAGAACTAAATATGGCAAACTATCACAATATTTTACATTTACAATCTTAAATATATAAATTATATTTAACCATATTATTATCACACATTAACTATTTAATTTTCTTTTGTAGTTGACTTATGATGTTCAACATAATGCCATGTTGAGAAAGATGTTGCTATCACTTGCGGCTGAGTGTTGAGGGCATTTAAGACACAGCTCACCACGAGATACATATATGGAAAGTTGAAAGACACTTCTCCTTGTGAGAAGTATGCATTTTTGGATGAGGAGACGTGGGCAAAGTTTGTTGAAAGCTGGGAGGATTTTGTCTTCCAGGTTTAGTTGTAGTCATATTTTTCTAATCATACAATAATATTTGATTAATTTTTATTCAATTTAATAGTGTCTTATTATTCACAGGAAAAGAGAAAAAAGGGACAAGCGATTGCATCCAAGAATGTCCACCCCTACAGATTGTCTTGTGGGAGATATAAGTTGCTTGAGCAGAAGATGATGACAAGAAGGCGAGGCAACATCAGCTGGAAGCCTCGACATTTGGTTCTGTTGCAGATATTGCTCCTCCATCACCATTGCAACGATGGAATAAATGGAAAGTGGCCTGCATGCTACAATCGGGTGGATATATATCGGACAAGACACGTGTTGTTGCTGAAAAGATTGTAAGTCATTTTTTATTTCAAATTGTAATTGTAACTTGATACGCCATATTTTTTACACATTTCTTGAATTAAATATTATAGGACTCACTGGTTGAGCAGACCTCATAGGGAACATTTGTTCCTCATGGACGTGAGGATATATTAACAATGGCTATTGGCAGACCAGAGCACCTTGGTAGGGTTTGTGCAGTTGGACGAGGTGTTGGCATTCGTGATTACTACGGACCACCCTCACGTAGTGGACCCAACTACGGAATTGTCACCGTGGAAGAGGTGGAGCGAATCAGGTAGGAGATTAGAAATGAGTTAAAGAACAATTGAGATGGGAGATTAGAGAAGAGCTGACATCTTTAGGTCTTTCATAACAAAATACAAATTTCCAAACAGAACAAGGTCATACTCCTGTACGTGTTAGCACAAAGGGAAGCTGCGTTGCTGCTGATCCTTCTGGGTAGGGATGGCAAACAAACCCAGACCCATGGGTACCCGCCTGACCCCGCCCCAACTTTGACAGGAAAAACCTGCTTTGACCAGGGTCGAGGGCGAGGACGGGGACGGGGATGCTGATACCTGCCTCGCCCCTGCCTCCGAACCCGAACCCGAACCCGAACCCGCCCCGTACTAATAAAAATACAAAATTACCCTTATATACAAATAAAACATTCTTAAATAATGGATTGCATGAATTGGAACATTGGTTTTTTTTTATTATTATATAACGTACTTTATGTTTTGTTTTCTTAATTATTTGTATGTGTAATTCTTAAGGAATATGTTTTCAAAATCTTATTTAAATTTTACAAATCATCTGAGTATAAAATATGTAATTATTATCATTTGTCTTAATTTTTTATTTTTTTATTTTAAATTTTAGGATATGTTAAACTAGAGGTAGGGTAACGAGAAATTATTTTTGTATGAATTACAACATTTAAATATTAAATATTTATCTATTAGCATCAAGTTCTTCATGGTTTTTAACCAAAAAACAAAAAAAAAATATGACAAAAAAATACTAGGGGCGGGGATAGGTACCCATTTTTAAACCTCGGTGGGGATCGGGGGCAGGGGCGGGGATGGCAAAACTCGCCTCTGCCCCGCCCCATTGCCATGCCTACTTTTGGGGAAGAGACTGACACTGATATCCATGAGCAGTGTCAGTTATATGTTGATGGAAAACCTGTTTGTTTAGTGGCCTTTGGGAGAGTATATAACTTGGGGCCTACCATACACCACATGACTGTTGAGGATGATATGGTGAGGGTGGTGGTTGAACAAATATAGGATGCATATGCTCGAGTTCCTATACCCACCGAGGAGGTTCAGACTGTTGGACAGCACCTAAACAGTTCATTTAATGGCCGAAACGACTTATAAAGGTCACATTAGTATATTCAAAAGTCATCTTAAATAATTTTTTTTCTATTACAAATTAAAATAACTTGAATGTATTTTATAACCTTATTTTATATTTACTTTTTTTTATAGGATGTTCAACCGTCTAAGAAATATGTTCCACCTAAAAAATCAGAACCTGAAGTTGATCCAACAACACGCTTGTGGTAGGTGGCATCTAATATGGGGACGGATGTTGTTCAAATAGATTGGGAACCGACATTCCTTGGCAGACTTAGTGGTGTAGACCTGTGGATCACCCAGAAGGATGTATTGGAAATTTGTAATGGCAATGACATGCTAAATATCTTAGTTCTTCAATTATGGTTGCTGTAAGTTTAATTTTTTGTTAATCTCTTAAATACGCATCTCAATATTATATTTAACATTCATTTGTATATTTTAGATACATGCATCGTCTCTATCTCTCAAAGGGTCGGAAGAATGTATATGGATTTATTGACCCATTGTCTATTCAGAAGATAGGGAATAAGGATGAAGATTCTTAGGCTACATTTAGAATTGGATATATAATGGACAAAAACGGTGTTACCTAGCACCATACTTGCATTGGTAAGCACAAGTTATTTCTTACTCAAATGATTTTAAATGATTTTTGAATCTCATCACATATATTCTTTTTACAATGTAGCTCGCATTGGCAATTGCTAATTATTTGTCCTAGGGACAATGTTGTGGCCTTATTGTGTTCGTTGCATAAGAAGCCTAACAAAGATTTGAAACAACTAAGTTTTATAATATATTTCATTCATGCTTTATATTGTAATTATGAAACCTATAACATGTCTTGTATATCTATTTTTTAATTAGAGTCATGATTAGATATCAAACATTGGCAGGGTAGGCATGTGTCACTACGGAGGAAGCCTAATTGGTTTTTTCCTTATATAAGTAATTTATAATTGCATATTCTATTACAATTTGTAATTGTTTTTACAATCATTTCTAAAAAAATTCTCATTGGTAGGCTAACAAACAAGTAGGGAGCTATGAGTGTGGATATTATGTTATGAAACATATGTTGACCATAGTTTTAATAGATATTGTGGATTCATGGGACGAGGTAATATAATTTTTATTCAGTTAGAATAATACTTATTATTGTAGGTGGTTAGGTAATGATTTATCTTATTTTTTTATGTTACAGTTATTCATTGATAGGGGACCATTCCCGCATAAGGACTTGCTAAACATCCGTTGACGTGGGCAAAATTTTTCGTTGAAATAAGTAATAGATAGTTTGTTTAGAGTGACGTTAGATAGAAAAGAATAGTTGTTTTATTTCATATGTTTCAAACATGTTATGAAGTTTTGTTGGTTAATAAATGAATTCTCTGACTTTTGATAAATGGATTCTCTGGCTGTTTCTGTGGTATCTGTATCTATTAGGTTTTGGTTGTATATGTAAAAAACAATGAAGGTATTTAAAAAAACGAAAATTTTTAAATTGGTTGTGCATTAACTGATTTAAAAAGTATACTTTTTAAATTGATTCTATGTAGAACCGCTTTAAAAAGTTTTGCTACATCAGTTAATTTTACGGTTTAAAATGATAATTTCTTCTATATCGAATATATTTAAATCGGTTGTAAAACTGATTTAAAAAGTCATTTTTAACCAATTTAAAAAGCCTTTTCTGTAGTGGGTAACATATATTTTTTCATACACACGAATTTAAAAATTAAACCCTTAACCACATTGTTAAGGAACATTACTTCTCAAATTTTATGGAATTGGAGAAAATGTTAGTCTATATAGTACAAGGTTTGAATCACCAAAAGAAACAAAATATTCACCAAATTATAAAAACTCATTAAGAAAAGGGCAAGAGACTTGTTGGTGGAAAGAAAATGTAAATTCGGCAAGAATCACTTAATCAAGTTGACCCAAAAATTTCACAAATAGTGAGAGTGACATATCCCTAATGGCTGACTAATGGTTTTTTTTTTTTTACACATATGATTAATGGCAAAGAGTATCTTTGGTATTTTATTAAGACTAATATTTTTTAAGAGATCTAAAGACATTTAAAGGTGGATTGCTCTCTCTTTCAATTTGGTCTTCTTCATACACAAAAGTTGGGATTTGAACTCCTAATCACTTGCTTAAGAAACCCAAGCTCGCCGTCACTAAGACCAACCACTTGTTAGTGAACTAACCAATGGTTTAAGACTTCAAGAGCTGGCCTGAGAAAAAAGTGGTGACTGCTACTCGCAATGAGAACTTGTGTTGATAATGTTAGCAATTAAGAAAATAACATGAATTTTTTTCAATAAAAGAATAATAACACAAATAAGATAGAAATAAGAGTAAAGGGAATTTGAAATAGAAGATCTTCCTTACCTGTTATTTCAAATTCCTTAATTAGCTTAAAAAATACTCATTAAATTGTTAAAAAAATTTAAAATTTCTATTATCAATATCCTTCTTAAGGATTATATCAATATTAAGCATTATATTTCACAACAAATCATTTTAATTCCCCTAAAGAGATATATTAATTAACTTCCTTAAAATTTATTTATCTAAACACATTCATATGTACCTGTTGTATTTGGTAGGAAAGAAAGAAATAAGTGAGAAATAGAATGATAGAAATAGAAATGGAAATAGGTGAGAAATAGAGTAAAAATAAAAGTGTTTAGTTTAAAGAAAAATAGATAAGAAATAAGAGAAATAAATAGGTGAACGAAAATAAGTGAGAAATAGAGTAGAAATAACTAGTGGAGTCCACCAATTTTTTAAACTTCTCTACTATATTTTTCATATACAAACTATACAAATTTTTAAAATTTTAAATATTTTTTGCTCTCTATGCTATTTCCCAACTATTTCTTGGCCACCAACATAGTGTAAGAGAAAGGAATTTTGCTTTTTGTCCGTTGAATTTAAGAAGTGGGTAGGAAGACATTCTAGAATGGCCAATGCTTGCACAGCAATGATTCAAGACTAATAATGGCTCAAATTACAATGGAAATGCCCATAGAAATTGCCTCCGCTATATTTTTTAAAGTACACCCCAGCCACGGCAAAAGCATGTCTCGGTGTCGGTCCTATGTCACATATATTTCTGGAGGAGTGAAATGACAAGGTGGTCTTTCTATGTATCATGTCACACATATTTTTGAAGGAAAAATTTTATTTATATAATTTTTTAACAAATAAAAAATAATAAATAAGATAAAATGAATAATTAGATGAAAAGAAATAAAAATAATATAAGTTATATTATTGTATAAATATCTAGAAAATAACAAGCCAAATAAATTGAACGGGAGCTAATGATTCTTTTACTATTAAATTAGCACAATTTTTGTTATATTTTAATTAAAGAATATTTTATAAAGATATAAAAAATTAAAAAAAAGTTTTATATATATATATATATATATATATATAATATGTCAAATATTTGATTTTGAAATAATAGAACTTAATGAATAAAGCCTCTGGGTGTATGGGCCAGACACATCATTCTTGCATTATATCCATCGCGGAGTGAAATGACGAAGTGGTCCTTAAAAGTATACCTTACAAATAATTTATTTCATAATTTTGATAATCATATGATTTAGTATGTTAATTTATTTTGAGATAATTTTTTTAATAACTTTGTGAAGAAATTCTTAAAATAAATAATTATCTCTTAAAATCAATCGGTTTCCAAAACACGTGTTTCGTCCTTTAAATCATGCAAATTCATTTTAAATTAGGCTTTTTATAATCACTTTTATAAACTAATATAAAATGAATTTGAATAATTTAATGACTAAATTACAAATGTAACACGTTTTGAAATAACAGTTTGCTCAAATCATTGTAGCTCTAGGTTCTGAACTTGTGATTGGAATTAACATGCTCTATTAAGGGTAAACTAAACATATGTAATAGCAAAATGCTTTTATAAAACCATATCAAAGCCATTCCACTCATTTTTAAAATGCTTTATTATTTGCTAGTAATCTTACTTATAGACTAGGCTGCTCTGTGGATAGCTATGGCTGCTTTTTAGTCTTACCTTTCATGATAACATCACCACTTTCCTAGTCGGGCCACACGTTTCTTTGCCATGAGACATCAAGATCAGTACATACAACTTAGGAAGCTTTGGGTACATCAGTAGCTATTGCTGCATATGAGATACGATCGCCTGAGCCAAGTATGAAGAGAGTTCAAATTTTGCTATAACCCAAAATAATCCTAGAATAGAAGCCTGTGTAACACCATTTGCAATGCAATTCTATATGTATGGTTCATCATTATAGCTAAGGGTATCACTATGAACGTTTATTTATTGTTGCCATATTCTTCTTGCCAATTTACTTAAAGAGAAAATAGGCTATACACTAACAGTGTAAAATAGTTTTAGTAAGTTTATTGACTTTGATAATAATCACCTTAAAAGTCACATTAAAACTGATTTTTAATTAGTTGCTAATGTAAAAAATTTTACACTGACAATACTTAGTAATTAAACTCTTACTTAAATACTTATTTTTCATTTCCAAAATCTCGGAATAGGTTTGTACAAAAGATTTTATATGCTTTCCTTAAAAACCATTTGGGCAAGAGCAATGCTGATTTAGTGATTAGTCTCAACCTCTAGGCTCTACATAGCTAACCTGTCCTTGTTTGACAGCATTAAGTTGATCTAGATTTTGCCTCTTTGGTGCATCCATAGTTACCACGTAGAAAGCAGGGGTAGGTACTAATGTTCCTCATTACTTTTTACATTATTATTACAATACTTTTTTTTTTAAAGAGAACCCAATTATGCAAAAGTACATTTGGTACGTGGTATACATAACTATTTTTACATGAGTTTAATGGTTATGTACTGTCAATTTAAAAAGTTTTATATTGTCAACCAATCAAAAATTACTATTGATATGACTTTTAAAGTGTTTATTATAAAAGTCAACAAACTTACAATAAATGATAGTTTGTAATTAGATGACAGTGTAAAATTACTTTATACTATTACTGCATGACCTGTTTTCTCTTTTTACATTAGTATTGCAAGACTTCTTTTAAAGTTAACCTTAAATGTGTTACAGTACATTTGATACGAGGTACACAGGATTATTGAAAGAATTATGTATTTATTGTGCATCTAGAACTAATACTCATTTCAATGTTGCCACCAGCTTGTTGCTCCTAAGTTCTAGCACTAGAACATGGAACATGGAGGGCTAAGTAAAATAAGCAATTCCTCTGTTTCTTGTGCAGAAAACATCCTATATATATATTTGGCTCAGACTGTGGAAGTGGCGTGTATTAAAGCTAGAGTGTTCGTGCCGTATCTCTTAATTCCTTCAACAAAGGAAAAAATGCAAACAAAAAGAATTGAAAAGTTCATGAAGGAAAAACTACAAATCAGTATGTTTGGTTGCTATTCGACATTGGAACCACTATGACACCAAGCCATCTTGCATGATTCATGTCGTCGAAGCAAAGAAATGACAGACTGTAAAAACACTAGAGTGACATTTTATATATTTTAACAAAGTCAGAAAAGTGTACAACAATTGGTTAAACAAGATCGATGCACGATCTTCACAAACAACCATAATGTGATACACAATTATTTAACCCTTTACTATCAGCACCAACTAATACAACATGTGAAATATATCCGGTGCATGAATCTGAAGAGGGACGGGTTAATACCTACCGTCCTGGGGTTACAATAAAACTCAATCATTACCAAGCTACTGCTTAGTCATCATGGTATTGTTGGTTGAAAGCCAACAATAGTACTCTGCGCAAGGTTCACATAGAGTTGGAATCAAATCGAACAGTATTGCTCGCTGACGAGTTTAAATAAATAAGAGTTTAGATGTTTATAAGTTGATATAATCTAATATAAATCACCAAAGTTTGAAGGGAAAACTTTGCCGCCCTCAAGCAGAATTGTCTTCCTTAAAACTTTTGTTTTTATGATGAGTGGAATAGAGAGGAAAAAATAAGAAAGAATAAAATAAAATTAATAGAAATATAAGAAAAATAAAATGAAAAATATATGTTGTTTAGATTAATAGAAATGGAAAAAAAGGAAGTGGAAATTTTTTTCTCGCTTGTTTGGATGGATGAAAAAGAAAATGAAAAAAAATAAATGAATTATATAAAAAAATATTTTTATAATAAATTAAAAAAATTTAATTTTTTAATATAATATTTTTTTCTTAATATAAAATTATTTGTTATTTTAAAAAATATATATAATTTTAAAAATTAACAAAAAATGAAAGAGATCATTTCCCTTTCATTTCATTCCTAAAGTGAAGGAAATTTTTTTTTGTGGATTTCATAGAAATAACTTCTCTCCTTATTTTTTCTCTAAACAAACAGTAAAAATTTAGTATTTTTTCTATTTCTCTCTTTCTTATTTCTTTCCTTTCTATTTCAATTAAAACAAACATAGGGCAAAGGATATCAGTAGTTTGGTGCAAAAAAAAAATCACCAAAATTAATTGAAAAGGCAAAGAACTGAAAATTTGACTTTTTTTTACTGGCTTGGATGTTTGGTTTTGATTTTGAAGACAATTCAGTTCAATTCAAGCCGAATCAATTTTAATTTTTTGATCAATACTAACTATAACTAATTATGACATGCAAAATGAGTTTTTGTTTACATATTTTGAATTAATTCTTCTTATATTTATTGTATATTTCATAATTCTTTTGCTGTCTTCTAAAAGAACCTAAAAATAAATATAATTCAAGTTGCTCGAGATTGGATTAGATTTAATTTTAGAACAAATGAATTGAATAATAAAACAAAAATACTAATGGAATTTGATTGGATGACTTTTCTTCTTAAAATGGGTCCAGTCTAATTAACAAATGGTCACACTTAAGCTAATAACTAAAGCTTTTGCTCTAATAGTAAGTGTTCAATCCAAAAATTGGCATCAGAACCATGGGCTACTAGAGGTACTGCGAGGGGAATTGTTGGTTGGGGACTAGCATCCTGCCTTGACAAAGCCTAAATAGGGTGAACTCGGATTAAACCGTGTTTATTGACAATCTTAAATTAGGAGTTATACCGTGACTAATAGCTATAACGTGTGACCTAATAATACATGTTCGATCCAGTGTTTGGCCATATTTTGCACAAAAGGAAAGCTAAATTTTGCCTTCTTGGCGAAGGGGTACTCTACTTAATGACATTCTAATCACTTGCCATCCTCGAAGCTCTTGTCGTTGTTCAATTTCTCTCTTGCTCCATTTTACATTGATGGTCCAAAGCAATGTTAATGGCTGTAACAACCAAGGCCAAGCAGTAACTTGAATCGACATTAAAATGATTAGGAGGCAATCGTTCATGTAAGGCGCATGTACAAAATTACTGGGGCATTCATGTAACGCAAGTACTGATAGCTGCAAAATTTGCTATCCTTCTCTTTTGTACTCATTGTGGACCTTTATTACGGCACACCTTGTGCTGTAAAGAATGGCTTTATTCAATAATATTTTTCTTTGCTTTTCCAAAAAAAAATAATTGATGGTCTAAAGTGTTTGTGAGTGTATGTGTGCGGAAATGGTTATCTAACTGTTACTGCTATGGTAACAGTGTGTGTGGAAAATTGCAAATTAAGACAAAAGAACTGACGTACTGATTGCTGAATAATCATCAAAAGGGAGAAACAAACGTAAAATCACTACAGGAATACGTGTTACACAGCAAAACTGAGCGAGTTGCTTTAACATAATGAATGAAGTTTCTGTGTACAGTAGAAGTATCAACTGTGCATGACATAAACATTGTTTCTATGTAAACTATGTTAAACTATGCACATTTTTTCTCCCAGATCCATCAATCCCCTAAGCACAAAATGACTAAACAAGGTGTCCATAACTCGAGTCCCCCTTGGGGTTGGATATCTTAATCAGCATAGCAAGAACCTCCTTCATGTTGGGCCTAGCGTGCGGTGCATCAGCTGTGCACCTCACCCCAATCCTTAGCAATTCCCCCATCTCCTCAGCCCCACCAACAAGCCCAGAACCCATTAGCAAAACTGGTACCGGACGCCTCAACCCATGATGATGTCGCCCATAACCCATAACACGCCTAGCCCATTCCACCAAACACTCTTCCCCTCCATCCACTGCTCTTCTCGCTGTTGCCAGCTCCATGACCAACACCCCAAAACTGTACACATCTCCTTTTGTAGTAGCCTGCCACGTGTGTCCATATTCAGGTGCAACATAGCCCACTGTCCCAGCCACCATAGTACTCACATGACTATCCCCAGCATCAACCACTCTAGCAAGCCCAAAATCAGTAACCTTGGCCTTCCCATCCCTGTCTAGAAGCACATTACTGGCCTTCACATCTCTATGCACAACAGAAGGGTAGCACTCATGGTGCAAATAGACTAGTGCACGTGCCACATCAGTTGCCACTTCTAGCCTCCTCTTCCATGTCAAACGTGTTCTATCAGTGACTAGATCCTCCAGGCTTCCACCCTCTATGTACTCATAAATCAGTATCTTCTCTGAACCATTTAGGCACCAACCGTAGAGTGTGACCAGGTTTGGGTGAGGCCAACCAAACCCGTGACCACTCAGAACCTCCATTTCAGCCTTGAATTCCTTCTCACCCTCGAGGCCTTCCCTCTGGAGCTTCTTCACTGCCACGTGTCTGCCATCTGAAAACACTCCCTTGTACACTGTTCCAAACCCTCCTTTTCCTATAATTCTGTCCTCCGAGAAGCTGCTAGTTGCTTTCAGAATGTCGTCATGTGTGAAAGCTGTCTTGTTCAAACGGATAACCTTAACTGTGTCAGACATCCATGGGGAGGATCCAGAGCTGCTAGAATCATGCCACTGTTTTGTATCCCTCAAGAGGTATCTTGGTTCCTCTGATGGGCTCTTCACTGCCACACAGACTATGATAGCAAGAAGCCCAAATGTCGTAAAAACAAGTGTTATAACGAGAAACACCAAAAACACAGACAGTTTTGTGGGCTTTTTATGGTCTTTGCGAGGGGGGGTGTTTCTATTATTGGCGATGTTGTCAATAAACTCGGGAAGGATCAAGAAGGTGTCACCTAAATATGAATCTTTCTCAAAGGTAGCAAACTGTCCCGTTGACGGTACCTCACCGGATATGAAGGGGTTGTATGAGATGTTGAACTTGTTAAGCTCTGTCAATTTGTTCAAACTTGTGGGAAACGTCCCAGAGAAGTTGTTGTATGACAAGTCCAGATTCATCAAACATTTCATCTTGCCAATTTCTTGGGGAATTTCACCTGAAAACTTGTTTCTTGTCATGTTTAGCACCACAAGGGGAATACTTCCCATCTCTGGAGGGAACTTCCCTGAGAAGTTGTTGAACCCCAAGTGCAGCATGCTGAAGTTCACCATTGTCCCAATCTCTGAAGGGATTTCACCAGTGAGCTGGTTTGAGCTTAGCTGAACATACCCGGATATCTGCGGTGAGCGAAAGGAAGAACCAGGCGTGCAAAATGGGAAAATACCATACCCTTTGAGCAATTTGTCCCAAAGGTCTCTACAGTTTTTCCTTGTTAAGAGGCTATACACAAAGCTGAATGGAGGGTAATCTGCTGGTATCCATCTCCTCATTGTTAAACATTCACCAGAGCCAGCAATCATTCGATAGTTTTCCCTATTTGATTCAAATGTGGTCGTGGCATTCCTTCCAATTTTGGACAGCTCAGAAGGCAAATTACCAGAGAGCTTATTGTTGGCAAGGTTTAACCATAACAAGCTTGAACAGTTCCCCAACTCTGGAGGGATTTCTCCAGTTAAAGAATTGTCTGCAAGCATCAACCACAAGAGAGAACTCAAGTTTCCAAGGCTTGGAGGTATAGACCCATTCAAATTGTTGAAGGCAAGGTCAAGTGCTTGCAGTTGAGTCATGTTTCCAAATTCGGGTGGAATGGATCCATTGAATTGGTTGTAGGATAATATTAGAAACTTCAGACTTGATATTTGAGAGATCTCAACAGGTAATGGTCCTGAAAAGTTGTTGTAGCTAAGGTCTAACCGCCAAATGTTTGGCAATGTGAGAATTCCTGAGGATCTCAATCCTCCAGTGTAATTATTTGAGTGCAATAGAAGAAAGCTCACTTGCTTAAATTTCCCAAATATCTTTTGTATGTCCCCACCAAATCGGTTTCTGCTCAAATCCAAGAAGACCAAATTGGTCAAGTTCAAAAGGGCCTCAGGAATCTCCCTTGAAAAGCTGTTGTTCCCCAAGTACAATGCTTTGAGGCCCGAAATGGATCCTATTTCAACGGGAATACCCCCTGTAAACTCGTTACTAGAAAGATTCAGAATGCTTAAATTCTTGCAGTTAGCAACCCCCTTAGGTGCCTCACCAACAAATCCATTTTGTGAAAGGTCTAGTTCTTCAAGGCTACAATTCAAAGGAAAAGCTTCCAAAGGAATGGTCCCACTGAGATGATTCTCCGCAACAGAAAACTGTTTGAGCCTCGCAAACTTCATCCATATGCTTCCACTCAGATTGTTGGTGCTCAAATCCAAGTACTGCAACTTGACACATTGATCAAAGCAGTTTTCAATCCTACCAGTCAAGTTATTACGTGAGACATTCACAGTGACTAAATTTTCACAAATGGAAGGGAAATTCAACCCAATCTCCCCATAAAATCTGTTATTTGACAAGTCCAGTGTGTGCAAGCTTGTCAATCCAGTCAAGTTCAGCTCCCCAGCAAGAATATTATGTGATAGTTTGAGATGCAAGAGCTTGTGGCAGTGCCTCAAGTCCTCGGGGATCTCACCAAAGAGTGTGTTCTGAGAGAGATCAAGGTATGTGAGTTCAGTGAGCTGCGAGAAGTTCTTGAATATCTCACCAGTGATGTCACTGTTAGAGAGGTCTATGCCAACCACCCTCCTCGTAGCACTGCATGAGATTCCTTTCCATTCACAAGGATTGGAGCTATTGGTGTTCCAATATATGTACGCTCCTGTGTCTGCAAGAGTTTTGTTGTCCAGGTACAATTTCAGCTTCAGCAGAACCTCTTTGTCTGTGTCCAAAGATTCCCCTGCAACAACTTTACCTGCCAAAACCAAACACAAAACAAGAATTGCCTCGGTTAACTCAATACACATGTTTGTATAACAGAATCACCAACCCTTTGGAGCACCGAAAATATAATACTAATTCTCAAGAGTACAATAGAGCAAATAAGAGCTTCACTTAGAAAAGAATGAGTACCTGAAAGAAGGATCAAGAAAAGAATAAGAATAAGCCACAAGAATGTGTTTCCTGCTCTGACATTTATGTTGCTGTGAGGAGTTTTTTCTTTCTTTTTTCTTCTTCTTCTGTTGCTTCCCCTCGTTTTTCTTTATTGAGAAAAACTCATGTACTGATGATTTCCAGAATAAAATAAGGGCAACTCAAGAACGTGAGGAATTTGAGGCCATTGGAATGCATGTTGGACTTGGAGCAGGGGGACAAAATGGAACTCGGATGAGGAAGCTTCCCTTGGATTTTATGTTTACTCGTTGATGATTCGTGTGTTCAGGTCTCAGGAATTATTGTAATTTAATGAATGGTTGCAATGATTATGTTAAAACAAAAAAAGGGTTTGCTGGCTTGTGCTTGATGTTGTTTGTTAATGAATGTGAAATCAGTCGTGTGTTTCTACTTTGGGGGCATTTATTTATTGAAGAAGCTCACGTTTGGAGGAGCCAGGGGACCGGTCGAGCCGCCCTTGCTGACCGGTTCGAACAAGATTGGCCCCTAAGACTGAACAAAACAGTACAACACGGACACGGTTTACACAATTCTTTGTAATTACTAATGTTGGTAGATAGATTAGGTTTTAAGTTGTATGTGATCAAAGCCAAATGGATACGAGAAATTGATGTTTACATGATATTTATGCAATTTGTATAACAATTAACAGAGAGATATAAAAAGGGAAAAAAATAAAATTCTACAATAAAACGATTGATAACAAAAAAAAAAAAATTAAAAGTATAAACAATGTTATATGAATAATATAATTTAAAGAGTCTTATGGTTTAAGCAAGGTAGAATGACCCCGCCGTGTTCTCGGTTGAATACTATTAGTAGATGCCTTTTTGTGAATTTCGTGGAAAATTTGGCAACGATTTACAGGGACAGCATCTGTTATTGAGGCAAGGGAGTTGCTAAGAAAGCCCCTGGATTTAGACCATCCGCTACCAGTTGAATAAATTCAAAGTGGTTAAAAATGGCGTATCGTAATGTCGTTTGGACAGCAATAAATGTCCTGATCGTGAAGGCAAGTAAATGCGAACGAATACAAGTAAAGCGAAAGGAACCTCACACCATACCACAACAATTTTGGTAATGCAATCCATAGTTATTTCGTGCACCAACAAACTACATTACGTTTTTAATGCTTTTTTTTTTTATGTAAAGATTTTTATTGGTTTTAAATAGTATGATCTATTCTTTGGAATTTCTGTAATTTTATTGTAATATTTAAAATTAAAAAATGTATTAAATAAATATTTGATATTTTATAGAGCTTACAGATCAATATTTTTTGTTCCCTTTTCCTGCCTTTCCCTTTCAAAATGGCACGTCAATTAAATATTCTACCTTGCTTTTTTAATTAGGCTTCTGTAAAGATTAACGTTGTTTGTGACTAATTTCATTCTTCCCTCTACGTTCTCCATTGATACTTCCTCCTTGTTTCTCTTCTACAGATCGTTGATCACTTTCATCTCACAACTGCACCAGAAATTTGGGTTTGTATTGAACGAATCTGTCAACAAATAAGATTGACGCAAGGAGAAAATTGCGTTTGTATTGATGGAAACCCCTTGTCCCACAACTTTGCTTGCTAAATCATGATGATGATCGCCTACCCCAAACACCATGAAATTGAACATGCCCACGACTTGTTCAATCAAATGGAAAGACACAGTTTTCTGGAAATAATCGGGTTCTGGGGTTTTCGCAAAATCACAAACTTTGATGAGTTGTACCATTGTTTCATGCACCTAAAAACTCAATGTGAATTTTCAAATGTTAGAAAATTTTGGAAGTAGTTAGTTGGATTATGTTGAAATAGCCATTGTCGAAGCACAGAGACATTCTAGGTACAGGATAAAGATATAAGGCATTAGAAGGCGTTATAGTTAATCAAGAGGCTCATGATCACCAAATATTTTATTATTTCTTCTTGTAATGTGTTAAAACAAATTGAAGGTATCAGTCTATCAAATTTCTAGTCAAAGAAGCATAGGGGAGAATGTGGAGGGGAAAATAGAATAAGCCACAAACGACGTTAACCTTCCATAAAGCCTAATTAAAAGTGAGATGGGCATTTTAATTCACGTGCCACTTTCTAATTGGGGGGACAGAGAAGGGATGAGAAGATTTTGATCCAGAGCTTACAACCACATATTCTTTTCGTGTTTTACGTAAATTTGATGTTAAAATGTATATTTACCAGAATTACTTGATATTTTTCACAAATTAGTACAGAATTGAACTTTTAAGTTCGCTGCCATACTCTAATTTTAAAATTCAAGTTGGCATCTGTTGAGCTATGAGCTCATTAACATTTTAATTTCAATTTATCAACATGTAAAATGCATGAAAAATACAATATAATTTCAAAAATTTAGTTATAATTTTATTGTGATGATGTATACTCTATATTTAATAATAAGCATTTGTTGTCACCATAATTTATTTATTTTTGACGGTATTGTCACCATAATTTTAAAATCATTTATGCTCATAATCAAATTATTCAATTCTATTGCGCCGACATAATTATTCTAAACTATAATGCTAAACTTGACTTTAGTATTTGGTTACTTCCTAAATTGTATACATAAAAAAATAATTAAAGAAGTTGTCACCAAAACAAAATAAAAAGTATCAGCTGATACCAAGTTTTTTATGTCTTAGTTCAAGTAATCAGCTGATGCTGATAAAAAAAAAAAAGGTAATCAGCTGATATTAAGTTTTTTTAATTACCTGATTTCGAAATTGAATGTTCCCTAAACTACTCTCCCTTCATATTAGATTTTAGATTTTGTCTTTAACTAAATATGATACAAGAAGTTACATATTATTTAACATGCTCTACGTACATATGCTATTGAGTCGCAGTTCATATGTTAATATCTCGACTTAGATTTGGATTAGCCTGCAAGTGGGTCTAGTTTTGGATTGGACAAAACTTTGATTCAGTACTATAGATACTATTAGTATTGTTATCAAATTGAAATTAGAGTTTTATCTCAGTAATTTGCATAATAAATTATTGAGATAAAACTCTAATTTTTATTGGATAACAGCACTAATAGTATCTATTGTACTGCATCTAAGTTTTTTTCCTTTGGCTTCCCTACTTTCTCAACTTTACATAAATTAAAAATAAATTATGTCTAGTTTGATATATTTAAAAGAATTTATTGTTTATTTAACATATTTGGTAGATCCTATAAACAAGATTAAATATAGATTAAAAATATATTTAATCTTTGTTAATTTTTGAAAATCTTAGAAAAATATTTTTCAAAAACAAACAATAACCAAACATGTAACAAATCTAAATAATAATAGTAATGAAAAAAACTATTATATATATATATATATATATATATATATATATTTATTTTTATTTTTTTTCCTAAACGACCAAACAGTTGTGTTTTCGTTTATTATTTAAGGGATAATACATCTACAGGACCCTAAACTATAAAAATGGTAATTGAATCCCTAATCGTTTCTAATTGGTAATCAGATTCCTGGGGTTTACAAACAATTAACTTTGACAAAATATTCTTTATTTCTTCCTAACCCTAGGGACCTAATTACAATAATTGGAAAATATTAAAGATTTGATTATAAATTTTATAATTTAGGGACCTATTTAAAAAATCTCATAAAGTTCAAAGACATGCAAATGTATTTTCCCTAAATAAAACTTAGTACTGAGAGACATGTCATGTAATTTGCATACCCTATAAATCTATTGCCGAGGTTTCTCTTTGTCCTAAAATTTAAAAGAACCACTAAGTCACCCTATACAATAACGCATATATATAGCAAATTATATAAGAAAGATTAACTAACATTTAAGGACGGAGCTGTGTTTTTAATAAAGTTGTCAAAATAGGTAGCTCGGCCTGGGCCAACCGGACAGGCCAAAGTTTGAAAAAAGGCTAGGCCAGGCTTATTTTCATATAGGCCATAGATTTTTTGGCTTATCTTGCTTGATAGGTCGAGTCAAATTAACCCATTTTATTTTTTTTGAATAAATTTATTTTTTTTTTATAAGAAAAAAATAAAAAATAAATACCTATTCAAATAGGCTCAATAACTTTCAGGTCAACATTTTTATAGTCCAACCTGACCATTTGGCCCGTCGAGCCAGGCCAAATTGGCTTTGTTCTTTTTGAACCTCAGAAAAAAGTACAATACAGCCTGGCTTGGCCTACCAAGCCATTGGGCTAGGCTAATTTTGACAACTCTAATTTTTAGGAAGGGTTATAACTTTTTTTTTATTTTTATTTTTCTATATGTAATTATTTTAGAAAATATTATTCCCAATATTTCAAAATAAAAAGTTTAATACATAATTTTCATATATTTTTTGAGTTTTTTAACTAAGTCTCTAATATTTTTCAATTTTTATAAGTAAGTCCCTCAGCATAATTTAACTGTTTATAAATAGACCATTAACCTTAGAAACCTGATTATAAAAATTAAAGAAGATTAAAGTATTCATTATAAATTTTTATAATTTGGAGATTTATTTTTAAAAAAAATCTAAAAAATTGAACCTGCAAATATAGTATCCCATTATTTAATTAAAAAAATACATGTTTATAAAAGAATAGTGATGTACGTAAACGGAAAGAAGTGATAAAGACAAGACAAATATTCAATGCACTTCCACAAGATTACAAAAGCTCTGTGCGCACCCGTGCGTCCGGCCAAGGGGATTAAGACATGTCAAAACCTTTTTTAAATTCATGATTTGACAATTGTCATGCACGTGGTTTTTTTAATTTTTTTAAAATAGTTCAACGGGAATTAAATTTGTGATCAAACCAACATTAATTAAATAATTTTTTAAAATATATATAATATATGAAATAATATTTAACAAAAAAACGAAATACCATAACCTCGTAAAAATACACTAAAAATCACAGTCTCCGGTTGCATAAATAGAACCTTGTACATGTCTAATTAGCCCGTATTTTTTCTGGTCTTTTTTATAAGAACTAAGTTTAAAGTTTGATTTGGTCTTTTTAAAAAAAATTAATATAAAATATCTCATATATTAATTATTTTTTTACAAAAATACCTTCAATTATGAGTCATTTTTTCTATGTTTAATAAATAATAAAATACATTAATATCTTAATTCTTTAAGAGTCTAACTATGTCTTGTATAGAAAGAATTTTGAAATTTTTACTTTGTTTCTTTATATTTATAGCCAATAAAAATCAAGATAATAAATATATTATTGATAAGAGAAATTAAAAGAATTAAATATTTGAAAAAAAATAAAAATATGCCTCATTAATATTAAGAGTAATTTTGAAAGAAACATATAAATTTAAAACAAATTTAATGCTATTAACTAAATTAACTAATCCTAGTGAATTAGTTGATTGGTTCTTATAATAAACACTGAAGGGAGTATATGTTTAAGTCTAACTATTATTCATGAGATATTGACACAAGCAGGGCATTTGACATCTCTTAGGCTTTGTTTGGTATTGTAGAAATAGGAATGAGGAGCATGGAGGAGGAGGGAAGATAAGGGGGAAGTTTGAATTTCTTCTCGTTTGGTATAGTAGAAAGCAGTTGAAATCTTTAAAAAAATCGTGGGACCCACATCGTATATCTTCCACACAAAAGTGAGGCAATTTGCGAAGAAATCGTACACTTTGGTTATCTGTTTCTGAAAATAACATCTTCTCTGCGTGAGACTTGAAATGGAAAATCGATTTTCTAATATGAAAATCGATTTTGGTATGACGTATTGTAGCAACATAGCATGAAAATCGATTTCTTCCCTTGCCAAAATCAATTTACATCTTTATTGGAAGAGAAAACAGATTTGCTTATCACAAAATCGATTTAACCGAAAAAAAAAATTTACAAAACATGTGTTTAGACATGTAAGGGTATAATGGTAACAATCTAATTTTCTTTCTTTTCTTTCAAACCAAACAACCTCACATATTTATTTTTACTCTATTTCTTTTATATTTCTCTTCAACCAAACAACCTTTATTTTCACTTTATTTCTTATCTATTTCTCTTCTTTTCTTTCCTCATCTCTTTCCTCCCTTTCCATCCTTTTCTTTGCCCCTGACCAAACAGGGCCTTAGTTGCAAGTTGCAGAACTCAATGGCAACAAGCTTGTAGGGATTCACACAATGGTAGTAGACTTGTAATTGCAATTACAATCTCAACAAGTGGTCAAAGCTTGGTGATTAAGTCACATCGTAGTAATTGTCTCACAATGATGTGGTGAAAAAGTATGGCTCACACAAAATTGAGTTTCCTAATTTGGGGGTTAGGGCAGATGAAGCTCACAAATGCAAGAAAAAAAATAGAAATACAACCAAAAAGGTAACTACTAAAACATATAAATAAAACAATGTCATTTGGACGTTTTTATTTGACCTATAGCAAATTAAAAAGGAGAATGATATATGGACACCCTTTTTTAATAAACACCTATTTGACATCTTACTTTTCTTTCTATCTCTCTCTTCTTGTCATATCCTATCTTTAATAAATCTATCACTTCTCTCTTTTATTTCTTCATCTCTCTAGTCCTTTGTTTGGTGAAGTATAAATAGGGTGGAGAGGAAAGAAATAGGTGGGAAATAAAAAGGTGATTGTGTTTAATGGAGAAATGTGAGAGAGGAGAAATAAAAAAGATGTAGAGTCGACTAATTATTTCCACGCTATTTGTCGTCTATTTTCATTCACTTATTTATCTATTCTCTATTTCTTATTTATTTCTCTTAAAGTCAAACACTTTTATTTTCACTCCATTTTTCACATATTTCATTCACCTTTCCTATTTTCATCCACCTTATTTCCCACCTATTTCTTTTCTTCCTACCAAACAGACCCTAGGTGTATATGGGCATATAGGTGTCCATTAAACATTATCCAATCAAAAAATCGTCAATTTTTGCTGTTTTTACCAAATTTTGACCGTGTCAATCAATTCTCTAAATTTTTATACTGCTTAACCTATAAGTTATCTAGGCCACGTTCCGTTCCTATTACTATAGGTTTTTATCATTATAAGTGCACCATATTACATCATGTATTCTTTCTTAAGCCTCCATTGACTTTCCAACAATCAGTATTCTTTTACCAAGCCTTTACAAATTCAACCATAACTCAAAAGTTGTACCCTCAACACCAACTAACCTAATTGTGTTTTTACAAATCCTCTAATAGCAGTAGTCCACTTGATGAGCCTATAGAGTCTCTAGCTTCTTCAAAAAGATAGACTTTGATTTTTGCTCTTTCTAACACTCAAAGAGTGGATACACAGTGTTACATAGAGCCTAGCTATACTCCTTAAGATATTACAAATGATAGATTACAAAACTAGAGTGTTTAACTAGAATTTCTCTCAGAAGCTAAAAATCTGTTTTCAAAAGCACAAATTTTGCAATTTGATGCCTAGAGTTGTTATTTCCCTTCCTTGCATCAAATTCATTTAAATAGTGGCCTTTATATAAAGTTTTAGGCTTTAAACTACTTGTTTATAGCTATTTAAAACTCGACCAAAGTTGTTCAAAACTTGTAGGACAAGTCATTTCCATTATAATTGTCTTTAACTATTGTATTCATTTATTTTTATTGCTTCTAGAAAATTTTTTTCTGAGATAATTGTTTCTTTTTAATTTGAAAACGTCCTTTTGAATTTGGACAACTATTTTGAGTTGGATTTCATCAATGAAATATTCTTTGACAACTTCTGGAATCTGTCAAAATTTTAGCTTCTAAAAATCATTAAAATGCTCACATTTTGCTTTTGAATATCTATAATGCATGTATATAATTCTTCCTTCATTCTATTTTCTTTGCTTGCATCTGTACTTAGTCATCCATATTGATTTCCTACTTCTGGAACATGTTTCAATATAGTTTTAAGCATCTACTTATGATGTAGTAAATATGATGCTTGTGAATAATGCAAATATGTTCTTTTAGATCCTTGTTCAGTTTGCATCTTTTTATATAGCTTCTAATCATATGTAGCTCTGGGTCTTGGTACCCTTTGATCATCTTATGTTCAGGTTCATTTTCTAATCATGCTTCTAATCATACATAGCTTTTGATCTTGATGAATTTTGATCTTTTGTAAACATGCTCAATCTAGTATGTTTCTGGTAGTTTGTCCTTCTAATAATGTTGCTCTTGATGTGTAGACTTTGTTACTTTTAAGCTTATGGATAGTTTCATACTTAGGAATGATGCTTATTAAGCTTGATTCATGCTTTTAACGATGTATGATAACAAGTTTGTACTTTTAATCACATTCTTAGAGTAAATTATTATTGACATAAGTTTAGAATACTTAGAATTTGCTTCTTGACAAAAAGTTATCATTAAAACTTCATAACAAGAAAGGCTTAACCTCAACAAGAGTTGCTAGTTCGCTGCCTTTTTGGGTTTGGATTGCACAAGTGTATTCAATTAGGATTTTAAAAATTTTAAAAGATTCTTTTATGATTGTTGCAACTAGGGTCGCAGCTGAACGGTGAAAAAGAGTTTTAAAAACAGAGAGTCGCCACCAATATTTATTAAGGAAAAACATTAAAAAACTTAAAAAGAAAATGATCTACGAAATCAGATTTTGGGTTCGAGAGTCAATTACATGTAAGGAAGGTATTAGCATCCTACAATGTCCGTCATAAAGACGGTTACCTCTAATTGATTAAACAAATTATAAATAACTTTTAAAATATTTCTCATCCTAAAAATAATTGTAAAAGAATTTTATTTATTATAAAAAAGATTTTTTTATTTTATGTTAAATTTTATTATTTTTGAGATCGACTGGAGTGAGCTCTTGCTCTTACGTATCTCCCGATGTAATGGAGAATCAGACTCACGTAGTTCTTTTATAGAAAAAATTTGTGTGTTGTCATTTTTTAATTTTGTTTATTAAGTTTTAGAATTTCTGAACTGTCACAACTCATACGTTCTAAAAATAGAATCAACAGAAGTGTACACCCAAGTCAATCCATTGAAGCAAGTTAGTTTTAGCTTAACATTTTTTATTTTTTATGTTGTTTTATTTTACGTTATAGAAAAGCCTAAGACACCAAACTGTTACAACTTGTGCCTTAACATCTCGAAATTAAGATGTCACATCTAATTAATCATTTTCTCTATTTAAGATATTTAAAAAAAGAATATTTCTAATTAAAATAACAATAAAAACGTAGAGAAAAAATAATAATGACAATAACATTTTTTTTATTTTTGTAACAATTTAATTTTAATTTAACATTTTTAATTTTAGAGAGAAGGTTAAAGACATCAAGTTATCACAACTTGTGCCTTAAAACCTTAGGATTAAAAGATGTCACATCCAATTAATCCTTTCTCTAAAAAATCAATTAAATATAAAATATTTCTAATTTAAAAAGGACATATAAAGAATAAAATTTAACAAAACAACAATGACAAAAAAAAGAAAATAAAACATATATATAAAAAAGATAAGATAGGCAAATTTACCTCAAGATATAATTTGTAGTTAACACAAAACAATTCACCACAAGCTTCTAGTAAAAACTCCAAGAAAAAAAAAGAGATAATAAAAAAAAAGATTAAACTTTCATAGGCTCCATGCTTTGCATTAAGCCCACAATTAATGGATTTTTTGCTTTTTCCCATTGCTTAGTAGGCATCTCTTTATATAAGGGGAGGAGAAGATTCATGAGTCTAGATTATCCAATGTGGGACTTATAAGTGAAGGGAAGGAATGTGAGACTTGAGTTTTTTTTATGACTAAATGGCCCACTTCGGGGTTGAGTTTCATCAAGATAGATGTTAATTTTGATTTTTGAGATAAAGATATGAGTTGTAAATCTTTCTACAAGCTTTTCAACGGTGCAAAGAACACCTCAAACGGACAAGTATAACTCAATATACGACATTGTCTTTTCATGGTATTCATCATAAAAAAAAAAGCTTTTTTCCTTCAAAAGTTCTCTTATTTCTTTTTTTTCTTGTCTTTTATATTTTATTTTTATTTACCTAGACAAAATTAGGTGTTCACAATGATAAAAAGAAGTCTTGTGGTATTCAAATTAAGATTTTTAAAAGATTATAAATAAGTATTGTGGTATTCAATCAAGACTATCAAGATCTTTTAAATAAAGTGTTTAAATCTAGTGATATTCAATTAAGACTTTTTATAAGTAAAAAAAAGTCTTTTGGTTTTAAAAAACTACATGGGTTGTTTTTTAGAGTAAAATTTGTGTATTTTTTAATGATAAGTATAGATATCAAACCCATTGAAAAAAATCTCACTTGAACCTATAAAACTTTCTCGATTCTCTCTTTCTTTCTGTCCTCATACTTCTCTATCTCTGCTTCTCTTGCTCTCTTCTCTATTGCTCTCACTTTCAACAAGACTGGCAGCACCATAAACTTATTTTCATCAACAAAACCATTGTTGTCAGCCACTCATTTGTGTTCAATTTCATTTCATATATCCTTTAGTCGTTTGTTGTGTCTAATTTTGTTGGTAAATTGATGTGGTTTTCTATTTGATTTAATTTCAAATAAAACATTGTGAAAGTGATATTATGGAAATGTGAAATTTTTTATTTGATTATGTTTCAAAATCTTGAAAA
This sequence comes from Spatholobus suberectus, assembly GCA_004329165.1. Classification (NCBI taxonomy): domain Eukaryota; kingdom Viridiplantae; phylum Streptophyta; class Magnoliopsida; order Fabales; family Fabaceae; genus Spatholobus; species Spatholobus suberectus. The sequence continues at coordinate 20,092,929 of CM014734.1, forward strand.
AATAGTTTTTGGTTCAATGATTGATGGCATGGAGAAAGTGTGAAAGAATGGGTGAAGCTTTGTTAACGAAGGTTCAATGTTTTGTTCTTACCGGGGATGGTGAAAATTATAGTGTTTTTGAGTGCTAGTTTTGCGATTGTTTTGTTTTTGGGACTTTTGATGAAGTATGCAAAGATTACTTGAAGTTGAATTTAGTTCGTAATCTTTTAAATATATTAATTGTTCACTATGTTATTTGTAATATATTAACAATGAATAATTTGTTCTTTGTTATTCCCTCTCAAGCCATAATAAACTTCAAGAAAAGATATAATTGATTATAAGGATTTGAAGATTGTCTTTGGTGGTGGAATTGCTAATGGGAGTGGTTTCATTTAGGCACTGATGATACCATGTAACAATTTTTGGGGAAGAAAATAGAGATTTTGGGATGACAAACTTTTCATATAATCCTAACAATGATGTGTTCATAACACCAAAGAGAAGTTAGTGTTAGCATGTGCAATACTACATAACTTTATTGACAAAGAATGTTGCTATGATGAATTTTTAATTGAACCGATAAACGAATTTTCATCTTCAATATTACCAGTTACTAAAGACGATAATTTTGAACTTGTTGATCAAATCTAATAGCAAGAACAATGCTAATGCATGAAAGGTTAACACAGTTTTAGATATGTAGCTAAATGCTCCTTAGGAAGACATTAAACTACATCAAATTAGCTATTAAAAATTAGAAATGGGTTTTACTTTTCTTCATTAAAAATTATCATTTCTTTTTTATCTTTTTCAACAACTCTTATAACTATGAATCTTTGCTAAAAATCTATATAGTCATTTAAAACTTTATAAATTCATATAATCCTTTCAAATCTTATAAATTCTTATGATGTAAATATTTTAAAATTCAAACATGCATAAAAATCTTGATTATAACAATCTTAAAAAATCTTATAAAGTGTTATATTCCTTAGTAATCTTTCAAATACACAAGAATTTTTTATCCCAAAATAATTTTTTAAAATCCTAATTGAATACAGCTCCTTAAATATTATCTTAAAAATTGAGATCATCTTTCCCAAGTTTTTTAGACAAAAATATAAAATCAGAGTCAAACTATATAACAATGATTATTAATTGCCATTATGTAATATTTTTATGTTTGCATTAGACAATAAAGTAAATTAGATCCTTTTCATTGTAAGTTTTAGTATCATATGGAGGGTCATAATCAAGGTGACGAACTTGCTAAGACTCGAAAGGGGTTTATTTTGGTTGAACTATAACTTGAGTAAAGACCTAAGGATGGTGTTATCATAGTTTTATCCACAAAAGGGTTTAAGTATTAACATGTTGATATGTTGTGAATTATACTTGATGGTGTGATCATGTACACTTGGCATGATATAATGGCTTCTACATCAGATGAATAGATTAGATGATATGTAGTATATGAAGAGTATGACCTTTATCAAAATATAATGAATAATGATATGATGTTTGGTTTGTTATCAATAAAACCAAGGACTAAATCATCTTACACTTAACAATCATATATGATATAATTTTTTACTTTTGTAATAATTGCTTTAAAAATCATATTTAAACTAATTTTTAATTAGTTGATAGTATAAAAATAATCAATCTTTACACTAATAATACGTCAAAATTAAACTCTTATAAATATTACATAAAATTACTGATTAAATTATATTTTAATTATTATCTACTAAATATCAATTATCATGATTGAATACAGCACAAGCTCGTGGATTACATGGGTAAATTAATTAGTAAATTAATAAAAATTACTTATATATATTGTATGAATGTTTTAAATTTAAGTATATTATAAAAGAATGAATTAAAAAATTATAACATACATATATATATATATATATATATATATATATATATATATAATTTAGATATAATATTAATAAAAATGAATATAAAAGTTTTAAAATTTTAAAGAAAATTTTGTATATTTCAATTAAAATAAATTATATTTAAAATTTAAAAGCAAAAATAAGGAAACATATATTATTCTTTATAAAAAGTGTATACAAAACTAAATTTCTCAAAAACATTGCACTTTAATTAGAAATGTATCAACTGAAATTTGAGGTGGATATAAAGTAAATTATAACATAAAAAAATATGAAAAGAATAATTTAAAAATATAAACAGATTTTAGGGAAAAATAATATTTTTACAAAAAAATTAAAAAGCAACTATGCTGAGAATAATAGTTAAAATTTGTGAAGTAAAAATTAGCATCAAAGAAAATTTTGAAAGACAATAATATAAAGGTAGTATTTAAAAAGGAACCTAAGCGCCTTATAATTAACAATGATCAAGCTAGCTGACGCCCAAATGGATTTTAGTCCTAACATTTAGGGGTGAAGAAAGTTAGATTTTCTTTCTTTCTTTTTTTTTTTTTTGGTCGAAATTAGATTTTGTTTGGAGTGAAATTGGTTTGCCTCTTCAATATATAAGGCATGCATTTGATCTATTTAATATAGGGTTAAATATGTTTTTGGTCCTTCAAAAATTGATTCGTTTTTTAGTCCTTAAAAAAAAAATTCTTAAATAAAGTCTCTCAAATATTAAAAATATCCTAATTAGATCCATGTACTAAACCCTGTTTAACTTTTTTATTAAATGATGATCAGATCAGCATCACAGTCACCATTAATTTGCTGATGTGGTCATCTATGTCAATTGTTATGTCCAGGTTAAATTAGTAACATACTTTTTGAATAAAATTATTACATGTTTAATCCTAAATCATAGATTTTTTTAACCCTAAAACAAAAGTAATTACACGATTTTTTATTAAAAATTATCATTGGGTACTTCAAGTAACAAAATACTTGGAAGCTGATGTGACCATCATTTAACAAAAAAGTTAAACAGAATTTAGCACAGAGATTTAATTAGGGTATTTTTAATATTTGAGAGACTTTATTTAAAAAAAAAATTCTGAAGACTAAAACCAAAATAGGTCAATTTTTGGAGGACAAAAAACATATTTAATCCTTTAATATATTATTTTTTAAAGTTTTGACTTGACATTTTAAAATACTTAATTTAAACTTATTTAAAGAGTACTTAATTTAAAACAATCATAAGCATTTAAATAGTAATATATAATAATATATCATTTACGTGAATGTTAAATTAGTAATATATAATAATGTATCATTTACGTCATCTTGTTAAGCTTAAGAAAATCATTTTAATAACCTAAAATATGAATTTTTGACTAAGTGAGTACTTTAAATAAACCTTACCTAACTTTGTTTACTATAATAAACAGATTACGTCAAGTAATACCCAATATGGATTAGGTTGCACATTAATCCCTGACTAGCTCTCACCCGTACTCCCACCTCTAACTAAAAAGATATGAGTATATTTCATTCTCTTGCTTTGAAAGGTAAAACAAAATAATTCCCCCATTCCTTAGATTTTTTTTCCTCCTGGTTATTTTCACTTTTTCTTGTAAGCTAGTTTCAATAGGATATAATATTGCACGCAAGCAAGTGCCCATATCTCAAACCAACCACTTGTAATAATTTGTAAGGGCTAAATTATTTTGATACATAATCAGTTTTATCCTCATCATGATTAAAGAATTTATGGTTTTTACTCTGCCATAAGATAAACATCCATTGACCAAACAGTGCATTCCTAATTAACCCTACTGCCCTAACTAATTATCATCATAACCATGCGAACTAACTACCATTTGATCCAGACATGGCATTTAATTATTTAGTTCATTTTCCACTTTCTCCCTTGTTTTAAACATATAAATTCGCCCATTTCATCACAAACAAGGTGCTAATTTTCAAATATTTCGAAGAAGCAAAATCTGATTAGTTAACCTCCAAGCAGGTCAACCATAATGTTCCTAACCCGACTTTGGTACCAAACCAAGCAGCTTTGTTCTTGTGGATCATGTATAATTTCAAGAAAAATGTTAACAAACACATTGGTCCTGTATGAATAAACTTTTTAATGATAATTAATTATAGAAAAAGAAAATAAGAAGCCAAAATGAATTAAAATTCTTCCATAAATTAAAATTAGTTTATGTATAAGTTAAAATCTGTTTTTTAGAGAAGTTAAATGAAAAAATTTCTACAAATTATCTTATGCATAAGTTAATTTTAACTCATAGTAAAAATTTATTTCATTTTAACTTCTTTTTTTCTTCTTCTTATAAGTATTTGATGAGAAATTTTATTCAAACAGATCCATATTTAACACACTCTTTATTAATATTTAAAATTATGAAATTATATGAGTGTCATTTTTTATTTAATGAATCATACTTATAATTTGATAATTCTCAACAAATTTCAGCCAAAACAGTAGTGTCTTCTAAATACTCCTCTAAACATAAATAAATAAGTGAATCACGTGTTTGACAATAGTTTCACGTTATCAATACTTCTTATAGCAGAGTTTTTTTATTTATTAATTTAAAAGAATTAAGTAATCCCGAATATTATCAGAAAGACATTTTCTTGGTCAAAATTCACGTTGGATATATTGGTACATGAATACTTCGTTATTTCTTTCTTATCTTACGATACAGTCTTGGTTGGCTCACGTGCACAAAAATTTAGACCAACTGGCAACTGGATTCCCTGCAGAAAAAATATGCGCCGTACCTTTGAGGTTCAACAGCGTCGGAAGAGGTAGATGCTTCTAACAAGAGTGTTTATGCATTGGATTACATCCGTTTTAAGAGAAAAAACATCATCCGATCTAATTATTTTAAATTTTTTTAATCAACCAATTAGCATAGTTTTAAAATTAAATCCAATCCAATTTAATTTATTTCTTTTTAGATTGGATGAGTTTTTCTTTTTAAAAATAATTTACAAATATGGACCTGTTTAGATAGTTTATCTAAAAAAGCTTATAAAAAAAGACTTTGTCTAAAAGTTCTATTGTGAAAACCTCTTTTTAGATGAGCTGATTTGGTGTTTGGATAATACATACTTAGTTTCTCTGTAAGGTCTATAAGTGACAAAAACATTTGAAATTTAATTTCTGTAAGTTTTTCTAAGAATTTCTAGAAAAGTCAAAAGCTAATAAAAGTTATGCATTCAAACACCACTTCTAGGTAATAAAGAACTCATGCCAGGAGATAAGCTCTCAAAAGCTCTTTTAGGCTGTATTCAAACAAACCCTATTAAAATAAATGATAAAATATACATATTGGAAAAAATCCAAGTCCCACATCTAGAGCTAGTGCTAAGATAGAGTGTATAAGTGGGGGGACAACTCTTACCTTATGGAGCTAGCTTTTAGAGTTGAGTTAGACCCAAACCCAAAATTATAAGATGGTATCAAAACTCATCCTAGATCCATTAACGGGCTGCCTATCATATTATCTACACATCAAGCCCAATAGTGTTGGACGAGAGGGGGTGTATTGGGAAAAACACAAGTCTCACATTGGCTAGAGATAGTGTCAAGATAGAGTGTATAAGTGGAGAGCAACCCTCACCCTATGGAGCTAGCTTTTGGAGTTGAGTTAGGCTCAAACTGAAAATTGTAAAAATATACAAATCAATTTAATATCAAACATCATATTTCATATAAAATTTATAACATAGTTTAAAGTATATATTTAAAGGGAAAAAAACTTAGATGCAGTACTATAGGTACTATTAATGTTGTTCTCCAACTATATCTAAGTTTTGTCCATATTTAAATTGTAAGTTAAAAATAATTTTACAAACCCTAAAAGAATAACCAACAAGTGGTTAGTCCAAGTAGCATTGGAATCATGTCCTTTGCAATTTTATACGTGACAAAACAAAAACTCTTAGAAGATAATTACTTAATATATAATAAATTTTTAGTTTATACAAGTTCTTAGATATATGACCATATAACTAATTATTGAATAACCTTGAATATACAATAAAATTCAGTTCAATTTAAATTGGATTGATTTTAGATTTGAAATTATAAATAATAATAATAAAATCGGTTTTTTCAGTTTTTTTCTTCTAATTTTTCGGTTCAGTTTTTAAAGTTTGTAAAAATCTGAATCGGTTGATGAAGATTTCTACTTCTAATTGGACCATATCATTCATTTCCACAAGTGCAGTGTAATATTTATTGCATTAAATTATTGACCTTGCAAATGAAAAATAACCTGCGTACACGTCTAACCATGTCCCCTCTTACCGTGTGGTATATAGCTTTTTATTTCCTTTTAAAAGTAAAGCATATGGACGAAATGAGTGCTTCTAAACAAATTTGAAAAATATTTTATCTCTCGGGCATGCATATAATACGTTAATAGACAAATATTGACTTCAAGATTTTTCCCCCCCTTTCAGGAACGATCTACTTTGACGAGTGAAATATGAAATGTCTCAGAAGACTAGATGAATGCATAAATTGATTGATTAAATTGGTCTATCATGAACTGATGACCAGCACACGTCTGCGGAAATTGAAGACCAAAAGTCCATGTTGTGCAACATGCCGCTTATTTTGCCTTTCCTTGTCATATAGTAGGGACCAAAGACGAGGAATGCAAAACGTGTGTTTAACTTGCTAAGCAATCTTAATCGTGATTAAAGAAATTTTTAGAGATCGATGGAAGATAAAAGAACTTGTATCTTCTTTCCCTGCACCAGTACTAATTTTTTAGGCCAAACTGAAGGGTATATGAGACCTTCAGCAAATTAAAATTATATTAAGATCTTTTAATAATGTATAATATATTTTTTAAAAATTATTTAAAATTTTTCTTTTTTTTGTGCTGGAAAATCAACTATTAAATTTGTATAATCATGTTCATATTTTTTTGTTTCAATAGATAAAATAGGTTAATTAATTAAAATTTTTAGACGTTTAAAAACAAATAAAGTTTTATTAATTTAATTTTAAGAAAAAATTTCACTAAAGTTATCAGAAACAAAAATATTTTATAAATTATTCATGTGTTTAAAAAAGAATTCATCTTTTTTATATAAAATTTAATATTTCAAATGATGTTTTAATTTTTAAATTCGTATATCTTTTAATTCTTTAATTATGAAAACAAATTCCAAAATTAAAAAATTTTCATTATATATTTTTATAATTAATTATTTTGAAGCCCTCACTTAAAAAAAATAAAAATCCCAAGCACAGGCTTTAATAGTCTATGCCTTGGGCTGGCGACCTGGTATGGCAATTCAATTCGAATTTTTGAGGGTATTTGTCTGACCCAACTGAATTTTGGTGGAAAAAATTGCTTTTATTGGATTTGGGTTTGAGTTTTTTTTGTTATTTGCAAAAATGTGGTCAAGTTCGGGTCAGTGAATGTAATTACCGCTCTTAAATTCCAAACCTGCCTTGTGTAGAACCTAGAAAGTGTATCCAAGTGTGAGTGTAAGGTGAAAGGAGTAAATTTCAAACAGACAATTCAAATAAATAATTATAATTAAAACTAATTAAAATAATATTGACCATCTATGTACGATTATATAACTAATTTACTAATCGGTTGAATTTATTAATTCGATTAATAAATTAGTTAAGTTCTATAGTTATAGTAAAAATTTGCATTTACCCGTTAGCAATTGAACTAACAAATTATTTTTCGCAGCATATAATCTTTGAGAATCACCAAACGAGTGCATGCATCTTTCAATGCATACTGTCGCAGGAATCAGGACTGTCAATCAGCTATCATTGTTCATGCATACCTTAAACATTTACTGTCTTCGGATAAGAATACTGCAATATAAAATAAGACCAAACCGCTGATCCCATCCATTGCTAGATACAACAAATATTGCATGAACACTGCAACTAATGCAATTAACAAGTAACAACTCACGTGTGAATTAGACTTTCACAATTTCATATTGAGAACCTTACCTAAGGGCTGGTAGGTTCCTGGTGTCCCATATGAAGAGGAAGGACTAAATGGTTTAGGGGTAGATTCCTCCCTAAGTGCCGTAAGAGCAGCCCTCCTTCTCTGCCTATGTTCCCTGTGTCTCCTTATTTTGTCCTCTAACGCTGCTTTAGCATTCTCAGCTAACTCAGCCCTGCTTAGAGCCTGTTCTGCACGTGCCCTCAGTTCAGCAATTTTCACTGATGCATTTTCCAGCTCCTTTTTCATCAATGCTAACTCTGACAATCTTCCAACTTCCCCTACTGATTCTTGGACGCCATTTGTCTTCTCCACCAAGTATTTGCAATCCTTCAAAGAGATTGTGATATGGTCACATTTATTCTCACTATTTCTCTCTTCACCTTCTGCCTTTGAGTGATCAGTTTTACAAACTTCAGTAACATGTCCATTCTCGTAAGCCAACCTTTGTTCCTGAAGCTGAGATCTCAGCAACGCAATTTCCACCTGTGCTTCAACGTCACTCTCCTTATTCATGTTTAGTTCTGCTTTATCCTTATGTAACTCACTTCTGAGTGATTCATTAGTAACATTCAAGCCATTTATTTCTTCCTTTGCAACAGTAAGCTCTTGTTTAAACTGACTCAATTTCATTTCTAGTGTCTCAATGTAGACAGATTGATCCATGATCTTTCTTTCCTTTAGTTCCATGTCGATGTTTAATTGGTTTGAGTCGTTTATTGCCTTTGGAGCAGAATCCCCAGATAAAATGAGTGTTTCATTAGCTTGCTTAGGTTCCAAGGGAAGGGAATCATGCAGTGTGGACTTATCCATTGGTTGATTTTGTAATTCCTGCAGCATTTCCACATGCTTTCTCATATCTTCTAGCTGTTGTTGTACTTGAGCAGTAGCCTTTGTTGCTAACTCAATTTTCTCATCTTTCTCAGACAATATAGCTAACTTCTCTTTCTCAGTTACAATGGCAGCTAATTTTGACCTGTGAATAACTTCATGAAGCTCCTTCACTTGCTGCAGGAGTTCTTCCTTTTCAACCTCCAAGGCTGATTGCGATTGTTTTGCATTTGTCAAAGCTTTTAGTTCTGAATCTCTAGCAGCAACAAGTTCTGTTTCTTTGGTAAGAAGCTCCCTTTGTGTGGCCTTCAATTCACTTAAAACATGCAAAAGCTGGTCCCGAACCTTTGCAATCTCCAAGTTATGATCAGCCATCTCTTTCATCTTGGATTCAAGTTCATCTTTGCGAGCTCTGCACTCTGAACATTCATTCATGTTCTTGTTTCTTTCAATGTCAGATTTCTTCAGCAGGGTAGACAATTCGTGAATCATCTTTTGGTTGTGCTCCAGCTTAAGAAGTGCTTGCATATGTGCAGCATGCTTTGCTTCTAATTGTAACTTGCAGTTGGCCAGTTCCTTTGTCAAGTCATCTAATTCTTTTTCACAATCACTCTGACCAACGAAAAAAGAAACCAGGAAAATCATGAATTGAGATATTGATCTTTCATGACCATTACAATGATATTAATGGATCAAATCTACACAAGTGAATGAGACTAATAATTGAACGTCACGATGAGACTAATAATTAGATACTGTATTGTGCATAGGAAACTAATTTAAGATAACATCCGTTAAAACTCTATTCCTTAAACTTTACTTCTCTTACCTTACTCCTCGTAGATTGATATTTCTTCTGATCACCTTTATCTCCAAACAAAGAGACGGCATTCCGGACCGGTTCAATTGATTTAGTATCTATCTCACCACCCATGATTTTGCAAAAATTAAAAGTACGTACCACCAGTGTCCTAAGAAAGTCAAAACAAAATCTCCAGGTTAAAATCTGAACATAGGAAAAAAAAAAAAAACAGAAGAAGTGGTATTAAAATAGACACGTGTTGTACACATATATGCCGTCAAAAATGGTAAAGAGAGCATCAAACATAGAACTGTTCAACATAGTTAAAACAGCAAGGAAATTAAATATATATGAACTAAAACAACTTAATCGTATGTATTTATTTTATATGCAGATGGGCAAAGATCAGTTACATGTTTAGAAGTCATATGTCACATATATGCATAAAAATAATGTATGTGTCATGCGGAAAGAATAAAAGAACTGAGTATGAGAGAAGAAAAGCAGATACCTGACTCGGGTGTAGGAGCTAGGTAAGGTTGGAAGGAGAATGGGAAGCAAAAGGCAGAGAGAGAGTAGGATGAAGGAAGACAAAAATACGAGACTTGTCATGATGGAGGTCTGTTTTGGAAGTTGTATTAATGGGGATTAGAATTGCGGATAACACAATGCCGTGAACTTGTCATGGAGTATGGCCGTCAAAGAATTATTCGTGTTTGGTTCTTGGAATCGTCGGGTAGAGAGAAAAAAAACCGTTGGTTTATGCTGCGACCCTCTGAATTTCTACATTTCCATGGAATATGGATATACTCTTCTTGTCATGTTATAGAGTTTTTTGTTTTATTATATATTGATTTAATTAGTCTTTATAGTTGGACAAACTTTATCTTTTACCTATAGTTAAAAATAATTTATTTTAATTTTTATACATGTACTTTTGATACGGCTTGGTCCTTGCTGTCAAGTGTGTCTTAATTCAGTGAAATAAAACCGTCACAAAATAAAAATTGACGGTATAAAACAATCACAAATTAACATTTTTTGACATTTTTTATGCAAAGGTAATTAAACCTTATCTATTTGTATCATCAATCTGTCTAAGTGCAATTGTATATGGAGGATATGCGATCAGTCTGGTGTGAAATAAGTATTCCTTTGTTTGTCTATGGATCAGTATTAATTAATTATTTAGAATAATTTTTAAATTATTAAATATGTTAATTATGAAAATTATTATTCCACCATTTCCTAAGGAGGCTTGATTAAAGATGGATTCCTATCTGATGTCAGGTGATAAATTTTAATTTTAATTCTCTTTTTAAATATTTTAGAACATGCTATAAGCCTATAATGTTGTGTCATCGATGAGATTTAATCTAGGTTTATATTTAGAAAAGAATTTAATTGGTGTGAAAGCCTAAATTAATGCATGTTATGACTGGTGTTTTGTGTTTATGCCTGAAATAAAATAGAAATTAGAATCTTATGAATCATAATCTTGTTGGCTTCGTCTTTTTATTATAGTTGAATAAACTAATTTAAGATTTTTTTTATCACAGTAGGTTTGTGATGTTACGTGTATCTTCAATTAAACAAGAAAGTATTGAAAATTGTTTGAAAAGGGATATTGTTTTGAATATGATGAAGTCTACAACATAAGTAGATTTTTGGTTAATTTTTGGGAATTATAAAAGGGAAGTTAAGTTGTGTTTGATTTTTATTGTTTTTAGTTTAAAAGAAACAAATAAAAATAGATACTCAAACCAAATTCATGTCTTACAACATGCAACAACACTCTAGATCTCTCACACTCCTTGAGTTGGGATCACAAAACAAAATAAGAGAATAAGAAAACATTTTTCAAGTTGTTTATGTTTTTTTTATTTTTAAAACACTTGTTTTGAAATTAATTTTCAAAATTTAATAAATTTTAGAAGAAAAATTAATTGTTGAGTAGCATAAAATTATTTTTAAAATCAGTTTTTAAAATCAAGAAGTGAAAAAGAAATCAATTAGGCCCTTGTCCTAGTCGTTTTCTAAATTCTGAATTTTAGTAAAAGTTGCTATAGTGATTTTTATTTCCTTTTTTTATCAACTTTAATTACTTCTTATCCCAATTGATTTGCATTTCTCAAACAACTCGATTTGGTAGTAATTAGTAATTATATCAATTCTCATGGGAATGATACTTTACCTAGTTACACTTTATTACTTGATATGATCGATATAACTGTTGCATTTAAAGGTGAATTGTTCGGCCATGAAGGCAACAACTGATCAAAGTAAACAAAGGTCGAGTTTCTGTAAGGTTAAAGGACCAAGATACTTAACTAAAGATATGGTTGAGTAAGCCATGACAACCAACCAACTGACCAAGTGCACACAACCCTCTTTGGGCTAATAAGGCACACAACCTTGAGGCTTATGAGCTCGAGACAGAAATTCTAAACTCTTCACACACATAGACAGGACGTAATAAGCATCACCCTCTTTCACTCATGTGAGAGCAACATCAGACATGTCACCCCTATAAAGGGTGAGAATGGTTATGAGGCCATTAGAGAACACACTACATAAATAGGCATGATACCTTCATTATCACGTCAGGTCACATGTAGTAAAACTAGTAGGAGTTTTTTGAGTTCATCATTGGGTTTGGAATTCCTTAATATGTATGTGTGTCCTCTAGCATGAACAGAAGTTTTAATTCACTAGTTTTCTACCTTCTATTTTTTATTTCTTTTTATTTATCTTACTTTTAATCAATTTGTTTTGGATTCTTGCCATTCTTCCGTCTTTTCTTGTGTATGCGAAAAGAGGGAGCTAAATTGCTCTTTGATCCAAAAGTAGAAAGAATAGCAAGTGTAAAGAAAAAGAAGACCAACGAGAAGAAACAATAAGAAAATCTAGGGGGGGGGGGACAATTCTCAATCAACAAAACTTCAATTCACAAATATGGTAAAACCACGAAGAGATCAAGGTAGACATCTTATATTCTAGTCTTGTTCAACCCAGCTATCAATAACTTTGAAATTAAATCAACACTATTCATAGTGATGCAACATCTTTAGTATTTGCCCAAAAGTTATAATGACATTATAGTTTTTCACATAAGTACCCAAACAAATAAAAAAAGGTGTGTCAATTGTCAGAACCAAAATGTAGACTTTTTTTAATGTAGGAAGTAAAATAAAGAGTATTATTTTTTCTTTATATGGACTAAAGTGAAAATTGTTAAATATAAGAATAATTTCTAACATTGTTAGAATAGTAGCAAACAATAATCAAATTGTAAACATTTGTTTATGCAAAGATTAAAACGTAAGATTTTTTATAGAGACTAAAATAAAAAATAATGTTACGTATAGTGATAAAATGTTAATTTAATCTTTTTAAATTTAAAAATATCCATCAATACATGTGAGACGTGCTAGTGTGTGTATGTACTATATACTGCAAGAATAAGTTTTGCCATACTCCATTTAATAATTTTTTTATTAGCATTAAATTTTATTAATTTAACTATTTTTTTAGGAATATTAATTTAACTGGTAGCACTAGATGAAGTTTAAAAGTTTCACATAAGATTACATATTTATGGATGTTTAATTTATCTGAAATTTGACATGTGTTAGAAATACAAGAGGAGATTTGGGAGATCTCAATAGACCACAAGTCAATCACATTGAACTTGATACTATATACAACCCAAAATCTTAAGACATTAAATTTATGAGTTTTTGTCTCTTATATATTGTTCAATATAATCCTTTCACATTTGCGCTCCAACAAGTGCATGATTATAAAGATGATTTTACATAATTCAATAGTTTGATTTATGAAAGTTATATATTAGAAAGAATTATTAAATGAATTGAGTGTGTAAATCTTACTGTTATATCGGTTGACAAAATATTAAATATAAGTCTCGAACTAATAAGTATGACAAAACAATATTTAATTAGTGACTCAAGAAACTTGAGCAACACAGAAGGTGTTACCTTCTTTCATCTGCTTCTTCACCGGTCATAATAAATATATATTTATAGCTTTAACAACTTATTTAGTATTTTCTTATCATTGTACAAAAATATAAATTCGAATGTTCTTTTATTTAATCATAAGTTTAATTTTTTTTAAAAAAAAAAAGAACATTAATTTTGTTGATATACAGTAGACTAAATTCATTCCGATAGAAGTTGATGCTTGTAGTCTACGGAGATCTCTCCCCCTTTTCCTGCAATAGAGAAAAACAAGAAAAGGCATTGGAAAAGTAAAAAAAAAAAAAAACTTAATAACTAATCAATGAGGGGCATGCCAGTGAGAGAACAGATCAGTGCCTTGAGCACCCAATTTGGACTTATAATCAGCATGAGTGTTTCTTTATGAAGCACGAGTAACGGCAACATCCCAAGCTGCTGCGGCCTTGTCATGTTCTGCACAAGGATACTGCTATTATGAGGGCTTGGAGTTGGAGGGTGCCAGGGTGGTCTCTTAACAGCAAGGAGATGATCCCCATTCACCACATCTAAAGACTCCGATTTATGAACTAAAATTTTGTGGTGGCCAAAAAGAATTAAATATAATTTATTTGTTATATCATACAAACTTTTAAAGGCATTCAAAAGCATAAAATTTAATTGATAATTAAGTCTTTAGAACAATTATATACGTGTGTGTTCGTATGATATTGAAAAAAAAATATATTTTAATTTGCGATGCTATTAAAAGTTTATTCTAATTAGTATATTTTTCTCATACAGAAGTTTGTGAAAACACTAGTTATTTGCTGATAATCTTTTTATATAAAACATGCCTTTGTTGTTGGATAAGATATTTTTATATCGATTTTAACATGTAAGCTGGCGTGACATCATTGTTTGTTTATGGCACAGCGAACCTCATATCTCACAATCTCACATTAAGGAGCGATTGAGCGTGACACATCACCGACCTATACTATAATATAACCATAAATTCACAGAAATTGCTGTTAATTTAGATTACAAGGCAAGCTAAGCTCCTAGCTGTAACATATCACATTGAAGCAGTATTCAAAACTAATATATTTTTTTAATAGGAACCTTGGTTTTCCAGTGCTTTGGTAAGGCAAAATGCATAAATCTGCTTGGTTTTACCTTCCTTGTTATATATGCAGGGGTGAAAATTAGCATTACCCCTAAAGGGTGTAACAAACTAACAAGTAGTAAGCTTGAGGGTTGAAGGACCTCGCGTTCCCACATAAAAATGTTTATGGGAAAAGATACTCCAAACAAGAGTTACAAATTATAAAACCTCTTAAGAAACAGAAAGAAAATTAGCAGATAGAAATTATAACTAAAATTAATTATAAAAGCTAATAGTGTGTTTGGATTGGCGGTAAAAAATCACGGTGAGTATAAAATCATGGTAAAAGCAACTATTTGTAGTGGTGAGTGCAACTCGCCATTTTACCAAACATGCACCAAGTCTTCTGCGTAAGTCCTGTTTTAAAACTCAAAATCCAAATTAAAGAGGGAAAATTTTAGGAGTATGTCCTTACACGGTGATGTTTTCACTTTCAGTGATTTTCGGCTTTCCATTTTTTTTGTAGTTTTTATTTGAAAGTTCTTCACCAGTTAGTGTTATGCCGTGCCCTGAGTTGTCTGGCTTACCATCCAAGATAGAGACCCGTTCTATAGTCTATAGTGTTTAAACTTTAAACATGATTTTCTGTCATTAAGAGAAATTGAGAACTGGTAAAGTAGAAGGAAAATGGATAAAGCTCTCACTAAACTAGGAGGCTCTTGGATCTCCAAGAAAGCAAAGGCAGAGATTTCCCACATAACCGACGACCTATCAGTATGTCTCTCTGTGCTCACTCAGACTTTTTTTCTCTGTCTGAAAATTATCATTTGTTTAGGACCACCTTCAAATCTTAAATTTTTTTATTGCTTTTGAGTTATCTATGTTTTGGATAAATGACTTTGACTTCATAGAAAAATGCTAGAACTACAAGATTTGATGCAATATACGCAACTCTTTCTAGGACTCTTATGCTCATATTACTTGCCTCTGTGTTCATTCATTCTATTCAGCCCATTGCTCTTGAAATTAGTGTATACGTTATTGGTGTATATTCTTTGCTCTCTGTATGACTTGTCACACAGGCAAGATCTGAGAATATTCAATGAAAAGGGGATAATGAAAAAGTGTATTCGTTTGAGAATAAGTTCACATGCAGTTAATTGGTGACTAGGAAACTTTGAGGAAATGAAAGAGTGTATTCGTTTTTTTCTGAAAAGAAGTTGTTGAATCTACTTCACCTAAATTTCTAGTTGACATCATCCCACTGAACTGGTGATGAGTTTAATCATGCTATCAGATCAATTTTCTGAACGGTCTTGCAATGGTAATGACTAATGATATGAGCATTAGAGAGGTGCTTATTCTTCTCTTCAGAGCCACAAACATCTGAAAACTTGCTTCTATATCTTGGAGAATATAAAATGATCATCACTATGAACAGTGAACAAGAGTTTGCTTATCTCGGTAAATAGGAAAAAGAATTGCAATTCAGAAGAGTGCCTCTTAGCCTTTTGTTCTTCCTGTTTATGTAAATTGATTTGTTGCAGTGTAAACATTTTAATATTTTGTGTACAAGAATGCTTATACCGTGCTTGCAATTTCAGTCTCTCTCAAATACTGTCGAAGAAAAGGCAAAACTTTTCATCAACAAGCTGAAAGGTACCTACTATTTTCACAACATTTTGCAATTGCGTTTCGAGCATTAACAAGTTATGACTTACAAAATGTTTACCTAGGCTTTCTTATTTCGCTAAGAGCTAATAACATAATTTCTAAAGCTCACTCTCTTTAATATTCCTTTATATTAGTTAAAATTTACGTAAATTCTACTAATTTGAGAATGAGATCAAACAATGAAAAATAGAACCCACATATTAAGTGATATTCACATAAATTTTACCCCAATAAAAAAGAGTATGTAAAAAATAAATGTCAAAAAATGTTTCAATAACATTTCTCATATTGTCTTTCGTTTATAGCCTAGCAATCGCCACTCAGTTCGTATTTGCTTCAGATCACCATTCAATTTCAAAATAGCCTCTCACACTACCCAATAATATTTTGCATTTGATAATAGTGTTTTTTTTGGGGGGGGGGGGGGGGGGGATAATAGTGTATTGTTGTCTTTTCAAGTTCATTAATTTACCCCCTTTCTTCTCAGGCAATTTTGGTATTTCTGAGAGAATTAGCCTACCTAATCTTTCCGTATCATCTCAAACTATAAAGCAATGCGACTGGTGATCCGTTGTTATCCCCCCAAATTACTCATTGTTTGGTTCCTTTCATTTGGTGGCGTCATGATTCTCAGATTGAAAACTTGAAATAACTGCCTCTTTTTGTTTTTTCGAACTCAACTCTTGCTAAGGCTTGCATAATTTTAAATTAGCAATAATTAGTGACATAATTTCTGACGTCACTAAAGACTAAGTAGCCAAGGACAGAAATTTTCTAAAAGGTTACATTTACAGAAGTTAAATAAGTAAAAGCTATGCTTTTTTTTTTTTACATTATTTGATTCATATTAATATTATTATTTTTTTACATAAATGCACATATCATATGCAAAATTCTATCTTACTCCACTCACCGAGCCCTTTCCACAATAATTATAAATTTGTCCTTAAAAGAAAATCTATAAATGTTACAGATTTCAAATTGAGGTTGGGAGATAGGACGGCAAAAATAATGATAATGGTAATAGCAAACACATTAACATTTGACACACTCTTGTTCTGTTTTTTAAATAATAGGAAAATCCCAGAAAGCCTTACCAGATCTCCTTAGAGAGAACAACCTTCCTCCCGGTCTGTTCCCCCGCAACATAACATGCTACGAGTTTGATGAATCAAAAGGAAAGTTGATCGTGTACTTGTCCTCTCCCTGTGAGGTGTGCTTCAAGGACTCATCCATTGTGAGGTATGCAAATCGTGTCAAAGGGACATTATCAAAGGGGAAGCTCACTGTTATAGATGGAATGAAGACCAAGGTTCTGGTGTGGGTCAAGGTGAATAGTGTCGCTGTTGAGAGTTACAAGTCTGACAAAGTATGGTTCACTACCGCCGGTGTTAAGAAATCAAGGCCCAAAGATGCCTATGAAATGCCTCGTGAAGCTATTAAGGTGGAAGAATTTTGAGGCACTTTATACGGTACTTCAATTCACTCATGTCATGATATACAATACATAGCTATATAATTAGACAATATTTTTTCTTTCTTTTTTTGGGGGGTGTAAGTTTACGGGTGTTATGGTATTACACTTGAAAGACACATTTGACTTTGTGAGCTATGATGTTAAGAAAAGTGCATGCGCTGGGTTTGCAATTTCAATGATGTTAAGATGTTGATAAGTATATAAGTACCAATTGTACTTAGCAAATTCTCTTCTAATGATGATTTGTTTTGAAAATTATACAAAGATCGCGACCTTATTTTTCCTATAAAAACAAGGAGAATAACCCATGAAATTAATAACTAGTGTCAAACTGAATCATGTTTTGATTAGCTAGTTTTTATTAAGTTTTTAACAGAATTTTCTTAAAAATAATCATTGTTTGTCATAATTAATCTATTTCCATACATGCTGGGATTTTTCTGATCAAGCAACAAGTGTAAGTTATACTAATGAGAGTTTTAAGTAAAAAAAATTAATGACATAAGTAAAATAGTTTAGGGAGTTATTGATCTAAAAAAATACTCAAAAAACACAAGAAAATATACAGTAAATTAAAATAAAAATTAAAGTACAATTAAGTAAAAAATAAAAACCTCTGATAAAAGTTTTAACAAGTTTGTCAATGATGGAAAAATCTTAACAGTTGAGTTATTTGATTTGAGAAATTGTTTTTTATTTTTATTATCTATTTTCTATTCCTGCTTTTAAAGTTTGTATAGGAAATAGTGAAAATATATAACAATAAAAAATTGTTTTTATTATTTTCTACACAAATGTTTAAAAATGAAGAACAAAATAAAAACAAAAAATATTTTCTCAAATCAAACAAACCATAAATGAGTCATTTGTATTCTGGTTGAGGATCATGACATAATTTTTGAGATGATGGCAACACCTAAAAGAATAATTCTAAATCTTCCAATATTTTCCTATTTAGTACTTTCTTTATAAAGTATTAGAAATATTTATATGAGGATATATCATTACTCTAATTGAAATTAGAATAATTATAAATCTTCCTACTAATTCTGTCATTACTAGATAAAGAAAAAATTGAATAGTTTTAAAATTTTCAAACATTAAACGCGTTTACTTTTTCATTAAACGTATTAGAAGGATTTGTAGGAGAATACAACATTACTCTTGAAATTAAATGCAACATGAATCCTAAATCACTAGGAACAATGCTGAGCAGCAACTATAAGTGTTCATTAGTTTGGTTCAACCCGACCACTTGAACCAAACCAATTATGTTGGGTTTTTTTATCGAGTTTGACCTGAATCAAACCAATAAAACGTGACAATCATTGGTTTAGATATCAAATTTATGTTTTACAATTCAATTGCTTAATCAAATCATCTATTTTTTTATTTTTTATTAATTATTTTCCTTTATTATTTCTTTTTCTGTTATTTTTATTTGCTGTAAACTCTAAACATAGATTTTAAATATTTTTAAATGTTGGTTATGGATTGAATTGGATTACTAGGAAAAATAAAAATTACTAGAATTATCAAAATCTTTAAAATACTTTTTTAATTTTATTATAATATTAGACCCCGATAGACTTGAACCGAACCAACCTATTTTTTATTGGGTTGCTTTCGTTTGAGTTTGATAAAAAAAAATCTCAAAACCAAACTACACTAAACTGAATAATTTCGATTGGTTCAATTTATATCCTTCCTTAAAATCGAACTAAACCGACTCATGAACACCTTTAGCAGCAGCAATTTTTCTTTTGTTTAAATTGATTTTCTTTATAAATAAAGCCTAAGTTTAAGGTTTTACAAATCTAAATAATTTATTAAATAAAACACACACAAAAAAGAAAAGAAAAAGAAAATGACAAAATAGAGCGGCCACAAAAAAATAATGATACCCCTCCACCTGTGCGAAAAGAAAGCTCGAAATGGTAGTGAGGGAAAAGAAAGGTTTAATATGATAAATGATAACGTTAAAATGAATCCATATTTATATAATTTATAAAAGTGATAAAGGTCATGTCAAGAATTTTTGTCCAACATTTTTTTCTCTCTTATCATATATAATATTATATTTTCTCTTATATTATAAATTACAATACATAAGTTGAAAAATAAGGTTCTTGCTCTCTACTATCTTTATTAGATAATTGTAATATCGTCTTTTTTTCTTTCGTAAGAAGAGTATTTCACATGCTATTTTTACAACTAAAAAAAATACCTCTCAATCATTTTAAACTATTATTTTTTATTTTTATCTCTAAATTAAAATTCAATAATTTTTTTAAAAAAAATCAATAATTAAACATAACCTTATATTATAATATTTTTTTTGTAAGAGATTATAATTATCCTCCGTAGAAGACAATACTACTCGAATCGAATAAGACCACCAACAAAGATCTTTTTCTAAGTATTTAATATAGTTATATACCCTAGACTTGAACTTAAGATTACTGATTAAGTTGTCGTGTCAATTGATCTACCCGTTTGGTAGTATATTATAATTTAAATTATTCATAATAAATCTAAAATATAATTTATACATTCAAAGATATTTATATATTATAAATTTTAATTATAATATAATTTATATATTAAAAATATTTATTTATTATAATTTTTAATTATATAAAAATAAACATTTATTTTGTGCATTGCGCATATTAAAATACTAGTTATTTAATAATTTGATAAAAGAGAGAAAATATGGCTGGATGCCTTAAAAAAATCATATATTAATAATTTAGTGTTAAATTAGTCTCTATTGATAAAATACTAGTTATATTTTTGTTTTATTTTTTGATGCCATTTTTTTAAACCTTTTTTAATGTGTTTTTGGCTTGAAAATTACACCATTTTAATCTTGGATCATCATAAATAAGTTTAGGATCAAGAATCATAGAAATGGCGCCACAATCATGGAGAAATTATGCTCAGAATTAGGTGGGGTGAACAACACGAGTTTCTAAAATGGTGACTATTTTTAATTTTGGAGCAAGATTTTGAACTTTTTTTGACTGATTCAATATGTGAAATTTATCTTATTAGATTCCATATAAAAACTATGTAACCTAACTAATGTTCGAATCAAAAAAAGCCATAAATATGGTAAAATTCACATAAAAAGTGAGTCTCATAAGTAACCGAATATTATACACACTTGTGGTTTATAACCTCCGCAAAATGTAAATCACTAACAACATTAATTTCAAGCTGACAAAAGGACCAAAATGACTAAAGTTTGAAAGTTAAAGGACCAAAATGAATCTTTTAAAATATAAATGACTAAAACAAATTTTCACAATAAGATAAATAACCAAAAATATATTTTAGCGTATAAAAATAAACATTTATTCTAAACGATACACAACCTAAAATATTAGTTAGCTAGTAGTTTTAGCTGAATGATATAGCAAAAGAAAACTGTTACAAACTAATAGGTAATTGACTTAGGTAGTATATATTTACTTTTCTTTAATGAAAACTTTAGATAAGTTTCACTATGTTTTAAACGTTCCTAATTTTAAAAAAGGATTACTTTTCAAAAACAAAAATAGTTATAGTCCTAGACAAAATAGAATGATTAAATCACAATAATATACATTTTTTAAAACAAAAGGGTGTACATTACATGAACATCTAACGAATGTTGCATTACTTGATGCATGACATTCCAATGATAAAGTAATTTAAATACTCAAACATTCAGTTCCATTGTAGATATTATGATTTTTATGCTAACAAATATTTTCATTTTCTTATTCAATATGATAAGTCTCATGTTAATAAATCACATTGATTAATATAAGGAAAAGCTGATCAAATAATTGAGAATGAGATCTTGTCTCTCTTTAATTGTGTTTCTTGATTACAAAAATATTATTTCACTTTGGCTTTAATTATTTTCAAAATTAAAAATAAAAATAGTGAAAACAAAAAAAATATATTGTATTTTTTGTATCTAATATTTTGATGTAAAAAATTAAAATTCTTAAATATAATAAATGAATGCATAAACTCAAACACTTTTAATTATAAAAATATTATTTTATTTTGAATTTAATTATTTTCAAATTTTAAAATTAATACAGTGGAAACATTATTTTTTTCATTTTATTTTTTTATTAGATATTTTTATTTAAAAAATTAAAATTTATAATATAATAAGTAAATGTGTCATAGTCAATAAATGAATGTACAACTTCAAATACTCAATAATAAAACAATTAAAACACATTATCTTTTCCCAAATACTTAATAATAAAAAAATGAAAAATAAAATATTATATAAAATATGTACATTAAATATCTACTCTCGATTAAATGTCATAATAATTTATTTAATTTATTAAATAAATAAGAAATAAAATAATTAAGATAGATATGTTAAAAATATCCCTAATTTAGACTAGGAAAATTACGTCAAAATTAAAGTTAGACTTCTTGTATTTATTATATAAAAATATAAAAGATTTCCAAGATAAGAGGTAGCTGTCTTTTGTTGAGCCAAAGCCCAATATCATTAGCATCCATATGACGCAAATGGGAGATATCAAACAATGCAAAACTAAAAGCAAGATTTAGGATGCACAAATGAAGAATGAAACCATAGCTGGATAGGTTCATTTTGGTGCCAAATGAATATATTATATAAACACAAATATTTGTGGTTGTGTTTGCTCACTTGCTCTTCCTCGCCACTTTTGAATCTGTCATGTTGAATTGAAACCATGTCAGACAAAGAGTACCATTTCAAATCCAAGGCCGATATTAGAGCTCCAAAACATAACCCTAGCATGTTGATACCATTTGCAATAACAACTACATCATCTCATCTTCTCAAATAAGTGAGATGAAGAGAGTTTGGGAGAAAGAAAGTCATAGAGTGAGATGGAGAACAAAAAATCAAAGAAGAGAAAAGATATAGATTCTTTTTTGACCTAAACCTTTAAGATGGGCAATGAATGAAAAAGAAAAAAAAAAGAGAAGAAGTACATTTCAATTAAAACAATAGAAGACTAGTAATATATGTGGTAGAAAGGAAAGAAATATGTGAGAATTACAGTTGATAGAAATAGCGAATAGAGAAATAGAGTAATGAAAATTGGCAAGAAATAGAGTAAAAATAGGAGTATTTAGTTTAAGAGTAATGGAGAAGAAATAAGAAAGAGGGAGATAGGAAAAAAAATCATTGTTAATTGATTTTGTGCACAAACAATTGATTATCGCAGGCTATAACCAATTATAGCAACTTTTAATCAAATAAGCATTTTTCAAAATTAATTATAGCATTTTTTGACCATTTTAAATTGCCAGTAAACATCCAAAATTGCCATTATTTGTCATTTTCTGCCAATTTTTAACTGCCGCTAAAACAACCGCCACAAAGTGTGCAACATGTGTCTCCTCCCTTGCATTTCAATGAGAAAATAAAACGGTGTGGGACCCATACCTTTTTTCTCTTCTCCCTACCAATTTCTTACTCACTAAATAACCATCTTTTTTTTATTTTTCACCCATTTCTCTGCAACCAAATGAAGCTTAAAGGTTAAAAATTTTAAAAAGTTAAACCCAAAAAAATTGAAAAGTGAAATATTGAGAACTTGAAAAGGTGATAATATGCACTCTTCTACCAACGGAGCATTGGGTATGTTAGGCTTAATTGCACTTTAAGTTTCCTAAGTATCACAATTGTGTGATTTTAGTCTCCCAACAAATTGAGTCTCCAAGTATCAAAATTGTGCAATTTTGGTCCTTCCGTTAGTTTTTTGTTAAATATTTAATGGATTTTGCTAACGTGACACTAACGGATGACATAACAGATAATGTGGTCATGATTGATGATGTGGCGATTGACATGATGATGACGTGGCAGTTGATGTAGGTTCTTACATGTTGATGATGTGGCATTTCGGGTGGCAAAATTGGCCCAGCCCAATGGCTAAACGGGCGGGGCCAGGCCAAGCTGGGCCAAAAAAATTCAACCAAAAAAAAAGCAAGCCAAAATGGGGCGGCCCAATAAAAAATAGGCCCAAAAGGGTATCAAGCCTATTTGGCCTGATGGTTTTTTTTCCTTTGTAAAATGTATAAAAATTTAAAATAAAAAGAGTCATGGGCCAAAATGGCCTTGCCCGATGAACCTTCGAGCAAGAAAAAACACAACGCATTAGGAATTCAAGCTGGCCTGGCTCAACCTGATTTTCACATTTGGCCCATTGGGCCAGGCCGCCTATTTAGCTAGCTCTATGTGGCATACAAAAATGAAAGACAAAATTATTAAATTGGCCTTGATGAAATTTGAACCTCCTACCTTAAGTTCCAATAACAACCTTTAACCACTACACTCATAAGTTTCTTTAGTATATATCAATGAAAAAGATAATATATGTAACTTAAATGGAGATTGAAGTTACGCATATATTTACTACTATTAAATAAACAAATTTATACTTATTATATATTATTGTTATTATTAATATTAATAAATTAATGCTAATATTATTATTAATAATATTATTATATATTATTAGTATATTAATAGATAAATTAATAAACATAAATTATTTAAAATATGATATAAACGGTGAAGAAATATTAATGAAAAATAATCCTAGGAAAATATATTAAAATTATTAGTATTATTATTTTATTAATATATATATGTAAAAGTATAAATTATATTAATAATATTATTAAGAAATATTATTAGTATTAATGTTGAGGCAATTGAGATCAATGATGATGTTGAGCATCTAATTTACATATTTTAATCACAAAAATTTATATTTATATCATATATTTTAAATTAACCTAATAATTTATATCAAATATTCATATATTAATATCATATTTTAAATAATTTATATTTATTAAATTATTAACTTATCTTTTAATATACTAATAATATATAATAATATTAGTATTGATTTATTAATAATTCTATTGATACTAATAATATATATAATAAATATAAATTTGTTTACTTAGTTGTAGTAAACATGTGTGCAATTTTAGTCTCCATTTAAGTAACATATATTATATTTTACATTCATATATCAAAGAAATTCATTAGTTTAGTGGTTGAAGGTTTTTATTAAAGCCTAAGATGGATGGAGGGTTCAAATCCTATGACAACTATCACGTCATTATCATGTCAGTTGTCACGTCATCCACCAGTGCCACCTTATTTCTCATGTCTTCGTCAACGCCACATCAGCAAAATTTGATAAATATTTAACAATAAATTGATGAAGGGGCCAAAATCACACAATTTTTATACTTAGGGAACTTAATTTGTGCAATTGGAACTTAGGAAACCAAAAACACACAATCATCATACTTAGGGACCAAAAGTGTAATTAAGCCTACATATTAATTATATACTATATCATTCATATAAAATTTATATATTTAATATATACTAATTCATGCGATTCAGCCATTGACTTACTAATTCAACCAATGACTTATTAACCCAATACCTTGACTGAGTTGATGACTGGTCTAGTTTTAATAACATTAGGTTAAATTGCTTTTTGATCCAAAAATAAAAAGAATAAAGAGGGTAAAGAAGAATAAGACTAAAAAAAAAGAAACAATTTAGAAAAAAAAATCTCATTCAACAAAACATCAATCCACAAATATAGTGAAACCAAGAGATCAAGGTAGGCACCCTCTTAGTTTTTACATTAGTTGCACCCATAACAAATATATTTCTAGTATCGTTCAATCTACTATTGTTGGCAATAATTTTGAAATTACGTCAACACTATTTATATTTGTGCAAGTGTGCAGCATCTTTATTATTTGCCTAAAGCTATAATGACATTACAATTTTTTTACATAAGTACCAAAACATGATAAAAAAGGTATGTCATGTGTATTACAATTTGGGTTTGGGCCTATGATGTTAAGAAAAGTGCATGTGTTGGTTTGCAATTTCAATGTTCCCACCTTTTTTTTTTCACCTCCTTGCTTTTCCAAAAACAAATGAAATTCCACATTTACCCTCACCTTTTTAAAATTCCACTCCATCTTCCCTTCTCAAATAGGCTCCCCACCCTTCCTCTCCCATTCTCCTCTCTTATCACCTTGCGCCCCACCCCCACCGCATCGTCGCTCCCAGTTGTCGAAATCATGACCCCCCGCCCAATTCAAGCCGATATACTCCAGCAAACTTGGCACACACCTCCACACACATCCACATTTCAGTCATGTTGTCGTCGAAGGTGAGTTTCTTTTATTTTATTTTTTTTATTTTTAGATTGAACAGAATTGCGATTCCGTTGTGTATCAAGTAACACCTAATACATAATGAAATTTGTATTTAGAAATGATACATAACGGAATTGTAATTCCATTATGTATTATATAAAATTTAAATTTTAAATTATTAATTTATTTTAGTTACTTATATGAATTAAATAATTTAAATTGTTTGTTTTTAAATAGTTTTTTATTTTAATGAATTTATTAATTTAAGTTGATTGTTTTTAAATTAATTTTGATTTTAATTATTTACATGAATAAAATAATTTAAATTTTTGTTTTTTAAATAGTTTTTATATTAATTATTTGTATGAATTAAATAATTTATTTTTTAGTATCCTTTACTTATAATTTTTTTATCGTTTAATTATTTATTTTTAATTATTTTTTGTCTCTTATAGTATTTATATGATATGTAATTTATTTTTTGTGTTTTAATAAATGATTAATTTTAGGTTTTTTTTTTTAGAATAATTCTATAATAATGTTGATTATATTTGATATTAATTATTTCTTAATTGTTAATTTATCATTATTGTTTTAGATTCATTATGCCACACACGAGGTTTGGTATTCATCGTCCTGGACGAGGCCCTTCGTCAAATGATGAGGCAAGTACATCTAGGTGCCCATGGTTGACTATATCAGCACGTCAAGCTAGACAGGTTGAAGCGTTTAATAGCACCAGCAGCAGGAGTAGGAGCAAGCAAAGATCGAGCTACCAAAGGCAGAGACAAACAAGTAAGGTTCACGCAAGCACGTGATGATCTTTTTGGTGGTTTGTGGTCGACGCAAACGGGCAAGGATCTCTTCGAGATATATACCTAATGTAGCATACAACTCAATTGGCAAAAGCCTACAAAATTGGCCAAAGATGAACAACATCCATACCACATCCTCGTCGTCTTTAATGCTTATATACCCGTAATGATCACAGCCATCTCCTATAGATATAGGTTGACGGTAATGAATATTGAGTATTTTTCTGTTACTTTCGATCGCATCCTAAATTTTTTCCTTCAGAGTTGCAATTATCATGTCCTCAGTGACCCTGAGAAAAGCAGGACCATAAGGACATTGAAACAAGATCCTTTCAGATGTTATTATCATGTAACCATCATAATACACCACAGCAAGGAATTCGTCCATCTTCAAAGGAGAAGAAACAATGTGGAATAAAGATGGCAATGACAAATGCTTCAGAGTACACATCTCTTTTATACTAGTGTAGACACTATTCACGCATCAAAGAATCATTAAAAACTTTGTTCTATGCATCAAGAAAAGAAATGGTAGACATTGTACCGACTAAATCAAGGGTCTAGATTGCACCAATTCAAGAGCGTGTCTTGTTCATGCTTCAAAAAATCATTCAAACCAATGTCCAATGCATCAAAAAAAGAAACGATTCAAATTGCACCAACTGAATCGAGGGTTTGGATCACACCGATTCAAACGTCTGCCTTGTTCACGGGTAAGAAAATCATTAAAAGCAATGTCTTGTGCATCAGAAAAAAACAGTCGAGATTACACACAATAAATCAAGGGTCCATATCACATTGATTCAAATGCGTGCTTTGCTCAAGCGTCAATGATGACGTGACACTATTATTGATGTGGTAGTGATGACATGTCACTTGTGTTGACGTGTTACATGATGACGTCACCATGACATCATTTACTGATGTGCCAACGTTAGCATGACGTCAACAATTTAACGTTTTTTGTAATGAAATTGGACGGTAGGGACTAAAAATGAAAAAGCACTAAAGTTTAAGGACGATTTTGAAAAAAAAAATTATAGAGATGAAAAATGAAAAAACGCTAAAATACAGGGACAAAAATCATATTTAAACCAATTCATAAATATAACAAATGAACACACAAATTCAAATATTTTTAATTATAAAATTATTATTTTGTTTCTACTCTAATTATTTTTAAAATTAAAAATAAAGCATTGATAATAAATTTTATTTATTTATTTATTGAATATGATATTTTTATTTGAAAAAATAAAATTCATAAATAAAAGAAATACATGTACAAATTCAAACACTTCTAATTATAAGATATTATTTTATTTTAAATTTAATTATTTTTGAATTTTAAAATAAAAATAGTGAAAAATATTTTTTTGTATACGATATTTTTATTTAAAAAAATTTAAATTTATAAATATAATAAATGATTTCACAAATGTAAACACCTTTAATTACAAAAATATTTTTTTATTGTGACTTTAATTTTTTTCAAAATTAAAAAAAGAAGTAGTGAAAACATAATTTTTCTATTTTTTTCCTTAGAAAAAATAAATTCATAAATATACTAAATGAATGGATAAACTCAAACACTTCTAATTATAAAAAGAGTTTAGTGACTATATATAGTCAATGTAAAAAATTTCACACTGTCAATTAATCATAAATTACAATTGGTATGATTTTTAAGATAATTATTATAAAAGTCAACAAACATATCATACATGGTAATTTATGATTGAATGACAGTGTAAAATTGTTTTACTCTGTCAATGCATATCTTATTTTCTCTTATAAAAATATTCTTTCATTTTAGCTTTAATTATTTTCAAAATTAAAATTAAAATATTGAAAATATTTTTTTTATTTTTTTGCATCAAATTTTTTATTTTAAAAAATAAAATTTTTAGGGCCTGTTTAGAGTGGTTGTGAGTTTTTGGTTATTGATTTCGAAATGTAATTTCAAAACAAAATGTGTTTAGCTAAAATAATTTCAAAACTATCTTCTCTCTAAATAAATTAGAATAACTATCTTGAATGAGAGTATTTTTTGCTGTTATTATTCAACGAGAGTGTTTTTAACTATCATTCTTCAACAATAGTGTTTTTAAGATTTTTTTAACATCTTATCTCTTTCAATCTATCATTTTCATTATCTTTAATTCTAAATTGAATTTCAATATTTTTTTAAAAAACTATCAATAATTAAAAATTAACATTGTATTATATTAATTGTTTATTATAAATTTAATTTATATAAAATAAATATTTATTCTATGCAAACAAGTTAAAATACTAGTTTTTATTACATTTTCAAAAAAGATTTAAGTCTTATGTCAAAACCATGAAAATTGGTTTCTTATTTCTTGTGTAGAGTTACAAAACTTTGTCATTGGCAATGTCAATACCATGTTTACAATAATTATAAAAATTATTATTATTATTAAAATTACTATTATTACTATAATTGTTCTTCTTCTTATTATTTAGATTACTATTCTTATGATTAAAATTATTATCATTAAAACTATTATTATTATGATTAAAATTATTATTATTAAAATATTATTATTATTGTTACTAAAATTGTTATTATGAAAATAAATATTATTATTGTTATTGTTAATATTATTATGTTTAAAATTAATTTTATTTTGTTTATCACTATTGTTTATGTACCTTTTGCTTAATAAGAACTTAAAAAAATACATAATTTGTGAAAGAACTTGTTTTGGTTTTTAAAAATTTTAAAACTTAAAACTAAAAATCATCTCAAACAGAGCTTTAAATATAATAAATCAATGTATGAATTCAAACACTTTGACTATAAAAATATTATTTTATCTAGAATTTAATTATTTTCAAATTTTAAAATAAGCAGTGAAAATAAAATATTTTTTCATTTTAGTTTTTGCATTTGATACTTTTAATTAAAAATATTAGAACTGATAGATATAATAAATAAATTTATAATCATCATTCACTAAATGCATAATTTCAAATACTCAATAATAAAACTATTAAAACTCATTATTTTTCTCCGAACACCTAATAATAAAAAAATATTTTATAAAGTGTGTATTAAAAACTCAATTTCTATTAAATATCTTAATAATTAATTTAGTTTTGGTAAATAAATAAAATAAAATATTTAATAAAAGTATATCTAAAACATCTATAATTTGAATAAGTAAATTTCTTTTTTTATTATATAAATATAAAAAATATAAAAAATTTCCAAAAAAGGAGGAGGCAGCTGTTTTTTGTTGGGCTGAAGCCCAGTAGCATTGGCGTCCATCTGACGCAGATCGGCGAGATCCAACGGTGCAAAACCAAAAAGAAGAAGATTTGGGATGCACAAATCAAAAACGAAACCCTAGTTGGATAGGTTTACTTTGGTGGCGAAAGAGTATATACACAGATACCTGCAGTTGTGTTTGCTCACTCGCTCTTCTCCGCCACCTCTGAATCTGCCGTGTTGAATCTGAAACCATGTCGGACGAAGAGCACCATTTCGAGTCCAAGGCTGATGCCGGAGCGTCCAAAACCTACCCCCAGCAAGCTGGTACCATTCGCAAGAACGGCTACATCGTCATCAAAGGCCGCCCCTGCAAGGTCAAATCCCTTCTTCAAGCCCTTTTATTTTCTTCTTAGTGTTTTCTTCCATAATTGATTTGATTCCGCTTCTTAGATCCACACTCTCTGCTTCTAATTTCTTGATTATTCGTTGAAATCTGCTGTTGATTTTATTTTGTGTGTTTGTCTTCTGAATTTATTTATCCATGGATGTTGATTTGTTGTTTGTTCCTTTTAATTATATTCCTTTTTGTGTGTGTGTGTGAACAGGTTGTGGAAGTTTCGACTTCCAAAACTGGAAAGCATGGTCACGCTAAGTGCCACTTTGTTGGAATTGATATTTTCACCGCCAAGAAGCTTGAGGATATTGTGCCCTCTTCTCACAATTGTGATGTATGGATGCCACTTAATTATTTTTTGTTTAATTTTTCTCTGCTATTGTTGTCTTAATAGTACCTTACCATGTACCATGTTTTTCCTATGTTTTTGCAATTTTTTTTGTCAGGTTCCTCATGTGAATCGTACTGACTACCAGCTCATTGATATCTCTGAGGATGGATTTGTGAGTTGATGTTTTTGGTCACAGTTTTCTTTGATTCACCTATTATAATTAATATTTAGTAACTAGCTTTGCCTTGCTTCTATATTCTGAAATCTGAACGAGTGTTTGCTCCTGTTAAATAATGTTGTAGGTGAGTCTGCTTACTGAAAATGGGAACACTAAGGATGACCTTAGGCTTCCCACTGATGATAGTCTGCTCACTCAGGTTTGCACAATTCTAATGATTTTTTCCCCTTTTGGATTGACAAAGATAAGGTTGTTGGTTGTGTATGTTTCCTCTGATTGGATATTTATCATTGATTTCTCTTTGCAGATAAAGGATGGATTTGCTGAGGGCAAGGACCTTGTTGTTTCTGTCATGTCTGCTATGGGTGAGGAACAGATTTGTGCCCTGAAGGATATTGGGCCGAAGAACTAGCCTCTGGTGCTGGCTGTTTGTTGTTTCTATTTAAGCAAAGATATTTTTGTAAGCCTTTATATCGGTTTGTTTAAGACCTGGCTTATAGATTCTAGTCACACTAGTCTTAACAATGGTGTTTATGGATGTGGTGACAGAAACTATATCACATTTTTCTGTTTCTCTGTTGTCCTGTGACTTTATTATAAAGGACTTTATTATAAAGGAGGAGTCTATTCTGGAAGTGTTTTTTGGTACAATATGACATTGCCTACAGCCATGAAAACTTACATGCTAACAGCAAATGTCAAAGCATTTATCAGAGACCTTGATGCAAATAAACCAATTGTGTAAGACGAAGAGTGTATCAGACACAATTCGTACTATACTTTTGGGTGAACAATTATGAAATTGATTTTAGGCGATGTTTCTGCAAAATAAATTTTGGTTAAAGTTGAGTTTTAACCCCGCAATTTGCGTTTGTTAACTTTCATATGAAAAGTATGTCAATGAAAATTTTAATCCATAAAAGGTATATTTGTTCGCTTTGACCCGAGAGTAAGTTTGATCTTGGTTGAAAATAATCCAACACACTTTTTTCCTGACAAAATTACATTAGATATCACTAAACAAGTGCTTGGATGCATCTGTTGCATAACCAAACATGGGGATTTTTTCTAGACGTAACCGTGATTTGCTGTGTATACAGCTTATTCCATGCTATCATGATTCGTGGGCAATTTCTTTAGTTGATTTGTGCTTTTAGGTTATGTACGATGTGCAATTTGCACCATCCAAATCATGATTTAAAGTGTGCAAATTGAGCTTCACTTTACCTTGAATCGTTATTGGTGAAATCACATTTGGGTTGATTGGGTTTTATTTCTATTAAGGGGTTTGAGAAAAGTGAGATTTTGTTTACCTTTTTATTTAATTAGTTTTATTTATTGGTATTCAAACTCAAATTCTATACCTAAATATTTAAATATAAATCATTTTATCAGAAATTATTTTGGACCAAGATCAAGTCTGTAAAATTATTCATCGGTGTTCTGTTTTGCCAAAAATTTGTTGTGTTGTTTATACTGCAAACATGCCTTAGTTTAAGTATGAAAAAGGTGTAGAAGTCGTCGTATTTAGTGTTTCACTGAGAGACTCGTATATATAGTAATAGACTATGCTCCTATGAGAAATTGGAAAATAAAGGACCCTCTATCTCTGTTCTTCAAGCTAGTTATTTGGAGTAATAGACTCTGCTCCTGTGTTCACTGAGAGACTCTTACATATTGTAATAGACTGCGCTCCTGTGAGAAATTGGAAAATAAAGGACCTCTATCTGTGATTTACACTGATGTTCAGATCATTGTTATTTTGGAGTTTGTGATAAGGAATATAGAACCGTGGTTAATCTATTACTATATAAAAACAAGGTCCTATCCTGTTTTAACTTCTCATTCTAACCATCCCTGCATCCAGTGTGAGTACATACTTGACAGTAATCTCCGCCTTGCTTGTAAAAAGTTTGAAATAGATTTATCAGATTTATCGTTTCACATACAAATTCCATGTCTATCTATTTCACTTCATTCTCTCCCTCATATTTTCTCTACAACCAATTACTCCAACTCTTACGCAGAAAATCCAAAGATCAAACAGTTATTACTCTCAAAGATTCTATCAACCTTCTTATCAGTGAACTAGCTAGGCGGAATAGGGAGACAAATGATGGAATATAGTATATTGATCATAATCATAAGCCTTTTGTTAATACGATCTACTGGAATCTATTGTAAATAAACTATAAGACTACCGCTAGAGACTACGAAGAAGGTAAAAGGCTATATAGAAGATAAAGATAAATACTGGTATTTTTCATTCTTAAAAATAACCAATGAGGAGTATAATTTTATAACCTAATTGTTGCTAATGATGACCTTACAAGTGTCATCATCCTAGCTTAGGGAAATTAAAATAAAATAATATTAAAACATAATACCCTAATATTCTAAGCTCATCCAATATAATCTTTTAGCCATTTAAGTTTCAAGAAATTGTTGGGCCTCCTTAGGCCCATCCTAACACCTTCTATATACAATAACACTCAAGAAGCTATTCTAATGTAGAAGACCTGTGAAAGCCAATCAGATTAGTGGAAAATGGTTCTCTATCATTCCTCTCAACAACTTAACCCAAATCCACCAAGAATTGAGAATGACTAAGTTGCCCAGTCCTTCTTAGTGGCTTTAGACAACATGTTTCATCAAGAAGCAAAGGAATCAAGTAAGGTGGAATGCACGTCAAATCCTTCTTCCTTGGCCACAGGTTTGTGCAGCACAAGAAGTTTGCTCAGATAGGACAAGCTTGCCAATGCTCTATGAAGTAATAATTTATATTTTGCTACTTTCTGTTCTTTGTAATTCAACAAATGAAAATAATTTTGTATTACTTATTATGGTCATTGAATGTATTGTATTCCACCCTCTCTTTGCTTTCCAAGAATAGTTCAAATCCCAATAACCTTACTCTTTTAGAATATTCTAATCAAAGAAAATGAAAAAAGAAGAAGAGAAAAGCATGAATGAGTTCATATTGATTGAATAATTTTGCAATTACAGTTGTCACTAAAAAATGATATGAACTATTATGTTCATTGTTAATGAAGAAAATTAGCAGCACACAATCCTTTCATTTTATTTAAAAACTTTTCAAGCTTTTTCGACAACAAGGTACTTAAATATGAATTATTTCATTGAGATGTGGTTTATCAATGCAATATTTAATCCAGTTCTCACAAAGTTCTCTACTAAGGAAAAAAGGTTCATAAAGGCAGTTTGAAATTCACTGGCATCAATCACTATAGAATTGTTTGTGCCAAGGACTGTTTACAAGTTTAGTGTTACGCATGTACCAAAGAGTTGGTTCACATTTATTAGTGATGTGGTGTGGTGTGTGTTGGTGCCTTGGCAATGGAGGCAAGTTTGGTGGAGTGAGGTAGAGAGCGAGTAAGTTGAACATGTGAACAGGGTTGGTTGAGAAGGGTCATTACCAAGAAGAGGAAGAAGGTTTATCACAAGTTTAGGAGGTTGATACCGAGTGTCTCAAAGGCACTTCAAGCTTCAGCAGCTATTTGATTCATGCAGAGAAGCATTCAAAGCCCCTGTGATGCTATAGGTACTTATCACTATATAAGTAATTTAGGTACATGTGTAATAATCGACGCAACTTGTGTAAGTGCATAGGTCAACATACCAGTTAATAATAAATCACATATAAGAGAAACATTACAACACAACCATTACTAGCATAGATTTTTGAGAAATGTTAGTAACATTGTCTTTTTGAGTAAATTTTATATATATTTAACTAAAAAGGGAATTAGAGAATAAACTTGCATGATTTAGTAGAGGTCTTCTTATAAATTTTACCTCGTAATAGAAGTGTTTTTTCAAAGTGTATTTAAAGTATATTACTATTTATTAACTTCTTTGAGGATTTTAATAATAAAGTCAATTTATGTTATATATGACTAACGTTGAGAGATAATATATAAATAAGAAAATATTATTCCTAATTTTTCATTATATCTTTTACTTCTTTTATCTTATTTAAATTCAATACATGTCAAAATTTATGATTGAAAATGAAAATCTTTACAGCTGTCTTATTAGAGCATATATATATTTTGGTAACCATGTTATAAGTATGATTAAGTGTCTATTGACTTTGCTAATGATTAATTTCCATTGAGAAACTTGTCTGGTCACCTTTAGCAGAATGTTGTCTCCCAACTATTTTTTTTTTCATCCACAAGAGTATGTTCAAGGAATCTGATTCCAAGTTCACTCAAACTAACATAATGTTGGTTGTCTCGTTAGAGCATATGAAACTCCTTTTAAGTAGAAAAAAAAAAATATTCCACTTACATCAAATTTAGTGGGTAAACTAGTTCCAAAGTTGAGTTCATTATCTAAAATTTAAGTTTAGCTTATAAAAATCATGATGCTCAAATTTAATTCACTTATTTAAATGAGTTAAATTTAAAGCTTGTGTTTATCTTGTTTAAAATTATGAAATTTCAACTTGACTTGTTTAACTTGTTTTTAACCCAATTGGTTTTTTTTTTTCATGAAATGATGAAATTATTCCTAAAGTATTTTAAGTTTTATTAATTTAATCTCTAATAGACATTCTTTAATGAAAGATGAAGTGAAAGTAAATAGATGTTCACTTTTAGTATTTGATCGTGCCTCGAACAAAATTGCTTTTGAAGGAAGATATTTGTAAGAAACCAAACAATAAAAATAAAGAACATAAAAGCATATTTGAATATGAAAATTAAGTAATGATGATTTTAAAAATAAAATTACAATTTAGTGAATTTACTAAATATATCTCTTTAGACATTTTTTAATTATTGAACATGCACATACATGCATGTGAGTTATTTATAAGATTTTAATATCAAGACTGTATAATTCGAGTTTGATTCATTTATATAATTAAGTCTTTAATCAAGTTTAAATTTACTTATTTAATAAAATAAATGAATTTAATGAGTCAAACTTAAATAATTAACTTACTATTTAATTCATTCAAACTCTTACATGGAATATATTCCAAGTAATATAAAAAAATGATTTTTTTCCTGAAAATATGCGAGTCTAATCATTTTTTGATGCCTAACAATATGGTGACACTCTACAACATTTTTGGGGCTTAAACATGTATTTTCTCCCTAGAGAGTACAATTCAGTATTCACTTCCCATTATATCCAACATCTCATAAGTATGATGTGTTTTGCTCTTTAATCTTTTCACAAGCATTATTGTAAGAATAATTCCCTAATAACTCTCACACATAAGATGTCTTCACGATTACTGTGTTTAAACGTACCCATTTAGATAATGTGAATACCATACACTTTTTATGTAGATGGTAAAACGGACTCTGCGGGCCAGCTTACTTAACCTATTTTCTTAGGTGGGTTGGGCTGAGTATATTTTGTCCACTAGCCCATTTGACTTGTGAAAAAATGAGTTTGTAATGGGATGGGGGTGGGCTGGCCCAACAATTCTTTAAAAAAATAATAAGAAATTAGTGTAGGATTTCAGATTTTTCGTTTCATTTTTATATGAAAGTGATGTTATGTTTAAGACCCAATATTTTTAGTTAGGAGATGATGAATGAAGATATATTTGTCTTCGACAATTTTTTGTTGTTACTGTCAATATTGAAGACAAAGTAGTTAAAGGAGTTAGATAAATAATACAGTTA
This sequence comes from Spatholobus suberectus, assembly GCA_004329165.1. Classification (NCBI taxonomy): domain Eukaryota; kingdom Viridiplantae; phylum Streptophyta; class Magnoliopsida; order Fabales; family Fabaceae; genus Spatholobus; species Spatholobus suberectus. Next base: position 20,129,534 of record CM014734.1, read on the forward strand.
AAAATTATTAGGTAAACAGGTGAAAGAGATAGTAGCTAGTAGGTGTCTAAAACTATTTTTTTGATGATTTTTCAGTGATGTGTGTGTGTGTGTTATTTTTTGATGGACTAACTCACCAATCCACCCATAAAATAGAGCGAACTACAATTTTTAGCCTATATATTTAAAGTGGGTCAGCCTGCTTACCCTATTTTGACAAGTTTATGGTAAGAATGGGCCAAAATGGACTAAACTAACATGTTTTATAATCTTTACATGTTGAAACCAAATTTAAACAATTATGTTTTACAGTCTTTTTTCACCCTATGTTTTTCAAGTTTAATAGCACTATTTTCATATTTTTGGGTGAACTCTAGATATCCCCTAATTGAGAACCTGAGATTAATCCTTTGAGATATTGAAATCTATATATCTAGAGCGAATCAATCCTGCCATGTCCCATTTTGACAAGTTTATGGCAAGAGTGGGCCAAAACGGACTAAACTAACCTATTTTATCATATTTACATGTTGAAACCAAATTTAAACAATTATGTTTTAGGTCTTTTTTCACCCCATGTTTTTCAAGTTTAATAGTACTATTTTCATAATTTTGGGTGAACTCAGGATATCCCCTAATTAAGAACTAGAGATTAATATCTAGTGATACTAAGATCTATTTAAGGAGTTGACTACTTCCAACAGATGTTCTTTCATATACATGGACTTGAGAATCAAAACCCTAATCACATGTTTTAGAAGCATAATTATCTATCAATGGTTAGCATGATTTTCACATGTATCATTATGAAACTGACTCTTTTTTTTATAATACTTTTAGGGGTGATAACCAAGTCCAAATTTAATAGATATATATACAAATAATCCTTAATGAGTGGAATTTTTGTCCATTGAATAAGTCTAAATAATTACTTATAAAATTTTGCATAAACTAGTGGAAATATGAACACTTTAGTAATTAATTTGTACTACACCACACTTATCTCTGTATATTAAATATAGTTGTATAGTTAAATATTTTATTGTATTTTATAATTATAATTCAAAAGATTTTTAGATTTTTTATTGAGTTAGAAATTTCATTTTAAAAAATATTTTTATTTCTTAATTTGCATAATTAATTTTAATACTGAAATAATATTTTTGTCTCATCAATTTATCAAACAAAAAAAATTAAAAATATTTCATTTAACTAAAACATATGTAATGAGGTCATATATAAATAAATAGGTATAAGAAATGCTAGCAACGCGACATTAATACATTTTCTATCATTTGTTAAAATTGGTTAGAAACCACACAAATGTGAAGGTATCATTCCTTATTTAATGAACTCAACTCACTATTTTGTAGTTTTTAATAAATTTAACTATATAAAAAAGTGTGTTAGAAACTATGTTGCTAACACTCCTTTAGTTATAAATACAAAATATCATCTGTTTGGTTTAGAAGAAAGTATGAGGAAAGGAAAAAATAATTGAAATTTGAATTAAAGAAAAAATAGAAGATTTTTTTTTGAATTTTTATTTTAGAAAGTTAACTTTTCTTATATTTTTCTCTTTAACTAAATAAAAAAACTGTATCATTATCGGTATTTTCTCACAGAGAGAGCTTTGCTGCCTATAGCAGTGTTATCTGACTTAAGCAGGATTGTCTCTACTAGAGGATACCTTTGGTTCATACCAGAGAGAGAGAGAGAGAGAGAGAGAAGTGTACCAAAAAAAATGTTTTGAATTTGAATAATTTTACACATTTATTCTTCGATTTAAATATGAAATTGATTCCTCGTTTTTTCAAGATTTTCACTTTTAGTCCCTTAATTTTTTTTTTGTTGGGTCTTAGTCTTTACAAAATTTTTGTTCACATTTTTAGTCCCTACTGAAGTGACTCCATTATGTAATGATGTGACATTCATGTGGAGTATTCGTCTAACATGGCAGTCATGTAGAGTACTAGTCTAACATGGCTATCACATAGCAAAGTGTTGTGTGTCATTTTAAAGATGATTTTAGTCCTTAGAAAATCCTCAATTTTTAGTTTTAGTCCATATAAAATTCAAACTTCAATTTTTCGTCCCTAATTAATTTTTTGTTTAATTTTATTTTTTTAAAACTTTTAATCTCTTCTTTGTCCACTTTTATCTTCATCTTACCAATATAATTATATAGTATCGTTGAAACTACTATTAGGAGTTAGGAGTAAAGATGAAAGTGGAACCATGTGTCTTGCTCTAACGATAAACGAATGACCTAGATCTAAATTTGGGTATAGTTTGCAACAATTGTTGAATTATAATTCCAAGTGTTGAACTCGGTTAGCTACTTAAGAATATTGGAAAGTGTGTCTTTGAGCTTATAAAGCCTAATTTGGATCTATGTCATATGTTTGTTGTCACAGTAAGGCACATGGTGCCACTTCCATCTTTACTCCTAGTTCTTAATATTAGTTTTAATCATATTATTTAATCATGTTGTTAAGACAAAGATTTAGTGGATGAAGAATATATTAGAGCTTTAAAAATTTTAAAATTAAACAATAAATTAATTAAAGATGAAAAGTCAAAGTTTGAATCACATAAGATTAAAACTAAAAGTTGAGAATTTTTTTTAAAGACTAAAATCATCTTTAAATTAACATATACAATATTTTGCCACATAGTAGCCGGTCATGTCAAGCTAGTGGTCCACGCAATAAGTTGTGTGACTTTTAACGTAACTGTTATGTTATCACTTAGGATCTGTTTGGATAAACTTCTTCATAAACAATTTTAAGAGAAGAAAATAAAAAAGAAAAATGAAATAAACTTTTATATAAACTAAAATTAACTCATGCATAAGTTAAAATTCGCTTTTAGATAAACTAATATAAGAAAGCTTCTATAAATTAGTTTATCATAAGCTAATTTTAGCTTTTAGAGAAACTTTTTTTTTTTTTTTTTCTTTTCTTATAAATACTTATAAAGAAGTACATCTAAACATGCCCTTTTTTTTGTCTAAATTATAGGTATCCTTCACAGGATGCAATCCTAAAGTGAGTAGAACCACTATAAATAGCAAAATTCTCCTCCTAAGTATTTAATGCAACATGCCCTCAAGGAAGTTACTTGACAAGAGGAATTAAAAACATTAATGGCCTATTGGTTGAGTGAAAGGAAAACATAGAGGAAAAAAAAGTTTAAAATTTGAATTAAAAAGAATGTGAAAGAAATGAAAAGTTTATATTTTTGTTTTTAAAAGTCAATTTTTTTTTTCTTTTCACTTTCTTTTCAACCAAATTAAAAAAAAATCGTTATCTCTATTTTCTTTATTTCCTACCAAACATAACATAAGACTAATCAGAAAAATTTTAAAGGATTAAAAGTAAAAATCATGAAAAAATGAGTTACCAAATACAAGGAAGAGGGGCGTCACGGCGGAACTTACTACAGTAACATTACTGTAAAAAAGTAGAGTGACAAAACATAAACCATTCATGTTTCTCTTTCTGCTCTGCCCTCCCTGTAGCGTGAGGAGTGAGGAGGGATGAGTTCTTCTTCCCCACATCGTTCTCGCGGCGATGGCGAGAATAGACCCAGATTTTTCGACTCAAAGACGAAGACCATCTGTTGGGCCAAGGCTGATACTGTCCCCGGCCGTCACCCTGAGAGGTGGCGCAAAGACGCCGCCGGTAACATTGTCTGCAAGCGTTTCTTCAACTGCATCGGCTGCCTCTGCTACGAGTACGATCACATCATTCCCTTTTCCAAAGGTTCCATTCGCTTACTCTATTGCTTTTCTCTTCTCCTTAAGGTCTATCTATTATTGTCGTGGAATGAACATACAATGCGGATTGATACTTGGTAATTTGATGATTAATCTATTAAGCATGCGAGGTTGTGTTGTAGGTGGTGAGTCCACAGCAGATAATTGCCAAATACTTCAATCAAGAGTTAACAGATTCAAATCGGACAAATATCACGTTGATTCGGATCAATTGAAAGACTACTCTTGTGAGGTTAATTTTACTGGTATGCATTGTCTTTCTTTGCATTCAACCTGTCCTTTCACCTCTTATTATGCATTTTACCTATTCTTGGTTTTAGGGATTCCTTTATTCAGCCCTGTTCATTATAGACTATACAGGAACGAATTGTTAGCAGACTGAAAATCACAATTTCTATTTTCAAACCCAGCCCACTTTCTCTTGGTAAGATTAGAACCTCAATCCTCTTCAACGGAGAACCCTAAGTCCGAAATGTTATAGGTTATAAACATAATCATAATTTAGTTCAATTGCTGGATTTTGCAATTTATAGATTCATTGCATCATTGAAGAGCATCTGCAAACAAAATTTTGGTGTATTCGTTGCTCAGATTGGATGGATTTGCTAAATTATTTACAAATTCAAGTGCTTCAATTGTGGCTTTAGATGCTTTGACTTACATCTCCTGTACTTTACAAGGATTATGAATTATAGACCACTCCACCTTTGTAAGAAATAATGAAAACGTGTAGCTGAAATTCTCTATTCATGCTTTTCTTAGTTTCCTTTCATGTGATTTTTTTGGTCATGGATGGATGTTATTTTTTTTTGCCAGGAATGCTATTTTGAAGCCAGTGTTTCATTTTAACTAAATCCATTAAGAACACATTGTTCTAGTTACTTTAAATTGCTGACCCTGATTGTGAAGATCGCCAAAATTAGCTGGCAATATTTTTAAGATGGATCTTAAGGGAATTGATTGGCAGCCTCTATCCCTGACTTTTATTAGGATAGCTAGTTCACTGTGCGTCTGTGTCCAGTTAGTAGAATTGTTGTTACACTCAGGGTCTTGTTCTGCTTGATGCTCTGAGAGGTGATCCATTATTGACTTTTTTATTTAAATCATATATCTAATACACAATTGCTTATAGGCATAGTGTTGTATAAGCAAGTTGTGTAGTGCTCAAATTTCTGCCTAATCATCATGTTTCTAATAGCATAATCTTCCACTTATGATCAATTTATCAGATAAGGAGCTTGATATAATTGAGATGGCTGTTTATGGCGATGTGATGCGGCCAGGAAACCAGTGTCGTTGCAGAACTGTTGCTGAAAAGCTTGGCAAATTCAAATCAAAAGATGACACAGATGCATGTAAGTTGCCATAGAAGGATGAATCTTAGCTGTATCAAGCAACTATGCAACATACATGCATTGAACAAAGAAGCTCCTACCCAGTCCCTTAATTTTTAGACAAAAAATAACATTTGTTTCACTCTCTATCATTTGATCTTGTGTGAGGATTGACATCTAGAAGGGTTGTCAAGCATAATTCGAGGGTTCTGACTTCTTTAAAATGTACTCTAAAGTAAGAGGAAAAAGAAAAAACCTCTATTATCAATGACAAAATCAACAACTAACATTTTAATAAGACACTTGCAGTCTTGCATATATGTATAACTATAGATTTGTTAGATTTTTTTTTTTAATTTTCTGATAAATGGTTGAGATTGTTTGCTTAATTAATATAACATTTGTCAAACACTAACAGCAATTCTTTAAGGGGTTGTGTAACTTATCTCAAGTAAAAATGGGTTAAGCAACCCCATCAAAAATGATTGCTACAATTCTTTATATTATACCAACCATTTTTTTAAGTACATAAAGAATTGTACCAATCATCTTTGATGGAATTATTTAATCCTATTTTTACTTAAGTTAAGTTGGACAACCCAATTCTTTAAGCAGCATTTTACCTACTAATTACAATTGTACTTTCCACATTAGTTTTTGGGTTTTTGAGTTGGCCTATGTTGCATTTTTTTATAAAATTAATTAGAAAGTTATTTTGATATGTAAAATTAATTATTATAATTGTTAATTAAGAGTTTAGATAAATAGAAAAGTGGCATTAGGCCTTCAATTTAGTTTAATTACTTAAAAGCAACATTTCAAGATGAGAAAAAGTTAATAGGAATGGTAGTAAATACTCCCATCAAATATTAAAAAGGTTATTTAGATAATATTTTAGTCTATAAAAGTTTCATACTAAAAGTCAGATGAAAATTGGATAAAAAGATTAACTTGGATTTTATTTATGTTGTCAAGAATTTTTCCAACAAATTATTTACCAAAGTAAATGAAGACGTTTAAAAGTTTCCAATGCATTGTTTGTGGAAAATTAGTTTTATGCACAAAGGAGAGATCAATTTTCAAAATCAAAATCTAGAAACTGCAAGCCTTTGTCTGGATGGAACAACTGTGAGGGGAATGGGTTGGTCATCGGTTTTTGAGTCTTACTCAGTGGGGGCCTCAATAAAATTCCACATCGAAACTTCAATTCTTCTATTATTCTTTCATGGAAGCAAAGAGTGTGTATAATTTTGGGGGTTTATTGCCGCTCTTACCTATCATCACGAAGAATGTGGGGCAAAACATTCATGCCAAGACATGCAATATAATGCTTGATGCAGGTTTTAATGTTAAAGTTGGGGGGATTTTGAACTTGCAGAAGTGTATGGACATAATCCTTCTTTTTTTTTTTAATAATTGTATGAACATAATCCTATCATAAGAGATGTTATTATACTCGTATAAAACTCCGTAGACCATTTTGGTATATAGAATATAGATCATATGAATGCACATGATCTTCCCCACCTTACATAGAACTAAACATGAGAAGGCATTCCGTCCTTTTAAATTGTTTCAAATAACTTTAACATCAGCAACTTCCATTTTGAAAGAACTATTTTCTATTTTCCAATTTAGGTAGATTTTGTGGTTTCTAACTTGAATATAGTTGTTATGGCGGGACTGAAATTTTTTAAATGCTATTAAATAGGGGTGTTCATAAACCGATCTAATCCAATGAAAACCAAAAACTGATCCAAAAAACTGAAAACTGAATAAATCGAAAAATCAAAAATTGAAAAAACCAAATTTTTTTATTGGATTGGATTGGATTTCGAATTTGATTTTGAAAACCGATCCAATCCAATCCAAACCGAACTTATACATGCATATATATTTTCATTTATAATTTTCTAATATCACTCATGTTTATGTTTTTATTTCTTATATATTTGTAAAATTATTACATAAATTATACTTGTTTATAGAAAACATATTTATTTAAAGATAGTTTTTTAGTAACTATTTAAGTAAAGATACATAAACATAATCATCAAGTTATGTAAATTTATTTTTAATAATATATATTTGAAAAGTTATACTAATATTAGTTATATAATGACTCATTAATGAAATATTTAATATTTTAGATTATTTTTTAATATATTTATTATATATCATGTTATTTATTGAATTCTTTTTTTTTAAATAATAATACGATTAAAACCAAAAACTGATCCAATCCAAACCGTTTTAAATTGGATCGGATCGAATTGGATTTAAATTTTAAATCAAATCGATTGGATGATGAATTAACAAAACCGAAGTGATTGGATCAGATGATTTTTCTTTTCAAAACCGATCCAATTCAATCCGCGAACACCCCTACTATTAAGTATCTTAATATTGTATTTATTATTCCACAGTTGAAACTTGAAAGGTAGGTGGGTGCGAGGGAGTGGGGCATGGCACCCTGAAAAGGGTAAAAAAATGTCCTTTTTAAATCAATTAGCCCCTGATATCCCAAGCTAAAATTCGCCACATGGACATTGAAGGGCCTAGAAAGATTATTTTATGGATATTAAAGGACTTGCAGAAAAGGAAATATATGGGAAAAAAATGTGTTAGTGTGCGTTTTATTTAATTTATTTTAGAGAATAATCGCATATTTTTACTTTTTGAGAGAATTTTGGAAACATAAGCGATTATTCCTCTAAATTAATTTGTTACTACTAAGTATAATGCAGTTAGGATTTATCTCCCTAAAAACATCTTATGCTATTTTAGATTTCATTTAATTTATAGATGGGGTTTTGCCAGCCACAAGGAAGTTTTGTGGGATATTACAATATTATTCATTAATCTTCCTTATATAAATACAACATCAAAGTATTGCAAATTCGCAACTTGGAAAATCTTCTATATTTCCGTATTAAAAAATAATATTTCAAGAAGGTGTTGGGGAGACATTCACTTTTTTACACACAAAACCACAAATATAAAAATAGCGAAGACATGATTTGTTTAACATAGTTTGACATCTTTTACCTACATTTAAGGAAACATCTCAATTATATTCATTCTCAATATGATTACATCCTAATATAAGTTTTCTAAACAAATTTGAAAAATCTTCCCTTGACATGACCCCCTCTCTCTCTTAGGGTGGTAGCCTTCTCTGCAAGCTAAGTGATTCTTCTCATCTCAAAAATTCTTATTTATACAACTTGCATCTTAATATTAAAAAAGGAAACAAATTTCTAAAATACAAATAATATTTTTTCAAAATCTAAAAAATATCCTAAAAATTTAAAATTTAAAATTAATTGAATTATGTCCTAAAAGAAGGAACATAAAGCACTTGCCCCCGTTGTGAATTGGGAAGAACCAAAGGGGATGGTGGGTGAACAATGCGTGTTAGTGAAGAAATATAATTGATTGACGGCTCATAATTTTATTACTTTTTTAAAAGAGGTAGAACCATTTCTTATTATGATAGCACTTAGGAGGATGTCTACTCAGCCAAAAAAAAAAAAGTTACTTAGGACTTAGGAGGATGTATCACAATAATAACTTGATAGCAGAAGGGCCAACATTCTCCTTTCGAAAGCTATCAAAGTTGAAAGTGTAGCACAATACAATCAAACACTATCGCGGGACAAGTTTTAAGCAAATACGACTCATTTTATTTTTACTACGAAAGAAGAAGAGACGTTGTCAACGAGATGCCGTATAAATGCCACCCGAGATACATTGGTTCTATTAATAACAGCAGAAGTTGCATTCACCCCATACTATTGGAATAGGAGATCCTGCAACAAAATTTAATTTCAGTACATGGATGCAGCATTAGAGTAATGCAATGCCCATAGAACAAAGAGACACTTAAAACAAAAGGAGAGTTTTTAAATTCTAAACTGAGAAAATAAAACTAGTAACTAAACATTTATTTGAAGGTATATATATATATATGGGATTTGTTAACGTATTGTTTTTTAGTTAAAGTACGTTAGTAAGTTATAATTACAATAAAATACATCTATAGTGTAACGTGTTAACGTACTCTAACTAAAAAATAAGTATGTATATATTAGCAAATGTTTATAGGGTTTGTTAACGTATACGCACTTATTTTTTAGTTGTGGTATGTTAGTAAACTATAACTACAATATATTTTAAAATATATCTACGGTGTTGCTTGCTAACGTATTCCAACCAAAAAATAAGTATATGTACATTAGCAAATCTCTATATATATGTGTGTGTGTGTGTGTATGTGTGAGGATTTTTGTTTCTCAACCAAAAAACACTTCTTACTAATCCTCCGACAAATCCTCTTACTACTTTATAAATAAAATATTAAATGAAAAAGTAAAACATTTAATGTCTTGGAAAAATAAACGCATTTAATACTTACCATACAAAGAAAGTAAGAAGATTAGTAGGAGGATTTAGAATTATTCCAAATATAGAATAACTTAATCGTGCAATAATGATTATTTGAGAGAGGAGTGTTGGCAAATACTCATTAATATACTCTTTTCAACACATTTTTTTATTGATTAAAATTTATTAAAAATCACAAAATTATGAGTTGGGGAGGAGGGGACTCAATAAATAAGGAGTAAGTCCTACACAAATTTGTTATTTTCAATAAATTTCAGTTAATAAAATTCAGCTAATAATAAAGAATATGTTATAAAGAATATATTAGAGAGTGTATTGCTAGCATTTCCCTTATTCAAGATTGATATGTCCTTGATGACTAATTGTAGAACATTGAGTTATGGAGCGGAGGAATGTGTCAATATTTTACTTGTTTAAATATCATTTCCTGTAAATATCCAAAAATAGAGAGAAAATGCAAGGCAGGTTGTAGAAATGTTTTTGTTCTTAAAATATGTATATATAGAACACTAATGGTACCAAAATTGTCTTAGAGCAAATGAGCTTTCAGTTGCTAACATAACTACGAACAAATACAACTAGAAGTATTCAAACTGATGTTATTTACAACTTTGAATGCGTTGATTGGTTTCAGTACAATAAGGTTTCTACTTTTCCACTGGTTGCGGAAAATGATTGTATACTATAACATCGGCGGGATTGTTTGGGAAAAACCAATATTAAGGGACCCAACAAGGGAAGGTTTTGGGTAGGCTAAAGCCCCTCCATCTTGCACTTTCATGCTATTCCTTAACACATCCTAATCCAGTTTTAAATAATCAAATAAGTTTAATTTTCATACATTGTTAGTGTAAACTACACTATTAACCAATTAGAAATTATTTTAGCTTTGACTTTTATAGTTATTATAAAATTCAACAAACTTATTATTTATGATAATTTGTAAATGAATGACGGTATAATTTTTTTTTATTTAGCTTCTTTAAAGTGAACAACTCACTCTAAAGATACAGTAAGTAATCTCGATCGTTGATGAAAAAATCAATGGTTGATATTTCAATACATGTATGATTTGAAAAAATAAAAAATTGTTATACATGTACATGTAATATCAACCATTAATTTTCTCATCAATAATTGATATTACTTACTTTAACTTTACTCACTTTAAATGAATCAAATCCAAAACTTTTACACTATTATTCTAATTAAGTTCTAATAAAAAATACTTCTCATTCTTGAAAATGAGCATATTTTTTATTATATTATTTTTCAAGGTATGTAATTTTATAATTATTTAATATTTTATTTTTAAAAAAATTAAATTGTTGTTAATTTGAAATTTTTAGGTTATATTAAAATATCCTTTTGTTTTTTTAAGTCTTAGATCAAAATTGTTTTGTCTTAAATTTTAATTGTTTATATTCTCAAATTACTTTTTTATTTTATTTTCCTCTTTATATCTTTTGAACTACTTAATATTTTTGCTTATTTATTTGAATTAATTATGCATATATATCTTATAATTTTAAGTATTTTTATCTTATATTTTTATTTTAATTTATATTTTAAATTTTTTCTTAATTTATAAAATATACACGTCGAAGATACTTACAAGTGTAAAATATAAATCCAATGACATTACACTTGCTATACTATATGGGAATGTACATGTCTAGAGTCACAGATGCTAATTGCTTTGACCAGAGAGTGAGGGTGACAAAGGAGAAGAAGTTAACAATGGTTTCTAATGCTTGTCGTAGATGGGTTCTTGGTATTAATACCAAACCCCAGTTAGTTTCACCGCATCTAGACTCTTCCCTTCAATTCCTTTCTGCATCTATGTTCTTTGCAATTTGCACACAATTTTCAAACAGAGTACTTCTTGTTTCTTGCTAGGTAAAATAAAATCTTTAAATATTATTTTGTTTCATTTCATTTGATATGATTTTCATTGCAATGGTGAGAAAGTTGTTTGATTTGTAGAGAAGTAAGGCTGATGAGGTTGAGCCAGTTGTTCAAGGGTTATAGGAAAAATTGAAGGTGAATGACCGCACTATCTTGACCAGCATGGCCAAGAATGTTGCACTGACATTGGTGGCGGAGGAGCAGAAGTAAGGAATCAGGATTGTAGACACATAGTGTCCTTGGGAAGCTTAAAAGATGTCTAGTTCACTGCATCTTTCCGGTGGAAGGAATGGTACAGGTTGCGATGAACGGGTGATAGAGGGAGCAACGTTCCCTCGCAAACAGAGTCCTTGCTCGCGGAGACAGAGAACAACGACCAGCAAAAACTGTATATAGTTTTTCTACTTCTCATTCAAGGTTCTTTCGTCCAAGGTAACTCTGACGACCACCTCCAACTCTACCGACCGGCGGAGCCAAATTGGTCCTTTTTTTTTTCATTATTTTATATGTTTTTCATAAGAAAAAAATAATAATAAAATCTTGAGTTAGCATTTTCACGATTCGTCATATCCGTTGGCCTGTTGAGTTAGGCCAAATTGATTCAGTTCTTTTCGGACCTCAAAATAAAAAACTTGGCGATGGACCATCGAACCAGCCCGTTCCACTAGACCAATTTTAATAGCTCTAGTCTAGGCCGACTTTTAGAGTAAGGCTGATAAAACCTTCTTTTGGCCTAATTTGTTTTAGGCCTCATGATATTTTAATGTCCATTGTGTCGTAGCTTAATTTTACTTGTCAAAAATAAAAAGATAAAGCATAACTTAAAGGCTCATATATTCTTGCATTTTTCTTTTATTCTTATAAGTTGCGAGTTTTTTAAAAAAAACCCACAAAATAAAAATTCGTAAGATTAAAAAATCCACGTGATCACGTGGGCTAGGACCCAATGACCCAATCCATAAGCCAATTTATCAATTTTTAAAAGATAAAGTTAGCCACTTAACAACAGCTCGATGCTACCACCCGTAAGAAATGAAGCCCAACCTAAATCCAAACTAACTGAAAAAATAAAAAGATTAGTGGGCGAGTTCGGACGATTAAACGGGTGTAAAAATCAGAACCGATGGGTTATGATGGTCGGAATCGGTTTTGAAAAATTTTCTTTGTAAATAACCGAATCCGACCGAATGTACTTAAAAAAAAGGTCTAAGGTTCTGACTTAACCAACTAATCAGTTGAATATCTAAATTAATGAACCAATGCACAGAGCTTTATGTCACAACAAATTGCAAATTTTGAAAAGTAAAGCACTTTCACTGCTACCCCTCATTCACGCTACACAATACTATGAGCCTCTTCCCTTTTTATCTCTTGGGAAACCCAACGGTTGAAATGAATCATAGGACAACACCAATTACTTTGCCTTTCCTCCTATTTTAATTTCATAAATAATGAAGTTTGCTTCCTACAAAGTAATCGAAGTTCCATTTCTTCTCATTCAGTATTGTGGCAAGGTAATAACAATTCACCCATTTCTCCTTCATCTAAGCTCTACCTACTCCCCTATCTCCACCTCTCTTTGTTGTCACACTTCGCCTACTTCATCTCCGTCTATGCTGGCAACGACGGCATTGTAAGATGTATAACCTTGAATCTTCCTAGAAGGAGCGTTCAGATTAACAAAGGTTTGCAGAATGACAAATCCAATACAACTTACTCACCTATATCCTAACTTGGTCTAATCAAAGGTTAAACAAACAGAAACGAGCCATGTTTTTCACATTGCGCTTTTCAACGGATTCCACATTTTGAGCCCGAACCCGTCCAAATTCGATTAACGCTCACCCCTAACCCACCCTATAAACAATCTCATTGCAGTCCACCTTTTTAAGAAAACATAAATATTTTCAAATCTAGAGCTTATGGATATTGTTCTATGACTGCGATGAGTGACATCCATGGGAACCACGTTGCACTCGCATTACCAATGTGCTAGCGTCGTATAATTATCTTTGTTTACGAAGAAATATTTAAATTAGTCTTCAAAATTATATAAATTAAACATTTTAATTTATGAAAAATTGAAAATATTAATTTGAGGGATTACTTTATCCTTCCCGGAAGGGCAATGGCTCCATTCTCCAACAAATTTGCGTTTGGGATTAAGAAAAAATAACAGAACACTAGATTTTAGACTAAAAAAATTGTAAAGGGAAAAAGGAGAGTTTTTTGCATGTTTATATAAGTTTAATAGATATGGATTATTAATGTAAAAGTTTTTACACTATTAACTAATTAAAAAATATTATTAGTATGATCTTTAAAATATTTATTATAAAAGTCAATAAAGTTATTATGATTAAATCAAAATATAAAACTACTTTTATCTTGTGAATATATTATTTATTTATTTTTATACCATGTATCTCGTTAGATCAGAAAAGCAAATATAAGAATTGTAAAAATAGAAACATCTATTAATCACTGCTGCAAGTTCCAAGAGCAGGACACAATATTTTGCAGGCGTATGAACAAGATAAAAACAAACGGGGTTCAACGGTATGTGTCTCACTTTTATAAAGTATTTATTAATTTGAGATTATTTTGAAATATAATATCAAAGTGGGACGCTTCTAAAAAAAAAAATAAAATCAAAGTGGGACAATTAAAGGTAGAAAATGCTAATCAAACTATGGTATTTAGTGCTACATCAATTTTTTTTTTAAAACAGTCAACGGTGTAAAACATTAGTCAAATTAGAGTATTCAGTATTACATCAACTCTTTTTTTTCTTCTAAATTTTGGCCAAAAATGTCACGCATTGTCCATGTGGAATACCTCAATAACAGTAGTGTTTTCAAAAGACATTATGCCAATAGGGTATCCAACATAGACAACACGTGACATCCGTAGTTGACAGGCATGAATTCCAGAAGAATTGCTGAAATTTTAATTTATGTTTCTTATTACGCTGGTGTTACTTCTTGCATTTGGTTTACACCGGTATTAATAATATTAATTACGCAAAGCAATTTGTTTAGGGGAAACTACAACAATAGTACGATTGATTTGGACTAAACCCGAATAGATAATAACAACATAATCATATGATTCATATACTGAACCTTGGCCTTCTCTTTCGCCTTAGAAATAAATGTTTCCATGAGGTTTCTATAACTAAGTTGGTAGTACTTAACAAAATGGAATTAATATTACTACCTAATTAAGTTGGTCTTCTCATACTCGGTCTTTCATGCCAGCTTTTGACTCTTTGAGAAACACTTCGAAATGGACAGAGACAGCCAGTAACAGTAGACCACTTGACCCCATAGCATTCAACTTTTTAACTCTACTTGGGCCAAATATACCAAATGTTATTAATAGTACATTTAAGTAAGAATCACACGCTTAAATTACAGTAATTTTATTGGAATAAAGTTTTCTAAAGTGAATTGATCTTTGAAATAAAAAAAAAAGGTGTATGGGCTAAAATTATTATATACTTCAAATTAAATCGTCATTAAATACATTATTATTAGCAATTTCATTGTACTGGAGAATCTAATAATGATCATGTAAATGCTAAATATTAATGATGATGACCGAGATACAACATCAATAAAAAGTAGACAATGCAAAATTTTTATATAAGAACGAAGAATAACTAATACCATACTAGTTTCATTGAGTTCACTTTAATTATACCCTAACCTCAGTTTTATGACCAGGGAATTGAAGAATTAGCACCTTCTTGAGTGATATGGTTAACTTCTGCCTGCGAAATAATTAAGGGGGAAAACATAAACATGTTGCATGGCCAGGATGTAAGCAGGAAAAGAAATAAAACAAAGGAAATGTTGGTGTGTTATGGTTCCTTGTCGTCCATTGTTTGTGGCTTCATTAAGCATATGTAGGTTCTCCAGTCAATATTTGCACCAACTTAACCATAGTTATAAAGCAAATCCTGACATGGGTCCCCACTTGCGACCAACCTTTGACCTACCACAACCACCTCCTTTTGTTCTTCATTTGATTAATCTTTATTCTTTTTAATCACTGCTGTTGGTTTTCAGTTCAGTTGACATCTCTTCCGGTGGAGAACAGGGAGATGCTTTCTCCACCACGTATAAAAAATGAATAGAAAAATTAATCACAACAGTTCCATTCACATGCTTCGTTCAACATCACATTTACTCACTTGTTTCTTTTGGTGTACATTTACTCACTTGTTTTGGTTGAGTTGTTTCCTTGTTTGGAAATTAATTTTATCAGTTTAATCTTGTTTAGGTGCACACGCTTTGCTTTTTCTGTTTCTTGTCATTTTTCTCAAGTTGCAATTTGAAACACCCTATATTAATACATAAGTCCACTTATGTCACAAACAGCTTTTGTTATCATTCTCAAGCCAACTTTGTCAAAATGTCTGGAGTATTTAATAAATGCATTAAATGAAAACAATTATTTTATCTGATCAACTATCAATAAAAAAATTTGTGGACTTCTGCTCTGTGTTTATCCCTGCAGTAAATACTAGCAGCTCTTTAGATTTTTTCTTATAACTGGGTTGAAACTTTTTAGGGAAAGATGGGTGCAAGGTTGTAAAAGACAAAACTTTTGCCTGTTTTGGCTTTGTGATTTACCACTTTTCATCCCCCACCCCCCTGCTTTTTTTTAACTAAATTGTAAGTTTGCATAATGCTTTGTCTACATTTATTTACATTGATTTAATGTAAGGGTTTCTTTCATAGTTTCATCTATAGATGTATTTATTAGTTATCACTTTCGTATTGTTTATTTGTATCATTGCTTCTGAGTGCTCCTCATGCTTTGAGGGAGATCTTGATTAGATCACGGGAGGCACGAGGCAGCAATTATGGCTTTTTTCAGAGTCATCTTTTTTTTTTTTTTATGTATATTATCAGAGTCATTTCTTTTCTTGGGGGGAGGGGATGGAGAAGGGATTGTTAAAGAGAGTTACTATTATCAGTGTACATCAGTGATGACAAAGACACCACATGGTAAAAGGAAGCCTTTTTTTTTAACAAAGTTAAAAATCGATACTATGTAACTCTTTAATTACAAATTTACAATTTTCTTCTGCATAGATACTTATTTATTTTCCTTTCATTTTTATTTTTATTTTTCTTTTCCTCTCCTTTCCTTACCGGGAAGTAAGATGAGTAAAGGCAGGATTTAAGCACTAGTCATTACAATCAACTACAAAAAAACTTTATCAGCCGAATTAGAAGGCACCTTCCACTTTTATTACCACACACTTCTATTGCTAATTCTGAAGCTTAACCCAAAACTGTTAATCTCGGTTATGGTCTGTCCCTTTGGCTAAGTAGAAAAAATTATTAAAAAGCTTTAATTTGCATAGCGGCACAAACCATTATTTAGGTGAAGAACAAGACTTGCAAAAACAGGAAAAATTATTCACCTATTTACTTTATCCTATTCCTAACTATTACTCTAGGATTCCAGAAACTACATAGAATTGTAATCATAATGGTGAAAATAGTTGTTAGAGGCTTGGAACCCCTTTCCTTTTATCACCAAGAAAAAGAAAAAGATAGTGGGGGCTACACTACAAACTTTTCCCTCGCTTTTAGGATACTAAAAACAGCATACTGAAAATAAGGCGGGCACATTAATACTGCAGGCAGGGTTTTGGTCATCAAATCATTATGCTATCCTTCTTTCACTCAAGTCAGCTATGGATACACCATGCCTAATCATTGTACTAAATTCCTAAACGCATTAGCAGAAGGAATCATTATTTAAAACACAACTTTTCTTTTTGTATTAATTGAACCAAATGTTGGTTTTCCTTTTCTTATCTTCTGCACATAGAAAGAAATGTTGAAATATAGGAAATTAGCGGGTAAAAGATAAATTGTCAATTGTAGCATAGCCTTGGCCGTTTAACAGTTTTTATCTTAATCACATTCAAATGAGATTATTTGGGCAAATTTTTTCAGTATATCAAAATGGTCCCAAGACTATGAATTCCCTAGTCAGCCCTATCCTAAGCAGCACGTTTATACCCACTCAGAAATATCCAACATTCCAGAGCGTTATCTCTAAGACAGTGAGAACTGTGGTCAATATCTACACCTAGGATAGGAAGAAGATAGATTAGACTGTTACATTTTCATAACCAAGTGTCAAACCACGAAGAAAATTTTGTGGCAAGATGTGCCTACCCCATTATTATTTCAATCTTTCAAAATCAAACCCAACAATGCGTGGACTTTAAGTCAGTAACTGACGAAAGTAAACATGAAAATGTCAGCGATGGGAGAACTGTAAACACAGTTAAAGTAAGCAAATTTTACGCGGATTAAGATCTTCCTTCTATTAGTAACTAATATGACAAATGTTATAACAAAGAAAGACATTAAACAATTATAAAAAGACTCACCATTATTTATATGAGAACCATTAAATTTATTTTTATACCTTTCTCTCTAACATAACATTATCATGTTAATTATCAAGATTCAAATACAATTTTTTACGTTATTATTACTACATTTTTTTATTATTTTAAAAAAGTAATTAACTACCGAAGAGCATATTAAAAACGACCTTTATTGCCGTGTCCCCACGTAAGTAAAGTGGTGCAAGAAGTATGAACAAAAAAACATCTCCAAATCTTAAATTCAAAGAAAGTGGAAATTTACAAGCAAGGAGACATTACGAAGACGCATTAATCAACACAACAACAACGACCCAACACCATTTATCAGTGTGGAAGCAATATTAATTGTCATTGATAATAATCGATTATTGGCACGACATGACCGAAATGAAAACGGAATGTATCTCTCATACGCATAAGTTTTTCACACGCGCTCCTGTAATCCCACCCCATGCAAAATTTCCTTACTTTCTAGTAGTTTTACCTTTCACTCCAACAACGGCACTCGCACGCAAAACAAACCTATGACAATGCAAACTAACAAATACAACAAAACCAGTATTTCGCATTTTCGTTCGTTGTCATTGAAAAGGCAAATATGCACAAAAAACTTCCATCCTTCCGCTGATTTCGGCGTTGTGTTTCAGTGAGCCTCATTAAGATCCCAACACCCACCCTCTCTCCGTAATTGCCGGAGAAACCAAAAAAAAAGAAAGTGAGAAAGCGAATGAAACAAAGTCCTATATGCTATGTCCGTGTCCTTGTCTGTATCTGAGTTCGTGTCAATGCGAGTTTAAAAGACCAGACCCATTGCTCCCTGTGTCGTTAAACAGTTGCTGATGCTCATCCTCGTCCTCTGCGGTTCCCAAAGGAGCTAACTTGACCCGAGGAACCGGACGGAGTAGAGCGGTTGCGTAGTGGGTCGGAAGGTGAAGGTGTTGGGGAGTGGTATGGAGTGGTGAGGCGTAATGGGGTGCGTGGTAGCGAAGCAGGCGGTGTCGGTGACGCCGGCGATTGAGCACTCGGTTGAGTCGGACAGGAATAGGAAGAAGAAGACTGAGTCAGTGGGAGCGAGTAGGAGCGAGTTGGGTGAGTCAGGGAGAGCGAGTTCCAATGCTGGAAGTGAGTCTCTTAGCTTCAGATTGGGGAACCTCAGTAAGTACGTCGAGGGAGAGCAGGCGGCGGCGGGTTGGCCGGCGTGGCTCAGTGCCGTCGCCTGTGAAGCCATTCACGGTTGGGTGCCTCTTCGTGCTGACGCATTTGAGAAACTTGATAAGGTTCGTATAACAACAACCGCCATTTCATAATCTCAAATTAATATTTTTTTTCTCAAGTTTTTTTTTTGGGGGGTGTGGGTGGGTTATTTTTATGATTTGATTGACTAGGTTGCATTCCAAAGGGTAAATTTTAAGAGTCAAGGATGAAATTTCTCAAACTTGTTGGAATGGTATAAACAAGGTTTCAAATTGTAGTTGAGGTAAAACTCACTAGGATTGGCCTAATGGTGGTGGTTGGGATAGTTTGCATAAAGTCACAAGTTCGAACTTCAGTACTGTCATTGTACACCAAAAAAAAAATTGTGGTTCAGGTTCTACTTTCGTCGCAATCCTTGATATCACAGGAAATTGCAGACAGAAACGGCCATAATTGTGTCTCAATGCAGTTGTGGTTTTTTTACAATCTTTGATATCGTGGGAAAATTGCACACAAATGTGACTATCATTGTGATCACAATGCGGTCGTGACATTCCAAAAATCTTGATGTTGCGGCCGCAATTGCAAGTCATAGATTTTTTTTTAAAACCTTGGATGTAAATGTATGTTGAATGATTTGGCTTTTCTTGAGTTGTAGGTAAGACGCTGCTTTTTCTAATAATGTTCATCATTGAGTTTTGAAATTTGGTTTATATGTATTTGCAAACTGGATGAATAGATTGGGCAGGGCACATATAGTAGTGTTTTCCGAGCAAAGGAGATTGAGACGGGGAAGATAGTGGCTTTGAAGAAGGTGAGATTTGACAATTTTGAGCCAGAAAGTGTGAGGTTTATGGCGCGAGAAATAATGATTCTTAGAAGGCTTGATCATCCAAACATCATTAAACTGGAGGGCTTGATTACTTCTAGATTGTCTTGTAGCATATACCTTGTATTTGAGTACATGGAGCACGACATCACGGGGCTCTTGTCTAGACCAGAAATCAAGTTTAGTGAATCACAGGTATGAATGTTGCATGTTTCTTGTTTTGTTTCTCATACAGCATGAGATAAGTTCGAAGAAATCGTCTTGTTTGTTGCTTAGTTAAAAGGATGAAATAATTTTGTTGTGCAGATCAAATGCTACATGAAACAGTTGTTATCTGGTCTTGAGCATTGTCACTCGCGGAGTGTAATGCACCGGGACATCAAAGGATCAAATCTTTTGGTGAATAATGAAGGGATATTGAAGGTGGCAGATTTTGGATTGGCAAATTTCTCCAATTCTGGGAACAAGCAGCCCCTCACTAGTCGTGTTGTCACCTTATGGTACCGTCCTCCAGAACTTTTGCTCGGTTCAACAAATTATGGTCCATCTGTGGATCTCTGGAGTGTTGGTTGTGTATTTGCAGAATTACTAATTGGGAAGCCTATACTTCAGGGGAGAACTGAGGTAGTAAAGTAACATAACCTTTTCAAAATGTATGGACTTTTTTCCTTCCCCATTTGATATTTCATACTTTGTGTTCAGAATCAAATTCCCCTCTGTTGATGCTAGTTAGTGAAAATTTGAAAATTGGGTTGAACTTATTAGACAAATAGTAAACCACTTTTCTATTCAAAAGGTTTCATTGTATTTGTTGATGTACAAAATTTTGGTCGGATGCGTAACTGGCCTGTGTTTTGTGCCACCTTACCACATGCACTTCAAGAGAGTGTCTCTAGGTTTCAAACCCAGACTTGAAATGCAAGTTACCTAGATGTCAGTCTCAACTGTCTTGTTCTTCCTCTCTTAGAAAGTGGTGCACTCATGCCTACAAACTGATTTGAGCTTTATTCATTGTTTCTGTTACATTACTATATTTGAGTCACATTGTAAATTTCATTATCGAACCACCCGCAGATGTCCAGTCCTGCAAACTTCATACTCGAAATGTCTAGTCCTCGGCGTGAGGGGAGTGTGTTGAAGATCCCACATTAACTAGTGATATGGCCAAACAAGTGTATATAAGTGGGGGGCAACCCTCATCTTACAAGCCGGTTTTATAAGGTTGAGTTAGGTCCAAACCCACATTCTAAGATATATGGCCAAATTAATGTATATAAGTGGGGGGCAACCCCCACCTTACAAGCCGGTTTGGTAAGGTTGAGTTAGACCCAAACTCACATTCTAAGAATAATTGAGCAGAGTAGACGTTTTAGTTCAGTTCCTATTGCGTGAGGTTTTGTGGCAATCTAACTAGCAGTTTGTTTGACATTGATGTTATCGCTCTGTGTTTAGTTGTTTATGAATATATGATATTGGTACAGTGGAGAGTGGAATTAAAGTACATAGATTGATTGTTAACCAGCTAATTGATAATAAACGAATCAACTGGAAATGACAACTCTAATATTTTGTTTTTTAACTGTCCTTTTGAATCTCTTCTGAATTCAACTTTGTTATACATACAGGTTGAGCAATTGCACAAAATTTTCAAGCTTTGTGGCTCCCCACCCGATGAATACTGGAAAAAGACCAGACTTCCTCATGCAACATTGTTCAAGCCACAGCAACCATATGATAGTTGCCTCCGAGAGACATTTAAAGATTTTCATGCATCCAGTGTAAATCTTCTACAAACTCTTCTTTCTGTTGAACCAAGCAAACGTGGAACTGCCTCATCTGCTCTCTCATCGGATGTAGGTTAACTTGGCTGTGTTGATTTTGTATATGTTGAAAATCACTGAATTCAGTGATTAATCTCTATTGCAGAACATAGTCTTTTGATTGCCTTTGTCCATTTTGAATTTGATAATATTTTTTGGAGATTTTGTTAATGCATATAAATCTTTTTTTTTTTTGTGATATTAGTCCTAGGCGCAAATCTATTCATCATTCATCTACAAACTTTATGACTATGTGAAGCATTGATTTATGGTTTTGGACTCTTCTAGTCTTCTGATACAATAATTTGACCACTTTCAGTATTTCAAAACAAAACCTTATGCATGTGACCCATCAAGCTTACCAATATACCCACCTAGCAAGGAGATTGATGCGAAACATGAGGAGGAGTCAAGAAGGTGAAAATCAATCATCTTCGTTGTCTATTTTATTCAGTTTTATTGGCTAAAAAAGGTTTAGATTGTCACATATCAATCAGTGTCCCTAGCAATGTATTTCCTCATATGGCTGGAATGGTTAAACCAAGAGAATATCTGCATGTGCAATTCACGTGGTCAAGTCTATCACCATACTTTGATTTCATAAGCTAATCCATTAAAGAAATGCTTGTTTGATTGAATATTTAATCAGGGTCTAGGTATGGCGTTAGAATGCCAGGGAGGTTAGATTGGTTCTTTAATCTTTCAAATGTCATTTGAATCCGCACACTTGTGCAGTAAATTGAGAAAGAAAGTCAACTAGTGAGACTAGAATTATATATTTTCAGAAGGTGAGTAAAAACAAATATTTATTAGAAGTTCAAAATAACATGAATGCCAAAGGCCTAATTCCAGTTGCAATGGAGGCAGGAATATTCGATTGTGTTTTATATCCACCATATCTCTGGAAGTTGAAAGTGGATTGTTTTTCAATTTTCTGAGATATATCTTTAATTAAGGGTCAGTTTGATGCCACAATATACCAAACAGACCTTAAGGTTGTAAACTGAAAATATGATGTGACAGTTTCAATAGTATTGAGCATAATAAACAAAATTTAATCTTTAAATTTCCATTTTTGCAATTATTACTTGTTATCTTTTCATGAAATTATACGATGATGAACTTTCAGGAAAAAGATTGGTGGACGAGTTTGCGGACCAGAATCAAGAAAACCATCAAGAAAGCCCCTAGGACTGAGTAAATTAGCCCCAGCAGAGGTCTACCTTGCTTTTTTGCATCATTGTGTTTCTTCTTATGTGCATGCACACTGATTTATAGCAGTGGTCTAATTACCAAAAATGTAATCTCACCTAGCATCTTATTCTTCTCCTACAGGATTTGACAACCCAAACTCAAACTTCCCAAAAGATGGATGACAGATCTGTCCACATCCTCAAAGAAGAGGACTCTAACACAGGTGAGGAGGCACCAAAGCAGTCTAGTGGTAAACCAGAAGATGATTCCCATATGAAAAATGCATCTCAAGTAGATATGCCCTTTCCTGGACCATTGCAAGTTTCAAAATCAAGTGGCTTTGCATGGGCAAAAAGGCGTAGAGATGACACTTCAATTAGATCCCACAGTCGGTCTATTTCTAGAGGATATATCTTTAATTCATTAGAAACCTGTACACTAAATTCAAGGAATAATTCTGAATCCAGAAACTATGAAAATAAGGAGTTTTTTGGGACACGCACCAACTCTGGGGGCCATGACCTACTTGAAATTTCTAAGCTTGCCATGCAAAATCAATGGAGTAAGTTTGATCGTCCAGATTCATTTGATACTTCTGAGGAGTACCATTCACAAGAACTGTCTATGGCGCTTTATAACAGGCAAGATTCACTATCCAAGAGAAGTAACTTGGTAAGTTTGTTAAGTTTGCTACATTCATTAATATGGCATTAAGCATTAGATATCACATCTGTTGAGGCATTAAACTTAACTGCCTCTTTCTACATCTTGTTCTGTTTCTGTTTCCATGTGTGGAGACTGATATGGGATTCTATTTGCAAGATAAAATTCGGAACTTGTGATGATATGGGGAATTATTTAAACTTTAAAAGCCAAAAGATATTCGTATTTTGTTGAAATATTGATATTGACATTGTTTTGAACAAGTGAGTTAAAAAAACTTTAATTTCTTGCTTAGATGATAACTAACTGTCTGTTAAAAACCTAAAAACTTAGGTCCTACGATAATTACTTAAAAATTTGACAAAGTTTACTCTTTACCTGACTCGCCCGAGTTATTATTTTTCTTGGATCAGAAGCAGAATATGCAATTTATGCGTCCTTGCATGGACATGATTCTTACTTATTTCCCTCCTAACAGAGTTACCAAGATCAAGGAGAAAAGGTAGAGTTTTCTGGGCCTCTGCTATCTCAAATGCACACAGTTGATGAGCTCTTAGAAAGACATGAGCGTCACATCCGGCGTACTGTCAGAAGATCATGGTTTCAGAGAGGTATATGACAGTAATTTCAAAAAGATTGTTACCATAAGAAGCAGCAGTTGCTTTTATGACTCACTGTTCTATCTTTTCTCCTTCATTTTTGTGCATAGACTTCTTGAAATCATTATTAAGGAACTGAGCTACTCCAAAGCTATTCAATCAAATTGGTTGAGATTTGAGAACGTTAGCATGGCATTTCTTTTTAACATGTGATCCCTGGATTGCAGGTAAAAAACAAGGGAAGTAACTGCAACTGTAATATTTATTCATGGAAGGATATAGATCCTCGTATATCAAATCAAATGTCCTTGTGAAAGGGCCATCTCCATTCTCCAAGCATACTTCGCTGCTGTGACTTTGAGCAACAAATGAGCATTACCATGCACACATAGACACAGTATCCAGCATCATGAGCTGTTACCTAGAAGCTTGGAAACTAACCAATTTGAGGAGTGTAATTCAATTTATAGAAATCAGAAGGCCTTGGAGAAGAGAAGAGAAGCTTTTTTCTTCTTTTTCACCATGGATTCTCTATTTTTGGTCGATTATAGTATATGAAAATTTATTTCTGTATGATCTAAACTTCCTCAATCCTCTTGCCTTTGGTAATCGTTGTCTACCTCTTAAGTCTCATTCAGCAATGTACATATTTGATCTGCCGTAACTGCTTGAATATCTAAAGATTGGTCTAGTCACCATTTTTCACTGTTTATATAGGCTTCAAAAGTATCCGATTTAGTAATTTCTTTATCAAGGAAAGAATCGGAGAGGATTTATTTCAGTTTAACTATTCATTTAGTTCTTATACTTGACGCAACTCTAAGTTTTAGTCTCTATACCAAAAAATTGTTTTAGTTCTTACACTTGCATTCTAGTTGAGAATTCGTGTTTGCTGTTAACTCTCTGGCTAATATGGCAATAACGTGGCAGACACATCACAATGTCATTGCTGGAAATTAATCATTTGGTCTCTATAGGTGATATGATATTACTTTACAAATTAGTCCTTATATAAAAAACACAAGTTTTAGTTCGTATATTACCTTTATTAATACAAAATGGTCCTTATTGTCACATTCTTCTTTAACTCTATCAATTTGAGATTCTCACAATAATTATCATCATCAAAATTAGAGTCACCCACTTGCTTCCCAATAATGGTTGGAAATACTCATTGTTTTCTTCTAAATTATTCAAATCATTGTTGATGATGGTTCATATGGGTTGTAAGCACCAGGATTGATACTAACCACGTAGGTGAGAATGTCTTCTTTGTCAAGGGCTAATAAGCACCTTCTTAGATCTTGTTTAAATGTGCTTTCCTACACCTTCTGTATCCATGAACACCTCAATTCCTTCAATTACCAAGTTCACCCCAAGTCTTGCAATAGCACAAACACCTTACAACATTGTCAACACCTTAAAAAGTTATTTCCAATCTTGCCAAATTAGTTTATGGTAACCTTTAGTTTTGCTTCTACTACACATTTCTTGTATCCTTTACTACTTTCAACCTTCAAAAGTACATATATAATGTAGTAGGGACTTATTGAATAATTATTTAAAGAATTTCATTAGTCATTGACAAAAACATGTAGCCTTAATGAATACTTATTTAAAGAATTTAGAAGATACTATGTATTTTCAATCATTGTTGAGAGACTTCCTCCATGTGTTTCTTTCCTTTGAGATACATGTCATCGGTCACCTTTTGATATACATAGGTGATTATTTCCATCCATTGTTAGAAGCGAGTGCATGAATTTAATTCTAATGATGATAATGATTATCAAAGTCTCAAATAGATGAAATTAAGGAATAATGTAACTGTAGTGACCATTCTGTATTAATAAAGTTAATATAGGGAATAAAACATCTATTTTTTTCATACAAAGACTAATTCTTAAAGCAATATCACCAATGTGGAAGATTCACATCCAGCCTCTCTATAGACAACTTATTACTTACTTCTACCAAATTTGCCCAATTATTCGACATGTTGATTTTGTTGGATTCATGTGTATTCCCAGTTAGGTCCATAACGAATGACCCTATAAATATTCAACCCTGTAAATCTTTCATACTCATACATTTTTGGAACTTAGTTTTTGGAACACTACGCTGATAAACACCTTCCATAAACTAGTTTCTAGAAAACAACAAAAGAGCTTTCGGAAATAAGTTTTCGGAACACAGTCAAGTGTCTACCAGAAATGTGAATTCACATTAATGATACTTACCTTCTGAAAATTATTTTTCAAAAGACATGACTATATTCTGAAAATTAATTTTTGGAAGTTGTTTTGTTGTTTTCCGAAAATTAGTTTCTAAAATGTATTTATATATTTCAGAAACTAATCTCCGGTGGGATTTTAGAAATTTTGAAATTACCAAAAAAGATGGAGGTATAATGAGAAAAAAAAAATGAATGCAAATTAAATCACCGTCGATTCCCAATGCTATTGGGCTTCTTTTTCCCCCCATGGAATTTTTTCCTGTAGTTTCGTGTTTGTTTATTGGGCTGTTGCCCCATAGACTCGCCCGAAAAGATAAGACAGGATCTTATTGCCCTACATTTCTTTAGATTTTTGCTTTGTAGAGCATTTTATTTATCTCAACTTGGAAAACTATGTGATATTAAATTTGTATCATAATTAATGCACGCGTATTTAACATAATGCCTACTTGAGTTGGTCGTGACGAGTTGTAACTCGTCGGAATTCGTGGAACACATTTGCCATAATGTAGTCATAAATTAGGATATATCATTATATTGGCAAGTAACATTGTACTAGTATTTTTTAATTTAGATCAAATTTTAAAATATAAATTGAGAAAATTTATTTAAAATTATAAAAAAAACTATACATACATATATAATTCAAATAAATAATTAAAAAAATAAGCATTTAAATTTAGAAGAAAAATAATAAATTTATTCAAAAAATAAAAGAAAATAAGTTGAAAATATAAATGAAATTTAAGACAAGAAATAATGTGAAAAAATAATTTCTGAAACTAATTATTTACAAAAGGATTATATTTGAAGAAATTTTTTAATGTAAAAGTATTTAAAAATAATTAATAATTTAAATTTTTAATACATATATATATATATATAGAGATTTGCTAACATATACTATTTATTTTTTAGTTAGAGTACGTTAGTAAGTTATAATTATAAAGTATTTTAAAATACACTAACGGTGTAGCTTACTAACGTACTCTAACTAAAAAATAAATGTATGTACGTTAGCAAATGCTTGTGGGATTTGCTAACGCATACATACTTACTTTTTAGTTGGAGTAAGTTAGGAACAAGCTATAACTATAATGTATCTTAAAATATACCTACGGTGTAACTTGTTAACGTACTCCAACTAAAAAATAAATAAGTATACATTATATATATATTGGGTTAGGATTGTTGACACCAGGTGTTAAAGTTAATCAAATTACACGTTCAATAACTTTTTATAGAATGCAAATTTAATCAATCCAATCGTTGAATTTGATGTTCTTATTAATTAGATTAAGTATACAAAATTTCACACAATTCTAAAATTATTCAATAGTTCATCGCATTACTTTATTTTAACGTATAATAAAAAATTAAAATATATGTAAATATTCAATATTAGATGACATATCTAGAAAAGTCCAAATTATGTAAAATTTAATATACATGATCATGAAGATAATATCACATAATTCAATAGTTGGATTGGTTAAATTTGCATTCTACAAAAAGTTATTGAAAATATAATTTGACTAACTTTGACACCTGGTGTCAACAGATCTTGACCCATATATATATATATAATGATAAAGTTACTTGTCTAAAAAAAAGAGTGTGATATGCGTTTAATTTAATTTAGAATCAATTAATATACTAAAACAGTAAAATTTCAAAAACAAATACAATTTCAATTGATAAAATTTTCCCTTTGATTGATGCAATCAACGCTGCATAGTGCGTCGCAAATAACCACCACTCTGTCGTTTAATTGTAAGCCAGATTAAAGTGGTTTGTCATGGATAAACTTGTGTAAAAAATAAAGAAATATGTTACATTTATAATAATTTGTACAACAATATTTTTTGTATCTATCTCTTTCTATCATTATGAAATATAATAAATAATATGTAAGAGAAAGATAAACACAAAAAAATATTATTGTATAAATTGTTGTACAAATAATATTTCTTAAAAATAAATCAAAGTCTAATAATTGCGCTAATCACGAAAAACCATCACCTAGACCTGGACTACAAACCTGCAAGCCTTTGTTTTAGGCTTTTGTCTTGGTGTTCTTAATAAAGAGTCACCCTCATTCTCGGAGCAGACGCATGCATGCACGAAATGCTAGTTAAATAAGCTGAAATATTTACAAGGAGTTGCTTCCAAACTTTGTCACTGTCAATCAAAACACTCTTTTAGTCAACGAATCACTGAAAGAGAACATAGGAATTGGACAACATAGATTTATTTATGTGCAGATTTCTATGAGGTTAGTGATTTTTTAACCAAGCTATTAGAGCATTAAGGCCAAAGGATATGCTCACTATCACGGAATGATTGTGTTTCTTTTAGTTGTCAGTTTTAAAGCGGACGAGTACATCAACGTGATGATGAAAGTGAAAGAGGGGCCAGTGGACTTATAATTCATACCACAGCCTCCGGGTGCCCTTGTATTGTATGAATTGAGTTGAGATTAGATGAAGTGATTTCAATTTTCAGTCTTAATTATTTTTTTCATTGCTTAATTCTCTTCTTGATATTCGGGAATATATATGCTTCTGCCTGCTAAGAAAAATAGACCATCCATAATCACTTAATCAAGCCGATAAATTTTAAAACTTTAAATTATATAATAATTTGTGTGTAAAAAAAAAAATTATTTTTTCACATTCAGTTTGATGGACAGATGGAGACAACAAACTGATTCTAGAAGTTAATAATCTTCTCACAAAATTTTTTTATAGGCTGTACCTAAATTTTTTTATCCAAAGTGGTTTATTCTTTGTTTTTGGTCTCCACGTTGATTCGGTAATCCATGTGATCATTATAAACCAATCACCTGCCTATCTAGTTTGTAATATGGAAAGAAACTATGTTAATCTTCCTATGCAAAAACATATTTAAGTAACTAAAAGAAGAAGAAGAATATTTTTTTAACACTTCAATTTTTTACACTATTATACCTCTTTTTATACATGATAAAAAAATTAAGAAAAAATTATTTAATTTTTTCTCTCTTCAAGATGCAAGAATAATATAAATATAAGAAACAAATTTCATGAAATCGCTAATTAAATTAAACATTTAGTATTACCATTTTGAAATTTGATCGAGAATTATAAATTTGTATTTTTCGTAATTTTATGAGAGAATGTCTATTTTCCCTTATGTATTTATTTTCATGTTATTTTTATCTAATTAATAATAATTTTAAAAAAAATCTTTTTGTTAAAAAAAAATAGTTTGATCAAGAGAGAAGAATGAGAATGTTTTACAAAAAAATTAATTAAATGAGAGTAACATAAATACATGAGAATGCACTCCTTTGTGTAAGGAAAAACAAACACAATCTATTTGTCTGGTCATTTTTACTTTTAATGAAACAAAATAATAACAACTGGTCAGATATATACGTACACAAACTGATGCATATGCCGTAAAAAAAGGAAAAGTTATTCTTACACAACAATTTTTATAATTTTTTTGTTTTTTTACAATCACGAGAGAAATAAAAAGAGAAGAGAGAAAATTGTAAATAAGATGAGTGATATGATGGACAGAAATAGGGGAAAAATATTATAAAAATTACCACATAAATAGTATAACTTTAAAAAAGTATATAGAAATGATATAACTTTAAAAATTATATCTTAATTTCTCCGTGGTTGGCTTCTCCATATAAAAAAGGCCATTCATGATTCATCTACACTTTTTATTATCGATAATCCCTGTCAGTCACCAGAGGCCAGATTATTGATTTTAACAGCTACATGGTTGGACCACAAGCCTCACTCCCTTCCCTTGTGACTAAATTGACGTCTCGTACCATAACATAATCGATCAAACAAGTAAAAGAGACTGCACTGGAAAAATAAAATAAAAAAGGGCCTTTTTCGTTCACGTGGAAGGTTTTCCATCAAAAAATGTGCAGAACGAAAACATCTACGTGACGAGAATTCAGAAATCACAAACTTCAGCGTATGAACACAAGTTAACTTAAAATCGTTCCAATGTTATTTAATCATTTTTATTGCACAATTATTTTACAAATCTATTGTTAGATTAAAAGATCCCATCCTATAAATTATATTTATAAAATTTATATTAGTATAAAATAATTTATAATTTATTAATATACATCAAATTTGTATATATTTATATAATATATAAAAATAACAATAATTTAATTATATTTTATTATTATTAATTTTTCAAAAATTAACATAAATAATCAAAATAACATATATTTATAATTTAACAATTGAATTGATCATAATCACACTTTATTATTAAATTATATAAAACTATTAGGTCTTACATTAAGTAAATCCCTCCTCTAACTCACTAAGATTGAACTAGTGGAGTTAGGGTAATATGTATGATGTTATAAGTTTTAATCTCAGTGTGATCATTGTATATAAAAAAAATACATGAATTAAAACGAAATCCCTCCTCTCTGTCTCTCTCTTTATATATATATATATATATATATAACTCAAATTTATAACCTATCCGTCTGAATTTATAAAATTTAATATGATATAAAAGCCTCAGATAATGTTAGGCAGCACAGAGTGGTATCATTTTGTGGACCCACCTTGACATCCATGCGCACCATCTCTCCGTTGAAACTGTTGACTTTTCTCCAGTGTTCAACAATCATGTGGCAATGCACACGGGGCTACAGGGGAGCAGCGACAGGCCTCGGGCCTGTGATTCCTCGGACCACAAGGTAACCTTTGATTGCACGAGACATTCAACGGAGATTGCTAAGCTACCCTGTGATTATATTGGTCATCAAATGATTCATACACCTCTCGTTCACTATATACACTTACTATATATTTATTTTCCTGGCTCTCTTTTTCCATAATGCATGACACATGTGGACGGCGGTGTATAGTACATTGGACTGGAATTTTATTTATTTTACTGGCATGAATTGAATTTGAATTGTTAAAATTCTTAGCCTCCACTTTCCCCTCTTCCCCACCCTGCGGCATTTCAGACACCTCAAAACCAAATTACAGAGGTATTTAAGCATAAAAAGAAATCATAGTAGAGATAGAATGTTATTAGGCAAAGAAATATTTGAGTAGTGTCAGGGAATGTAAATATGTCTTTTTTATTTTACAGCCGATATGTATCCTATACGACAGATATGAGAGATAATCTTTTCTTTTCTTTTTTATAACGGAGACAATCTTTCTCTGACCGGGTTGGTAGAATGTAAATATGTCTATTGCTGCTTTAAGTTTTTCTATTATTGTGGTCATCAAGTAAAATTATGCTACAACGAAATGAAAAGTTAAAGCAGATAATGAAGTCTTCAGAGAAAACGAGTTTACCTGTAATAATTGCTTGAAAATTTGTGCAAACATATAAGGTAACGTTTGAAATACTATGGGATTTAATGTCGAAAATAGACTGTGTATAATTCAAATAATTGTATAATTTCCTACAAGTCAATTACTTTTTTCATCTTTTAGAATTTAATGTCAATAAATATTCACACTTTATATACGGGGTCATTTTCACTACTCTTTTATGTAGTGAAACAAATATATATAGTTATCATATTAAAAAATTCACATCCATTATTTATACTCACTGTATGTTTTATTTTGACTAAAGTTGTAGAATGATGGATCGGATACATCTAACTCAAAATAGAAAATGATACTTAACAAACAACAAAAAAGGAAATGAAGGATTGGTCGGACACATAAACTGATAAAAGTTCATTAATTTAAAAAAAGTATGCTAGACCTGTATCCATTATGTATTTTTTTGGTGAACTAGAGTATTTCTAGCAAAAAATTAGAGATAAATCTCTCAAAATATTAAGATCTATTTTAGAAACTGACTTTTTTTAATAAATATTCTTTCATAACCTGGAGTTCAAACCCTAACTACATACTTAAAGGATATGATTATCCGTTAATCATATCATACCATGTTGGTGTATCTCATATGTATTTGACTATGACTAAAAAATCTATGTTGTTTTAAAAATATTCATTTAAACATGAAGAAGGTGCTATGAATAATAAGTGCATGTGATTGAGAATTTGGCTTGTGAGAGTGAATTTAGAGTAATTATTATTTAATTTGGTTAGTAAATAAATTTAATGAGTGAAATTTAGGAGAATCACCAAATTATATTTTTGTGCGTGTTTTATCAACTTTTTAGTTTTTTTTTATATGTAAATTTTGTTTTAACGCATGTATTATACTTCTTTTTTGACATGTACGCAAGTATTGTACTTATTAGTAAGTATGGACCCAAAAAAGGTCAGCTTGCTCATTAAAGAGGCTAATTGACCAATCTGGTGCAATTTTAAAAACAAATTACCAACATGGGACTCTTTTGAAACATATTACCAGTATGGGTCTATTTTGACCGTTGACTGGTCAAAGTCGTAAGTTTGACTAGCGAAACTCAGTCCATGTCATCAATTTTTATTTTTATTTTTTAAATTACACGTAGGCATCCGATGTGGAAAGTAATTCGCTGTTTAGAGTAGCAAAATTAACCAGATGGTGCCATGTGGCGCAATCCTGTTAATTTCGCAGTTCAAAGTAGCGAAATTAACAGATTGCGCCACGTGGCACCATCTGGTTAATTCTGCAATTCAGAATAGTGGAATTAGCCAGATGATGCCACGTGGCGCAATCCTGTTAATTCCGCTCTTCAAAATAGCATTTTAAGTGCCTATAAATTTCCCCTTCTGCCTTCGGCTTACAATACGACTTTTGCATTGTAGTTACGTGTTTTTTTTATGTTTTTTTAATCAATTTATATTTATGTAACTTTTTTATATTTTTTGTGTAATATTATATTTATATTATTTGAAAAATATATATAATAATTTTCTTTTACATGTAAAAAACAAATATATTTGTTTTTTTTTTTACATAAGCGTTATGCAGTATACAAATTTATCTTTTATACTTTATATGTCCATGCATTAATAAGTAAATAATAGATAAATAAATTTTTTATTGTATATGAATTCATTACGTATTTAATTTAGTAATTATTCATTTATAAATTTTTATATTTGTAATAAGTATCTTCACTCGTATTTATTTCATGTTTTATTTATTACTGAGTTAATATTACTTTTTTTTGTAGGTACATCAAACAGAATCATAAATTCAATTGTAGCATTTGTGTATATGAATGGAAGGATGTATGAAGGTGTCAAAGGAGTAACGTTTAAAGGGACAAAGAAAGTAATACAAATTAGAAATGACATTAGTTTTAATGTTTTAAAGAGACAAATTCATGACAAATTTAAATTGCAGGCAAACCAAGTTATATCTTCTGTTACATGTAGGTTTTTAATTTCAAAAGGCGAAGGTAAATACAGTGCATTACAAATATGTGATGATGAAGACATAGAATGCATGATTCATGCATTTCAGCAACAAAATGAAATGTTAGTAATAGAAATGTATGTTGAAGTGGAAGTTGTTGGTAGTTCTATGATTCCATTAGAAGGTGGTGAAATAAATTCTCGCGTGTTTTGTGATTAGAATTTGTCTTGTAATCAGTCATTAGCACAATCTGGGATGCATAGACAAGTAGAAGCAGATGACGACGACGACTATTATGTATCGTAGTCATATATTGAGGAATCATCCAATGATGATATTCTTGATGATGAATCATTTGACACAAATGATGAGACAACATCCATTGAAGTAAGTCGTATGATTGAACCATTGTCAATATATCAATCTGAGGAAGGTATGTTTTTATCTTACATAATACCGTTATGTTATTGCATATGTAGTTAATGTTTATTCATGAAGTTAGATACAAATAGACAGTTAAAAATTATTACATAAAATAGTCATACACAATATTTATAATTATTTTATTTTATTTTATATTTGATGTCAAATTTTTATTATTAATATTTTCAAATTTATGCAGGCGGTGCAACTCAACGTCCATTTTGGTGTAATTCTTCCCACTAATTTTTTATTATTTAAAGAAAAATATGTACAACAAATTTAACCACATATAATTTCCTAACATATAATAATAATCACATATATATTTAAACATAAAATACAAACAATTATATTACAAAAATGAAAAAAAAAAACAAAAGCATAAATTAACATAGTCAATTATTAAAATAAATGCAAAAGACAAATTAAATTAAATAAACTTAAATTAAACATAAATAATTGTCAAAATTAAGTAAAATATACAATAAAATTCATAATTGAAAATTTTAAATCATTCATTGAATAAAATCGCCACTTTAGAATACAATAAAACATATAATTAATAAAATAATTACAATATATTACATACCATATAAATTAACACAATGCCAAATAAATATTTGAAATATAAGCACATATTATAAATTGTATCAAAACCAAAAAAACTTAAAAATAAGCAACTTTCTATTATTTAACAGAAAAACAGTACAATTATCATTTAAATAAGTAACTAATTTTTACAAAATATATACAGAATTTTTTTTTACCTAAATTTTAATATGCTAAAAACCCCTCAAACGTGAAATTGATACAGCACGTTGCTTTCATGTGGATTGTGTGGGGCTTCGAAAGTATTTAAAGAAATGTAAAAAATAATTTTTTACATTTTCGAGACCCAGTTCTACTATTCAAAGCTACAACATCCTCCTCTGACCGCTACGTGTCGCCTTCCCGTTGGCAGGGGAGGAGGCAACAGGCCACATGGTGCACGCGGATGAATCCCGCTATTCCCAACTGCGAAATATGCAGAGAGCCACCACGTGTCCTACCCCTATTGAGCCAAACGACGACCGCCACGAAATGCGCCACGTGGTGCAACCCGGCTGATCTAGCTAGTGACAGTTGCGGAACTCACACGGCCTTACACGTGCCGCCGCCCCCCCCCCCGATTTGCTTACCTATGATCCTATCGTAGTGCACCATGTGGCGCAATCTAGTTAATTTCGCTACTTTGAAATGCAAATTACTTTCCACATCGGATACCTACGTGTAATTTTAAAAAAAAATTAAGAATTACTAATGTGGACTGAGTTTCGCTAGACAAACTTACAACTTGACCGGTCAACAGTCAAAACAGACCCATGTCGGTAATAGTTTCAAAAGAGTCCCATTTTAGTAATTTGCTTTTAAAATTGCACCAGATTGATCAATCAACCCATTAAAGATCCATAACCTAGTCTACATAAGCTTAGATACTACACCTATCTTTATCTTTATATATATAAAAGTAAGGTTTTTAGGGTTTCAGAAACATTTATAAGCGACATTAGGGTTTTGGTACATTAATTGGTGACAATGGGGTTTCTTGGATATTAATTGTCAACATTAGGGTTTCGTATTGAATTTGTACTAAAATGTATATATTCAATTTCGTATTGAAATTTGAAATTATTATTTGAGATCAAATAATTTGCTGATTCTAATCAATAAACTCTAAGTAGAATCTTTATACATATAAAAGTAAGGTTTTTAGGGTTTCAAAACATTTATAAGCTACATTAGGGTTTTTTTAGGGTTTTGGTGCATTAAATGGTGACAGTGGGGTTTCTTTGACATTAATTGTCAACATTAGGGTTTCGTATTGAATTTGTACTAAAATGTATATATTCAATTTCGTATTGAATTTTGAAATTATTATTTGAGATCAAATAATTTGCTAATTCTAATAAATAAACCCTAAGTAGAATATATAAATTTAAATAGATATAATAATTAGTTATAATGATTTGAAAATATTGAATGATATAATATAATATATTAATAATTGGCTGATTAATTTATATATAAAGAGAAAAAACAACGACATCATAATTTAATTTATATACATAATAAAGATTGGCTTATTAAAATCATTTATTTAAAACCAAACAATCAATTGGCTTATTTGAATTTTGAATCATTTATATTCAAATCATCAT
Source organism: Spatholobus suberectus (assembly GCA_004329165.1). Taxonomy (NCBI): domain Eukaryota; kingdom Viridiplantae; phylum Streptophyta; class Magnoliopsida; order Fabales; family Fabaceae; genus Spatholobus; species Spatholobus suberectus. Next base: position 20,165,852 of record CM014734.1, read on the forward strand.
AATTTACTAATAATTTGAATATAAAACTAAAGAATCAATTAGCTAGTTTGAAATTTCAAATTTCAGATATAAAAAACATTGTCAACTGTAGCAACCAATCTTGCATTCTCTTTAAAGTGCTATAATTTAGAAGATATTTATCTAATTGAAAACATATAGATCATACTAGACCTTTCATAGTTGCGTACGTCTGCGTACTAAGTAGTTGACCTTTCATTCTGAGACAATTTACCAAAAACATATGTTTGCAGGGTAGATAATAAACCAAAAACTAATCATTGGAGGCTGTGTGTCCGGTGAAGATTCGTAGAAGATTAAAAATATTGATTTAAATCTTCAAAAACGATGAATATACCAGCAGTATAAGGTAATAAAAATGTGAGTAAATTATTATTTCAAGAAGAAAATCGTTTTCACACACAACATCAATGTTTTTAACATGCCCGTACAATTAACTTTCATTGTCAAATTTATCAACCATACAATCAACTTTTAAAATTACATAACATTAAAACATGCAATTAGATGTTGAAAACGAAACTGAGAAGTTATTTTCCCTTAGTAATTTTTTAGAATTAACTATAAATCTACATGTATTACATATCTTTTGAACGTTATGATTTGGATATGCGAAGTCATAAAAAAACCAAAAAATGTAATTGCTTCCGTTAATTAATAACGAGTTAAAAGTTAAAACAGTTATTTTTAACTTCTGAGACTTTAGATGAAAATGGAACTATCGTTCATCTAGTATCCTCTTCATCTAATTATATTTTTGTAACTGCACCAAATTCATGACGATATAAGGCTGGCAAGGTTACCTTGCAGTCAGATACACATACTCGTGTCTTGTGTCCTTTCCAATTGACATGTCATCTTCCGGACCTTAGGCACCACATAACATCACGCAGCGATTGGTGCCTTCTTTTCCTGTGAGAGATGCGATGCAATCATGCACTTCGTACCCCACCTCTTAACCCTTCATTAATTTTTAGCGTGTAAAAAAGTTAAAGGATTGTTTTTTTTTTTAAAAATAAACAACACAGTGGGGTCTGATAGATCATTAGTGAGTGGCGTAAATCTTCTTACGTGGTTCAAATTTGACTTTTGAGTACACAATCAATTCACTTATCATAATTTACTTCAATTTATTGAAATGAGTAATTGTTCATTTTATCTCTATCATTTGTGTTTGCTAACTTTCTCCTACGATCGAACATTTCGTTATTGGCTTTAGCATGGATTCTTCACACTAAAGACCTCTAGTGGGATGAGATCCTCTAGAGGTGGAATTAAAATTCCACACCTAGTGTCTTTGTGATCTAATGATTGCAATTTTTACTTATATAATTTTCTACTATCACAAAAAAAGTTTCAGATGTTGAGATCCTGATCTGTGATTAAATTTCAACTATATAGAAGATTGCGATTCTCCTGGTGTGTACGACGTGAGTCCTCCTTGCCTCACGGCGATAATGTACCCATACAATCCCCTAAGTTTCCATTTGGCATTTGTTTATCGTCAAAAAGTTAATTCTCACACTTTTATGAAAAATATGTTTTATTTTTTAACATTTTTTAAATCAATTAAATCAACTTTTATTCTAATATTAAACTGAAAGGGTACCCAAGAGGGTTGGATGAGGGGTCACCAAGCTGATTCGTAAAGTGCAAAGTGTGTATAGGGGTACTCTCAAGTCGAATGAGAGGTCTTGGCTCGAATCCTTGCAAAAAAAATATTCTTGAGAAGAGAGTGAATTGGTACGAGCTCTAGCAATATTACTTTGAAAAGAGGTAACACATGGATGATATCAAAATAATAATAATAATAAATGGGTTTTTCAATCCTTAGAAACATGAAAAAAAAAAAAAGACATGCATTGAGCCACCTTCAAAGCATACGTACAACAAATTTTATATGGCTAACAAATAATAATACTAATATAACTATTTTGCACATTATATGAATATTTATAAATTATAAATATATGTAAAATATAAAGAAATTAATTAAAGATATTTGAAATAAGAAATAATTTCATTAATAAAATATATTTATTAATAGTAAAAATGTAAATTGAAATATATAAAATATAATTAAATTTTTTATTTTTAAAATATTTTCAAGCATTTTAATTAATGAAAAATGTTTCAAAAAAATGTAAATATTTAATTATAATTAATATTAATGAAGATAAATTAAAAAAATATTATTTGATATAATAATTAATTAAAAAAATAAATATCAAAAAATGTATATCACAAAATAAGAAATGCATAATTATGTAAAAATAAAATAAATATAAAAAGACTTAAATATATTTTTGATTCATATAATTTACCTACTTTTTGTTTATTCCATTTAATTTTTTTTTTAAACATCCCTGTTATTTTGGGGAGGGTGGGGTTTCTCATTGTTAAGAAGTTACTGATAAGTGTTGATATAGCTAACAGACAATGAGTGTCAAGTCATTAAAAAGTGTCATGTCATTAATATCACATCATCAAAATGTCATATCATCAGTCCTTTTTCAATTATTTCTTATATTAAAATAAAATAAAACACTATAAGAACTAAACACAAAAAAATAATATACATGGACTAAAAATAAAAAAAATTACAACAACTAAAAATAAAAAATGATATATTTGTTGGGACAACAAAATATTTAAATCTTACATTAAATATTAATATAAAATAAATGCTTTAATATTAATATGATATAAGAATATATCAAATTATTCAAGAATAGGCCATACTTATATAAAAATTTCTATATAAAATAGATCTTTAAGTAGACTAACAAGTCAAGCTAGATATCTAAAAAGACTAGGGCAAGCCTAAAAGAAGCCTATGATAGGTAATATGGCAATTTTGGACATTAAATTTTTTAAGCAGGTTATATCTATCTATGTAAAGTCTTATTCAGCTCAGTCTATTTTCACCTTTATTTGCACCCCGCCCCCTTTTTCTTCTTTTTCCCCTCCCCTTTTTTATCCCTCTCCAAGCTTCACCCCTTCCTTCCCAACTAGATGGTTAAGAAATTGTTCACCCCTCTTGGCTTCTAGAAACCAATGTCAGTGTGTATCTGACTACACAACCCAACCACACACAACTCCATTTGAAAATGGAACAAATCTCCAATAAAATTCCAAGGTTGCTTTTTTTTTTTTTTTTGTCACTACCACCACAACTCGCTTCTCCCCCACCAAGGTCAACACATGTAATGAGTTATATACCATTCGTGTCCTCCTTCTCACCTCTTAGGTTTGATGCTCAACATTACGGCTCTATGAAACATGTCCTAATGGGTGGTGTTTGGGTCTTATTGATGGTTGCCATGGGTGAGCTGGTCATGGTGTTGATTGCTATGGTGTGGGCATAAATGGTAATGGCTAGTGTCAAAGTGTGACATGATGAAGTGCAATCTAGTCTCAGCACTATATTTTTTGGTGCTAGTCCTAGGTGTAATGACACGATGGCGGTTTAAGGGTGACACCATGGTTCAGTTTTATGGTAAAATTTTGCAGAAACTTAATGTCATGGTTTTCGTGGTGGTTCAAATGAAAAAAAAGTGGGTGCATTTTGGTCTAATATTCTCTACTAAAATTGTTGAGTGTGAGAAAATATTCATAATTGTGTGGGTTAATTTTCATGATAGGATTTTGCATAAGTTGAAGGGTGTTAAGTGTGCAAAGATGGAGAAAGTGTATGAAAGATATTTCAATATTTAAGCCTTTATTTTATGTTATATTTAATTTAAGGTTTAAATATTTTGTTCGGAGAAAACAGGTTATGTACTAACGTGTAAAGCAATTTTACACTGACATCCAATTACAACCCACCATGTATGGTAAGTTAGTTAACTTTGATAATAACCACCCTAAAGTTGATTTCGATTGATTGACAGTGTAAAAGTTTTTACATTGATAGTGCATAACAATTAAACTCTTTTTTTGTCCCTACAAATATATCACTTTTAGTCCTTGTAAATTATTGTTATTTTGTTATTAGTTCTTGTAAAAAAAATTTGTTTTTAGTCTTTGTAATGTTTTATTTTATTTAATTTAATGATGTGGCACTGAAGACATAAAGCTTTTGATGATGTGGCATTTGATGAGGTCATCGTCCGTTAATCACCTCAGGCAAGGACCAACCGAAAAAAAAAATAACAAGAATGATTTAAAAAAATAAAAAAACTAAAATAAAAGGAGGATAAAATATAGAAAACAAAAAACATATTTAAGCCATATAAAAATGATCTCATTATAAAAAATAAGAATTTGAATTTACAACAACAACAATAACTCAAAATTTATACTCCTGTTTAAACTTTATAATATTAAAAATGTTTCTTAATTTCTTATATTTATAATATGCATTCATTTAAATAATTAGACTGATTTTAATAAAATGCAATCACAAAAATATTTATGATTTACTGTGGAGACATTGTAAATAACATGGTTTGATTGTTGTAAGCTCTTCGTTGATAACCGACCAAAGCAAGTTATTCTCACGCCACACCACACCACTTACCCATAATTGGCTTCGGCTGTGCGAGTACTGTTTCGTGGTCCAGCAAGTTACGTTTCGTGTGCTATCGGATGAGTCACGTGTGCTGACCACTGAAGCGTGTGGGCAATGATGCAGATGTGGTCTCAAAATCCAACGGCTAGACGACAACTCCTTGCTCGGTTTGTTTAACACTTTGGCTCATACCCAAATCCCATCTGAAAAGTGAAAATGACACATTGCAAAATAATAATAATAATAATAAATGTTCTTAACAATGAAATAACAGTTCTCCATATGATAATTATGTAGTTGATAGACTTATGCAATGTACTAAGAAATATTCTGTGTATTATATTTCTATTTTTTAATTTAAATAAAATTAAAAAATGCAACTTAGAAGAAAAAAAAATCAGAAAAGGGATAGGATAAAAGAGGTATTATAGAAGGCTTAGAAAAAATATATTACATATATTTGATCAATCAATGACATATAAAGGGGTCACAGACTCACAATTACACTGTTTAGATGAGAAGTAAAATAGGAAAAGAAAGAAAAAAGAAATAGGATGAAAAAAAATGAATATAAAATGTATGGTATTTAGATTAATAGAAATAAAAGGGAAAATAAGTAGAGAAATTTCTCTTTATTTATTTAAATGAATGGAAGATAAAACAAAAATAAATAAATAAATAGTATAACAAATATTTTAATCCGAAAACATAAAATTTTTACCATATTACTTTTCTTAATGTGAATTTATTTATTAGTTTTATGTTAAAAAAATTAATTTTTATAAAAACTAAAAATAAAAAATAAAAGACACTTCCGAGAGGGGGAGTCTTTTTTGTCCCGCTTTTCAAAATCCCTTCCTTTATATTTCTCATTTAAAATAAATAATGAAAAACTATTTTCATTTTATTTTTCTCCTTTATTTCCTTCCCTTCAAAAAATAAGAAATATTTTTTGTATTATATTTGTATTACACATAGTGTGTGTTATGAATTGGGCCTAAGCTCAAAGAGACAAGTATGGATCAATGTCAATGTCAATGTCATGAGTAAGTTACTTTATACCACGATAAAGTAGTGAATAATTATCTACTAGGAGCCTTGGATCCTTTACCAGGGATTCAACTTAGATTTGACACTTATAAATACTTTACCAAAATTATTGCAAGAGGTACATATTTAATATATCTTGTCATTCTGATAAGATTATTACTTACTTAAGTGTTAGAGTGTTTTTTATAAATATCTCATCTTTCACTCAAGTGTGACAGTTAAATACTCAACCAAATCAAAGAGTTTGGACAAGTTAACAATTACTTTAATCTAGTCAATTGCAAATTTGAAAAGGTAAGTAATACAGTTCAAATTTAGCACCCCAAATAGAACACTGTAAAAACACAATGTATGATCATCGTACTTTTTTAAAATAATTATAGCACTATATCAAGGGTCAATTATGTGTCCCTGTTTAAACATGTTTATCAAGAGTGGTATTATGATGCTCTTTTCTTTTTTTTAATCTTATAATTCTAACTGGAGAGTTGAGAGAGAAAATAAATGAGAAATTAGAGATATAAAATATACGCTTTGAAAGCACAATAATTTCATTTAAGTGGAAATATATAAGGACGAAATATATAAAATTATCAATTCTAATTTAGCTAAAAATTGAAGACCACATACCTTACCACTTGTCATGCAGTTGAAGTGTCCTGGGTCTACTATACAAAACAACGAAGAAATAGAAGTGAGTGCAAACTATAAGATTGAAATAAGGTTGATGAAATATATGATTACTTTGAGTATTATACATGACAAAAATGTACCATTCAAAGCTTTAGGAAAATTTAACCTTACAGCTATAAGAATAGCGACATTATATGAAATTGAGCGTTAGCAATAAGAAAACGACAAGTTAAACTTTTTTTTTTGGAAATCGACAAGAAATTAAACTTAACATATATAACATATATGGAAATACTGTGTTATATTAAACACAATATAATTAAGAGCGAGTGCATTAGAGAGAAAAAAATAAAAATAGAACAACAACTATTTTAGAAAAATGGTATTATCCTGCCTTCGGTAATTTGAGTATTAAACAACCAACATAAACTTATAGGGTCTGTTTGATGGCTAGAATATGATAGGATAATTATCTTATCTTATTGTAAAAAGATATAATAACTTATCCTACTCCTTATATTATCTTGATGGTCCAATGTATTTTTCATCCTAAAGAAGAGCTAGATTTAAAAAGCAACAAAATAGGATAGAGTCTCTCTTTCTCTTTGTATATACACACACATACTATATAATATAATATGTCTTCAATTGTATGTATTCTAGAAATCATAATTCTCTCCACCTGGGGCCCAAGCGTTATATTTAGAGCTAGCAAAATTGGCCCAAGCTAATGAGCCAGGCGTTAAAATTTTGGCTTAAAAAATCAAAGGCCAAATTGGCCCTGCCCGATGGGCTCGATAAGTCAGGGTAAGCCCGTATAAATAGGTCTGAAAAGTATCAAACATATTTGGCCTAGTATTATATATTTTTTATTTTTTTCCCGCTGGGCCAAAAAAACACAATGCACAATGAATTTGGGGTTGGCCACGGCCCAACCCACTTTTCATGCTTTGGCCAGCTGGGCCAAGCCGGGGTAGATGGCCCGTCTTGCTAGCTCTAGTTATATTCACTACATTGTTGAAAAGGTATGTATGGCCAAATGAACTTGAAGCCCAAACGAATAGAAGCTTGGTAGTGGTCATGTGAACTTTGTTGGGCAAATAGAGAAAAAAAAAATTTCCTAAAAAAAAACTCTATCATTGGGGTTTCCAATGAGAACTTGGGTTTTGCCTACAGCTGACACACAAACTCATCATCATCAATGTGAGATACCACCTGATGGCACACGTTCAAAAGTTGTCGCACAATACACAAATTTGCTTATTCCTCTATTTGTGAACAATAATGGTGACTAAACGTTCCCAATAATACCCAAGGCAAATTAGAATCTAGTGGAGAAGGAGAACACGTAAGAGAAGTCCACGGTGGGTTAGGTGGCTTCAACAATAGAGAAAAGGCCAAAAATTGTAGCAACAAGTGACAGAAGTGATGCCTAAGATGACAAAGCAGTGGAGGTCTTCGATTTTAAGGTAGATACTGATGGTGCTATGTTTTATTCATAAAGCTTCCCCTCTCTCCTCACTAAAATCGTAAATTGGCTTCACAAATTGACTATTTTACAGGAGTGTGTAGTATTGTAGGAAGAGAAACAAAGAGATCAATTTTAGAAAACATTGAATGATCTAGTTTTAGATCCACCGAATTTGGATGAACCATATCAACCTTCTTGAAGATATTAGTGACGAGCTCTGTAAGTTTCTTGGCAATTTTAGAGACCAAATCGATGGTGGTAAAGGAGTTGCTCTAATCGACAATTAGTTTCTTTGTTGCTTCAATTTTCTTCAACTTTTTCTCATCTTCTTTCGCAACGGAATCATCTCTCTTCCCATGAGAAAAGCTCTGATTCCATATTAAAAAATTGAGAAGAAATGAAAATAACTCTAAGTTGATGAGGCAAAAAATTATAGAGCTCATAAATAAAAGAGAACTTGTATAGAAATATCTAATTAAATTGATTGAAATGATAAAAGATACAATGAAAATATAGAGAGGCTCTCTATATAAAACTTATTATTAGATCTAACAATTATTTATAACTGACTAATACTAATTAACTAACAACTAACCATGGTTCTAAATTGCGGTCCGCAACCGCAATTGCGGCCGCAATGTAAAGGTTTTTGGACTCATCGCAACCACATCGCGACCGCAATTGCGGCCACATCAACCGCATTTTTCCGCAATTTTCTGCAATATTAGGAATTTCAATGAAAACGCAACAGCGACCGCAACCGCAATTTAGAACCATGCAACTAACTAATCTTTTTAACAAACTAACTACTCTTAATAAGGACACATTGATTAAGAATATAATTAATTTATTTTTAAATCGGACATACATTTTAAATTTATATGATATTGTAACATGTTTCTCTCTCTTATTATTTTTTATTAAAATATTCATCGTAGGCTGAATAACAAAATGAAAATTTGAATTTGTTGTACAAAACTTGAACGTACGTCTGAATTTTTATTTGTTTGTTATAAAAGAATTGTTGGGATGAGGGAGCTGAGAAAAAGTTGAAGTTGATTGGTGTGTGTTGATAATGAGTGGGGCGTGTATCATGTCTCATCCACTGAAGTGAGGTTGGGATTGTTAAATGACTTATGCCAAGGAAAAGATCGGCATCTCTGGACCCAATCCTTCTACTGTAGACTTTTCGGGATTGCCAAACCTAAACGACAAACACGACTGCCCCTACTTTATTTTTCTTCCTCCCTTTGGTTCAGCATCACATAAGCCTCTCTTTCACAAATACTAGATACCTAGATAGCGATTTATTTATACTATAGTAGGACTTGAATTCATCAAAGATTCAAAGTGAGAAAAGCGTATAAATTGACAGAGTAAGAATAATTTACTTTTAATTTAAATATGTTAGAAACTTAACTTATTTTAAATTCATGATGAATATATTTGTTATTACTTTACAAAATTCCTTTAGTTTTTCGTACTACATACAGTTTTAGTACAAGTTGATCCTAACCTTTTGTTACAGTAGTTATATTAGCATATTATAGGACTTTTATAATTAACTTTGCACAAACTATAGAAGTAAATCAATGGATCATATACTATAATAATTAACATGCAATAATATGGACATATGCATAAAAGAAATAATTTTTAACCATTTAAAAAGATTTCAATAGTTTTTTAAACACTTCTATAATTACACTCCAAATTTGTTTATATTTAAAATGCTCAAACAAACTCAAAATTTTAACATAATACATTTCAACATAAAATTTGTAATATCAATTTGTTAATAAAAATATTTTACTGTTTAACCCAACAAATAACTCATATTTTTCAGTAATTAGAAGTTTCAAAACATTTATTGTTTCTTAAATAACTTTAATTATGTCAAATTTACAAATTCAATATATATATATATATATATATATATATTTAGACGTAAATTAATTCATTTTACAAAAATTTGCTGTAAAGTAATGCTTAGAAAAAAAAAACCCAAATTCTTGAAAAAAAAATTAGAATTTAATTCAAAAACACATTTAAAATACTACTAATGCCACAAAGACGTGAGTTCAATTTTTACTCCCAATGTGAGGACCTTGTTGGTGAGTAATCTATAAGTACATTTGTAAGCATACTTTGAGCCTTAAGACTTGCCCTAACCCTGGTGAGCCCTCAAGACCCAACTTACCTAAACTTTTATATACAAAAAAAAAAAAACTTACTACTAATGAAGACCAACATTATGTTGATCTAAATAAAATTAGACTCAGATTCCTTAAATAAGGTCTCAGGTTCAAGTGTTGTGGATGGAAAAAATATTGTTAGGAAGGAAGATCCTACTAAAAGTTGTAGTTTGGTTCCTTGATATATATTAGTCTTTGATAAAATTGGTAGATACTTTACACCTATAACATGTTATAACAAAAAAAGCTTATTAGTTATTACTAATGAAGGGTATGGCTGGCTTAGATATTAATAAAAATAATATTAAAATATTAATTTTATTAAAGGAAAATTTTTTTCCCCGCATCCCTTGCGTGTATAAAATGGATGAAATTTAGAATGATAGATGAAAGAAAAAAAGAAGTAAGAAATATATAAGATGGATAATGTGATATAACATGAAGAGAAAAATAAACAGAAAGTAATAATGTAAAATGAATATAACAGAAAATACGAATAAAAAAATCAAAATATTTTTTTTTATCCTGTATATGAAAAAGATTTTGTACAAAAAAAAGGTAAAATTTATTTTACTTATTTTTATGTCTTAAAAGAATAAGTGTTTATTATTGATTGAAAAAATACCTTTATCACACATAAAAAAAAACACATCGATGCATAAAAATCCAAAAAACTACAATGACATAAGGTTTGTTTAGATTAAATTTTATAAAATTAATCTTACACACACTTGATTTTGCTTAACAGTAAAATTGTAACAAAATAATTTGTTTAAAATTTGAGTTTGTTATAAAATTCATTATAATTTTCCTAGTGTTCATTTATTTTATAGTTTTTTGGAATTAATTTTAATAAAATTAATTTTAAATCATTGAACGTGAGTATAATGTGTCTAAAATTAATCTCTACTACAAATTTTACATTGAAACATGTGTCTTAGTGAGAGAAACGATTTTTGTAATTTATCAAACGAACACTTAATCATTGGAAAGCTTCATTTTATCGCTTTTAATTTAGATTTAATTGCAGCCTTTATTTCTTTAATTTAGATTATGTATGATTTAGTCCCTCAAGTTAATATTTTCGAGTTATTAAGTTTTTCTATTTTTAATGTTAAGCAAATTTTGTCATCATGTGAATTTTTTCTACTTAAAATCCCAATCAAATTATTATTTTTTATTCAAATATTTGAGGGGTTATGATGAGTTTAGGATATAAAATAATTTTATAATTTTAAAAGTAAAAAATTTAGTGAATACTTCATAAAATTTAAGAAATTTTATAAGATATGAGATTAATTAAGGTTCGGAAGGGATTTTATTTTATTTTATTTTAGGTGTAATTTAATGTTTTGGTTTGTGAGTTTTGAATAGAAAAGAATTTAATCAATTTAATTTGTAAAGATTTTGAATAAAAAATCATAATTTATTTTCTTTTAAAAAAATGATAGAAACCCAAATTTATTTAATTTTAAAAATAGAAAGACTTAATTAATTTTAAAAACTTTAGAAGATCGATATTACATATAGTTCAAATTAAATGAATTGAAAATACAACTAAACCCTTTGCCATATTCCTTTAACACTCCTCTTGATGGAATATTGGGCTGGTACAGACTGCAACTTTTTAGTTACACATAATGTAAGATATATTATATAGTAATGATTTGAGTTTAATACACTCTCAGTGTAAAAACTTTGAAAAAATAGGTTATGCACTGACAGTATAAAACAGTTTTGCACTGTCATTTAATCATAACTCACCATATATGATAAATTTGTTGACTTTGATAATAACCACCTTAAAAGTTACATTAAAGTTGATTTTCGATTGGTTGATGGTATAAAAGTTTTTACACTAATAGTGCATAACAATTAAACTCAAAAATTTTTACACTACCAATCAATTAGAAATCATCATTGGTATGTCTTTTAAGATATTTATTGTAAATGTTAACAAACTTATTATATATAGTAGTTTGTGATTAGATAACAATATAAATATACTTTACGCTCTCAGTGCATAACTTATTTTCTGTAATGATTATTACACCAAAAATTGTTAATTACAAATTCACACGTACTTTTTACGACCAATATTGGTTGTCTTCCTTTGTTTCTCTCACTCATTTTTCCATTCATTTATAGCTAACTTTAAAATTTACGAGGCTCATATGTTTGTATAATTACATTAATATTATAAGTATATTATTTATATAATAATTTTATAATATATTATATTTTATAGCATTGTTTTTTTTATTTCTTTTCATCACATTTTTTTTTTGGGAAAAAGCCAAAGGTTTCATCACATTAACTATTTTATCACACATTTCTTTCTTTTCTCTTCTCATTTCTCTCTTTGTTGTACAGATTTTTATATAAAAAAATATAAATACAATTTTTCTTACATTATGATCGGTTTTACTAATTATTATCTTAAGAACAATGGATAAGGGATGAGAAAGTCTTTATCAGAAAATGTAAATGTTATTAAGTATTTTTAATAGAGCGGTGCTATTTGTTACGAAAGAATCCAGTAAGAAATACACGAATTGCTAACGTGGACTAGTATCTTTTTTTAAAATATTTTTTAATTAATTTTTTTAAAAATGTAAAACTCCATTTGACGGAAAAGAAAGGCTTCTTGCATCTTGACGAAAAACGGTTCGTACATATTAGCATTTTTCATTTTAGAGTAAATTACACTCGCACCTCCTCAATTTTTTCAAAAATACGCCTGATACCCTTTCGTTTGAACGCCCTATAATAAACCCCTTAAAACTCTGTGGAACGTTACAACGTGCACCTCTGCTTGTTCGACATCGTTGAAGATGTTATGGGATGGTGTTCACGTGATCCTTCCTTCATCTCTCTCGTCCTGGACCCTTCCTTCATCTCCCTCCACCATTGCTAATCCCCTTCCTTTCTCCTTCTTGAGTTCTACATGACCTCATCACCCCCAACTTCCTTCAATACTCTCTCCCCCATGACTACCCCTTCCTGGCCCACTCCTCCTCCTTCCTCCTTCCTCCTTCCTCCTTCCCTTGCCCACTCCTTCCTTACCCTTGACACTCACCACCCTCTCCTTGTTCTGTCTCACTGAACACAGCTTATACAGTGTCATCAGCGTGTCCTTCTTCCCTCTATTTGAACCCCCTAACAACAACAACACCAACAGCAATATCACCCCGCAAGTGCCATAGAGCTCTTGTTCTTTTCCACCAACACAAGAATCAAAAGCTCACACGCCGTGTTATGCTTCAAAGTCTTTGTCCTCATCTTGAGCATGTAAATTAGCGAATTCACAACACCAACATTCGTTTTCGGAGCCTTGTTCTCTTCCAAAAGAGACAAATTAAGTAACGTCGTCACTGTGTGTTCTTGCATCCACAGATCGCTGCACCAGAGTAGCAGAACCAAACCAGGGACCACATTGGACTCGTCAATCAGAGCACAATTGTTTGCCCAGTTCTTTGTTAAGGGCCTAAGCCTTGCGGTCATTGATCACTTCACCGCCACCGATGACGATTGTAGTGTTGCCTAAGAGCGTGGCTCATGCCTACGGTGGATAATTTTGTCATTTCATCTTAAGCTGAAAATGTTATTAAACGCCGTTAGCTTAGGGGGTTAAAAGTAATGTGTTAAAACAGAGGGATATCGAGTGTATTTTTAAAAAACTGAGGGGGTGCGAGTGTAATTTACTTTTCTTTTTAATATAATTTATAATAAAAATTTTCTATTTATTTTCTTCACCATTGTTTTTAGGATAATAAATAGACGAAGCGTATCATTATTTATTATACCATTTAGTTCGTGTTGCAATTCTTATTCTTATTATTACATTACTTAAATATTTAATATTTAGTATCGTTATAATATGTATTTAAATTATAATCTTTATTTAAAACATTTATGTGCAGAATAAGAGCGAAATAATTTCTCTCCAGTTTGTATTCAAAGAAAGAACAATAATACCTAAGAATCTGCTGTTCACCACTAACCATCATGCATTCTTAAATAGTTAAATCTAACTTAGAACCTCCATAGCCTCTTTCCTACAGAAATCACCTAACATCTTTTATTACCACACAACCTTGGACTTCCATTACAACCTGTGTGTAGAAGTAACATGCCCAAACGCAAACTAAACATTTATCTTATGAGTTTGTGACAAAACCACACTGTAAGCATATGGATTCTGGATATTAATTAGCTTTACACTAAATGACTGGACGCCATTTTTTACAGATCTATGAGCTGCTTGTGCTGGTGGTGAAGATGAGCACATATAGTGACGAGAACATGAGAGGGTTTGGAAGATGAAGATGGAGAAGAGGTGGAGTAGGCGGTGGTGAAGGAGTAATGGAGAGTGAAGGGATTAAATAATGAAGGTTTAATTACCTTTTTGTCTCTATAGCAGTGTCTTAATTTTGTAAAAGAAAATTGTCACAAAATGAAAACTCGTAATGAAAAACTGTCACAAATTGACATTTTTTAGCTTTTTTTATTTAATTTGTGGCGGTTCAAAACTGTAAGAACCAAACCAATATCAAAAGTGCATGTATAGGAATTAAAATAAATTATTTTTAACTATAAGGACGAAAAAGTAAATTTGCACAATTATAAGAATCAAAAAGATAATTAAACCAATAATGAATTATTATTATTTTAACTTTTCTTCTATTTTGTTTCTATTTCATTTTTCTTTTTACTTTTTTTATCACATTATTTATTATATCTATCAATTTTTTTCTTTATTATTTTTCTCTTCCTTTCACACCTATATACAAAAAATGGGATGTCTTAAACATTTATGAAGCACTAGTAAACGAAAAAGAATTTCATAACATTTTCCCAAAACTTTAAAAATATAAATAAAATATGGTGATGTTTTTATAATTGTTAATAAGACTAAATTAATTAAAAATTAAAAAGAAAATATAATTCCTAGACTATTTTTACTATTTCACCAAAAAATAAAAATAAAAACAATATGATATTTTTATTATTGCCATAGTATCTTAAAGCAAACATGGAAACGAACTAATTAAAATAATATGAGATTTTTATCATTGCCACAAACATAAGAACTAAAAATAAAAATGGAAACAAACTAAGTCACCTGATCGCTGTTTGGTTTCTTTTAGTTAGTATGATTTTAATTAGTAGTAGTCATAAAAATATTATACATTTTAGTTTATTTCTTATTTTTATTTTTTTATAAGTTTAATAAAATAAATTAGTATAAAAATAAAGTAATATTTTTTTATAAAAAAATGCCAGTAATTTTTTTAAGGCATTGGTCAAGGAATAAAATAATATACAATATTAAATAAAAACTTAAAATATTTTATTTTATTTTATTTTGAGAACTCGTAAATTTTATTATCTTCATAGTTATAAACATTTAATAGGCAATATTCACTAGTACTCAATTGGTATTTTCAAACCACTTATTACTAAAATTATTTTTCGTCTAACAATTACACTGACTACGAATAATTAAAAAAAAAAAAAACATCCCTAAAATTTTTACATTGTTTTTTTTTGCCTTGATTAACAATAAGCTAATGATTCATAAATAAAAGTTTATGAATTGTTTAACAAAGTACTGCCTGGTTCGGAATAAATAGATAAATAAATTAGCAGTTCATTAATCAATCAACCACTTCATTAACTAATAATTGAGGCATAATTAATTTACTTAAAAACAATGAAAAAAGTTAGTAGAAAAAATAGCAGTTAACAATATCGAAGAAAATAATTTATAGTTATATAATTAAAATAGTATTTATTTCTTATATTTGATATAACTATAATAGCTTTTCGCAATCATTATTCTTTAAAACATGTAATTTTACTATTATTTAATATTTTTTGAAAAAATCATGTAATAATTAATTGCTTTCAAAATTATTTGTTCATTTAAACTTAAGTTATTCGTACTTTGAAAAAAAATATTTTTTAATTTTTTACATCATTTTCTGTACAAAATCAGTTATACTCTCAAATTATTTTTACATCAAAATTTATTTTTTCTCTCTCTCTCAATATCAGCTGTTTCACTTCTACATATAAAATTTTGGTACATTATTTTGATATTGACCTAGTTTTTGAATAGTTTAAATTTTTTTATATTATTTTTTTAACAATCCTTTTAGTTACTGAGTAAAGGAAATATCATTTCCATTTTACATTTTCATGTAGTTAAACTTTTTTTATTAATTTTTTTTATTAAATGCGAGTCTTTCAAACTAGTGTCTTAGTGACATTAGTTGAAAATAATTTAATATCTTAAGTAATTTTAAATACTTTAGAAAAATATAGAATGCTTTTTTTTCTATCTTTAATATATTAATCACTTTTTCCTTAAATAATTTTTTATTTCTATTTTCTTGATTAATATTCTTTGAATATTAATTAATTTCTTTTAATAATATGTACTTCTTCTTTGTTAAAATTATAGCAACTGGCTTGCATACTTTTTTCATTTTTATTTTTTAAACAAAAATATGATAATGCCATCAATCTAAAAATAATAACTATTAAAAGAATTTCAGTATTTTAGTCCTCGCTGTAGGGACTAAAAGAGATTAAAATGATATGTGTTGGGATTAAAAGAATTAAAATGATATGTGTAGGGACTAAAAGGAAATATTTTTAAATATAGAAACTAAAAAAGAAAGTTTTTATAACTAAAAGACCAAATGAGTAACTAAACCTAAAAAAAATTATATTACAAGGAAATTGATAATTTACTTCCTTAAAACACCCATTGACATTTTCCTAGTATTAGGAATATGACAAAATGTTTTAATCTTTTAGTATACTCTTCTTTGAAAAATAATATCTGCCATTTTCAATTTTGAACAGATACTTTTTAAACACATTATACATGTTTTTTATATTCTTAAACTATTTTTAAATATGTATTTCGAAATTTACATAAATGAATTACACACACATATATATCTTTTACAATTTATATATTGATTATGTTTTATGTAAATTTAAATTTTTCATACGCTTGAATATAAATATAAAAAAAATTAATAAATAATTGATTGAGGTGATTATAATGTTCAAGATCGATTTTGTCTCACTAACTTTAGTCTATTTAAAGTTAATTTTGATAAGTTTAAAAATAATATATGATGTATTTTATGGACGAGTTAGACTTCAAGTTATATTTTAGGTCATTTGAACCTTTTTTTTCCCAACCTTGAACTTAATCTAATAATAATTTTTTTTGACTTAATAGATAACATTTTGTATACCATGATATTATATTTATGGTTATATTATTTATCTCAAAATATATATTGTAAAATATATCTTAATTGTAGTTTTATACTTTTCTAATTTCATAATTTAACTATACATAATGTTAAGATTGATATATTATATTTATCAATAAATTTAGTTGATTCAGTCTTATTTTATATATTACTAGATTTTAATTAAATCAAGATGAAATTCAAATAAATTATCTTAACAAAATTTCTAGTCAAGTAAGTATAAAAATAAACTGGTTCCAACCTATAAAAATAAACTTTTCAACGCGTCTTATATCGCTCCTAAAAGTGACAATTCAAATTTGCTTTTTTTTTTTTTTTAATTCAAATAATGTATACTTAATTTCTTTTTAAAGAAGTTTTTTTTGTGAATTTCAAAGAAGGTTTTAAATTTAAGTTTTATATGTATAAAAAAGAGTGTAATTTTTATACACTAAATGTCAAGATCTTTATAACGTCAACTACTTAAAAATTATGTCAAATATAATTTTTAAAATATTTATTATAAAAATATAACCGTAAATAATTAAATGATAATGGAAAAATCTTTTAGACAAAAACGGAAAAAACTTTGGGTAAACAAGTTAACTGTTACATTTTGAATGTTCTGTAGTTAAACATGTTGAAGTTAGATGTGGAATGTGTGTGCCACGTCGCCAACCACGTAGACATGGGTGCCATCAACCCGAGCTTGCCCAAAAATATGTTGTCTCTATGCAGTTGCAGAGAGACACAACACAACACAACACAACACAGGCAGAGAAAGAAAGAGAGAGAGAAAGAGAAAGAGAAAGAGAGACGGCTCTAACTTCTAAGGAGTACTCTCCTTTTCAGTCCACTACGCTTCCTTCCTCCCTTTTCCCCTTCTCCGTTATCTCTATTCCCATTCTCATTCCACATTTTCTCCCAAATTCACCTCCCTTTTCCAAAAAAAAAAAGAAACAAAATAAAGGTTTATAACCTTTTTTGCATTCCATTTCATACACGTACTTCTACTTCACTTCAATTTTTCCTCCTACCCCTCTTTCTCCTTCATGTTTTATTTTAATTTATTTCATTTCTGGAATTCAATTGTTTGACTATTGTTTTTCTTCAATTCAGCTATCCGTTGGATCACGTCACCCACTTTTGCTTCTGCTCTCTTCTCCCTCTGAATTGAGCATTGCCGGGTTCTGTTGGGCTCTGATCGAATTGGGTATTTGCAAGATCTGCGGCTTCATTTGTTGGGGGCAAAAAGTTTTGATCTTGGTGGTGGACCAACCCAATTACCGGTTTGGATCCGATCGGGGTAGAAACAGCGCCATCAGATGGCGCTGTTCAGAAGGTTCTTCTACCGGAAGCCGCCGGATCGGCTTCTGGAGATTTCCGAGAGAGTTTATGGTTTGCTTTCTTTCCATTTTCCTCTATTTTTTTTTTTTTTATACTTTTCCTAAATTTTATTGTTTATTAATTGTTCTGTTTTCTCTGCGTAATTCAGCTCATGAATGCACAGGAAGCATTTCATCCGTTACTTTTTTCAACTCTTTACAAGTTAAGGGGCAGCTGATTTTGTAGCTTTTAGGACTTCTTTTAATGTTTAGAAGCTAATTTAGTAAGCTTTAATTAATGACATTTCGAAACAACGCATATGGTAATGTGCTAGAACAATGTGGACCTTTTTTTTTTTATTATTACCTCGGACTTTTTAGTTTCCTTTTTTGCTTTCTTATGGGAAATTAATCACTCGAGAGGAAAAAATAAAGCAGTATCTGAGTCATGGTGGTCATATGTCAATTAGGATTGCTAGTTGATGAGCTCTGGAAGATTCTTTAAACTGAGACTATTGAATGTTGTCCTTTGAGGCATTGTTTTTTATGGCTTGCAACAGTTGCTTTTTTACGTTGTTGCAAAGATGGATATTGGGACAATGGAATAGTCTCCTCTGTTAATTCTTAATTGTCCAGCCTTTTGATCTTCTTGAGCTTCTGTAAAAGAAACTCGTTTCCTCTTTGGTTTTTCTAACTTCTTATTGAAATGAAAACATGGGTTTTGAAGTTGTGAATAAGTTCTCTAGTTCTCTGCCCCCGTGTTACTGTGTTGATAGTATTTGACTATTCCTTACCTGTTTTTGCAGTTTTTGATTGTTGCTTCTCCACGGATGTCTTGGAAGAAGATGAATACAGAGTTTATATGGGGGGAATTGTGGCTCAGCTACAGGATCACTTTCCAGATGCTTCTTTCATGGTATTCAACTTCAGAGAAGGGGAGAGACGCAGCCAAATCTCAGACATATTTTCTCAGTATGACATGACAGTTATGGAGTACCCTCGGCAATACGAGGGTTGTCCCCTTCTGCCTCTAGAGATGATCCATCACTTCCTTCGATCAAGTGAAAGCTGGTTGTCTTTGGAGGGGCAACAGAATGTGCTTTTGATGCACTGTGAAAGGGGAGGTTGGCCCGTGCTGGCATTTATGTTAGCAGGTCTTCTGTTATACAGGAAACAGTACAGTGGGGAGCAGAAGACTCTTGAAATGGTCTACAAGCAAGCTCCAAGAGAACTATTACACCTTTTATCTCCTTTGAATCCACAGCCTTCTCATTTCAGATATCTTCAGTATATTTCCAGGAGACATTTGGGTTCTGAGTGGCCACCATCGGAAACACCCTTATATTTGGATTGTCTGATTCTTAGAGACCTTCCGTTATTTGATGATGGACAAGGTTGCAGGCCTGTTGTACGTGTTTATGGTCAGGACCCTTCAACTCCTGCCAATAGAAGTTCAAAGCTTCTTTTTTCAACTTCAAAATCCAAAAAGCATGTTCGACACTACCCACAGGTGCCATATACATTTCCACTATTGATACTGAATTGTGAATTAATTAGATAGAGTGTCCTCTTATTAAATTTTAATCACAGGCAGAGTGTATGCTCGTGAAAATTGACATCCATTGTCGTGTTCAAGGGGATGTGGTTCTTGAGTGCATACATTTAGGTGAAGATTTTGCTCGTGAGGATGTGATGTTTAGAGTTATGTTTCATACTGCATTTGTGCGGTCAAATATTTTGATTCTGAACCGTGATGAAATTGATATTTTGTGGGATGCAAAGGACCAATTTCCCAAGGACTTCAAAGCAGAGGTAAGTTATTGTTATTCTTCTGCAAAAGCCATTTTATGGAGCAGTAGGAGTTGAACGCATACTCATATCTGTATCAGGTGCTTTTTTTGGACGCTGATGCTGTTATACCTGATCTAACCACAGTCACGGTGAGTGAAGATGCAAATGAGACTGAGAGTGCCGAGACAGAAAGTGCTTCACCTGAGGAATTCTATGAAGTAGAAGAGATTTTCAGCAATGTAATTGATGCACAGGAAGGAAAGACAGAATATGATTCTCATGCTTTTCATGAGAATGCAGTGGATGATGAAAATCATAAAGAGGTCTGGAGGGAAGAGTCGGATCCTCATACTTTTGAGGATTGTACGCCAGATGACAGGATTCCCAAGCACGTTGACAAGATGGATTCTGGTATCAATGCAGTGAAAGACATCTCTATTGATGATGTGCACTATAAATTTGAAGGGAGCATGGATTCAGATCCTCATGCAGTGAAGGACATTGCTGTGGATGATGGAGAAATTAAGTCAGCTTCCACTGCAGTTATTTCTGATATGATGAAACCTCCTCTGGAAACGAAGGAAGTTACCATGGATGTGCACCAAGAATTAGCAGTTATACAAAATGAATATGATGAAGATAAGGAGGCAACAGAAAAGGAATTAGACTCCAAGGCAGGGCAGCAGATGCCTGATTTGTCTGAACAAAAATCTGGTAAACTACTTCCATCTACTGACAAGAAACAACTTCCATCTAACTTGAAGCCAGTTGGAGATACATATGCAGCAAAGCAAAAGATTAAACAGCAAGAAACCCATGGTTTTCAGGCAAAACAAGCTAAGCCAAATGCACCAACTAGGTGGATTCCTTCTAACAAGGGTTCTTATACAAATTCAATGCATGTCTATTATCCACCATCAAGGAATAATAGTGCACCAGCTGCACTGACAAATTTCTCCTCCACAAAGGAGAAAATGGAGGATGCCAAAACAAGATCTTTATCTGCTCCTGTTGTCTCTGCAGTTGTTGTTTCTATTGACAGGACAAATGACCTAAAAAGCCATAAGGTGGCCACTTCAAAATCTTCTGACTCTATAGCAGCAGAAATAGATGCAAAATGTCCACCATCATCATTGCCGTCAATTAAAGAGACATATTTTCAGTCAGATACTCAAGCACAACAGCAGATCTCAGAACAAGTGCTACAGCCTCCCCCACCCCCTCCCCCTCCCCCTCCCCCTCCACCTCCGCCTTACAGTAGAAACTCTTCACATGTTTTTGAATCCTTATCATTAAAAGATGATGTATCAGCTCAAGACTCTCCATCTCCACTAGTATCACCATCTTTGGGTGGAAAGGGGCCCATCATGGTGCCACCACCACCACCTTCAACTTTAACATCATTTACTAGACAACCTGCAACTTCTCTTCCTTCCCCTCCACCCCACCCCCCACCGCCACCTCCACCCCCATTTTTTGGGCAAACTAAAGGGAGCTTAGTACCTTTTCCATCCCCTTGGAAATCTATGGCTTCATCAATAGTTGGAGAGACTAGTGGATCTTTAACAGTTCCTACACCCCCTCTTTCTTTTGCAAGCAGTGAAATTACATTGGAAGTTTCTGAAGTGGGTACTGCAGTGGCCCCTTCACAGCCTCCTCCTCCACCACCACCTCCAATGCCTCCTCCAAGGTATGAAGTTTCATCCATTCCTCCTCTAACAACATTAGCAGCACCTCTTCCAAAGCATGGAATTCCATCAATTCCTCCTCCTCCACCTCCGCCCCCATTTCCTACAGCTTCAAGACATAGGGCTCCACCCCCTCCTCCCCTGCCGCCCCCATTTGCATCACATAAAGCTCCACCTCCACCTCCCCCTCCTCCACCCTTGGCTAATTCACATATAGATTCACCTACACCACCTGTACCTCTTCCGCCACCTCCCCCTCCTTTTGGTAAAGCTTCACTACCTCCATCTCCACCTCCTTTTAATAGAACTCCACCACCGCCACCGCCACCTCCTTTGAGTAGAGCTCCACTGCCATCGCCTCCACCCCCTTTTAGTCAAGCTCCAACACTAACACCTCCTCCATTTCATAGATCTCCACCTACACCTCCCCCTCCACCACCTCTTCCTCCGTTAAGTGGAGCCCCACCTCCATCGATGTCCAGAGCCCCACCCCCCCCACCACCACCTTTTCCTCCATCAAGTGGAGCCCCACCTCCACCTCCCCCTCCACCGCCTTTTTCTCCATCAAGTGGAGCCCCACCTCCACCTCCCCCTCCACCGCCTTTTCCTCCATCAAGTGGAGCCCCACCTCCACCTCCCCCTCCAATGTCTAGAGCCCCACCTCCTCCACCTCCTCCAATTCATGGAGCTCCACCACCACCTCCTCCAATGCCTGGAGCACCACCTCCACCTCCTCCAATGCCTGGAGCACCACCTCCACCACCACCTCCTGGTGGTCGAGGACCACCTCCTCCTGGTGGTCGAGGTCCTCCTCCTCCACCTCCTCCTAGTGCTCCTGGCGCTCCTAGACCTCCTGGGGGTGGGCCTCCACCACCTCCGCCCTTAGGTGCAAAAGGTGCAAATGTTGCTGATGCAAGAGGGAGGGGACGTGGATACGCACGCCCTGCAGGAGCTGGTGCAATGGCACCCCGACGATCCTCTTTAAAGCCTTTGCATTGGAGCAAGGTTACAAGGGCACTACAAGGAAGTTTATGGGAAGAATTACAAAGACATGGAGAACCACAAATGTAACTTGTCTTGTCTACTGTTGCACATGTTTGTCTGAATCATTTCAATTATGTATAATTGTATGTTGTTCTTCATGTTATCTATATCCCTATATTTTGTAATGACTGGTTTTATGTTCTGTCTTAGTGCACCAGAGTTTGATGTTTCAGAGCTAGAGAAGCTTTTCTCTGCAAATGTTCCAAAACCTACTGATTCTGGTGGCAAAGCTGGAGGGCGGCGCAAGTCTGTTGGATCTAAAACTGACAAAGTCCACTTGGTATTATTGTATATAAATATTTTTAAGATTTGATTTTTTATATAAGCCTTACGTGAGAGATGATTTGATGGTTCTCATTTAGTCATTCCATCTAGAAATATAATTCACCATGATTTGTAGTTTTACTTCACAAAGGCTGCTAAAGTTCATCACTACATTTATATATAAATTGGAATTTAATGCCATTGATTTGTAAACTTCATGATTTGTTCACTAAATGCAATCATCTTCGTGTTGACCTAACTTGCATGATCAGATACTTATTGTTAACTTGTGGAGGAAACAAATGTACTTTTCTTTAATTTTATTATGTCAATAAAAATATCCTGTGAACCTTGATATGTTAAGAATTAAGTATTGTTGACTGTACTATTTACATCAACAAAAAATATTGTTCTGTTATTGTTCTTTCAGTTCATTGTCTCTTCATGTTCCATAAATTAAAATTCCGATACTGTAAATTTAATGAATTGTAAGGTGATATTGGTGCAGCTTTTTGCCTGTTGGTGCTTAAAGCCAATATTTGTTAGAAACTTATTGACTTGATGTTTATTTGATACCTCATTAATAACTGATCAATAACTTGTGTGTTTGTTATTGATTGTAGATTGACCTAAGGAGGGCTAATAATACTGAAATTATGCTCACTAAGGTTAAGATGCCACTTCCTGATATGATGGTAAGCTGATACTTTGATGTGGGCATTTTTATAATCATGCAAGAGTAGTTATTTAAGTTAAAGTATTTTATAATGAAAAGAACTGTTCTTTTGCAAGAAGTATTATGGTGAAAATCATTATTTTTGTTTTCATCAAGACGGGTTCTTAAAATATGTGGAATTGTAAATATTAATACTGAACGCTGCTGATAGTAGATAAAGTGATAAGCAATCTTTTGGACACCATATTTGCTACAAACTTTTTCTAACTTCTGAAATCTCAACCTGTAACTATCAGTGGTAAGTCTTATCTTTTCTAACACGCTGAAATGGATATTCTCAGGCTGCAGTACTGGCTATGGATGAGTCGGTACTGGATGTTGATCAAGTGGAAAATCTAATTAAGTTTTGTCCTACCAAAGAGGAGATGGAACTTTTGAAGGTGAAGTTCAACAAATTTATCCATATTTCTTACATCTTGTTTTAACAATTAAGGTTTCTAGTTTGTGCCTTTGTGGCATCTTCTGTGACACTAAAATATATCCTTTTACTCTGATTTGTTTAATTTCTAATTTTGATTCCTCTTGTTTATGGTTGTTTAGGGATATACAGGTGACAAGGAGAGTTTGGGGAAGTGTGAACAGGTGTGCAATGATTTATTTTAGTCATAGCATTATATATGATGGTTAATAGCAGAAAAGTGTTAGTAATAGAATTATTTGGGATGCCTTTTATGGCTTATCCTTAACTGATTCTTGCCTTGGTGTCATCAGATTTACATGCTAGTAATAGATTATGAGGGATTTTCTTTTGTCTAGGGCTAATGGGTTTTTCAGAGATCGATTGATAGAACACCAATTGTAATAGATGGAAAGAGGCTTAAATAACACCAGATTACAGAAATTTCAGCAATTTCTTCCTGTCCCAGAGTACAGAAACTCCTACAGAAGCTCTCTGTCCAGAAAACTGTCTAACATTACACATAACTGTCTCCTAATATTATCACACCCATAAAAACGAAAATACATAATTGCTCCATACACTGCCATATGGCAGTTATTAAAACTGAGTTCTGACATTCCAGATATTAAAATTAAGTCAGACTTTGCCTAGAATAAACTTTCCAAGTAATGGGTCTCTATGGGCCTGGGTGGTCTGAGTCCTTATCATCGAACACCCTGTTAGTAGGGGAATTTGCTGTAGACCTTGCAAAGGAGTTTTAGGTCTTGGAAATTTGATTGCCAAAAACATTGCTTTGACTGCAAAATGGCTTTGGCCTTTTTCTTTATAGACTATTTTTTTATGGCATCAAGTTATCCTAATAAAGTATGGTGTGCACCCTAATGGGTAGGATGCTGATTCTATGGTTAATGTTTTGCATGCTAAGCCCCTAGAAATTTATATCTCTAGGTTATGCTTCTTTTACACCAAACAAAGTACGGTTTGCACTCTAATGGGTGGGATGCCAATTCTGTGTTTAATGCTTTGAATGCTAGCCCCTTTTATATCTCAAGATTATAATGCTTTTAGATCTCTTATTTCCTTGGGTTTGCATGATGACTCTCGTATTAAATTTTGGGAGGATCTTTTGGTGGCTGCTGTACACCTATACTTAGATTTTTTTTTTCTTTCCATATGCTATAATTCTCCACTACTTAGATCTTTTGCATGATAGGGATTTCTCTGAACTACAGTCTCTTTTGGTGTTGCTATAATTCAACCCATCTCTTATACTCCAGATAAGAATATTTAGTCTGCCGACACTTTATTTATTTATTTATTTTGGTAAATCCTATTTCCATTTCTTCTCCCAGTAATGCTTCTTTCCTTTTGGAGAAGTCTATGTGGAAATCCGAAATCCTTTGTTTGGACTGCTGTACTAAATAGGATTAATACCAATGATTCACTTCAAATTTGAATATTCTTAACTGCTTTGTCTCCCGATTATTGTGTTGTGTGCAGATCATGTTCTAAAATTGATTCTCATTTGTTCTTGCATTGCTCAGTAGTCAGTAATTTCCTATCTCTGGAATCATTTGTGTTCTGTTTTTTTGGTGAAGATTGGGTTCCCCAAAGATCTTGACCAGTTCCTGTGGGTAAATTTTAGAGGATTTGGCACTAGGGCTTTGGCATTGTTCTCAATTTTTGGTTCTTTGGTGTATATGGTTGGAATGAAAGGCTAGAATCTTTCATGGTCGGCAGTTGTCTTTTGTGTTCATTTGGGTTTGAGTTGTTTTTCTAGCTTCTTTGTGGTGTTTGGCTCATGGTCATTTGGAGAGTAGTTTTGGGGGGGGAAGTCTTTGTTAGATCTACAGAGATTGGCATGCTATGTTTCTTGTTTGTATTTTTTCCCTTTTATTCTTGGTTTTGATTTCTTTAGTTCTTGAGGATTTATCCTCTTGCCTCTTGTGCCTTTCTCTTAATAAATTATTTGTATATCGAAAAGAAAAAGAATTGTTGGTAAGGAATCTAGTTGATCAGAAAGACAATGTATGTAAATTCAAAATTCATGTATATGATGAAATGGCAGTTGGTTGATGGTGCCTTGTTGCTTGTGGAAGAAAAAGTGATTAAGCATTTATCCACCTTTCCCTTTAGATATTTACTTACAAATCAATTCTTTTGGATTTTTTTTCCATTTAAGTTCCTGTTATATATATATATAGGGAGGTGGGGGGGGTGTACGTGGAATCATATGCTTATTTATTTTGTGATGTTTCAGTATTTTCTGGAGCTGATGAAGGTGCCAAGGGTGGAGTCAAAACTAAGAGTATTTTCTTTCAAGATTCAGTTTGGTTCTCAGGTTTGGTGATGTCTGTAATATTTTGATGAGTGTTCGGTGGATTTGGTCTTTTCCTTCAGATATCATACTTTGCTCTTTATGCAGCTTACAGAATTTAAGAAGAGTTTAAACACTGTGAACTCTGCGTGTGAAGAGGTACTTTACATATCCAACTGATGAATGTTGTATTGCTTGAATTTCTTTGACCTTGTGCACTTTTTTCTTGGTAACAGGTCCGGAAATCTGCTAAACTGAAGGAGATCATGAAGAAAATTCTTTATTTGGGTAATACATTGAATCAGGGAACAGCAAGGGGTAAGTTTTTTATAGTTGTGGCAATTTCATTGTCATTATTTGTTTCTGGACATCGTAGACACATGGTGCCAACTCTGTTTTTAACATTTAGATAATCACTGGCTGATCCTATTTGTTAGCAGTCAAACTTTTATATGATTCTGTTAGATCTTATCTAGTGTAGAATGTGCAGATTATGGTTAAGTACTAGTATCAATGTTTTCATTTTTGCAGGATCAGCAGTTGGATTCAAGTTGGATAGTCTTTTAAAGCTCACTGACACTCGTGCTTCTAACAGTAAAATGACACTGATGCATTATCTTTGCAAGGTATAAATGTCAACTGAAACAAATGAAGATGTTTGGTCACTAACCTTTTTTTTTCCTCCCCTGTTTGGCTCTAGGTGCTAGCTGATAAGTCACCCGGACTCCTTGATTTTCACCTGGACCTTGTTAGCCTGGAAGGTTCCACTAAGGTGATGATTTATTTTTGGTTCTTTGTAGCCAAGAAAGGTCAACTGCACTTTACTACCCTGATTTATTGGTCCAATTTCACTTTTCCCCCTTATTTGTAAAAGTGAGCACATTCCTTCCTGTTTTTATGACCAAGACTCTAAGAGACTTGGTTTTAGAAGCTGGTGAGCAAGGAAGTGACTAAAAAAAAAAAAAAAAAAACCAATTTACCTCTTTGAATCATCATTGAAGCTCCATGGAGACAAAAGCTCATCCCTTTGGCATAGTCATAAGGTCCTTTTGAGTCCTTTACCTGCTAAATAAAGTGGGAGCTTACTTAATATAATGTAATTTATAGCGAAAGTGCAAATGGACTGACTTAATTTAGGGTGGCAAGCTGCAGTTTACCAAACAGAAAAAGACCAAAATGCAAGTAACTTTCTTCAACTTTGGCTCTTTGGCAAATATTCCTTTTGGTATCAAGTTTGGAACTAATTCTTTTAAAATTTATCAGAAAAATATTCCCTCTTAATTTCCAAGCATGCACATTTAGAAGCCATAGTTGAAGATGCAATTACCAATAGTCACAAAATCAAGTGGAATTTCACCTAGTAGGAGCACACATGTTGAATCAAGTTTCAGCAAAATCCCTGTTCATTTTGAACCACATTTCTTGCTTTCTTTCAATTCTTAATGGCTACAAGCGGCTATTTGCTTGATGGTGAAAAAGTGGGTTGATTACACCCCTTATTTACTCAAGGGTCAAAATTAAAATGATATTTACATTTTTATAGGGGTGGCAAACAGATGGATTGAATAAATTTTTAGTCGGATTATAATGGATTGGATAAAAATAATCCATTAATCCATTTTGATCCATTAAAAATTCATTTAAAAAATCTAATCCATCCATGATCCACCTAATAATATCCATCCAATCTATCCATTAACAATTTTTTTATGAATGGATATCCAATCCATCCACAAAAATAATATATTTTAAAAAATAAATAGTTTTTATTTTTAAAATATTCTCTTTTCTCTCTCCTCTCTCAAATCCAGTTCACAATTAAAATTTAAAATTATCTAAATTTAAGTTTAGAGTTTATAGAAAATGAAAATTAAAAAATTATAAAAGAACTAAAAGAATAAAATTCCCAATCTTACGCTAGAATATGTTTGGGATCTATATTTGCCAACAACGTTGAACTGGATCGTTTTTTCAATTTTTTAAAAAAAATAATTTTTGGTGGGTGCATATGAAATAAATTGTGAACTATATATAAAAGGTGTTTTTAGCTGTGTTTCCAAAATTACAGTGGTCAACAACAATTGATGTGTATCTTCTTTTAGTTTCATTATATGTTTATCATTTATTTGCCTTATGCGTCTTTGTCGTGTGTTATCAACTAGGGGCTAATTTTTTTTTACTTTCGGATGTTTAATTTTTTTTTTGAAAACTGAACTGTGTGTTTTTATTCTTTATTTTACAATCATTTTGATGTTAAGTTAATTATTTTGCTCAATCGGTAGTTTAATGTGAGCGAAGAAATGACATTTCCCTATTTTTCAATTCAAATAGGGGAGAGAAAGAGAAGAGAAAGAGAGAGAGGGAGAAAGAGGAGAGAGAAGGGGAGAGAGAATAGGAAAGAAAAAGAAGATGGAGAGTATTAAAAAAATAAATATGAAAAAAATTATGTTGGATTAATTTTAATCCATTAAGTATTAATTAGGTGATCCATTGGATTTGAAAATAAAAGAGGATGGATAAACAATCCATCCATTTAATTATGTGATCTATCCAATCCAATCCAAATCTTTTTTAACAACTGGATGGATTGGATTGAATTTTATATGGATGAACTAGATGGATCACGGATAAATGGATAATTTTGCCACCCCTACATTTTTAGCTGAAAAAAAATGCTGTTGGGATGGGACTGTTTAACTACCAGTATTTAATAATATTACAATGTGTATTGACTGGACATGCCACTTCTTTCAGATACAATTGAAGTCATTAGCAGAAGAGATGCAGGCAATCATCAAGGGATTAGAAAAGGTTAAACAAGAATATGCTGCATCTGAAAATGATGGACCTGTGTCTGAAGTTTTCCGTAAGGTGTTAAGAATTTTTATGTCAGTCTCTTGATTCTTCATTACATCAGGAAAATAATAATAGTAGTAAAATGACAAAGGAAGTTCAATTTCTAAAATGAATTCAGAGTACTGGTTTTTCCTGCTTCATGAATGTAGTTGATTGTGTAGTAATGACAACTATCATAATCAATTATTAAATGATAGAAATTGGATTAGAATTATAGAAAAAAGGCTGCCTAACTTGCAGAACTTAGAGGGTCTGCACTTCCCAATGCCCAAAGGCCCCAATCCTCTCACATGAAAAGATACCCCTTCCTCTCAACCTCTCTTCTTATTTATAGGCAACATGCTTTAATCAAACTATCTCACATAACTAACTAACTAATATAGCTAACAAATAGGTAACTAACTAACCTATTGTAACTAACTACTATTGGGGGTTACCTAACATTAAAGTTTATGGTTGTGCATGTGTAGTTCATGTTAGATATGTAGATTTGCAGACTTTGGCAGATTTTTTTCTCAACTTGTTTTCTTCATTGTATGCAACAGTTTTTTGTTAGATTTCTTATCTCAACCTTTGATTTGTAGCATGAAATATACATATACATTTAATCTAAAATCACCAATACAATTTTTTATTGGCAGTTTAGAATGTCCTTCCCCTTTATGTAAGACGTGATATTATTGTTCTAAGGCACCCTCAATGCACTTATTGGCTACTTGTTCGTTTTAGAGAAGTAAAATACCTTCTGATAGAACTTGTAAGGGAATTTATTGTGGGTGGATTTAAGCAACAGTTTTCAGAAGCTGACAATTTTTTTTTCTTTACTTTGTCATGGAAATGGCTAAAGATTGGAACTGACTTTTGTCTAAAATATTGAGAGTACTAGCCTGCTAGGGTTATTGATTGAATTGAGCATGAGTATATGTACTTTTTCTTTAGTTTCCAGTTTCAATCCAATGAAAGGGATTACATCAATGGTTTAGGCAATAGTTACTGCAAATTACAAATGGTGAAATAATTATGAGGGATACTGGAGGAGAATATTTTAGGGTTACAGCTTACCACCTGGGGTTAGAATTGAAATACAGAATCCCAGAAGAAGCTCAAAATCCCAAACTTGCATTTGAAAAGGAAATGATAGCTGTCTTTTTTAAATGACTTGTTGCCAAAACAGTTTTATGTTCTTCCAAGTTTTGGGTGCAGTTGTTAGGTGTTTATGAATTATTTGATTTATTCAGTTAGAACTTTATTATCTTATGTTTAGGGATGTCTCATTCCCTAAACTCATATGGATAGGATTGTGTGCTTTGGTTCTCGTTGGTGTTCTGCTCATGGCTATTTAAAACAAGTTACAATTTCTGATATGGAGAGAGACTGGGAAGCCTTGGTGTATTCTGGATTTTTTGCATGCTTGTTGTATCTTGACTTTAATGTTTTTGAAGGTTATATAAAGTTGACTTTGACTACATGCCCTTTATTTTGAGTGCACTGAATTAGACAACTGTTTACTTGAACTATCCTAAAGACATGATGAATTATATTACTCAACAATTCCGAATTTTTTTTACCTATTTTCACATCGTTATCTGTCTAAACTTTTTGCTTGTCAGCATTGTTACTTATTAGATTCTCCTAAATTCTATTGGCCCCTTGTTATTTATTGATGGTGATGATGAACAAAATATAAATCTCCACATGTTTCTTTAGTCTTGCATAAACATTTGTGTCAAACTGAAAATAAGTAGAGCTTTAATTTTCTTTTCATCAGTGACCAAGTTTTCCTTCATATTACATGGATGAATGAAATTCTACTTTCTATGGTTTGTTATCTGGTTTACATTTTCAGTATATTTGACTCTTTTTTTTTTAATGTTCTTTTCAGACATTGAAAGAATTTATAGTTGTAGCTGAGTCAGAGGTAGCATCTCTAACAAACCTATATTCTGTAGTGGTAATATGCTTGACTATCTTCCTTGTACGTTATGCACCATTATGAAGAGATATAAAGATTGTATAATTTATCTATGGACAGGGTAGAAATGCTGATGCACTAGCACTATATTTTGGTGAGGATCCTGCTCGTTGCCCATTTGAGCAAGGTAAGTTGATGATTAACATGTTTATGTGTTGGTACTCAGTATGATATGCAGGCATTGGTCTTTTTCACTGGTGACTTAGGGTGCTTTTGGGTGAACAACTTAATTAAGTGCTTATTAAATAAGTGTTTATCATATAAACACTTGAGAATAAGTTGTTTATGTAATCAAAGAGAAAACAGGTTTAAACTGTTTTCATATAAGTTGTAAGCTATTTTCATGAGGTATTATGAAGATCTTATTGATATAAGCTAAAAACAGTTAATGGATATATCATAAGTTATTTTCATAAGTTCTCCCAAACACTTATACAAGTGCATATATCACAAGATAAGCCCAAATAAGATATAAATAAGCTCTTCCAAACACACCCTTATTTTATCAGATTATAGTTTAACTTGATTTAACTAATGTTTCTTGTGAAAGTACACTTTCATGACCTGTGCATTTATGGTTGGGATAAGTGTGTATTTTGTAGAAATTAGGCTGGTTTAGAAGTGTGATTTTCTTGTCTAAGGTTAAGTACACTTTCAATGTAGTCCTTCTAAGGCTTGGGCAAGTTCTCACCTTATTAGTCGGTTTTGTGGGGTGGAGTTAGGCCTAAGCCCAAGTTCTAAGATAGTATCAGAACCTATCTTAGATCTGTTATTGTGTCACCCTACACTCTATGTTTATTCCTAGGCATGAAGGGGTGTTGTTATTGGGTCATCTGCATTTGTCAACACTGCAGATGTTCAGTCCGGGGTGTTAGGGAGTGTGTTGAGATCTCACATCAACTAGAGATTGGCTAATGTAGTCCTTATATAAGGCTTGGGCAGTCCTTACCTTACAAGCCGGTTTTTTGAGATTGAGTTGGGCCTTAAGCCCAATTCTAAGAGTTTCTAATGGAATCTGTACCAAACTATTTCAAATCCTTATTTAGAATGATAGGTGTGGTAATGAGGTGCTGAATTGATAGAAATGCCTGTCCTCTTTGGATCCATGTGTAATCACTGCAGCAAAAGAAAATTGGATAACAGAGGGAAAATCTCAATGGGATGAAGTTTCATCATCCATGTGTGTTTCTGTATTTTTTTGGAAAGACTGGCAATATATTCTCGTCTGTTCTATTATGCTCAAGCTAACTTATTATTCTTGCTGGTTTAACAATTGCAGTTACCACAACTCTGCTAAATTTTATAAGGTTGTTTCGGAAAGCACACGAAGAGAATTGCAAACAAGCAGAGTTAGAGAAGAAGAAAGCTGAGAAAGAGGCTGAAATGGAGAAGGCCAAGGGCGTTAACTTGACAAAGAAGGGTGCAAAAGATAGTTGACGACTGGGTTTTCTTCTCCTTTGCATCAACATCATGCTCTTGCCAGAGAGCAGGAATGTACCCGAGTAAGGGGAATGCTTCTGAGACCAGTTAAGAAGCCTCCCTTTCCATGATGATGATGATGATGATAATGATGATGTGGCACTTAGCCTTTCAAGCTGATATATTGGCGTGGAATAGTGAATTCCTGCCTCCTGTGGAGTTTTGAACATACAACAGGGCTTAGGAGATAGGAGCTGATTTTTTGATGGCATGCTGCTGAATCGGATTTATGTGGCCCACTGATCTATTTTGTCAGAATACTCTGGAAATTCCCTGATTTAGATGCAGAATGGATGCTTAAGTGATTGCATGCATCCAGTGTATATGCTATGAAAGTGATGGATCCAGTCCCTTTTATGTTGGCTCAAGAAGAAATTTTGTAGCAGGGCTTGTCTTCTATTATGGCAGTAGAACTGGCATTGGCTTGCATCATTCATTTGGCATATTGTTTCTGGCACCACAGCATATGCCTTTTGGATTTGCGAAGCAACAAAGTCCAACCCCAACCGTAGAGTACCATGACACCTTGTATAAACATTACCCCTCTCCTTTAGGATTCAATTCTTTCTCATGTAACATAGAAATTAGTTTCCTTTTTGATAGAGATTTTGGTAGGTTCCCTCGAGAAAATGTTGTATAGCTGTCAGGTTAAGAGAAAATAGAAATCAGGTCACTGTATTGTAACCAATATTATTTTTAATTGTGAATCACGAGGCTAATTTTTGAATTGTGAATTATAAATCATATTGAATCATAAGATTGTGACAAAATGAAAATAGCTTGAAATATATTATATAAATGATATATAATGCTCAATGTAATTATTTTAAAATAGAAAATTACCATAAATCTTACAAAACAAAATCAAAAGTCATAATTGAGTTTTCAATGAATAAAAAAAAATAAAAAAAATCATAAGTCATAATTGAGTATGTGAAACCTTTATTTTAAAGAGTTAATAATATATGTATTGATGTTGTAAAAGTTTTTTACACTGATATTTAATCACAAATTGTCATATATGGTCACTTTATTGAATTTTATAATAATTATCTTAAAAATCATATAAAAAAATAAAATCTAATTAGTTGAAAGTGTAAAGATTTTTACATTGACGGTACATGTCAATTAAATTCTATTTTAAAAGACTAAAGGTAGAGCAATGAAATAATTAAATACAGTGCATAAAATGAGGATGTGACAATATGAATTCCTTATTTTAGAAGAATAAAAATAATGCATTTGAATAATAATGTGTTTAATAATACTCTTTGAAATAAGTCTTTCTTATTTAATCATTTGTCCTTATCAAACATTTCAATTTCTTTGATTAGAAATGGTAAAAATAAAGTTAAAAAAAAAAATTAAAATAATGAATCACTGAATTGTGTTATTTCATATACATAGAATCACTCTTATTCATTCATGTATTGTAAGATTCAAATTTATATATGATTCATCACATGATAGCAATCATGAACTAGTTGAAGAGTATCAAATTTTGTGATTCAAATTGTGACTTGTAAGATTCTAGAAAGTCTGATAACTGTTAACATAAGAGAATAGCAGGCCAATTAGATATGCTGGTTTCATTTTTCATGTGAAATACAATACGTATTAGGGAAGTGTAAAACTAAAATGTTCTTGTCACATTCTGTTCTCCCAGGAGCTCATGAAATTTACCACATTGGATTTATATGTGCATACATTTCAGGAGTATAGAAACAATAAAAATTAAGAGATAGTAGAGTTGTTAATGATGCTGTCCGGAGGTGTACCTGGGCAATTGTATCTTTATTTGCATCTTGTGATGGCATTTTCCAACTATAACACCATTTATCATACCTTGTGTGATTTCATTTGGGGAGGTCATTCAGAATTGTTTGATTGAATTATAGAACAGGCTCTCCTAATGCTAATTTGTCAAAAACAAATGCTTTTTATGGAAGGGATGGTATTGGTGGTGGGGGAGGAATTTACTTTGCCATCCTAACTTGCATCTTCACGTGTTAAGAGCCTTGTACTAATAATGCACATAGGGTCCGCGAAATCATTATTGGTTTTTTATTTGATGAAGAACACTAGAAAACCACGGTGACAATTGCACCCAGAGAAGGCAATTAAATCATTTGTATTATTCACACTGTAAAAGATTGCCATTTGCCAATCTACAAAGTAAAAGAGATGAAAGCAAAAGACGGAGTCTGAGAATGTTGCAGAATTGCATTTATATCAAATGATGCACTAATCTCTAACTTCTTTGGCTTTGCACATAGTTGAGCTGAGGTTGCTCAATTGGAAATCTTTATGTCTTCAAAGTTGCTCGATTTCCTTCGAGCAACATGAATGAATTTTGTAAATTTCTTCTATACTCGTTCAAAATAACCTGTAGCTCCTTCTCCTTCATGAAATATGAGAAAGGCCTCGACCAAATTAATAATTTGCCACTTTATATTTCTTATGGTAGTTCTTCGAAATTCTTGGTGCTCATGTAACCATACTTGTCCTCATCTGGGAGTTCAATCCTGAACAAATGTTCGTCCTCCTGACCGATCCATGATCCTGTCTTAAGGCTTTTGTAGAACATACAGCTCACAATTGTGTCAAGGATGATGAAGATTGAGTAGAGGTAAGCAATGAAAATCCCCTCAAAAGCCACACAAGGCCTTGCTATTCCAGCAATATGATGGGGCCTTACAACCCGGAATTGGAACAAGGCCTCAATGGCAGCCAAGGCCACATTGACAGGAAGTGCCAGGAACAAAGCCATTGATGTCCTTCCCCTCAAGAGAAGACAAGCTTTCAGAATTGCCAAGTATCCACCATGTCCCTCCATACCTGATAGAGCCAGTGCCATGTTGCATATGACAAGAGCATTGGCAAGAATCACAGAAAAGAGAACTGCCCCAGCTACTGACATGAAGAGGATGAGGCTACTAGGGGAAGAGTAGCCAAGTCTTTCAATGAAGCTGAAGGCCAAAAACATGATACCAAAAGCAGTGGCATTTGCTGAGAGAATCAACAAACAATTGAAGATGTAAGTGTGAAGGAGCGGCTTGTAAAGGGATATTATTGAATTGAAGGAAGGTGGCAAAGTTGGTTTGTGGTGATTGAGAGCCTGGATTATGGATGCTTTAGCAATGAGGAGAAAGGTGAGGGTGAAAGGAAGGGTGAAGATTGAAGAAGTGATTGTTTGAGAAACCTTCAGGTTAAGAATGCTAAACAATTGTGAAGAAGGGAAGCCTGCAGCATCAAAGAGAGTCCTTAGGCGGCTGTAGATTTGAGGCAAGAGGGATGAGGGTGAAGGGACTAATGCTTGAGAGAGGAGTATTGAAGCTGAGAAAGGAAAAGCAAGAAAAGCTGCTGTTGAGGTGAAGTAATGATAGTTTTGCAGAAAACTGTGAGTTGATCTTCTGAGAATCTTGCATGAAACTTCCATTGGAATTGATCTTTTGGAAGCTTGCCACTGGAGGTAGAGGGAATAGGGGATGAATTGGGTGGTTTCTCAGTTCTCACGAATATGGATTCTATAATACTCATCAAAAGTGTACGAGAGCCAGGTGTTGGTGTTTCTTTTTCTGTCCTAGTTTTTCTTAAATGAGTTTGCTCTTTCTTTTGGAAATGGTAGGTTAGAGAGTTTAAGGGTTGGTGTTTTGAATGAATAGATGGGCCAACAAGAACAAACTAACGACTGTTATAAGGTGGAAGTGTTTGGACTTTGTTTTTACCAGAGGCTTTGGACACATTGTGGGTTTTGCTTTGTGTTCTACGAATCCCACCAGATTAGCTGGTTTAAGAGGGCACAAAGCATGGCACCTTTTCCTCGGTGTCACGATTTAATTTATTAGCATTTAGCAATAAGCCAATGAGGAAGTTGGTGGTTTTGTCTTGATGATGAGAGGACCTCCTCCTCTTTCTAGATTGCTTAAAATGCACATTATTTGGTGTATTATCATTCGCGCTACAACCCATTTCCAAAGTCCTAGAAATATATTAGAAATGATGACAACGTGAATTATGAAGCACTCGATGTCGGCCCCATTATCCTTGAAATTAAAGCGTCATTTAAATTTTTAAGCAATTTACGACATGAGGGGAAAATATAAAGTAAAATCTACACCTTGATGAAGAAGGAGCATAGAATTCAATCCAAGTTGCCGTAATATACAATGAAGATTGTTATAAACTAGTAACTTGAGATACATGCCGCTTAAGGTAGGACCACGACCCTAGTTTTGGCACTTTTCACATGGTATGATAAGTGCGTAATACGTAGCTTGTAAGCTATACTAATATTAATAATAGTAACAATAACAACAACTAACAATAATAATAAGATATATAAAAATGGTTCTACTTCCATCAACAATTATTGGAAAAAAGGGATCCCTTAGCAATATGATATATCGTTATATCTATAAATCCAGATGATCATTTTAACGCCAAATCACAAGCATATCACACATAACTAATGATTAATGTCAAATTAAAATGCCACACAAATTGGATGTGGCAGCCGTGGAGCGGAAGGCTATGGAATTAGGATATCATGGATGTGGGGCAAGGGTGGGTTGAGCTATTTATCTGAGTTGAGGTCATTGGTGGCCAGTGAACAGGATGAATAGTGAATACGGAGTGAGTATGATTTAATTGGTGACCTAAACTAGTTTGACCTTGTAATTTTGGTACCAGTTCCATGGGGTAATATCTTAAATGATTCTGTTATTATACCAAGGGAATATTATCTCATTAAACAATATTAAGTATTTTAGTTACACTTTTTTTTCCTTGTTGAGATGTCAACATATTTGTTGACATTCCAACTGAAATTTAATTGCAATTAGGTGATTGAATAGAAAATAATAGACATTTGGCTTGGGGACATCCGGTTTCTTTCTTCTTCTGTAAAGGAAAAAGAAAACCTTAAGAAGACAAAAAAAGATTTCGGACTTTTGGCATTATAAAAATAAGAGTATACATACACAAAATAAAAGTGTCGGTTCCTTATATTTATGGTTAAAATTAATTTAATCAGTTTTTTTTAAATATCATGTTTGTCTAAAAACCAATCTAAACGATACTGAACAAAACAAAAGGTGGAAGTTGACTTAATAAGTAAAGTTTTTTGTACTTGATGCATTTTTTTTAAGGAATTACTTTCTAATATGTAACATAGTTTTTTAAGTTGACTTAATATGTATCATAGTAATCTACGCTTATATATTGAAAAAATAAATAAAAGCTTATGTATATTTCTCCGTTGGTTCCTGGCTTCAATTTTTCTATGTTCATCTTTTCAATTTTAGACCTACTAATCACACTAAATAATACTTGAAACGTATATTGTAGCTAGTTTTCGTGTTGTTGAAGAAAAATATGTAATCAGTTTTTTGGGTATGAATGGTGGGATGCCCTAACAAGTAACATTATCTCTTTCAACATTACAACTTTGACATCGAGAAATTTCCACGTGTTTGGGACATTTTGACATACATTTCAGTGGTATTAATATATATGGTGAACAATGAAAATAATAAATAAAAAGGTGTAAGATTAAGTGGTTAACAATACCACTGCGTAACGGCACTGGAATATACCATTTATTGGAGATTAACTCTATTGGTAGCATAAAAAGTGTTACATTCAATTCTTGCTAAATTTTCAAATGATAGGTCATTGACAAATTGCTGGTAATTAGCTATTGCTGACTTGAGCACAAACATTAACGTAGAATTTCATTTTAATTTCAGTTTCATATTTTTATTAATTATTATTTTATTCAATTTTTACAATTAACTATTACATTTGATAAAAATTTAATAAATATATTATATTTAACAAATGTATCATTTAAACATATTATATTTAATAAATATTATAT
Source organism: Spatholobus suberectus (assembly GCA_004329165.1). Classification (NCBI taxonomy): domain Eukaryota; kingdom Viridiplantae; phylum Streptophyta; class Magnoliopsida; order Fabales; family Fabaceae; genus Spatholobus; species Spatholobus suberectus. The sequence goes on from CM014734.1 coordinate 20,204,765, forward strand.
TTAATGTTGTTATGTAGTTAATTTACTTATAGTATATTAATTATAATATTTAATAAATATAATATATAATTAAATTATAAATATTATATTTATCAAGTGTAATGTATTTATTATATTTATAAAATATAATATTATGTTTATTAAACATATGATTTTTTTTATGAATCTATATATATTAAAATATACATTAAATTATTAATATTATTACTATGTAAAAGAATTAGTTTCTAAAACATATTTTAAAATAGAGAAATTGAAATATATATATATATATATATATATATATATATATATAATATATATATATATATATAAATATAAATACATAAATAAATATATAAAAAATAATTATTTATATTTTAATTTCTATCCTTAAATATTGTTTTTAAATAAAATATTATCAACTGTTTTAAATTTAATTATATATTGAAAAAAAACTATTTCTAATTATTATTGTTTGTAAAACATGTTTTAAAGTAACTAAATTAAAATGTATGTTAACATAATTTTAAAATTATGTTATGTACTAACAATTAATTTAATTTAATCATTGTTTATTCATTGTAGTTTTGTTTTATGAATATAATACAGTAAGTTGAATTTTATTTATTACATATATTTAAATGAACAATTTAAAACCATGAATATTATGTAATTTGTATGATGTTTTACGTATCAGATAAACTAAATTACATTATCTCCTCAATCTCTATATCAGGTATATTCGCAGGAGATCTTAGCAATTGCAATTTAGTTGATTTTGAGATGGGCTTGATTCGACAAACTCAAATGGGTTCTTTTGTTTTTATTTGCCCAGTTACGGTTTTCTACTGAAAAAAATTTATGTTGCTGCAAGTTTTTCAAGTGCGGTTGGAACATTTTAATTCCTGATATTAACATGTTATTTTGAATTTATATTAACATGTTATTCCGAATTTTGCTGAGATTATTAAATGGGTTTTTGTTTTTCTTCAAGCGTGTATTTAACATTTGGACGTTTACTTCTTTAGTTCTTTTATTTTTGTTTTTCGTAATTTTGCTTGAAAAGGGGGAATGCTCACCTAAGTTTTGACTGTGTTTTGTGTGTGCGTGTAGATATAGATTTGGTGTGTGTGTGCAACACCATATAACTAGAAGAGATTGTAATTCTCTTATGTTAAAGGAGAAATTTCAGGTTCGCTATCCTCTATCAGGCTCACTGCCAATGCATATCCATGGTCTTTTTATACTTTGTTGTGCATATTATGTTTTTCTCACACTCCTACACACATACTAATATTTATTTCATTATTATTTGCCTTTGCAGTGCTTTTTCTCACACAAAGTAATATTAAATTTAGATTATAATTAGATTCTAAAAATTCTACTAGCATCTCATAATTGTACCACCTCATCATTTTTGACATTGGAAATTAGAAAGCAATTAGAAAACAAGTAAGGAGAGAAGAAAATAATAAAGTGGCTTTAAATAGGAAGTTTCAATTCTGTTAATAGCGTATATCTTCTGTTTAAATGTACAGGTTGTTGACACAGTTGCATATGCACCCATAGTTGGAGAATTGACTCCGAAGTTGAAATTATCAATAGGTAATATGTAAGAATTGTTTTGAATTTTGAGATTTCAAAAGAATTGTTGCTAATATCTCACACACACATATTAATATCTCTCCAGCTATATTAAATTGTGTTGGTACTGGCCTTTTGCCTTCGCAGTGCCTCTCTTGCTGAAGTTCATTGTGTTTATATTTTCCTTCCCCTCTAACTTAAATTTCCATAGTTACGAACACAATGTAATCACATTTGCCAAGACTTTTAGATAATCTATTTATCTAAATCATCATACCTATATTTTGATTGAGTATGTGTAGATACAAATTTAATTATGCAGATACAACCTGTGTTGTTTAACAGGTGAGCATTCATCATTCCTTTTATTTTCGGAATTCTATGCTTTACGTAGATATTTCCTAGGTACATTAAAAAAAGGATCCTTTACTGAAATGGAATTTACTTTTTCCCGACTCATCAATTTTTAAAAAATCATCAAATTTTATATAATAATAACTACTATAACTATTATACAAACTTTCTAGTTTGTGCAGGCAAAACATAGTCATAAACCAGACCCATTATACTGGTTATGTGTGCTGGTTTAGTGCAGATTTTGAATGCTTGGTTAGTGCAACACGTTATAACCGCCAATGAACTTGGAAATTAAATTAATCAGCAAACATAGCCAATTGCCATCATAGGGGACCATGCCCAAGTTTGACAAATAGCCAATCTGTGGAAAGGAAAAAATGAAAAAAAAAAGAAGAGGAACTTTCGATTAGTTGCAATGAGTAGTACTTGGTTATTGGACTTGGACCTTACAATTATTCTCCTCAACTATAGGCTTTGATCTAACCAAAATTTATAATCCTTATTTATTCATATAATCATTTTTTTATATAAATCAGATTTTGTAGAGTTAGGTACTGTTTCTTTTTCTTTTTCTTTTTTTTTGGTGTCCTTAAAATACAACTTTGAACATAGCGGATAACTTTAAAATATAACATTCAAATATAGCAATTAGTGACTTCAAAATATAAATTTGATATACTTTTTTTTTTTATCTATAACAATATATAAAGAGGATAAGAAGTTTTGGTGTACACATTTTTTTAGACTAAATTACCCTTCAACTGTTACGGTAACTACACAATCTTACACTTGATAACTTTACGGTTACCTCTACATTGCTATGAATGGATGTGCGGGTGTACACATAATTTTCCATTTCACCCTGAAACCGCTCATAAGTAACTGCCCACTCACTTAACATGATAGTCGTTCACGTTTCACCCCTTCTCTATTCTCTCTTTCTCTTTGTGTGTGTCATGTAGTTGTGACTAAAACAAAACAAGAATATCAAGATGAAAGAAGGAAAAAAGAAGCATGATTAAAGGTTCTTCCTTTCCTTTCAAGTATACTTCTTTCTCGCTCTATTCCCTATTCTAATTGTTTTCGATTCTTGGCAGGTCGCCTTGGAGAAACTGATGCTGTTGGCCAAAAATTCCAAGGAAAATAGGAATTTATTTCTATTTTGCTTTGTTGTTAGTCATTATACTCTCGCAAGAGCCTCCTCAGCACTTCCACTCATTATGACTTATTTCCATCTTACATGACAGTGAGTCACAGTTCAATTCTTGAAACTGACAATGTCTAATTGATACAAAGTGAAGAAGTTCAATTTGTATGACTTATTACAAGACCAGACTTAGCAATTCTTCAGTTACTAAAAAGAAATCATGATGGATTTACTTAATTTCTGATAATAGACATCCATTTTGGTCTTTATACATTACATATTTTTTTTTGTTTTAATTCCTATTTGAAAAATACTTTAATATTTTCTTGAACTAAAAAGGGTCCTTAAGCATAGGCTTCCAAGTCATAATTTTACATCAGTAAATTTAACTTGAGTTTTATTTAATTTTAAGCAGTACCCGACAAAAGCTTTGGCTCCTTTGATTTTGGAACCCTATCAGAAAGTGATGGTTGATCATCGAGGGAGGAAGAGCTATTATGTTTTGATCAAATTGTTGAGTTCATGAAGAAAAGTAATGTATGATCTTTTCATTTAAGGTGCTACATCTATACATTGGTTAGACAATTATTACTTTATCCAATTGTTCTTTTTTCCTTTCTTTTTTTTAGATTGATGCTAACAAGCAATTTATATGTTATTTCCAGTCATATAGGTGGGCTCTCTCAAAATCTGTACAACCCTATGTAAGGTTTAAGTGTTTATTTTTATATTTGACATGACTCTGTGAAAAACTCATATTAAAAAGGCTTCTTAATCACCTTTGATATCTAAGTGACATAGTTTACTTACTTTGTATAATGTTAGAAGCTATTTGAACCAATTCTATCCCTCCTTCCCTCCTTATTGCACTTCTCTCCACCAAGTAACATCCTTAATTTAACTATCTCCTTTCTTTCCTTACTCATTTCTGTTTTCTCTATTTCATCATCCTATATGTATAAAGGATAAACCCTCTCCATAAACTGTGTTTTTCACTCCATCTCTTTAATTTCTACTAATTTTTCTGTGTTACATTTGAAAATGGTGAGCATTGCAATAGCTCGCAACATAGTTGGCATCATAGTTTTATTGTCTCCTTCAATTGCATCGCAACACCAAATTTCATGTGTTAAACAATTTTTTCCATTAAAGTTTTGATTTGCAATAATTGCGTGTGGCTTTGCTTATGTCACACAATGTGATTCTAGGAGAACTTTCACTTCAGTTTCAATTTTTTTTTTACTTCTACTTAATTTTTATATTAAATAAATTTTCTTTTTTAAATCAATTTATGCATGAAAAAAAAAGTTTGGTTTAGAGTGACTAATGCATAGTTTTTTTTTTTGTGTTTATGTGTTCTAATCAGCCTTTATTTTTTTGTGCAAGACATATCATATCCTTGGGTTTGTTCTTCTTACCAGAGTCTGTGTTTACTTTTTTTTTTTTATGTTGCTCAATTATCATGTATGTACTGTTGCAAGATCCATTACAGTTCTCTTTAATGAATCAAAGATTCATAATTAAAGCTTCAATGAAAAATTCAATCATGATATTGTGCACCTTTTTTTTTGGCTTTCTATTTCTTGAATACATGCATTTTTGGTTGCTTACTTTAGTAGTATATGTATTTAAAGATGTACAATGAGCAAATTTGTACTGTAATGCTAGTTTTGGTCAATTCGACACCATATTGTGCTTTAATATGTATCCACTACTAGCCACTGTTGGAATAGTTTTTCTATGTGGTAGATGGTTAACATGGAGAAAAGGTTATAAATTATTGTTGATATAATTTATGAAATTGGTTAATCTATGTCGTAGATGGTTTTCATGGACAAAAGGTTATAATTTAATATTGGAGAAAGGATTTTGGGTTTAAGTTAGAGTGATAAATTCTTAATTAGAGTCAGAAGTTACATTCAAAAAGTCTAATAACTTTTACAAAGTTGAAGGTGCAAGGCCAAGAAGAAGAAAAAATTGATATGTGATCTTTGCTTTTTTAGCTTTTAATCTTAGTAATTTCTATTTTGTACATTTTAATTTTTTATTTTGCTGTTTCCTTCTTTTTGTTTTACTGTTACATTTGTAGTAAATAACAATTCTTTTAATTCAGTATGGTTGTCATTTACTATGTAAATATAATTTTATTTTATTTTTTTATATTTGGGTTGGATTTAATCTAGGTTTTCAACTCATGATAATTTTTGTTTCTTTAATTTGATTCAAGATTTTGAAGTGGAATATATATATTTGTGTAGGTAGATCCTTACCTTAGATTTCCTTTCAGATCTAAAAGTGAAAAGGTGTAGTGATGGAAGGGGATAAAGTAAAGTGAGGTCCAGTTAAGGTAACACATGATACTCCTTTTTACCTTTGTGACGGGAAGGTGACATATTTGACCACGAAACTAGACTTACAATAACTGAAGGCACCACAATGGCATGTTTTGTAGGTTCAGTCCACAACTTAGCTGATGTGACCAAGATTGAACCAATCTCAAGTCTTAACGAGTAGTTATATTGAAAAGCTTGCTAAGTAATGTGTAGGATATTGATTAACGGTTTTTAAGATTAATTCTTCCATGAAGCATGTTAGTGACTATATAAAATTATAGTTTTAATTTGCATGGTCATAAAATATAATGAAATCTTTCTTTTTTAAGTTCATGGATTAGCTATGTGGTGTCTAATATACAAGTTAGATTTCCACATCATAAAGGGGTTGGATGTGAACATTTTAATTAATTTTTTTAATAAGACACACATAGAAACACTACTTCCCCTAGACTGCAACCTACTGGTAATATGTTCTCTAAATCTTCTCTTACTCTTCTCTTCTTGCATACTACAAGAGTACAAATTGTAGCTATTTTATACAGCAGAGATCAATTCTTCTCTGCAGTTAAATAACACTATTACCAATTTGATTTGTATATCTCATTGTCAAGAAAAGAGCCAAGGCCTAATTTGTACAAATTAATATGCAAAATATTATCCTGTGTGGGTGGCATGGTGAGGTTCAAATTAATTGCTCAAGTAGATCACTTATTTCAATGATGATGGATCAGTGTGTGCAAATATATAAGTTTCATTTGGACAGTTTAAATGAAAGGGAGATATAATCTCTATCATTTTGTTTCATGTAACTTCTTTTGGTGTAATGGGCTTATATACACTTTAAGTTCATCTATGTATACTTTCTAAGATAAAAAAAAAAAAAAAAAATCCATTTTGCTTTCTTACATTTCTTATTCCATCTATAGGGTTCCATATTCTTTTGGTTTCATTACTATTTTTCTTACTGTTAAGTAAACATGTTAATTGTTAAATGCACGTACATTTAGTTTTGTTGCTGGTGGAGTCATTCATCAGGAAGATATTGTATTAAACTTAGAAAAACATGGACATTAGAAAACAAATGAAAGATACTATCGCAACAATATTTCGGAATAATCAATCATTGTATTTTTTTGTAAAAGTATAAACTTCTTTATTACTTTCTATACTAGAATCTCATTTTGAGTTTTTATTTATTAAAAAGTTATATTTTATTTTAAAGATTCTTTTTAAAAAAATTATATTTAACTTAACATTTACTTTTAACAAAAAAAGAAATAAAAATGGATAAAAAAATGGATAAAACCAATTTGTAAGAGAATATACACTTCAATGCATAATAATAGAATATGTATTAAGCAAAAAATAAATTAATAAACTACAATTAATATACATATCAATGTATAATAAGAAAAAATATTATAATATAAAAAACTTAATGTCTATGGTAAAAATTTATTCTGTTGAGTGGGATTCTACAGTAATAGCGGATAAAACTCAACTTTGAAAAATGGTAAAAAGAGAACTATTGGCTCAAAAGATAGATAGGTAATATAGTAGGAACACTTTAAAATATATTTTTTTTTGTGCAAATTTAATTGATGTAGAAATGTAGTAGTTATAATAAAACACAGCCATCATAGCATTAGTTGTAACATTTTTTTCATTTTAGCTCAATTCTAACTCTTATTTTTTTAAAAAAAAAAAGAGTAGACTTGAAAATTCAATATCAGGTGACACCTATCGTATCAACAACTTCCATGCAAAACAAAATATTTACATTCTTGAGGTTAGTTCTTTGATTAACTATAAAATTATATGATATATGTTAACTATGTCATATTTATGCATGACATTGTATGATATTATATTGTAGTTTTTCAAAACCCAAGAAATTATGGATGATGTGTTCTACAAAGAATTGAGAAGTACCCTTGACAGGTAAATAATTATTCCACTATATTATTTTTAATTTCATTGGTATGCTTTCTTACATATTGTACTAAAATTAATGACAAATTCAATATTTTTATGATAATTGTAGGGAAGCTGAAAATCATCTGGAAATGCAGTCATTATTTGATCTCCCGATTAAGGAAGATTTATGATTACAAACTAATTTTAATTGTACATAAATAATATATTTTCTTTCACTTTTATACACAACGCAATATTTCTTACATATTTTTCCCTCTTTTAATAATCAAAGTTCTTTATACTATAACACTACAATCCAGTGCAATTCAAAAAAATGATAAATAATATAAAATTACGATGTTACCATACACAGCAGAGGCATAAGAAGTAAAAAAATACGTACAGATAAACATGTATCTTGAAAAATAAAATTAATATATACATCAATGTATAATTATATAAATCATTACAAATATGAAATTTAGTATAATAAAATACGTTAGCACAATAGAAATGCAGACACATAGGCGCGGTAGCGCCTGTGTTTCCGCTAGTCTTATATAGAATAAATAGAATAATGGGAGTGAAAATTTCAACTTACAAATCTCGTACGCATTAAGGAAAAATATAATAAATAAAAAATTGAAGTTCATCGTTATAAAATTTATTTTTCACTTGAAAGAAAAAAATATTAAACTAAATTGAAAACGTAATTTATTGACACATTTTTTTTCTTTAATAAAAATAATGTGTTTTTTTATTTTATTTTATGTCTATTGTTTCTTTCTTATTTTAATACACAACTATTTATATTTACCTATTGTCAAGAGTTACGTCAATATAAAGATTGTAATTCTTATTATTGTGTAAAATGAGAAATATACAAATTACATTAAAATTAAAATTAATAATAAAGTGTGTAATAAATTACTTCAATTAACTATAATGTTTGATATATTTTAATTTTTTTAATCATGTTATTTAATTTCACTATATATTATATTTAATAAATATAGTTTTTGATACTTTTTAAATATTAAAAGTAATTTATTTTAAATATATATTATATGTACAAAAAAATAATAAATATATTATATTTAATGAATATAACATTTAATCACATTGTTTATTCACTGTATTTTATTTTATGAATATGTTATAGTAGTTTCAATTTTACTTACTACAGATAATTTAATGAACAATTAAAACATGAATGTTGTGTAATGTGTAGGTTTTTTTATATATCAAAAAATTAAGTTACATTTTTTATATGGAATGAATAAATAATGAGAATAAAATTTTTAATTTAAAAATATTGCATGTATTAATGGAAAATATAATAAATATAAAATTCAAAAACAATGTTATTAAAAAAATTATTTTTCATTTTAGAGGGAAAAATATTAAACTAAAATTAAATAATAATTTTGTGGTACGCAATATATATACATATATATATATATATATATATATATATATATATTATTTTTTATTTTATTTTATTTTTTCAATTATAACTTCATTAAACAAAAAGTTGACAATTCATAAGGTTAATATTAACAAAAAAAAAATGCACATATTATCTTAAAAATATTGTTTGCAATAAATTATTTATAATAAATTATAAATTAATAATGTTTCATTGTTTACATATTTAAATATATGTTTTTTCTCATTCAATTAAACTCGTGTAACACACATCTAGTATTTCAGGTATAAGTTTTACACTTTTTATTAAATAAATTTTTTAGGAACATTAAATTTACTAATTTAATTATTGGACTAAAAAATTTTATATATAAATTAAGTGTATAAAATTTATATAATTTAAAAAATTAATTGACACTTATAAAAAAAAATATAGTTGACACTTTACTATATTATTTATACATTCCGTCTCACATCCACACAGTTTTTTACTATTTGATCATTGTTAGATTTACCTTATTTTTAACACAATTATTTCTTGATAATATTCGCTTAGTATTATTCGTTTTAAAATAGGTTTAATATATTCATAAGTCTCTGAATTTTTTGACAATTTTTAATTAAGTTTCGAAATTAAAAAAAAATTGTAATTGAATTTTTGATCTTTTTTAATTTTTGTGATTGGATCTCTAGAGTTAATAAAACCGTCAGAAAGTGTAAATTTTCTAACAGTTTCAAACTATCATAAACTAACTTCAGGGACTCAATTAACAAAATTATAAAAGATTAAGGATTTAATTACAAATTTTTTTAGTTTAGAGACTTAATAAAAATTACCAAAAAGTTCAGGGAACTGCGGATGATTAAACCTTTTAAAATATAAGTAGATTTTAACGATTAGATTTCATATCTGTTCTGATGATGTATTTCTTGATAATATTCGCTTAGTATTATTCATTTATTCGTTTTAAAATATATTAGATTTAACGGTTAAATTTCATATCTAAAACTTGATATGCATAAAAATCGAGATCTGAGTTAAAAGTTTATATAGTTACGATTATTATAAGATGGTCATTCTTAAATTTATTTTTTCCTTTTTATAATATAGTTGAAGAGAATATTTTATATTTTTTAAGAGCTATACAAACTACTAACCAGTCCTGTATACTCTAATTTGAAGAGTTTTACAGACTACTAACAAGAATATTATAAATTTTAGGGAAAGTTAAAAAATAAGAAATAAAAAAAATCATTTAAAATTACAATAGATTTTGCATAATGATTAATGAATTCAGATAGAGTTTATAAAAGAAAATAAAAAACAAAAAGTATATTTTAAAAAAAGATATGTATAATTAGTTAAAAATTTAAATTTAAATTTTAAAAGTACTTTAAAATTAAATTGAAGACATGTCTGTCGTTCCTTAAGAGAGAGTATATTATAAAATTAAGTCACTCTCAAGATTATATATTCTAATTTAACATATAAAAGCGAAACATGTGATATTTGGGAGAAGAATGGAAAATTTTGATGTAAAAAATAAGAAATCTAAAAAAATAATTCAAAAGTATAAAAATAATTGAAGTTTTTAAAAGTAACTATTTCTATTTTATTATAAGGTTAAATTTTACATTATTTTAACTAAAAACTACACGACCATTTTTAAATAGTTAATAACTATAAGAACTAAAGTTATAAAGAATAAACAAACACTACTAGAGATATTTCTACTACTTTTTTTTTTGGTCCATAGATGGAGAATATTTTGTTGGTATCAAATCCCACCACTAATCTACTAGGGTTGGCCTAGCAGTAAAGAGTAAGAGGTTAGGATAGTTTGTACATGATCTAAAGTTTAAATCTTATCATCACGGTTGTACACATATACACGAAATCCCACTGCTCTTTCTATATGTCACAACTCTTAACTACTTCAGTAATCAAAAACATTTTTAGTACCTTTTTAAACGGTTTTTAAGTGCACCTTTGCAGGAAATGTAATGGATTCAATTAACGGCCTGCTCTAAATGGGCTAAACTAATAGCCTTGTATTGGACCATCACCATACTAGACTCTCCTACTTCCTTACGGGTTTTTAAATATATATTGATGTGAAGGACCAAAAAACAATATATACATTGATGTGTATTTGAATTAGCTTTTAGACCCAAAGGAAAAGAATTAGTTTATTATATATATATATATGCCTTTACAGTTAATTTTGTTATATTTAAAAAAAAATTCAAATTAATTACTTTAAATTTTTTAATGATAAAATGTTTGTTTGTTTGTTTTTTTCCTAAATTTCATCTTATGATCAAAATTTTACTAAGAACTTTTTAAAAATAATTTTTTATAAAAATTATGCTTCGCATAACATTTCCTTCAGACCTACAATTGCTGACCGCTAAAAATAATACATGGAACAGTAAGGAATCGTTGAGTTTGAATCTAAATAAAGAGTTAACATCAAACTTAGAGGGAACGTTAGAGCTACATTCTGCTTATAAATTTTATCATAATATTTTATAAGAAAATTCATTCATTTCAACTTCTAATCCTTATTCTTCTAATGCGATATTACCTCCAACTAAATTATTTTAAGAGTTCATTAACTCAAGTGGAAGGATGAAAATACTTGTGTTACAAACAAAAGTAAAAACTCAAATTTGAGAGACCCTCCTGGATAAGGTAATATACTTCATATATTCCCGTTAACTTTTTGCTATAGTATATAACTAGCATAAAACACGCTTGAGATACAAAATTTTTCTTACCCCTTTTTTTTTTTCCTTCACCATGATCAATTATGATAATAGGGAGAAAATAAAAGAGTAGGCTCTTTTTATACTTAAAAACTAAAATTACTCCCCCCAATATGGACTTGTATGTTGCATGACCATGACCAGAAGTTTTTCCACATAACTTGCATAAACTTCAGAATTGAATATTGGTAGCAAGGAAGGTGGCACAACAAATCCGAGTCCATTTGGGGAATGGACTATCTAGTAACTTTGCCTTTGAACCTCATTGTAATTCCTATCTATACAGCTTTACCTTCCATGAAAGTTGGCTATCTGAGAAAACAAAGCAGAATTAACATCTATGCTATCACACTTATCACTTCCTGGATCACCCGAGTGACCTGCTATATTATCATTATATTCATTTGTGACTATACTTGCGCCTTTTTCCTCAGGCGCATCAATCAGGGAGTCAGCTTCTTGTAGATGCAAAGCATGTTCCAAATGCCACAACACATCCCCCATACTAGGCCTATCAACACCACAATCTGCTAAACATCTCTCTGCAATTTGCACAAAAACCTCGAACGATTGAGGACTGATAGTTTCAACTATACGTGGATCAATTACTTCATGGAGCACTCCTCTTCTGTGCTGTTGCATTGCCCAATCAGCCAAGTTAATCTCCTCCCTTGGCAGTGTTGGGCAAAGAACTGGCCTAGCACACAGTACCTCAAATAGGACTACCCCAAAAGAGTATATATCAGATTTCTGAGTAAGCTGTTGGCTCTTATAATACTCAGGGTCAAGGTATCCCAAGCTACCCTTCACAGCTGTGCTCACTTGGGCTTTCTCTGGGACAAATTTTGACAAGCCAAAGTCAGAAACCTTGGCAACATACTTCTCGTCTAAGAGGATGTTTGTTGTCTTCACATCACGGTGTGTGATGCTTTGAGCTGCACCAGTGTGGAGATAGTGCAAGCCACGAGCAGCACCAATGCATATTTCAAGCCTCTTTTCCCATGACAAAGGAGGGAGGTCGGATCCATAAAGGTGGGAACGAAAGGGGCCATTAGCCATGTACTCATACACAAGAACCATCTCTGAATTTTCATCACAGAAACCCATCAGTGAGACTAGGTGGCGATGGCGTAGCTTGGAGAGCATTTCTAGTTCTGTTCTGAACTCATTGATGCCTTGTTCTGAACTACCATTTCCTCGTTTTATAGCAACCTTTGTCCCACCTTCCAACATTCCAAGGTACACTTTCCCGAAGCCTCCAACACCAATCACTCTCTTCTCATCAAAATTATTGGTGGCTTGTCGCAATTCACCGAAGGGGAAGAACCTTTCTGGCCCTCTTGGGGAGACAGAATGATCACGCTTGCTCTTGTGGGAACTGAATGTGGTTGAGCTTCTACAGCTGCTGTTGCTTGAAAACAATTTAATTGAATGGATAGGGAGGAGCCATGATGAGAACCTGTTATGCTTTTCCCAATCTCGAGGTCTCTTTTTCCACCTTATACAAATCATTGCTAGCAACAGCATTGATGTCACGGCCAATGCCAGTCCAACGCAAGCAAAAATTCTCATTCCCTTGGTTGTTGAGCTTGGCCTTTTGCATTTCCCATCAACAGAGAAGAAACCATCCAAGCTATCCGCGTTGTTGCTCATCTTCATCACCTCAATTCCATTCAGGATTGCATTGGCCTTGCCTTGTTGGAGATTGGCTGGTCCCACTTGAACCAAGATGGAACCGTTTGTGATGGCCGATGCACTTAGCACAAAGTCCTTGTAAAAAGCAGTGGCTAGAGCTTTGGTTTGCGATGAAAGGTCCAAAGCAGACACACCCTCAATCCCGTTGATGTACACATTGAAGTATAGCTGGTTGAGACTTTGGCTCACAATGTCACAGAAATGCATTCTTATCAAATAAGAGTAGCTCATTTCCACGTTCACCATCCAACTGAGATTGAAATTTGGTTCCATAACTCTAGGGTCCTTCATGTGCACAGCACTTGCATAAACCGAGTTTGGAGCAATCAAAGGTGTAACCCCAGTACGAGGATACTTGATGCTTTTGTTGGACACAGCAACAGTCTCAGAACCCTGTGGGAAGGTATTATATGACCCATCAGTTTCCCATGTTCTTGACAAGGTGTCATTGTCAGGAGTTATGGTCGGGCCACCAACATTTATTCTGTAGGATACTTGCAAAGCAGATTTCAACAACCCTTTGAATTCTCCGAGTGGGGAGAGTGCAGTTGCTGAATCCGAGATGAGAGTGTCAGGGGCTGAGACAACCTCAATGGCATTGATGAACGCAAAGGAGTTTTTCTTGGGCTTGAATTTAAGGGAGAATCTACTGTCGGAAACGTTAACAAGGTATTCCTTGAAAACGGGTGAGTCATTGTTCCTCGCGGAGAACTCATGCAAGAGCACGTAGTGATCAGTTTGGACAGAGAAAACGGCACTCGTTAGGTTATAGGAAGGGTGAGGGAGAGGGAAGAAGTAGAGACGAACCCAAAGTCTACCAGTTTTGGAGATGTAAAAGGAGTAGGTGGATTCCTCTTGAAAAACTCTTGCAGATTGATACAAAGGCAGTGATGGAGAAGGAACGGAAGGAGAGAGATTTGAGTCAACCGAGATTTGCACATCTTCAGCTGTGGAAAGGAGAGAAGTGGTTTCACGATCAGATTTGAAGGTTCTACCATCTTTGAGCTGAGTGGGGTGGGAGGAGCCACAATCAATGAGATAGTTAACAGGAGGTGAGAAAGAAGAGTCACATTTGGCGAGGCTGAAAAGGAAAAGGTGAAGAATGGAAAGGGATGACACAAAAGCAGGTTTCACCACTCCTTTGTTCTCCACTTCCATTGTTGAGGTTCAACAATGAGGGTGGAGGAGGGGTGGACATAAAGATGGAGGAACATGAATATGATGGAGGATGGGTGTTAGAGAAGAAACTGAACGATGGTTTTTTGTTTTGGAGAGGGTGCAGCAGTTGAAGAAACAGAGGAAAGGTGGTTTTGTTTGTAGTGAGAGGAAGAACAAGCAGGCTTGGTTGCATGTTGGAGGGTGTTGTTAGAATCGGTAAAACGAATGATGAATCAGAGAGCGAGCTCTGCGTTGGACCCTACAATGTCGCTAAGGACGTTTGTCCTAAAATACTTTATCAATGATCAAGTGAAAACCGCGTAACAACCAAACCCGAATCGGTTTAGAAAGAAGATTATGTTTTAGCATGACGCAATGCAATGGAACATAATTCGGCTAGCAGTGCCGTAGGATCAGATCCCAAGTAAGTGCTTAGTTTTCTAAATCTGCTACACACGTCTTCTAAAATTAGGCTAACCTGATTGAAAAATATCACGATTGCCACAAAATGACCCCAGTTTACAAAGTTGAAGCAAAATTATTCACATGATGCCAAAAATTGTTTGTAATATAAGCTGCATTTTGGTTCTTGAGGATAATAAAGAACTAAAGTATTATTTATAATAAAAAGTAAAGTAATTAAATAAGAGATAATAAAGTACCAAAAATATTTGTTTTCTGTAGGTTTGTCCGACAATTTTTAATTTAGAATTTCACGTATGCGAACATTACATTTGACTAATTCGCATTGGTTTGAACTCGAGTTTAGTTACAAAAGTCAATTGATTTAGACGCTTGGTGGTAGATTCATATGACAATCGTAATTGCAATCACTTTTTTTTTTTTTTTTGTGAAACTCTATTTTAATTTTAAAAATACAATAATAATATTTGCTTATTCTGTTTGTTCATTTCCTTCTTTGGCTTAATCACATCAGAAATTATATATAGAACTAAATAATAAATGACACTTAATATTAATGTTGAAATTTAAATTAATTAAAAATATTTTAAATGGAAAAGTTTCTAATTTAGTGGAATGTGACTTGATTCACATTGATAAACTTATATTTGACTGAAAACAATAAATATTTATTATAAAAACTTAGATAATTTATCTACAATTTATTTATTATTTTACATTTATTTTTTCTTTATTTATATGAGTTTTATATTTTGAGTGTGATTCTAAATATAAATTAATTTGATTTTAAGTATCAATTTGAATACATTGAACACATAATCATATCTTAGTTTCCTTTTTAAGAGGGGTGTGCGGGTGGGTGGGTGTGTGTGTGTATAGGGGAGGGATCAAATTATACTAATGTAACTTGTACCAACTATTAGACCATCAATAACTTTATATAAAATATGAATTTTGTCTATCCAACCGTTAAATTATAACTTTATATTACCATGATTGATTGTGTCAAATTTTGTCAAAATTGAAAAACCATAAGAAAGTGATCGAATGATTCATATTTTAGTATATTTTGAAAAGTATATATTACATTGATTTTGATATATATGAATGAGGTATCAAATAATTTTGGATTAATATAAAATTTTGTATATATGATCTCTGTCAAAGAAACTTTTAATCTAACGGTAAGTTTTGAGAAAACATTATCTAATTGAAAGTTATTGAATGGTGTAATAGTTAGTAAAAGTTACACCGGTGCAATTTGATCTTTTCCCATATATATATGATTGATTTATTCATAATTTAATTTAATATTAATATTTTTTTAAAAAAGGTTTATATCATTAAAGTCATTTTAGATTTAAATTTGAATTAGATTAAAAGTTATTAATATTAATTTAAAATTTTGAATGATTTACTTATAATTTATTTGTTGTTTTTAATTTATTACTTTATTACTTCGTTTGTATAAGTTTTATAATTTAATTGTGATATTATCATATGAAACATTTAAATTAAATTTGATGTGATTTAAGATAAAATATTATCTATTTATACAATCGGTTCTTCATTAATCAAATTGATAACAAATAATTTTAAAAAAAGGAAAATATTTTTGAAAAAAACAAAATTATTGTGATGATGATGCACAAGATTAATTTTTTTTAAAATATATTAAAAATAATATAAAGAAATATAAGCTTATCTTAGAGAAAATAATAATAATAATAATGAAATTCGATAAAAGTCAAAATTTTGTGTGATATTTATAAAACGTTGAATTTAAATTAATAAGAAAAATAATTAAAAATAAATTTAGGTTAAACCAGTGTTATCGATTTATCAGGATTTTCATCAATAACTGATTTTCATAATCTTCCCACCAAGTGCATTCCAAGTTTACTCCTTTTTTGGAGACGAATAAAACATTACTTATTAGAGAAGAGGAAATGAAATAAACAAAAAGCAAAAAAAAAAAAACACCAAAGATCATCTAATTCCACAACAACATAAAAAGTTATTTTTCATTGCATTTGTATTCAACAAGCTCTCTTTTGTAGACAAGCACTCCAATAATGTCTACAAATAAAAAATAGTTAATATCAAATTTAATACAATAATAATAATAAAATTATAGTTTGTAATATTATGAGTGTTAGCGATATACCTTTTAACACACTTTTTACTATTGACAAAATTTATTGAAAATTACATAATCATGAGATAAAATCATTAAATAAGAAGTAAGTCGTACAAAAATTTTGTGATTTTCAATAAATTTAGAAAATGTGTTCAAAAAATTTTGTTGCTAGCATTTCTCTTACCAACTAAGTGTTTGTCCTTCCTAACTGTTTCAAAAATATTCACATATGATGTGAAGGTAAACCCCAAAAAAAGGATAATAGAATCATCAACTCGCTTCACTATTGTCATTGAGTTAAAATATAGCTTATATGAATGATTTGATGGCTTGTATTTATAATTATTTAGTGTTACTGATAGATAACTCGTAGTATCTTTCTTTCATTCATAATGGTTCAAATTTATAAGCTAAAGCACTCCATACATTGCATTGAATTTTGTCAAGTTGCATAATAAAAAATCAAAATTATCACTAATACACCAACAACAAAAATAATTCTATGATGAACATTTTGATAAATTTGTTTTGATCTGATTGTTTGCATTTTAGAATTCTCCAAAGACAAATAATACTAATTCATAATTTCTCAATTTTGAACATTAATAACTACAATTGAATCTAAATTAAAAGACATGACATAGTACAAGAGAAAGTTATTGTAAGATTTAAAATTGTATGATGTGAATTCATAATGCTAATTATTTATAGAATAAATTACATTGACATTTCTGAAGTTTTTTCAGATTGCACATAATTTTCCTGCTTTTTTAATGTTTACAATAACTTCCCTTATAGGAGTATATGATATAATATATTTTAAACAATTAAGAGAGTTAGTGTAATGTATAAGGGACGTCAGTATAATGTTTTTTAAATAATTAAGGAGGTTAGTATAAGGATAAAAAAAAAAGAGTATCGTGTGCGATTTGAAAAAAAACTCAATGGGTGTTAGTGTAATTTACTCTTATTTATAATAATTAAATCTTTTAAAAAGAAAAAACAACATTCGTCTCTAAAGACAAAATCAATGTTTGTGTTTGATCACGCGTTGGACTTTTATTTTTGCGTCAATTGAGAAGTTGTGAATTATATCTTCCACATAAGTCTACAATTTAAAGTGAAATTTTATGTTAATAACATATATCCAAACACACTATGTATATCTATTAAAAACATTAAAAATAAATTACAATGAGAGCAATCATAATCAATGAATCGAAAGGTTTAAAGATATCAAAAGAAAAAAAAATGTTCGTAATATATTAAAAGTAAATTATATACGTCAAGGATAAAGAGTATATGGGTAGTGTTATTATTGATCTTGATCTTGATCTTGCTTTCGCTCTCTCTTAAACTCCATTTTGCAAGACTGTGTCACGAGCCTCTGCCACTGCCCTACTGTCCTACCTGGAGATAGTTTGAAAATTAGTACATGCACCTGAAAAAGAAAAAAGGAGCATTTTAATTATACCAAAAATAAACCTCAAAAACCAAGAGTTTCATCATAGAGAAAATAGAAACATGGGTTAATGCAATGGGTAGTGCAAGTGCCATCACTGTGCACAAGAAGTTCACTTCTGAATTTAGATTCCTTTTTAATGGAGGCTTCTTAAAGCTTTTCCAAGCATGTACTCCTTTCAATGCATACATGGTGTGGTATCAGTTCAAACACATCGTTCTCAAACTATTAGAAGGAGATTCAAAGACAAACTTGAGGTAAAACTAATAGTATGTTTGGTTACCCGGTCGAAATGGAATGGTGCACGTCAGAAGTATAACTAGCCTTTGCGTCCCTTCCACACATTTGACGCGAGAATTATATATTACGTGCATTCTGGATGGGTATCCAGACACGCACTAAATCATTGGCCAGAGTAATTCAGTGATCAGAAAGTGAAACAATTTATTTCCAAAATCAGGTCTGAGAAACCAGGGAATTCATTAATAAAGAAGAGAAGTAATTTGAAAAATATGCCAAAGCTAGAAACCTCCAGGTAACTTCAAAGCTGTAACAAATTAAACCAAGGCCAATGCGATCAAGACTAAAATCTAAAGGAAAATGGTGTGTCTGCTTTGGGTTTTCCAGTTTTTGGGAAATTGACCAGGGTGAAGTATCGGAGATATGCAATTTATATTAGCTATTCTCTTCAATTATCTCGTGAAAGGTATGAACTGTGAGGAAAGCGCACACCCGAGAAAAAGAAGCCATATCCATATCTAACAATTGACATGCAATGTTATTGACACCCGAACATCACCATATAGTATTCTTATAAAGTTAAATATATATATATATATATATATATATATATATATATTGAAACTCGTTTGATAAACATGTTTTAACTCTTATGAGGTACACTTTCACAAATTTTCATTATGTTCATACTCATATATACATACTTATATAATCTTTTTTTGGATAAATATGCATCTCGTGTCTTTGTAATTTAGACTTTGCTGTTTTTCGTGTTGTGCCATGTCTTGTGACTCTTGTCTGTGTTTATGCTTTCATAATGAAATATAACTAACCTACAATGCCACTGTTGAATGCCGATAGCCCAATATTAGATTACATATACATAGGGCATTAGATACAACTGGAGGTACCGGTTTCAGATGGTAACTAAATTTCAAATATTAAAATAATGTGATGGCAAGCTACAAGCAGCGATTCTAAGAATAAAGAGTAACAGCAGAAGAGAAAATAAAAAGCTTTATAGACATTCAACCCTCCCCTGTTATTTAATCAAGATGCCAGAAGCACATTTCCCATGCCAAGCTGACCCCAGGTTGATTGTATATTGTCCAATGCTCCAAGGAAAGACATATGGCACAAAATGGTATGGCTAACGTATCTAAAAGCACCGTAAAATATGAACTAACAGAATAAGAGTTTAACTGAGTGAGAGATCATAAAGATATTTCACGCAAGATGTTGAATCCAATGACACACAGTGCATATAGTTCATTGGCACAAATCTGTAGTAATACTAATACAATGCTAATCTATTGTAAGCAAGCAGCAATAATAAATTGTTCATTAGAGAAAAACGGCAAGAGGGAGCTGGATCAAGGACTACATTACTTACAAATTAAGTTGCAGGAAATACTTTTTATTTCTTTTACATCTTTGTCGCAGCAGATTTTTTTCTCATCTTCATTTTCCCTGAAAGTTTTTTAACTTTCTGTGGAGACTTGGCTATTGAGCTGTCCACAAGGCTGATGTTTTTCTGGCTTTGTAGGTTTGCAAACTTATTTTATTAAATAATCCAAAACATCCTGTGAGCACTGAAGAGTGATGCCCATACCTGTGGCTTCATCCCAAAGCTCTCTTCCCTTTTCAAAATCCCCTCCTCTACAAATCTTTGGAATCAGCACATCATAAACTGGTCCATAACCCCCCATCCCTCTTCTCTTCATTTTCTCAAACAGTTCAAGAGCATAATTTACCCTTTCAACACCGCAGAGAATACCAATCAAACTGTAGTAAAACTTATGGTTTGCCACCAAACCTTTTCCGATCATTTGATTCACTATCTCTTTCCCTTTACCAAACCTGCTACTCAGAAACACCAACATTGCCACAAGATAATAGCTGACCCAATCAGGATCGCAAGCAGAATTTTTCATTGTTTCTAGTGTTTGACAAGATTCCTTAACTCTCCTGGTCTTCCCTAGACAAGATAGCAGTATGTTGTAACTGATTGAGGTTGGGAAAACCTTATATGATCTCATCTCCATCATGACATTTAAAGCTTCAAGCACAAGTCCTGAAGGATTATGACTAAGATTCCGTTCACAAAGGCACCTGAGGAATGTGTTGCAGCATAGCAAATCTGGGATAACCCTATTTGATTTCATCTCTTTAAAACTTCCTTCGCATTCCTCTGCACAGACCACCCATAAAGAAGACTTATATATATATACACACAAAGACTTATATATATACATATACATGGTCTTGTGCCTGTAATCTTGTCTTTGTGATGCCAGCATGTTTGATGACTAACATGGACCAGCATGTTTGATGAGTTTGACGTGCTGAGTATAAACGCGAGTGTTTGATGAGTCTCCAAACAGGTACTTAGTCCTTAAGGATGGAGAAGAATATTCTATGAGAAATCCGAAAAACTGGATTAAAACCATGCAAAACTTTCAAGTATTGCTGTTGATCACATCTCATTCTGTTAAGAACGTAATTTTGGGCAGAATATGTGACTACTTTACTCTAAGCATGGTAAATATTGAGGAAAGATAACTTAACTATAAAGGTACAAAGAGTCAACACATTCTTGGTCAAAAACCTCTGAGGAACAGATACTACCAAAATAGAACTATGTTTGAAATCTGACGTTTTAAGAAAAAATTAACACAACTCTGCGACTGAAATGACATTGGTACACGCCTACTGAAAAACAATCTACTCAGCAGCATCTTTTTTCTTCTTGGGCATTCTGTATCCACCAACCACACAGGCATGGTCCCGCTCAAATGGTTCAAGGGTGACTTGCTCGAATGGTTTAAATTGATCTGCCTTCAACTTGTTCACTTCACTTTCAAACACTGCCTCCGCAGGGACCGTGGAGTCTATGCAGTTAGCCTAACATATAAATGAATTGAGTACAATTTAGTAAATCTACACAGATAATTAAGACATAAGCCATCACTTTAGAACCTGACTTCCCATTTACCAACCAAAGAAGCAAAACATTGATTTAAGCTAATTATAAAAATTTATCTCTTTACAATGTTTCAAATTAGAAGGCGAGTCTTTACACCTTGATAAGTTTGTTGCTTTGTGACCTAAAAGTCCCAAGTTCAAAACATAGAAACAGTCTCTCCATTTACAAGGGTAAGGCGGCTTCCATCTACTCTCCCCAGACCCCACTAGGTGGGAAACCTTGTGCACTGGTCACCCTTTTTAAAATGTTTCCCATATTGACCATACAACCCAATAAAGTTTTAATAAACATGATTAGACATCTGAACAAACCTTGATTGAAATAACAAAATGACCACCAGCTTTGAGATAATATGAAGCATTCAGCCCCAAAATCCTTGCCTGCAATGGTCACGAAAGAATCATAAATGAAACTGACACATAAACTAAATGCATTTTCAAACTACTAGTGACTTGACAGTGTTTTAGGGAGATTTTATCTACCAATAGATTTTATATCTAGCCAAGGTTAAAAAGTAAAGGAATCCACAAATGAAAATCAAATGACTAGACACAAACACGAACTGAACAATGCATACACCATATCACATTCATTAAAATAACGGCAGAAAATTTAAAACTATCTACTAATAAAAGAAACTGAAGTGCATCAGAAACTCGGGTCTGCATCATCCATGATGTCTTGAAGGGGAATCCGAGTAACTCATCACATGCACAGATTACTCCACATTGAACAGACTGTAAATAAAGCAAATAATATAACTTGAAATTAAAATTAAGAAAATAAAGAGGCTGAAACCTTTCCCAAGAGGTATATTGTAAGAAATTTGAAAAAATACCTGATCAGGTTGGGCAACATCAGAAAATATGACATCAACCATGCCAACCAACATCCTGTACTTAGCTGGATGTCGAGCATCTTCAATAATGGGTATAACATTAGTTCGCTTCTTTGCCATATTGACCAAGTCACGTCCACTTCTATGGGAAAACTCTACTGCATAGACAACTCCTGTCTATATAAAAAGAACAGCATACTCTAAATCAGCCCTTCTATACCAGAAATCTAAGATTCTGCAATTCTGAATAATACTTACTGGGCCAACAATATCCGACACATGAGAAACAGTGGTCCCAGAAGCAGCTCCTAGGTAAAGGACTCGGGCTCCAGGTTTCTTTACAAGTCAAAACAAAAATAATAGAAAAAAAAAATGAAATCAAGATATTGCATTTGAAACAGAATGGCAGAGCAGGAGTTATGAAGAGAGTGAAACTTCTTACAATCCATATGTTGTCAACCCCACCAAGGATGGCAGCAGCCAACTTTGAGCGGAAAGGGTTCCAAACCCTGTACTCGTCTTTGGAGCCATCCTCATTCTGCAAAATAATAAAGGTATCATTTGATGCATGCTTCAATAAATATAACTTTTTTTTCTACTTACTTAAAAGGATAAAAAATAAAAAAAAAGTGGTGAAAAATGAGAAGGAAACAAACCTGCACAGTAATCCTTTTCTCATTGTAAACAGCTTCACCAGGAACAAGATTCTTGGTAACAAGGGCATCTTCTTTACCCTTGGCAATGAAAATACCGTCATGTCTGTGAGGCTGAACGACAACCTTGCTCCCTCCCTTCATCCCACCTCTGCCACCGCCGCGGCCACGGCCACCGTCCCTGCCTCCGCCACGGCCACCGCCCCTGCTTCCTCCACGGCCACCGCCCCTAGCTTTGAAAGGTGTACCTCTATCTCCTCCTCTTCCTCCACCGCCCCTTCCTCTACCTCTGTCACCCCAGCCGCCCCTGAACCCTCCACCACCTCTGGGAGGAGCCATCTTCGACTTCGAGAGCAGAGGAGTCGCGACTCACGAATAAAAGGTCTGGGAGGAGCCGTCTTTGTAAGTCACGAATATGGATCGAGGAGCCGGAAACGTTAAGTTAGGGTTTAAGAGCATCCACTACCCTAACCCATATCCATACTTCAGGTTTAAAGCGGGAAACATCCATATCCACAGCCCGCCTCATTTACATGGGCCAAAACCCAATTGCCTAATTTTGAGCCCAATTGAAGGGTGTTACTGTTACAATCTGTAAATAAGGGGCAAAAAAAGGTACCACGCGGAGGCGCTGGAAGGGAGCACGTTGGTGGTTTCGACTCGGTGACCGCGGAGATGGGCTCGGGGCCCAACCGGGTCGAGGCGTACTCGGGCCTGGAGTCGATTTAGAAAGAAGATTCTATTTTAGCGTGATGCAATGCGGCACAAGATAATTCGGCTAGCAGTGCCGTAGGATCAGCCCAAGTAGTGATGCTTTGTTTTCTAAATCTGCTACACATGTCTTCTAAAATTAGGCTAACCTGATTGAAAAATATCATGAGATGACCCCAGTTTACAGAATTGAAGCAAAATTATTCACATCATGATAAAAATTGTTTGTAATGTAAGCTGCATTTTGGTTCCTGAGGATAATAAAGAACTAAAGTATTATATATAATCAAAAGTAAAGTAAGTAAATAAGTGATAATAAAATACAAAAAATATTTGTTTTTCGTAGGTTTGTCCGACTATTTTTAATTTAGAATTTCACCTATGCGAGCATTACATTTTCGCATTGGTTTGAACTCGAGTTAGGTTACAAAAGTCATTGATTTGGAACAATTGTGAAAATTAAATTATTTCAATAATTGATTATATATATAAACAATTATTATTATAATCGATTATAATTAAAATCAGTTTTTATTTAGATAAATTTGTTGAAAAGCCATTTAAAATAATTAATTTCGTTTATATACAAAAAAAAAATCCAACTTTTTACATAGTAAATTGTAGAAGTTGTTGGGTAAAATAGTTGAAAGAAAAAAAAGTTAAGAAAATTTTGGGGTAATTTGGACATTACATTTTTATAGGAAAAAAAAAGCTGTTGAGAAATAATCATAAACTATAAAAATGTAGATGCAAGATTTCAGCTTATTTTTCAACAAAAAAAAAAACTTTTAGAAATTTCAATTGATGTGCCAAAAATATTGACTATTTTTCAAATAGCTTTTTTTTTCAAGAAAAACAACTGAAATGACGAATCTTAAGCTATCCCAAACATGCTATTAGACACTTGGTGGTAGATTCATATGACAGTCACTATTTTTTTTTCTTGTGAAACACTTATTTTAATTTTAAAAATACAATAACAATATATGCCTATTCTGTTTGTTTATTTCCTTCTTTGGCTTAATCACATTAGAAATTATATATAATTAGTACTAAATAATAAATAACACTAAATATCAGTACATTTTTAGAATGTTGAAATTTAAATTAATAAAAAAATAATTAAAAATATTTTTTTCTTAATGGAAAAGTTTCTAATTTTGTGGAATGTGACTTGATTCACATTGATAAATTTGTATTTTTTTGGTGTAAAATATTTATATATATATATATATATATATATATATATATATATATATATATATTTGATTGATTTAGTCACAATTTAATTTAATATTAATATTATTTTTAAATTTTTTATATTATTAAAATCATTTTAGACTTAAATTTGAATTAGATTAAAAGTGATTCATATTAATTTTAAAAACTGAATGATTTACTTACAATTTATTTGTTGTTTTTAGTTTATTGCTTTGTTACTTTGTTTGTATAAGTTTTATATTTAATTGTGATATCAAATAATTTTAAAAAGGAAAATATTCAAAAAAATATTATGACTAAGAGAAAGAGAGGCACTCTATGTCTCTCTTAATTTTTAAAAATAAAAATAAAATAAAAGAGAGAGAGTAATGGATGTTTAAAAAGTAGTTAAAGGATAAAACAAGTAGATAATTTATAAAGTAATTAAAAGGTATATTAGTCCAATAAAAATTGAAGATCAAAAAAAGAAATTTTCTTTATTATAGTTACGAAGAAAAAGAGAGACACTCCATTAGGAATGTCAACCGAGGGAGGGTATGGACATGGGTAGTAGCTATCTACTACCATCCCTGCTGGATAAAAGCCTGCCTTGTTACTTGCGTGGATATTCGCTTAACAGGGCAAATACCCCCCATTACCCATCTTAAGTAGATACCCATGCATTTGTATTCAACAAACTCTCTTTTGTTGGCAAGCACTCCAATAACATCTACAAATAAAAAATAGTTAATATCAATTTAACACAAACAAAATAATAATAATAAATTATAGTTTATAATATTATGAGTGCTAGGAATACACCCTTTAACACACTTTCTATTATTGATTAAATTTTATTAAAAACTATAAAATCATGAAATAAACTCATTAAATAAGAAGTAAGTTCCAAAAAAAATTTGTGTTTTTCAAATTAGAGAATGTGTTCAAAAGATTATATTGCTAGCATTTCTCTTACCAACTAAGTGTTTGTCTTTCCTACCTACTTCAAAAATATTCACATTTAGTGTGAAGGTAAAATCCAGAAAAAAGGAAGTAATAGAACCATCAAGCGACTTCACTATTGTCAATGCATTAAAATATGGCTTGCATAAATGATTTGATGGCTTGTATTTATAATTATTTAGTGCTACTGATAAATTTCACAACTCAGTAACATCTTCCTTTCATCAATAGTGGTTCAAATTTATAAGGTAAAGCACTCCATACAATTACATTGAATTTTGTCAAGTTGCACAATAAAAAATCAAAATTATCACTAATACACTAACAACAAAATAATTCTATGATGAACATTTTGATAAATTTGTTTTGATTTGATTGTTTGAAGTTTTGAAGTCTCCAAAGACGAATAATTGTAATTCACAATTTCGCAATCATGCAATTATTTTGAACATTAATATTTACAATTGAATCTAAATTAAAAGACATGACATAGTACCGGAGAAAGTTATTGTAAGGTTTGAAATTGTATGATCTGAATTCATTGTACTAACTATTTATAATAATTAAATCTTTTAAAAAGAAAATACAACATTCGTCTTTGAAGATAAAATTATTATTTGCTTGTTTGGTTACACATTTGACTTGAATTTTTGTGTCAATTGAGAAAGTCATGAATTGTACCTTTCATGCAAATCTACAATTTAACGTGATATTTTTATATTAATAATGAATATCCAAACACACTATGTATATGATCTATTAAAAAATTAAAAATGAATTATAATATGAACAAGCATAATCAATGAATTGAAAGGTTTAAGAATATCAAAAGAAGAAAAATGTTCGTAATATATTAAAAGTAAATTATATACGTCAAAGTAAATTATAGACTTTTAAAAAAGAAAATACAATGTTAAAATCAATAAGAATCATTGATCATAATATATTAAAAGCAAATTATAAAAATAAATTACATGTAATTATTTTAATTATATAGAATAATATTAATTAAATTATACACCTTAAAATAATCTAATTACCTTAATTAAAACACACACATATATATATTCGAGTTATAATTATCTAAATTAATTCAAATTATACTATATATTTGTGGTAATTACTTTAATTATTATAATTATGGGTTAAAAATATTAACTGCATTTTGACCGAAAAAGATTGAATATGATGCTATCACATTACATTACATGTGACAAAATCTTGTTTTTTATGTATGGAATTGATGATCAATAATTGTTTGTTTGATATATTATGTTTTTGCATGTTGACATTCAAAATTTGATGAGGGTTGGGGGAAGCCGGGAAGGCAATAGGCTAATACTAGGTTAACCGAAGTGAAGGCAACCCAGCCAGCCGTTCCAGTACAGTACTTACAGATACAGGGGTTATCAAATGAATTGAAGTTTGGGTGATGAAATGGAAGTAAACCCAATTGTCCAGAGTTGAATTGAATGAACAACAGAAGGATGGTGGATCCACCGAATCCAAATGATTGGTCAATCCACGATAACAAGGACGCTTTGGTATTTCCCCCAATCAACCACGAAAACCTACAAATTCTCTCACCAGATTCAGACCACGCCACCCCTTCATCCTCACCCTCACCCTTCCATTCTCAGCTTCGCGGCTGGATTAGTATCGCCCTCCAGATGTTGCGTTCCAAACTTTCCTCTTTCAAGGAGAGAGGGGCAATTTGGTCAATTGGGGTGCCCGCTGCGGCGCTGCTACTGTCGTGCTGCTGGATCATCATCACCATCAGGAAGAACAGGACCCTCACACCCAACGAAGCTCGTCTCATCAACATCGTCAAGGATAAAGACACGGTTCGTCTCTTTCTTTCATGACAATTCTCGATTTTGTTGGCATGCCTTCTGTCATATCATCATTATTCAAATCAAATGAAATGCTTTACTATGTATATAATAGTGTAGCTTGTTTTGGTATGTTAGTTAATTAGAGGATGGTTTGGTTATGTTATGCCTAAACAACAAGGCTGAAGGAGATAACAGCCATGTGTTTGTTGTGTGGCATGGAATAGAATAGATTGCATTAATCATGTCATTGTTTTCTACCCTAACAAGAGAGGTTCAGGACTCATATCTCACTGCAAGTGGATTGGATTGGACAGGATAGTATTAAATTTATAAGAAAAAAATGACCTGACCTTGTTTGCCCAAAGGGGGAAAAGCTAATTTTGGTTTTGTGAAGAAGGCATTTCCTTCTGCTTGGCTACATCATTCAAACATTAATTGGATGTGCATCTAGGCATCGATAATTGACTCTATGGAAATGAAAATATCGTTCTATGTCTCTCTCGTTTCTGTTGATTCATTCTCTTGAAGCTATACATTTTTACCTCTTTCTTCACTCTCCTCCTTTGCTAGGGCCGTTATTTCTAACTACTACCTACTTTTATTTACAGAAAATTGCCCAACTCTTGCACCAGATTGCGCAAATGAATGAAATACTCATAGATCGTCACAAAGCTTTGGCTACAAAATTGGGGGAATGATTGCCTAAAGGTTGTGAATATGGTTGGTAGCTCGCATTCACAAGGAACAGTGATCAAGAGCTTCACCCTACGCTGATGATCATTGATGCTTCTTTCTATTTTGAAATACCGCTGCTTACATGTGCATTTTGAAATTTGCTTGTATTCTGCATGTGAGAGTTAGGTTGTAAATTGACAAAAGAACTAATTGTGATTATTCGCACATGTTCCTGCTACAGCCGAGTGATCGAACACGTACTCAGAACTAGCATCTCAAACCTAATCAAAGGAAATGGCCGACGAATGAAGTGCCATCTTGGGGTTATATCATTAATCAGCAAGACTAGTGGTCCTCACTCCTCATGATTCATGACTGACTAGTTCAGCAGGGAACCGCAGAATTCACGCAGGGAAGCTGGCAGAACACTAACTGTAACTGTACTAATGGTTAGTTAACTAGGTTCTTCGTGCTCAGATGTTAGCGCATGTTGCATTTGTTTAGGCCCTTATGTTAATGACTCCGACCATATTTGATTGGCTTTTGGAAAATCATATTCTTTTATTTACTCTATTCGGGATGCACTTCATAGAACAACCAAGAAAGTATCATTCTAGAGCGTTAAGGAGTGAATATCGGCTATTAGTAAACACGCCCATTATTAATTATTATTAAAAGAAACCGTTTGATGTTATTGCTTATTTTCACGCAGAATTACGGATTTTCATTTCATTTTCTATACTTCTATTCGGAAAAAAGTATGCATTACAAAATTCAACTCTGTTAATTACATGTAGGGGGATTTACGGCGCATCCTCTTCAAAAACAAACTTAGTTGACAATGTTGAGGCTGGACCTGAAAAACAAATGATGGCGAAATTACCACCTTACGAATACAACATACACAACGTAACGATGAAAAGTGCCATGGCCACTTAAGTTTTAACCAAACCATAACTATGCAATTATTTGTTAGTACAATGAACGCGACACCTTGCACATCATTCAAATCTCTCATTTTACAACTGTGCAATTATAAGAAACATGACAATGATGGGGATACCTATGAAAGATAACAAGTCATGTGATGTTAGGAATCTCTTAAAAGCTTCCAACTAAATTAAGAGTGACTGAGTTACCATAACCGTCAGCGCAGCAAACGTATTTTCACACTCCTTTTAATACTTTATTGTTACGTGAAAATTTATCTATTAACCCACTCAATTATTGGAGTAAGCTGTAAGCATATAATTTCATCTAATGATAACAAGGATATTACAAAAATAGCATTAAAGAATACGTTAACAGCCTAATATCAAAACTTTTCTAGCATACTACTATTACTAATAGTATATTAGTATTCTGTGCTTATCAGTCACAAATGATAAACATTAACCTGCCCCAAATGTTTATTTTCTAAGCTCCGAAGTAACTCGTAAATGGGAAGGAAAAGAAATTGTAGGAAAGTGAAAAAACAACTTTTAAAAAAAATACAAGATTTTATTTTATTCTTCATATTTACATCCACAATTTGTAGAATGCGCAGAAATGCATACTCGGAACGAATGCTGTAGCATATAACAAAGAAATATCACGCCGCTGTATCTGTCACTTATGAATACCTTTTAGTTCCAAGACAAAACAGTGTTAAAGTTAAAAGATGTTGGTGTCTGGTATAGATATTTATCCTATCGTTACATGTCAAAGGACACCCCCAACATTCTGGATTCACTGTTATCACGAGGGTAAACATGAATCCAAAACATTGTCCAAATATATCAAAAAAATTTACTTCAAATCTTAATTCGGGCAAACCATCACACACTTCCTTTGTTGAAGATCATACCTTTTCTTTCCCTTGCCTTCTCTGATCTGCAGATCAAATATAACAGAAACAGAAACAGAAACTGGTAGTCAACTCATGTTACAAATCACAGCAATATCAAGACTCAAGACGACATGGAAGTATATTTAATTAAGTTGGTGAATTCATTTCATGTCACAAGCCCAAATACTGAGAAAGCTCAGTATACAGCAGATGAGTAAATAAAATTTGTTTGCTGATTGCTCAAACTCGGAAGAAAGAAGATAACTTACGAAAGAATTCTATCTTAACATTCTGAAAGAAGTACCAAGACAACAGAAAAAGCAGAAGTTACATGTGAACTGTCCCCAAATGAAATCCAACTTCTAATTAATTACTCTCTATAATACCACCAATACCATTGAACAACTTTTTTCTCACTAGCTCTTCGATTCACTGCTTTCTGTAGGATGTCTTCGAATATCAAACTGGTCTACAAACTCCAAAGGAGAAACGGTCTCATTTCTGATTCTCTTGATCTTGGGACTCAACAGACCGCGGTGGCTGAACCCATAGAGTTTGAGCACCTGATTGTCAGCAAAATTGAAAGCCCTCTCCATGCTACTCAGACACCTCTCCACGGGATAATCCCCGTAGCTCCCACACGGCTTACACCCGACAAAATGCGTCACAAACGGCCACCTCTCATCCCCCAACCCCGGATGATACTTGTCAATCATCTCCTCATACCGATCAACCAACCCTGCCCAGTAACCGTGCAAATAGTAGGAATTCTCAAGAAACACCTTATTCATCCACTTGTCCTTCTTCGACAGCAACAAATATATCAATGCGGACTGATCATCGGCCTCGAACGCCGGCCTCCCCTTGAGATTCGCCGTCAAGATCTTGCCGGCCTCCTCGCGAACGGGCCCCTTGGGGCCCATGGGAGCCCAATCGTCAAGCAAGTCCAAAGACCACTGACAATTCCTAAACAGAAAACTCCCAGTGTTCACCGCAATCCAGGACTTCTGCTCAAACAACAAATCAGGGTATCCATGAAGAACCAAATTGTACTCATCGTACTTAGACAAAGGAAGCTGAAACACCATATCAGTGAAAAAAGCATCACTATCCATCCACCAAATCCACTCCACCTCAGGGTGCGACACCATCAACCTCCGAATCATGGGCAATTTGGCCCAGTACCCGGCAAGCTCAACATCCAAATGTGCCAAATTATAGACAATCTCAATCCCGTGTAATCTACAGTAATCAATCTTGTTCTTAATGGACTTCAACAAGTAATGATCCCCGATAGGGTTGTCACAGGGCTTAGGGGGGGACCCAGTGAGGAGCAAGATGCGGGGTTTACCTCTGACGAGGTTAGGGTATTCGGGGTTTTGGTTGAGCCAGGCCTTGCGCTCGTGGTCCCAGTTGAGGATCTTGGGGCCGAGGGTGAAGGTGGCGTTGGGGTTGAAGGGGGCCTGGTCGTCCGGATCGGAGGGGTCGGCGTCGGATCGGATCTCGGCGAGGATGCGGTTGGTCTCCTCGATGAGGTTCTGGTTGACGGCGTCGGCGTCGGAGGAGCCGAGGTTGACGCCGATGGTGCCGCGGAGGACGAGGATGGTGACGAAGCCGCACAGGATGGTGATCTTTATGTTGTTGAACGTCTTCTGGATCTGGCGCCCCCGGGGAAGCGGGCCGCCGCGGCTTCGAGAGGTCGGCAGACCCGCGCTGCTGCTGCGCTTGTGGTGGTTCTCTTGCCCCATGTCCCTCAGATTTCGGGGAATTTACCTGAAATGAATCAACGGACGCAGCGAGGGGTGCGGTTTGCCAAATGCATAAATGATTCTAGGGAAGTGAGAACTAAGAAGGTGCGTTTGCGGGTGGGTGGTTGGTTAGTTGGAGGGAAAGGGTGTGTGTCTCAGATCGAGGCTTAGAAACCAAATCATTGATTTTGAAGAAGGAGGAGGAGGAGGAAGGAAAGGGGGATGGAAGAAAGAAAGACGTGCTTTTCTTAGTGGCCGATCTTATAAATAATAATGCTCTTCTTCATGTGTCGTGTTAATATTTTACATTTTCTGTCCATATTTAATACAATTTTCTCTTGGAACATTATTGGTATACACTAGCCGAGTTCCGACACGGTGAGAGATAAAAATAAAAGGAAAAAAATAATAATGAGCGGTGTGATATAACGAAAAAAATAAAGAACATGAAAATATATGATTAAATAACAATGCAAAAAAAAAAAAAAAACTTTACAATATCAGTATATTTAAATTAAATTCTTTTTTTTTACCTATTTTTAAGGGATCGTTTTTATTAGAGTCAATTATACTAATTCTCTTTGAGTTTATTTGAGATTATATATAACCTCATACTTTTTTTAACTTTTATAGTAATCTCTTATATAGAAAGTGTTGTTATAATATTTTTTAAACAATTAAACTCGTTGGTGTAAGGGTTAAAAAAAGAGAGATATCAAAAAGAATTTGACAAAGTTTTAAGAGAAATTAATGTAATTTACTTATTTTATTAATTCATTGAGTTTCACTGGCATATATTATTTTTACACTGTCAATTAATTAAAAACCATCTTGGAGTGTCTTTTTAAGGTAATTATTATAAAAAATAATATAAAAATATAAAAAATTTCACATTATTAGTGTATTTTAATTAAGTTCTTTTTTTTTTTACCTTATTTATGTCCTCTTGATCGATTTTCCACTTATGGTCGAAGAAAACATGAGCTTCTTTTTGCGTTTGAAATTTGGATTAAAATCTCTTGATAAATAGGTTGGATGGGCATACATAATCCGTGCCCTAGCATACATCACAATTTTTTGAATGTTACAAATGTGGTCTTATGTATCAACAAGATTTTGTTTGGCCAAAGAGAAAAGTCAACAAATTCCCCTATCCGACAAGTTAAAAGAGACAAGCAAGTTTCAACCAGGCGCTTCAGCATAGACCATTACAGCATTAGGCATGATTACTGTGAAAAAGTTAACCCAAGACAAGCACACATACGGTTTGATATTTTTTCAGTCTTGACATACTAGAAAATAAATGGAGTAATTTAAAAACAATGACGTATATGCTAAATCCAGAATATAAATAAGAATATTTTCAGACAACATATTACTGAGGAAAGGGAAAACGAATTACACCGCACGTATGTATGTATGTATCTACATCGAGTCTAATCAACGTAAAATCCAGCTTTGGCCGTTCTGGCATTGGACCCATGGTTGTCTCTAGTCTGTTACGCACCTCGTAGTTGAATTGCTTTACAACATCAACTTGGTAGTGTCAACGCGTCCCCGGGTTATTCTGTAGATAGCACGTTCTAGGAAGAACCACATAACCACGTAGATGAATAGGAAGCGCGTGGATTCCACTTCCATTGTGTGGAATGTTAAGATTGAAGAGTGGCAACTGGCAACGTGGGTGAGAAATGTCCAACAGCCAAAGGGCCCCCCACAATATCCCCATATCAACACCTTATTCTTGGCCCTTTCCTCTGCTTAACTTACATGTGCAATGGCCCATGTGCGGGGTTTCGAGATCTTGATCGCCCTCTTGCTCTCTCTGAAACTCCATTTTGCAACACTGTGTCATGAGCCTCTGCCACTGTCCTACTGTCCTACCTGGAGATTGTTTCAAAAATAGTACATACAAGCACCTGAATGAGAAAAAAGGAGAATTTTAGTTATACCAAAAATAAACCTCAAAAACCAAGAGTTAGATCATAGAGAAAATAGAAACATGGCCTAATGCAATGGGTAGTGCAAGTGCCCCCATTGTGCACAAGTGGTGACGTTCAGAATCTAGATGCCTTTTCCAAGCATGTACCCCTCTTTCTATGCATGCATGGTGATATCGGTTCAAACACACAGTTCTTAAACTGTTACAAGGAGATTCAAAGACAAACTTGAAGTAAACTAAATCATTGGCCAGAATAATTCAGTGATCAGAAAGTGAAACAATTTATTCCCAAAATCAGGTCTGAAAAACCAGGGAATTCGTCATTAAAAAAGAAAAGTAATTCGAAAAATATTCCAAAGCTAGAAACCTCCAGGCAACTTAAAAGCTGAAGATATACCACAAATTAAGCCAAGGCAAATGCGGTCAAGACAAAAATCTACAGGAAAACGATGTGACTGCTTTGGGTTTTCCAGATTTTGGGAAGTTGACCATGGTGAAGAATCGGAGATATGCAGTTTATATTAGTTATTCTCTTCAATTAACACGTGAAAGGTATGAACTATGAGGGAAGCACATACACAAGAAAAAAAGAAGCCATGTCCATATCTAAAAATTGACACGCGTTGTTGTTGACACTCCAACATCTCCATATGGTATTCTTATAAATATTTGAAACTCATTTGATAAACATGTTTTAACTCATACAAGGTATATTTTCACAAATTTTCTTTATGTTCATACTCGTATATTCATATTTATATAATCTTTTTTGGATAAATATGTATCTCGTGTCTTTATAATTTAGACTTTGCCATTGTTCGTGTTCTGCCATGTCTTGTGACTCTTGTCTGTGTCTATGCCGCATAATGTGAAAACTAACAAACCTACAATGCCACTGTTGAATGCCAATAGCCTAATACTAGACCACATAGGGCATTAGATAAAAATGGAGGTACCAGTTTCAGATGGTAACTAAACTGCAAATATTGAAATAATGTGTTGGCCAGCTACAAGCTGCAATTCTAAGAATAAAGAGTAACAGCTGTCAGCAGAAGAGAAAATAAAAAGCTTTATAGGCACTCAACCTTCACCCGTTATTTAATCAAGATGCTAGAAGCACATTTCCCATGCCAAGCTGACCAAGTTGATTGTAAGTTGTCCAATACTCCAAGGAAAGTCATACAGAACAAAATGGTATGGCTAACATATGTAAAAGCACCAAAAAATATGAACTTGAACTGACAGAATAAGATACAGTTTAACTGAGAGATCATAAAACTTTTTCATGCAAGATGTTGAATCCAATGACACACAGAACATATAGTTCCTAAGCACAAACCTGTACTAATACTAATATGACGTTAATCTATTATAAGCAAGCAGCAATAATAAATTGTTCATTATAGAAAAATGACAGAACAGAGCTGGAACAAGGACTATATAACTTACATGCAGTAGATATTTTTTACTTCTTTTTCTTCTTCTTTGCAGCAGATTTTTTTCTCATCTTCATTTTCCCTACAAATTTTGTAACTTTCAGTGGAGACTTGGCTATTGAGCTGTTCACAAGGCTGATTTTTTCTGGCTTTGTAGGTTTGTAAACTTCTGTTATTGAAGGATCCAAAACATCCTGTGAGCACTGAAGAGTGATGCCCATACCTGTGGCTTCATCCCAAAGCTCTCTTCCCTTTTCAAAATCCCCTCCTCTACAAAGCTTTGGAATGAGCACATCATAAACTGGTCCATAACCTCCCA
This sequence comes from Spatholobus suberectus, assembly GCA_004329165.1. Classification (NCBI taxonomy): domain Eukaryota; kingdom Viridiplantae; phylum Streptophyta; class Magnoliopsida; order Fabales; family Fabaceae; genus Spatholobus; species Spatholobus suberectus. The sequence goes on from CM014734.1 coordinate 20,240,537, forward strand.
TCCCGCTTCTCTTCATTTTCTCAAACAGTTCAAGAGCATGATTTACCCTTTCAACACCACAGAGAATACCAATCAAACTGTAGTAAAACTTATGGTTAGGTACCAAACCTTTCTGGATCATTTGATCCACCATCTCTTTCCCTTTACCAAACCTACCACTCAGAAACAACACCTTTGCCACAAGATAATAGCTGACCCAATCAGGATTGCAGCCAGAATTTTTCATTGTTTCGAGTGTTTGACAAGATTCCTTAACTCTTCTGGTCTTCCCTAGACAAGAAAGCAGTATGTTGTAACTGATTGAGGTTGGGAAAACCTTATAAGACCTCATCTCCATCATGACATTTAAAGCTTCAGGCACAAGTCCTGAAGGATTACGTCTAAGATTCCGTTCACAAAGGCACCTGAGGAATGTGTTGTAGCATAATAAATCTGGGATAACCCCATTTGATTTCATCTCTTTAATAATTCTCCTAACTTCCTTCACATTCCTCTGCACAGACCACCCATAAAGAAGACTTCTATATATGCAAGGTCTTGTGCCTGTTGTAATTTTGTCTTTGTGATGCCAAACTACCCCTTCAGCCCTCTTAGCATGCCCTTTGGAGCAAAGGGCATTAATGATAGCAGTAACTGTAAATTCATCTATAGGACACTTATACTTGTCTAAGTTCTTGAAAATACCCAATGCCTCATCTTCTTTTCCCAGTTTAACCAAAGTATCAGCCACAAGACCAAAAGTCTCTGCATCCATGACTCGACCCTCCCTCTTGAGATCTCCCATCAAAATATCCATTGCTGTGTAGTCTTTCTTTTCAGCAAAAACTCGAAGAGCATGGTTATAATCCTTGTCTTCCAAATTATGACTCAAATTCTTACTAGACCACAGGAAGAACCTGAGCAATCTTCTAGTGTGTGCCTCGTGCTTACTATAATCAATAGCCTGGGCTACAAGAGGTGAACTTAAACAACCTTTGAACTTATTTAGACTCAACTCCAGATCATCTAGCCCACCAACAGTGCTCATGACAATGCTGCAGAGCTCTTGCAACTGAGGAGGAATAGATACTGGCGGCAATATGGAGTAGTGCGAAAATGGAAGTATTTGCAAATTCTGGGTACTCATATTTTGAAGCCAAAAGCGTTTCCATGCAGGTTTCAACAAGACACGCATCTTGAATATCATTCGAGAAATTCATCAAACATGTTATGGGCAACTCTTGTAACTCCAAATCTTCAGACACATGAGCTGTGCGAGGTGATGATCAACCCCAATTGTAAGTTAACAGGAAAAGTAAAATGCTGTGATCCACAAAATCCAAACGTTAGGACTGCGGATGAACCCTTGTGTCTTAAATTTAGGGTTCGAAGCTGAACTTCAGAGGTCGGGGATGAACATATAAATGATTAGGGGTTGTCACTGACTCACTTTGTCGTGTCAGGTCCGCTGAAAAAGGAAATAACTCAAGAGTTTAGAAGAATATTAAAATAATTTCAGTAAAATTAAATTTTGAGGAATGGTCAATTTAGTTCTTGAAATTGTATCTCACTGTAATATTAATTCTTGAAACTAAAGAAAACTTAAACTAAGTTCTTGAAATTTTTTAGGGTTTCATTTAAGTCCCTAAAATTATTATTTTTTTTCATTTTGGTCCCTAGTCTAGGGACTCAAATGATAATAATAACATATGTTTAAGGATCAAAATAAAAAAAGAGTTTAATGGTCATGTATTGTTAATGTAAAAAGTTTTACACTATCAGCCAATCAAAAATCATTATTGATATAACTTTTAAAGTATTATAAAAGTCAACAAACTTACAATAAATGATAGTTTGTGATTAGATGATAATGTAAACTACTTACTTTACACTTGTTTTTTCAACAAAAAAAAAGTGGTTAATTTAGGGACTTACATGAAACCCTAAAAAATTTTAGAAACTTATTTGAGTTTTTCATAGTTTCAAAGACTAATATGACTGTGGGATACAATTTCAGGGACAAAATTTGCCATTTACTCAAATTTAATTATTATTTTAATTATAATACATCCTAAATTTCTGTTTAATTATATTTGTAAATACGAGTTAATTTTGTTATACTATAAAATTACTTTAAATATAATTTTTAAAATAATTGTAAAAAAATGTATTATATGACAATTAATAATTGAATGATAATATAAAATGTTTTTATATTATCTAGACATTCTAATTAAATTCTACAAATATTATGCTCACGTATCAATTATTTTTTATAAGGTGGGTGAAAAACAAGGAACTATAATATGGATGTGATCGTTAATAATGCAACTTATTTTACTTTATTCTATATCATTTAATTTATTTATTTTCATTAGATATTTAAATATAACCTTAAGGTTAATATACAATTTGATTTCTAGAATAACAGTTTACACTGCTTTAAGCTTTGAAAGTATGTGTCTCTATAATTTGGTCTTTGAAAATAGGTGTGTGTCATATAGGTAAGTGAATCCTATATAATGATATCTATACTAAGTAAGTGATCCATGAGTTAAAAATCACATTTTTATAAAAAACTAAAATATTACCACTAAAATGGACTTAGAAAAGATATAAGGGTTTTAAAAGTTACTTAAAATTTTAAAAAAAAAAAGTGTTTCTGGTAGCCATAATTGATTATCAATAAGCCATAATCAATTATTGTGCTTTGCCTCTTGATTTGGAAAATTAATCTTACGGCAATAATTAATTATTATTAGTGAATAATCGATTATTGTAAGTAAGTCCAAGAAATGCTTTCGCCAATAATCAATTAACTCAATAAATAATTGACTAATTTGATTGAACTGAAACTCAGCGATTCTCAAGATCAAAATAATCGATTATCACGTGTCAATAATTGATTATTGAAGAAAGAAAAAATATGAGACTCGCAAATAATTGATTATCTGGGTCAATAATTTGTTATTCTGTTCATATTTGATACCTTAGGTATCTTCAAGAACAAAATAATTAATTATCCAAAGATAATAATCAATTATTACAGTTTTAACTATAAATAACTAACTTCTAACCCTTCCCAAGACGTGACTCCTTATTCCTTATTCGAGTTTACACTTCTCTAGGAGTTTTTGTGAGCTGTAAAAACACTTTTTAACCATCTTTTGAAGATCTTTTCATCAATTTGGTTGAATTCTCATGGATCTCTCAAAGAGTTTTGGAGTCATCATATAAAGGATTAATTAGTGAGTTAAATTTCTTTCATATATATCACATACAGATGATTTCTTTCTTTTTGTATTGTTTTTGTGTTAATGCTTCTTTAAGATGTTTTCTCAAAGGAATTCTTGTAGTGGGTTCTACAAGAAGTGGACAAGGCCCTTTTAGGTTTCAAAAACCCTGGGCATTTTTCTTTGTATTGTGTGTGCATGTGATTGAGTGTTTGTAAAAACAATTATTGTTGTAGTAGAATCTCAATTGGGTTGATTAAGAAACTAGATGTAGATCACAGTGGTGATGATCGAACCAGTGTAAAATTATTGTGTTCAATCTTTTCTCTATCTTATTTCACTAACCTCTGTTTTTGAATTGAATCTTGATGTGCATGATACAATCACGATATTCTTGTTCATGGCTGCATATTGAAATCAATTAAATCAATCCTACTTCATCAAACGTTACCAAATCAATTTGATTCACAAAGTTTTTTGAAAACCAAGTTTCATCAATTTGAAAATAGTGTGGGGTTCTTCAAAATTTTTATTGATCCAGTTCACCCTTCCTCTTGGATCCAACCCTTCCGCTTAATAGAGGAAGTCAAACGGTGCACTAAACGTAACCTAAGTTGTGTTTGCTAATGTGATTCAAATTAAATTATTCATTCCCCAATCCTATGTCTATTCACTGGGCCTTTATAAGATCCCTAACCATTCAATATATTAATTAGCTCGAAAGGCAAAAGAACATGCTTGAGCTTGAGTATGATTTGATGTATAATATGTGCATGTTTCTATGTAAAACTCATCAATGTTTATTACCCTCAATACCATCATGTGTATATATATATATATATAAGAGAGAGAGAGAGAGAGAATTAGTGTTCTGAAATAGTTCATGGCTTAATAAAGACCAAATGGACTATCCACACTATGCATTTACTCTATCCTTAATCTCTTGACTATCCACCCAAAGATAAAGACAAGAAGACTATAAAAATCCCAAGCCTAGCCGTCTCAAATTATGCATTTACTCTATCCTTAATCTCTTGACTCTGATCAATACTAACTTGAGCATCAGAAATCACTATTTAAGGACTAGCCCATTCGCCAAAATCGCATGGTACGCGATCATTTTCTTCTAGGCTTATGTTGAACAATCAGTCACACGGTGATAATGAGAAGAGAAAAGAAAAAAAAATAGAAAATTTCTCCTAGATGCATTTTGAGTGCAATGTGCTGAATCTGTAATCTACTATACTTTCCTTTAAGTTGGATTCCTGCTCAAAAGATTAGTACTTTTCAGGCGGGCCAACAACAATGTTTGGTCTTCTAATGGCATTAGAACAATCTAGTGCTCTGATATCACAATAGGTGTCAATTATTTAGTTTAGGCGATTGTGGTCACGAGCATTCCTGATTTTTTCATCTGGCTTGGTTGGAAAATACAAAGATGAAGCCAACTTAATGATCACAGGGTGGTGGCTCAATATGAATTTAATATAATATTTTTTCCATGTTTCCATTTCGGTTAGGCAACATTTTATGAGCTATAATGAAGATACATGTTAAGTCTACATTATCGTCATAGAATTCAGGAAAAAACATAGACCTCTGAAAGAAATAATTAGAATTCAATGTCGCTATTTGTTCCAAAAGGATTTGCACGGATTTAATACAAATGACGACGTGATTTTTTGGCAGAAATCACAATGGTTAATCATTAACAGCCCGTTTGGTTGTGCATCAAAAAAGATGGGCGTGGATCCAGCTGAAGCAAATTGTATTAGCTTTTACATCAATTTTGTGAATTAGACGTGAAAACTTGGCAATATGCGAGTTGTTAATGCTCAACCAGACACACTAAAAAGGGAAACTAACGTGGAAATCACACGACCTCTTGTTTGTTTGGTCCGAATAAATCACCAAGTAAAGGCTGCGCTAGATTGGAGCATCCAGGGCATGTTGTGAGAATTCTTTTGCCACAGGGGCAGGGCTGAAGCTATTCATACACAAGGCTATATAGGAGCTAAAACAAACCAGCAATTATAGAATATAATTGAAAAGAACAACCAAAAGCCCTCTCAAGAAGACAAGGCATGTCCTTGATCCAGTCTTTTAAGTAAATGCTATTACTTGACCCCAAATCTCCTGTTTGAGAAGTAACAAGTGCCCTGTTACTAGTTCAACCAACTGATTGTTAAGCCAGGATCGAAGAACTAATGAACCCTGTTGCTACTTGACCCAAAGGCATAGCCTATGCCGATTTCAAAGGCAATTGCTTCACTGAGAGTGTTAAAGCTCAGAATAACAATAAAACAACCAAGAGCCATTCCTTTGATTAATCTGTTCCCAGTATGCAGAATTTCTGGCTCTAGATCATGACCATGACCATGATCACATATGAACGACTATCCCTATCCTAAAAAATCCAGCAACACTTTTGAATTATTTATTTCCTTTGTATGATTTGGAGATAGAAAAAAGGTCAAACATAATGGATCAGGTTTGCCTAATACCTTGTTTCCAAATCTAACATTATTCATATTCATATTAGAAATTCCAAAAAAAGAAAGTAAGGTTTGTCATATTAGCATTTCACACGCACACAGGTTGACACTCACTCGCCTGCCCAGGCCCTCTTTCCCTTTTCTTGTTTAAGATATTATTTAGGCTATAAAATATTATTTAGGGACTCCTAACAATACAAATTTAACAGGAAGAATCAACTAAAGTAACCACTCTGAATGGTCATTGTTGTTTAAGGAAATGATTATTAGTCATTCATTTTACATAAGCTATCAGTTTTTGAATCAATAATCCCATGTTCTTTTCTTAATTTTTATTTATTTTTTTTACCACAGGAGAGGAAATTCATCCTGTAGTTCTAGATGGAGTTGAGGACATCAAAGTAACCAGAAAATTTAAAGGTGTGAACATCAGTTGAACTAAAACATGAAATGGAACCAACTTTACAGCATAACCAATATTTGATCTATCAACCTTGTCATGTAATAACTAACCTATATTTAAATCTCAACTTCTATTTGCAATGAATGATCAATTTTTTGGCAACTAATTTAATCCCTGCATTCTGCTGATAGTCATACGGATCTAAGGAGAAGAAGGCATCAACAAATGTCCCAGGCATGAACAAGGAACCAAGTTCTGCAGCATCAAACTTACTGAAGAGAAGTCTTTGCACTGCTCCAGACGATTCTCTTTGATATATTTCTGTAGCATAAATAGCAACGTCTGCCACTACTGCTGTTGGTATGCTGTAAAATGAATGTTACAGAAATCAGAGAAATTCTCATTGAGAGAAATCCTAATTGTTTGCCAATTAGAATCACCAAAGCAGAAATTTTGGATTAATTTCACTATTCAGTTGATGGTATAAAGTTAATGCCCCAATACATAAGGTTCTTAGCAAGTGGGTGGGATCTTGGGAAAGTTGATGACCGCAGTCTTAGCCCCACAAGCAGAGAAATTGTTTCCAGATTTGAACCCATGACGCAAGGTCACAAGACAGTAACCTTACCATTGTGCCAAGGTTCACCCTCATAAAGCACAAAAACAATAAAAGCATAAATTGATGCAGTGATTTCTAATGATTTAATAAAACCAGGAAAATGGACACAATATTGGAGAAAGCTTTCTAGGATGCTTCAAACCCCCTTGGCATGGTGGTCATGTGAAACTGAATGCCCAGTTTTGAGAATAGTGTTATACACCAGTATACATGTGTGAAGTGAGGTAGTCATTTATATTGATAAAATAAAATAACAGGGCAAGAACTTACTGCAATCTGACAGTAGGATAGTTGAAGAAGCCTTCTTTCCTAATAACAACAGGCCTCCAATCGGAGCTGCTACCAGAATCCAAGGTTAACTTCTGTACTACACGGTCACATGCATCAAGAACATTACATAGACTTGGTGATGGATCAACCACAAAACTCAATCGTGGCCGGCCAGCATTATCAACAAACTTTGTGTTTATTCCAAACCGCACTTTCAAATCAGTACAATGAAGCTGAAACAGGAAACCTTCATGCAGTAATTCTATCCTTTGACTGCCACGAAATGATGGAACAAGAGATGCATCAATAGAAGGGATACATATTCCATCAGGCTCTAAAACAACAATAGAGCTGCCGCAAGGCTGGGATACAGAAGATGAGGAAGCCAAATCAGGTGACTCTTGCATGGGTTTTTCCTCCATGGCAACATCTGACTTAATGGTTTTTCTTTTTATTTCATCCTGAAGACCACGAAAGTCAAAAGGATCCGATTGAACTATATTAGGATCTGCAACTGCAATATTTGGGACATCCCTTTTTGGGCTGCTCATTGCAAAAGAAAGTATTGGATGACTTTTGTCTTTGGATTCAGTTGCAGGAGATGATAATACAGAATCCTTATTAATATTTAATAAGTCCCTCTGTGATGGATATTTCCCATTACTGCGGCTTCTTGTGGTAGCATTTGGTGAAACCCAACTATTTGCAGTGAATATATCTGGGAGACTTGACTCCTGTAAGGACAGAGATTATCATTATTTTTATGACAAGTTCTCAACTAATGCTGCAAAATACATAACAATATCAGGGACGAAAGCTTCGAAATTCATATATACAAAAGATTATATAGAGGGAAAAAAAAACGTATTATTGTTTCTTAAAATGCCATTTTGATTATTCAGAAGGTAGTGCAAGTATTAAGGTTCCTCAATCAAACATTTTCTTAGTAATCTACTGAAGCTACACAGTAAAACCTGATTTCCAGCCACATGTAGGGTAATCCTGCCTATGTAAATTGTAGACTGAAGACAGATTCTAAACCCCCACCCCCCAAACAGACACAGCAGGGGAATTTTAATGAATGCGACTATGTGAGTATTCTGCCGTATATGAATTTTATGTGGACACCATATAGTGATTGAACCTTAAAAGCACAAACGGGAGATATATGCTCTATTGATGTCAAAAAGTAGTAAGATTAAATAATTTATTAAAAGCCAGAAAATGCATCCAGGTATTCAAAGAATTATAATTTAAGTACTCGATGCGAATAAACCAAGGAAAAGAATCATGACACTGCAAAACCAAGGAAAAGAACAAGAAGATTGGTAAGTTTTATTAGCATCTATCAGTGACTGCAAAAAAGATGTCATATGACCGAAATGAGAAAACACAACTAAATTCTGACAAGATGCATTGCACCAAGAGACTCAATATAACCACATCAAGTTAACAAATAATTTGGTCGTTTTTTCTTACTTATGATTTGAAAAAATCTTAACTGTAACAAGAATTGTTGTTACAGCAATGGCTGGCTGAGCTGTTGCTGAACAAAAGCAAAATAAAGACTTTGAATTACAAATTACCAAGAATAGAACAGTTGCACAGTATTTGAGGACTTCAAGATTCATCCGAACATCATCTAAGCTCCTAAACACCCGTAACAGAAAATATTAGCATAGAGAAACTCAACATAGCAGGATGAAGAGAAGGCATGAAATAAAACTCTTAACATTAGCAGAGTTACCTATGTGTCTGACGTCCAAGCCCAAAATAAGTTGCAAGAGTAGCCATCTGCAGTAAACATTAATTACATAAGGATATACCAAAACTCAAACAATGTTATGTTAATGTTATCATGATACCTTCATGTCACCAGCTCTTCTTCCAAACTTTTGAGTCAACAAAGATAGAGAGTCAATGGTCCCCTTAGGTTCAGGTGGCGGCTGCTTAATCTCAGCAAATGCATCTCTGATCCGAACACAGTCGAATCTTATGATATTATGACCCGCCCAAATCCTCCCTACACAAAATCCATCACTCACCAACATCAAAACCCAACCATAGATACACACGGGTTTTTCAAAGACAGAAGAATTTTAGAAAACAAACCGTGAAGAAGGTCGTAAACGAGGTGAGAAATGTCGGCGAAAGTGGGAGAGGCAGCGACGGCGTCGGCGGTGATGCCGTTGCAGCGCTCCGACAAGGGCGAGATGACGGAGAGGTCGGCGGGCCGGACCAGAGTGGAGTAACTCCGGAGCTCCGTCAGCTTCCTGGGGCAAACCAATATGGCTCCGAATTCCAGAATTGCAAAACCCTGGCCGGGTCGGGTCGGAACGCTGGTCTCCACATCGAAGAACACTATCTCGGATCGATCTTCAACGGGAGGAGGACCCATTACTCACTCACAATTTGACGGAACAGTGCTATAACTTGTAACGACAATTCAGAAACCAAAGGTTTGTATAATTGTCGTATTCATTGAAGTTAACTTGAGCATATATAATGAAGGACTCGTGATTGGGCTGGCACAGGCCCACCACTTAAGTTATTACTAACCCGCCCATGAGGTTGAATAGGGATGCAGTCTTGGTATCTCTTTTCATGCAATACAAACCAAAACAGCAAGCAATGAATGGATATGGATGTCTCTGGAAGTTAGTTATTAGCTTATAGGTATCCAAAATAAAATATAGGTATCCTGAAGTTAGTTATTAGTTATGCTTTGCTTCATCAAACAGCATGTTATGGATAGAAGAGTAATCAACACCAGGGAATCTCACAATCAAGCATCAAAAACATGGATCTTTCCCGTGACATGACAATACCTTCAATGATGATTGGGATTTCCCAAAAAAATGATTTCCTGAAAGTTGTGTGAATTGATGAGATTATAAATATAGAGACACCGGGAGGAATGAAATTTCACTCATAATTTAAACAACTATCCTATTTAATAACTTCTAATAAAATAATTTTATTTCAAAATTCCCTTAAAATTATGAATCATTTGATTACTTTTTTAATGTTTAATTTTCAAAAAATTTGACACAAATAATTAGGGTGATATATAATCATAATTCAACTGTTACGTATATATTAGAAATGGAAAAACAATCCATTTATCCATCATCTATCTAATCTATTCACAAGTAAATCCATCCAATCCATCCATTACACAAAAAAAAAATAATGAATTGGATCCAATCTATCCATTTAATTTTATGGGTGGTTAGTGATCCATCCACTATTTTTTCAAAATCCATTGGATTATATTAAATAAAAAAATGTCTAATTAGTTTTTTTTTCAAAATAATTTGTTTTTTGGTCTTATAAATCAGATTTCCATTAAAAAAATAGAGTTGCCATTAAAAAAATAAAAAATTTATAATCAAGTTTAAAAAATAATTTCTTAAACCTAAACGTTTATGATATAGCTAGTTGATGATTCAAATCTACACCCTGACTATTATGTGAATTGCTAAAAAATTACATTTAAATTTTGTCAATTCTCCCTAGCTACACAAAATTGGAGTTATTGAAATATGTTTTTATTTCGAACTATGGTAAAAAAATTCAAGTTTCTATGTTTTGAAGATTCCTTAGTAGTTGTTTTTCATTTTTCCTTGAACATAATTTCTGTGGTAACATGAAAGAATATTATTTTAACATGATAGAATTGGAGAGAGAGAGAGAGGAGAGGAAGAGTGGGAGAGAGGAGAGAGGAGAGAGAGGTTAGAGAAAGAGAAGAGGGAGAAAGTAGGGAAAAGAGAGAGGAGGGGAGAGAATATTTTAAAAATAAAAACTATTTAATTTTTAAAATATCTTATTTTTGTGGATGGATTGGATAACCATCCATCAAAATATTGTTAATGGATGGATTGGATTGAATTTTATTAGATGGATCATGGATGGATTGAATTTTTTAAATGAATTTTTAATGGATCAAAATGGATTAATGAATTATTTTTATCCAATCCATTATAATCCGACTAAAAATTTATCTGATCCATCTATTTGCCACTCCTAGTATATATAAAAGATAGATCAAATTATATTAGTGTAACTTACACTAACTATTACGTTTTTCAACAACTTTTAAATGGATAATTTTATCTCAAAACTCACCATTGTATTGAAAGTTCCTTTTGCATAGATCATATCTACAAAATTTTATATTAATTCAAAATCATTTAATACCTTATTCATGTACATCAAAATTGACATAATATATATTTTTAAAATATACAAATATAAATCATTTGATTATCTTCTTATTATTGTTTAATTTTGACACAAACAATCAATATAATTTAATAGTTGATTGATAAAAATTACATTCTATATAAAATTATTGATGGTGGAAAAGTTTTACATCAGTATAATATAATCTCTCCCGATTAATAATCATTTGGTGAAGTGACTTATTTAGAAAAAAACTTAAATTTTAGTCTTTATACGTCGTTATTAATACACATTGGTCCTTGTTGTTACTGTATTTCTGAAGTTATAATCACTATACGACATACACCTTATTAGCAGAGATCAATATGTACAATAAAGAGCATGTAAGAACTGAAACTTAGTTTTTATATATGGGACTAATTACTATATGAGTGTCACTTATAAGGATTAAATGATTATTTTAATCTTATTTTTAAATAATTTTTACCACTTACGTATTGTTAATTGTTATGTATGTTTTTTTCATTGTCAAGTTAGTAACAAATTTTCTCCAACTAAATCAGCATTGCTCTGCTCATATATGATATTTCCACGGGTAAAATATATTTTAAGCCTTTCAATTTATTGTCAAAATTGGTCTTAGTTTCTATTTTAAAAATGATGATTTTAGTTCTAATATTTTTGATAGTTGATGAATTTTTTCCCTCACTAGTGTCTTTTAAGTATTGTTATGTATAATTCTTTTCTGGTATCGTATTTTATATATTAAACAGAATTCAAATCGGAACTAAAGAAGAGGCCTAACAGCCAGTGCAAGAGAAAAGGATTTTGAATAAAGAAATCGTACAGCAAAAGGAATGGCTCATCTATTAATAATGAACTAATTACAATAACTGTTTTGATTTATGCATTACAAGATTTTCTAAGTGTGATATGTTAACTTCTGTCCTATCTTAATAAAATGTCAATGTTTCTGTCATGCCAGCAAGAATTCTGCATCGTTTTCAAAGACACAGCATGTGAGAAGGAACACTTGTGGCAAAATGATACAAGCAGTCCTTCACAGAATGTTTGTTTAAGCAGAGTGACGGTATAGAATCACCGACGGAATCGAGTACCGGCACTAACAATTACTACCAGCCACTCTGCTGACAAATATACTTGTAGAACCAGAATGCATGAGGCAAAAATTATGTCCTTCTTACACTTCCTACGCCTCAACATCCAAGAAAACATTTATCTCTGGTTCATAGCCTTCCAGATTGGCTTGCTTGGTGATTTCACACAGGATTTCATATATAAAAGATGAATGCTTATGAGTCATGTCACCCGCCACAAAATTATGGACAGCTCCATTAATTTGGATCCAGCTTCTGCCTGGAGGCTTTTTCACACCCATCTCAATCATTTTCTGTCTCACTGTAATGACATCCTGCCACCTTTCACCAAAAGCATATATGTTTGACAAGAGCACAAGATAGCCCGCAGCTTGATCAGCATTGAGCTCAGGTACTAACTTGTTTTCCAGTTGCAATGCTAACTCTGAATTCTTATGAATTCGACAACCACCAAGAAGGGCACCCCATAGTGCATCGTTAGGCTTTAAGGGCATAGTTTCAATAAGTCCACGTGCTTCATCTAAGAATCCAGCACGGCTCAAGAGATCAACCATGCATCCGTAGTGTTTGATCCTCGGGCTGATTCCCCAAGTATACTTCATGGATGCAAAAATTTGGCGTCCTTCGTCTACAAACCCTGCATGACTGCAAGCACAAAGAACTCCAATGAAGGTTATTTCATCAGGCCTTACTCCATTTACTCCCACACCACCATCACTAAGCATAGTCTTAAACAGATCAAGGGCTTCCTTCCCAAGTCCCTGTTTCGCAAAAGCCATGATCATGCTAGTCCAAGACACGGTGCTTTTCTGAGGCATCTTGACAAACACTTGATAAGCTTCATGAATGATTCCACAACTAGCATACATGTGTATGAGCGCATTGTTCAAGCGCACAGAGGGTTGCTGCTGGTTCCTCGCAACAAACCGCTGTTGAACAAACCAATGGATCCATCTTCCCAACTTCAGATCCCCTAATTCAGCGCACGCTGACAAAGCCGCCACCAATGCCACTTGATCCAATTCCACACGTGCTCTCCTCATCTCACCAAACAACAACAAAGCCTGCCTGCACTTCCCATTCTGAGCGCACCCGGCAACCATGGTGGTCCAAGACACAACATTCCTACATGGCATCGCGTCAAAAACCCTTCCAGCTCCATCAAAATCGCCACACCTAACATACCCAGCAAGTATAGAATTCCAGCTAACAACACTTCTCTGCTTCATATCATCAAAGACATGGCACGCTCGCTCAACACCGCCGCCCCTCGCATAGAAATTGATTAAATTCGTGTCCACGAAGACACTGGAGCAATGCCCTTTTACCAGAACCGTGCCATGCACCTGTTCCCCTTCTTTTACCAACCCACCTCGCGCACATGCACTCAAGAGAGACGAGTACGTGAACCCATCAGGCTCGACCTCAGCAGACACCATGTGGTTGTAACACTCCACTGATTTCCAAGGCATTTGGCTGCGGGCATAGCCTCTGATGACGTGGTTCCAAACGGTGGTAGTTGGGTTGTTCATTTTGGCGAAAAGGTGGTGGGCATGTTGGAAATGGCCAGAGGCTATGTAGAAGGAGAGAAGGTTGGCGATGATGATGTTCTTGTGAGAGAGGCCGTTGAGAACGACTTGGCTGTGAATTTGAATGAGGGTGCTTACGCTGTTGCAGTTCTGCAATAGGGAAAGCAAGTGCTCTTGAACACCTCTTTTGCCGCTTGGAGGTACCAAACCTTTCATCAACATCGAACCCCAACAAACAATCAATAACGCATTTCTAAACCACGCCTTTGTTTTTCTGCTGAGTAGTGAATACTAAACTTGTGTTGTATTTTGGCCCGACTGTGTTTTCGCGGGAATGGATGCTTTATGCTTATATTGAATTTTCACCTTTTTTTTTTTGGTTTCCTTTTTCACGGTCATCAAAAGCTGTACCATATAAAAGTTTTATAAATATTCATAAACAGAGGAATACGCAAAAAGATCCAAAAAAAAAACACAGAGGAATACGTACAATTTTTTTTTTTTCATAAAGTAGATGAAGTTATAAGATTTTAGAAAATGATTTAATTAATTCTTGGAATACATATTTGAACTTAATTTAACCTTAAAAGTTAGCTCATATGGTGAGGATTGTCTTTTATTTTTATATTTTATCTTGACATTATTTTTAGTCAAACGAGATTTAGGTTTTTTCTAATATTAGTTGATTTATTTATAAATAATAAGTTTAAATATATTTTTAATTCTTGTAAATATAAGAATTTCTTGTTTTAATCTATGCAAAAAATGGTTTTTTTTATTAGTCTCCAACATTTTTAGAACAACATTTTTTAGTTTCTATCGTTAAGTTTTGTTTATTTTTAGTTGATGTGACTAACGGAAGGTCAAATCACCTATGCCACAATATTTACGTGAAGCCATATGTGTACAACTTATTGACCTTTTTTTTTTCCTTCTTTTTATTAAAAAACACAGCATCATGTAAATTCTTGAATGTGTTTGCGTAAACTGCTAGTGCTCATTGATAAATTTTTTCAGATCATGTACATCACGAATTCACGATCTATATCAGCGTGGCTAGTAGACCATATAAGCGTGGCCTATCAAGGAAAAAAAAAAAACGCAACCTGTCAAGCAAGAAAGTAATCAAAAGTCGCTGCAATTTGGAACTGGAGAAATGATAATTGGTCTTAATTAAAAAAAAAATCAATTTGAAATAATAAGTCTTCCCCTATTCCCTTGTAGAATTCGAAACTCGTGTAGAATTAATCACTGCAATTGGAAACAATTGCTTGTATCATGTGTATAACAAATTGCATAATACCGTATTTGAATATAATTTAAATAACAGGTACAGAATAGCACCGATTATAAATAACGCTGCAGTTTATAATTTGTTAGTCTTTCAAAATGTCTTCCTATTTATAATCACAAGCCCCTGTCCTGGGGTTTTGATTCATAATAGTGAGGGCAAAAATTCAAATGGGGAATAAGGGTTTTAAGTTAAGGCTTTTTTGGGAAGAAGGAAAAGAACGCATAGCCTCACTTAATTGATGTGGCGTAAGTGATTTGACTTTTCATTAACCACATTAGTATTAAATAACGATGGACTAACGAAAAACTAAAGGCAAGGACTAAAAGAAGTCACTTTGAAAACGTTGAGGACTAATAAGAAAGAAATTTTTTTGCAAGGACTAAAACTAGAACTCTCTATATTTACAAAAACTAAAAACATATTTAAACCTAAATAATATTATTTTAATAAAAATTAATATTCAATTTATTTATGACATAAAATAAATATTTATTTTTATATAATTAAAGTTCATAATAAATAAATATTTTAATATAATAAATATCTTTATATATATAAATTATATTTTTGATTTATAATGAACAATTTATATTATAATATAATATTCTTTTTAATTGTTAATAATATGTTTAAAAAAATTATTGAAATTTAATTTAGAAGTAGTAATAAAATAGTAGATTGATAAGAATATGCAATTGAGAATATTAAGTATACAAATAATGATAAAGAAAGATAATTTAAGATGATTAAGAGAAAAAATTATTATTAGTTGTGGGTGGTGTGTGGAATACATATTCAAGTGAGAGAAAAAAAAGAAAATTGACAACATCTAATTGATAAAGTGAAAATCACACTCTCTAAGTTATGTATCCTAGAGTTCGTTTAGTTTGCTAACAAATAAGGGATTGGACAAGATAAAGTTATTAGTTTCACGTTTGATTTTTAAAATAGTTATAAATAGAACAAAAAAAAAGTAATAAAGGACAAGACAAAAATATAAAAAACTTGTAACTTAGTAGACCAAAAACAACTTTTTGTCCTTTGCATAATAAAATTGAAAACTCAAAATTGTACTTCTCATGTCCTCTCTCTTTCTTTGACATTACTTCCACTTCCTTCTCTTTTGGGCTTTAACGAGGTATCGAACAAATTATAGTTTCCTTCCTCTTTGGCACATTGTCACATGTTAACCTATGTAAAAGGCATACAGATGAACTTTTACTAGCATGAACCTCAATATAATCCCATGGTAACAAATAATTAAGCACTTCAACAAATAGTAATGAATAACTATTCATTAATATTGGAGGTGTATAAATTATAAAACCAAATTCAATTCAACACACAAATGGCATTATCGAAGACCAATGGCTAGCATACACTTTTTAGGTGTACTTTCTTTTCCTTTATTTACTTATTACATTCCTTTGCTACATTGCATTAATGCATAACCCCAACCCCAACAAGATAACAATGATGAAGATAATCATGACATGTGGCCTACAAACTTTTGTGGTTGTTCCTGCGTTCTTCACCATAAGATAAGGGCATTTTTGATAAATTTACATTGTTATGTCCAATGCTTAAGCATATTAAACAACATTTAGACAAAATTATTTGTGTTGTGTGTTCAAGACAAATTTCATACCTTCAAACAGGGTGGACACTAAATTGAGATGACTTTAGTGAGTGGAAAAGGAGTTCAAGCGGCGGTGCACGATAACCAAAGGGTGGCGACAACATAGAGGCGTGTTATGGTCACATGCAAACACACTTCAACACTCAAAGTCAGTGTCTATAAGAGGTGAATAGTAAGGTCTGAAATGCACTTGAAGGCATGTGACGCCTTATACAATGGTGGGAAAAGCTATTAGGTGGTTACTGCAAGTTGTGGACCACATGGCAAGGCCCATAATAGGTCTAGATAAAGGTAGTTGTCATATCAACAAATGGTAGAGGATCATAGGCCAAAGGCTAGTCCATGACACTATGCATTAACTACCAAACAACATTCAAAACAAAAAATTGTGTTGTGACTCAACTAATTGTTTTGTATTGTTTTGTCTATCCTGTATTTCAATGCCTATCAAACAATCCTCTAATATATATTATAAGAGTAAATATTAATAGTTAATATATAATATTATATCATTATTTTAACAACTAAATCATTATATTTTTGACATTAGTTGGTTTTAATATCTATAAAATACAATATGTTTTATGGTTTAAATTGTTTCTAATGTGTTAGGTTTGTTAACTTATAAAGTTATTAGTTTGTTTAGTGATAAATTTGTTAGCCTATAAATATATATATATTTTTTATTGATTGGTCCATTAACTTATAAGCCTATTGGTTTGTTTAAGAATAGATCCATCGGCCTATTTAAGGTCTTAATATGAAATAAGTCTCTAAATGAGCCAAACTTATATAAAGGCTAAGTCAAGCATAAAAAAAAGAAGCCATAATAGGCTAATAGATCATGCTTAATTGGGTTGCAAGATTATAAAACAAGTTAAGCAAGGCCTAATTTGACTTGACTTATTAGCTTAGTGGTGGAGAGTTTGAGTAATTTGCACAATGTCCTAGATTCAAATGTCATTTCTGCCATTATATACAAAAAAATTATTGGATATGATAATATAAAATTTTGAAAGTATTAAATAACTATTGGAATAATTTATTGATCAATTAAAATAAATGAATTATAAGTAATTTAAACTCAAATGAATTATTTGTTTTGGAATGAGCTTCCACAAAGACCTCCCAAAATCACAAGTTATTGTTTCAATGTACACGCATCCAAGTGACAAGCAATTGGCATCATCAAGTATCTTGCTAATATGTGTATCAATATTGCCACCATGTATGCAACTCCACCATGATCAAGATGCATAAGCCAATGTGAAGACTTTTGAGGCAACTTGGCCTTTGGACAAGATACCTCACATGGTTTGAACTTACTTGGGAGTTCTTTCCACGTAGACACGCATCATAAAGTAAGCCTAATCACCCATGCAAGTAGCTAATACATCCTTAGAAGCGTCACAATGCATCATTTGCAAGACATTTGTACTTTTTATCATATCATGCACTCTAGGAAACATCAGGATCAACCTTTGGACAAGATACCTCACATGGTTTGAACTTGCTTGGGAGTTCTTTCCACGTAGACACACATCATAAAGTAAGCCTAATCATCCATGCAAGTAGCTAATACATCCTTAGAAGCATCACAATAAATCATTTGCAAGACATTTGTACTTTTTATCACATCATGCACTCTAGGAAACATTAGGATCAACCTTGACTGTCAATCCCTGACTCAACTTATAGGTATCTAAAGGCTCTTTACATCTCACGTCAACAAGAGTGGTATACTGCTAACTACCTTTGCACCTCATCAGCATCCCATGTCTATAAATACCATAACTCTCCTCAAAGTTAGGTATCTTCTTAATTCTAACACATTTTTACTTTGCTTGGTCTGTTACTAACATGAGTGTCAGAGATTTTACAAGTGTTACCACCTCCATTCACCATGCTCAACTACAAAAGAGAATATGTTCAACAAAAGTGCAAGCCTTATATTTGGATACCGGATTGTCATCCTATTAGCAATTGATTATAGGTTTACTACTATTTATTATAAGCACAAGGATACGATGTGAAGGGTATGCATTGTCGGGGGCAATGTACGCTACGCATAACATTGATCATAAGTGTCTATTTGAAAAGGCTTTTATTTAAGGAAATTATTATTTATTTTTTAAAAACGTTCAAAATTTCTCAAAACTAAATTAATCTATCAGTCTCATTTTGTGTGTCATCTTTAGAAGAGTGATGTTATATTCTTCTATAAATCTTCCGAATATTTTATATAAAAAAGTATTAAACAAAAAACTAAATGCATTTAATGTATTAATGATATAAAAAATATTCAATACCTACCATACAAAGTAAATAAGAGGATTAATATGAAGATTTAGAATTCTTCCTTTTAAAATATTTCTTTATCTCAAATTATTTGTCATTTTAGAATATACTATTAATTACTTTTTTCCAATATAATACTCTTATTTATTGATATTTCAACATACAGGACATTAATTAATAGTTTTAATTATATACCTAACTACTACTGCAACAAATTATTTGACGCAAATTCTGATTTGAGAATGTAGCTGGAAGCTACCTCTGTAACATCAACATTAAGATTTGGTAAATGAATTTGTGCTTCTTTTAGTTGTTCATCTCCATTACTGTTGCATTAGTCTGACACCTCTAAATTTGAATCCATTTCTAGTAAAATCAGTTTGCGATGTATTGATATAAGATTCGTACTTATATAGAACAAACATGGTGGGAAAAAAAATGAAATTTGAGTTTATATTATAATATTAATGAAAAATTAAGCTGGATATAATTAACAATTCTTAATTAAGCAATTGCAATTCATTTTCCCTGAAGTGAAAAAGTTGGCCAGTACTGAAAGAAAAAATGTAAGTTGAAACATAAAGCTGCAAGACCTTTATTTGGAAGAATAAAACGGGAGGGCAATTTCTTTTTTTGGTTTCATGGAGTACAATTTATTTGAAGCTGCAAAATAGTTGGCGAGCGATAGTAAATGGACTGGAAGAATAAATTGCAACACGAATATCCCATGGACATTATAAATGAAGTATCATTTTAATTTGATCACAGCTACAGTGCTGAAAAACCGATGGATACTGTACAGAGTATAATTTTTATATGATCATAGTTGTTGTTCAACAAATAAATATATTAGTATATGTGTAGTTGTAATCGTATAATGTAGTTGATTATTTAAGAAATAAGAGTATTTTAGTCAAATAAGATTATTTTATTATAAAATTGATATAATCAATTATTTTTTTAATATACGTACATTACTTTAAATATCAGATAAAATGACACGAGAAAGTATTATTTTTTCATAATAAGCAAAACAAGTTAACCAAACACGCACCGAAATTGTTGCTACGTTTAACATTTTACACTACCAAAGGCAAAGCATGTGTTAGTTCTGTTAATAAATATCTGATTAATATATTAAAAATTGAAAATATTTAATATTTTTCTTTTTTGAATCATTTATAAGTATTTTACATATACTCATTATTCTTTACCAAAATCGAAAAACACTAATTATTATTTGATAACTTTTTTCAATGCATTTTGAAAAATTCATAATTCTCTTATATTATTTTTTTAATATTTCTTGCAAATATTAAATATTTTATTTTATTTATATATTAAATATATTTATTTTTATTTAGTATTTTCTTATAAAATATTAAAAATTATTACAAAATATTATAAAAAATAACAGTATATAATATTTTTATTACTAAGTAAATTTAATGTTAAATTTATTAAATATATTATACTTATTTTTTATCAAATATAATTTGCATAAATTTTATTAAATAAGACAAATACCAATTAGTGTTTTAAAGATATTGGCTAAATAAATAAAAGTATACATGTTTATAAAAAAAAGGGAAGCATTTATCATGTAAAAAATAGAAAAAAAAAATTGAGGGTGAAAAAAAATAAAACTTTCTATTTTAAGTAATTAGAATAATTTAATAAGGTGTATTTAATAATACTTCATTCATTTTTTATTTGTCCTTTTTAAATAATAACAAAAATAAAGAAATATAATTAATCTTTTCATTTATATTAAAATTATTTTTAACTTTCAAATATGAGTTCTGATATTATTTTTTATTTGTTTATAATAAGTATGTAAAATATTTAAGAATATGTTGAGATAAATGTATAATTGAAAAGATAATATTACCTTTAGTCATTTATACAAGAAACAAATAATTAATTCATCAATATCAATAAAAATAGTTAAATTATTAAATTTTAATTAATAATGACATAAATTTAAATTTTATTGCAGAAATTTTCATATAATTTTAATGATAATACTCATAATTCAAGAAATAATTTTTTTACTAATAAATATGATAAGTTTTGAAATGTTGCTTTCAAAAAAGAAAATTGAAATGTCAAAATTGTTACAAACTTCCCAACAAAATTTACTTTAAACCAAATGACATTCACTTATATAAGGAATGAGTGAGTGTCTCATAAATAGACTTCACAATAAATTAAAAATATATAAAAATTTTAACAATTAATATATTTGAAAATGAGCCTATGTTTTTTATATTTAAAAACAAAAAAAATACACTTATTTATTTATTTTCTTTTGATGTACACTCATTTCTTTTTTATATAAAGAATAGAAGGTAATAATTAATATTATCTTAGATTTTCAAAAGGACAAATAAAAAATGATTTTTTCTTCAGACAAATAAAAAAACAAATGAAGTACTAGTACTTACCACCAAGGCTGATTAAATAATTAAAAACATTGCCATTTTTCCAAAACTCATCATAAGCTCCCCGCAGTTTGTTGCTCACTTAGGCTTTATTCAGTAGAGAAGAGAGAAATAGATAAAAAAAAATAAGTGAAAAATAAGTTAAAAAGTGAGAAATAGATAAAAATTAATTTGAAATTTTAAATTGTTTGATAAGAAAAAAATAAATGAGAAATATACGAGAAATAAGAAAGAAATAGATATGTGAATGAAAATACGTGAGAAATAGAGTAAAAATAAGTAATGACATCCAATGAGACCCATTTATATAGTACAAAATTTTTCACCTATTTCTCTTATAACAAACAAGAAAAATTTGCACAAACTTCAACAATTTCTTTACCTCTCCTTCCTTTTTCCTCAAACTAAACACAGCGTTAATGGAGTGTGGGTACAAATTTTGTGGCCGGAGGTGCTGAAAATGATAATCTTTTTTGGCATTGGATCAGAGCATGAAATATAGGCTATGGATAATTTCGCCTGGGCCGTGTAGAGCCTATCCACATATTAAGGTGGCTGCTCAATCACACAACCAAAGCAAGTTCTGCGGAAGCCATGCCATGCGTGTAAAATTAAAACAGGAGGGGATTAGCATTAATTAGAAAATAAATACAAGCTTTGGTTGGTACCAACCACCCCCCCAGTCCCATGCCAATGACATGACTTTGTTTTACTTAACCTCCTCCATAATTCTATATTTCTATATATTATATGATATGATATCACCATATAACAAAGTACTATTTCTTTTCAAAGCATTATTTTCCTTGACCTGACCAGACCAAGTCCTGTCATACCTTCCATCATCTTTCTTTTGATCTCTACACGACGGTACCTTAGCTTTCAATTCATTTTCCATTACCTTCCTAATCACATCATCATCTCATCACCAATAAACAACAACAACAACAACGACAACAGCCATGGCGTTGCAGTTTGCACCTCTCTGACACACCCAGATTTTCCCTATCTTTGGGTTGGGCATCATGGAAACTGGAATAATCCAGGGACCTTGGGGGTTTCGCTCTCTATCCAAATTCATATTATGCACCATTTCTGGGGCCCTCACCGTGTGTTTTGCCGTTGGTAATTAATTCCTTTTGATTTTATCTGGGGGGGATTCAAAGGGATGAAACTGTTTTCAATCCAATATCGTTAATTCTTTGTTTTGATTAGTGGGGTGTCGATAAAACGGTTTTCGTTACCCTAAAGTCAGAGCCTTTTGTTATAGAGTACTATTTGCTTTTGATTATTAAGGTGTAATTCTCGAGTCCTTCTGTTTGGTAGAAAGTAGAAACAGAACTGGAAAAGAATCTGCTTTTTTCCTCCCCCTTTTTGTTGTAGGAATAAATTGAATGCATAAATCAAATTTATGCTTTTTTAATTTTATTTTATTTTAATCTGAACTGTTGGCTTTTTTTATGACTTGAATTGGTGGTAGTGAAATATATGGTTGGTGTGGAGGTAGTTGGTGTAGATGCTGTTGTTTACAAAGGTGGAGAATTATAAACTTGGCCAGTAGCCACTCGTAAAGGGTGCTTTAGTTTATGCATTAATCAAATTTATGTTTTTTGATTGCAGCTGGGGCCCTCACAGGAGCTATAGCTGGTGCTTTAGCAGCTAAGGCTACTAAGAGTGGTCTTCTCCGGGGAGTTTCATTGGGTGCCATTGCCGGCTCTATACTCTCAGTGGAGGTGTTGGAAGCTTCCCGCGCCTACTGGTGCATGGAGCAAACTGGCTCACGGGGTGCATCATCTATGGTTGGTAGTCATTTTGTTTTTTATTTTCCTTGGTCTCTTTATGAGTAAAATGATTTGTAACTTTCAAAATTATGAGGCACAATATGGTTACCTTTTTGTTTGAAATTGCTCTATGGGGGAGATATTTAAGCCATGCACTTATTTGTGCTTTCCTGTTCATTAGGTAGCATTTTAAGAGTGTGCTTTCTGAGTGGCAGTCCTAATTCGTAGTTTTAAACCAATATTTTAACATTGAAATCCAGGCAGATTTCATAGAGGAACTTGTTCGTGGGAGGCTTGTTGAGGAATCCATTACACCTGCTATTTTAACTGCTTACAATTTGCAGGTAATTTTCCTTTCTCTCTCGTACCACATTTGCCTTTTAAAAGCAACAGCTGTGTTCATCTGTGGATGAATATAATAGTCTAGGTGCATGGGTGCAATTTTTGAGTTGGCAGTAGTAAGAGCTGTTGAGTATGGCCAATTTGAGATGGACTTAACCTTACTTGTAAGTAATGCCACTTGTTAGATATTTTTCCTTTTCAATATGGAAGCTTGCAAAATGCCAGCTTTCTTTTTCCCCTCCTTTTGGCCAGTTTTATCAGCATATTCACTATTCTTGAATTAGAAATGAGCCTCTTTTTCTTTCAATTCACCTAAAATTGGTTTTTCTCAGTTTGATCAGCTTCTGGCAAGCTCTTGTAACCTATATCATTATTGAAATCTGAAATTAAAGTTAAAAAAAAAGGAGAAGATTTAAACTATTTACTTTGTAAAAAAAACCTCAAAATATTTAGAATGCAAATCAGAATGCATTGATCTTCAGACATATTCGATTATTTGACAGCTGAGAGCTTGTTTTCGTAAAGGAAATCATCCATAAATGGTACATTAATCAAATCAGGATCTGGTACCATGGTTAATCCAATCATCCTTTGAAGGATTTGGTATTTATTTTCTCTGAAAATTTTAAGCCAAGTTAGAAAGGGGAGGAGTCTAGTTAGGACTAGGAATTTCTCAGTCAACAATTGTTTGTGGGATATTTAATTTGTTCATTCCAAATTTGCAATCAAAATTTATTATTCGTGGTCTTGTTGGATTTTCAGTCCTTAGTTGGACATCAACTATTTCCCCAGTCAATACAAAGTACAAATCCTATAATCCCCAATCCAAATTCTTGAAGACGTTGGAATCAGAAGATCAAATTACTGGACAAGACCAACTCCTGTCTTGGGACATTTTATAGGTTTGAGCAGCCTTGAAAACTTTAAAGCTTTTTGGATTATTATTACAAAAGATAAGGGTTAGGTATGTGAATTAGCTCCTAACTATTTAGGAAGTTTCACTGCAAAGCATTAATGAAGGAGTCAAGTCACTAAGTCCTTTAATATGTGGGTAGATTGAACCATTTTGACTAGTAGCTGGTGTTTATCTTTGGCAATCATGGCAGCACCGCCAGATTTTCTCTCCTCCCTCTTCTGTCACAATTCTCCATTTACACATAAGCTCTCCTCACCTTGTGAGTTTTTCTTATCAGAATTCCCTTGACCAATATGATATTTTCCTGAGTAAGTCTGGGTTATATTTTCAAGTCAATATTTTTATCAAGGCTACTTGACAATTCTCACAAACTGGAAGCTAACCTGGAAATGTAAGTGGCAATTTACGGGGGAGAAGTTTGTACACGTGCTGTTTTAATGCACTGTGAACTTTGCCAACTATATGTGATGTCCATTTGACGGAAAACATGGTAGAGAGGATAGAATTTGAGAGAGAAAGTGAAATTACTGAAATGTAAAAGTTGTTTACATAATAACTATAGGTGACTTATATGATAATAGAGAGACTATTCGCCTGGCCAACTAATCACAGCTGCATCTATAAGACTGTAACTAACTAGATGATAACCACACCATGTTAATACCACTGCCATTGACGCTGCATATGCACAGGATTATCTTTAATTTTTTTAATGTTTTTAACAACACATTTTAATTTTTATGTCTGCTAACAATTGCTTTTGTATGTTAATGATGACATGTGCCTCTTTTTGGTCCTTATGTAGATCTCTACAGATTATTCTTTTTCACTCTTGTTGATTTTTGTAAACCCATATGTAGACCATTTTTATTTTTATTTTTAACAATCATGGTTTGTAAAATTTATTTACATATAACTAATATGAACTTCTATAAATCTTTACTGTGTTGATTGTTTTATACTTTGTTAAAGTATATTACTTCCAAATTTCTATCCGAGTAAACCATCAATTTAGTCTTTGATACAACACTCTTTTTTTTAAATAGTCCTTAAACTCATAAAATTATATAAATAGTCCCTAAAATATTATAAATCATGTTACATAGTCCCTAAAGTGTTGAAAAAATCTTCAAATTAGTCCCTCACTAGGGACTAAATTGATAGATATTCAATTCTTTAGGGTCTACTCATGTAATTTCATTAGTTCAAGGACTATTTAAGAGAGAGAGTGATACTTTAGAGACTAAATTTATGGTTTATTCAGTTTTTGACGTATGATCATTTGTTTTAGTTTGAGCAGGTTGGCATTGCTAATACAGGCTATGATGAGATTCATGATGTTCATGGCTTAGTGGCACCCAGAGGATTGTCAGGAGATTCATTGAAGAAGCTACCGCACCATATGATCTCGAACGATATGAAGGCAGAGAATAATTGCTGTACAATATGTTTGCAGGTGTTATTCTTTTTTAAGACGTGTGAATGTCCGAATCCTTTTTTTCTTTGCTGTGTGAAAATAATTATAAAGAACAAAGAATATCGATAAGGAGGCTCTAGAAATACTAATATTAATTAAACCATTGGTGTTGAATCCCAGTGCTTATCAACATTATGTGCAGAACTAATTAAGGAAGCCTTTACTTTTTCTTGCTTGTGATACTCATGAGTTTTAATGATCACAAATTGGATTTGCTTGCACTAATACTTCCCCAAGTCTTCATTAGCCCCATTTGAATTTTGGATGAAACTATTAATGTAATGATCTTAACATTGAGAAGTGAAATTTACAGGATATTGAAGTAGGCGAAATTGCAAGAAGCTTACCTCGCTGTCACCATACATTTCACTTGATATGTGTGGACAAATGGCTTGTCAAAAATGATTCGTGTCCTGTCTGCAGACAGAATGTGTAACTTGTTCCCTGGGCATTTTGGGATTATTTTTATGGGCAGATGTATATGTTGTATTTTTTGTTTCTTTATATACAAACTAAGATTACCATTAAGTTTTGTACAGTTGACATGGGCATATTGTACGATACTGTGATGTAATTAAACAATAATATTTATAATGAAAGCCAATGCTCAATAACAAATCATGTCTAGGGTTAGAAAACGAGAAAATGGTAAACTTTAACAAGTATATGTATGAATGACTTACATTTTTTTCTTCGTAAATACGTTTTTTTTTATTCCAATTATGTTAATTCGATGTATAATGTTCTGTATCCTTTTCAAATATTAGAATCTAAGACTAACGTGCTAGAACAAAAATTTCTGGCCTTGAAGAATTTAACAAATGAGATTGATGTTGGTGGTGTATGGATTTGTCATACCACTTTCTTGATGTTATGGTTTATGAAGTCGTTGACAACAAAGTCACTATCAATCTAGCAAAACTACCGTTCTCTTATGCAAAATGTCTATCAGTCAAGAATTGTGCAGCTATCTGGACATTGTCTCCGACAATATGGTCCGTTGATATTTTAGCACGGAACCGGAAGCTTTATGGTGATGGTTGTCAAAAATACTATAAAGTAGGATATTTAATAGCCATTGATACAACATAGATTAACTATGCATGTTGAGCAATAGATAGTCCGTTTTCCATTGTTAGTATTAGAGTATATGAATTAATTAGTTTGTTAAGAAGTTAGTTACATATAATTAGCCCAATAAAATCAATAAATAAGAACTTTCGTAATTCATTTTAATCAACCTTTATCAATCAATATAATATCTCTTGAGACTTATTCTCTCTACTTGTCCTGTGCTTATGATCTTTATCCCTCTCATCCTCTAATTACCAACTGTTAACATAAGAACTTGGCAGTATAGCAGTGAGATTGTCTTTTCCACATTCCTCTAGACCAACAATTTGCCACTTATCTCAAAAGTGTGAAAATTCACATACACGCACTCTCTAATTAGAATTTAAAGTGAATTGGGCTTCATTCATCTTTCAAGGGGTCCTTTCCTCGATGCATGTATAGACACATTTTGTATCCCGACTAGGATAATTTGACAAAGCGAAACAAAATGGCATCAACTTCGACAAAAAAAAATAAAAAAAAATCTAATGTATTCAGCTGATTTTCTTCAAACCTTGTATTGATAGAAAGCACAACTGCTTTACAATATGGGGGAATAGAACTGACAGGTTACAAGCTGATACAGAGTAAAGGGCTTTATCTTGAATTAAACTTGTCCTGATACCCCAAAAGATTATACACAAACTACGCATCACAGCAGCAGCCTTACTTGGACTGATGTCATATAGTTAATTCCAGAGAGAAGCAATTGCCAGTGGTGACAGCAAGCCAGGCAACATAATGGTGCCCAATAGGCCGCTAGTTCATGTATACTGTCTGCCAGGTTCAAACAGAGTAAAACCAGCAATGAGAATTAGATTGAGATCATGCTCAGAGTCAGGACAATACCTTCTACGTTTTGTGTTTTCAACTGAGCATTTTTCACACAACCAAAATAAAATTTCTAATAGTATTATTGAGTAATTATCAGTCTGATACATGACATAATTGAGTCACAAGCGTAACATTATTATACAATATTTTTTTCACATTGAACTGGCTCCAGCCTCGTAAGCAATGTCTGCCATTATTTTACTTGATTATTTCTCATATTGGCAGTCAATTTTGTTTATATTCAACCACCCAATCAGAAAAATGATAAGTCAAAATTTAATGGAGAAACCTCTATGGGGCAAAAACACAGCTTACATTGGAGCTTACAATGAATATGATACCATGCAGGCATTTCACACAGCAACTGCTTCAGGTCTTTTGCTGGTTTTGATTCCTCTTATAGCTACAAGGGAGTTGAAGCCATGAAAATTATCAAAATCACATTTAATTTTCATACATTACAATATATGCCCAATCACAAAATATTTTTTTGGGTACCTTCAGCATAATCTTTAGCTCCAAACACAGCAGAACCAGCAACTAGTGCATTGGCTCCAGCCTCAATCACCTGCCAAACAAGATTATACTAAAAATTGGATCTTACAATTCAAATGGACCAATCCTATTACTATGCCTTGTTAAAAGCATTCTAATTCAATGAATAAACAATAATGTGCTTCCCTCTCATTATTTATTTGTAATTCCTTGTTCTATCCAAACAATAAATTGAAGTGCATGACCAGATACACATGCAACATCAGTTGTTTCCCAACATTTTATGTTGAGTTCATCCTCTCAAAAAAGGTAATCACGGAGCACGACCAGATTATGTTGAGCATGTAGAAGAAGACTTGTTACAGATAATTCTAAATTATAAACGGATGGAAGACAATATGCTTATATATATGTCACCTTGTAAGCATTTCCTGGACCAACTCCACCATCTACTTCAATCCATGGATTCACTCCCTGAAGAGAGACAGAGAGAATGCAGATAGAGATTATGTAAGACATAAAAGTTAAGGGAAAAACAAAATATAATAGACACAGTGATACAAATGCAATCACAAAACCTTCTCCGCGCACAATCTTCTCAAATCAGAAATTTTCTTTACTTGACTCTCAATAAAACTCTGGCCACCAAATCCAGGGTTTACGGACATGATTAAGACCAAATCAACCACTGCCAACACCATAACAAGATTAAGAGCTTTTATTTTCTAACTATCAAAACAACTTTTAAACATGTAATTCAATAGATCTTAATATGCTGTGAAGAAGTTGTTTTACTCTCTTTTACTTCCCTTAATGAGGAAAAAAATGCCCATGCATTTCTCATGAGTAATTAAAATAAATAAAGATCATGAAAAATAAATTTTACTCCTATACTTTGTTAATTTATTTTAGCACTAAAGTTTCAAAACAAGAAATTAGCCCCTTGACTTTCATCAACTTTTCCCTTCTCAAATCACATGCACACCAAATTTGATAGTAAGCTAATTATAAAAATGTGTAGAACCATATTATTACTAGCAGAGTGAAAGTTTAAACTATTTAAAGAACAACAAAAAAAAATATTCTTGATCTTTCAAATTTTGTTGACTTTTATGGAATATTCAGTGGACTCAACTAAAATATGAAAATAAGAAAACAAAAAGCCATGCTTTAAATAACAACAAAAAAGTCAAGTGTAATTCACCCAAAACTAAAATGGTATGTGTGAATTCTAGATTCAAAAGTAAACTGTAAGTCTGTAATAACCTTAATCATAGAACTAATATGTCCCGTGCTGCTATTAAACTTGCCGTCTAAATCTGTCTTCTGTTTATAAATTATAACTTCTTTACAAGTACTGTCAAAACACAGGCACAGTTGCCTTTTTTGTACCAACAATAGCTCAAAATATGCTCTTCTATTAAAAAAAAACATTAATGCGATGAAGTAACAGAACTCTTAGTTAACAGGTTGCTTTGGTAACTTTTCTATTCTAAACAACCAAGTCCAGAGTAGGCTGGTATTGGTCCATGGTTAAAGCTTGGAAAGCCATAAAAAGCATACTAGGAACCCAAGTCATAAATAGGATCATTAATGTTCTTATTGCATAATGAAAAGAAAAGGAGATAGAAAAGGGGAGTGAAAATGGCTCACCATCAAGGACATATTCTATTGCACTTAAGGGGGTAGCAGGGTTTAAGACAACTCCAGCTTTAGCTCCCAGACTTTTCACCTAAATCAAGAGAACGTAGTCAGATACATTAAGCTGAAAAATTAAAACAGGAGTGGGAAAACGTGTTTCCAAGGAATAATTTCTACTGTCCAGTTCCCTAGATGACTTTTTAACATTTTTGCATATAAAAATCTGTGGTTCTGAAAGAAAGAAACCAAATCTGAAATGGATATACTCAAAAGTAAGGCCCCAAATTTCACACCATGGTGCAAACATAGCCTTCAGACGAAGGAAAACTTCTGATATGGTATAAGGCTTCTGAACTCTATTTATTTATTTAGACACTTAACTGACACGAAGAGGCAAATCATACCTCATTAGGAATAAGAAGTATGCAACTTCATATAGCTCTGGCCATCTAGATAAAGAGACCAATGCCTTCTATTGCATTTTACCATAACCTAAATAATAGGTGATTACTAACCCAAACCAACCAAGAAAAGGATAAAAAGAGAGATGTGAAATAATTTTAGTATCACAGGTCCCAAGAAAAATTTGTACGAGCATGTAACAGCAAAAAGAATTTCACCTTTTTGAAAAAAAGTTTTAGAAAATGCTAAATTCATTGTAAGGTCAATCCCGGTTTAAGAATCTCCTTGATATGACATTCGTCTTTAAGTTTCTTCAAAGGGTTATAAACACTTCCCAAGCTCAAATGCTTCATGAAAAGTATGCCAATTTTAATATAACAATTTGGTCAGGCAAGTTGATACCTTAAATACCACAAGAAATTGCAATGGTCATTTTTTTAAGCCATTCCTCAGACTGATTTGTTAATGCTCTCCATATACATCATGAAGTAGAGATATCCTTAATAATGTTAGTAACCAAGACATCTCTTCACTGTTATTTAAATCTTAGACTTTCATTTCAGCATCAGTACTAGATGTGATGTTTACTGTGTCCTCAACAAAAAGATTCTTAAATTGCATGTGATAATTATACACTGGCTTAAACATATGCCTAGCCCCTTTAATTTTTTTATTTATTTTACAGTTTGATCAAAGTCGGTTTCCTTGGTATCAAGTATCAACTTTCAGGTGCAGCAAGTTGTTCAAAAATTAGACAGTTCAGGAGGAAATCTTACTTGATTAACTGTACGATGCAAATGGATGGTTGAAGATTGTTCACAATGAACACTGACTATATCAGCTCCTGCCTTGATAAAATCTGGCACCCTTTGGTCAGGCTCTACAATCATCTGCAGTGTTTCAACTGAAGTCAGAAAAGTACTTAGATTCAATATGAGCTTAATTTAGCATTATGTATAAAGATGAATACCAGGTGTACATCCAAAGGAAGATCTGTCACAGGGCGCAATGCATCAACCACTAGAGGTCCAATTGTAATATTTGGAACAAAGCGACCATCCATCACATCAACATGAATCCAATCACAACCAGCCAACTCCACTGCTTTCACCTAGACAAGATAACCCACAAACTCCAACAATCATGATTGCTAACAATCAAAAAACACGTTAATGGTGACTTTAAAACAAAAAGACAGATTTACTAGCAATTAGCAAACTTGATAAAATGATTATGAAATATTATACGCTGTAAACAATTTGGAACAAATAACTTTCTGAGTTTCAATGTAGTGGCAAAACAAAACATTGGAAACTGAAATACTGATTACAGAATGTAAAGCATGTTATAGAACCTGTTCTCCCAATTTTGCAAAGTTAGAGGAAAGAATGGACGGAGAAACAATGATATCGCTTTTTGAAAATTTGTCAACACGAGATGAAGCCTTCACCGTGGTTGAAATTTTCCTCCTGAATTCACAAAATAGCAAGTAAAAAAGGGACATTAAAGCAGACTATATTATCCTTTCAAATACCCCAAGGCACAAGCCATGTCTAACAAAATATACATGCACTGCAACCTGCATAAATATGTAGCGATCGCATGAAAAGTAGTTTTAGAACTCAACATGAACATGGGGCTTCAAAGCAATTACATGGAAATGTTGGCTCATAGAATGAAGCTCTAAAGCTAACATTTTTTAGCCTATGAAGGAGGTTCCCAAACCTCATGAACATCATCAAATCTGATAGGAAGGGTGCAAATAAACAGAACCATTCAACCATCCAGATTCCCAAAGGATTTTCTTTTCTTTTAATTTGAACAAATGGTAATGCCCTTACCCAGAACAGGTTATCTCCACAGACACCCACCATCACATGAAGGGGTCCCAGTGAGTGGATTTGACTTTCAATCCAAACCACAAGAGTGAAATTCATGAGAATTTCATGTTTTGGGTCTCCTTTACGAATAACATACATGGTTCCCAAGTACACAGAATTCAACAAACTATGAAGTATGGAGGCCGGTGGTTGTCACAATTACATGAGGAATACCTGGAGAAAGTGAGGGAACGAGGATGGAAGAGAGAGGTTTTGTGAAGGTAGAGCCCATTGATTTGGGATTGGAGGGTCGATGAACAGAAGGAAGAAGTTGCAGCCATCTCCTTCTTCGCCTTCAATTCAAGTTTGGCTCGCCAATTCTATGTCTTCACAAGTGTAAGTATGTGTGTATGATGTGGTGTGGTGTGAATTAATTACGTTTTGTGATATGAAAATTGGAAAATCAGGTGGATGACACGTGTTGTGAGGTTTGGTGGGGATGTGCTTATCTGCAACGGTTGGCGCTCTGCCTCTCTCGCTCACCTCTCACAGTCACGTAGGCATAGGAGACAGCAGCAAGGGGCATTTTTGCTTTGTATTATTAAACTAGTGTATTACATCAACTATATATGTAAGTTATTAGTTTCTCTTACCTCAACTAGTATAATTTTTATAATATAATTAAAATTAAAATGATATACATTAAATAAAATAACGCAAGAGAAATTACTTGTTTCATAGACACCAAATGAAATATTACTCATATAATTAGTATGGTAATCATCCAATATATAATCCGGGGATGGGGGATCTTACTCCTATGCTAACAATATTCAGGTAACCATTTCATTAGCAGTCAATTTAGAATTTGTTTGGTTTATTTTCATAAAAAAGAAGAAGAAAAATCTGTTTGGTTTTTATTTTAATATAATTAATTTGGAAAGAAATGATGTAAAAGAATTAGTTTTAAAGAAAAATCCCTCAATTGTTCTTACTTATACCATCAAGTCCTTTCATTAGCATGACATCCATTTACTTACATTTTTTCTCTTCAGTCTTTATCCTGGTGATTGTGTTTGGGCAGCTATGCACTTGGTTTGATGTTTGTGTTCTGTTCTATTGCAAACATTATGACCCTATTTTATTTTTTTTTTCCATATTATAATCTTGATAGGAGGAGGGGAAAAAGTGTCACAACTTCTTCAAATGACACGATGGAGAAATAAATGAACATAAAAGAAGATTGTCAAGTTTCCAATGAGGAGGATTGATGCAATGAAGAGTGGGGAGAGATTTTCTGTGGGAGGGCTTGTGGTGTCTAGTTTTCATTTTATGTGCTATGATTATAATGAAGTGGTGCTATGTTATATTAGGGTGATTTTAATCAAATTGCAGGCTAATAGTTTGTTAGTTGGAATGTTAGGAGTCCCACATTGAGTAGAATAAGAAGCTCAATGTAGTATTTAAGACATGAGACTCTCCCACCTAATGGACTAATCTTTTGGGTTGGACTCTCCTCTTGTGTTTAAGTCCTAACAACTGGTGCTTTCATTGAGAGTTGGGTTACGGAAAGAGTTACTTATATGCTGGATTAAGGTGCAATGTACCGAATACTGATAGGTGAGTGGAGCTCTCAAAATGAAAAAGGCTACCATCAAGTTAGTGTCGATAGAGTGAAGTCGTCATGGATGTCGGCTCTTAAAGGGCGTGGCAATGTTAGAAGTCCTACATTGAGTAGAATAAGAAGCTCAATGTGGTACTTAAGCCATTAGGCTATCCCACCCAATGAACTAGTCTTTTGGGTTGGCTCTTCTCTTGTGTTTAAGTCCTAACATAGAACGACAATATAAATTTGTTATCATCTACAATAAAACTTTTATGTCTTAAAATTATGTTACATTATACCATAAATTCCTTTTTTTTTTATAGCAGTATATCATAAACTCTTCATTCATTTCAAAATTGTTATTATGTTATTTTCTACAAATATGACAAACTAAGAGAGGGGGGAGAGAGAAACCGATTGTTGTAAAAGAATCCTATCCAGAACAATTTGCTTTATCAACTTGCTATATGAAATTGCTTTATTATAGTCAATTTGCTATAACAAAGTGCAATATTATAATCAATTTGCTATACCAAGTTGCTATAATAGATTACTATATTGCAACAAATTAGCCATGCCAAAATTTGCTTTATCAAAAATAGCATAACTTTGGCCAAAATTGATAACAACAAATTGCTATATTGTAATCAATTTGTTATATAAGTTTACTATATTGTAATGAATTTTCTATACCAAAACTTGTCCAATACAAAATAATAGGACTTAGTCCAAAACTAATGCACCATATCAAACCTAAAGTCAAATAATAGAACAGTAGCATACCACAACATAACTCATGGCTTATCCCTATAACAAAATAATCGTGCATCAACCTTTGGCCAAATAACTAACAATAGCATACCACATTGTGCACCATATCAAATGAAACTAATGATCATAGCAAACCAAATAATGCACCAAACGTATCAAACCAAACCAAATATGGGACCATAGCAGTCCATATATCATACCAAACATGTCAGACCAAGTTACTAACCATAATAGACCAAATAATGCATTCTATCAGACCAAACATTAGACCAAATAGCAAACCATAACATATTGCAAACCAAATATCAAAGGAAACGATTGAAAGACGGAGGAGTTTTCTTCAAAGACTTAGCATTTCATTTTGGGCACAAGCTTTAATGTAGGAATCAACATCAAGATATGCAAATTTCCACTAGAAGTTTAGTGTTGAAAATGCTAGAGAAAATCAATGCCATTATTCAACACCAAATCACACAATTTTCACTAATTAATCACAGTCACGATTTAACAACCATCTTGAGTTGATTGAGTTCAACCTAGCTCTGTTTTTCTATTTTTCTTCATTTTTTTTTCAATTATTGAATTACATTTTCAATGTAACTCAATTACATCTTGAATCACAAAAAGAGAAACACATAGCATTCCTATTAAAGTCACAATCACAAAACCTATTTGGTTAAGATGGAAAAAGCTGCTTGAAATTGATTCTACTTTTCATTGGTAATTTTTTCAATTATTACCCATTTTTCATTTCTAGTTGTTAGCCCTCTAGCACGAGTATTTTGTTAAATGTAGGTTTGTCTGTCACTTATGTGTTTAGGAAATTTCAAGATGATCTTAATTTGTAGTTCTTGGATGTAAGGGAGAGGAAGAAGGTGAAGTTTCTAGGTGTGAAAATAAATTGTCCATCTATAACAAAACAAAAAAATAACTAAAGTGGTGTTTGACCTTTTTTTTTTTTTTTTACTTCTTTTCTCTTTAAAAGGAGAAATTGGATCAAGCACATTTTCTAAAAAAATCTTAAAAAAATTAAGTAGGTTAATTTTATAAAATCAAAAGGAAAAAATATATAGTTTTTTGAAAAAGTCTAGATGAATAAGCTTTTAGAAAAAAGTTGACTTCACCCCCTTCTTTTTCCTCTCATGCTCTTTCCTCGCTCTCTCTTTTAAGCTAAAAAATTGAAAATTAAAAATTGTGAAACAATTTTTACTTTACTTTAAGGTGCGATTAGTAGAAGAGAAATTTTTTATGCTCAAAAATCATGATTCCTAAGAATCATGAATCTCAGGAATGATTATTGGGAATAACTAAAATCTATTTGGTTGATTATAAATATTTTTAGAAATATTTATATTTGTTACTTGATAATTAAATATGTTTACGTTTTATATCTACTTAGTTTTAATAGAACTTTTTTAGAAACTTTAATTATTTATTACATAAAATGAGTTAATAAAGGTAACATGATATTTTTATTGTGGTAAAACTTTTCTCCAACTTGAAAAAGTTAGATTCTCACCTCTGAGAACAATTTTGTGGAAAATATAAGTAAAAAAGATTTTCGAAAAACAATATTTCCTGAGAATGTTGCTTTTTAAATAATAAATCAAACATTGGAAATAAACATTCTCAACTTTAGATTCCTGACAAATTAAAAACTTCTCTTGTATCAAATGCCTCCTTAAAGCTCTTATCTCAAGTTTAAGAAAAATTTGGATCAAATATAACCTAAGTATGACTAGGTTAACACTTCAACACATGAGGAAGGCAAAACATCAACCTTTGTTTTCAAGAAGTGTGAAATATTAGTAACTATATTCTCTAATACATTTTTTCTATCACACTTTTTATTATTTGGTGAAATTTATATGATCTCATTAAATGATGTGGGTCTTACGATATAATTATTAAATCATATTTAATATTTAGTAAGACTTACACGAATTTTACTCAATAATAAAAATATATATTAGAAAATATACTTGCATGATCAAATAACATGTCATAAACTTTCTTGAGACAATTTTTATTATTAAGTAAAATTTATATAGTTGTTAATAAACTTAAATATGACTAAATAAGAGTAAAAATTACATCAATTAGTATATGCTTAAAATTTTATTTTTAATTAATATTTATTTTTAAAATAAGATATTGATCACTAAGTTTGGTTAGTATAAGTGATGAGGACTCTCACTCCTTAAGTAAAAGGTTAGAGGTTCGATTTTCAACTTTTGTGCATGAAGTAAACTTAGTTAGAAAATGTCTACTCTTTACTTTCCATACCTCGAAGGAGATTGGGCCTTACATTCAATGGGGGACACTCCTTGCAAAAGAAAAAAAAGAAGAAGATATTGATCTCCATGTTAAATGTGTATTTCCTTTTTGTGAATGAAGATTGTTTATGTCACAGCTATTTTTATAAAATAGCAGTGTTGATACTAAAAATATCTTTCATTACATAAGTAAAGAGCAATTTTTTTAGACAAAAAAAGGATCAAGTCTATGAATGTAATCTCTACGAACAAAACGTTTTTGGCGCCTATATGTATGTTGATCAACTTCTAGGTAAATACCCTTTCATAATGAACATTTTCTCTAGTCACTTTCTCACCCGATCGGAAGTATTAGTTGAAGTCCACCTTTTTGTTTCCTCCGCTCTCAATACCACCAATATGGAAAAGAAAATTCCAACCTGCACTACACTACAAGAGCCTGGCCATCGCCTAAGCACCTAGGAGGAAGGCACAAAACAGTATGCCATCCTAGGTGAAATTTGGGTGGGTGTATTCAAATGAATTCATAATACTTATTCGATAAGATAAGATTAGTATAACTGTTTTTGCTTCAATCCAGCTAATAACGCTTTTTTTTTTTTTTAACGTGTCAAAAATATGAATTTTGTCATTTGATTATTTTGAAGACATCCTAAAAATTAAAATATGTGAGATCATATATTTTTTTTCTTTCAATTTTTTAAGAATTTAATTAAAATGCAATGTAAAAGTTTTTTATATTCTTGTAACAATTACTTTAAAAGTCATTTTATGATTGATTGATATGCATGATAATTAAACTTATTTTTTAATTTTAAAATGAAAAATGGGTTGGGTTGAGGTTAGAAGGTAACGCAAAAAGGGTGCCACCGACAGTCCATCTGTATATTCATCCATGGATTACCCATTTAATATTAATTTTTGAGAAACATTAAGATTATTATCATATTTTTAAAATGAGTACAACGTTATTAAATTACAATGAAACAAATGAATGTGGATCTGTGGCTAAACCAAACCAAACCGAACCACACCTACTCGTCACTTGGTCGCTCTGTACTCCACTCACTGTACCGTAGTAGCAATTGTTGTGTGGTGGGGAGACGATGAAGACAACTAGGAAGGAGGAGAGTGGAAAGAAAGTCTCACTCTCACTCTCACCCTCGGATTTGGACAGCAAATGTGCCTTCACTCTCACTTTGATGCGTTTGATGGGCTTCTTCGTCACTTCTTTAGTCCTTTGCTCTGTAATTTTCTCACTCTCCGTTGTTCTTCGAGACCCTCCCTCAGATGCCGCCCTGCGCGAACCATTATTATCATCCGCACCTGTCTTTCAAATGTCACAAACCCAACAAGGTAGGTTTTTCGTCATTTTTAAAGTTGCCCTGTCCTTATGACTCGTGTTACCGAGTGGGTGACGATGAATGAGATGATAGATAGATCAACATTCTTTTCTTTTCGCTCTCTACCAGAAAATTACGGTTACATAAAAAGTTACGGAGATGTATGACAAATGTCTAGGAGGGGGGCAGAACAAAATTTAGATTTTTGTCTTAATCTTAAAGTAGCTTTTCAATTTCATTTATCTATTTGTCTAGCTGCTATGTTTTCTCTTCTATTGTCCATGTTGCTCTGATTTGTGCATTTGTTGTTTCTTAGTTTTGTTTGATGAAATATTGCACTGCATTATTAAGTTAGATAGTTAAACAAACAAAACTCGCCTAAAAAAGTGAAGACTGAGAGCAAATGGCCTTGTCCAGACTTTTTCTGTTCTTCAATTTGGAAACTTTCTTTCAAAACTATCCTTCTTGAGAAATTTGCCTTTTTCTGGAGACTCATTGTTAAGTTATAAAATTTCATCTTCTCTTGCTTGTAGATTTGGACAATGATACCTCTGATTCTGTTGAGTTGCAAGAAGATAAACTGCTTGGTGGCCTTCTAGCTGCTGGATTTGATGAAAGATCTTGTCTAAGCAGGTATCAGTCAGCCATGTATCACAAAGGACTATCAGGAAAGCCTTCTTCTTACCTCATTTCTAGATTAAGAAAATATGAGGTTCAACACAAAGAATGCGGACCTTATACTGAATCCTATAACAGAACAGTGGAAGAACTCAGGTCTGGTCAATTTACTGAGTCCTCAGCTTGTAAATATGTTGTATTGATTTCATTTAGTGGGTTAGGGAATAGGATATTGACCCTAGCATCTGCATTTCTTTATGCTCTCCTCACAAACCGTGTTCTATTGGTTGACCCTGGAGTGGATATGATTGATCTCTTTTGTGAGCCATTTCCAGATGCTTCCTGGTTTCTCCCCGCTGATTTTCCTCTTAACGCTCAATTTAATAATTTCAGTCAGAAATCTGATCAATGTTATGGGAAAATGCTGAAAAATAAATCAGTTACAAATTCCACTGTTCCATCTTTTGTCTACCTTCATCTAGTCCATGATTATGATGATAATGATAAGCTTTTCTTCTGTGATGAAGAGCAACATTTTCTCCAGAAAGTACCTTGGTTAATGATGAAAACAGATAATTACTTTATCCCATCTCTATTCTTAATGCCATCTTTTGAGCAGGAACTGAGTGATCTCTTCCCAAATAAGGAAACAGTTTTCCATTTCTTGGGTAGATATCTGTTCCACCCCTCAAACAGTGTGTGGGGACTTGTTGTCAGATACTATCAAGCTTATTTAGCTAAAGTTGATGAAAGAATGGGCATACAAATTAGAGTGTTTGACACGGAACCTGGTCCATTTCAACATGTATTGGATCAGATCTTAGCTTGTACTTTGAAGAAGAATCTTTTGCCTGATGTTAACCACCAGCAGGATACTATCAATTCCTCAGGAATTCCCAAGTCAAAAGCGATATTGATGACATCCTTAAGCTCTGGTTATTTTGAAAAGGTAAGAGACATGTATTGGGAATATCCAACAGTGACTGGAGAAGTGGTTGGCATTTACCAGCCGAGTCATGAAGGATATCAACAAACACAGAAGCAGATGCACAACCAAAAAGCTTGGGCGGAAATGTATCTCTTAAGCTTAACTGATGTGTTGGTTACTAGCGCATGGTCTACTTTTGGCTACGTGGCTCAGGGGCTTGGAGGTTTAAAACCATGGATTCTGTACAAACCTGAGAATCGAACTGCCCCAGATCCTCCCTGTCGACGTGCCATGTCAATGGAGCCATGTTTCCATGCTCCTCCCTTTTATGACTGCAAGGCCAAGAGAGGAACTGACACAGGTGAACTTGTTCCATATGTAAGACACTGTGAGGATATGAACTGGGGCCTTAAGCTTGTAGACAGTTATAGTTATTAGCTAGTTATGACCAATGCAGTCTATGCTATTATGAAAACTCAGCTATAAAGTGTTGCAAATTTTGTTGTAAAATAGAATGGGTTATTTCTTTTAGATGTGTATGTAGTTTTCTCCCAGAGAACCATGGTATTAGCTTTACTATTTTAGGGCTATTGAATGCATAGAAATGACTTCGATAAACAGGTTTAAGAAATTAGCATTACAGCTAGTTAAAGTCCTTATAAGACCGACTTGGAGGAGTAAACCTCTAAATTAGACCTCGAGATTGTATGAGTTGGGTATTTTAATCTGAGATTTTGGGACCTTTTTGGTGCAAAACAATGCTGAAAAATAAAGTGGAAAAAAAGAGAGATTAAAATGAATGTTGTTTTGCAAAGTCATGGAGAGTTTTTAAAATCTCAAGGATTAAAATATCTGACTTGACAAATGTAAGGACTAATTTAAGGGTTTATTCCATGAACTTGTCTTGAAATTTTATTTTTTTCTTTTAAAAGGCACAGAGCATCATTCAGTTGTTGGGGAAAAAAATAAAGGAATGTTCCCTTGCAACCACGGTTTATAAAGTAACTATGGAGTTCATGTCATCAATCCTTCTTGTCGAAACTAACGCATTAGCCATTTTTTATTCTCTTCTAATAACAACTGCTAAACATGTCTATTTATTGACTGTTCTTTAAGAAAGTTGGTCTCAACTGGTATTAGATTAACATTTGGACCTGCTATGGATGGCAAACCAATTCCTAAGTGGCACTAGAAGACCCATCTCATCTCCAACGTCTTCAATTAATGTTTGACTATTTTCCTATTCCAAATGCAGTAAAACCATTCATAACTAGGCATATTCACATATAAGCTCTCTAAAATAACAATGTACATCTGGTAAACATTACGTATAAATTATAATCCACATTCTCGATGGGGAAGGAAGCAACATCCAAGCATTGAACCACATGAATAGTTAAGTGCTCTAATAAATACTTAGAAAATCAGCTTCGTTCTTCTTATGCAGGGATCAGTTGGGCAACAACTGGGATAATAATGAAATATTATTTGATCATAAATGTGTGAAAAGACAAAATATAATATATAAATCTCTCTCGTTTTTCTTTTCTTCCCACGGGGAAGGAAAACTGCCTATTTCAGAAATCAATTTGAATTAACAGTTTCTTATTTCTCCTTCTCTCCTATAAACTGCTTGTGAAGTGATTAACTTCACATCATATAGTAGTATTTACATTGTATAAAAAATATGAAAAATGTAGAACTCAAATTAAGATTCTCAGCCCCGCTATGATTAAGATGTACATGAAACCAAATAACAATTTAAAAAAGAATCAAGAACAAACACCCATAGTTGACCTACAAAAGAAAATCACCTTCCGGGTGCGATCTACATTGCTAAGAGCCTAAGCCAAT
This sequence comes from Spatholobus suberectus, assembly GCA_004329165.1. Taxonomy (NCBI): domain Eukaryota; kingdom Viridiplantae; phylum Streptophyta; class Magnoliopsida; order Fabales; family Fabaceae; genus Spatholobus; species Spatholobus suberectus. The sequence continues at coordinate 20,282,260 of CM014734.1, forward strand.
CATTCAGCAGCTTCGTGTAAGAAAAATGATACATTTTTTTTGGTCTATAAGAAAAATATTACTTAATTGCTCAAAGATTTGTCTTGTTGTCCCATGTTGGAGGATAGTGTTCATTTCGTGGGCTTAAATTTAAGCCCAACGTTTGACCTCACAAGGATGTCTTTCCACATGGGCCATTTAAAAATAGATCGCTCAAATCATGTGTTCATTGGGACGTTCATTTCGCTAATAAGAAGATAATATGCTTTTCCTATTAGTTGACATTGGATCATCATATTCTTGCCACAAGTTAGTGGAAATATACACACCATAATGGGAGAGTAATGGAGAATCAAATTCAACATAAAAGGTCGCGATCACGGAAGAATATATTAAAACACAAAGTTAGGAGGCACATCTCCATCCTATCAAATTCGAATCATTTCCAATCCAAGTCAAAGAGATTAAAAGTGAAGCTTTTGGAAATTGCCAAGAAAGTAAGCAATTGTATATATTTTCACGCGTGTTTTCTTATTGCAGTCCAATTAATCAACGTTTTTTTTTTCTTGTTGGTAAAAAAGAGGGGATTATCAACGTATTTAAACACGAAAATTAAATATGATATCATCCACATATTGGATAATGCTTCTGTACTTGTTTACAAAATCTAATCACTCATTAAAACTAATTTCCAATTTGTTTACACGTATGTTAATAATGAAAACAGCATGTATGGTTGCACACTCTTTGGATATATTTGGATATTTGCCAAATTAAAAGTCAAGTACTATTTGCTTCACTTTGTAGTTTTTTCTGTCAGTTTTTACAAGACACAAGTTAAAATTTAGAAATTTGTTACCAGATAAATTTCAATTGCGGTTGTGTGTGTTTTGTGACAAAAGTGAAGCATGTTGTTTTTTTTAACCACCATAATTAGGGTTTTTACCTCTCCAGCAAGACCCAAAGGTATCTTTACAAACTTCGGTCTTGACCAACTATAAGACCAATATTTGATCCGAGATTTAGTTACATTTAAACTCCTCGCTCCTCCCCATATTCTTCCTCACAAGCTTAGCGTGTGTTGCTAATTGAGCCACACTCATTCGGTGTGAAGCACGCTATTTTATATCATGAGAAAACCATTATATTTATTTAGACTGGCAGGGATTTATTTATGCATTCCGTTTTTAATGTGGGATTTTTTTCTCTAATTTTTTTATAATTAGCGTTTTGCATAGAAGTTCACAAGTTCTTTATTATTATTTTTTCTTATAACTCTAGCATATTTTTCTTTGAATTAAAACTGAATGGAGAAAAACCATGAGGTGATTATTTGGTGTGAAGCACGTTATTCTATATCATGAGAAAACCATTATATTTATTTAGACCGGCAGGGATTTATTTATGCATTCCGTTTTTAATGTGAGATTTTTTTCTCTAATTTTTTTATAATTAGTGTTTTGCATAGAAGTTCACAAGTTCTTTATTATTATTTTTTCTCATAACTCTAGCATATTTTTCCTTGAATTAAAACTGAATGGAGAAAAACCATGAGGTGATTATTTGGTATCTAAATAAACTATAGAGAAAAAAGTGTCTTGAGTGAAAAGAGAGTAAAGTTATTCTGAATCAAACTACAGGAGATAAATTGTGATTTATTCTTATGAAAATTTATGTAAGGTACTATAATTTATAATTTTAAGGGGCTGATCTCAAGTTCAAGAGAATGTCTATTTAAAAAATTATACACACTTCTATTTTTATTTTATTTTTTTGAAAGCTTTGAAAGCACCACCCTCACACCACTGCCTAGATTCCCCTTATAGTGTGTTTAGAATAGATTCATAATGAAAAGAAATCAATTAATTTTTCATGATAAAGGTGAAGCAACAAATAGTTATTTTTACTTTTTCATGATATCATCATGATTTTGTGGGGTAGAATTGATTTTGTGATATTATCCAAACATACTATTATCACATCAAAACTTTGAGGTTATGATAATCATATCCATAGTGATGGAGATGGAACCAATTTTCTAAAAGCTGACCGTCTTAGTTTAGTGCCCTAGTGTTATAAAGTAGAAATATTTGGCCTTAATTTAACGGCCTATGAACAAATGTAACCATATGAAATGGTTACCAATTTTTTTTTGTTGCATATGCGTTTAGAAGTTTTGTAATGAATAATCACAACCAAAAGAGTCCACATATCACGCACCATTCCCTTCCCGAACAAAAGTCCAACATGTGATTCAATTCAAGTCCCAATTGGATTTCCCCAAGGTGTGGTTGTAACTTATATCGTCTTTTTTCTAGATCAAAACACCATCCTCCCAAACATTTCTCTTCACCCGTTTCACATAAGGAAACCTCACTTTTCCTCAAAGCCAATTATAAGCCCCCATATTGCCATCGACATGACGAGGTGATGGGCTAGGATGAATGCGTATCAGTTTGTCGAATGAGATCCCGTTTACTATTAGTTTCATTTATGCATAAAAGGAATGTATTAACTAACTATATAATTTCTTATTACAGGAAAATGGACATTTGTTTCGAAATGTCTCGCTCTTGCACCACACTGCAATCATTTTGTGTGGTTACTGGGCCAAAGAAACGAGGATAAGATTGACCTTTCCCACTTCTGATTTGGATTAAGCTTGATTATACTTTGTACAAAAAATCTCCGTGGATATCTAAATTTCTGTTGATTGTTTGTATCTTGCTTTTTATAATATTTTCACTTACTTTATTTGGATACCATCTTGGAAGTATATGTATAACAGACCCCATTAAGTGGCCTCAAGGGTGTGAAATAATTGACATTACCTAATCATAGTAAGAATCAACATTGTGGTTAGCCAAGCATGATAATGACACGTGGCAAAAATGATCTCATAGACGTCATTTCCTATGGCCCTTTATTCTTGTACTTCTTTCGTTTTTGTTTTTTTTTTTCCTTCTTTTAATTAGTCATTTGCTTTATTCACCGATCTATGTATGTGAATGCGATGATTAAAAAAAATAAAGGAGGATACATTGTTTTATTATTTTACAAGAATAATAAAGAGAACTATTATAAATATCATATGGAAAATTATTATATTAACAATTGTCTATTAGGTGAGCCAATTTTTTAATGTTTACTTTTTAAAACTGAAAAATGTTTAATTATGAATCAAACGTGGCTTATGAATATTTGTTCCTGAGTTGGGGTTGAGAAAAATTGAAGAGTTCCTATGGAGAGAACAATGATTGGGGGCTGAGTGGGCCATGAAGAGCAGAATCACAATAATGGAAATGCATTTTTGCCTTTTGGACTTTGGGAGGGCACTGCCACACGGAAGAAAGTTTTGTGCACTCTAAATATTATTATATACAATATGTTAAAATATAATAAGTAAATGGCATAATTATATATGTAGCTGAATTGAATTTAAAATATAATAAAATCTCAAACATATATATATATGGGCATGTTTGGATGAACTTTTCTAAAAAAACTTATAGAAAAAGAGCTCATTTAGAAGTTTTGTTATGAAAAGATCTTTTTAAATAAGCCAATATTGTGTTTGGATAATACATTCTTAAGTACTTATTCAAAATGATAATTATTTGAGAAGTTGAAAATTTTAACTTCATCATAACCTCTACCGAGAGCTTTTACTTTTTCAAAAGTTAAAAAAAATATACATTTAAACACTACGTTTTACATAACAAAGTGCTTATTTCAAAAAATAAGCTTTCAAAAGATCTTTTAATATGTATCCAAACAGGCTCATAGTTAGGGACATTTGGCAAGAAGCTAGTGGGGCACCTGAAACTGTCACATTCACATGAGAAAATACCCTTAACATAAACTAATTTCAGAGTAGCATTTTTGGTATTAAATAAGAATTTTTGTCTGGTAGGGCTAGTTCTTATTTTATTAACTGTAACAATTCTTATTTCTCGGTAACTTGCTGGTATGTTTAGTTTAGAAGAAAAAAAAAGTGAAAAGAAAGAAAAGAAAAGAAAAGAAAAAGAGTAGAAGCTGAAATAATTTTTCAGTTGTTTGATATAAGAAATTTTTTTTTTTTCTTTTGTTTAGTTGTGTAGAAAATAAAAAGAAACACACACATATATAATGACATAAATACCTTAAATTAAAAAATATGTGATATAAATAAAAATATTTGTGTCCTTTCCTTCCCTTTTTGACAAAAATGATAATTTTTTCTTTTTCTTTTCAATAAAAAAAACATTTTACTGAGATCTACAAATATTCTTCCTTCCTTTTCATTTTTTAAACTTACCAAATAATGAAAAATTACAAAAGGTATTGTTTTCTTTCCTTCTATAATCTTTTGATCTTTTCTCTCCTTTTCATCTATATAGTGATATCTCCAACATTTTATATAACATAAAATTATATAAAATGTGATGGATGAAGAGGAGCAGCCAAGGCAAAAGCTGGAGTGGTGGGGCCGTGAGATAGTAGCACTTAGGTGTCGACCGTTAAAAAGGCCTAACTTTCTCCTTAGATTGACATCACGCAGTGTGGGGCACACTGCCAGTGCCAGTGCTTCGTTAAGGTCAGCTACCATTGCCATTTGCCAACGGAAACTGGGAAGCCACTACACGTAAATTTCATTTGGTAAAATGACCTTTACACCCTTTAAATTTTTAGCACCAGAGTGAGCATGTGACTAAGATAAGACTTCTGCTATCATCCATGTATTTAACAACACTTATAACAAGTAATAAAAATACTAAAAATTTATCAAAAATAAAAATGCTAAATATAAAGATTTTTAAAAATTTTAAAATATTAATATTTTTTTATTTATTCTTAACAATTAATCTTAGGGGATTCGTTATTAAAGACAGTTTTTTTTTTACACATAATCAAATTTTTTCTTAATGAATACTATTTTTTTTAAGCTATATATTATTAATTATTAAAATAACATAATTTCTCAATAAATCATTTCATTAAAATAAGAACAGAAAATAGTGGCTGCAACCAATCTATATATTATTTAAAATATAAAAAATTCTAAATTCTTCAGAAAAAAAAACTTAACAACCTTCTGTTTGTTAAAGAGAAAAACAAAAGTTAAGCAAATTTTCATTTGTTTCTTTTTTATTTTACACGGAAACAGATTTCAACTATAGGTTGTCAAAACACACATTAAAAAGACAAACGCATTTTATACTTTTGAATTGTAATTTCTCATTTAAGTGATTAACGAGAACAACTGTTAGACTGATTTTCAATTAAAAGTTGGCCTCCCTAATCCCCCTTTGGTCAATTACATGGCTCTCTCCCTCTAATATATTGTCATAATGAATGTGTATTATGAAGAATTTTTTTTCTGTATTTTGTTTTTATTATATTTGATATTCATGAAAAAAATGGGTTAGCTAGAGGTGGAGGTGATAAAAGTTAACTACAAGGTGAAAGAATCACACGAAAAACTGTAAGGATGAAAGAAATGTTGAATTTTGCACGTCTTTTTTCTTTTTGGAGGAGGGTTGAGAGGCTAATTTCTTGAGTTACTTATTAAATAAGGATATGATTAACAAGTAGTAAAAATGAGCATTGAATATTAGAAATACTATTATATAGAAGTTGTTTTAATTACTACGCCGGTCAAACTTTTAGTTATTTGGACAACAAAATTAAAGAGAATGATGAATTGAAATGAAAGTAAAGAAATAAGGGGAAAAAAAAAAGACTAAAAAAGAATGTAGAAGTGCAAGTAATCACAAGTGATATTTAATAGGGAAAACCTAAGATGTCTGATTTTACTTATACTATATTATTAATATTATCCAATTCTTTAATAACTTGTACTTCCTTTTAATTGTCAACCACTCATTATAATCTTATTAGTATTCAATCATTATTCTTTTTCATATAGTATTATACTTAATGATCATGCAAGATAACAATTAAGAAAATATAAAGAACAAATATGTTTGCTTATTAAAAAAATTATGATTAATCCTCTCAAACCCCAAACCTGATTTATCACATAAATCTAATAAGTAATTACAGTATAGTCACTAGTTAATTAATCAAATATCAATACATTGAGAATGATAAGTTTCCAACATATATATAATGAAAAACAATAAGATAAACCAAATGGGAAAGAAAAACATAACATTATTTGACAATTGGAAAATAAGGAGAATACATAGGATTTACCACAACTCTTGCCTATGAGTTTAATTACTGACAAGAGGAGTGCTAGCAACAGACTCTCTAACACATCATTTCTAACATAAAGAAATCCAAAACATTAATATAAACTCCAAAACTATATATAATGAATAAGAAAGAAGGGAGAAGAAAAATCCCTTTAATAGGATAGGCCTAGTATTTAGGATAGAGAGTTCAAATTCCTTATTTGCAATTTTTTTAAAGCTTTAGGAAAGATCCACGCCATGGTTTTCTTCTAAGGTTTGTAACAACTCTAGGGAAAAGAGAAGAGATTCTTTGTAATGAAAATCATCAAAAATTCCTCTAAAATCATCTTCGGAGGCATTTAAAATGTGAAGACAAGAGTTGCAAGTCCAAGTCCATTTCACATAAATAAAGTGCACATTGGTGATGCTTAAGTTACGCAGTTGCGCTAGTCATGTAAAACATTTGCTCGGCCATGTTTGAAAGTAAAATGACCAAGTGTGCAAGAGGGTTTTATGGGCATGCTAGCTTGAAATCTCTTATTTTTTGTTGGAAATTATTCAATATTATTTCTTTATTTCACAATGAGTCTTTTTGTTGCTAATTTTCCTTAAGATTTAACTCCTTTTTGCTTAAAATTCACCTTTAACTCTACTTCACATATATCTACAATAAAATAAAGGAAAATGAATAAAAAATCAACATCAAATACTAGTAAATGATATAAAAATTATCCAACTTTACAAATAAACTGGCAAAATGGTAGTTTATCAATTATGATTAGGTACTAAAGCAAAAATCTCTTCCAATTTTTTTTATATATATATATCAAGCCTTTGTGTATTTACATAGAAATAGTGTGGAAGGAAATCAAAAGAGGAGATCGATAGAATAAAAATACTAAATTTCTACTATTTGTTTGAAAGGAGAAATAAGGAGAGAAAATTTTTCTGTTGGACTCACAAAAAAAAAACTCAAATTGGTATGAAATGTGAGAAAAATAATCTCTTCTTTCTCATTTTTTATTTTAATTTCTTAAAAAATTAAATGATTTTTTATAACATAAAATTTTAAAAATAAATGATAAATAGTTTTACACTGAGAAAAAATATTAGAGTAAAAAATTAATTTTTTAATTAGAATAAAATATTTTTCATGTAATGTATTTATTTCCACTCATCCAAATAAGAGAAGAGAAACTCCTCTATTTCTTTTCTTCTTATTTTTATTTATCCAAATAACATGCCATTTCTATCTTTTTTCTTGTCTGTTTCACTCCCTTTCTATTTTTACCTTCTTATTTCTTTTCTCTTTATTTCAATCCTAATTTAAATAAAGCATAAATCTAGGAATTAAATCCAATCACATATATGCTAAAAAAAATTGAGACCAACAAATGTTAATTGCTCGTCTTTTCTTAATATTATTGAGCTTTTTTTTTCCGACACCTCTTGAGATATATACAATTAGGAGGGAAAAAGAGATACAAATAAGTATAAAACTGGGATTTGAAAAAATGGGGATTAAATATATGTGTACATGTAAAGGAAAATAATTATCACCAAAAAAAATGTAAAGGAAAATAATAAACGTACATTTCATTTTGGCACGAACTGACGTAGAAGGAAGAGAGAGGTAGGAAGGGAAAAAAAACTAAAGAGAAAAAATGATAAATATAATAAGTAATGTAGTGAGAAAGGAAGAGAAAATAAAAAGAAAAAGAAAAAGAAAAATGAAATGAAAGAAATTAAAAAATAAATCCTGTATAAAATGAATTCAAGACACTGTCACACTTTCAAAGAGAATCGCATGTGCACAAAAGCGCCACGAGTTCGATGACTTTCCTCTAGTTGTTTAGTTTTTTTGTTACTCAAATAATCGAATTACTCTGGTTGAAAGCGAAAGCTTTACCTTTAACAACCTAATCATAGTTTAATAATTCAATTTTGAAACCCGAAATACCCCTAGGCCATAGCTCACTAATGCGACGATGATAAGGTAGGTGGCGTTTCTAAACTTATACTACAATTGCAACAATCAAAGGATAGAGCCACAAAATTTACAATACGTCCTCAAGAGTTAATTTTTTATTTCAATCTCATTCCTACAGTAAAAACATACTAAATAAAATTAAACACCTCATAGGCCCATGTAGAAGGGGACCTAAAAATTTTCAGAAAGGATAAGGGCGTTGGATTGGCGTCATTATATCGTGAAGAAAATGAAATATTAACAGTGAGTTTTTTCTTTAATGTATTTATTTGCCATCAAACTAAGTGAGTTGAAAGAAAAATTATAAAAAAGACAAATTGCCAGTGTTTTCATATAGTTAAGGATCAAGACGTGCAGGACTCAAATTGGTGGACTTTTGAGAGGATTTATCATGTGCCATAAATATATACACCACATTGTACAAAAGAGATACGTATATTATATTTTTGGACAAAATAAGAAAAAGAAGATCAATGCTCTCATGTCATGCCATTACAGATTCAAAACGGAATTCATATCACGAAATGAGAAATGGATGATTTGACAAATTCAAATGAATGAATGAATGAAAGAATAAAGGATCACAAATGCAGACAAGAGTTCCTGATTTAGTAAAAGAAATGCCCAAAAAAGGGTTCTTTTTATTATTTATTTCTCATAGGCAGCTTACAAAAAAATCAGTCAAAAAATGTTATTTGAATATAGCTCAATGAGATGGAATTTGATTGAAAATCACAAAAACATCAAATAAATAAAATATATCAGATTAAAAGGAAATATACTAGACCATATTCCTTTTTCTTTTAACCTTACACTTTTTTTTTCTACTGGAGTCGCCTTGCCACTGGCCCTACATGGATTTTATTACGTGTCATATTCAATACCAATGTGTTGGAGGTTGCACTATCACAAATTCTTTGTTCTCACTTGACTTGTATCTTGACTACAGACTAAACACATGATATATATGAACTATTCTAAAACGCTTTCTTCTTGGTAAATAAAATATTGCTCGATAATGGATTAAGATAAGTATAAGTTGTTCCCCTCCTTCATATTAATAATGCAAAACACTTTGATAGAGAAAAATCAGAGAATGGCGTGAAATCTCAACACCACCACTGGAGCGATGTGCTCAGATGTTTTAGGTAAAAACGTTTGAATTTTTGCATTTGACAATGAATCGTATTTTCTTATCATTAATACGCACGCACGTAAACAGAAAGAGAAAGGGGAGAGAAGAAGTTCAGAGTCATGACTTGTACAGTAAACTTCGGAGTAGGTAAATGCAGATAAGTTTGTTAATATTTGTTCATGTCAAAGGATGCGCGTGCACGTGTGTCCAAAGAAAGAGATAGAGAATTGAGGAATTTTCAATGGTAACCGTACAGCCACCACAATTTAAAATAAAAATATGCTATTCAACCATTAACCGAATCAAGCTCTTGGTCTTGGTCTCAGTATGAGCTGGACACTACACTGATCCAATCCAGGAAAGCAAGATCAACAAGCTACGATACATAATCATGATTTTTAAATGACGAGTCTCGTTCTATTATGATTTTTAATCCAAGCTGTAGCAAAATAATTAATCATGCTCATGCTCATGCGAGCCACAAGCCTAAAATGTCAAAAAGAAAACACCAGCCTAATTTCACAAGATTTCTTACACTTCACATATGCTTCTTCAGTACATGTTTTAAAGATAAGATCTATACAGAGAGACTAGACAACAGCATCAACCCCAGCTTGTATCCGAGGCTCTTCTTGCTCCTCTTTCCTTTTAGCTCAAACGTGGGTTTTCACTTTCATGGTAATTGGTCCTTTATTTAAAACTTAGTAATTCCACAAACCATCTAGATCCAATGGCGCAACAGAAACAGGTAGATGATTGTGATTGTCAAAGGGCCTCCTACCCATATCAAAATTCGAAGAGGTTTCGGCGTTGACATCAGTAGTGAGACCCGTTTCCTGAGAGACACTGATCATGTCCCTCTCTGACTTGTAACCATTGTTTTCACACAAAGCTCTCAGGATGGTGTGGTCCTGCAGAGTGTAGACAGAACTTGGAAGTGTCAAATCAGGCGCAGGTTGAGAGTAGAGTGAGGCAGAAGGTGGCATTCTTGGAAGAATGTCCAAAGGATTTGAAGAAACCCCATAAATGGAGTTGGTGAAGGAATCGAAGACCCCTTCTTGGTTTCTTTGAACATCAATTGGATTGGAGAAGCAGGGCACGTAAACCGAATCATTGAGCGGTTTAGTGTTACAAATAGAAGGCGAGGAATCCGAGAGGGGTGGCAGAGCAGAAGAACCCAGTTCATTCCCGAAAGAGTCCAACCTCATTATCCCCGAAATATGGGTTTTCTTCCCAGCTGAGCTCTTCTGAAACACCCTGCAAATCACCCACTCGTTCTGCAACCAAACAACAACCATAATTCATAACTGTAAATAAATAAATCCAAGTTGAAAACAAAGGTGAGGAAGAGAAGAACAGCAGAATACCTTGGCAGTTTTTGGGAGGTTGTGAACAGAGAATTTGCCCTCGAGTCTGTACTCGTGCATGACCCAGTTGCTTTTCTCTCCTTTGGGCGCTCGACCTCTGTAGAAAACCAGAGTTTTCTTCATTCCAACAAGCGATTTCCCCCTGAAAATCTCCTTGTCTTTCCCCGTGGCCTTCCAGTAGCCCGCTTCGGTGGCCCTGTTGGTTCTCAACCCGGTGGGGTATTTTCTGTCTCTCACGCAGAAAAAGTACCACTCCTTTTCTCCCATTTTCGCTTTACCTACAAACAAACCTGTAATTTTAATTATGAGGGAAACACGAAAGCCAGATTGATTGGTTTAATTTCACTTACATGGCAAATCCCAAGGCTCTGACTTGTTGAGGTCGACTTCTCCAATGGCCCTGGCGCAGAACTTGGTGTCAATGACCTTCTTGTAGAGGTAATGGCTTATAAGCTCCTCATCGGTGGGGTGGAACCGAAATCCGGGAGGCAAACCCATCTGATCGTCTTCCTTACACACCACCGAAGCGTTTTTCATTCTCGGAATTCGCAGATGGAACTTCGATTCGCTTCTTTGCGTTGGTGACGTTTAGAAGAGAGAGGATGGGGATGGATGAAAATCAGGGAAGTGAAGGTGGAGATGAAATTATGAGGACAAAGGCCATAAATACTGCTGTTAGGGGGAGGAAGAAACGTGGAATGTAAGGTAACCTCCTTTGCTTGTTTATAGCCTAAGCCCACACTTCTTACAACTTTAATTTCCTCAGATAACAGTAACAATTTTATCTCACTACCCTAAATTCTTCTCTTCTCACTCATCACCACTTCCCCAAATTCCATGCATCTAATCTAATTATCATCAACCTAAGGTACTTACGACTTACTCCTACTTTCTAAACTTTACTGTCTAGGTTTGCCCCCCATGCACTGCCTATTCACCAAACAGTAAATTTCACTCGTGCGCTCCAATACTGCAAACAATTTCATTTATTACTATCTAGTAAATCCTATGTTACTTTCGACAAACTTCTCGCCAAAGAAAAAAAAATGGGATAAATGAATCGTATTCATTGTATCATAAGGTCAAATTAATTTATAAACTTTTATATTTTCAGAAGTTGATTCATTTAACTTCAAGAACATTTATGAATATATAGAGACTTTCATTTAAATTAAAGATTAAATACTTATAATATCAAAAAAAAAAAGATTAAATACTTATCTTAATGGAAAAGTTTTAATAAATTAAAAGCTAATTCAGACTAGATTAATTATGTGTATTACTATTTGGACACTCACGGAATATTATATTATATTAATTGTTTTAAATAAAATGTTAAATGATGAATTTTTTTAATTAATTTTTTTTTTTTGAGTGTTTAAATAAATAGCATGAATCTTTAAGTGGTAAGGGGACCAGACCAACAAGACTTTATTATGCAATTTGGTTTTGGTAATATTATAATAAGTTTTTCCTTTCTCGATCGGAAGAGGAAAGAACGATTACAATCGACCGGTGTTGATCATGTGTGTTTTTCCACCGAGAACTTTAGACTTTCACAAAAATAAAGAATCTATACTTTTTTTTAACAAATAATCGTTTTATTTATATATATAAACAGAAGAGTATTCAGGAAGCTAATATTATTTTTCCCTGTAACTTATCCCAGCTAGCTGTATGAATGCAATCAATAATAGATTATACCAGCTTGTTCTGCATCTTCCTTTTGAAAATCAGTTATATCACTTTATTGTAATTGAAATTACAAATATGGTCTTCAAGTTTTATTAGAAACAAAAGGAACAAAAAAAATATTAGGACAAATAACTGCCCTTTCAAATAGTTTCTGAGCAGATATAGATTGCAAAGAATAAAAAATAAATCCATAATTGCAAAGCCACATTTTTTTTTTAAGTTGAATTTTATGTATACAATGTTGAATTTGTAAATTAGTAATACCACAACCTTGAATTAAAAGATTAATTGCAGGTAAACAAGCGTAGATAAACGAAGAGGGTGAAGTTGAATCTTACGCCCTAACCCAAAAACTTAATTTGGGTTCTCGTGAGCATCTTCAGTGTTCCTTAGAATAAATTATATTAATATTCCTTGAGATTTTTTGAAATTATACAAAATTTCATATTTTTTTAATATTTTGAATAACCTCCTTTATAGGAGTATACATTGTAATGTTTTTCAAACAATTAAGGAGTGTTAGTGTAATAAATAAGAAGTGTCAGTATAATATTTTTCAAACAATTAAAGAGACTAGTGTAGGGGTAAAAACAAGAGAGATATTGGATGAAATTTAACAAAACCTCAAGGGGTAGCAATGTAGTTTATTCTTTTTCTTATTATGGTTTTTAAATGGGTTTCATTTGTACACATCAGTCATTTATATCTTTTTTTAATTTAAGCACTCAATTCTTCTAACCCAGTATTTTCAAAATATTTACAAAATAAATCCCACAAATAATCATAAATATTCTTATCTTTCATCAATATTAATTATTATCAACTATTTTATTAATATTATTTGATAAAAGTAGAAAATGGATCCACATAAAAATTTAGCCTGGTTGCTTATATAAGCATCTAGTGCTTAAACTGTGCTAAAAAGAATTGAGCTTCAATGGTTGCACCTAATAAGAACTGATGCTTAAATGGACCCAAATATTATTTTTTTACCGTTGCATATGCCTTTAGTATCTTGTTTGCTACATAAGATTTAAAAACATTAGCTAACTTTTACTCCAATGGTAAAACTCAATTTGGGTTCTTAATTTATTTCTAGTAGGTTTCATTTTATCTTTTCACTCACACAAGAACCTTTATTTTGAGTTTTTTTTTTTAATAGTTAAACAACCTTGCTTTTGCTTTTGCTTGCTTATATAAGAAACTTCTATAAGAATTTTATAAGAACTTATTTGCTCCAATAGTATTTTCAAGTTATTTAACTTAAAGAATCCCATAAACTACTTCCATTAGAGATGCTCTTAGGATAAGAAATCTCAAATCAACAAATTAAATTTGTTATAACGCCATCTTTTCTTTTCTTTTTAAAAGCTTGAAAATGAATTGTTATCATACTTACAATAATATTGTGCTTAAAATTAGATGTTAAATATTTACCCAAATTTTTTTATTCGTAATATTTACTCATTGTTAGTTTTAGTGTAGAATTTTAATTTTTAATATTTTATCAAATATTTACACAGATATTTATTACTACTAAATAAACAAATTTATACTTATTATATATATTATTATTATAATTAATATTATTAATAAATTAATACTAATGTTGTTATTAATAATATTTTTATATATTATTAGTATATTAATAGACAAATTAATAATTTAATAAATATAAATGATTTAAAATATGATATAAACGATAAAGAAATATATTAATAAAATAATAATCCTAGAAAAATATATCAATATATTAGTATTATTATTTTTTGTATGTACAATAGTTGCAATAAGATTAGAACCTATGACTTCATGCATACTACTCCAACCCCCCACTAGGCCGATTTTAGTGGGTTATTAGTATTATTGTTTTATTAATATATTTATGTAGAAGAGAAAATTAATATTAATAAATATTATTAGAATTAATGTTGAGGTGATTGAGATTCATGATGATGTTGAGAATCTAATTTGCATATTTTAATCACTAAAATTTATATTTATATCATATTTTAAATAATATATATTTATGAAATTATAAATTTATCTATTAATATACTAATAATATATAATTATTATTAATAATATTAGTATTAATTTATTAATAATATTATTAATACTAATAATATATATAATAAATATAAATTTATTTTTAGTTGTAGTAAATGTATGTGCAATTTTGACCCCCATTTAAGTTACATATATTACATTTTACATTCATATATCAAATAAATTCATTAGTTTAGTGGTTAAATGTTGTTATTGAAACTTAAGGCGGGCGGGGGGGGGGGGGGGGGGCGGGTGGGCGGAGTTCAAACCCTACCAGGGAGAAATTATTAGATAGTCTTGGACCACTATGGTCCTCATTAATCTGCATATGACATGTAATCAAGTACCATTAATTATTTCTTGTAAATTGTAAAATTTGAATATGTATTATATAAACATTGATTGGGAGTATAGACACTTGATGGTCTTGGACCACCTAATAGTTTCTCTTTACCAGGGCCATTTTGATAATTTTATCTTTTATTTTCGCATGTTACATCATCTTACTGCATCATTTATCATGTCATTCAAAATCGCACAATTTTGATACTTGAGAAACTTAATTTACGCAATTGAAACTTAGAGGATCAAAATTGCACAATTATGATACTTAGGAAACTAAAAGTAAAATTAAGCCTAAATATTAATAAAAGAGTCCATTTGCGTTAGGGTTGAAATTTAGTTTATTAGCAGGTGGAATGAGAATAGAGTGAAATATATATTTCTAGCTAACTTCTACAGTGTTTTTTTTTTTTCAGGAAAACTACAGTTGAAAAAATAATAATTAATTCATAAGAAATGCAATTTCATAAAACGATTGAATAGTAGTCCTTTAAAAAATGCATAATTATTTCATTTATGGAATGATGAATTTAATCAGCACAAATTATCTTTTACCGACGAAAGATTAACTTCATTGATTTAAACTGGCTTTTTAATGAATGTCAAAGGTTAGAGCTTCGTAGAAGTCACCTAAAGGAAAGACCAAAACGTATATTGTTTCTCATTTGAGAAGGAATTTTCACACTGAATAATGTGTGAACTTATTGATAAACTAAGTAATGATCACAATCACCACGATAACCACCACTACGACGACGTCGATAATAATAATAATAATAATAATAATAGTTATTATTATTATTATTATTAAATTTTCGACTTTAATAGTTCATTCGTGACCAGACCAATCATAATAAAAGAAATGTTAATTTTAATCTTACTCTCAATATTATTAAGAATCATTCATGGTAAAACCCAACGTTATTTCAACTATAAATATTTTTTTATTGTCAATAATGGAAAAGAACATTTTAATTACTAAAATGTTTTGATGGTGATATAAGTTTGCACAAATTTCTACAATAATAAATATTTTATGATCGTATAATTAATAATATTAATAATACAACTACGTACGATGAATCAAAGCACAATACGTATTTGAAATTAGTCAAAGTAATATTTGATGATATGGAATGAATGTTGGGATTTGGGATAATATTCACTTGGGCGGTTACAAAATGATGGGCAAATTCGTTTGGTCTTTCATAAGCAAATTTGTCTAGTCTATAAAGCAACGCATAACCACTTGACCAACCTTTTTATGTTACAAAATTACCCTTTTCTTTTCTCAATTATATTTTAATGAAATCAAAATAAAAGGTAGCTATATTTCCACAAAAACAACATCGAATATGAAATAGTAACTAATAGGGGTTTCAAAACTTGTGATTTTGTTTTTGTTCTAAGGATAAAAAATACTTTTAGTTTTTGTAAATATAACTAAACTAGCATTTTAATTCTTATAAATGTATGGGATGAATTTCTTCTATATACAATCATTCAATTATATAAATTAAAATCACTTAATTATATTCTTTCAATCAATTAAGTTAAGATAAAATCATAAGAATAAGATTCAATTTGATTTAAATTTGAAAATAAGACAATAGGATTTGTTTGAACTTAAATTAAAATAAGATTTAATTTAAATTTGAAGATAATAGAATATTCATAAAGCATAATAATAATTAATACAAATTAATTTAAATTTAAAATAATAGTAATTGCTATTGTTTAAAATTAAATATATTTTAATTTAAAGATAATAAAATAGTTATAATAACAATAATTTAAATTTAAAAAATTGAAAATATTAAAAACTCGATCTCACTCTCATAAATTATATGTGAAAATCACTACGTAATGAAGGAATATAGAGAATATAAAAAAAAAGATTTAAATATGTTTTTGATTCTTATAATATATTGTTTTTGTGGTTTTGGTCCTTGTAATATTTTTTTTTTCAAAAATAGTCCTTATAAAATTTATATGTTTTTTTTTTTTTTGTCCTTGTTATTTTGTTTTAATCCTTGTAATATGTCTATTTTTTTGTTTTAGTCATTATAATATTTTGCTCATTTTTTATTTAGTCCCTTCAAAAAAATGGTAAGGACTAAGAATAAATTATTCACATATTATAAGTACAAAAATGAAAAAAATTAATATATTACAAAAACTAAAACAAAATAACAAGAACCAAAATCAAAAAGTGAAATTTTACAAGGACCATTTTAAAAAAATTTATAAGGACCAAAACCAAAAAATGGTATATTACAAGAGCCAAAAATATATTTAAGCAAAAATAAAAACTTACTAAGGTCATAGGTTTTAACCTTATTGTTGCTATTGTACACTAAAAAAAATAAAAAACATGAAAAATGAGTTAATTGAGAGAGTGAAAAAAGTGAGAATCTAACTCTCCATAGCGAGTACAAAAATGTATAATATAAGAGTAGATTTAATTTCAGTCTTTCAAAAATAATTTTTATAAACTTAAAGTTTTGAAAAAAAATTATATCATCGTTCATTGTTGACATGACATGTATTTAGTCACATGTCATTTTGTAGTTGTCGTTGATGTGACATGTTTAAAAATATGTCATGTTACTATTAATTGATTATAAGGAGCATTCTAAAAAAGAGTTTAAAATCTATGAAGTCCAAAATCAATAAAAAATAATTAGAGGACTAAAACCAAATTTTTTTGGTATAAATCACTGTATATTCAAAACTCAAAGTCGATACTACTAATTAAGTTGAAATAACTCTGTGTCAGTTGATCAACGCGTTCGATAATGTACTAAAACCAAATTTAATCATATTTATATGGACTAAAAACATATTCATGTCTTATTTTTAGTATGGTAGTTAAAATCAGGATCGGTCCAAGAGCAAGACTACTAAAACTCAATTTTTAAGCTCACACAAACAGAAAGAGTAAAAAAATATTTAAATTATATACTTGTTACCCAAATCATAAAATTTTATATAAAATATAAAATTATATTTAAACATACAAGTATGCAACATGTATATAATATAACATAAAAAACACTACTAACATTTAAGCATGCTTAAATTGAAGATGCGTCAAAGATAAATTTACAAGTCTCACACGTCCAATATAAGCTAGAATGAGGAGTTCTAATCACTGCTTAACGTATCAAAAACAAATTCATAAAACTCAAAATATCATAAGCAAAAGCAAATAGTCTACTTCTAGATTACTACTCTAGTAAAACATTCAAATTCTAATCATAAGAATCTTCTTCTATATATTTTTCATCTTTTTCAATATGTGGCATCTTTTTCTCCATCTCCATCGAGGATATCATTAAAATTAAGAATCTTCAAATCATCTAAAAGGTAACACTATTACATTATGTTTGGTGACACAAAAATAGCCAGAAAATACCGTGAAGAAAATAAAAATGAATTTTATTTTAAAATTTTCTTTAGTTTGACACGGGAAATAGTGAGAAGTTAAAAAATTTGATGGGTCCCACTAGTTATTTTTCTTTTATTTCTCACTTATTCTCATTTACCTATTTATTCTTTTCCTATTTTTTATTTATTTTTCTTAAATCAAACACCTTTCTTTTCACTATATTTCTCACTTATTTTTATTCACTTTTTTTATTTTCATTCACCTTATTTCTTACTATTTTTTTCTTTCCTACCAAGCAAACCTTAATGATAGATATTATTCCATCACTAAAATTCAGTCATTATTTACATATTTTCTTTTAGTGAAATAAGAGTTACAAAAGCACGATCGAGCATCCTAGTCAACATCCATATCTGCCACGTATATTTACAAGTTGAAAGAAATAAGATGTGTGAGTGTTTGCAATTTTTTTTGAATAAATATTATAATTTAGTTAAGAATGAATTTGAAATGAAATATTTTATATTTAATTTTTTTCAAAAATAAATTTATAGCAAAATTTTTAACTCAATTATAAATTTATTTTTTTGCTATAACTTAAGGTGCTTTTAAAATCAAAATTAATTTATTATTACTAACTGTTGTAATTAAGGTCTTCAGCTTTTTGGTAGGACTTCGGAGTATCTCACAAATTTGATCATTTGGAATGACTATAGGACTAATTAAAATCAACTAAACATGATAATTTTAGAGAAAATTAAATTTATAAAGTTTGAACATGAAAACACAAATCCAATTAAAGCAGTAATAAGTAATTGACTCTGCCGCCACACCAATTGCTTGATATTGCTTTCTGCGGACTAACGTTGGTTAGAATAAGTTAAAATTAAGCAACGCAAATCCATAACTTAGACCATTTGATTATAATTATAAACAAAGGGTTTTGAGGTGAGGCGCTAGTGCTGAAGTGGACCCTGTTTCTCCTGTTCCGACACTAGGAAACCAAAGACAACCATGTGGAACAATGCCATTGCTCCAAAAACCGTTATCATATATATCATTATATGTAGTCTGAAGTTAGGCAAATGTCATTGAGATTCGATATATGTGGGAACCCTTGATTAGCTGCTTCATGTTTGAAACCATTGAACTAATGATTTGACCCTTTCATTGGAGTGCCTAACTTTTGGAGGTAACAATGAGATTATGCGAATGTGAGAATCACGAATATGAATAAAAAAATAAATAAATCAATTGGGAGATCTCATTGTTATTAAAACATTTATTAAGGGCTTACAACTTGCCACTATATTTGTAGTTTATTAAAATTATTGTTTTACAACTTGTTTTTTAGGGGGTTGACTTTATATAAGAATGTTTTCAGCATATTTATTTTACTTATATAAATTGCAAAACACATAAAACAATCTTGGTGAGAAATGAAAATGCGAAAGAAACATATCTCGATGAAATGTATAATTCAAATAAGTAATTAAAAATAAAATCAAGTAAAACAATTTGATCATCATATATAACCAAGATTTACCCCTCTCACCACACATGCTCTCATTAGATATGCCCTTAATTATAATTATTAATAATCTTATACTTTGCTTTAATAATTTATATCTATTTATAGATAATTTTTTCTCATTACAAGGTTTTTTATTTTATATTTAGCTAATTTTTTTTTACAATAATACATTCTTTATTAAATTTAAAATATATTTCATATTTTTAGTATTTATAATTTAATTTTACAATACACCCCGCGTGTGATATACTAGTGAGGATATAAGATTTTTCTCCATGTAATAATACCCTTTACTTAGTAATAAATTAATACTACTTTTGGTTATTTTAATCACTTTACAAGAATTGAAAACATTCAATTATTTTATTTAATGATATTAAATTTGTTAAACATTTATATTACTTTTTAAAATTATCCTTAAAACTATTGAGATTTTATTTCTTTAATCTCTTTATACTTAATTTATTAATATATCACCATGCAAGATATTTTTATTAAAAAAACAATTAATACAGTAAACAATTTGAAGGGAGTCCTTTAAAAAAAAAAGTAAGATAAACTTCTTTAAAAAATTCCTATATAAAAAAAAAAGGATAATACTTCACAAGGAAATGGCAGCCTGCACCCAATTAACAAAGGATAGGGAATATTCCTATTTGATCTGATTGGCTGTGTTGTCTTCTTGACTATATTGCACTTGTGGAATCATTTTTTAATCAGACTTGTGGACTCTTTTAACATCACCATATCTCTGGTTCGCAACCATTAAATAATTATATCACCAATATGATTATATGACTTTTGCCTTTTCCGCGTAATATATCTTTTTACACAGAATAATGCAACCTTTAAGCCATATAATTTTGAGGGTATCGGATGGAGGGGAATTCAGTCACTAAGACGAAGGAGATGAGAAGGGGACAAGAAGGATTAGAAAATGGGAAAGAACTATCAATGGGGATATTTGCGGAGGAAAAAATGTAGTATACGGGATTCTTTTAGTTTGCTCTATTATCATGCATAATTTATAATACAAAGATATAAAATTTATAGTTATATTACTTGTATTTATCGTCCCATCCAATTTAACCCGAGGATATGATATTTCAAAATTAGAAGATGGAATCAAACTAAAACTTTTATCAAAATCCAGACCGAATAAAAAGCCAAAACTTTGTACAAGCTTTTCTTTACGTGTGTGACACTTTGACTGATCAAAAAGCCAAAACTTTATACAAGTCCTCTTTGTGTATCTATTTAATGGACTTAATTATATTTAATGAAGAATTAAATTACTCACTTTAATAATATTTATTATATAATTTTTATAATTGTAAATTAATCATATATATTTCAAAACCAAAACATGATAAAAAAAGTTAAATATGTAAATACTATAATATAAAATTAAATATTATGTTAATACTTATGTTCAAATTTATTTTTAAAATTAGTTACTTTAAAACATATTTCACGAATAATTTATGTTATGTAGATTTTTTATACACATTTTTTTAATATTATATTAAATTATACTGCCTTAACGTTAAATATTACAATAACATTAAATATTATATTATAATATTAATATAATAATAACATCAAATATCATAATATTGTAAAAAGCTAGATATATTTCAAAATTAATAATTTTATAAATATGTTATTAAATTTAAAATAATTTATATTTTATTTTAATTAAGAATTAAGAATAGAAATTAAGATATAAATTATTATTTATATACATCAGTCTATTTATTTTTTAATTTAATTACTTTAAAATACATTTTATGAACAATAATAATTAAAAAAATAATTTAATAAATATTTATTTAATTTTAAAATAATTTATTTAAAGTAATAATTAAGAATAAAAATTAATAGATAAATTATATATATATATATATATATATATATATATATATATATTAATATGTGTGTCTGTGTGTTTGTTTTTCTATTTTAAATTATGTTTTATAAACTAAATTTTTAAACAATAATAAAATAACAAATTTTAAGGTATATTTTAATATGTATATATAGATTTTTTTGTAATATTTTGGTAATAATTCTGTTTTTAAATTAGTTTAAAATATATTTCATGAATAAAATTAAAAATAATGATTTTATAAATGTAAATATATAATTTTCTATAAATTTAAGCTATACAACTATACATGAATAGTCAAAATTAAAAGTCAATTAGTAATCACATAACCATCTAAATAAATCATGCACATTTTTTTTAATTATAACTATTTATATATAAATGATCTATATTTGTAGTTTTCATTTTTTGTGATAAGAAAAATTCTCATTCTATTCTAGCCTTTCGACGGAGCCTGCCATTGTATTTTGAAAAAATAAAAATAAAAAAACTCATCATCACTGTGCCCGCTGAGGTTTATGCCTGCCATGTTCCATTGCTCTGCCACCTCTAATATTGACGGCAATTTAGTAGTCGTGAAAATTGTGAGAGGTGTGACAAGAGAGAAGGAAATGAGGGAAATCGCCATAGAGATGATTTAGTGTGTGTTTGGGTGAACGTTGATAAAATTGATTTTGAATGAAATTAATTTTATAAAATTAATTTTGCTTAATATTGATTTTGAAGTGATGTGATTTATGTTTGAATATTTTTACTCTAAAAACAAGTTAATAGTCAAATTTAATATAATTTTTTTTATCCAACGCAAAAGCTATCTAAAGTTGCTTCAAACTAAAACTAATTTTGGAGCCAAAATAATTTTTTCAACATGAAACCAAACATATAAATATTTATCTAAAATCATGTTAACTGGTGTTTCAATGTGATTCTAGAGAATCAAACATGAAACCAAATATGCACTTAGGTGGCAGTAATTCACTGATTTTTTTTGGGGTTGTTGCAAATTTTGGGGATTGCTTTGAAAATGCTAGGGCTAGGAGGGAAATCGCCATTCGTATTAACAGATAAGAGGTGGGTGAATAGGGGGAAAGTTGTAAAATAAAAAATAAAAAACTAGTGTCAGTTCGTTTTGGCCAATACAAACACATTAGTGTTGACCCTATTAGTGACGACCTCTCGGCCAGCATTAAAGTAACAATTAGCGTCAATTTTGTGGTTAGCGTCGACCAAAAACTGATAAATATGTATTTTTGTTGTAATGAATAATAATATTATTATTTGTATTTATTTAAATGAACTTTTTAAATAAACTAAAATCCAATTTATTAACTTAAATTGACTTTTTTTTTACAATTAAGTAAATACATTTTTAAAAAACAATACCTTAAGTTATCTACTTCTATATTATAAATTTGAATCTCCAACCTTAAATAAGAGTGTTTTTAGAAGTTTTTTTTATTTTTTATTAAGGCTCATGACTTATCCTATCCAATGTATTCATTATTTAAATTTATTTTTTAATTTTTTATTCCTTTCAAATATATTTTTTAATTTTAATTTGATTTAAAATTTAAATCTTAATATATTGCATCAAATTGAAGATATTTCTCTTGCAATAAACATTACAATATCATGAACATAGGTTTAAAATATTCAAGCAATGTCATTAACACGTAAAAAAATCATATTGATAAAATAGTATTATTGTATTGAAATGTAAAATAAAAAGTAATTACAATATTAAATAAATAAAATTATGAAAGGTGAAAAAGAAAACACATTGTTAATAAATATACTTCTCATATCTACTCTTATATTATAAATTAGAGTAAATAACTTTAGAGGGTGAAACTATCACTCTGCTCATTATTTTAATTAGACATTCTTAATATTTTCTTTCTTATCTTCTTTGGATGTGCATCTCATATACTATTCCAAATATTCAGCAATTAGCCAAAATTTTTCTCTCTCAATCATCTCAACCTACTATTTTTTTACCTTTATCTATATATTTGATCTTCTTAGCTATCTACCTCTTTTAATCTATCATATTTTATCTTTATATCTAAATTAAATTTTAATAGTTTTTTTTTTTGAAGAAATTGTTATTATAGTTACAAATAGTGTTATATGACAATTTAAATTATTCATTGCAAATCTAAAATTTAATTTATATATTAATTATAATTCTAATATAATTTATATATTAAAAATATTTATTTATCTTGAAATTTAATTATATAAAATTAAACAAGGCTAAAATACTAGATTAAGAAATATGTTTAACCTAACTCAAATTAATGTAAAATTGGTCATAAGTCTTGATGAGAATCAATGACTTATTTCCATTCATATATGTGGGGTTTGAAATTGTTTGAGATTGTCGTGATTTTTATTTCTATAATGGGAATCTAGGTGCTAAGTTTATTCCCCGCAACTCTTTCCAGGTAATGGGGATTTAATTAAATGCAATTTTATTTTTAATGTATATAAGTTTTGTGGTTTTTCATCAGTGCTCCATTGCTCTGGATCAAGCTTCAATAGCTTTATTTTCAGCCAACACGAGTTGGTCTAGGTAGTTATGGATATAGTACAAATTTTCATTTTTTCTATGGGTGTAAGTTCAAATTCTCTTATGTCACTTTTCTTATTTAGTGGATAGCCGTCGACACTTAGGTCTAATTGAGTAACTACAACTAGGTGAAACTTCTTGCAGTTTAGGCTTGTGCTATAATCTTTTAGGCAAGGCTCTATTGGTAGTCCTAATTGACGCCCTGTCCAGCAGTATTTGGGGTGTCTCCCCATTCTATCACTCTTTTCAATAATAATAATAATAATAAAAGATAGCATTACTTTCATTTGTTTTATGAGTTTCAGGAGTCATGAATCTTGAATCTAAACGGAATTTTTTAAGTGATCCATAATTAGAATATGTTCATTGCATTTTGGCCCAAACTATAAAAGAAAAAAATATATTAGATGGAAAAAACGAAGCCATATAATTAAATGGTAGAAATATTATAACATATACAATAATATATACACACACACACGTAGCTATATCAATTTTTTTCTGCAAAAGGAAAGTAGGATAATAATTTTATTGGATTTGATGAACTAGCTTATTATAGATTTCCAATTAAACAATGCTCTGACGAAATGAAGAGTGTTAGGTATTGAAAATATGCATGAGTCCAAAGTGAATCTTCGAACAATATAAGTTCCCCAGAGAAAACAAAGATAATTACGCTTCATTTGAACTAGCCAAGCAGATAATTGAAATAGAAAATGAATTTTGCTCCTTCTTTGTCATTTTCACCAGAAAGGACGATCTGTCCAGTAAATTGATTGGCTTACAGGCTTGGTGGGTTAGGCACACTTACTAGCATGCTAGTATTATAATTAGTTGCACACCTCTAATAGTTTACAAGCACTAAAGTAAAATGTATGCAGAAGGCGCCACAACTTATGTTCAGTGTTCGTAGTCCATTTAAACAATTATTTTATATGTTTGTGTACTGGAATTTTTTGGATGACTCATGCCCACTTATGTATTAAACAACGCCTAAATTATTTATTATGAAATGAAATGCTTATGAATTTGTGCTAGCTTTTTGAGCTCCTAGTTTCTTTTAGAAAACTTTTAGATTAAAGGCAACATTCCCTAATAATTGGGAAGGATAGGACATACGTGAGACTAGCAAACACGAAAGGGACTGGCACCAAATGGAATTACATAGAAACCACCAATGCTGGGAATTTAATATTTGCACCATATCAGCAAATCTGAATTAACTCCGTAGATATTGGGGACAATTCATTGGTTAAGTTTTTATCTTTTGCCAGTTTTAGAAATTTTGGGCGTAAAGAGTTTAAGGTCCAGCATTTTATATCACTGATAATTGAAATGATCTCTCCCTGGCGCTTCATAATATATGAAAAGTAGAAAACAAAATTATAATACCATTTATTTTAAAATATAACAATTTTATGGTTTAATTACTTATTTGGTCTTTATAGTTACAAATACTTTCACTTTTAGTCCCTATACTTAAAAACGTCCCCTTTTAGTCTATGTGCATAATATTTTTAATTTCTTTTAATATTCACCGTAAGAACTAAAATAGATTAAAATGACATGTGTAAAGACTAAAAAAATTAAAAATAATATGTGAATAGACTAAAAGGAGGTGTTTTTAAGTATAGAAACTAAAAAGATATTTTTTTGTAACTATAGAAATTAAATGAGTAATTAAACCTAATTTTATATTAATAAAACATGATGTTATTATTTTTTGTAAATAAGATTGGTCAACCCAATCTAACTATCCTCTCGTAGCCCAAATCCCCATGGTTTGGACTATTTCGAGTTGACTAGAAAAAAAAAAAAAGAAACATGCCGATGCCGCAAATGTGACCAAATTTTGTTTGGGCTAGCCTTTTAAATTCATTCAATGCTACGTGCAAAGGGAGAGTGAGAGTGAAACTCACGGAATTTGGTGGAATCACAGTATCATACTCCACTCTTGAAGTTTCAACAAATGAAGACACAAAGCAAAGCCAGTAATTCATCATTAATCAATCCTGAAATAACCTAGCACACCGTCAATACATTGAGAGGAGAACGCCATAAGTATAGCGTATGATTTGTCTTGTCACATACTCACATTTGTTAAAAAAGGTGGCTGGTTCTCAACTAACAATGAACATTGTCACTTACTCACAAGGCATGACGAAGCCTTTCTCGTTGCAACTTCCTAGTGCCCAATGGAGCTCTCTTTTCCACAGGCTGCTATATGTAGTAAGACCAATTCCCTACCATAGTTTATCAATATTTTTTTTTCTTGAGTAATTTTAAATAAATAATTCTTACGAAAAATACTTTTAACATAGAATACCCAAAAGTAATACATATTTTTACATTTAATTTTCTCCAAAATTACGTGAGTCTACCATTATCCAAAGGATGATTTATTAAGCTTCTCTTTGTTTCTCCATTGTCAACTTTCATAGAGTAAGAGACAAAATATTAGTTTTGATATAATGTATAATATACAAAGATTGGTCTAGTTGGTAAGGATCGGATTCATATTTCATAAGGACATGGGTTCAAATTCCGCTGTTGATGTGAAACCCTTGTTAGTGAGTAATTGTAAGTGCTCTTTGAGCCTTGAGACCTGTCCTGATCCTGATGAGCTCTTGGAACTTAACTCACCTTAACTTTTTATAACCAAAAAAAAGAATAATAATATACGAAATTGTCCATATATAATGCTCTTAGTACCTCATGTCGTTGAGCACTACTTAAGCATAAATCACATGGTAAGAAGGGGTGTTCAAGAAATCAGTCCAAATGTTTCTGACTTTCTGGCAAATAATTACCTCAATCAACAAATTTGAGATGAGCTATTAGGAAAAAATATATATATTGTCCAATTAAGCAAGCCGGTGCATGTTGCTAACAGGAAATTTTATTTTGATGCGTCATGATTGTTAGTTATAGAATCGTAGAATCGTTCACGTCAAATTAACATACTTTAACCAATGAACTGTCTAGTCCAAAACAAACAAACTCAGCAGCATCAACAAAACCTGAAAAACTATTGTCATAAACAGGTTGCAATTTGGTTCAAATTAATAATAAAATTGCTTTCAGTATGCCCCATGGTTTTCTTTAGATGGTTTTTTGTCCTTCTTCCTTCTCTTCTCTTTATATGCCCCACGCTTCAAGTTCATGTATTTTATAGTCTTGAATGTCAAAACAGCCAGATACAGTAAGTTGTATAAAATTCTCATTACCATTAGTAGCTTTCCAAATCTAGTCCCATGTATTTTGCTATTGAAAAAGAAAATATAAATCTCCAACCAATTCTCAATATTAGAAAAATGTGAGAATTAAGGAGGAAAAAAAAAAGAACAAAAAAGGAAAGAAAAAAAAAAGTAGCACCTGCGAAATCAAGGGTGGTGACATTAAAATTCAAAATTACAAGAATCTTTGGCCCATGCAGGTCTCGAACCTGCGACCTTCGCGTTATTAGCACGACGCTCTAACCAACTGAGCTAATAGGCCAGTTGACAGATTGGCTACTACATTAAATACCACAAGAGTAGACGACTTGCGCCGAGTTCTACTGAGCAACTATTTCAAGTGCATTAAAGGGAGGATATTTAGTTCAGATTTGTTTGGTATTGGGCTTATTCCATCGCGCCCGTGTTTTGAATGCATTGAGGCTTGATACCTTTGGGCTTTCGTTTCTTGGATATAAATGAATAAATAAAATGTATAAAGCATTTGACATTTATTTGTATAATAGTGAGTATTGACTATTATATAAAATGGATTTCACTGTTTCGAAATACCGGGTGCAATTTTTTGGAGTAAAATGCAGAGTACTTATTATTTATTAAAAATTAAACGATTGAACTTTTAATAATTTCATTATTATAATTATTATTATTATTATTATTATTTCAATTGTTGATTGATTCAATAATTATTCTTTTGCATTTTTTTATTAAATTTATTTTATATTTTTAAAAATTCAAATTCCTATAAAATATAATTCATGTAGTTGAGTTTTTTTCACCTTCAAATTCATTCTTATTTAATAAAAATACTACTATTATTACTACCACCACTACTACTAAAGTAAAAATTTAAATAAAAAATTATTCATTTTGCATTATTAGTATTCCGTATCAGTAGTATTAATAAATAATCCCTTGCGATTATTTTCATCATAAGAACCAAAAAAATGACACAATTTGAAAGCTGTATTCAAGGAGACGAGCCTAAATTCCAGCAAGATGTACAAACTCTTATCCAATCTCTATAGCGAATCCCATGACATATAGGTGCATTTACGATACTCTAATGTGTCATTAAAGTATGGATACTCTAATAAAAATAACAAGAATAAGTGGTGACATTGTCGAAGGTTATTTTGTAAAATTTTATAACTTCTTATAAATTACAGAAAGAACTAGAAGTTTTGTAATTTTAAGGTGGTCCTTTTCTTAATATATATGAAAGAAACATGGACCAACTTCACTTGATGAGGAGGGTCATGATGATGTTGGGTTGATTGACCAACTTTGAAGCACTAACTTCAACACGGATATTGGACACGACATAAATACGGACACTGCGACATGGCTAATGTCCAAAATATAGGACACTGAAAAATCACAATCACAATTTTCATATGACAATGACCCTTACAGATAGAATATTAAGAGGAATCATTTCACAATGCAATCTTTGCAAAAAAAAAATCCCAAGATAAGATGACGAATCATCTCTCTTAAAAGTTAAAACAACTAGTTAAGTTCTATGGGTCTCATAAAAAAAAATGCTATGAGCCTCACAATATTTATAAGTTGATTTTTTTTTTTTAAAGTATGTTTTTATGATAGGAGTGTCTGAGAAGTGTTTAGCCAAGAGTAGGTGTTGGCTTGTCTCTTGATCCATGTCCAAGTCGTGTTGGAGAGGTGTCCAAGCTGTGTCGAAGAGGTGTCTAAGCCGAAAAAAATATATTTTAGTTACGATACGGTGGAGGGGTGTCCAACACAAGTCCAAGGCATGTCCACAAGTGTTGTGTTCAAAAAGTGTCTGACACATCGACACACTATATTGCAGAGGTATCCGCGCTTCATAGTTGACCAAACTAGGGTACTTTTAGAAAACTAATTGCTAAAATGATACTGTTCTAAAACAATCTTAGGATGTTTTGACCGTTGATTGAGTTAGCTCGCCAGTCAAACCAATGAATTCTATGACATGTCAACTTTTTATTTTTAAAAAAAAAAGATTGGGAGTTCAAATAACATGCCATAGAACTCATTAGTATGACTGGCGAATTGACCCAATCAATAGTCAAAATAATCCCAAATTGGTAATATGTTTTAAAACAACCCCATTTTGATAATTAGTTTCTAAGAGTGTCTTAGTTTGGCCAACAGCCTAATAATGTTTAGCGTAGCACCAATTAACAGATATTAACAATACAACAAAATAGAGGTGATTAAAGACGAAGAGCAGGTTGTTGCAAAGGAAATAGATGAAAATGTCCAAGCTTTGATACTCTAGTGCATTAGATGACGTTTGTGGACACAGTGATTGTGCCAAAGGTGATGGTTGTGCTCAAGCGATTTTGCATTTTGTGATCAACAACAATTCAATATTAAAAAAAAAAAATTGGAGTAAATTACTTATGTAGTGTTGTTATATTATAGGATTATATCAAATTGTCAGATGTCATATACACCCTATTAGTGCACAACAGAGGCATGTTTATTCATAGGATTGCAAGCATGCAACTTTTGTAACTAAACACCTTAAATTCCCTGCTCCTCTCAAGTAAAAGTGGTTAGGTTTAAATGTACAGGCATACAAAAATTGTAAAGCAAATGATGATAAGGAAACTTTATTTCTAATTACGGTACGAAGAAAATAAAATAGGAACCATCAAAAGATGTCTTGAATGCAAAAGCACAACGCTAGAAAAGTCTTAATGATGACAAAAGGCTTTTTTTTTTTTAAAAATTTATAGGTGTCCTTACCATTTTTATAAATTATTTAACGGTAAATACAACTCATGTTTCTAGTTTGCACTAAAAATATCATAGACCAATTCCTTCAACGGTCAAATCACTAAAGTAGATTTTATATTTTCTAACGATGTATATTATTTATTTATACATATTTGTTGGTGATAAATACAAATCATTTAGCAACATAAATGCTAAATGATTTGTTTGTGCCTGTAATCAGCTTTTAACCATTAATTTATTAATATTATATTATAATTAAGTTGAATTTTAATAGCCTACTAAAAAATTTCACTATCAACCAATTAAAAAATTCATTAATTTTTTTTTCCTCATTTAAATTTATTCGATTGAATTTTTTTTCTAGCTTGTGAAACGAATCCGGTTTCAATTCTAAAAAATCATAAATCATACAGCTGCCAAATAACCCAATATATTGTTTTTTTTTTTTTGATATCACCCAACATATTGTTTAAATGAGTGCAATAGAAGTACCGTAGCATCTCAAACTCAACAAAGTAGGATTTGACTTTTCCGATATTAAAAACATGCCATGGCAATAAAAGACGTTAATACATGAGGAGTTACGACTCTAGTGTGAACAAAATCCAATTGAAACTACAGGTTTTATGAACGGTTTATGAATCCAGCATAATGACTTTAATTAAAATCACGAGCTTCCAATTTACATAACAAGCTCAAAGAAACAGATTACAAAACAACAGATTATACTTGTGCTTCACAACTTACATTCCAAGTAATCTGCATATCCACTAATGTCTAACAGTGTTATTCTTTCAAGGCATACATGCAGTTGGTGTCACATTATCTGAAATTTACGCCCCAGTATTCAAAATCAGTCAACACATACAAGCCTTCATTAATACCAACAAAAAACGGTTTATTACATTAGATGCTTTTGGAGCCCGAAGATGGTCAGGCTTCAACAAAAGAATCTTCAAATCTCCGTTCTTAGAGACAATCATCAGGCTTGTAAAATAGACACACCAGCACCAAATTTATTGTATTGGCTAAGGAAGCTGCTCTTTTAACCCAAAAACATTACCATTCACTAACAAGTAAAATCAGCACAAGAGGCGTAATAAAGTGCAAAACGTGCACCTCTGACTTAGGCTTCATTCCATGGCTGCTGCTGATAATATATTTAAAGACTTCAAACATGGTGTTCAATATGCATCACTTAGAAATCCCTAATTTTTAAAAGCAAATTAGAAAACCACTTCATAACAGAGACAATATATTTTAAGTATTGAACCGATTAGCAATAACAAACGGAAAGTCAATAGTTTATTCATGACTTACAACACAATGGTAATTATAAAATGAAGAAGTTTGTCACATACTCGGAAAACACAAATACAAAGCTACCCCCTCAAATTTACCTTACTAGGGTAAAAACAACATGACACCTCAAATAAACCCACTCTTCACAAAGAAAAATTCAGGACATAAAAGCATGACTCATGCACGTCTTTGAACAAGGAGGTAAAAACTGCGGTAATAGGCAGCAACAATTTGACAATAGAACAAATGTCATAACAGAGACAATATATTCGAGGTGAGACATGGCCTCAGAGGTAGTGACAATTAAGATATCATCAAGAACACATCTGATAATACGAGCAATTGAGTACATCATTGGCCAAGTCATCACAGTATTAGAATAGATCATCTCAGCAAGACAAGGAGTGTGTACAGACTTCAATTTGCAAACCAAAGACTAACACCAACCAAAAAATAAAGAAGGCATTTTATAGCATTCTAGGTAACATCTCAAACTACAGTTCGACATCAACATAATGTTCCGATGATATAACTTAAAATGGGGTTAGCCAAAAATGCCTTTCAAAATTGAATTCGTAAAAAGTAACATGGGTAAACAAGGTGATAAATTTCATATTTTTATAAAACATCAGGGTCATTAGACCACCATGGTTTCAAAATATTACAGAATCATATGAAAAATTAATTTAAGCACGATACATGCACTAATAATCTGACTTTAACATCAAAATAAGGGATTGAGATTTCTTTTTTCAATGACTGCCATAAACATAGTGGAAAATTTCTCAACAACTCAATTCTTTGTAGGTATCAAATCTAACATTCATTATGCATCAGAGAGATTCCCAAAGACAAATCATCATCCTTTACATGAGTGCTGATGTCCCTGTCTAAGTTATCGTCACTTGCACATGGTATAATAAAGGTAAAAAATGCGGAATAGTAAACCGCAGGGCTTTCTACAAGCCACAACCGTATGATCATTCCAACAACAAGAGAAAATACAATAGTTACTATGAGAACTCTATATATATCTAAGCTTTAAATAACGCATAATAGTTTTTTTTTCTCAAAAAAAAAAGAGTTCAGAAACAAAAGATAAATAAAATTCATGAACGCATCAGAGAGATTCCCATTAGACGAAGTCATCAATCTCCTTTGGAGTGCTGATGTCCCTGTCTATGTTGTCATCATCTGCGCATAAATACTGCTTTTACAAGCTACAAGTATGAACTTTGAAGGTTAACACAAACGGCAGAGCAAAGTTTAAAAGCTAGAGCATAAATTACACAAGCACATTCACTAAATTAGAACCACGACATTTCAATTACACTTCAATCACGAGAACAGTCATAAAAAGGGGCTAAAAAGAAATGAAGCTTGAGATCTACAAGTAGCATAGCAAAACCCTTACAGCACTTTTCAAGTGCTTTTGATCGGGAATAAGAAAGATAAAGTTGGTGCCTCAGATCGAAGTTGATGTCATAGAAATAAATCTCGGAGTATATTTAACACCATCATCGGCACACCGCAAAGAAACGCAATTGAATTGAAAAAAAAAAAAAAAAAACTGCTGAAGTTCTTAGATATGCAGAGAGGGGAAAAAACAAGAAAGTACAAATAGCAATTGACGGAGAAAATAAAAAACCCTTGAGGACTGTCGATGCTGCTGCGGAAATTAGGGTTTAGAACATCGGCTTCGCATATTTATAGAGAGAAAGAGAGGCGATCGGAGAAATTAGGGTATAGAAGACAGAGTCGTTTTGTTCTCTTTGACTCATGAAATTGCCACCGTTGGATCTATGGGTCTTGCAACCCAACAAATTAATTATTAAAAATGGGTTTAATTGTCGTTTTTATTCACTATTAATTTTTTTATTTTTTTTATGGGTTAATTAAGTTTATTTATTTTTTGAATTGAGAATTTATTTTTTATCAATTTTTTACTTAAAACTCTTGTGAAGTAAAAAAATAATAAAAAAATGTAAAAGATTTTATAAGACATGAAATTATCGTTTGAAAAAGAGAAATTTTGAGACTTATTTTATTTTAGGTGAAATTTGACATTTTGACTGATAAATTTTGATTAAAAAATAATTTAATTGAATCGATTAATAAAAGTTTATGATAAAAAATGAGAATTTAAGGCAGAAAAAATTAATAAAAGACTAAATTTGCTTCATTTTGAAATTAAAAAAGCATGATTAAGTCGAAAAATATTTGAACTAAAGAAAGTAAAAAAACCACAAAAACAAAAAAGACCCTGAGTTTTTATTTGGTCTACCCCAATAAGGCCAATACAAGGTAAAAGCCGAAAACAGCCCAAAATAGAAACTAAGCTTAACAGCCCAAAATAAAAGACCCGCTTTAACGAATGTTAATGGCCCATATGGGATTCGATTGGACCTGAATAGCTCCAAGTGGTGAAATGGATTGCAAATAAACACAAGCCCATCTCTCAATTTGACGAGAGAGTACATTGACACTGTTACAATTGGGCCCATCACTTTCAAATTAAAGCCTATCTTCTATCACTGCGTCGGAAAAAAAAAAAATAGAGAGCGGGGGGTAAAGCTCGGTGCTCCTGCTTCCACAATCCCACATTATAAAATTAGCTGTCCTTTTATGAAAGAAAAAACAAAAGATATCTAAAGAAAACCAAAAACTGCATCTCTTTGATTCTGATAGAAAATTTTCCAATTTTTACTCTCTAAAGATTTTAACTCAATCGTTTTACATTTAATTCATCGAGTGTAAATCAAATCTTAATATATACAGAAGTAATATAGTTTGAGAATAGCTTTTCAAAAAAAAAAAAAATGTAGTTTGAGAATAATTTTTCCTGCCCAAGCTAACAGTAATTTGGTAATTAGGTATATATGAGGTTTAGTCCTCTTCCTTCATTAACTATTGCCATCCATCATTAAAAGTATCAAATCTTTGTTTGCAACTTTGCATATAAATATTGTTGTTTTTGGCCCCACATTTTTGCATTTTTTTATCTCACGATTTATTTTAGTTTGTTAACAGTTCAATCTAGACGAAGGTGTATAAATTCCATTGTGTTATTCATGTATCTAAATATTTTTTTAATACAACATAGGTATGTATTATGTTTCCAGATAATATAACATTATATTCCACACACATATTTCACTTGTGCATCGTATGAGTTCATGGTCTAGTAGTAACATTTTAATTAATTCATTGATAAATCAAAATAAATTAAAATATATCAATTTTTTAATTTCATATCATGTTCTATTTTATTTTTAAAATATATAAAACGTAAAAAAAATGATATGTCATATTTTATATCATTATAGTTTATCCCCTCGACAACGTTGTGGTGCATTGTTATGGCAGGATTGTTTAAGAATGTTGAATGTCCTTTTTATTGTAGTATTGGTCTATGGTTTTGTTTTGTGTGCACTAAACGTATGAATTAAAGGGTTAAACTAAAAAAAGTATAAATAGAAATTTTATTACATTGATAATAAAAAAAATTATTACATAAAAATTTTGTCTTTTTTGATGCTGTTTAACAGTTAGTGCTAAAATGAAAAAAAAATTGAATTAATAATTATCATATACAACAAATTCTTCGCAAGATTTATATAATGATAAATCCACATTTGTAGTAAATTTATAGTTCTTCTTTAGCTGTATTTTTATTGTAAATAAATACTGTTTGTGTGTAAAATAGTATATTAGGGGGTGTATTGGATTGAGATTTTAAATGACTATTTTAGCATGAGAAAAGGTATTGTCAATTTTAAAAGATTATGTAGAAATGTAATGACTTATATGATTTTTTAAAAGACTTTTATAATCAAGATTTTGTAGTTTGTAATTTAATGGATTTATATCATAAGTATTTATGAGATTTAAAAGGACTTTATAGATTTATAAGATTTGAAATGACCTCATAAATCTTTAGAAAACATTCAAAGTTACAAGTGTCAATAAAAAACATAACCAAAAAAATGATAAAGTTTGGATAAAAAAAGTAAAACCAATACAATTTTTCTAATTTATTAATAATTCTAACTTCATGCTCTACTAGTTTTGTCAAAATAAAAATATTTACTTTTTAATACATAGAACAAATTATTACTTATCGCCTAACCATTTAATTACCATCTGAGGCTCTTTTTAATATCTCAATCACATAATAAGTCATAATTTATAGTGCTTGCTTAGTATTGAAAAACTCTAATCCAGAAGCTCATGTCATTATTATCTAAACAATAAGGACTGTCCAAGAACAAACAAACAAAGCACTTACAAAATAATTCATCGAAATTTGTATGTTTTTTAATACTAAAAGACTTTTTGTAAGTTGTTAAAAATCTCAATTGATTACCACTAAAATTTGTTACCTTGTTAAAAAAATCTTAATAGTCCTGATTAAATACTACAAGACTTATTTATATTATTAAAATATCTTGATTGAATATCACAATATTTTTTTATCGCAAAAAAATCTTTTAAAATCTCTATCCAATACACCTCCTTACTTGTGTTTTTTCGTATTTGTGTTGATTTATTGGTTGTGATGGAATTATAGGTTAATTTGTGTCAAATTAATTTTTTTATTAAAAATTATGTGCATAGAAATTACTCAAGAAAGTAGAGAATAAATGAAATAGAGGAAGTTAACTACTGAAATTTGAAACATTGATCGTAAATAAGTGAAATGAATTCTCCTAACAATGTTTGGACATTCAGTCCTCAATGTCTGAATAGTAATATGATTGAAAAGTTAATATAGATTGATATAAGTGATTAAGGATACAAAGTTAATTTTCATCTTTTTTTATAGATGCATATTTGATTCCTCTTGATACTACTAAAATCTTGTTTAGTAATAGGGATAAAAATAGGTCAGGCAATCTGTCAAGGGTCTACAGCTTAACATATGTAAGGCTTGGCCTGTCCTAACTCGTTTATTAAAAAGGTCAAATTTAGGTTTTTTTTAAAAGTTTGTTTTGATAAAAAAAAAAGTTCATTCCTTATGCCTTAACAAAGTTTAAAGTAAATTACCCTCTTAAGATTTTTTCAAATTGTAGATGATATCCTTCCTTTTTCTATCCCTATACTAAACCTCTTAATTATTTGAAAAACATTACACTAACATCCCTAATACATTACATTAACTTCTCTTAATTGTTTAAAAAATACTACATCTTGTACCCTTATAAGAGAGGTTGTTGTAAATATTAAAAAAGTAGGAGGATTATATGCAATCTAAAAAAATTTCAGGAGGTGTTAGTGTAATTTACTCAAAAGTTTATTAAGTCTAATAAATTAATATGTACACAATTATATAGAATATATATATTACACATAATAATATAAAAAAATGTTAATTACAAATTGGCCTACTAGCATTTTCATAGGCATTATAACTAAATAGGCTTTTAAAAGGGCTTATAGGTCATACCAAATTTTTATGTAGGTCAGGTTAGGTCTTTAAAAAATACTATGAAAGATAAATAGGCTAGATTTAGGCTTTATATTTTTAATGAAGGTCAAACTTAGGCCTACTAAAGACTAGCCTGACATATTTTCACTCCTATTTGGTAGGCAACCTTCCTTAGGAAGATCTCTTATCAACTAGGGGCTAGTTGAGTAGTTGTGACAACGGTAAAATTGCTTGCAATTTAGACATGTGTAGTAAACTTTTGGATGGCCCTCTACTGACAGTCCCATTATGTCATTAGTGTTAGAGGTGGCAAATTGAGTCCAGCCTACTAGGCTATAAATAATGTTGGGTTTGGCTCCAAAAATTTAGGCTCAGAAAAAAACCTAGGACAATTTAGCCCCAATCGATGGAATAAGTGGTCTCATAAAATGTAGGCTCGAAAAAATTCGGCCTATTTGGCTTGATATTATTTATTATTTTGATTTTATTTTTTAAAAATTTATATATATTTCTAAAGATTTTACATATTAAATGTACTTAATTTTTTTTTGTAATTAAGATCAATTTGGCCCTATAGTCCAACATAGGGGCAACAAATTTGAAATAGTAAAAAATTCAAGTCATTCTAGTCCAACCCACTTTCACACCTTAGCTTGGCGGTCTTGGGTCGGACTAGGCTAGGCGGTCCAATTTGCTACCTTTAATTAGCGCTTTGCCTGATAGTATTAGGAATGTGTCCCTATTCTATCACTTTTTCAAAAAAAAAAAGAGGGTTGAGAAAAACTTATTTTTTAAATAGTACACATTTGGAATGTTCAAGTCTTAAATCTGTTTGGTTTTGTTTTAATTTTTTTAAAAGAAAAATCTGGAAAATAGTTTTAAAGAATTATTGTTTTGAACAAAATAAGAAAAAAACTATTTGGTAATTATCAATTTGAAAGCAATATTAAAGATGATAAAAAAAAGAAAAAAACATTTGATTGCATTTTTATTTTTTCATGATTTTATGAAATAAAAAATGGATATATATATATATATATATATATATATATATATATATATATATATAAATAGTAAAAGTAAGACTAAAGTCAATCCTGCTACAAACTTGTTGCAAATAAATTTTTCATTAATAAAAAAAAAATATTGTCCTCACTTCTGTACATATATGTCATTAATAAGAAAATATGATGGTTCTCACTTTTAATGCCATTAATTAGAAAAGTCAATCATATATATTTTTTTAGTGTACAATAGTCACACTGAGGTTAAAGCTTATAACTTCATGCATACTATCCAAACCCTTCTTAAGCCGACATAATATTAATGTCAATCATATACATCCCTAATATTTGTTCTCATTTATTTATTTACATTTGTGTCATTAATGAGAAAACATCTCTTGTCCATCCATTGTTTCCTTGTTTCTAATTTTAGAAACAATTAAATAAAAAATAGTTATAAAAATTAGTTTTTTTGAATTTTTTATTTTTAAAAAACAATTATTAAACACGATCTTAGTGTTTGAACAGTGTGCATTAACACTCCCAACAATTATAAATAAACTTTTTTAACAGTATTTTTAAGAACAACTTTTTAGAGATTTTTGACTTGGAAAATTATATAAGAAGAAACTCTTTTCTAATTGACATCTGGGATTTGAGGAAGCAATATCTTGAAGCATCGATTCATTCATCATCACATATCAAATTTTGTGATATCTCCTCCTTTCTTTTACTATTTTTACATGGTGCTAAATTCTTGTAGGTAGGAGATGAAGAATCACAACATTTCATTGTAATCATTAATTTTTATTCTTAATTCAAATTCCTCTCTTTTTGTTGATTGTTTGCTCCTAATTAATTATCATTTTTTTAATTGGTCACTCATAGATGATTTTAGACTTTTTTTAACAATCAGGAAATTGAATTCATTGAAAGTAGAGCAAAACTACATGATTTGTGAGTTGTGACTCTTTGGGGATGGAGATTTCTAATTTTCAGACCTAAACGATTCTCAAACGTAATATTTACCTTGATTAGGAGTATCTAAGAAATTAAAGCTTCTAATTAAGGGGGAAAATTGATTTATCAACGAATTAAAATTTAATTCTTCTACACTTTTTTTAAGATTTGGATTGAGGCATTTATTAATTGCATGAGTTAACGATTAGGAGAAATCATTCCACGAGTGAATTTAAACAACAATAAATTTATTAATTGATACTGAATTAATTGATACTGAATTTATATGATACGGGCTGATTCACTTGTCAATGTTTTTAAAATCGGACCGGTCATTGAACCGGTCAAGGCACTGATTCAAGGTTCAATGGTTTAACTGGGGTTGAACCGTGGTCGAACCGGTATTAATAAAATAATAATAATAATAATTAAATAATACATAAAAAAATTAAAAAAAATATAATATCATAACTTTATAATATTAAAAACTAAAAATAAAATATAATTTTATAAGTTCTTAACATATACAATACTTAAAATAGTTCAACTTAAATATGTCATAGTACTTAAGTCTAAGTTTTAATAATACACATCAATATTTATTAATAAAAACAAGTTTATATTTAGAATTAAAAAAAATGACAAATATTTTAGGTTGATTTTCATTTTTTTTTAAAAAAAATATTAAAATAATATTTTATTAGACATTTTTATCGAACCGCTACAAACTAGTTTTTGACCGGTTTTCACCGGTTTTTAACCGGTTCACAGACTGGTTTTTTACCTGACCGGTTCTCTGATTTAATTGGACCAGACATAAGACCGGTTCACCGATTTTCCGGTTGAACCGGCCGGTCCGGTCCGGTTCTGATAACATAGCTTGTCATAGCTATCGGTTTAACAATAATTGATAAGAATTTCAATCTTCCAAGACATACAAGTGTACCGTTACGAATATATGTGTCCCTGGCAAGGAGCTGACAATATTTACGTACATATATTTTGATAACGATGATGACTCACAGAGTCACAGTCACAGACAGGACGTTGGTTTTCGCTCGATATGATGAGCTGCTGTTCGTGACATTTAGTCTTTGTTTGGTAGAGAAAAAAAATAAAAAATAAATAAGTAATAAGTTAGAAGATAAAAAATAAAAAGAAATAATTTAAAATTTTAAGTTATTTGATAAGAGAGAAATAGATGAAAAAAAAATAAAAAAATAAAGAAGTGAATAAAAATAGATGAAAAATAAATTAGAAATAAATAATGAAATTCAGTGAGACTCATCAAAAAATTTAAAAATTTCACCTCTATTTTTTCTAAACCAAACAAGTAAAGTTTGTACAAAATTTTATAATTTCTTCACCCCTCTCTTCTTCTCCTTCAAACCAAATACAGTGTTATTGACTAGGTGCGTAATACACTAATATATAATGTTGCTAATTTTGCTATCAACAGATACAAACGTGTCTTTTAATTTGCCAAATATTTTGTAGAGAAATATTAGCAATATACTGACACATTTTTTATTGATTGAAGTTTTTTAGAAATTATTAAAATTGTAATTCTCACGTCTTATTTATTGACTTTCTCTTATAATTTTGTAATTGTTAATAAATTTCAATTAATAATAAAATAAATATTAAAAGAAATACGTTAAAGAGTGTATTGTTATTACTTCTCATATTTTGTAATTGTCCACAAAGGGGACAAGGGTAACTTTCATGGTTTTGATTTGCCAATTTTTGTGGACAATCCCGTTGAAAGCGAATAATCATGACAAGGTATTAGCACGTAATTGTTGGGAATTCTGGATAAGTGTTACTTAATTGCATCAGAAGAACAAGGATGTACCGATTTGCAGATCGGTCTATTTTGTGGTTGGCGGATAGACTGAGGTCTATTAGCGATGAGGGATGACCTTTTCATGTGTGTTTTTTTTTTAAACATATATAGTTTTTTATTTAGTTTTAAAATAAATTGATTTTTTATTAATTAAATTCTCCATTTTCTCTTTCCCTCTTTGTTTATTTGTCGAAAATGGATCATTTACAATCTTTTTAAATTTTCATGAGATCTAAATCACGAAGTTTTTTATTACATAACAACATGTCAATAAAAACTATACCTTAACAACTTTCGACTCTTTACTAGAAAACTTCATCATTTATGATAAACAATTCTAATTTATATTTTTGAACATATAAATTATATTTTATATTTTCGATAAACAATATATATTGTGATACAAGATTATTTTTAACTATTGATAATTTCTTTTAAAAAATATTAGAATTCAATTTAGAAATAAGATAAAAAAAGATAAATTAAAAGAGATAAGATATTAAGAAAAATCCCTAAAAATGCTTTCATTGAAGAATAGTTCCTAAAAACGTTCTCATTCAAAATAACTATTCTAATTTTTATATATAGACAATATTATGGATATATTTATTTACAATTAACAATTTTTTTAATAAGTTTTTATCTTGTAAACTTATTTTACTTTATTTAAAATATAATTTAATTTATATGAATTGTTGGTATAAATTTTTTTGACTAAAGTATAATTTTGGTCCTTCATCTAAATTTTTGGTTTCAATTTGGTCCCTTAAGTTTAAAAAATTTCACTTCAATATCTTAAAATGTATATGTTAGATCAAGTTGGTCTTTCTATAAGTTTACCACACTAACGTGGTCAAATTGGTAACACATGATAAACTGTGAGAGCTGTCATATCAAATGAGCGTTTGTCACGTCGACCAAAATTAATATCATTAGTGCAAAAAACTAACAGAAAGACCAATTTGGTCTAACAAAAATATTTTAAGCAACAAAATTTTTTAAACTTAAGAGACTAAAAGAAAACCAAAAATTTAGATGAGGGAGTAAATTTATATTTTAGACGAACTTTTTTTATGTAGATACATAATAAAAATTCATCCTACTTTTATATCATATTAATAAATGGTAAGATTATAGCATTAATTAAATTTCTATTAAATATACTAACAATACGTATAAATTAATTTTTTTAAATAAGAGGTGTAAATATCAATTAAGTAATAATATTTAAATTGTGGGCTATATATAATTCTTTCTAGAGGATTGAGCATGTTTGGGACAACTAGATTTTCTCAATTTTAGTTGTTTTTGTAAAAAATAAGTTGTTTGAAAAATAGTTAGTGTGTTTGGAAATTTGCTAAAAGTCCTTTTTAAAAAAAAACTCTTTTTATATATCTAAAAATTTGAAGCTTATGATTATTTTTCAACAATTTTTTTCCCTAAAAAATGTTATCATCAAATTACTCCAAAATTTTCAACAACCTTTTTTTTCCCCCTTTCAGCTTCATATATACTCCTTTTAGTAATTTAATAAAAAAATTGATTTTTTTATTATATTCAAACAATTGTCTTAATATTATTTTTCAGAAAATTTATCTAAATAAAAAAAATAATTCTAATTATAATCAATTATACATTTAATTGTTTATTAAAATAGTGTAATTTTCAAAACTTTTCAAACACATATTAAATGTGGTAACATTTAATGAATGTGGGGGATGTAGCTCAGATGGTAGAGCGCTCGCTTAGCATGCGAGAGGTACGGGGATCGATACCCCGCATCTCCACTCTATGATTTTTCGCTCCGGGCCACAGTATTTATTTACAACAAACGTATACGCAATTTATTTATGTTTTTAGAACCATGTCACCGTTTTGTTCTTTTCACTCGAGAATAGTATCAACCTATTTAAGTATATATATATATATATATATATATATATATATATATATATATGTTTAAATACTTATTTAGTCTCTATAATTATATAACTTTTTTCTTTTAAGCCTTATACTTAAAAACATCTCCTTTTAGTTCCTACATATATTATTTTTAATCTCTTTTAATCCTTATCATAGGAACTGAAAGAGATTAAAATGATATATGTAAGAACTAAAAGATTAAAAATGATATGAATGGAAACTAAAGGAGATATTTTTAAATAGAAATTAAAAAAATATAGGAACCAAATGAATAATTAAATTATTATATATATATATATGTTTAAATACTTATTTGGTCTTTATAATTATATAAATTTTTCTTTTTTATCCTTATACTTAAAAATATTTTTTTTCAGTCCCTACACATTATTTTTAATCTCTTTTAATCCTTATCTTAAAGACTGAAAGGGATTAAAATAATATATATAAAAACTAAAAGAGATTAAAAATAGTATATGTAGAGATTAAAGGAAATATTTTTAAATAAAGACTAAAAGAATTTTTTTTTGTAACTATAAAAACCAAATAAATAACTAAGCTATTATCTATCCATCTCTCTCTCTCTCTCTCTATATATATATATAGGTCAATTAAATAATACATAACAGACAAGAATGGCTGTAAATACAGAACAGTGCTGCTCAACTCATCACAAGAGAATCGCAAAAGTAACAGCTGAAAATTTCAAAGTGGAGCACTGGAGCTAGAAAGGTTGATTATGAACTCATGTAGAAGGTATGACTTGAGTAGGGAGAATGAAGCATGGGCCAGCTTCATTATTACATATTATAAGCGAGAAATACCGCTCATATGGGTTGTGAATATAAACAAAGTTTACGAAAAATTTTCACATGCAATGTGCAGTACTTTAGTTAAATCCTTGTTTGTGATTTAGGCTTTTTAAAGAACCATTAGCATTGAATGGAATGAAAGTAATAAATGAGATTGGGATGTTCTTGGTCCTCCAAATATAACTTCACGACATGACTGAGCGAATATCACCCACCGCCTCACCCACGTGCTTGTGAATTGTGATCCTATATATCTCATTTCCCCTCCTCTTTTCCAAGTTTTAAATTAGGACAACCGTTTTTGTGATCTTGCAACCTACCGTGCTATAACATTGATTGAGTCGTCAGGAGCTGCTTGTGGTTTTCTCCGTGTCCCCCTCAGGCCCTCTAATGCAATAATAAATTAGAAATTCAAATCTAGCTGATAACACCGTGTGAGTAAATGCAAAGACGAAAAAACCAGAAGTTGGCTAGTTTGAACCTTCACCTCTGAATAGTGAATAATATGCTCTTGGACGGAACACTGTACGGTGAGGGGCATTAATT
Organism: Spatholobus suberectus; assembly: GCA_004329165.1. Classification (NCBI taxonomy): domain Eukaryota; kingdom Viridiplantae; phylum Streptophyta; class Magnoliopsida; order Fabales; family Fabaceae; genus Spatholobus; species Spatholobus suberectus. The sequence continues at coordinate 20,326,183 of CM014734.1, forward strand.
GTTGCTTTTATGCCACATTCAATTTTACTTTACTCACTTCCCCCTAGCTTCTGCTAAAACACACTATGGATTTTAATACTTAATAATATTAAATAAAACAGATCACGCACATAAAATGATTCAGCACTCTTGTCATACATTAAGAAAGTTTAAGACATTCTTATGTTGGCCTGGTTCATTAAAATATTTTTGCTTTGTACAAGATAAGTTATGGTCGTTTTCTCGAGTTTAGCACTTTGATCTTAAACAGTTAATTAAGAATCTTTGGTTTCACTACTTGTCTTGGCAATCATGAGATCTATATTTTAAATATTTGCCAAATATTAATTATGCCATGCGTGCAAGGATCATATGTAGAGCTCTTATAGTGAACGTTTCAGAAAGAGTCTAAGTTCACTCTAGTTACAATTTGATCAAATTTAGTACACAAGTATGAGAGAAGCAGGGTCAGTTGAGGGTCGGCTAGCAATGGTAGCTAGTGTGTAAGGGCAATGTCACCTTCTTGGCACGTTTCCTTCTAGAGGCAACGGCAGTTTTTTACTTGCACACCAGCAAACTCTAACTCTACTCGAACTTTGGGTACAAACAAAGGCAGAAAGGGCTCAAAACCACGTGGTTTCAGGAAAAAATATCTGTCCCTGCATAAAAATGAAACAGCAACACTTGGCGGGTTAGGGTCCCCACACTTCACAATTGTGTCAGCTCCTTTCGTTAGCATTACGTTGGTTAAGAGAAATCACACACAGCCTCAGCGGCATCTATTTATTCCCCGTCTATGCCTTCTGCTTTTAACTTCCTCACAACTTCTCTGCTTCTCTTTCACCCTCTCTATCAAGGTGCTACTCTTTTTAAGCTTTGTGAGCTAGATATAGTCATTAATTATACCGCACAAGATTCACTACTGTTTGCAGGAAACATGGCGTTTTTGGGGCTTCTCTTGGTGGGGTTTCTCTCAGGTGTGTATGGGGACGGTGATGGTTGGATGGATGCTCATGCAACCTTCTACGGAGGGGGTGATGCCTCTGGCACAATGGGTATGTGACAATTTACTGTAATGTCATGTTTAAGGTGGACCAGCTTTGTAAACAAAATTATTCTTTCAAATACTTTTTAAATGCTTTTCTATACTATGTATTTGTTTACAAGTGACAATTGGCCCAACTTACCAAGAGAGGGGAGTCATGGCTGTAAAAAATCTTAGAAATTCTTAAAAAATAGGGGAAAGTAAATTATTGGATTCTCAAACATGATGTGAAGTGAATTGAGTTAAAAATAAAATAAAATCATTTCACGCTTACTTAGCGTAAAAGATGTGAGATGCTTGAAAATACTGTCGAACTCATTTATACTTCACCTAATAAAATTTTACCATTATGAAAGTAAACTATAATTGTTTATTTGTTTTTTTAAATCTTTTTGTCAAGCAAAGATGGACATGGAGGAAGCCGGAAAGTTTCATCCCACTTATATTTTCACACTTCAATGAACTACTCACTTTTATAACAAGCGCATCCAAGTAACTCTATTTCATTTTGGGTTTGAACATCATTTCTCATAGAACAGTCAATCGGAGGTGTAAAACGCATTTCTTTAATGTGAAATAATTTTTACTTATAGGCATACAATTCTTTTTTTAATTAGTGATGTTAGAAACCATATAGTATAACAAACTGAACATTAATTTGGTTACCCTCAACATTTTTTTTCTTCTTAATTTCCTCTATTGATCCCTGTATAGCCCACCGACATGAGTGGTCCCATGTAGAAATACATGACAAAGATGGCGAGAGAATAACAAAAAAACCTTCATTTGGAGCTTTGTTGCAGGTGGAGCTTGTGGATATGGAAACCTGTATAGCGAGGGCTATGGGACTAACACAGCTGCTTTGAGCACGGCCTTGTTCAACAATGGTTTGAGATGTGGGGCTTGCTTCGAGATCAAGTGTGCCAATGACCAAAGGTGGTGCCTTCCGGGCTCAGTTGTGGTCACTGCCACCAATTTCTGCCCACCAAACAATGCCCTCCCAAATGATGCAGGTGGCTGGTGCAACCCACCCCTTCAACATTTTGATCTCTCACTGCCTGTCTTCCAACAAATAGCTCAATACCGCGCTGGCATAGTACCTGTAGCTTACAGAAGGTAGCTGACTAGCTGATTTCGTTTCAATTTTTCATATTCTTTTCCTAACCATTTCAGGATGGGTCTTAACTTATAACTCACTAGGAATACTAGCTATTAACACATTTTCTAAGAGCATCTTCAGCCGTACTTCTTACCGGGTTCTTAAGCACAATAAAAGTTCTTATCCGAAGTTAACATTTAGAGAAGACTAAGTTGGAAGCGTGGTGTAAAACAATTTTACATAAGAACCAATTTTTAACATTAAAATATTATTTTTTTAACACAAAGTATAAAGACATAGGGTAATACGTGAGGCTTATTTTAAGTTCTTAAGTGGTTTCACCGTTAGAGTAAAAAGTTACTAAATTTTTAAATTTAATGTAGCAAAATAAGACCTGCCAAAAGTGACTTAAGAACGAAAAATAGGGTAAAGCTTTGGAAAAGCCTTTTTTTGTTATAAAATGAAATTCATTTCTGAATTTATTACTAAATATATTATTTTCAATTTATTTTTTATTATTAGGTGATATGTATGTAAAGCACACTTCCATAATTAATGAAATTAAATTCATTACTAAATAAGGGGTTTGGCCAGTGGCCCTCATCATTTAGTAACATACATGAATTTTATCCAATAATACAAGGTAAATTCTAAGGTGAAGGGCCAAAAAAGCCCCTCACCATGTGGGATTAAAAATAACTATTAGATATATTATTAAAATAAATAGACGACTGAGGAGAACGCCCATTTATTTTAATAATATATCTAATGGTTATTTTTAATCCCATGTAAGTGCGAAATTTTTTTGTCCCTCACCTTAGAACTCACCTAATACTAAATTGTGTTAGAAAAAATGTGTCATATGTTATCTTGATTTATATATTTGCCATGCTGATTTTTTGGTGATCTATGGGAATCTATGCTTCAGGTAAAAGAATCGTACCCATTTTATCTTGATAATTGATACCTTAGGGCTCGTTTGGAGTAGTTGTGAGTTTTTGATTTTTGGTTTTCAAATATAATTTTCAAAACAAAACGCGTTTGGCTAAGATAGAGCTGAAATGGTTTTTAACTTAATTTTAAAACAATTTTACATTCATTTTTAAAACTAAGAAAAAATTATTTGTGAATTTAGTTTTTAAAAAAATACACATCACTACATTTGACAATGGCCTTTCCCGCCACTACCACCACCACCATTAATGCCACCATCATCATCACCACCACAATCATATTACCACTGCCACCACTTACACTAACGTCACCACTGACACCATTACTATCGGCACTATTGCTGCTACCACTATCACTCTCACCGTCACCACCACCACTATTGCGCATCACCACACAAACATATTCTTAAACTAATTTTAATAAAATAAGAAATTTTAAAGTGAGTTTATTTTGAAACCAAAAATTAGAAAAAAGAAATAAAACTAATTTTTAAAAACTAAAAATTGATTGTAGTTTTTAAAATTTTTGAAACTCACAGCTAAAAACTACTTCAAACAGAACCTTAGTTTGCCTGCTTTGTCCTTGTTTTGACCAAGCATTATGATTCTTTGTGTTTGCAATAACGTAGGGTCCCGTGTAAAAAGAGAGGAGGCATCAAGTTCAACATCAATGGTCATTCTTACTTCAACCTAGTCCTAATCACCAATGTTGGTGGTGCTGGTGATGTTCAAGCAGTTTCCATCAAAGGTTCAAGAATTGCTTGGCAACCAATGTCCAAAAACTGGGGTCAGAACTGGCAAAGCAACGCTTACCTCAATGGACAAAGCCTTTCCTTTAAGGTTACCATTAGTGACGGAAGCACCTTGGTCTCTTACAATGTTGCCCCTAATAACTGGTCCTTTGGCCAGACCTTTATAGGGCAACAATTCAATTAAGAGATAGAGAAGAACATAACAACACTTCACAGTTAGTTTCTGGAAGTGTTGGTACTTAAAAATTAGGTATCATTTATGGACTATGGTTAATAGTACAACCATAATACCAAAAGTGTAGTATAATAAAAAAAAAGAAACATAATATAGAAGTAAGAGTCATTGGAGCAAATGAAAGGGGCATATTTTAAGATGGCACTAATCATTTGGATTGTGTTGTAAAGAATTCTGTTCTTCTCTTTATTGGAAAAGGCAGAATTTGTTAAGGTGGCAGTGGTGGTATAGTTTATCAACCCGCCATTTTTTTTATTATTGTAAGTCAGTTCAACTTTTAATTTTGCTATGGAAGTATGGTATTTTCTGCCTTAGCTATAAAGGAATGAATAGAAAATAAAAGAAGCAGTATTTTAGCTTCTATATGTCATTGTATTCGACTTTAAGGAGCTGATTCTGTGTAAGAACCAATGGAAGACATGGATGAATAAATAAAAAAAGCAGTATTTTAGCTTCCATATGTCATTGTGTTTGACTTTAAGGAGTTGATTCTATGTGAAAACTAATGGAAGACATGGATGAATAAAATTATGTTTCAAGTTAGCTCAAAGTGTTCCTTTCCTTTATCTCAGCCAATCAACATCTTGTCCAGAGTATTTTTAGATTTATATACAATCTAATTTTCATAACATAATCTAATTGATTTGGTAAGCAGACAATGAAGATGTTACTATTAACTATATATTGTCAATACGTATTAATGTTTATGGGTACTCTTTACGCATAAGATAGTATTCTTTATAATAATTATGAATGTGTTCGGATTTAAAAAAAAAGTAATTTTATGATACTGTAGAAAATCTTTAGAGATTTTTATGAAAAACAAAAAATATTTCCCATTTAGATATAATTCCGAAAATCATTTTTTTACTCTCGTCAAGCACATTCCATGCTATCCTTATGTGGAGAGTTTATTGGACGATGAGAGGTGCTAAATATTCATGATTTTTTATGTTTTTTGGTGCCGAAATATTTATTGTGTTATTAAGAGATTGAGAATTTTATATTAAATTTTATTACAAACTTTCTTTTAAAATAAAAAATTCCAAACACAAATTACTTCACTTAAAACTTACTTTCAATCAAAACTAATTTTACAAATTAAGTTTACAAACATCTTGTGTTGTGTGTTTAAATTAGTTGCTTAGAAAATGATTATATTTACACCAAAAATTTTACAAAAATAATTATTTTTTAAAATTAAGATAAAACAAGGATGTCCTATGAATAAATTTTGCCTTGATTTCATAATAATTATGGTTGGGTGTAATTATACATAGTGGAATTTTTTAACTAGGGAGATATATATTTCGACATGGCAGTGTGACCCACTTGTATGTTTTCCCAACCAATAACAACCAGACAAATAGATCAACAAAAATCCATATAGAATATTCGATCCTAGACATAAAGCAAAGTGGTTATCAGGCTTAGCCTCCCTAGGTTACACTTAAATGAAAATTATGTAAGGCATATACAATTAGTCTAGAGTTTTAGAATTGGCTTTATACTTTTATAAAAACTCTAAAATGGATTTGATCCTTTTGGGGCTTGTTGAGGACCTAGAGAACATGAGGTGGTTTGTTCAAGCTAAGTTTGTTGGACCATGTTGGGTGTTACAGGAATGTGATTTATAGTATTCACGAAAATTGGTATCCTCAATGTACCTAATTAGTATGATGCTGGGAAAGAAGAATACTTTGCATCATCCTCAACCCTCTCTGTGATTTAGTTCATTGTGTTCCATTACATAGAAATTAGAAGATGACAAGACATTAAAGATCTTGGAAGTGTTAACAAAAATGAAAGACCTATCTTTAAGCAATACAGTTTACCCTAAGTGAGGTTGGATCATGGATGGATACCTTGTTGGCATTTTTAACCCGTTGAATTTTATGTTTGCTTTGGAGGCTAAAGAGAAGGAAATGAAATCATCAACGACACATGCTTCATTCTCCCTACTACATGTAAACTGACAAGGGTTTTTCTTTGTGCATTTGAGCTAACATTGTGTGTTTACATTATGTCTATATAGAGGGAGACTGACAATGTTGGCAATATGGCATTCTCGAGATTTTTGGTTTTGCACCACGTGACAAGCAAAGAACCATTTCACAACCTTTTACAACACCTCTTAGACCCATGGCACAACATCATTATTCAAACACTGCATGACAAATGTATTTATATCTAACAGCTTGAAAGCTTGCGTCTTTATCTTATAAAATTGTGAGTGGATGAATTTTGAGAGATTTGGACATGATTGTAAAGAATAAACTATTTCCATGTATAATAGGACAATTAAACTTTCACTTCAAGAAACTGTTTTCTAAGACAGTTGCACTTGAGTCTCAAAGTACATAAATTACTTTTGTACAAAATTTAAAGTTACAACTTGGATCCCTAAACCAATTCCAAAAATCTACCAATAAACAAGTTAGCCAATAAGTTAGTCAATCAAAATACTTATATGTGAACAAACTACATCCTACAAGTCATACAATATATACAACTAACATAGCCCACTCTTATGAGTGTCGTTGATCTCATAGGTAGAGAGGCAACCTAATCTGGTCTTTGTGGAGATAATTTGTAACATTGGTCATGTCCTTTTCAGCTAACATCCTTCTCACTTGCAAAGGCTAGCATGAATAGTTGAGCCAATCAATTACTGCAAAATATAGGAAATTAGAAACTAACCAAAGCCAACTTGTTTACTAGAAAACTAGAGACATAAAGCCAACATAAAGAATTGGAACATGGTGAATATCTTCTGTTCCAATTCTCCTAGCTCTCTCTTGAGCAATTTTAGCAAATTCAAAATCTACCTTGAACTAAAAAGTAGAACCTAATGATATAGAAAAGGACTACTTACCCTATGGTAGTTGTTCTCATTATACATGGCAATCCCGCAAGACCCAGCAGCAGAATTCCAAAACTGATGTCCATTTTCAAACAATGATCTGGGAAGATCAAAGCTATTATTAACTTGGTAATCCATGGTGTTTGGTTTATTATTCAATGTTGGGAAATGTTTCATTTCCTCAATGTCTGGTGGAGGAGGGTATGCAAACTGGTCACAACATTGTACATTTAAGTAAGAAGTTCCATTTAACTCGTTCATGGCATCACCTCCTTGACCCATAGTAGTGACCTGGGGAGAGCTGGCAACTTCAAGTTTGCTACTCCCAATATAACCAGAATAGCTTGGGAGTGAAATGTCAGTGGAGCACTCAACATCTCTATTGGTATTATCACTGTATGTTATACAAGTGAATCAGTAACTAGAATGCCAAATGAAACACAAGGTAATATGTGTCAATTTTAGAAAGAAAACTTGATAAAATTAATAGTTTAATGAAGCGAAACATATTAATTAGAAAACATATCTACTAGCTGGTTAAAATGTATAATTTTCATAGGAAGAATCTAGTTCAACACTTAAACTTATGTTTACATAGGAGTAGCACAAAGCTTTGTGGAATTGAGAATGCAAGATGCATACAGGAGTTAACCCACCTATATGATAAAAATTTCGGTTCACTAGGTAACATCAATTGATGATTATCATTATTTAAAAGCCAAGACATGGGTTGGGATTCTTGCAGACTTGCCATCATCAAGGGTAATGTCATCCCTTCCTGCAATATGAAGCAACATTATCCCAAATAAGTATTTCGAAGAAAAGAACAAGTGATATTAACACAGAGAAAGAAAGTAAAACATTTGCTACCTGGTTAGCATATTCAAGTGACATGAGTTGGTGCTTTCCTAAATTTTCCTGCCAATGAAAACACCAAGTAGAATTTAGGAAAACATGTAGCTATGTTAAAATACAAACTTAATATTTTAGTAGTTATTGAATGGACTATTGTTATATTGGGCATTTAAAGATGACAAAACGATATGCTTACTCCATCATGAAACCAAAATCTTACTTTCTGTAGGCATACTCGATTGATTGATTCCTGCAATGAGTCTTCCATTTGCCTAAGATGTTCTAAGTTATTGATCTTCTCTAAATTATTCCAATAGCTGAAAAAATTGCAAATGTAAAACAATATTACTCTATGATGTCTACTTAAACTTTCATCACCTACAACTCATACATGACAACATCAATTTTATACAGTATTATGTGCATGTTATGATCATGTTAATGCTTGCAGAGGAAAAATTAGGTAGAAGTTTGATTCAATTTAATGCATATGAACTGTTCAAATTTATAAAGCAAGCCCAGGTTCAACTGCTTAGGAATTATTTCTACAACTATGAAAATCTAGATATTTAAGAAATGCCAACTAGTATAATGGTTACACTTTTCTAGCCTAAATAGAGTCCAAGTTGTAAAAAATTAATGTGTAATCCATATTCACAAATGGTAGAATACGCGATACAAAAGGTGGAATTTGATTGGATTTTTCTCATCTATTACTAAATCATAGATGATGCATAAAAAATTAAATGATTATAACAACAATTCCCTCCCTTTTGTAAGACTATTCACCAATTTATATTTTATAATATTATAGTGACAAATCAACTATTAACAAAACATAACAACTAAATACCAGCTGCACTATTTTTATTTTTGAGAAAAAAAATCAACTTTCACATATTCATTTTTTGATGGCATTTTTATGTAATGTGCTCGTGTTTTGTTGAGAAGGGGGGTAGAATACCATTTTGTATTATAATTACTTCTCTTTTAGCTCTTTAGTGCTCTAATTAATCATTTAATATGGAGAAAACAAAAAAGTCAAATAGATTAAAAAAACATCAATAATTCTAGCACCAACCATATAAACGTGTCTACAATAAAATAAAATCAATTTTAGACATGTTTTATGCGCCTGAGAAATGTTAGATGGTATCATTTGAAATAATTTTGACATGTGAATAAGGATATGAGGTGTATGATAAAGCATAAAGGAATATGTCAGAGTTCAAATGCACAAGAAAAGGATACATATGCATAATATATAAGGGATAGAAATAACCCAATGATTGCAAAAGACTAAACCTAAAAGGCAAAGGTCAAGTGAATAATAGTTCAACAAGAGAGTAATAAAATAACACCAAAAAGAAAAAGAAATACTTTAACAACCAAAAGCTCCAAAGTTGCACCTCAGTCTCTGATGTACTTCTGTGAGTTGAGCTTGTAAAACCCTCACTTGATGAGATAATTCCTGCATGCGGATCATAACTTTTTGATTGTTTAACTACTAAAGATTCTGACATTATTATTAAACATATTGTCTATGAAGAAATTGTACCTCCACTGTTTGACTGCTGCAAGGTAGAAAAAGAAAACTTAGAACCTTTAAAAGGCCTTACATTAGATACAAGACATTGACAGTCACAGTAACTTACCTTGAACCTAAAAAATCTTGTATTTTTACATCATGGTCCAACTTCTTGAAGGTTTTCTTTAGTGCCTAAATTTTAAACAAAACCAGAATTCTAAGCATCACCAGAAGTAGAGGAAACAACATAAAATATGCATTTGATGCAACAATAGTAGTATATGTAAAAGGCATATATGAGAAAAACAGAGTAATCTTACTTCAAGGCTCTCCATTTTCCTGCTCAATAAAACAAGAAAAGATATTAACTTGTTGATCATCAACAAATGAAAAATAGAAATCGTTAAACTTTATCAAAAAGTTTGGCAAACCTTTTGGCCCTTTCTTGTGGGCTAAGTTGAGCAAATTTTGCAATGAGCTCCTCAATATTGCTGGAAATAATAACCAAAATGAAAAATCATTAAAAACCAAACATGGATTTAATATTTTACATTTTAATATTTTAAAGGTGAATTTTATATTAATATCCAACAAATACACAAGATTCAATGAATTTGGCCTTATCCACCTGTGTGAAAAAGTTGGCACGACTGTTTGAACTTCTATGTTTGGTTCTTGCTTGAAAGAAAAATAAAGTTATAAACATGAACATTTTTAAATATGAAAGTAGGGGTGTTGAAAGAAAAAAGGCAAACTAGTTAGTAGTAGTATGGTTTAGTTTTTTTATACCATTTAGAAAATTAAGCTACACTATGTATAAATATATTTAAAATATAATATTGGAGTTGTCGATCCCAAGCCCAAATAAAGGAGGAGGGTTGTGTTAGGTCCTCAGCAACCAACGTAAAACTTGTTAATATACCAAACATAAATCCTAGTGAGATAAGACTTTTGTTGTTATTGTTGTAATGTTAGAGTTGCTGATTTGTTATTTTACTTCTTAACTATTCAATTATTGAATATACTTTTGTAGTTATTTTAATTTATAGTTTAAGTTTAGCATTGACATCTTTATCAAAAAAAAGTTTAGCATTGGCAGGGTACTAATTACACTTGAAACACTAACAAGCTAAGGTTTGTGAATCACAAAATGGACTATGGACCCCTTATTTACAAGTAACCATAAGACCAGCTTGTCTAATAATCCTAGATAGATAAGGTTATACTTATGAATAGACGTTATAAAACTATAAGAAATTGTGTAACTTACAAATTTACGCACCCATGCGTTGTAACCACGAAATATTAAGAAGGTAATAAAAAAGATTTAACACAATGATCTAGGGTCTGTTTGGATAAACTTCTCCATAAGCACTTATAGAAGAAGAAAATAAGAAGTAACAAGGAAATAAACTTTTCCATAAGCTAAAATTAGCTTCTACATAAGTTTAAAATTAGCTTTTGGAAAGGTTAATATAAGAAAGCTTTTACAAATTAGCTTCTCCAAAAGCTAATTTTAGCTTTTAAAGAAGCTTATTTCATTTTTTTTAATTTCTTCTCTTATAAGTGCTTATAAAAAAGTCTATCCAAACAAGTCACTAGGCATAAGCTATTCCAACGCTTTACATGATCTATCAACTAAATTCAATTCAGCTAAGCCTTAAGAGCTAATAGGAAGAATTCCAATCATATTGGACCGACTAAAATGCTTCTATGCATTAAATAATTACAATTGAAACAAAATGTACTTCTTGATTCCACAATTTTAGTTGTGAAATAAATCTCTTATTCAAGATCTATCTATTCAAAGAAGTGCAGTAAAATATGGACACAAATTTGGAAGATATAAAATTGATAATTTCATACATACCTTTTTTATTCTTCCTAAGATGTTGACATCATTGTTATCATATAAAGGTTACATTTAAGCAAGTCACATAAGTTTTTGCTTATGAGGAGGCTTCCTTATTCCAGAAATATTACTTAAATTACATGCACTAGTTATGAGTGATGTATACAATCAATATCTCATTATCCTTCTAGAAGATGATTTGCACCTATAGCAAAGATTGAATGTGTTTCTTGAAACAATAAAAATCTACTCTAACACATGCTTTCAACACAAAAAACAATGAAATTGGGTGTGAGTTATATGTCAAACAATGTCTGCTATAGCAGTCATCATTGTCTCATAGAAAGGCATGCACATCATAACAGGGTTTCTAGTTTGTACTTCTACTAAGGCATAAATGTTCAACTCACCAACAACATCATTCAGCCATTCTCAATGCCAAAGATTCATCATTATTATTACCTGTGCTCTCCTTGTAGTAATGTAGGCTTTCCTGTTGGAGAAAACATGAGAAGGACAATATCTATGTCACATAGTATTGATAATTCCTTTGCTTTCTTTAAAATTCCACTTTTTCGCTTTGAATAAGTCACATGTCGATTGCTTATGCTCTCTAATTTCTTGATCTTTAATTTAACTCTTCCCATCCTGCAAATGTAGGATTAAGATTAAACACATTTAGCGTTATATACCCCCTTCCCCTAATATTACCACAAATAAATGAAGTAAAAAGACATGATTAGTTTAGCAAATTTTGGATAATACATTATTTTTTGTGTGTGTAACATATTAACCTACTTAAAACTACCCTAGAAGCAATAAATAGCCATATGGTAAAGTAAAAGAAAAACTCTTTTCCAAGCCATTAAAAGAGTAAGTGGGGTCAAGGATACCACAAGTTTATCACCAATACCCCATAAATTGAGTTTCTCTAATGCAACAAACAAACAAGAACCAACCTAAATATAAAAAAAAAAAAAACTTGAACAGCAAAGGGTAATGCTATATTCCAATGTTTTAATGGAAATCCAAATTGCAATAAGGTAGAAAACGAACCTTCTTGAGATAGTGAGGACAATGTATAGGAAACTGGAAAAAAATTGAGGGAAGTGAAAGGAAATGTTGAAAAGAGGTGAAGGTGTGAGGTAACTGAAGAATTAGAGCAATATTTGTTTAAGGGGAAACATGCATAGTAGAGAGAAAGAGGAAAGATGGATATGATATCTAAGAGTTAACAAATTGTTGCAAAACGAAAGGCGTAGCTGTGATTTCGGTGGATAGAGTGTGGGGAACCAGCCAAGCTCAAAACATGAAAATGAATGGTAAGATTTTTGAGACCCTAATTGTTGGCAGCTTATGCAACAAACACATTCTCTACCAACAAACGCACACCCTCCCCTTCTCTATCTCTTATTACATTCAGCTTCTGTTTACCACATCTTGTCCTGTATACACGTCCAAAATAGCACACGTTTTAAAACAAACTCACATGTTTGTTTTTGCTCTATTTTTTAGTATTTTTTTCTTACTTTGAAGCTGCAAAATATACATATATGTCCAAAATTCAAAAGTATTATAAAAAGAGAAACAAAGATTTAATTACTCATTTGATTTATATAGTTACAAAAAACTTTTCTATTTAGTCCTTATATTTAAAAAATATCCCTTTTTAGTGCTTACATGTATCATTTTTAATTTTTTTAGTCTCTATACATATTATTTTAATTTCTTTTACTCCCTATGACGAGGATTAAAATTGGTATGTATAAAGACTAAAAAGAAAAGTTTTTTTAATTATTGGGATCAAATGAGTAATTAAATCGAGAAAAAAATATTTCATGTGTAGAGTATATATCTATATATATATATATATATATATATATATATATATAATAATTTAATTGTTAAATTAAATTTTTTATTAAGTAGAATAAATTTACATTTTTTTATAAAATTTTAAAATTATTTGATACTTTATTTAACAAATTCAACTTAACATATAATATATATTTTTTAAAACATAAGTAAGTGTTAACTATGAGATTATATAACTATAATTGCCTAATTTATTTAAAATTTGATGTGCATGATGTTTAGTTAAAATCAAAGTATTCAACAATTGGATTAATAACATTTAATATATACAAAGAGTTATTGAAGACAATAATTTTACCAAAAGTTATTCTTAAAATATGTATCTTTTTTTTTTATTATTGCTAAGCAAGGGGCTAAATGCCTAAACTACAAGTCATGTTAAAACTGAACTGCTGAAGCATCAACAAGCAACTGGACCTTGATCTAGGCAGGAATTACATAAAAAACATGAACACCCAATTTCAACCTGAGACCTCTTTCTGCAAAAGCATCAGGTGACTTGATTTGCTTCACAAAAGTTGAAAGATGTGGTGACATCCTTCAATATCGAGTTAAGCAGAAGCACTAACAATGTTGTTAACAAGACTGAAACAATGGTGAGATCGAATGACTTCTTCATTTAACATTTGCATGGCCAAATTGGAGTGAGATTCAACATGGATGGACACTTGATAATCACAATCATCCAATAACTCCAAACCATGGAAGATTGCCTAGAGCTCAGCTTGAACGACTGAGTAAGACCCAATATTGCATGCGAATTTTAGGATGGGCACACCTAGGTGATACCTTACAATCTCACCACGAGCGATAGCCAAGCCTCTTGCAACAACAACTCCATCGCAACTTAGTTTAGTTTGCCCAGGGAAAGGGGTTCCAAGGTATATTAAACCTACACGCACTTACAACATTCCAAGCACGGAAAGATAGGCTATACTCTTATGCCTTCAAAAATTCATTAGCCTAACAACGTATCTTATAGGTTGTCCAATTCATGTTAGGTTAGACATGATCGAAAATAAAGTTATTTTGTATATGCCAAATTGCATTCAGAACAATAACGAAGGTTGCGCTCTAGTTAGTAGCCAAATGAAGTTGACTTGATAAATTGTTCTCCAACAAAGTCAATCAATCCTAGGAAAAGAAGGAAGGAAGCCTTTTATCGGTGAGAAGGGCTTCCCAAATAGAGTGAACAAAAACACGATCTTTGATCGCATGAGTACAAATTTCCACTTTTACTTGGCACAGAGGGCAACTAGAGTCCCAGGCAATATTTCTAATGAATTATTTGTGATTGGTAAGAATGCCACCATGAGCGACTCGCCAAGTAAGAACTTAACCCTTTTTGGCACTTAACTGTGCTATAGTAATGCGAAAATATTTGTCTTCAATGGGACCCCTTGCTAAGAAATGGATTCATATGTAGACTTGAAGGAAAATATTCTGTTAGGGGAACCTTTCCAAGCCAGTTCATCGGGCCCACACAATACTTCTAAGACGCGACTTGGTAAGAATTGGGCAAGGTGGTTAATATTTCAAGACTCATCTCCTTTCATATACTTCTATACGTTACTACCAACATCCTACAAAGATAGAGGGCATGTTAGCATGGATTGGAGGAAAGGGAAGGAGAACAACCATTGGTCCAACCATAACTGAGTGCGAGAACCATCTCTAACTTCTAAGTAATATTTGGTTTAATTTTGTCCCATGCTTTATAGTCCCTATCCAAAAATTTGAAGTGGAACGAGGCTTATTATAATGGGAATGAGATCAATCCCACACTTATATTTGGACCCCGAGAGAACTGCAACCCAAAGTTCATCACCTTGTGTACATATACTCCAAAAGCCTTCATATATAGTTGTGTTAACATCCCACGCACAACTAATGTGTCTTCCTTTGCATTGTGTTTTAGGTTGTTTGCATGCATTTGGTGTTAGTTTTAGGCTTCATTCCATCATTATTTGTTTATTTTCTCTTGTTAGGACTTTTTATTTGCATTAGGTTGTGTTTTGTGATTTTAGTAAAGATTTCTTATGGAATAAACTAGACTAAAAGGAAACAAAGCAATCATAAATTGGACTCTTGTAATGTGATTAGGTGATCTTGGTGTCTATGGAAAGATTAAACAAAAAACTGCACTTTTCATGAAGAGATTCAAACTTACACATGGATCATGGAGGAAATTAGACTTAAAGTCAAAAGTGATGTTCTGTCTAGACAATTTGATGTAGGTGTAGTGTTTTGAACATATATCGAGTTGTAGGAATCAAAACGATGTGAGACTAGTGCCTAAATTTCAAGGACAAAATTTTCTACAACTTTTGTGAAGACATCTTGATTGAATTGTTCACGTCCTAACTGTGGGGAGCATCACGACCGTAATAGTGTTGCAATCCCTATTTTGTGCATTTTTGCTTTCTAAATTAGAATGGGATTCAGCCTCTTTCACCCTTAGATTTTAAATACATCTTTTAGGGGTTGTTTAGGAGGTCTAAACCTCATAAGAGTGACGACACTAGACTCATGATTAGAAGCGAGATTCTTTTATTATTCTTGGGTTTGATGTTGTTGTTTTCTCTTGAATTTTTTCCATGATTATGATTGAGTGGTCTTCTTTGTTTATAGGTTGGATGTAGCCCTTGACATTTTAATAAATTTGTGATTTATTATTTTATATATATGAAAATTGATTATCTTATTTGATTTTTTTTCTATCATTCTTACTTTATGCTAGTTGATTGGCCATCTATTTGATAATCTTAGGTATTTAAGGGAAAATTGAAAAGTGAACCTAAACATTTGCACCATAGGAAAAAAAATTAGGCTTTAAATCACAAAAGTAGGTTTAATCCTTCAAGTAGCAATTGAATTAACAAATAGCATAAAGGATCTAATTGAACATAGCTACTATAGAAGTTGGGGGTTAGTTCAATTAGATACATTTCTGTGTCTTGACAAACAACAAAAGTTATCTTAGGTTAATTCACCTTCAAATTTGAATCAATATGAACATAAAGATGATAACAATAAATCCATTGATAGTAATTGTGTGAAACTTAATCCCAAAAACTATACTTGCCATTGATTTCTCCTTAATTGATATCCTTGCATTCTTGTTTGCTTTTAATATCTAATTTTATTCCCAATCAATTATTCTTCCTCATTATATCTTGTTAAATCATGATAAATTGGTAATTGTAAAACATAGTCCTTGTGGATTTAATAATTTTATTATTTGACAATTGTACACTTGCAATTTTTCCTTATCAACAACGGATGCCAAGGCCTTTATCTTTTTTTGAATCACACACGTTATTTTAGGCTATAGTGTGAATCTTTCTATGCTCGTCAGTATCCCCTTAAAGAAAACCTCTACGTTGCTTGTCAAGATCATCACACAATTGGCGAGGATAGGCAATTTGCATGGTATATGAGAGTAGGGTCACCAATATTGATTTAGTCAATGTTAGTCGTCCTGCAATGGAAAGATTTTTAAACTTCCACCTGTTAAGGTGTTGGCAAGCTTGATCCGTAATACTTTGGTAAGTCTACCTATTAACCATTTGGTGTAAGAGGGGGACACCAAGATATTTGCCTAGATTATTAGTACGTTGCCAGCCAAAAGCATCACTGATTTATGTGTTGACCTGCCAAGACACATTTTTAGAGAAGAAGATTCTAATTTGTTGCTTATTGACCTTTTACTTTGAGCTTTGATAGAACGAATCAAGATCTTATGATAATGACTTTCTTATGTGAGAATGAAAACAATGAATTTGAGCTATAAAATTGTATAGCCATGGCTAAAATTTAAAGTCACATGATCACTTAAAAGAGTTGTGTGACTTTTAAATAAACTTATGTATTTTAATCTTGACTATTCATGATAAAATGTAATGATTAATATTTATTATTCTCATTCTCACCTAAAAAATGCATTCTTTATTTGTATTTACCTTGATTCAAACTAACCATCATAATTTACCTCTACCATTCAAGTAAGCAAAACACCTTCCATTATTATTTTTTTTCACTATCTTCATTTTTTTTCTCAATATACTAACAACTTATCCATCCTTATTCAATATTATTAATTTGAATTCTTGAAAAGAGGAATACTAGTAATTTTTGAAGCATACCCTTTTAACACATATTTTATAATTAGTCAAAATTCATGTAGATCTCATTAAATATGTTAGTTTTATTTTTCATTTATTAGTCTTATTTCTAAAGTAATGAAACCTACATAAAGTCCAAATTCATTTCCCTCAATAATATATATTGAATAGAAATACTAGAATAGTATGTTAAAAAATATGTTATTAGCACTTTTTTTTTTCCCAGTTATATATACTTACATATTTTTTATATTTTATAACAAGGCGTCTTAAGAAATTATATATCAAAACAAATCAGTTTTCCATCTTTAATTAAATATTTAAGATTTTTAATTGTTGTAACTAGTATTAATTTTTTTAATTAACATTAAATAGAATAAAACAATTATTAATTATTATAAATAAAATAATATTTCATTAATTAAAATAATTTTAAAATTTTTACAATTAAAATTTTTAAATGTTTACATTATTATATTTTAATTTATATTTTTATAACAACTAAAATCATTTTTATTTAAAATTATATTTTAAAAATTTTAAATATGTTTATATATTCATGTAATGTACATAATAATATTTGTTAATATAGATGTATTTTAAATTTATTAAAAATAATGAGATAAAAATTAGTTGGCTTTTAGGACACATCCATCAAAGATGCTTATATGCTTGGAAATTTATTGAGCACCGGTGCCTACTAACACTGTGTTTGTTACATAAGAAGTAGCAAAGAAGTGGAGAGAAGTGAGAAAAAATGTACAATCTTTCGTTTGGTTGGGCAGAAGCAACATTGAAATATTTAATAGGGCCTACACGTTTTTTTTATCTGCTCTCAAGTGTGTGGAAGTGAAGGGAAATGGCCATATAATTGATTATACACATTGTATATTTGGTTATATGTAGCACATATTATCGAATATACAATGTGTATAATCGATTATATGAGTAACCTATATAATCGATTATCTTCCCCTACCCCCTTAATCGATTATCATATACCCCCCAACCTCCTTAATCGATTATTCACATTGTATATTTGGTTATATGTAACACATATAATCAAATATACAATGTGTATAATCGATTATATGAGTAACCCATATAATCGATTATCTTTCCCCCACCCCCTGAATTGATTATCATATACCCCCCAACCTCCTTAATCGATTATCCACCCCTCCTCCCCCCGACCTTTTTCTTATAATCGATTATCATATGTCCCCTAACCCCATTAATCAATTATCATATACCCTTGTTTTATATAATAATAATAATAATAATAATAATAATAATAATAATAATAATAAATAAATAAATAAATAAATAATTATTAATAATGGAAATAATATTAATAATAATAATTAAAATAAAAATAATCTCAAAAAGTTAACTTTTTCTCTATTTCTCTTCAACCAAACAACTGTAATTTGCACTCTAATTCTCATCTATTTCTCTTTCCTTTCTTTTCTTCTATTTCTTTCTTCTCTTCTAAACACACCCTAAGAGATATCTAGTGGAGCATGCTCTTATAAGACACTCATGAAACAGTAGCTACTTACTCACATACTTGTATTTTTATGAAATAATGATAAAATGAAAGGATGTAAAATTATTTGTAAGATTTATTTAGTAAAATTTTAGAATTGTTGAGTTGAAAAGATGAGTTGCTTAAATTATAAAATTAAATATTGGTGATGTGTCAGGCTATCATCATCCTAACATCAATCTTTCTTAATTTTATATATCTTAAATGAGTTATTGTTACACATTACTTATTTTTATTTTTTTAATCTGAGCAATTATTTTTCCAACTCATTATCTCTATAAATAAATTATAATAATTATCTTGAATGAAAACGTTTTTAGGAACTATTTTTTAACGAGAGTGTTTTTAATTGATTTTTTTTGCAACGAGAGTATTTTTAGAGATTTTTCTGAATCTTTTATTTCTTTTGATCTATCCTTTTTATTTTTAGTTCTAAATTAAATTTTAATATCTTTAAAAGAAATTATCAATATATAATTAAAAATAACCTTGTTCACAATATAAATTATTTATCATAAATTTAAAATATAATTTGTATGTTTAAAAATTTATTTATTAAGATTTTAATTATAATATAATTTATATATTCAAAGATATTTATTTATTATAAATTATAACTATATAAAATAAACATTTATTTTATACATTACACATATTAAAATACTAAATTTTATAATTTGTGGTTAAATAAGCAATCGGTACCTAACAAGTTTCTCCTCCGACCATTCCAAATAAATAAGCATTGTTATTATCTTATCAATAACCCTGCTTGCTGGCAGCGTATTGGAGATGCCCTAATACTAACAGTGAGATCTATTTAAGAATCTCAAAAAAAAAAATGAGTTGCTGTGCTGACCTTAAAATGTAAAGAAAGGTATAAATTAAATTGTATTGGATATGGGACAAGGAAGCAAAAGTGGATGAGGCAAATGAGTGTTGCTTCTGGTTCGAGTAGAAAGGGGAGGTCGGCGTCACCACTGAAGGACCGATCCAAAACCTCTTCGTCTAAGTTGTCTTCTTCATCCAAACGAAGCACCTCACCCTCTGCCACTCTCCTCGACGTCGACAATGACGCCACCTCTCTCTTTCACGATTACCCTAACCCTAACCCTCGGAGCTTCTCCCACAAAGTCAAACAGCAATGCTGGGAAAAGGCCGACAAGGTCAAAGGACGAGACCCCGAGCGCTGGCGCAGGGACACCCTTGGCAACATTGTCTTCCGCAAACTCCTAGGTTGCCCTGGTTGTCTCTGTCACGACTACGATCACGTTATCCCTTACTCTAAGGTCATACGTTCCCTGTATTTCCACTTTTCAATTTAATTTATATTGTTTTTCATGTGAATAATTTCTTTGAATTGGTCTGTGGCATTCTGCCAAACTGTGTTAGGAGAAGAACCTATTTGCTGATGGCTTCCTTTCACGAATAGCGATAGTTGTCCTTGCTGAGGCTATGCTGCAATTTTAGGATTTATTTCTGTAAATATCTATCACTAGATTTTGACTTGTGACATATCTGTGGCTATGCTTAGATGAACCAGAATAAAGGGAAAGGGAAGTTTTTAGTTTAACCATCTTCTTATTTGAACCTTTATCAATAAAGGAGAGGATGATAACGCATTTTTATATGATCCTCCAAGACCCTGTCCTAGTTATTTTTGTGAACACTTTTAAGCTTCATCAGTTTTGTAGGATTATAATATGCCAGTCAACAAAAGACCATCAGGACATCATTGAGTTACCAACTCATTTTGGTTTTAATTTTCTTTTTTGCTTATTCTTCATTTGGGTGTTTTGTGAAACTACAGGGGGGAGAAAGCACGCTGGAAAACTGTCAAGTATTACAGGTAAGGTTTCTCACTATCTCTCCATTTCTCTGTTTCCATTTGGAGGGAGAACCTCACCGGGCACTGTGAGGGAATCTTGTAATTTGTTTTATTGCATAATGTGCTTTACAACATGCCTTTTTTTTTAAAAAAAAATAAGATATGTAAAGCAGTTTTACACTGTCATCCAATTACAAACTATTATATATGTTAAGTTTGTTAACTTTTATAATATTTACCTTAAAAGTTATATCAACGATGATTTCTGATTGGTTGACAGTATAAAACTTTTTATACTGACAGTGCATAACTATTAAAGTCTTTTTCTAAAGGAACATATATTAATGTGGATTTTTTGAATATTTAAACATATTTCCGCTGATCCATATCCTGTTATATTACAATGGTGCCAGTAAACTTGATATCAGCATTTCTTTTTACACTAGTACATAAATAATCATCCACATTTCTTTGTGTTATGGATTATCCTCTTATCAAAAAGAATTTTTCTATTAAAAAGAACCACTTTTTAGTGTTGTGTCAAAGTTTTCTGTTAACATATTTCTGGACATTGAACTAATCAAGGACTTGGGTTTTATGCCTTTACTAGAGCCAATAGAAATAGGGTGAAACAGGCTTTTTAATATGGCTATTCAAACAGTTATGGTAAAGCTGGATTAGTAGTGATGGTGTATATTCATCTGGTTCTCCAAAAAATGACACCTTTGCTCTATTAGATACAAGCATTTAGATTACTCAAATCATTTGATATTTGTTTCTGTTTCTTACATTACATTATTTCTGTATGGTTTTCAAACTTTCTAGCGACGAGTCCCACAATTAATCTTGTTACTTGTTAGGTGTTCATATAATTTGCCTCTTCAATTGATTTGTTCATGTCAGTGTTTATGGAGTGTAGTTTTGCAAGTTGCAACTACAATTTATTCCCCCATTCCAATATGATTTGGATGCAAGTGGTAAAACTATGTTACAAGCTGTTGTTTATTTTCCCATAAAAAATAATTAGGAATTTAATCTGTTTCCCTATTTGATTTGCTTTGTATTCATTTAATAAAGTTTCTATCCATGATTTCAGGCAACAGTTAACCGTGCAAAGGGTAATCGAACAGAGATCTCCAAAGCTGAACTTATTCAGAAGAGTTCTTATTGCAGGGTTTCAGGTACAACAATAATAATTATATTAACCATA
This sequence comes from Spatholobus suberectus, assembly GCA_004329165.1. Lineage (NCBI taxonomy): Eukaryota > Viridiplantae > Streptophyta > Magnoliopsida > Fabales > Fabaceae > Spatholobus > Spatholobus suberectus. The sequence continues at coordinate 20,347,927 of CM014734.1, forward strand.
GTGGTACTTGGAAATTTATTGATGGAGTGCTGGATGCATTGCAGATCGTGATATGGATCTTCTGGAACTGACAGCCTATGGCAATGTCCAGCGTGGACCAGATTCTGGGGGATGTAGAATCCAATGAACATTTATATCCATTTGATTCCTAGATGGGGGTTTAAATGATGACCTTGTAGCTATTCATCCTCACAAATCTTTGGGGTTTCATTTGTGCACAGATAAGTTAAAACTGCAAAGAAAGTGATGACATTGTCATTCCTGAAGTTGATGTATTCAAGTGTAGCTACATTACTCTCTCCCCCCTAAAACACTACGGTTTTCTCTTGAGCAGCATGATTGGAAGGCAAGTTCTGGCACCCTTTGTACTTGTTCACGTTATTCATTCTTTTTTCATATCCTTTACGCTTTGGTTGGTGTAGTGGAAACAGATGGGAAGAGGGAGGAGAGGAAGGAAGAGAGGGGAAGTAGGAAAATTAGATGTGTTTGGTGGAGTGGAAAATAGTGGAAATTTTTGAAAAAAAAAAGTGGGTCCTATGCATGAAACTTTTCACGCCAAAATGAAGAGATTTGTGGGGAAGTGGGCTTCAGTTTTCCAAAAATATTTGTGGCAAAATCGATTTTGTAAACAAGTAAACCGATTTGCATGTGTGAAGCAATAACACACAATCGATTTAGTAAATATATAAATTGATTTGTTTGCTCGTGGATTTTGAAAATCGATTTGCATTGTGTAAAGTATTAATACAAAATCGATTTGCATGTGTGAAGTATTAATTGGAAATCCGAAAATTGATTTTGGCTTACAACTAAACCAATTTGCATCTGTGAAGTATTAATACAAAATCGATTTTGGCCTACAACTATACTGATTTACATTTGTGAAGTATTTAGGTTGTAAGTAAGGGTATAATGATATTTAACTAATAATTTAATTTAATTTTTTTTTCTTTTAATCAAACAACCCTACAAATTTATTTTTAATTTATTTTTTTTCAACCAAACAATTTTAACTTTTCTTCTATTTCCATTGTCTTCTTTTTTCATTCATTCACTTTCACTCCCTCTATTTCCATCATTTCTACCAAACACTATGTTTGGCAATGAGGAAAGAAAGAGTGGATGAAAATAGGTTGGAGAGAAATAAAGATGAGAGAAATAGATAGAAAATAGAATGAAAATATGAATTGTTTGGTTGTAGAGAAATAGGCGTGAAATAGAATAGAAATAATATTATAAGGTTGTTTGGTTTGAATGAAAAGAGAAAAAGAAATTAGAATAAAGTTGAAAAATACTATTTTGTCCCTCTCAACATCTGCTTGTTTTAAAAAATATGGATAATCAATTGTATAGGTATAATAGTCAACTAGCACAAAGAACAATTCATTTTCATAATGCAATAGTTGACTATTCATTTTTTATAGGAGGTGCATAATGGTCACCTATTCATTTTTAGATACTAGACTGTTCATTTTTTACAATAGGTGCATAATAGTCAACTATTCATTTTCAGATAATAGACTATCACTCCCAATTGTCCCACGACGAGGTTGGGTATTTTTATAAACATATACGGACTCAAGCACTTTTTTGCCATTTATTCTCTTTTTTGCAAAGAAATATTAAGATGTGGGTATCACTGTTTTTAACTTTCTCACCTTATTTTAAAACAACCAAACAACTCAACATATTTCTCACATTTTCATATCTTTCCTCTTTTCCAATTTTATATCTATTTTTACTCTGCCAAAAAAAAGATGGAGCAACCTCCTTACTATGTGAAATTTACATCGAAAAATGAAATGGCCGTTTTTCCTTAGAAATTGTACTAATTTTTTTAGTTAAATCTCATCTACTTAATACTTTTTATTCTAATACAGAGCAAAAAATATACATTCAAATATATATATACAATAAGTATCTATGTATTGTATTCGGCTCAATCCTTTTAGAGTTCACCCCACAATATCATAGCAACTGGAACAAATTCTGTTTCTTTTTCGCTGTTGATAGACATTAAATACGTAGGGCCTATTTAATGTTGAGAGAAAGAAGATTTGAACGCGACTTATATCATGTACATAAAAGGATCCATTCATTCCGTTGTAGAAACTTTTTTATTCTAACAATATCATAGCTATCCTTTATTACATTTAATGTTGATCGAAAGTATGTTTAAAATGATAGTTTCCTTTTGATCTAAATGTATATTTTATAATAGAGAAATGATAACAATATACTTCCTCTGGTCTTGAATATAATAAAAAGGAATTAATTCACATTAATTAAGAAATTTAGTTAATGTCATTTAATTTTACTAATTTTATCTGGAAAATATTTTTTTTTCTAAACTACTGTTCATCTGAACTTGATACCAAGAATAAAAAAGGGATTTTGAAGATGGAATCTTAATTAAATGAAGAATATTTTGGAGATAATTTAATTAAATAAGGTGAAAATAGTTAATATTTGCTTATATTTTAGACTAACATACAATTTTTTTTGTTTATATTTGAGACGGAATGAAGTACTTTCCAACACATTTTTTAAAACACATTTTATTATTGGTTGAAATTTATTAAAAATCACAATTTTGTAAATGTCATTTCTTATTTGATGAGTCTTACTCTTTTTTTTTTGTAAATTTTAATAAATTTTAATCAATATTAGAGAGTGTGTTAGAAGGAGTATGTAAGAGAGTTTGTTGTTAACACTTCTTTTTATAATGATTAGTTTGATGGAGAAAAGATAAACAAATTTCAAGGGTCTTGATAACGCGTGCTTTAAGGTATAAATTAAAGAATTAAAAGTAAAAATTATTGACTGAAGACTAATAAATTGTATGTTTAATTCCTAACATATGTCCTTAAAACACATGCTAACCAAAAATAAAATTTAATTTTAACGATGTAATATAATTAGTTGGAAGTTTTAATAATATAGTTAAAAGTAATGTTATTGCTTCAGAGTATTAGAAAAATATAAGAATTTTACTTTTGAAAAAAACAATTATGTATTGTAATTTTGTTAAAATTTTAAATTAGTGTGTCTACTGTCTACACTGATTTTTGTATGCTCTTATTAAAATAAAATGAATGTTGATTTAATATAAATTTTGATTCATTTTCTGAGTGTCATTACCAAGCTGAGGAGGAGGTTTAAATTACTTAAATCTATTAATAATGTTTGTGCAATAGAAGTCTGTGCGTCCGTGTGCGCGAGAGAGACGATCAATTGAAACTATGTTTCAATTTTTGACTGTTTGGAAAACAATTGAAACTATATTGTCATAATTCAAAGAGCAACTTTACGGTTTAATTTTGATGTTTTATTACTTAAATTTGTTCTGAGGATCCTAGACTGGAATTTCCTTATTTATCGCTTAAATTTGGTCTGAGGATCCTAGTCTGGAATTTTCCTGTTGCCCTAGTATGCATCATATGGAAGATTCTTAGGAACATCTTTCAATTTACCCAGCCTTCTATTTTCCTCGGTCTATTTCTTTTCGTCTAACAGTGCTTAGTGTTCCGTTGTACTGTTGTTAAATTTTTGCTGTTTTATGTCAATGTGAATTTGTGATTTTTCCATGATTTGAACGAGGGTTAAAGATTACCTCTGGTTCTTTGTTGCCTTTGTATTGAAAATCAGTGTTTTAACGTCCACAGTTTTTGCAATATGCCTTTTCATCGAATCGAACTGGTGTTCTCTTGTCCTTTTCCTTTTTCTTTATCTTTTTTTAGCCATTCCTTTTGGACTTTCTCCCTACCTGACTTTTGGCTGGCTCCAGCGTTGAACCTCAAAATGTTGTCAATTGCCATTCCTTGAGTTAAAATCAACAAGAATTTGTCTTACTTACTGATATGAACTGAAAAATATAAGTGTTTGAATTAGTACTTCGATAAATCATCATGATATATGATTTCATACAAGCATCATAACATAGAGAAATAAGCGAGTATATCAATTATGAGGAGTGAGAAATATGCAAGGAGCTGCACTCACTTTGAGTTTGCCTAAGATCTGCTACGGGTGAATCTAGATCCTTCCATTCTCTCTTTGCCTCAATTATTTTCCTTCTCCCTTCTTGTTCTCTCTTGCTTCTCTCCTAAGGTGAGTGTGTGAGGATGACTTGAGGTTTACCTATCTTAATTCCTCATTGGGCTATAGTGGCCCATTCTCTTAATATTTTAGCCCAACTCTTATTTTTCACTCACATGCTTCTGTAATGTGTCCAACTACTATTTATTTGTTTTAATTAAGTTAAATCTATTATTTTGGGATGTTACAAGAATCAATTTATTTCGACTTAATTGCATTTTTGGTCTCTCAAGAATTGCAATTGTACCATTTTGGTCATTCAAGTTTTAATTGTGCAAATTGGGTTTTTCAAGTATCGCAATTGTGCGATTTTGGTCACCTAAGTTTCAATTGTGCAACTTGAGTTCCCCAAGTAGTGCAATTGTGTAAATTAGGTCCCTTTGTCATTTTTAGTTAAATATTTAACAAATTCTATATTAGAGCCACATCATTAACCATGTCATCCATCATCATGTTAATTGTCGCATCATCCATCACGTTAAATATTTAATGGAAGACTGACAAAGGGATAAAAACCGCACAACTGCAATGCTTGAGGAACCTAATTTGGGCAATTGAAATTTGAGGGACCAAAATTACACTATTATGATACTTGAGGGACCCAAGTTGTGCAATTAGAACTTGGGGAGACCAAAATCGCACAATTGCAAAACTTGATGAACCAAAAATGCCATTAAGCCATTTATTTATTTATCAGTGAAAACAACATTAAAATCAATTTAACATCTAAATGAAGATTGTGAAAAAAAAGAGAGAATAAAATGAAAACATGAATACTAATATTTTAATGTAAGAAAGTCATTATGTAAAAAAAATTAAGAAAATCATTCTCAAAATATATGTTTCTTATATATATAAGACACATTGTTTTTTGAGAATGAGAAGGGTAAATTTAATCCATATAATCATACATAAATGATCAATATTTAAAGTTATACGATTACTTAAGAGTAATATAACTTTTGAAAAAAATTAACATGACTTGTGTATTTTAATCTTAGCCACTCATGATAAAGTATAATAGTTAATATTTATATTTCTCCTTCTCACATAAGAAAGACATTTTCACTAGAGACATGTACTATATATATAAGGGGTGACTCTTATGAAAACACTTAGTCAATGTGAGAAATAAGAATTGTCAATATAGACCACTAAATTATATTTAAATGGTCAATATTAAAAGAAAAATGCACATGACCTTTTTAAGTGGTCATGTGAACACCAACTAACTTATGATTTTGATCATCCATGTATGCTTTTATGACCAAGATTTATAATTCTCGTTTCTCACAATAACAAATTTGTTCTCACAATAGTCACCCTTTATACACACACACACACATGGATGGTCAAGATTTAAATTACATTATCACTTAAAAGAGTCATTTTACTTTTTAAAAACTCCTATGACTTATGTGTTTTAATCTTTGACTATGCATGATAAAATATAATGGTTAATTTTTATTCTTATTCTCACGTAAAAAAGCATCTTCACTATATACATCCCTTATATAAGGGGCATATCTAGTGAGATAATCATTTTTATATGAGTGGAATGAGTAAATTTATGTCATACACATATATGGATGGTTAAGACTTAATGTCATGTGATAACATAAAAAGTTATGTGACTTTTAAAAAATTCACATGACTTGTGTGTTTAATCTTGACCACTTGCGAGAAGATCTAATGGACAATATTTAATCCTCTCACTCTCACATACAAAATTCACTCACTATATATATAAGGGACATATCAAGTGACAACTCTTGATTATTATGAAAAATGAGAATTATACATCTAGACAATTAAACCATACATGAATGGTTAAGATTAAAAATTAGTTAGTAGTCACATGATTACTTAAAAAAATCACGTACATTTATCTTTTAATCTTAACCATTTAAATATGATCTAGTACCTTACATTTATAATTTTCATTTCTGATAATAACAACAGTTCTTGCATGTTACGTTATCCACATGCACACATATGAGTATATATAGTGCAAGAATTATTTTTATGAGAGTGAGAGTAGTAATTTGGGTCAATAAATCATCCATAGATGGTGAAAATTTAATGTCATGTGACCACTTAAAAAAATCATGTAACTTTTTAAAAATTGCACATGACTTGTGCGTTTTGATTTTGACCATATATATATGAGTTAGTATTTTTTTATACTATCGTTTTTATAATTATTAATAATATAAATTAATTACTTTATTAGATAAAAATTAAAATATAATAATAATTAAGTAATGAAGTTAAAATTATGTATTTTACTAAAACGTAATTAGTAAAATTATTTAAAGAATTTTGTTATTTGTTAATTGTTATATATTATTTGAATTAAAATGTAACTAATAAATTAATATATGATTTATTAAAAAATATATAAATAATTTTTTTAAATGTGATGTGGGTTTCTTGCTATTTTCACTGAGCTCGATAAAACTAATAAAGATGAAGTTTGGTTTAAATTTTTTATCTCTACCTTTCCTAAGGCAAATCTTGAATCCACCCTATCTTTTGAGAGTACAAGAAGAAAGTTATAGAAGACTTATAATTATAAATTCTGACAACTAATTTTGATTTTAGACGCACGCACATTTTAAAAATAAAATAGTATTTTAAATGTACTTAAAAATACATATACACATATTTAAAATGAATTATTAAGCATGTTTTATAGTGTTATTTTTAAATACAAATTAATAAATTTAATATCAACTTTGTAAAAATTAATTCTACTAAGATCTAAAGCAAATAGGCGAAAAAAGATGTTAACCAGTGTTTTAAGAACACTTGTTAAAAAATTAAAAATAGATTTTTTTATTGAAAAATATAATAGTACACTTTTCTATAATTTCTAATACAACTCTATTATAATTTTCAATAAAAAAAATTATTTATTAATTTTTTTAACTTTTTTGAGTCATTATTTTTTGATTCATTATTAATTTCTTAATTAGTATCTTAAGAACACCGTTTAAAAGACCATAGGCAAATTTACCGTAAGTACTAGTTATAATGAGAAGTTTGACTCTTCCTCCAGTTTGACATTGGATTTGTTTGGATAGTTGAACAACTATCATTATGACATTATCCTTCTGGAATTGCTATCCTGGTAAGTCAACTTTGTAATTATACAAGTGGCTACAGCTACACTGTCTAAAACCGCGTCCGGACTAAGTTACTGTGGCTTATTCTTTCCCGTTACAATGTTGTTAATGAAAAGGAAAATTCTACTAATATAATCTCATTGTGATATTTTCAATGGCTGCTGATTTAAAAAGAAAAAAAAATTTTCAATGGCTATGATTTAATTTAAAAATTATTAAGTAATGTTTTAAATTTAATTATACAGTCATTATATCTTATTTTTAAGAGATTACATATATCCTTTATGACAAAAAAAATCTTAATTTCGATAGTATTATTATAGACGATAAACTCTTTCTTCATGTATTAAATGTAACAACATACACAGTGTTCAAACTTGAAATTATTAATTAAACTAAAATAATTTTACCCTATTGATCCACGTGATTATCTTTTTTATTTTTGGTAGGACTATAAATGGCATGTATCTTACTTTTATTACACTAATAGGTATATACCATTATACCCATGAAATATGCTATACCATTATATCCATGAAATACGCATAAATCTGTTGAAAAACAATATATTATATTATTTTTCACTAGAAGTTATGTAATAACTTTAAAAATTTTTCAACAATAATACATACACAAGCGGTAACTTTGATATATTTTATGATAATTAATTAAATTAATCAATTGAATAATCTGAATTAATTGATTATTTGATTAATTAAAATTTATTATATCAATTATATATAAAAATTGTCAATAAATTAATTTCTATTTTTCAATAGTTATAGTTCTAGCATGATTACAAATCAATCTCTACAAATATTGACTTGAATTAAATCACAATATTTTTATTATTGAATATATAATTAGTGATAAATGCAATCTGAAAGACTTTTTTTTTATTCATATGCAATCTGAAGGACTAAATTTATTATTATCTTTAATCAATATTTTACAAATAAAAAAAATTTAATTTGTCTAAAATATTCTGAAGGATATCAATTAAAAGGAGATTCTTTCTATTCATTTAAAAGAATTCATCAAAAATAGTATTTATCTCATTTGCATATAATTTATTGAATATTATAATTAAAACCTTTCATATTCTTTTCGTTTATTCACTTTTTCTTTTTATTCTAGTTTTATTTTAACTTTTTGATTCTCTTTTTTTCAATTTTTAGAAATATCCCTTATATTATTATTCAATTTATATTTTTCGTTTTGAAGTTCTACCTTTGTAAGTTTTTTATTTTTTTTTTCTGTATGATAAACGTTTATCCTTTTTTATTCTCTTTAAATTAACATTAAAATTTGCTAGTTAGCATTATTTTGCAGTTTCTACATTTTTAATCATTATAATGATGCAAAAAGCTAAGAAAGGGCTTCACACACAATTTTTTTTATTCTTATTAAGTCACAAAAAAAAGACTATAGTCTTTCTTCTTTTTTTTTAGATTTTTTCTTAACCTATTTTGTTCTTTTTTCTTTATTTCCAAAAATATTTCTTTTTTTATTATTTAATTCATTTTTAATTTAATTTAATTTATTTTTTAGAATTATAATTATCTTCATCATCATCATCTTGTTTGCTTTTTTATTTTCTTTCTCTAAAATAAATTTCTGTTTTTTTTACTTCAATGATTTTTTTAATATTTGACATTTGAAATGTCCTTACGTTTTACACTTTTATAGTTTTAACCATTGAGATGACATTAAAAACTTAAAAAAAATAAAAGGTTTTACCAGAGGAGTAAAGGAGTCCTATTGTATTATAAGAACTACTTTAATTTTTTACATACGTCTTATTATATAATCACAGTCCACAACTAATATTTTTTAATCTCTTGCATGTTATTTCCAAGAATGAGTATAATTGAAAAAAAACACATTGATCTTTTTTATCATACAGTCTCGTTATTATTTGAATTAATTTTTGAATATCAAAATTATCATCTTTCATACATTATCAAAATTAGCGTCATTTTTTTTTTAATTTATTACCTCTTTTAGGAACATTGATAATCATTTTAGTGTTGATCCTAAATTAATATTATTGAAATAAACTAAATTGTGAAGGATAAAATATTTATTTATCTTAGGAATAATTTTAATTTTTCTTTTAAAGTAAATATTTTATTTAAACAATAGCAATTTATTTAATCTATCTATTATATTTTATAAAAGAAGGTTATATCAACATAGATTATGTCGTGTGGCAGCATGTGACAATATTACAATCATTTCATTTTATTTCTAAAATAAAAATTTAAATTATTTTTCAACAATCATGATTTCCATATTAGTATAAATTAATCAAGACAGATATTATCTACGTTGAATTAAAACACAATAATTTTATTATTGAATATATAATCGGTGATTAATATTGAACTAAAATATTTGTTATACTATTATTTATATAATTGACAATGAATACTCATTACGTGTATTATTATTTTAATCAATCACAATCATTAAAAAAAATAATTGATATATAGTGTGACAAATTTAATACAATCATTCAAGTTAATTAGTTTTTACATAAAAATAATTTGAATTAATTAATTTTTAAAATAATATTTTACTTTAAAAACCCACAAGAACTTAATAAATTAAGTGATTGAGGGCCAATTTAGAAAACAACTTAATTAAGATCTTTTAAAATAAGTTCTTATTATATAAGACTTTATGTTAAAATTGCTTAAAATTTGATAAGTTATTTGCTTTTGAATATACATGTTGACAAGTGCTTACACAATTTTGAAGTGTTTAAATGCATTGCTACATAAACACTTATAAGATATTGTCTCATTTTAAAAATTAAAACAAAAAGAATCAAATTATGAATAGAAATAAATTAAAAATTTAAAAACTAACTAAATAATTAATATACTAACATTATATATATCACAAAAATATTAAAAATAAAAATTACTAGTCACCATTTACCTATTTTTAGTTTTTTCGGTAAAGTTTAACTATCATAAATTTTAAAAATTTATGTGATAGACACACATATAAATTCACCATACACCTATTAATAATTTTAAAAATTAAAATATTTAATAATCAAAATATGAATTAAGATGTTAAGATCACGATACACACACACATAACAAAATTCACCATATATCTATCAATAATTTTGAAAATTAAAAAAATTTAATAATCAAAACATGATTAAAATATGAATTAAGGAGTTAAAATTAAAATCATATATATTATAAAATCATGATATAAGCTTAAAAAATAGTAAATTATTATAAAAATTCGACCACTCCACTACACACCATTGTAGAAGGAAACATATAAAAAAGTATTACCAACGTATAAAAGAAATTACTAGCAACATATAAAAAATATAAATTTATTTAATTAAATTATATTTTTAGTGAAAAAAAGAAAAAGATATAATAAAAATAAAAAATTACTAACAATGAATAGTTATAATTTGTTTTGTGTAAAAATTAATATTTATATTGATTTGTTTATGTGTTGAAAATATTGCACTCACCATTTCATTAATTATTGTATGCAAGTGTATGATAGTCACGACAAATTTGGGGAAAGAAACGAAAATAAAAATAAAAATACGCAAGCTCAATATGTTTGACCTTAATAAGATTCAAAGGTAGTTTTTTTCATAAGCTATGCATAAGCTATCCTGGAAAACTTATAAAAATAAGCTAAAAATTTCTTATGGACAAGTAATAATATATTTTTATAAGTTCTCCTAACCATTCTCACAAACACTTATAACATAAGTCAAAATAAGCTATTTATAAACTCTTCTAAATGGGGCCTAAGTCAAATATTAATTAAATATTTTAGTTATAAACATTTCATAAAATTATGAATTAAAAATATTTTAATTATTATTATTAAAAATCAATTATTGTAATTGAATATAAAAGGTGGGCGTGCATTGTACGGGTAAATTAATTAGGAAGTGTAGGTAAACATGGTTAACCAATTGTGTATTTCAAATCTATACTTAGTGTCGGTACTTTAACCAAGGTTAGCTTTGAGAGTTTGTAGTATAAGTTCATAAATTCTGATTTTAGTGTCACTATTGTACAAAAAAAAAGAAAAGTATCAATACTTTCGACCAACAAAACTCGAGGAACGAATTGCATTGCAAATGGGTGGTCTAAAGCATGAAGCACTCGCCTAATGGCAATCAATTTTGCCATTATTTGTCATGATTCAACTGCAATATTCATTTACCAAGATATAAGTTGTTTTCCCCTACTAAGGGTATTTCTCAAGTCGCAATCAACAATGAAAGATTTTTTTTTTTTCTTTTCAAGATATAAAGATCTCTAAAATTAGTAATTAATTTGTGTGTTGATTTATGGACTCTAAACAGTCCAATATCCTATATATTTTTTAAAAAAGTATAATTTTTTAACAATTTTGTATTAATAATAGTTTTTTTTGACTCAATAAATCATATTTCAAATAACATGATATCATATTTGTATTCATATTATTTATTTTGAAATATATATGTGAAACATATCTTAAGTGTAGTTTTATATTTCTCTAATTTTATATTTATCTTTACACAATGTTAAAATTAATAAATTATGTCAACAAATCATGTTAATTCAGTCTTGTTTATATATTATTGAGTCTTCGTCGAGATGAATTCAAATTCAATGACCCTATTAAAATTTGAGGGATAGAAACAAAAATAAATCCACCTTATGACACTCATAGGTTTATGTTACAAAATCATTTTTAAAAGTTATTATTACTAGTTAAATATTATTGAGTGTGTAAATTAGTTGAGATTTTAGGTTCAATACTTAAGAGTACAATTATTCTAAAAACTCATAAAGATATCATTATCACTCATAATAATTTTATATGACTTATCTCAAATTAATTAGATGTTGAATATAATATTTGAATATTGATAGACCTAAAAAAATGTTAATATTAAATAAAAGTATGTTCTAATAATCTCAAAACCGACGAATATGCTCCGATACTTTCTAAACTTTCGTACAATACAAAACATAGTATCAGCGTGTTTCTTTCTGTTTTCACCAAAAAAAAGAAAAAGCGTGTTTCTTTCTGCGCTTTCACAGATTTTAAGCGTATCCACCAGAAATAATAATTTATAACTTATGAGTAATTAATTTAATTTGACGTATTTTTTCAGTATATATGTGTGTTGAACGTGTGTCCAAACTCCAAACACACTATATTCCAATGCTTCCCAGATCCACGTACAAAATATGAAATTGATAAAAATAAACATGTTTGATTGTAATAAACCAAAATTAAATAATTTATTTGAAAACATATTTGACTAAAATATAACTTTTGCGTAATGTTGATATAACAAAAAATTGTATAATGATTTTAAAATGTAAATTATATTAATTTAAACTTAATTTTAATAAAAAATATTTTTTTTAAAATAAAATATTTAAATTAAATTTATACTCAAATATAAACAAACCTTTGTTTGTGACCTATTTCTTCAGATATAATTATTTAAATTATATCACTTTGTTTTAAGATTTGTACTCAAATGTTAGCAGAAACTTTGACTTGGAAGCTCGTTTTGACGTGTCAAAGTGGCCGAAATGTATAATTATTGTACTAAAATATATATATTTTTTGTGCGGCCATTGTACTTAAATATCTTGGTAATGGAATTTGGCAGTTTGGATAATTTCTGTCTTGTTTGGTTGTTACTTCGCCAAATTGTTTTGGCGTTAATAAACTTATTTTTCACACTTTTTAATAAAAAAAATACATTTTTAAATGAAATTTATAGTTGGAATTAATTTAAAGACACATGTAAATTGGGTTGAAACGATTATAATTTCGAAGATTGGTAAGAGAGATGAATGAGTGACTGTTGGCTGCAAAAAACTTGAGAGATTGAGATACAATTACCAAATATCAATGTAGACAATTTAAACGTTCTTTCAACTTATAGTACCGGAAAAGAAATGGTAGTCTTTTTTATTAGCTGAAATTTATTTAAAATTACAAATAGTAAGATATGTGTTAAAAAATGTGTTGCTAATACTTCTTATATTACTAAACATCCTAAAAATATTGGCAACAAACCAGTTTGGTATGGAGGGCATAGGGAGATAAAGATGATGAAAGCTGCATCAAGTCATTTAATACTCGTTCAATTGTATTATTTTTAAGGGAAAAGTATTTGAATTAAAATAGATTTAAAGAAAATTGATAATAATTAAATAATATTTTAAAAATTAAAAAGTTCAAAAGAAATTTTGTTTAATTTTATTTGTGAAATTAAGTATAGAAATTTTTATAAAGTAAAAATAATTATGAAAAATACAAAAGATTGTTTAACTTACCCCAAACAAAAAAGGTTAAACAATCCCATAAAAAATAATTGTTAAAATTTTCTATGTACGTAAAGATGGTTGGTATAATTTTCTTAATTACACCAATCAATTTTTATGAAGTTGTTTTACTCAATCTTTAATTGAGGTAAGTTAGCCAATCCCAAAATATATTTTGTTCAGAAGATATCCAAACACAGCCTCGATTAATCATGGTTTGATATTGGTAAGGATGCCTACCTCCAATGAAGAACGAACTATATTTATTTTTTTCGTTCCCTTCATAATTGAAATTTGGCACTGACATGTGGAGGAGAAGAAAAGAGCGATTGCTTTCTTCGTGTTGCAGAGGGAAAGGGCCAAAAGGCCAAAAAGGGGAAAAAGTCAAAAGTTGGGTGCCAAGAGGAAAACGATCTCAAGGTTTAATGTTTTAACATTGGGGTCCCATCATAACTCATATCATGAAGTGTGGCTTGTATTAGATTGAAGCTTGGAAAATATCTGGATGTTTTCTTGTGCGTGATTGATCAAGCACACATGTCGGGCCAATTGTGATGTAACTACCAAAGTGCTGAATATGGAAATTGTAGAGGCTAACATGTATTTATTTAATTTAAAAATTAATAGCATGTTTGATTTATTTTAAGTATGAAAAATAATCTCAACCAAAAAAATATGAAAAATAAATTATTTTTTTAAAGATTAATAAAAATAATCAATTATTTTTTTAAAATAAGTTGAACTAAATATGTACTAAATTAAATATTTTCATCTAATGATTGTTTAGTATTAACTATGATAAATATATTAAATTAGTTTGAAGTATTAATTTTTAAAATATATTAGAAAAGTAAAAAAACAAAAAAAAAATCTAGAAAAATTATTCTAGTATAGATCCCTCATACTGTCCAAGAGAATTATTAAATACTAGTATTTTAACCAGTACATTATACAGAATAAATATTTATTTTATATAACTTAAATTTATAATAAATAAATGCTTTTGAATATATAAATTATATTATAATTAAAACTTGTAATAAATAAATATTTTTAAATATATAGATTATATTTTAAATTTATAATAAACAATTATTGTAATACAATATTAATTTTTAATTATTGATAATTTATTTTAAAAAATATTAAAATTTAATTTAGAACTAAAAATATTGAAAATGATAGATTAAAAGAGATAGGAGATTAAAAAGTCTCTAAAAATGCTCTTATTGAAGAATGATAGCTAAAAACACTTTTGTTAAAAAATAACAACTAAAAACACTTTTTTTTAAGATAACTATTCTCATTTAATATATAGAGTGATTTTCTTAGTATATATTTTAATTAGTTTATTTTAAAGAAATGAATTTTTTTTGTAACTTTATGAAAGCACTTAAGAAAAACAATTACTTCTTGAAAACAATCACTTTCGAGAAAGATAAAAAAGAACTATCATATGCAAGTTTATCTGGAAATAAAAACGCTATTAGCCTTGTCTTTAGAAAAGTCACGGAAGGGCCTGAATGTCATATCTTCGATTTCATTTTTCACCACCCTTCTATAGCCATGCCTTTCACATGTGCGAATAAATTTGCAGGGTATAAACAAGGATAAAAAATATGGATCAAGATGACAAGATCCTCTTATGTTATAATAGGACCTATTATTATTAGTGTAAAATCTACTCTTTTTTCCCCTCGAGCATGATATTGTCATATTAGTTACTAACATTAAGATGATCCAAATCCAAAATATATTACTCCACCTCACACACACCAAAAGCATACTGATTACTTGGCAGCTTATCAAAGCACACGACATGTATCATGTACGAATATGACAAGACTGTCCTATCAATTACTTTTATCATCGTATTGCTTGTGCTTATCTTCCTAGTTCTGTAACTTTTTGTCGACACTTCATCCCTCTAAGTTGTTCACACAGAGGGAGAGAGGGAATACTCAACGAAAATTATTCACTTTTTCTACGATGTACCAAAACATGTACAACGTCTGGATTTTTATACAAAGTAAAAGATCTTTTCCATCTCTAAGCTAAAGACCAGTATTTCACATATATTTTATATATGTACATGAACTCAAACTCATCAAACTACGCACATGAAAAAAGAACCTATATATTCTATTCATAATGTCAAATAAAAACAAAGACAAAATTAGTCCTCGTCGTCCCACTTGTGCTGATGAAATCGGAGACTTCCCCCGTTTCGCTTTTTCTATACAAGGTCAGTGAAGCCAGTCAATAGCCATCACTCGAAGATGGTCACCGTCTCTTGCTAGCTAGACAAGAAGTGATTCTTCAACTAACTCAAGAGCTCTCATGAAAATTAAGGGATCTAGACAAAGCTGCAGGGTTAGCCATCAACACTGGAGAGGCTTCAACACGATTCTTCTCGTCCTTCTTTGGTTGGAAGGCCTTAAACATACCTCCCCCACTCACTGACTCATTCTTAATTCCTAGAGTTGCCCATATAGAACTCTTTGCTGCTTCACTTGGATCATCAATTCTCAACGTTTTGGGAACCAAAACAGACCCGTTTCTCGGCTTTGGAGCTTCTTCTTTGTGCAAAGTGTCTTGCTTAATCATGTCACCGTCACGTGAATGCTTCCCCAAAGTTGGAGAATTAGGACCTGAGCTTGGAGAATTTGGGTTTGAAGCAGATGAATGTGAGGAAAACCATGGAACATTCCAATTCCCTGGCATGGCACAGTTCCAAAAAGTAGCAGGATAGAATGGTAGGGGAAATCCTGAAGGACACAAAGCAGGTGAGCGAATTGGAGAATTCCATGTATAGGGCCAAGGAACACCAGGAATGCATGGAAGTTGAGGAAGGAAACCATGATTTTGGAGCACTGGTTGTTGGAAGGTGCTTTTGCTACTTTCTGCCATGGAACTTGAAACTGTAATGGAAGATGTAGCTGAAGAGTCATCACCTTTTCCCCCACTTTTGCAAGGAACAGGGAGTCTATGATCCTCAAAGCCATGATGAAACCCATTTCTTGTGCCATTAAGGGCCTTTTTCTCTTCAAGATTGAGGACAGATGCCATGGAATCACAAATTGGTGCATCCAATCCAAAGCTGAGGACTCTACCATTGCTTTTCAAAGTTGGAAGATGAGTTCCATTTGGAGCATCAATTCTAGTTGCTTGAAGGGCCTCAGAGATAGTAATGTGGCGATATTGTGAGGTAGAGTTCTTGTTCTTTCGTCGTCCTGCCCCCACAGGAACATTCCTCATGGTGCCACCTGCAGTCCAGTATCTTTGACAGGCTTTGCAGAAATAACGTGGCTGGTTGATATTGTAGTTGTTGTAGTAGCAGAATTTAGTGTCCATGCTATTGCAGCGGGGGCATGGTAGCACTTTATCTGGCTTCTTCAGGGTTTTGTCTTGTGAGTTGGCTGCATCGCCTTGTTCCTTCTCTGATTTGTCACCTTTTGATTTTGCAGTTTCTTCTTTTATGGAGGGTGTTTTGGGGTTCACAACAGCCTCAGGGGATGTGCCTGAATTCTTAGTCTCTTCAGCATTTGGAGGAGGATCAGCTTCTAGTTCTTCCTCAGTAACATTTTCAACTCCAGCATCCTAGTAATTTGAAAAGATGTTTTGCTTATTAAAATCAATGCCGCAGAATGGCAGAAATAAAACCAAGATATATATTCACAATTTTCTAAAGTTGAAATGGCAATTATAACACTAAGAACAATAGTATGGGGCAATAAGGAAGGTAGAACAATTTTTTTTTCTTTTTTTGAAGAAATATTGCATAAAAGAAAACCAAAACAAAAAGAAATCCTACCATACTCAAAAAGTATGTTTAATTTTTTAGCGGAAAAAAACTCAAGAATCTGATCCTTATGTTAGTATCTATGACAGAGTATGTTTAATTTGATAGAGTGAAAACTATATCATTCAAGCAAGCCCAATGAAAATTTCCACTTACAACATTCTAACCATACTCCACAGCACAAAGTTCCCTTTACTTTTAGACACATTCCAGAATACAATAATTCCAAGGGCCACGACAATACTTGATGTATGAACTCAAGGATCTATCTAGATAATTTAACTGTGAGCTGAAAGTTCCAAGCAAAAAATATGTCAATTTTTGCGTGGCCAATAAAGCTACAAGAAGGAAAATAAGATCCTTACAGCCACATAGCAGATTACTCACACAGAGATTTGGGGTGAGAGTAGAACTGTACCGACAGAAAACACCGATTTTAAGCAGGGCCATGTAGTTTACATGTACCGAGGGGTCGAAACAATAAAACAAGTTGATGTGAAAAAGAAACAGCGATGTTCCTGTTCCACGGACAGAGTTGACTGAAATTGTTCGGTAGGTTGTTGTGATCATCGCTGAAACATCGAAATGTTCCACAAAAACCACAAAACAGAATTAATCACAATCAGCAAAATCAGAACACGAGAAAAGTTTGCTGTCTGTGAACGGCGGAAATAAATTTTACCCCAATTCCTTAGCAAGGTCACAAAACCTAAAAGCTTGTCAAGAACAATAACCAGTTTTGGAATTTTAAAGTAAAAAAAAAAAAAAAAGGTTTTCTTTCAACACTCTGACTTATTAATTTCCAAAACACTGAAACTTACAAATTAGCAATAAATCTCGCAATTGGGAAAATTCATAATACTAAATCTCAATCGAAATTAAAAAAAATTAAAAAGGGATACGCGTTTTTCATTGAAAAACAACTTGACTAGTAAAAAATCAGGTAGAAATGAAAATTTTGAAAAACCAGAAGAGTGGGGAGGTAGGTTGTCATGTGTGCAAATAAAGGAAAAGTGAAGAGACAAGACCGACCCATGAGTGGTTTTCGCATTAGAAGGAAAGGTTCTTGTATGTACATGTCACAAAAACGTTGCCTTGTTTCTTAAAACCGTTTTCTGAGTCATTACAACATGAATCGTACCTTGTCTCCTTCGTCTTTATCTTCTTCTGTCTCTTGTTCTCCTCCATCACCACCCTCTTCTTCTTTTTTGTCAACATCTTCTGGGAAGGGGATCTTCTGGCCGAAGAGCCTAATCGCAGGGTCTCTATTTTCGTGCATTTTTCTGGGGATCCAAACGTGCGAGATGGCAGGGACTGCGTTACTCAGTTTGGTGTGTTTGTTTGGGTTTTGATGTGAAGCGTCAGTGGAGGCACGACGAATAGGATTTTGATCCGTTTAAACCAGAGTCAGGTGCCACGTCAGACCTAGGTTTTGATTCTTGGCCACAAGTTCTTGTGGCCTTCATTAGATTTTCTTTTCCGCCTGTTCGATTCTCGGTAGCACGCTCGTTGCGTGCAAACCCCCTCTTTTCCCATGTCAGCACTTTTTGCGTCAGAAATGCTGATGACGTGGCGTAAAGTGATTGGAAGCAGTCGTGCTAACCGGACCGACGGTTTTCCTCCACCCAAACATGCCTGTGTACTTCTAGAAGAGTTGCTCTATGGTTTTTTACTTTTTTAGTTACATTTGCGATTACTAGATACTCTCTCTCACAGTCTCTCTAATATAAATATATAATATAATATGCACATTTTTCATTCGACAACTTTTCCTTCCTCAACTTGGCAAAAACTGACAAAGAGAAAGGATAGTTTATAAAAGATGGAAATAATGAAAAAGATAGTCTCTTTGGTATCTCTTTCCTTTTTCTTTTCTCATCTTTTGATGCTTTTAGTTTTTACTGATAATTAAATAAAGAAAAAGAAATAACGGTATATCTCGTGGTAATATGCTTATTTAATTCAACCAGTCAAATAACTGAACAAGGTTATTATATCAAAAAAAAAACTGAACAAGGTTATTTTTCTATCCCGCATTCCAAGGAATCGTTATTTTGTTCCTTTTTAGTATTTATATATCGGCTAGACGCAAAAGTCATGTACTTCCATGGCAATGAGATGAAGAAGCGTAATCCGATTTTTGCACTGTTAAAAAGATTCTTACAATTCATTTTAAAAAATAAGAACATTAAAACACTACAAAAAACGTGCTAACTATTTAGCTCATCTAAAAATAAAGGCTATCTCTCAAGGTTTTGTTTTCTTTGCAAGCATACTCATTGGGATCACCGTTCGGCGGCTCCCGTTGATGGCCAAGATACTCATGTGGTCTTGTTTTGCGATAAGGTTATTGATAGGCCACCGTTGGCCTCCAAAGAGAAGAAAGATCTGTTTGCCTGCAACCTATTAAAGGTGGAGTTTGAGGATGGTAATCAATTTTGATGGAGGATAACTATTTTAATGAGTTACGTGAATCTTGGTCTGAAGCGCTTATCATTAAGTTAATGGAGAAAATTGTTGGTTACTCTACTATGCTATCAAAGTTAAAGGCAATGTGGAAGCTACAATCAGGTTTGATATGAGAGATGTTGGCCATGGTTACTTCATGATAATGTCTGATTCACTAGATGATAGATGGAAGGTGTTGAGTGGCGGCCACTGGATGATTTTTACCATTATCTTATAATAAAGACATGATCATCAAAATTCATTGCTAAGGCTGACACTACCGATAGTATGTTGGTCTGTGTCTGTTTCCCTAGTCTAAACATGGTGTTCTATGATGAAAGTTTCTTGCTTGGGTTAGCCTCTATCATTGGCAAACCAATCAAGGTGGATACAAACACCTTGCATGTAGATAGGGGAAGCTTTGCTAGGGTTTGTGTAGAAAACAACCTTCACTACTAGTGGTAGGTCATGTCAACATTAGGGGCCATTGGTATCATCTTGAATATGAAGGACTACATCTCTTGTGTAGCAAGTGTGGCCATTATGGTCATTGTAGTAAGGAGTGTTCTATTCCTTTTTCGAATGATGTTGTGGCTAAGCCACCACCTACCACAATGTCTGCTCCTTCTGTAGAGGTAGGCCCTAACGTCTTAAAAATATTTCAGAAGCAATTATTGCATAGAATAATGCCATCAATTCCACAGATAATAAAAGAAATATGGCAAATATTGTTGGGCATGGCGGTTGGTCAACGGAAGAAAAAAGGTAACAGATGTTCAAATAATGCCAATGCATTTAATGGGTTTATTTAACCCATTGAAGCTACCACAGGTGAGATCCCTCAAATGACGGTCCTAATCATAGAAAAATCTTTATAGGATATTAACATAAATAATGTGGGTCCCATTAATGATGGTGATAGGAAGGATATGAAGACGGTTACTATGCATCCTGATTGCAAAAAGCCACGTAAAGATAATAATTCCAAATCACGTGCTCTTTTGCAACAAAAGGCCTCTCACGTGGCTCTTCCTAAGCAGCACGTGCAGCAATGTAAACCTCACGGTTTGGTTCGAGACAAGGCAACAGAAGAAGCCTCTGATGGCAAAATTCCCGTGATGCATCCCATTATGGGCAACACAAAAAAAGTTGTGCCTTCTCCTCATGTCTTAGCAGCGGGGGTTCCTTCTTTTACGAGAGTTGCCACCATGGATAAGAACAAGGATTCCACTTTGACACACGCCCTTGATGGTGTGAGTATCCAAATGATGGACTCATCCCCAGAATATGACCTTGGACCAAAATAGTGTCGTGGTGATTCTTTCTCTTTATGTCCATTATTTGATATGGATTTTGCAAATTTTAATATTGTCTTTTGGAATGTACATGGAGTGGTGCATGCTCATGGCCAAAGATATGTTTCCAGTCTTGTTAAAAGTCACAAGCCTAGTGTTTTCTATCTATGTGAAACACATTGCAAATTTATTAGTGCTAGTAAGTTTTGTCATAAACTAGGGTATGAGGCTTCCTTAATTCAAGAGTTTAACAGGCGCATGGGTGGCATTTGAGTCTTGGGTACTTCGGATAAGGACTTCCAACTCTCTCCTATTGATTCCCACCCAAAGTCATTACTTTTAGTATATCTAACGGTAATTCTTCTTGGGCGTGCTCTTTCGTATATGCCCATCCTGTCCCTTTGATTCTTGATCAATTCTGGAGCCATTTAATTCGTGATCAACTCTAGAGCCACATGAAGAATCTCAGGAATAATATTTCTTTTCCTTAGATGATGATTGATGATTTTAATAACATCATCCTTCCTTCTAAAGTTAAAGGTGGTATGTTTTATCCTTCCCGTGCGAATAAATTCTTAAAGCTTATTGACTACTGCCATATGCTTGATATTAAGCAAAAGGTAGTAAGTTCACATAGTTTCATCAAGAAAATAGTGGGCTTAGCATTGCAAAGCATCTTGATAAGGTTCTTGCAAGTTTGCCTTGGCGTAGCACCTTCCTTAGTGCCCATGCCTTCAATCTTTGTAGGGTCCATCTTGATCACTACCCCGTCCTTCTTTCTCTTTAGGACCAAAATATGACTAAGTGTGACTGCCCTTAGTAATTCCTTGTTGCTTGGTCTAGACACCAACACTATTACTGTAACACCCTAAAGGGTATTATTGTAACTACGCCTAGATTTTTATGAACATGAAAATTTTAAAACATAAAAACATTGTGCAGAAGCTACTCATAAACATAAATAGATTTTTATACAAAAGGGATAAAGAAAGTACATACACACCTAATACAATTCAGCTATCGCCCAAAGGCATCATACAAACATAGAAAAAATACAAAATTTAAACTAAAGCTAACTACGTCCTTCTTACAAGCTACTCCAAGCTCCATCAGCACACGTCTTCATCTAGTTCCTGAAAAAAAAAAAAACTTAAAGAATGAGACAAAAGTCTCAGTAAGTGCTCTAAGGACTCAATGGTTGGTTTAGACTTTTCTACCCGAACAACCTTTGTCACTTATCCCTCATGGCTTCACTCTCTCTAAGTCTCTAACAAATCTCCACACGTGTAGTCAAATCTATAACTTGCAATGGTCAATGCCTCCTATTAACTCCAAATTCATTCTCACAACTATTACATTGATTTATTCTCATCATTATCACAGTATTTCATCTTTACTAACGCCTTTTATCTACAACTTACTATAGCTAACTAAATATTCTTGTTTAGAGTTTACCCTTCTTCGCTTGATACTTATAGTTATCCACTATGGTTAAACTTAAGGCTACTAATACTCTAGGATACTCTTAACATTCACCTTAACCTACACAATTATATTTCTCTTGCTAAAATCACACTTTCCTAATACTTCAGGTGGGAACTTACCTTACCTCTTTCTTATTCACAATTTATTAGAACCCTCGTGACATTATTCTAGAGTATAACCTCTCACATATCCTTAAGATAGCAAAAGGATTCCCAATTAAAAACATCTATTCTTCTGTAAGATACAAACATACTTTATATTTTATGCCTAGTAGTTGGGCACACATCTCATTCTTTATCAGATAGGGACAACACACATGTGTAACACGATCACTTACTCATAATTTTAACACTTTATCTATTCATATCACAAAACAAAATTACAGTTTTAACATATATACAGTATAACAATCAATCATGAATAAAGACATGCAAACTTCACATAATCACAATATAGCATGATTAAACACGTCACACTACAACAAGATGCATATGCATGCTATGTTCCTCAATCTCTACTTCATGCACACGCGGTACCAATTCTAATTTAGGCAAGTAGTCTAGGAGAACATGCTAGCCATAAGGAAGCACCATCAACGTACTGATGCCTCCGACTTAGCACTTTACGCTAGACTGATATTTTCTGGTGACTAGTCAGGGTTACCCAACTTTCGAAGTACGCTTCAACTCCATGGGATCAACATGACTCATTGGGGTTTCCACACCAGGTATAATCACCCCCAAGGTCGAGTTAAACAACCCCTCAAGGCCTCCACCATTCAAATTCATACATATTTTCCGCCAGCACAATTATCTTAAATGTTATGATGCATGTCTCATATATATAGTACACACAAGTGTCCCTCTAGAGCTTTTATTTACAAACAAGTAAGTCCCATCCTCGCCTCTCAAAGGCTAGGTCCTTCACAGATTAGATATCACCTGAGTCCATTCTCGCCTCTCACAGGCTAGGTCACTCATCACAATGATATCAAGTTGTATCATACATTTCATAGCATAGCATCATAAGTCACAATCACCATACAAGTAAACCAATTTTAAATGCTTATTATGGCTTAATATTTGTATTAATTGAATGTTTATAGGGCTTAATATTGGTGTCCTTGTTGAATTTTGCATGTTTGGATTCAATTGGGCTTTAATAAAAATCTTAATTGATTTTCGGATTCTTATGGGTTTCGACCTTTTGTCCTTGTTTGGGCCATAACTTGAGCTACAGAGATGAGTTTGAGTTGATCTTGGTGTCTATGGAAAGATACAAGAAAAATATACAACTCTCATCAAGAAATCGTGAGCTGATTTGGCCTAAATCATGGAGACGAAAATTGACTTAAAATTAGACACATTGTTTCTCGTTGACAGCCAAGCATAGGTGGTATTTAGGCATATCTTGAGTTCTAAACATTGTTTTTGAGTGATTCCAATGCCATTAGTTAGCTAACATCTAGGCATACAATTCTTATGAAGATCACAAAGCCTAATTCGATCTTTTTCCTGCTCGTTTTTGACCATTAAGTTAACACAAGTTGTCAGGGAGGTAAGCACAAACGTGCTCATCACTTGGCAAATTGCTAAAATCATAATTTGCAAACATGGAGGCTTTCTACGGCCTTCCTAAACTACCAAACTCTATATGGTTGTATTCCTATTATCCTAATGTCCACTCTACTCCAAAATAGGGGTTTCCCATCAATCTAAGTCGTTCTCATTTAAGTCTAACCATTTAATTCCTTATCCAAAATAAGGAAAACCCTCAAGTTAACCTAAACTCTCACAATAATCTCATTCTACCATCAAACAGTCATAAGTTCAATTAATTCACATCAAATTCATCTCAAGGAAAATCAACATAACCCTTCAAAAACCCTAACCTTAACAATATAATTAGCAGTGTTGTGAAAATCGGATCGGCTGGTCAGACCGAAAAACTGGTGAATCGGTCACCTAATCGGTTCAAATAAACCACGGAACCGGCCTGAAGAAAAACCGGTAAAAATTGAAAAATAGATCAAAAACTAGTAAAATCGGTTAAAAACCGGCCAAAAACCAGCTCACAGCGGGTCAAAGAAAAATGCTCAATACAACATTATTTTGATTTTTTTTCTTAAAAAAATAAAAACCAATCTAAAGTATTTATCATTTTCTTTTTTATTTTGAATATAAACTTGTTTTTATTAATCAATGTTGATGTGTATAGTTAAAACTTATACTTAAGTATCATGACATATTTGATTTGTACTTTTGTAGGTATTGTAAATGTAAAAAACCTATAAAATTATGTTTTATTTTTAATTTTTAGTATTATAAAATTATGGTATTATGTTTTCTTAATATTATTTTATGTATTAATTAATTAATAATATTATTTTATTAATATCGGTTTCACCATGGTTCAACTACAGTTGAACCATTAAACCTTGAACTAGTGCCGTGACCGGTTCAATGACCAATTCGATTTTAAAAACATTGATAATTAGGATGGGCAAAGAGAGGGAAAATAACATAAATAATGGAGGTAAAGGCTTGGGGAAGGTAGGGGGAAGCACTCACTTGGGAAGACCGTGAAGATAATCTCTAAGGCTTGGGTCTTTAATCTCTTTCTCTTCCTTCTTCCTCCTTTCTTCTCTTTCTTCTCCCTTGTATTTTTTAACAGCTAACCCTAATCTCCCTCTATCTTTCCTTCTTATAAAACCTAGGTGGGTTTGTGGCTTGTTAGGCTTAGTCCATTGTTGGGCCCTAAATACTTTTTTTTGGGTTCTATTATCATCATCATCAACAACAACAACAACAACAACAACCAACATAATATCGAGTCCTAGATAGGGCCTCCTTATAATTTATTTCTAATACTTAAAATTTGAGTCGTTACAATCACAATGTGGTTGGTTTGTGAAGCTTGGTTTGGAGATGACTGTATTGTCAGCTAAAAACTTGATGTGGTGAGGGATGATTCCCAAAATTTTAATAAAATAGTTTTTGGTAACATTTTTTAAAGGAAATGCAAAATTGAAGCCAGACTTCATGGTGTCTAGAAAAAGATGACTCTAATCCCACTTTTGATATTATGAAGCTTTAAACAGACCTTCAACCTAAGCTCAGAGAAGCATTAAAACAAGAGGAAATTATTTGGTTTCAAAAATCTAAGGAGAATTAGGTGCAACATGGTGACCACAATACAAAATTCTTTCATACCTAAACTATTATGCGGAGGAGGAGGATGATTATTATCCATACTCTCTTTTTGGATGATGACAGATGGTGTTCAAATGTGGATGTGCTTAGAAGAGTGTCTTAGAAGTACTTTTAGAACCTGTTTTGCCTTTTTGTCAATCACACTTCTTGCACTCTCCTTGTAATGAATTTTCCTACCTTGAGTGCTTCTGCAGTTTCTGCTCTAACTTCCTCAATGTTAAAGGAAGAAGTGAAGACTTCCTTGATGGGGATGAAATCTTAGAAAGCCTTTGGTCCTCATGGTTTCTAACTAATAGTTTTTCAAAAAATATTAGGATATTGTCCGGGATGATATTTGGGCCTTTGGTATTCTGATACCAAGCTAGTTGAAACTCTAATCGTTCTTATTCCGAAACTAGACCATTTTAAGCAGTTCAAGGACTTTGGATATATAAGCCTTTACAATGTAGTTTACAAAATCATCTCTAAAGTCCTTATGAACAAGCTTCGTCCTTTCTTAGAAGATATTATTAGTCCTTTCTAAGGCAGTTTTGTTCCTAGAAAGGGGACCACTAATAATGCCATTCTAGCTCAAGAGATTGTACCACATGCACCGATACAAAGCCAAGAACAAGTCTATCGCTTTTAAAATTGATTTAGAAATGACCTATGATAGAGTGAGATGGGACTTCCTTCTAGGTGTTTTGGTTGACTTTGGCTTTCCTCTTGCATTATTTCTTTGACTATATGGTCAATCAAATCAACATTTTTATCTATTATCTGGAATGGTTAAAAATCTAACTAGTTCAATCCCACCTGTGGTCTCAAGCAAGAGGATCCACTATCTCTTTATCACGTGTATGGAAAAGTTGTCTATTTATATCCAACAATTAGTGGATAATGGTGTTTAACATCCTATTTTGGTCTTAAAGGGTGGATTTGGCATTTCTCACTTATTATTTGCAAATGACATTCTTTTGTTTTGTAGGGAAAATATTTCTTAGGCTCATATGATTTCTTCCATGTTGGATACTTTTTGTATGTAATCTAGCCTAAAAAAGGCTTACAGAAATCTAAATTCATGAGCTCTTTTGGTGTTAATAGATGCATGAAGCATAATTTCTCATCAACTTGCTCCATTAAGGAGGTTAAAGATCTTGGATCTTACTTAAGGTTTCCTTTTCTTAGAGGCCAAGTGGCTAGGAGCTCATTTAACTACATAAAAGAGAAGATCTACAGGAAACTTGCTTCTTAGAAAGGGAAATTATTAAATAGAGTTGGTTAACTCTACTTGGTTAAATTAGTCATTTCTTTTCTTCTTATCTTTTCAATGCAAAATCTCCATGCTTCCTAAGAGCATTTGTAACGAAATTGATAGAGTGGCTTGCAGTTTTTTATGGTTATCTTTAAGAGATAAAAGTGGTTGTAACTTGGTGAATTGGAAAGTGGTTTCCTTGCCTAAGCAAGATGGTGGCCTTAGCATTAAAGATTCCCATTTAGCAAATGTTTTGCTCATTGGTAAGCTTGTTTCAAGCTTGGTCACTGGCAAGAACACTTTATGGGTCTATGTAATATCCCACAAATACCCCTAGAATTTTTCCATACTTAGTGCCAAATGCAATCCTTAGGCTTATTACATTTGGCATGGAATAGTGAAGGCAAAAAATATCTTTTTTAGTGGCTTTACTTTTTGTCTTGGTAATGGGGAGACAAATTTTGGTATGGGAATTGGTCCCACCTTGGCTCGTTGTGCAATATGGTCCCATATCTGACACTTTCTTTTGGCTTGAAGGTATTATATCAAGAAGTGACTAGTGCTTGAGCAGACTCACCACTCCTTTTCCACCAACAATGGATCGTATTTTTTTTTGGTCCATTGTCAGCTCACTATTTCATGGGCTAGATGATTGTTGGATATGGGATACAAATAACAATGGAATATATACGACGACCTCAATATATAAGTGGCTTATCCTAACTTCTAAGCCATTTTGGTCCACAACTCCTTTAAATGGATTTGGAAGATGAGCATTCTTGAAAAGCTACTTCATTTGGTTAATCATCCATGACTCCCTCCCCACAAGTTCCTTTCACCATCATAGGCAGTAGGTGAATTCTGTAGCTTGCGTAATCTACTATCATGGAAATAAGAAAACCCTGCATTATCTTAGGATTTCTCCCAATGCCAAACAAATTTGGCTTTGCCTAGGTTTGCTTTATAAAACTAGTTTCTTAATTAACTCACCAACTCGTGGCATAAAGCAACAACTTGCTTTAGACCATGGCTTTCTTTTTGCTGCTTCTATTTGGTGGATTTGGAGATGAAGGAATAGTTATGTTTTCCAAAGTGATCATTGGGACGTCCATCAGATTATAAGGAATATATTCCTTGTACATGATGACAATATCATATCATTAATGGACATGGGTAAGTATATCAACACTCCGCTAGTGATTCCGCGTTGGTTTCCCCCTCCAAGGGGTTTTTTTAAACTTAATGTTGATGGGAGTTGCTTGCCTCAAACTAATTGCATAGGTTCGAGTGGTGTACTTATACATTATTTTGGGAATTGGATTTTTGGTTTCTCCTTCAGAGATGGTTTTGGTGATCCTTTGAAGGCTGAGTTAATGGTCATTCTTCATGGGTTATGCATTGTGTGGGATGAGACATTTGGGTAGGTTTTCTGTGGGATGGATAACTCTCACATTATGGATATTCTGATCTCTATGGCTTGTCCCCCTAATACAAGTATGCTTCCTTGCTCATCTCCTATCTTTGATTGTGTTAATTGTGATTGGTTTATCTCCTTTACCCATATCGAGAAGGAGGTGAATTCAGCGGCTCATTTCCTTGCTAATCACGGAGTGCGTTAGACTCAGGGCGCTTGTGTATGGCATGATACATCTCCTCTCTTTGAAAATCTCATTGAAGGATAGTTTAGGTTGATCTCTCTATATTTCCTTTCCAATGAACAAAAAAGAAAATCACTACAAAAGAATATTATATATTTACAAAAAAATATATTAATTATTAGACTTGTTTTTATTAATTAAGTTGTTACCTAATGAAAATTGATTTGTTAATAAAGTTAATATTATAAATTTATATTAATAATAGTGGTGGTGGGGGGGAGGGGGGGGGGTGGCAACGACGACAACGATAGTGGTGGTTTCACTTAAAATCACAACCACCTCCCCCCAACATCATCGTTGGCGGCGACAATAATGGTGATGGCGAGCGATAATTAT
Source organism: Spatholobus suberectus (assembly GCA_004329165.1). Taxonomy (NCBI): domain Eukaryota; kingdom Viridiplantae; phylum Streptophyta; class Magnoliopsida; order Fabales; family Fabaceae; genus Spatholobus; species Spatholobus suberectus. Next base: position 20,376,961 of record CM014734.1, read on the forward strand.
GACAGTGGGGGTGGTGACAATAGTGATGGTGATTGTGATTTTAAATGAGTTTAGGGTTTATGATTGTTTATAATTGGGTTTTAACCCTAGTCGTTTATTTTTTTTTAATCTTGATCTAATGGTTGTTATTAGTTATTTTCTTGTTTTTACATAAGTAAGTGTTCTCACAAGAGTTGCTCCCTATATATATATATATATCAACAAAAAAAATTCCTGTAATTTTTCTTTTATTAGTATAAGAAATTGAAGTATTCATTAATACATTGTAGCAGTAATTATATATTCACTCTGTTTGAATAAAGTATATCATTAGTTACTTTTTCCTTTTTGTCAAATTTATTTACTTTTACTTCGAACCCCTTTGTTTTTTAAATAAAGTACGTAACCAATTACTTTTTCTCCTTTTGTCAATTTTTTTAATTTAAAAATAAACTCTTTTGTGATTATAATGATAATGTGATTAATGCCACCCGCAGAGACAAAAGAATAAAGTACTCAAGCCGTTTAAATTTGAACATATACTTTGTCCAGAAGAATCGATTTCATTATCTACCAATTGTTAAACGTGTCATGTGGTTCTAGGTAGATAGATTGATCAACAGAGATTAAATTATACTACAAGCGTAACTTATACCAATTATAATATTATCAATAATTCAATATAAAATGTGATTTCTATCAATTTAATTATTAAATTATAATTATATATTATTTTAATTATTTATGTTAAATTTTGTTAAAATTAAATAACAATAAAAGGTAATAAAATGATTCAAATTTGTATTTATTTTAAATGTTTATATTACATTAATTTTGATATACATGAATCAAGTATTAAATAATTTTGAATTAATATATTATTCTATAAATATTATATATGTGAAATGAATTTTAATTGAATCTAACGGTAAATTTTGAGATAAAATTATTTAATTAAAAATCATTGAATGATGTACTAATTAATGTAAGTTGCATTGATGTAATTTGATCCCCTCATATATATATACATGGAGAGAGACTGAGTTACTCTAAAGTAACTCTTGATACAGTTATTCCTTTCAATAATTCTTTGTATATAATAATTTTTTTTTAATCCAACCATACGTTGAATATTTCAATACTAACCCAACTATCATTTTCACCCAATTTTAGATAAATTAAATATTTTTAGTTATATAATCTTATATTAAATATTTATTTATATTTTTAAAAAGTATAATATTCTTTAAGGTAAATTTACTTAATAAAATATAAAATAGTTTCAAATTTTTTTAAAAATTTGTAAATTTGAAATACTCAATAAGAACTTTAAGTTAATAGTTGGATTAATAAAATTATATATACATATATATATATATATATATATATATATATATATATATATATTATCTCAACGATTATGATGCCAAATTTTAAGTAAATATTAATGATTATACTGTAGTTCGATTTATACTTTGACCAATAGTAGTTATATAAAAATTAGTTTTTGAATGACAAAGGTTTTAAAAAAAAAAATCACTCAATCACAAATTCATGAAATAAATTAATCCAAATGTATAGTTCGAATTCAAATAAATCAAGGAGAACACGGGACAAACCTACTGCAAGAAGAAAAGATTATTCAATAAATATTCTATTTATAATTGATTATTATTAAAATTAATTATATGAAATAAATTTTAGGCTTAATTGCACTTTGTGTCACCCAAGTTTCAGCATTTAGCGAATTTTGCCACTGTATTTTTTTTTCTCGCATTTTGCCGTCCTATTTTTGAAATCTTGTAAATTTTTCCCAATCATCAATTATTCATTAAATAAAAATTTTCAAAATTGGGCAAAATTCACAAAATTTTAAAAATAAAATGGCAAAATGCGAAAGAAAAAAATATATGGTGGAAAAATTTACAAAATAATAAACCTTGGGTAGCATAAATTGTAATTAAGCCTAAATTTTATATTTAAATATGTTAGATTAAATAATTTTTAGATAATTTATTTCATTTAAATTATTTATAATAAAATTTAAAGTTACGAAATTATTTTTAAAACTTGATATATTTAAAATAATTAATCGTTAGTAATAAAATGAAAAATAAAAATTAAATAAAAATAATTGATAACGTTTAATCTTAAATTCTAAAATTTTGTTTAATTTAAATTTTTTTGTAACAATAATTAAAAATCTCTAAATAATACCTTTCAAGTTTTTTATCATAAAAAACTTTTTATTTTTTAAAAAAAAGTCCGTAACATACTTCTTCTGTTGTTCAAGTCATGAATGGGCAATCAGTAATACAGTAGTAATTGATTATTATTATTATTATTATTTTCTTTTAATTTTGTGTCCTATATCTCAACCAAACTTGTCTGTTGATTGAAAGCTAAAACTCTCTCGACAACTTGCTGTCTTGCAGAAATCTGTTTTGGAAGCAAAGATGTGTCTTGTCTAAGCTCAAAAGTAGGGATCGCAATTGTACCCGGATCTTATGGGTATCCACAAAAAATATCCACAATGAGAAGGAGAATTATCCGCTTAATGTGGATGGGTTTGGGAGCGGGTAATTACCTGTAAAATTTAGCAAGAATGAGTACGGGTATAAATACTATAGTACCCACCATGTCTTATACCCCCACATATTAGTATATATAAATATTTAATTATAATATTACATATATATAATTATAATTTTATTTTGTATTAATTTATTAATTTAATTAATAAAATATAATAACTGAAGTTACTAAACCCTAAAAAATAAAATTTCCTTTTCCCCCATTCATTGCATCTATTGTGTTGCATCTCTATTCTTTACGTTTGATGTGTGCCGCTTGTCTCTGTTTTCCGTGTCATCAACTCATCTCTCTCCTATTGCTTGTTGCGCTTAAATGACTATGTTTATAATATTGTTTTGTTATAACTTATTTTTGAATGATGTAAGGTTATGTTTAGATACATTTAATTTTATGTTTGGATACTCTTAATGTTATATGTGGATAATTTAAGGATAAGTTTAGATAATTTAAGATTATGTTTGAATGATTTAAGAGTGAATTTTTTATTTAGTTATAGAAAATTTTGTAATTACTATTTTTTTTAATTTATCGACTTTACACATAAGTAAAGTGCGGGTTATAGGTATAGGTATAGATATATAGGTATCTAGCAGGTACGAAAATGAGAATTAAAGTTACTATTTGCATGAGTATGAAACTGAGTACGGATATTTTTTTTAAATATAAATATAGAAACGGGTATTATAATACTTGAATACGGATATTTTTTTAAAATATAAATATAAAAACGAATATTATAATACCTTACCCAAACCTTACTTATTGCGAACTCTACACAGAAGTAGGAAAAAGAGACTTTAATGCAGCGGTGAAAATACAATTAGGAAAGCGAAGATTGTGGCTAAACTAAAGGCTAATGCTAATCTAAAGAGAAGGAGAATAGGACCAAAGGAAAAAGATTGATGTGCCTCGTTAGACACGTTAGCTCCATGCATTTTTCACCCCGTTTTCTTTTCTAATTCGAGTTTGTGAAAGTTGAATAGAGTTTTAAAATATTCAATCAATTCGCACGTGGGTAAGACACGTGTCTGATTTATTGACACGTATTAATCACTTTCCATGCAGCTCCCTTGGTTTTACTTTTATGAGTGAATCTGCTTTCAAGAAACAAATTCAAATGCTTGTCCCGGTGGGGAATTTTAATATATTAAGACAAAGTAGTTGTTGGTAGTACGCGTAACTAAGGAGCACAAAATAAGCTGACAAAGAATTAAACAAAGATTAATGAACACTAATGCTTTGGATAATGCAAGGGGCGGCGGCCGAGTGGTCGGTTGAGGATAGGGTCATTTGAAGCCACTTTAAAGAATCTGCCAACAACTTTGATTAGGACTCTCACATTGAATTTACCTATTTAGCATGCTCTTAATTACAAATTTACGTGTAAGACAAGACCAATACAATATGCAAACACAACATTTAAAATATACATAGGACCAAAGGATTTAACTTCATATATGATGATCAAACTTATACCAAATATCTTTGCTATTAACTCATTCTTCCTTTGTCTCTTATAATATCACAAAAGCCGAAAAGATCTTTATAAAGACTAGCGGAAACACAGGCGCGGAAATTTCTCTTATAATACAGCGTGTATATTAATTTTAAATTAATGTTTTTTCTTTTTAATATATGTTTATCTATACAATTTTTTTACTTTTTGGGTCTCTACTATTTATTAATTTATTTTTGCTTAATATGTGTGCGTCTAAATGTTTTTGTTTGGTAAGATGGGAAAAGTGAGAGTAATTAATTTATAACATACCAAACTCTAATGAGGAAACTAAAATTGGAGAGTGTACTTTTATTAATTTATAATTTTTTGTGGTCTCTACCTTTGGTGTACTTCGATTGACTTACCTATCTATTAGAGGTTTAATTTTATTATTAGTGCATATTTCTATCAATTTAATCTTTTTTGAGGTTTTTAATATGGAGTTTGGTGAGCTGCAATTCAAGTTATCATATCCTCTTTACAGTGCCCGGTTAAGTGAGGAACGATCCTTGTGGAAAAAAAGGAGTTAACAACTTGACATGATGATGATTCCGTAAACTTTCCTTCCTTGCCCATTATGAAGAATTTGGATTAAATTGAGAGCATTGTGTTATGAGTTCTGGCTCTAGTTCTAATGTGAATTAAAACTAGTTATTATATAATTACGGGGGACTGAACTCACTTCTCTACACATGTAATTCGCAATTTGACAAACTGCTTTTTTTCATCCTGCAGGCTTGCTTATATTGGTGTTTTCCCCCATCTTTTGTTGAAAGAATGAAGTCATGCTTTTCTTGGTGCTATTTTATTTCTTTACTTGGAAACTTAATTAATAATTAAACATATTTAGTATTATGTTCTTTTTAAAACTGGTCAAGAAATTCTATCAACACTGGTCAAGTATTTGTAAGATAATTCTTTTAAATATATTTTTTTCTCAATACAGGGTTGATATCTTTTGGTTCTCAATATAAAGGTGATGTTTTTTCTCGAACTGTTGGAACTACACATACTTTCACTTTTGATTCAGTCTTTTCTCTCATAACACTCTCCCACTTCGTCTATTTAAATAATAATTCTCACTTTCTCATCTTCTATCTATCTTCCTCTTCTTTCAATAATAATAATAAATATTAAATAACAATAATAGTAAAAAAGGACATTTGTTGATTCCTGAGTTGTTGCGGTGCAAATTAGCTGAGCGGACTAGGAGAAGACTAACATGAGTAGGTAAAAAATGTCACTCATAACATAAACAAAAACCAACGTTCTCTTTCTCTCCAAAAATTACATTGTGGATTTGAAATTTGAAGAAGGTCAAATCATGCACAGTGTGTTGCAGTTACAGGTTCTACAACTCACTTCTTTCAATTTTCACTTTGCATTTCACTATTTTGTTCAACCCATGACCTTATAGTTTTTTGAATTGGTTCAACATTATGCATTCTACTCAGAGTCTTGATGCATTGAATATTCTAAATTTAAATTACAAACACTTTCATCTTCTGGGAAAATTTATGTGTAGCAAATGAGAAGATGCATTTTCTAAAATAAATGTTAATGAAACACATCATGTAAAAATAGATCCATAGCCATTCCTTTTTTTTCCCTAATAAACATAAGCTTAGGTTATTTGTTATGTGTATATTACTATATTTGATCCCATTTTAAGTCTGATTGGGGTTAGAAAATAGCTCTTTTAGTCACAAATCAACATGACATTAGTGGTCATTAACTTGTACGTAATAAAAGCATACACTAAATGAACATTTTGGAAAAGTGACTCACTATTCACTAAGTGTATATTACTGTTTTAAACAGTAGGTTGACCCTATAACTCTTCCCCCTAAAATAAAAAATGAACACAGACCAAGTGTGGTTGATTAATACATTCCAAATAGCAAAATCAAATTTTAGATAAATGGACAAAGTAAATTTTCAATACTACCTATTGCTTGGCTATTTGTGTAAGCCTTTTAGCTTTAATTGATGCTAATTGTAAAGAGCTTCGTCCAACTTCTCTAAAAATTCAATTCGAACAACATTGATTACATATGTCTATCAATTGAACCAACCATTTATTTTTTAATATCAACCAGGAATATGCTATTTGAAAAAAAAAAAAAAAGGATTTGACCAACACAATAGAGTATTGAAACAATTTTTCCATTTTTAGATTATCTAGTCATTTAATGTAGAAATTATTTATATAACAAGCTCAATTTAAGCAAGTGATATGGACGAAAGCGAAATTTTGGTTTCCATAAGCAAAATTTTATTTTGTAATGAGAAATACTAACTTCAGGTTCTACACAATATGAAAGGAACAAAAATTGACAATAGTTTTGATTTTTTTAATTTATGATGTTTAGAACAAATTACAACAAAATTTAGCTTGCTGTAAGTAAATTGAAATTAATTATATTGGAAAGTGAGAAAAAAATTTGTTACTAATGAGCATTCAGTTGTAGACATTACGGAATTGGATCATACATACCTTTTTTACATGCAAATGAAAGTATTCGATGATGATCAATCAAACCACTTTTAGAAAATGAATGGAACCATGCAAAAGTATTATGTAAGTGTGCATCCAATATAGGAATCCATGCATTCAAACAAAAAAGCAACATGCAAGATATTCGATTCACTGATCCTTTTAGAAAGTGAAAATTAGATTCGACTATAGACTAGAGTTTTGAGAAAAAAAAAATCCTTGACAACTTTAAAAACAGTGAAGCAAAATTTTTACCCATTGCTATTCTTGAAATAATTCTATTAGCAATATAGTGCAGAGACTTGGGTGTTGGATCATGTCAAGCTTAAGAGTTTTTCTTTGAGGAGTTGCACTGTAACATCAAATTTTCCATTCTCGATCAAGAAATAGGGATTTGAAGAAGTCTATGGAGCATCCATAATCCTACAAAAATATAAACATAGGTAGACTTCAAAAAATATAAGGATTTTTCAGGTTCATCTTACATATGCAGAAAGCTGGAAAGCAATCAGACAATTATATTCAAATTTTGAGTGAAACATCATTTTGGTTCTTGAAAGATTAGGAGTTGGTCATATTATTCCTTGAAAGATGAAAATTATCATTTTTGTCCTTGAGTAATGAAAATGTCAATCAATATAGTCCTTTCAAGACTAAATTGATGTCCAAAAGGCTAAATTGATTGTTTTTTCATCTTTCATGGACAAAAATGGAAAATTTCATTTTTTAGGGATTAATGTGATCGACTCCAAATTTTTTAAGAATCAAAATGATGTTTTACTCTCTTAGATTTCAGATAATAAAATGATGTTGATAAGACTAAAGAGTGTACAACCTATCTTTATAACTTTATTTGTTGATGAATTCTTCAAGGTAGATAAAACCACTTCCCTCATGTAAGATTTAATGCTTAGATGATACCTTTGAAATGTATAAGAAGCATAAGAAAACAGAATCAAAGCAAGTAGATAACAAAGGATTAAAATATCTCACATCAAATTTCATAATTAGAGGATATATCTTCTCCAACAGGCTATCTATGGTGGAGGGGTCCCAAGGATTAATGCCATTATTTTTCAATTTTATAGGTTATTTATTATCAAACCTAAAACCAAATATTATGTAAGAATTCTTAAATTAGTGATTAGAAATCTCCAAATTGAACTGACATAAGAGACAAAGACAATAATAGTATACAAAATTTGGCTAATTGTTTTTTAATCTTGAGGAACTTTTCCAATACACATACCTTCTAACTTGAAGCAGCATTTGATATTTCAAAAATTCTATTGAGAAATAAGGTCTGCACCTTCCTCAACAACTCAATTGGCTTCATATTCCTATTGAACATGGACCCAAACATAAAATTTAAATTACATTTTTTTCATTATTCAACCTGAAATATCAACATATTTTGATTAATTCTAACATGCAATTTAAAAATATAACAAAAATACAAAAAAATAGAAAAGTGCAAAAAAAAAAAAAAAAGGAATCAAAGTGATAAGCAGACTCACTTGCCATTTTCTATAATGCATAACTAAGATCAAAATGGCTATAACATAACTATTGTTGTCAATAATTCAAGTTCTTACATGGTGAAAGAACCACTTAGAAACACTCTTCTTCCTCCATGAGGCCAAACAAACTCTTGAGAAATAAAATGGGTCCTACAACTCCACTACTTTTATGCTTTCTACCTAGCTCAATCATTTTCACAACGAAATCTTAATTCCACGAAAACCTGCTAAACAATCTAAACTCCACGAACAACAACAACCACAGGGATTAAATAAGCAACCCAAACTTTGCGATCCATAATTCACCGCTTGAAATCAACAATTTGCAGTGTCATCAAATAAGCAACCCAAACTTTCACCATTGAGTGAGTGGATAAAGTTCTCACAAAAATAAATAAAGAGAAATTTGATGCTTACGAACAATAATAAGTTTCTCAAGGGCATAAGCGTTGAGAAGAAGGAGAAGAAATATAATCGAAGAGAAGGAACGTGACATGTGGAAGAAACCCACTCAGAGAAAAAAGAGAGAGGAAGAAATAGAGATGGCGAGGAATGAAAAATGTAGAAGAGGATCAAAGAGAGAGGAGGGTGAATAAAAAGAGAAAATAAGCTATGTAATACAATGTCATCTAATCACAACCTCTAATGTATGGTAAGTTTGTTAATTTTGATAATAACTACCCTAAAAATCTCATTAAAATTGATTTTTCATTGATTGTGATGGTGCATAACAATTAAAATCGAATAAAAATAGGAATGGTATCAGATAAAGAAGTTTGGAAGCCATTACTAATGAAAAGTTACACAAGTGAAATGGACCAATGATAAGTTAATAAGTGTGTTACTCTGTTAGCGGGATAGAAAAACGGTGGAACATGATTTGGAAGAAGGAGTGCAGTTATTTTTGTATCAATTTAATTTTTGTGCATTCATTATTTTTCCCATTTTATCCTTTTATGTAATATATGTATTGCAGTTGTAGTTGAAAGAGAACAGGGCGTTGCAATATAATTGAGGAACAAAGATGTCTAAGAAAATGTGTAGAGGAAAGAAGGATATCCCCTTATATATTGTTATAGATTATTACATGTATGTAATCTCCATAATACCCTCCATTACAAACAAAATAAAATGAAATGATAATTCATTAATCATTTGCGAGGCTCGTCAATGTTTAAAACGACTAACTATATGTTTCATGTTGTTGGATTTTTTTTTCTTTTGTTTTTGGTAGGGTTAATTAGTATGTGTTTAGATTAGATTTTTTTTAGATGTTGTTTGTATTAATCAATATTCTTTAGAAATGGCACCAATGTTGGTCTTCACAGCTCGAAATCTTACATAGTTGAATGTGTTTAAGTTTTTGGTTGTGATCATGCCGCAAGGAAAGAGTGGGGGTGTTAGGTGCTGGTTGTTGTTTGGTGGTTAAGAGAAATAAGATTTTGTCACCCAATTTGAAGCTTCCTTTGACACATGCCATAGGGGAAGAGTTGAAAGAAAAAGAAAAAGAAAATGGTTGAACAATGGTTGCGTTAGTGCTTGAAGAAGGGAGTAGCACCGACAGGTGGAGAAAAGAAGTGAGTGTCCTGGTTAAGCTATAGGAAAACATACATCCAGATAGGAAAACATCTATGCCACATTGATGAATAATCGAATGGCTAATTCATTGGCTCTCCTCACCTGTTGGATAACTTTCGTAAATAAATCAAATAAAAGGTCTACAAGCCTAACTATGCACACATACCACTGGACCCAACTTGAGAAACCAAAAAAATAATTTAAATTAAATAAGCAATAACAAAAAATGTAGGACCTATGGGTTCCTCATAGCATAGTCAGCGAGGGAATGACATATATATATATATATATATATATATATGGGGTTAGGATCCATTGACACTAGGTGTCAAAGTTAATTAAATTATATTTTTAATAATTTTTTGTAGAATGCAAATTTAACTAATCTAACCATTGAATTTGATGTTATTAATTAGATTAAGTATTCAAAATTTCATACAATTTCAAAATTATTTAATAGTTCATCACATCACTTTATTTTAACATACAATATGATATCAAAATATATGTAAATATTCAATGTTAGATAGCATATCTAACAAAGTCCAAATGGTGTGAAATTTGATATATATGTTCATGAAGATAATATCACATAATTCAACGATTAAATTAGTTAAATTTGCATTCAAAAAAAAGTTATTGAAAGTGTAATTTAACTAACTTTGACACCTAATGTCAATGGATCCTGATCCATATATATATATATATATATATATTCCTCATATAAGTAAAATTAACTAACCTTTACGTTAATTAAGAAAGTTAATTAGTATCATTTTAATTTTGCTTATCACATTTTAAAATGAACTTTTTTCCTAAAGTGCCCTTTATTGGAAATGGATATGAAGAATAAAAAAGAATTATTAAAATTAAAATCTCAATTAATTGAAGGGTATTTTTGGAATGGTATCATTAAATAGGGTGAAAGTAGTTAAAATTTGCTTATATTTGAGTCTATTAAACCTTTTTTTTTGGTTGCTTATAATTGAGTCCGGAGAGAGTACATATATATATATATATATATATATATATATAAAATTCTAAAATTTGATAATTAATATATTATTACAAACATCATTAATTAAAAGTTTTAAAAAAAGAGAAAGAGAAAAAATAATAATAACAAAGTGTCTATAATACTAATAAATATAACTATATGACATTACTAAAATAAATAATTTTAGCTAGAGTAAAATTAAAAATTCTACTTTCTATAAAAAAAAAAGATTATAAATTCCTAAGCTTCATGCTAAATTTCAGATGTTACTGAATATTACTTTAATTAATCACCCATCTAATTATTTACTACACTTTATAAATATTTAAATTTTATTAAATAGTCTTTTTTACTAATAAAATTTACTAAAGTTTTAAATTTACATAAAATTTCCAATTTATCTAAGTTGATGTTATTTCCTCTAAAATTGAATAAATATCTCATTCAATTATTTTGTTTTTTGTTTAAATATAATATCATCAGTCATCAGTAATTGTAAAACACAATAATAAGATAATGTCCAAAAATACTTCAATTATTAAAATACTAAACTTTTACACAATCTAGCGAAAATATGAAAATTAGAAATTTAACATGAAACTAAAATTATTTATTTCAGTAATGTCATTGTTATAGTTATATTTATTAGTGTTTATAAGCATTTTGTAATATATATATATATATATATATCGAGAGAGAAAAATATCAAGCATTTATAAGTTAAAGTTTCTTCTAATTTAATAACAATTCTTTTTTGAACATAAAGTGCATTAAAATTGTAAGAACACCTAATAATAATAATAATAATAATCAAAATAATTTGTTTTCAAAATAAAAAGAAAACTAGAAAAATGAGAATAACAATCTTTTTCATAAGAGTGAGGTCATTTAATGTATTTAGAGAGTTGCCCCTTACATATTAAATCTTTAATGATATCTTTCAATTAGACATGATTATTGGAGTTATGTGTACAAGATTTGTGGAAAATGACAATATCTACTTTGATTGATGTTGGACTTATGCTTGATGGGCTTCGATTGTTTAACACTGACACCACAAAATTTGATATTCATGACTTTAGAGAGGATTTTGGAATGATGGGTATTTAGTAGGGTGTAATCCTTATATTTTCCTGGAGAAGGAAGACTTCCCCTATATCCATGATTCTTGTCTATCCTTACTCTATTGACCTTATTGCTTGGGGGAACCCGACCCTTGATTTGCAATGCTTTCATCTCAACTCTAACCATTCGAGGAACTTTTCATGGTCTTGACTTTTCTCTTCGTCAAGGAAGTATGAAAAGGCGTACTTAAAAAAGGAATATCCTTGATAAGGTAGAGCTCAACACCTAGAGTAAGTTTAACAAGCATTACTTATTTACTGAATTTCACATTGTACTCAAGCAAGAATTCATCGTGGCTTCACCACATTTACATTAAACTTGCTATTATTTTAGAATGGGCACTTTATTGTAGTGAATTTAGTGACAAACCTTGTTTGAAGATTGGCCAAAGAATTGATGGATCTTAGGGGTAGTAATTGAAACCACCTGAAGGAGGTTTTGTGTAGGGATAGGGGAAAAGCCCAATAAAGAATGAGGTCTTTATTTATACAAAAGGATAGACTCAAAGATGTCCAAGTATTCATTGTTGTCCTTCGCTGTCTATAATAACGATCTCTCCATCAAATCGAACTCTTAAATTTGAATGATCATGAACCACGATCAACCAGGTATCCACGAACATGAATGGTCACGAGCAAATTAAGCTTGAGACGTGTGATTTCACACTATCCTCAAGGACTTATCTACATGATGCGCAAGTCTCCCAGGATATAACAGGCTCATCCGACCATTCCCAAAATTGGTTGGGGCAACAAAACTAGCAAGCTTTAGTAAGCATAACCCAGGAACTCACAAGGAAAAGGAAGAAGTAGGAGAAAAGGACTAACTAAAACCTCCTCCAAGTGAAAAGATAAGGTAAGACTCAGTCTAAAAGACCAAGTCAAAAAGACCAATATAAAGTAAAATATCTATTTTGACAAGTCACAAAATTAATTTAAAATAATTTTCTAAATTTAATTAAATAGAAATTTTAACCTTTTGATATAATCACTCAAAATATACAACAATCCCTTACATATTTCAAAAGGTTAAAGAAAATGTGAAAAGATAAGAAATTCCTAAGTTCTCATATAGGATGTAACGTGTCGAACTTGGTGTTGTAAGCTATTGAACCAGACCTAGACTGGTAAGACTTAACACATAGCGTAGTTGGTGTAGCAAGTTATTGAACAAAAAACACTTAATATGTGTTAACGATCTACTAACCACATTACACCCCCACAATTCTTGTTGTTATCGCTATTTTGTGCTACTAGGCCATGCGCACCCAGTATTCATAAGTGCTCTAGAGATCTCGCCAAGATCCCATACAAGCGGCCCCACTTGACACTCATATAGTTGATTTCATCAAGTGTATGTTGCAAATGATACACCATGTAACACCCCTACTTTTGTATATTGAATTATTCTGTATGTTTAAAAATTATTTTTAAGTCATAAATGTATTTAGAACAATTAATAATAATTTTAGAAATTTTTCTAGAATTTATTGAGATAATTTTTGTAAAATAACAAAAATACCCTTGGTTGACTGTGGGAACCAACCGGAGACTTTTTGGCCTCAAAATATTTTGAAAATTTTATATTAAGTATCTCTCATTATAAAGACTTTATTTTGAGAGAAAAGTAGTGAAAAATATAATAATCCTATTTCAATTTTTCCACTATTTTTTAATATTTGGTAATACAATTCTGAAAAATCGGAAAGGAATTTTGAAAATCTAACTCCCACTATTTTACTCAAAATCTCAAGAGCTATTTAATCGTGATTTTTAATAATTTTTCCGAGCTGGAGCCCGGAGAAATTAGAAAATGACAATTTTATCCTTATTCCTCAACATTAAGAACTGACATATGGAAAAGATTCAATTGACATTAAAATGTCAATTTGAGCTTGGAATTATGTCATATATATTAAAATATAATTTTGGGAATTTTTGGGAATTTTTTGGAATTTCTGTATAAAATGACCAAAATGTCCTTGCGTGTCTAATAAGCCAGCCAGTACTGGTTTGACATTCAAAAAGGGTGAAAATGGTAATTTTAGTTTAATTATGGGTAAAATATTTAATTTTATAATTTTGATAAAAATTTTGGTATTTATTGAATTAAAATGGATTTTCTAGCTTAAAAATACAAAATAAATACATATAATTTGAAATAAATTAATAAAAATTAAAATTTATTATTAGAAATTTATTTTTGATGAAAAATAATGTATTTGTCCAGTTTTGCATTAAAATACATTAGTTTGATATTAAAAGCTAATTTTTCAAGTTTAGGCGTTTTTATTGGTACCGGTTAATTCACCTACAGATAAAATTTGACACATGGAGGCTTGGGACAGCTGGTGGAGCACGTCCCCAACCCTAAAATAGGTGATTCACTACCTATTTGAGATATGTGTCCCTAAATTGGATTAAAAATAAATAAAAATTGGATTTATGACATAATAGTGACATAATGGATGATGTAAATCTTTGGACACCTAACCCCCCCTCCTTCTTCTATAAATAGGCCTCAAAGTTTTCAGATTTTCACTCATCCTTTCCACTCCCAAGCTAGAGAGCTTCTCTTTCTAAATTTTTCTCTCTCTAAAATATTTTTTTATCTAGTTTTTATGTTAAAATTTAGCTAGTTTTCAACTAGTAGAATTTCTCCTCCTAGAAGCTTTGCACCAACAATTCCATCCTCTTCATCAACTATCTTAGAGGTAGTGGGGAGAGTGGGGTTGGTTCTAAATTATTGTCACTTTGCATATTGGTAGGAAGGGTTTTCCCCTAAACCCGTTTAGACTTAAATTTTAGTATTGTTATTATTGTTTAAAGTTAAACTTTAATTTTTACTAAGTTGTTACTCTGCCCAAATTTAAATTATTAAATCATGATTATTAAATTGTTACTCTGCTCAAATTTTAATTATTAAATTTTACTTGCTAAGCTGTTACTTTGTTCAATTTTAGAAAATAAAAATTCATTTACTATGCTGTTACTCTGCTCAAATTTAGAAAATCAAAATGCATTTATTTAGTTGTTATTCTGCCAAAATTTTAGTAATTATACTATAATTATTATATCGTTATTCTGTTAAAATTTTGGTATAGTGCAATTTCTGCAAAATAAGACGGAAATGTTGATTGTACTGGTGCTCAAACTAAATGAGACCAGGGAAATCTCTGCTTGAGAAGTTAGGAATTAACATTTTAGTGAGTAATGTAAAGCAAGTGACATGTAATGGCATGACACCCTGTTAGGGAAGCCACAGTTTGGTACGCTGAGGAATGAAAGGCAGGGACCCATTTGCGGAGGTCTTGGGGGTAGGTATCAAGTGGTGAAGGTCCCAATGGCCAGGGTAGCGCCCTTGAGTCGGGATATTCGCCTAACCAAACTCGATAACCCCGACAACTGCTCAGCATTCCAGGATTGGTTTGAGAGTATACCTTTATAAATAGATATCCTAAATTGTTATTTTGTTCCTTAATGATGACGAGGACTGTACCATGTGATGGTATTGAGAGAGGTATATGTACTCCTAGTCACTTCCCAAGTTCTGTTAAGAACTATTACACACTAATGGGAAGTATGGATCCATACCTAGGCAAGGGTAGTCGGATACAACTTAGAATGAACCTTAGGATCTCTTGTGTTGTCAGTTGTGTTTTATCTTTGTTTTATGGTAGATTTCCTACCACACATGTAAAAGTGATTTTAGAACAAAACACCTCACTCCATTATTTTCTTTTGTGTATGATTGGTCGTGATTATTGAAGACGACATTAACGCTCCGTGATGCTGAGTACGAGATAGAGAACATCTCAACAGGGGAGGACCTAAAGACCTATAGTATTTTCTTTTTGTATAAGGGATAGGGTAGATAAATACTGCTCTGTATAGGATCTCTTTTGATGTATATAGTGGGCTAGGTAGTATATGTATTTCGATATACTTTTGTTTTCTGACTGTTATGTATTACTCAAACCATGATGTACAGTTTTATGAAATATATGTATATATCTTTCATATTTTATTACCACTTCCAAATTCTGTTAAGTTTGGAATTTCTTTTAAAACTGGAAAAATTTTACACACATTTTTATTTACTTAAACTTAATAACTAAATTAATATGAATTATATTTAAAATTAAATGGGTGTTACACACCACCCATAAGAGATATGAAAATCATTAAAAAACTTTATAAGCTGTAAAGCTTTCTCGACCACATAAAGCTTTATTGTAAAGCTTAACCTCTCATTTATGTAGTATCTAGCACTTTCTCACACCATAGGAAGAGACTAATATTGAAATCAATTAAATTGATTTTAGTGATAGTAGAACTAACAAGTGACTTGTTCTTCCCATTGAACCTTCTTCATGGGATCTCCAATCACAAAGGTTGAGTTACCATCACTTGTTTGTTTTCAAGTAGCTTAAGTCTCATTCCCCTCAATGTTTAATATAATAATATCTTCCCTAGGGGTTAAGTCAAAGGATCGACTGAATCCATTATTGACTTCAATAATCAACAAATTTCCATCTTGTACGCAATTGCTTTATCACATTATTTCTCAATTTTATATGCTTAAAGGAATATTTGCTAAGAGGTTTTTCAACCACTAAGCCTCATAATCAACCATCTCTAGAGTAATAAACTTTGACTTAATTATTATTTATTTGGCTGATCTCCAAGTAACTTCACCACAACTAAGTGTAGTGACATACCCACTAGTGGATTTTGTCTCATTTGGATCAAAGACCCATGTAATCATCGTTGTATTTTCTAATACAATGGAAAATCCACCATGTTGAATAACCATAATTTATGGTATCTCTCAAGTAACTCATGTTATACAAAATATTGCAAAGCATCATACTCGACATTATAACCGTGTAAAAATACTCAAAATGTTTCTAATCGTACACAGTTGTCGGTATCTCATGTCACAAAAGACAATTGCTTTCAATAGCTAAACTTAAAGAACTCACATCTCAAATAGCCCATGTAGGTATTGTCTCATAAGAACTAGGATTTACTCTCTTGAGAAGCCAATAGAAAAAAATATATACATTTTTATCAGCCATTCATACTTAATCTCCTTTATGACTAAGACCCTATAAGTCTCACTTTTCCATTAACGTGTTCTTCTAAGAACCATTATCATTGACAAAATATTTAGTTTCTAGTTCAATCTAACGTAACTACTTATGAACATCAAATCTAATTCTTTTGTACCTTTTTTTTTACCATAAAGTCAATAAAATATCACTTCTAAAATCTCTATAAAAATCAAAATAATTAAAAATATTAAATAATTATAGCACCTAAAAATTGACAAAAGCACACCAAAAGTTCACTTAGAAAAAATATAAGGTCAAAATCTTAAGAAACATATTATTGAGTCTCATTTCATTCAAGTGGGAATTGGTGTTCTCTGTGTCATAAAATATACAAGTTCTCCTTAAAGACTTTAACTCAACACATATATAAAGTCTCTCTGTGAATGCAAGCCACCAATGCCAACCTCCTAAACATATACATAACGCAAAAATAAAATGATGGAGTAAGACATACCTACATTCGTCATTATTTTTTTCGTTTGAAGAAGCCCAATAAAAGGGCCCAACACTTAGTAAAACTAATGCAACAATGCCAATACCATTTGTCATTTGTTCATTCTTACTCTTTACCAACTTTTCTCTTCTTCCTCTCCCTACACGTGTAACTGTCACTATGTCTTTATTGGTGGAGAAAACCACAAGCGGGCATGAGTACAAGGTGAAGGACCTTTCCTAGGCCAACTTCGGTTGCCTAGAGATTGAGCTTGCAAAGGTGGAGATGTCGGGCCTGATGGCCTGCCGGGCTGAGTTTGGCCCATTGTAACCCTTCAAGGAGGCCTACATCACGGGCTCCCTCCACATGATGATCTAGACTGTCGCTCTCATTGGGACGCCACATTACGTGGCACCGGAGGTCTTGGCCAAAAGGGATTACAACGAGAAGGTCGACGTGTGGAGCACCGGTGTTGTTTTGTATCAAATGTTGGTGGAGTTTCCGCCGTTTTAGGGCGATTGCTTGATGGAGATTTTTGAGGTTGTGCTAAGATGTCGAATTGGTCGAAATCGGAAGGCACCGCGGTCGGTCTGTACACTAAGGAAGGGAGGTGCGACATGATGTAGGAAAGGAGTAAAAAGTTTTAGGGTTGGGATCCATGGGGTTTAAGAAAGAGGGTTGGGGACTTGGGGTTTGTGAATTGGGAAATTGTGATGAAAAAAATAAAAAATAAATTAAGTCCTTGAGATTGTTGTCCTTCATTGTCTATAATCACGATCTCTTCATCAAATCGAACTCTTAAATTTGAATGGTCACAAACCACGATTAACCAAGTACCTACGAACATGAATGGTCACGAACAAATTAAGCTTGAGACATGTGATTTCACATTATCCTCAAGGACTTATCCGCATGATGCGCAAGTCTCCTAGGATATAACAGGTTCATCCCGACCATTCCCAAAAATGGTTGGGGCAACAAAACTAGCAAGCTTTAGTAAGCATAACCCAGGAACTCACAAAGAAAAGGAAGAACAGAAGATGTAGGAGAAAGGACTAACTAAAAGCTTCTCCAATAGAGATATTTGTAAAAAAAAGATAGAGTTTCTAAAACTACCTAAGACCAAGTGAAAAGATAAGGTAAGACTCAGTCTAAAAGACCAAGTCAACAAGACCAATATAGAGTAAAATATCTATTTTGACAAGTCACTAAATTAAGTTAAAATAATTTTCTAAATTTAATTAAATATCAATTTTAACCTTTTGAAATACTCACTCAAAATATACAACATTCATATAGGTCCTTGGTTTAATCATAGTACTCTATAGATAGGAGTTGTTCCAATCTCAATGGAATTGGAAAGAGCATGATGCGTTTTGAAAAGGAAGGTTGATGATTATAACCACCTGATCATCAAGAACTTGATCTTGGGGGTGGAGGATAGTGGAATTTGAAAGGAGATAGAGGTGGAGGGCATTCTTGGTTGAAATGGTGTAGTGGTGGGTTGCAAAGGTCTTAGGAAGATAATTATTGTTATTGGTTGTCTAGAAAGATCCTTCTTAGCATGATAAGAGCCCACCCGACGACCCAAAGTTGGTTTGGGCAAGGTTTTTACCACCAGGGGCCATTCTTGCTAAAAATCCTTTCCTACTTGTCCTCCAACCTTTTAACTCTCTGCATTATTGCTTGGGGAAACAAGCTTCACCCTATAGGAGGTTGAGAAGTTCTTGACGATCATAATCCCATTTAGAAGGTTTTAGTATAATCTTTTGAATTGGGGTTTATTGAGGATGAAGAAGTGATTGAGTTTATTAGAGGGTGCTACTAGGAGGAAGGTGTAAGGTTAGCCTTCTATTTTTAGGAAGCATTTTTCCCCGTGTCAACCATACAATAAAGAAATGAATTGTAAGAATAAGTTTGTCATTCCCACATACGACGCTAATGTTTGATCATGAACTTAAGGGGTGCTTTAGATAGAATCAAGTGACGGTGATGGGATCTTGACTAAAGATGATAGGTGATGAGCCACAACAAATGCATGGATGCTCAAGTCAGTATGTGTACCGAAGAAACAAATATGACTTGGAATGAGTGCATACATCTCAATGGTGCAATATTATCCTCTCATATTTGCATAATTTGATATTATATGCTATAGGGTGATGATCGTTGAGTCGTTACACATTTATCCTCCATAATTGTTTAGGGTAGTTATTTCTTTAATCTATTATTTGGTTAATTAGTTGAGTTGATGGTTGTCGCGAGGATGAACTGTATTTGTGATAAATGGCATTTTACATACTTTTAAGATGTGTATTTATGTACTTGAAGCTCTTTTTCTCTTACTTAAGGCTTTAATTGACCCTAATATTGACTAAATGTACATAAATTAGATTAGTAGTTAAACGATTTGGATTTGAACATTTTACTATTGATCTTCTCTCATTTTTTGTAGGATTTGAAGAAATAGGATTGGAGCTGTCAAGAGAGTTTTACCTGTAAGAAGTCACTAGCGAGCGAAATTGATGCCCTGAAGCTATAAAATTTGGGAATTCACTGAGCGAGAGTTACCTTCGTTCAACGAAAGAAGCCAGCTTATTTAATGACTTTGCGAAGTGGTATTAGGGTATTTGGAGATATACGAAGACAGAAGACTGGGGAACTCTTTCTCTAACATTTGGCTCTCCTATTCACTCTTGGCACCTGGAGACTTGGATTCAGCTAGGAAGCGCTCCATGGACCTCCGATTTACTTCCTTCACTTCCTTTTGGCTGCTCCTCTGTATCATGAGTACTTAGATTTACCCTAGACCTACTTTCATGTATATTTCTTAAGTTATTTATTAAATGTTTATGTTTCATTCATATGTGTTTTATTTTTGCTCTTAATGCTTGTTATAGTCTGATCTCCCATAATTTGATCTTAGTGTTTGGATTTGTTGGAAAACATATTTATTACACAAATCTGAAGTAAAAACCTAATGAATCGTCTATCTAGAAATAGAACATGGGTCATTAGCCATTTCTTAACTTTTGTTCTTAAAGCAAGTTATTTAGCTGAGCTAATTAAGAAATTGGTAGTTGAACTAATTGACTTAGATCTATTCCACTAAGAGATTACGATTGAATATCTACATGGTTTATGATAATGAATGAATCATTGACTCAGTAAATGACCTTTGTATGCATGAAAGGATAGTTTAGTGTAGTCAAACCCCAATGTTTTTAATTGTTGTTATTATCTTTTGTTTTTGTGTTCTAGGTGTTCGTAAAAATTTCTCATTAAACAAACTTGTGATTTTCTCACTACCTTTCTATATAACAACTAACTGCGTAAACACCTAGTATTAAACAAGTCTCTTAAAAAACGATACTCATATTCATTACCGTGCGATTGGTACGCTTGCCATTAAAAAAAATGGCTATTAGGCTACAATTGTGCCAAAACCTTGCATTGCAGCTAAGATAGTCTCCCTTCCCTCTCTCCCAGCCACCACTACCAACTGCCAATCGACTACAGCTTCGTGAGATGTTATGTGACCATGCCAATCAAACCACAAGATCCCAACAACCTTTGAACCACCTTCACCTCCTTCGTGCTACACAGAACGGCCAATTATTGCCAGAAACGACTCCCACCAAGTTGTCGATATGCTTCACCCCTATGAACAAACTTGTAATTCCACCATGACAACCAGAGTTGTGCTTTGTCCTCGTTGTCATAACTCGTTTCGTCTCCATCAAGTTATAAACTTCATCCTCGATCGGTGACATGATCCAACCATCACAAACCACCACACAATCGAAAAAGCACTTGCCTTGGATGCCCTTTAGTCATTTGCTGCCACTACCAACTCTCGAAGTCGAAGCTTTATCTTTCTCTTTGATTCAGGAGATTGGGTTGCTTAGGGTTTTATCAATTTTGGCTTTTTCCCCTTCGGGGGGTTTCTGACTTTTTTTTTTCTTTTGAAATTTTGACTTTTCATTGGTTTAATTTTCTATTTAATTTTGCATCTCTTTCATTTTTTATTTTTTAAATTTAGGTGGGGACACGGGCATCTTGACATTCCTAATATAAATTACCAGGGCTTTTCTTCTGAAAAATAAAAATAAAAATGGTGGTACTTTTGTTTCTTATTAATGTAATTTATTTTAGATCAAATTTTATTAATGCTAAGTTGTCTTAGTGAGCACATATTTGACTTATATATGTATCAAATACGTAAAGTAAGCATTTGACTTTACATAAAGCCACTCTATTAGCTTTTTTAATTAATAAAAGCATTGTTTCTCTTTTTTTAGGTTTGTTTATTTGTCTTAAAATTATTAGATGTAACTTTTAATTTAAAATTTATGTTTTTCTCTAAAAACTCCTACATAGACACTCATAAAAGGTGTAGTTTAATGGATAAATTAAGATAAATGTAAGTATATATAGTTGACATGAAATAAATGATTTGAAATTTATTAGAAGCACATCTTAAGTAAAAATTATTTTCACATTTGACTGCTATTTTACCTAATTAATCAAGTTGATCAACTAATTAAATTGCAGTTTTGATTCTAAACTTTTAGAAAATATGTTTAGAAAAGGATTTTGTTATTAGTTATAGGGTCTATATTACTAAAAAAATATCCTAATTCTTTATGCAACATCGAATAACAAATAAAATTTATAAATTGACTGATAGTAAAGTGAAATGAAATGAACATGCAAAGATATAATTGGTGCAATGATATAATGTTAAAATTGATCGAAAGATTATTAGTTAAATGATAAAAATGAACTAAAAGATAAATAAAAAAAAAGTATTTTTGAAATGAAATAATGAAATGCAAAAGGCGAAAGATATGTAAAGACACAGATCAAAATGAAGATTACTTCAACTAATATTGAAATATTGTAATTTTGTCACCTTTCTTTTAAAATCAAAAGGACAAGTTATTTCAAAATTGTTGTTAACCTCCACAAAAAATATCCATCACATTATCTGAGTCACTAACCTAGTAGTCATCTGATGTGACATTCTAAGTAGTGGTTAACTCACTTTCTATATTTATCCAACATTCAATATAAATATAATGTATTTTCTAACCTAGCTGCTAATTGTTTCTTTGCTTTTATTTTTTTATTTTTATTTTTTTGGTGGAAGTGTCTCTGTTACTTCTTATTCCTCTACTTTGCCTATCCTTATCTTCATCTTTGAGACCTTTTGACTTTATAAGAGACAGTTGGAGCTAGTTCAAGCAACTGATACATATTTAGGAGTGACTTTGAACCCTCGACTTGGTCAGTTAATCTCTATTTGGACAAACTAAACAAATTGTTAATTGACCTTCTTTAAGGCCTAATATATCCATTAATTTGCTGCCCATAACCTTTAAGCCCAACCAATTCAGACTTAAAACATGTTTGGATGTAGCTCCTGATAATAATCACACTTCAGGTGGCAAAAAAATGATGTCGCACAATATTTGTGTAATTGTCTAATTTTTTTCAGAAAAAAATTCAATTAATAAATAAAGTTAAATTTGAAAGAAGTGAAATTTTTTAACTTTTTTCGATGATAAGATTAATTTAGGTGCAAGACTTACAAAATATCTACATTTATACTTTAAAAAGAATTCTGTTTGAATATCGAAACAAAATCAAATCTTTCAAACTCATCTTTAAAGTTATATTTTCAAAATACAAATCATTTTTGTAACATCAATTCTTTTAAAATTAACTCTACCAAAAGCTAAATAAAGGAAACTCTTACATGTTTATGGTAGTATTTGAACCAACTTATTTTTTGCTTTTCTTATTCTTAAAAGGAGAACATGAGCCCAACACTCTTTATATAAAAGTTCTTAAAAATATAAATAGCTTATTTTTTTAAGAAGAATTTATAGAAATTAAGAGATTTTAAAAAAGCTCCTTGGAGTAACTTTTGTCCAGCTTGCACGGAGCTTTTCACACATACTCCATTTCGATTCTCATCCGCCTCTTTTTTTTATTATTATGCATTTCTTTTTCTAAAACAAATTTCATTCCTTTTTTTTTCTTTTTTCAAACACCCTTTTCTTTCTATATAGCCAAACATTCACCTATCAGAGATGCCATCTTTATGCTCAAAATCCCAGCCATCATACGGCCTCATCTCTTAAATCCAACCATCATACGGCCTAACAATTTTTTAATTCGAAAAAAAAAACTATTCAAAGTTAATATATAAAAGGATTGGCTATCTCATTTTAAATTGAGAATCATTAAATTCAGCTCAATGTCCTATTCATTCAACTGCATCACCTTGTAAGACGTTATATGATTTTTATTTTTATTATCATTAAAATAATTTTATGCAAATTAAATTATTTTTAATATTATTTTCTATTTTTATAAAAAAAAATTTACAGGACGAGATAATTATTTTTAAACAAATCAAAGTTAAAATTTTTTTTTCAAACAACTGTTATTTTAAAATGTACTTTTAAGCCGACAAAAATAAAAATGTTATTTTACTTATTTTTTAAAGCTCTTATTTTTAGCTTTAACTTAGAAGTAGCCTTTTTTTTTTGGTGTACATTAGAAGTAGCTTTTAAGTTAAAAAAAATAAAAAATAAAAGAAAGTTTGGCCAAACGTACTTATAAGTTACCTAACATTACTTGTTATTTATTCTCGATAGGTTAACGCAGGCTGTAGTCGAACATATTAACTGTGTTAATAAACTCAAAATTTAAAACTGTTTACGACATCCAAAAATATATGAAGACAACTATTCATCAAAAACAAATAAAACTACTTAAATAGAAAGTATTGTATTGATCCAAATCTTTTAGACTAGAGACATGGATAAAAATATGTTAAATCGTTCGTTGGGAGTTTACAGCCTAACTTACACAAGCAGGTCAAACCAGATATATTTTTAAAATACATTAGATCAAGATAGTTTTTACTACTAAAATTTAATAAATTAGTGACCAAATTTAGAGACAAAAAATTATTTTTCTCTCACTGATTTAGAGGTAAATTAATTTTAGTGATGATTTTTTTAAAATTATATATAAATTATTCTATCGCTAATTTTAATTTTTTAAGTAGTGTTTTAAAAGTCTATTAAATTAAGAATATCAGGGTCTTTCAAAAAGCTTTTAAGACATAATGGATCGACCTATTATAATAACACCAACAACATGCACGCCTATATTCATTTTCATTTTCTTTTTCTTATTAAATTTTTAATATAACGTTTTGAGGTTATATATTTGTTATATTTAAAAGCTTAATCTCTCTAATTTGTTATATATATATATTACTTATGTTTTTAGTCCCTGAAATTTAGGGTAATTTCATTTTTAGTCCCTCAAATTGAAAAAAAGAATTATTTTAGTCCCTATAATATCAAAAAATCAGTTTTTAGTTCCTCGCAACAGACGGCGTTAATGGAAGTGGCAAAAAGTGGTGATGTGTCTCATGAAAGTGTACACGTGGCAAATGCTGACAGCTCCACGTCATCACTTTTTACTACTTCCGTTAACGCTATCTGTTGTGAAGGATTAAAAACGAATTTTTTGAAATTGTTGGGACTGAAATGATTTTTTTTTTTCAATTTGAGGGACAAAAAACATATTTATTCCAAATTTCAGGGACTAGAAGAGTGCGCGCGCGCACACACACACACACATATATATAAGTTTAGGTTTATTAACTTATTTAGAAATGGTTTTTTTATATTTAAAAAGCCTTTATTATAAAATAAATAGGCTTTTACATGAGCTTTCATGCCAAACTTGACTTAAAAAAAGTTAGGCCAAACCTTAAAAATTGGCCTATATTAATTAAATAAGCTAGACTTAAGTTTCATATTAAAAAATTAAGTCAGACTCCGGATTTACAAAACCTATCCCAACCCATACTGTTTCCACCACCTCTAATTTTAAGACAAGTGCAATCCTAGCGTTATAATCCAATGACCCCTTATAGCTTAAAGAGTCGCATTTAATTTCCATTCTTTATTATAAGTCCTTGGATTTTTACTACATCTCCCTACTATTTTTTTTAAACTCTAGAGGATCCTAATCGAAGAGCATCGCATGTAACAATATAGCACTTTTTTTTTAAAAAAAGGCTTATAACTATAAAGCTTAAGGTTAAGAATAAGGCTATATCACTAGCACCGGTTGCTATTACTACTACTATCGTGGCCAAAACTATCACCATTGCTACAATTAGTCATCACCCCCATAGCCACTGTCATTATTGCCATTGCAACCACTAGTCTATCACCACCTATATATCACTGTCATCACTTCTACTACTGCTATTACTATCATTGCCATAACTATTATTACGACCATCACAGTCATTGTTGTCACCAACATTGTCAATACCATCACCCACCATAGTCATTACTATTATTGCCATCAGTCAACTATTGTTACTATCGTCGTTGCTACCACTAATGTTGCCACAAATAGTACTGCCACCATGATTGTTGTTGCTGCCATCAGTCCATTGTCACTTTAGCTATTGAACCCCGCCATTGTTGTTGCCACCATTAGTAAGCCATTGTCACCATCAAATGAGCTCCAATGAAGAAGTAGTAAATTATTTGTAAGGTTGTTTACAGTTTGGTTTTGAGGTAAAAAAAAATCATCTAATTTAAGAATAATATCAAATTCACATCAATCTAATCCAATCTTTTATGTTTTGAATTGGATGTGTTGTTTCAAATTTGTTGCTTCTTTTCATATCTTTTAAGCAACAACATTTTATTTTTCGGTCAATAAACAAATAAAATTTCATTAAATAGAATAAGAGTAAAATCTTGAATCAATACATTAATTCTTCTAGTGGCTATTTTTATTTATTTAAGTGAAACACTTATTAAATAAAAATCAAATACATAACATATACAAAAAAGCTTGTTCAAACTATTAAATCTCATCACAAATCATAACTTGATTTAAATTATGAATCACAAGTCAAAATAATCTTAAATTTTCTAAAATTACAAATATATGTTCATAATGAGATTATGATTTATTCAGGAATAAAATAGAAAAATAATATAAACTTAATATGTTTACGGTTTGGTTGGTTCAATTCAATTTTAAACATAAGTGAAAATTGAATAAAAAATATATTTTTTTTCAGTTTTTTTTTTTTATTAACTACTTGTTTGATGTTCAATTTTTTTTGGATTCGTTCTATGTTATCAAGTTTAGTTGATAAAACACAATTTTCTATAATTTTAAAAAAATAAACTTTAAAATAATTTTGTTTTATAATAAAATAATCAAAGTGAATGCCGCTTTTGGTTGTCAGCCCAAACATTACATAAATTGTACCGGAGACCAAAACCTGGCTATTATATAAAGCACTTTGCGGAATTGTCCAAAGAACTACTAGTAACTAGCCCTTAACCTATTTTGTAAAATTAAAAAAAAAAAAACCCATCCTAAAAAACCTGCCCATTAGATCAAGCACTTTACGTCGTTGAAACCACTAGGTAGTAGGTACTAGCCCTTTATCCATTTTGAATAATAATAAAAAATCCCCTAACCCACAATTAGAAGGTTTAAATACTTCATTGGGCCAAGGCCCAATACAACTATCATATTGTGCGGATAGAAGGGTGAGGGAAAAAAGAAAAAAGACAAAAGAAAAAAAAAGGAATTAAAATTTCTTTCCTCTTCTTTTTATCACTCATTAATATTAAGGAATTTAAAAGAAAAGAAAATATTTAAAATTTATAGGTTGTGTTAGATTAAATTATTTTTAATTTAAATACTTAGGTTTAAATGTTTAATAATTTCGTTTGCTCCATAGTAATGAAAGTATAATAATAAAATAATTTATTTTTCTTCTCCTTTTTTTGTAAATCAAATAAAGGTCTCTTATTTCTTCTATTCTATGTTAAAATCTTTCTTCTCTCTTTCCCTATTCTAAACCAAACTGTCTGTTCGTTATTGGGTTCAACATATGATACTACTAGTTTAAAGGTTGTTTGAGCACATATTGATAACTTTTAGCTATTTACTCAAAGAATTATTGGTCAAAATAAAAAAGACAACAGAATACGCACATGGAAAACATTTTTAATTTTTATTAATTAGAGAAACTGTCCTTTTTTTGTTAGGTATATATCCTCTTATAAAAGGGGCAATTTGAAGAGTTAATATAGAGTCTTCATCAAATACAAAATATATTTTCATTCAAATATGATTTAATAGTTTATATTTATTGTTCTTATTTCTTACAATAACAAGAATTTTCATTTGATACATTCCCATGAAAAACATGATAAATAAATAAAATTTTGTGTCAATGTAGTTTATATGATTTATAAATTATGAATCACTTTTTCTTCCTTTCAAATTTCTTAGTATTGGAGGAGAAAAAAATATAAAAGAAGAAAATTTTCTAAAATTAAAACAATTTCTCCCTTCTCCTTTTGTTTTATTTTCTTTCTAATCAAACATTGTTACAACATATACACCATTAAAAGAATATGAGAGAGACACATGACGTGTAAAATTTGAGAACAAAAAAAGTTAGGTTGATTCAAGGGCACAAATTTGTTCTATGTCAAATCAATCTGAATAATTTGCACTCTAGTTATGTTTTTTCTGTTTTAAAAAGAGAAATTTTAATAGCTCACATTTCCATGTGTAGCAATAGAGCTTTGTACAGTCTACTCTTGGAAATAGGAAAGAGATTCTAGAACGACTATGAAATGAAAATTGAAGCTCATAGTTTCATTCATACTAACAACCTTTAGATACAAGAAAATCACAACTAAAAATTGATAATAATAACAAATAAAATTACTCATGTATTTGTAACAACTCATTACCTCCCATAATTCCTATACTTAAAAACTTATAACGTTAATAACAATATGAATTCTATCATAAACTCTAATAATGGATACCAAGGCATATTATCAACACTTCTCCTTGCATTAATAGCTATTTGGCTCCAAGTTTTTCTCTCATGTTCTGGAAACTTCTTTTTGAAAGTGTCTTTGTAAAAATAGCTACCACTTGGTCTTTTGTCTTGCAATATTGTAACAAAATGTCTCCTTTTTGGACTTCTCTAAGAAAATAGAGCTTAATATTGAAGTGTTTAATCTTCCCATGAAATACTGAAATATTAGAGATTGCATTTGTTGCTTGATTATCTACACATACCTTAGTTGAATTTGTTTGAGCTATTTGTATATCAGCTATAATTTCTCTTAACCACAAAGCTTGGTTAACAACTGTTGTAGTAGCAATGAACTCTACTTTAGCAATTGAATGTGCTATAACAACTTCTTTAAAGTCCAAGAAAACACTCCAGAACCAAATATAAAGCACTAGCATGAAGTGTTTTCATATCATCTACTAATACTACTCAAGGCTTTTTTACCAAAATACAATAAAAGAAAACATTAATTTCCCAAATACTATACTTTCCACAATAATATTTCCCAAACTACCACACTTTACTATTCACCCTTAGAAATCCTCTTCTCAAAACTCGACTTCTCAACACAATTTTGTTTTTCACCCTAGGGAATTCGGGTTCCCAGGACTCGACTTCTCAATGCTTTTTTTATTTATTTTATTAAATGTTTTTATTATTTTTTTAACTTTCATTATTATTTTAATTATGAGGTAATTTTATGTGAAAAAATTGAAATTGTGATTAAATAATAGATTAAGTGGTTAATTAACAAAAGAACAATAAAGGAAAATTTTGAAATTACATATAACACGAATGTTGGCGATACAACATGTGCAACACAACAAATGCTAACACAACAACATGCATGGCAGCAGAGTACACCTCCTTAACTTAGGCCCCCAGTTGTTGAGACCATGCAAAATGAAGACCTGGAACTACTACGTCATTTATTTGCATTCACTCCATTACAACAAGAGGTTGATAAAAATCTTGAGTATTATTGGCACTGATGGTGTAGGAGACTTTATGAGCAACCTGTTTGGTGCAGACGTTTAAACATCGAGTTGGCTCATGCTTATATGCAAAATATTGTCGTTCCATCATTTCACCGTCAGCTTACTAGAAGTTCTTCAATACCATACATCCATGATTATACAAATTATCAGTTACTACTACTGACAAATTTAAATCTAAATTTAGATGAGACTGTGCATCAAGATCAACCAATTGTTGATGATGAGGAAAATCAAACTTGACAACGTAGACAAATTCATTGAAATCTTCCACATAATAGGAGACCTCCATTGTGTGGAACTGGACACCACTGTAAAGATTAAGTACATTGTCTGTTGTAATATTTATTTAATTTAATCACAATCATTTTTTAATTACATTTGTGAATATTATTTTTGTGTTAATTTATTAAACTAATTAAATATAGTAATCAATTAATTATAATAAACAGAATAATTAATTTAATTGATTAAATAAACTTAATCAATTAAATCAATTTAATTAATTTTTTTTCCGTTTGCGGTTCATTTGTTAATTAACAACTTAGTCTCTTATTTAACCATAATTTTAATTTTTTTCTCATAAAATTAACTCATAATTAAAATAATAATGAAAATTAAAAAAATAAAATAATTTTAAAAAATAAGCAAATAAAATAAAATAAAAAAGCATGTTGAGAAGTCGAGTTTGGGGGACTCGAATTCTGTGCAGCAAAAAAAAACATCGTGTTGAGAAGTCAATTTCTAAGGGAGGGACTTCTTAGGTGAACAATGAACCATGGTGGATTGGGAAATATTGTGGGAAGTGTGGTATTCGAGGAAAAAAAGTTTATTTTGGATGTATTTTGGTAAAAATTCCATTACTCAATCATTGACAAAGAATCCATGGAGATTAAATTATTGATTATAATTGAACCATGCTTCCCATATTAGCATGTACTATAGTTCTCACATAGTCTTCTAATATTGGCAAAGCTTCCGAAATATTATGCCTTTTCATGTATAGTAGCACGACATGGTTGAAATGACGTAGTTTATTGTGCCAAAGCTCAGTAACATAAATTGAGCTTGAAACAACAACTTGCACCTCGTCCATAAGATCAAATCATAAGCTTTTTCCCTTCATTTTGACCTTAAGCATATGTTGTCCTTTTGCATTTTTAATAAAACACATTTTGTCTTCAAACAAAACTTTGTAGCCTTTTCCAAGTAAGGGGCCAACACTTAACAATTTTTGATTAATATCTTGAACATAAAGCACATTAGTAATGATTTTGATATTCACATCACTATTGTTGTTGGCGACAAAACAAGTTGCTACAAATAACTACTTCTCTTCCTCTTGTTGATTAGCCACTTGAGCTTCAATTTGAAGTTGCTTTTTATTCTTGCAAATTTATGCAATATGACCAAGTTGATTGCATTTGTTGCACTACATATTAGGCCTCCTCCAGCATCTGAAGTGAGGATGGTTCCTTTATCCATAGTACTAACATGGAGGATGATTTGACATTTCATGTTCAACTCTACCCCTTTTATTGGAGCTCTCCCCTTGCTCAAAGCTGCTTTGTTGGGTGTTTTTTTTCTTTCCTTTCTCATCTTGGTTGAGCTTCAATTTGGCATGTAAAGCACCTTCAATCTTGCCTTCCTCCCTCTTAAGTCTCCTTTGTTCTTAGGCTTACAAAGAATACAACAATTCTACCAAAGTAATATTCAACAGATCTTTGAAATTTTTTAGAGAGAAAATAATAGATTTGAACCTCTTAGGAACAATCACAAAGATTTTTTGAATTATCCTTGTATTAAGAAACTTAGTTCCAAGCAACCTCACTTTATTGATAATGCTTAAAAGTTTGTCAAAATACTCCTTAATTGTTTTTGACTTCTTCATCTGCTGCATCTAAAACTTTCTAATCAAATCTAGCACTTGCATCCCTTTGACTTTTTAAAGTATCCTTGTATCAAGAAACTTAGTTTCAAGCAACCTCTCCTTATTAACGGTCCTTAGAAGTCTATAAAAATAATTATAGACTTGATGAAGCTCTGATTAACACTTGTTGGAAGTAGGAAAGAAATGCTAGGTACATTATGAAAAGAAAACTAAAGCTCATACTTTCATTCATTCTAACAACCTTTAAATACAAGAAATTCATAACTTAAAATTGATAGGGGGGATCAAGTTATTCCAAGATTAACTCTTGGTAAAATTACTTTCTTTAATAACTTTTTGTACAAATTAAATTTTATTAATTTAACTGTTAAATTAAAAGTTCTTATTGCGTAGATCAAGTCTACAATTTTTTTTTATAAAATTTTAAAATTATTTGATACTTCATTAAATAAATTCAATTTAATGTATAATATATTTTTTTTAAAATATAAATAAATGTTGACTATAAGATCACATAACTATACATGTTCGATTTATCTAAAATTTAGTACGGATGATCGTTGAAATAATATCAAAATATTCAACGGCTAGATTAACAAAATTTAATTTGTACAAAAAGTCATTAAAGAGAGTAAATTTATTGAGAGTTGTTATTGGAGTAACTTGACCTCTCCTGAATATATAATAATAATAATGACAACTAATTAAAATTACTTATACATGCATGTCTAACAACCCATTAACTCCCATAAAGCCTATGATTAAAAACTTATAACGTTCATAACAGTAGGAATTGTACCATAATCTCTAATAATGGATATTGAGACATATTCTCAACAAATTCAGGGCATCGAGGGTAAAAAAAATTGCTCTTTCTCAGATGAATCTGAATAGCTTGCACGTTCTAGTTGTGTTTTTTCTGTTTTAGAAGGAGAAACTTTAATAGCTTTCATTTCTATGTCTAGTGACAGAGCTGAGCTTTGTGTGGTCTACATATAACAAAGTTGCCACTAATCAGATTTAGTGGAGAAACTTGTTGTTCCCACTAACCTATGGCAATAACATAGATGACTGCAACATTTGAGCTGTTTTCTTTATTGAATATGATGATTTCCACTGCCTGCAACTGCAGCCGATGTGCAACCACTAGGTTTTTACTCTTATACCGTTTGTGAGTCGGGCCATACAAAAGAATATGGGGAAAAAACATAAACACTAGATGACACAGAAATTATTTATCATTTAGAAAATTTGCACCTGATAGAAGGTCAAGCTTTCTAAGAATTTATGTGAATCTTGTCTAATGAGAGTCACTGAGTGCTTTAAATTGAGTGACCTGTTTGTCTTTGTTTAAAAGGTTCCTATTTCAAAGATCACATGTCTCTTTTCTTTTACTGAGTGGATTCTGATATCTTTAAATTAGTAGGTTTTTCTGCTTAAGTGACTAATGATTTATTTAGTCAAAAAATATCTTAACACTTTAAACTTATAATCCTTTTATTTATATATCACTTTATTTCTCTCGAAGTTACTAATGTGAAGTGTGAGACTTATTCTTGAGTGATCCCGCTGAACGTGGCTAATTGCTGCCACATTTAGTGCCTACCATCTGTTTTCCCTATACCTTTGTTGACATTCCAGTGGAATCGAGGCTCAAATGTCAAGTGCTGTTGCCCGTTGTGAGTTACTGGGATGTGTACCTACCTAAACTGTCTCTATACTGTTCACATATGCCCTTTGCATTTTCCCACTAGCCTTTGACTTCGATTAATGTACAGGTTTTACTTCACCAACGTTTCTTTGTCATATTTCCACTTCCATAGTGTGCTCCATATTGACTTAAAATATACCTTTCATGTCCACCCAATTAACAATTCTCTGCACCCAATACTGACTTTGGGTTTTCACACACGAAAAGGCAACAAGCTGATAAAAGCTCTCCAAAGTGTGGAAACACGTTGTTCCCCCAAGAAATGATGGGTTGCTATCAACTTTATGACTTTGGTAGCATGATTGCTCCTCCATAATCGATTTTCCATGTTAAAAAAAACATCCAGAAAAAATCTTGTCTACATGTATAAATTGAGAACTAGCATATGGGAAGCAACACAACCTAGAGTTTGTTGGAGAGAAGTGCAATACAAGGATGGCAGGCACTCTCTTTCGTTTATTCATGATTCTTCTAGGGCTTTCTCATCTTATGTGCTTGAAAGCAGTCCCAGTTACAAGTAAATTCTACTTTAATATTTCTATTTTTATTCTAGTGGAGTTGTAGTTCTCCTTCCTCTTCTTACAAATAGCTTGTTTAAATAAGCAGGAACTGAAAATCTTATGCAAGGTTCCCAAGTTCAGCTTACACTGGAGAACAGCCACAAGGTGCACTTTGATGCCCTATTTCTATTCCTATGTTGCTTAAGACACGCAATGCTTTTTTTTTTAACCATATACATCAAGTCAACGAGCTTATGTTCCATTTATTCCAATACAGGTTATCCCTGAGAGAAACTGGCACTGGGAGGAACCAAGCATTACTGAGAGGATGGAATTGGAGCTCCACGACTATTCTCCGTCAGGGCCTAATGGTCGTCACACTCCAAGAGCACCATAATGTGTGAAATGGTGTGCTGAATGATAGTTTCTCTAGGTAGCTAGTAGGCGTCCTCTATGTAATACAATCATATATAAGTAGACATAATCGGTGAATTCTAGAGGCAATTATTTATGGTGAGAGAATAGACTAACCAGAGTTGTTTCTCCACTGCTCAGTATGATTATATGAGAACTCAGACACTCATGTTTGTTAAGAATAAATAATACATGCATTTGCAGTATAAAGGTCTCTTAAATGGTTATCCAACCACAAACTATCATGTATAGAAGTTTAATGACTTTTATAATAATTACTTTTAAAGTCATGCTAAAAATAAATTTTGATTAGTTAAAAGTATGAAAATTACTGTGTAAGCCTATTAAACTCATTGAAGAGCGCTAAGAACATATTCTCTAACACACTTACATTTTCTCTTAAATTTTATTAAAAACTATAAAATAAAGAAAGAGATTAATTAAATAAGACATGAGATCTATAAAGGTTCATAATTTTTAATAAATTTCAACTAATAAAAATGTGTTAAAGAGTGTGTACCTAACATTTCTCAAACTCGTTTGTTAAGTTCTGCTTTGTATTCATATATAAGCACTAGAATTTCAATTGTATTTTATTGAACTAATAGCATTACAGCTCATTTGTGCTCTAGTCATAAAAAATGATAATTCGTCAGTTTTACCTTCAAAACAATGGCTAGTAACAGAGTTATCTGTTGTGTAAAGGATTCTCACTAAAGAATCCGTGTGGAAAACAAAAACCAACCACTAATAAACCTATGTATATAGAAAGAAAATGTAAGAGTCATGGATTTTATTTTATTTTGGTGAAACCACACTACATGCATGTAATTAAAGTAGCTCAGAAGCTGAGCAACGGATCGTTCGCGGTACCAAAATCCTCCACCCCAAATTAAGTCGTCGAATAAACAAAGGTTGATGTGAATTGTTGCTTACGAGTTGGTGATGCGTTAAGCATTAAACCGACATATAGCCTTTCTTTTTGGCCCTTCTTTTGTCCAAAATAGAAATATGGAGATTTAAAAGTGAAAAACCATTTGTCCACCCAGACGAAGTTGATAGGGATTGCATAACCATGTTCTTGGAAAGTGAAATCGGAAGTAATCCAAAATGTTTGTTTAATTTATGTAATCATGTTAGTTGGCCACTAAGTACACTTGAAGAATATCTCTTATAGAAAATTTAATATTAATTTGTTTTATGTTTGGCGGAGAAAGCGATGTATAATGTTGATTGGGGCATACTTTTGTCCACCACTCCCCCATACGCCTTTTCTCAAACATATCCTGGAAAAGTTTGAGGCCAATATAATAATATTCATTATAGCATATAAAGTTAGTGGAATTCTTAGAAGCACATAAGATCAGAAACTCGTATTTGTACATTGCACATAAGTGATTTGATTTTAATATACTTGAGACGCATTAAGTAATGCTTGCAGAAAATTAGAAGTCTTGGACGTACCGTTCAGGTGTCAGCCTATAACAGGAGGTCTTACAGAGATCATATTCTAATGTACATACATAACCTCTTTGCAATAAAATACCATAGGGATTAATATTTAATATATATATATGAAACACAGAAACAGGTCCACGTTAAAGTCGTGCCTTGATTTCTCTAATTATAAACTGAGTGCTGTATTTTTTTATAATCCAGATAGGTTTTTCATCTAAAACAAAAGCTTGCGGATTAATTTCTACAACTAAAAGTTTGCCAGCCTAGAACCTTTTTCCTCAAAAGTGGTGCTCTTATATTTGCATGCTTTCAAACTAGGAGGTTTATGACGCACCTCACTTATGTGCCATGAGAGGAACGAGAAATGGAATGGGAGGCAATGAAAAATTATCCGGTCGCAATATTCATTTGGCACTGTGGAAGTGAAACAAAATGATAGATGTGATAAACGATGTGATAAAAACAAAAAAAAAAAAACTAGAAAAAAGATGAAGTGGAAAAGGCAAAGGAAGAGAAATTGAGTATATGAATATAATTACTCTACACTAATGACATAAATGTTGACAGTCAAATTTTCCTTATCACTGATCAACTGGTGAAGTCTGTGTCAGACATTCCCAAAACAGCATCAATAAGATTTTGGAGACCTGCACTATTTGTTATCGAATACATCTTTGGCAATCGGGATTTCTTTGCACTTAGTTAAGCTTCCGACTCCTGGTTTGCTCTGAGAAAGTTTAGCTTAACTCTTTCAGCCTTTATAATTTTTCTATATAATCACACAATTCTCTTTTTTTGGCCCTTCTTTCCATTGGTAACAGTGGGTCATTATGCTAAGCATTGCTGGTCTAAATAAAATGTAAATGATGAAGTCACAGACAGACACAATCATTTGCAAGGTAAAGCTTAATATGGGGGGTGTGGTAAACTAATCATGATTACTGAGTATAGCAGTTAACTTTTGTGTATTGCCATCTCTTTTAGTTTCAAAGATTTAATATACCTGAAGGTGCTAGTAAGTTTTTACTTATAAATGTACACCTTAGCCCTATACTTTTCAGTGAAGACGTGTGGTATTTCATCCATATCAGAAGTTCAGGTTTAACTCAGGACTCCTCTGTGACAAAATTATTTCAATCTTCAAATATATTGTACTTACCCTCTCTCAATATATGTGTGTGCATGCTTGTGAATCCATTTGATTGAAGAAATAATGTGTCTACCATCACCATGCGCAATTACTCTCATACTGAAATGTAGCTATTGTAGTGAGCTACTGAACATTCTTGGATTAGGAATGTTGCAGAGAGAGTTGATCCGGTCTGCGCCCAATTGGTTCTTGAGGTTAAAAGATAAGAAATTTCTATAAGGCAATAAAAAAATTAAATGGCTGCTATCCAGCAGGCATCTGCAAATGGCGAAGTTCAACAAAAACAATTTATTGAATCTGGTCAAGAGACCAGTGTGGCTCAATTTGAAGAAGACAATACCGTATTACACACTTGACTGACGGGCTACATATGTGATGCAGAATGAAAGTAGATCTCAAAAGTTTCTTTCTTATTTTCTAACAAGAAATTATGTATAACTGATTATTAAGACATGCTATTATGTATATATAACTCTGACTGGGACACTGGTCTTGGAACATGAAGATACTTGCTTTGGCGAGCAATTCAATTAGCATTAGGCAATAAAACCTTGAATCATTAGTCTTCTGGAGATGGAGCAACAGCAGGTGCTGGTGAAGGTGCACCCCCTTGATCAGAATTTATAAGTCCAAATTTCTTGATGAGTTCATTTGCAATTAACTCATTAGCACTGTCTGTGGGGTGGTACTCATCCCAAAAGACATATTTACTTCTATCTTTGCACAGACTTGATGCAGGTACACATGTAAGGGCGGGTCGAATATTCCAAAAAGAACAACAGGGCGAGTCTGAGTTTTGGAATCCTACAAAGCAAACGTAGTTACGATGTAAATAACTCTCAACAGTCAGCACACAAGCCAATTTTAATTTTCTGATCATGTGTGATACGTTGGCAATTCTTCAGAAAGTAACAACGTTGTGAAACCTTTAGAAGTTCCTAAGTATACTAAATCCCAATGATTTCTAGATATTATATGCACTGTGCTTTCATTCCTTTTAAGTGTTACACATACACAATATGTGTTAGGTTCGTTTAGATAATTGCCCATGGTATATGCATCCTGTTTGTGAGGAAAGTAACATATTTACTTACCATACTTATTTGGATTGCTAATCACATCATTAACAACATCATATGCATCTCCAAATCTATAGCTTGAATCAGGAAAATGCTCCACCAAGTCATCTACTAACTGGCTTACAGCTTTGTTGAAGCTAAGAGCCAGTTTGTTTGCTTTTTCTCGACAATTCCCAGTTGTACTAAGCACCCTTTGAAGGGGAATGCAGCCCATTGGACCCAACCCAAAAACCACCAGTTGTCTTGCTCCTAAACTATGAAGTAGCTAAACACAAACACGGCATAATTGAAAAGATTTTTATTATTAGATGCAAAAAAGAAAAAGAAAAAGTTGTATTAGGATATAAAACTAAATAAACCTTTAGTTGTCTTTGCAGTGTTCCTATTAAGTAGTCCATGAAGGTTTCATCATTGTATGTCCATGAATCCCTGTAAACAGGCATCAAGTAGTTGTTGATGAAGTCATTGCTCCCTAAAGCAACAACATAACGAGCTTCCTGGAAAAACTTGGCTGCGGCCTTTTTTCCAATTTTGCCTCTAATTAGATTTTGTGTACCCTGAAACAGCTCAATTTGTTTGTCCAGAGAAAACCTTTGGATCTGCAACATACAGAATTTTTCATCCAAATTATGCTTGCATAAAGGCTACAAGATACATAGTGTATGAAACTTGACACTCACAAAATAGGCTCCAGTTTCATTCAAGATGCCGCCACCACCAGAAGCATAGTTCACACCGTTTTCTAGTATAACTTCTTCACTTGCAGATGGGTCCAGAAATGCACGAGGCCTAGGGAGGCCCATTTTGTCACCTGAAGATGTATAAGTTTAACATTAGTATTAGTATGCAGCCTGAAACAACACTAGAAAAGATAACATGACAGACTCTAATTCAAATTTGTTCACAAATTAAAACCATATGAATAAGCTTAGAAATGTGGATTTGAAATCTTTTCATTTGAGGGGTAAGGTTTGAAATACTCACGCAGAAAATTAGAAGGAAGCAGCCTTTCACTTTTGGCAAAAACGATAAAAAAGAAACTTGCCACATAGAGGCTTTCTAAAAATTCACCAACCTAAATGCTGATATCAATTGAGTTAGATTCTTGTATGTTCAGTGATTGCAAAGTGCGGGCATGCTAAAAGTGAAAGGATTGCAATACCTATTATGTCAGCAACTGTGCGACCATTAGTGAACCTTCCATTAGGTAACCCGTTACCCATGTCTATACCATACCAAGGCAAGCTTGCCTGAGCAAGGCTTCTGGAGAGATGCATGTTATTTCCAACATCTGAGAGGGAATCTCCAAAAATGAACTGCACAACCTTGCTATCGCATCCTTCAAGCCCAATTCCAAAAACGGTTACTACAATAACAAATGCAAGATTGAAGTCCATGTTTGTCTAGCAAGCTATGCCTCTATTCTAGCTATTCTATGGCCGTTAAGCATTTGGGTTGGTTTTATATAATAGCTAGCTGCTAGGAATTTTGAAATTTTAATTAGAATGATGAGATTGTTCTAAAGTTTGGCACCAACATAGAGAAAATGTCATGGCCATGGGTATGGAAAAGCGGGAAGTAGATTGTTTGATATACCAACTTTTATTGATTCAAAACGACCGCAACTACCCATATATCATATGTTTAGTTACAATTTTAGAGAGTTAAACCACATATGAACGGTCAAGTCTAGAGTTTGTTCATGTCGCAAGTTGAAATCCCATCACAAGAAATACGAATTAAGAATCGGAGAATATGGGCTGATGACCCTTCAAATTGAATTCTCAACAAACACGGTGAATATCCTTGGAATGGATTATAATTTGTACTAGTTAGTTCACCAAACCGGAAAACATATGGTGTCCAAAAACACAAGCAGCAATGCTAATTCCTACCGCAGAAGTATGTAACTGACAAAAAAGGCAGGGATTCAAGGTTTCGCGAAATTCCAAACTTGTTCAAGTTTATAACTGTTTTGAAAAGTATAATTGATAACATTTATTAACTTAAATTTACATATATTTATTATACAACATGTTAATGTATTTATTTTAATATAATTTACAATAAAAATATAATAAAGATATTTCTTATTTACTTTTTAAAATTTTATAATTCAATGTCTAAATTTATATATTTTTAGAAAATGATAACCAAAGACATTAGTTAAGAAATAAAAAATATAAAATATAAAAATAAAATATTTGATATTATCAATATATTTACACTGTAATTTTTAATAATTTTTTATTTATTAATTCCTTAAATTAGTGTTTTAAAAATATTAGTTAACAAAACCTTATATTTTAATATGTCAAAATTAAAACTTGATGAATAGTCTGTTTGTGTACATATCCAAAGAAAATTGTATTGGTACAAAAATTTTGCACACATACACACACACACACACAATAATAATAATAATACTAAAGAGAGAAATAAAAAAAAAAGTGAAATAAGATCATTTTTATGACGGAAGTAAATGTTGGAACCAAAGACGTATGAAGCGTCTAGTCTATCAAATTTTGAAGATAACAAACTTATTAAGTTTTAAGTCTTTGTTGTAAAAATGTTTTTCTACAACATCGAATGTGTGTCTTAGATCAAGGCGTCCAACGCGCCAGTTTTAACGAGCGTCCAATAGACTCATATATGAACGTCGTCCAAGCATAAGTCTATCTCCAAACGCCTTCGTGTTTAAAGCTTGCCTATGCGTTTCTCACATGTATATCTCGAGAGTAATGTTTTACCTATTAAAGTGATCTAACGTTCAAATATCTAAGCATTAATTGAAAGTCAAATACATGTTTGTGTATAAGCGTAGTGTTGCAGAAAAAGGAAGTCAACTTATTAAGCTGCCAAGCCAAATAAAGAATGCTAAGAAAAGCATACCTCCAACACAGTCTTACACTTTTCATTTTAGTACAAGAACAAAAGTCACATTT
Organism: Spatholobus suberectus; assembly: GCA_004329165.1. Taxonomy (NCBI): domain Eukaryota; kingdom Viridiplantae; phylum Streptophyta; class Magnoliopsida; order Fabales; family Fabaceae; genus Spatholobus; species Spatholobus suberectus. The sequence goes on from CM014734.1 coordinate 20,417,396, forward strand.
TCTGACGCTACTGAAAACTCGATACACGCGCTCTCTCTTGAAGACTGAAGCTGAATTTCTTTAACGGTTATTTTTTTTAAGACCGTATATATACCATCTCAAGAGAAGAAATTACGAGAGTGAGCAATACTGAAGAGAACAACTAATTTACTGGATGACTCTTAGAATATCTCTAGAAACTCTCTGTAGAGAAACCTGCCTATTGTACTTAAATTTTCATACTCTCACACTGTGAGTTGATTTGCTTGCAACAACTATTTTCTGCTGTGAAAGCCTGGAGAATTTTAGTGAAAAAGAATACTTGGGTGGTTAAGCAATCTAGGTGGATTGCATTGTAAAGCCCGAAGAGGTTGTGAAGAATACTTGTGTGTAACCTAAGGTTGGTTAGTGAACATCTTCAGGACGAAGGGACTGAACGTAGCTTAAGTTTGAGTGAACCAGTATAAAAACTCTTTGTGCCTTTGTTCTTCTCTTACCTTTATTTCAAATTGTTTTTGAACTTGTTTTTATTTAAGTTAAAAGAAGTTTTTTAAAAAAAAAACGCACAATTCAACCCTCTTCTTGTGCGATCTTTGCTCTTTCAATTAGTGTCAGAGCTCAGTCTCTTGGAGTTGAGCACCTAACAGTGCAGGGGTAAAAAGATCCTGAAAACATATGGATAATGAAGGACAAGCTATCAATAGACCACCTCTCTTCAAGGGTCAAAATTATGACTACTAGAAATAAAGAATGATAGCCTTTTTCGATGCTTGCCACATCGATATGTGGGATATGGTGGAGACAGGAGACTATTTACCTTTGGACCAAAATGGAGCTGAGTTACCTAAAGGTCAGTGGATAGAAGCACGCAAACAAAGGTACCTGCTTAACTTTAAAGCTCGAAATGCTATTATGTGTGCCTTGTCTAAATCTGAATATGAAAAAGTGCATAGTTTGAGAAGTGCTAAAAAGATGTAGGATACCCAAGCTCTTGCATATGAGGGTATGTCACAAGTAAAGAGATCTAAACTAAGCGTGCTTGTTAGACAATATGAATTATTTTCTATAGAAGATAATGAAACTATCGAACTTATGTTTGGTAGATTTCAAACCATAATAAACAATCTAAGATCCCTAGGTAAAACTTATGACAATTATAATCATATTAACAAAATTTTGAGAAGTTTGCCTAGATAGTGGAGACCAGAGGTTGCAACTCTGAGAGCGTCCAAGGACTTAACAACACTTTCCATGGAAGAGCTACTTGGAACTCTCAAGGTTCACGAGTTGGAGTTGAAACAGGAGGAAGGACTAAGAAAAGAAAAGTCCATTACTCTCAGCATCAAGCAAAGGGATCGTCGTCCAAAATTCTAAATGTGCAAGAATCTTCTGAGGAAGTGTCCGAAAAAGATGACTTTGATGAGGACGAGATATCTTTCATATCCAAAAAGATACAAGCTATGTGGAGAAAGAAAGGAGGAACTCGAGCTAGAAACTTTACCAAAAAGTTTAGCAAGGAGCCCAAGGAGAAGAGTCCACTAGTTTGCTTCGAATGCAAGAAGCTTGGACACTTCAAAGCTGAATGTCCAAGTCTACAGAAGGAGAAAAAGAAAACTTTTTTCAAAAAGAAAAAGAAATGACCCATGGCAACCTGGGAAAACATGGATCCATCTTCCTCGAAAGAGGAAGGAGAGGAAGAAGCAAATCTTTCTCTCATGGTTGAGACCAGCTCAAAAAGCTCAGAAAATGAGCAAGATGAAGAGGTAAATTTCAATGAAATATCTTTTCTTCAAGAGGTATACAATGAACTGGTTTCTAATTCTTCAACTCTTTCAATAGGTTATAAAGAATTAAAAAGGAAGTTTTCCAAAATGTCAAAAGAATTCAATTTACTCAAGGATAATTATGAAAATATTTTGAGAGAGAATGAAAAATTAAAGGCAAAGGATGTTCCAGAAGTGACACCTCCCAATGAAGCATTAGAACTTCAAAAGGAAGTTACTCACCTAAAGGAAACTCTATCCAAATTTGTCAATGGAACTGAAAATTTAAATAAAATCTTGTCTTATAGACGAAATCCACATGAAAAATCTGGACTTGGCTTTGTTAAAAAAGAAGCCTTTGGAACAACTAAAAATACTATTTTTGGTAAATTGTGTGGAAAGAGTGGTCATGAATCATTACAATGTATTCATCGTTCAGTTACAAAGGCGTCCAATGCCTTCAAAACTAACAAAAGACCTTAGTCTATTTAGGTACTTAAGTCCATGATTATTCCTGTTGTAGATTTGCTTGACAACAGAAAAGAAACTCCAGTCATGGTACTTGGACAGTGGCTGCTCACGACACATGACAGAAGCAAAGTCTATGCCCCAAAACCTCCAACAAAGGAATGGTGGATGGGTCACTTTTGGAGGAAATTAGAAAAAGGAGATAACGGGAATAGGTAAAATTGGTAAGCACCCCTTACCTTCTATTGATAACGTCTTGTATGTTGAAGGACTTAAACATAATTTGCTGAGCATAAATCAATTATGTGACAGTGGATACAATGTCTCTTTTAACAAGGATGAATGTATAGTTAAAAACTTGGATGGATCTATCTTATTTTCGGTTAAGAGGTAAAGCAATCTATATAAGATTGACTTCAATGACCTTACAAATCAAAATGTGTCATGTCTAGTATCCATCAACGAGAATCAATGGATTTGGGACAAGAAACTTGGACATGCAAGCTTAAGGTTAATCTCTAAGCTAAATAAGCATAACCTTGTAAGAGGGCTTCCAAATCTTGTATACAAATCTAATGTTCTCTGTGATGCATGTCAAAAAGGGAAATAAGTAAAAAACTCTTTTGATTCAAAAAATGTTGTTTCCATTACTAGACCACTTGAACTCCTACATATTGATTTGTTTTGACCTACTAGAACAGTCTCTCTTAGTGGAAAACGATATGGGTTAGTTGTAGTTGATAACTATACTAGATGGACATGGGTTATGTTTTTAATACACAAGGATGAGTTTTTCAAAGTCCTTTCTATATTCTACAAAAGAATTCAAAACGAAAAAGTGTTTACATAGCCTCAATCAAAAGTGATCATGGAGGATTTGAAAACGAAAGTTTTCAAGGGTTCTGTGAGGAGAACGGAATTCTCCACAACTTCTCTGTACCTTGTACACCTCAACAAAATGGTGTGGTAGAGAGAAAGAACAGGTCATTACAAGAAATGGCTAGAACCATGCTTAATGATAACTCTACTCCTAAACACTTTTGGGCTGAAGCTATAAACAAAGCTTGCTATTTACAAAATAGAATATATATTAGACCTATTTTGAAAAAGAATCCTTATGAATTGTGGAAAGGACGAAAACCCAACATATCATATCTTCACCCTTTTGGATGTCAATGTTTCATTCTAAACACTAAGGACAACCTTGGCAAGTTTGATTCTAAGTGTGATAATGGAATATTGTTAGGCTACTCTGAAACATCCAAAGCATATAGAGTCTATAACTCTAGAACCTTAACAGTTGAAGAAGCCATTCATGTTAAGTTCAATGACAATAAGCCTAATACAGAACCATCAGAGCTGGACGAATCTTTTGCAAATATGAAGTTGGATGACACCAAGCAACTAGCATCCAGAACTCTGTTGGATGATCCAAAGAAAGAAGAACCATTTGGACGACAATGCTAAATGAAGATCTACCATCCAGAAGATCAAATCCTAGGAAACGTATGTGATCATGTCAGAATAAGATCAACCTTCAAAGAGCAAGCTCAAACTGCATTAATTTCCCATATGAAACCAAAGATAGTGGACAAAGCTCTCTTGGACGAAGGTTGGATCAAAGCCATGAAAGAAGAATTAAGTCAATTTGAAAGAAATGACATGTGGAAGCTAATTCATTTACCTAAAGACAAATCCATAATAGGAACAAAATGGGTGTTTCGCAACAAGTTGGACGAAGCAAGTAATGTAGTAAGAAACAAAACTAGACTTGTAGCTCAAGGATATTCTCAACAAGAAGATATAGATTTCACTGAAACTTTTTCACCTGTAGCTAGACTGAAAGCCATTCGCATTTTACTTTCATTTGCTACTCATAGTAATATAAAGCTCTATCAAATGGATGTAAAAAATACATTTCTTAATGGCATAATAAATGAGGAAGTTTATATGAAACAACCTCCTGGTTTTGAGTGTGATATTTTTCCTAAGCATGTTTTCAAACTCAAAAAGGCTTTATATGGACTCAAGCAAGCACCTAGAGCTTGGTATGAAAAGTTAAGTTCTTTTCTTTTAGAAAATGATTTCACAAGAGAAAAAAATAGACATAACTCTGTTTCACAAAAATGTAAACTCACATTTTATTATGGCACAAATATATGTGGACAATATTATATTTGGTGCTATTAACGATATGTAAGGATTTCTCTAAGCTAATGACAACAGAATTCGAGATGAGCATGATGGGAGAATTGAAATTCTTTCTTGGATTGCAAATAAAACAAACAAGTAGTGGCATATATATACATCAAACGAAGTATGCAAAAGAGCTACTCAAGAAGTACAAGATGAACGATGCCAAAGATATGAGCACACCAATGCATCCATCTTCAGTACCTAGACTGGACGACACATCCAAAAAGGTAAACGAAACCACATACAGAGGTATGATTGGATCCTTACTATATCTTACAACGTCCAAACCAGATATCATGTTTAGTGTATGTCTTTGTGCTCGCTTTCAATCTGATCCCAGATAAACTCATCTTACAACAGTTAAAAGAATATTTAGATATTTAAAAAGAACTACTAATCTTGGTCTATGCTTTAAGTTGAGCAAAGAGTACAGGTTAGTTGGATTCTATGATGCTGACTATGCTGGAGACAGAATAGAACGAAAAAACACCAATGGAGAATGTCACCTCATTGGTGGAAATCTTGTCTCCTAGACAAGCAAAAGGCAAGGAACAATTGCTCTATCCATAGCAGAAGCAAAATACATATCAATAACGTCTTGCTGCTTACAAATTCTATGGATTAGGCATAAATTAGAGGACTACAGTATCTACGAGAGTAAAATTTTTATTCTCTGTGATAATATTGTTGCTATAAACTTGTCTAAGAATCCTATATTACACTCTAGAGCAAAGCACATTGAAATAAAACATCACTTTATAAGAGATTATGTTCAGAAATGGGTTATTGATATTCAATTCACTAATGATAAAAATCAATTAGCAGATATATTTACAAAACTACTTCCTGAAGATAAATTCGTCCATATTCAAGATCGTCTTGGTATAAAATTTATAAAGGAATAGATTTCTTTCATATGCCTTGACTGTTCAATGACAAGTAGCGTCCATTATCATATTATCATCTATCATGCATGTGTCCATTGATAATGATGTTTTCACTGATAATGATTTGAAATAAATGCTTTATTCTCTGTCTAAGTCACTATTGTGCTGTAAACCACATCAAGAAACGCACGCGCTTGAGCTAACATTAAATGCGCACTATCCTTCTTCAAAATTCAAAAATTGCCAAAACAGAAACCTTTCAGTTACTTTCTAAACACTTAAACATCTCTCAAGCCAAACATGCTTACTCCCATACTTGCTATGTGTGTAACCTTGCTTGTGCTCTCTCTCTCTCTCTTAAACTCCTGAACCCTAACCTTCAACAATGGTGATGGAGAAGATAGACGACGCCATGAAAGCTGCAACTCGAGCAAAAAGTCAGAACGAAGCCATTATTCTGATTGAGAACCGCTTTGATATTGAAGTTCTTGACGACATAGGAGTCAAGGTGAAAGACAAACTCATCCACTATGGAATCTTAAACTACTTCCACCTGAACAAGATCATGTACACAGAACTCATCAGACGCTTCTAGAAGACTGCAGAGTTCACAAAAAACAGTGTGGTCGACACTGTTCTAGGAGTGAAGGTCACCCTCGACCTAAGGAGCGTTGCTCAAGCTATTGGTTGTGAGCGAGCTGGCTTTTGCATAAAGAACGGATGGGAAAGCAACTTCGAAGGTCATGAGATAGTAGATGTTGCTCTAATAGGACTAAAAGCAGAAGGTGCTGTGGAGTACGACAAACTAATCAAGGAAGGGAAAGTGTACCAGCAATTTCTGAACAAGGGTATACTTCACAAGGCTAGGTCCAAGGACAGCGTGACCTTCCTACACTAGTTCGCCCTATTCCACATGATAACTGGACAACAGTTCAACCTTCCATACCTCATCCTCAGCAACATCTTTAGAAACATGAAGGGTCAAGGTGAATTCGACCAGATTACTTATGTTGCGTTGCTGAACAAGATATTCTGGTTGCAGCAAGTATACCACATTTTCTTTGCTCTGTCTGGTGGTGAGTAGGCTAAGATCAGAATGTTGGGTGATGGGCACAGGTTCACCTAGTTGTCCTTTGGCCACAACAACATAACACAGATGAAGGCTGGGTTTGTCCTAAAGTCCCTGGAGAAAGCCTCCAAGACTATAGAAGTTAAGGAAGAACCTGCAGAGGAAGCACCACAACCTACAGTGCAACAAGCTGAGGCAATTAAATGAGGAAGCCATGTTCGTCCATCCCATTGTTGTTGCAAGACTGTCCACCAAAAGACAACCATCCAAAGGAAGGTCGTCCAGGGTGACATGGTCCAAGGCCCAACAAACTCCAGCTCTACATGCTCCTTTTGTTGTTGCACCTCCTCCACCTACACTTGCAAAAAGGAGACTTCAGTTGTAAGAAGACTTTGATGATGAGGACGACAAATCCATCGTAGTCCTACTAAAAAGCAGAAGACTGCCATTGTTGCAATTCCTTCCCAACCAAAAGCTCTTGCTGTCCAACCTACTTCATCTGTCAAACGTCTAGCAGAAACTCAATCAACATCTGTAGTGACAGAGAAAAGTAAGTCATCTGCCCCTGATGTTGCTGTTATGACTGAGGAAGAATTTATTGAATCAATTATTATTGAGCTTGTTGAGCAACCAACCCAAACACAAACACAAACACAAGCCCAAACACCAACCATACCATCCAACTACCCTTCTTGGTACCAACCCACTTTCACTACACCTGAACCAGATATGTTGTTACCAGGTGATGATGGTTAAATTTGCACCATTCCCACTTCCGGCCTCACCAAAACATACCTATTTGTTAAGCCCCTCAAATAGCCCTCCTTAACTCCTAGCATGGATTTGGCTATATCTTCTGCATCTGTTGGACACACAGAAGATTTGGAGAAAACAAAAAACATATGGAACCTGCTGTTTGTCAAAGGGAACTAGCAAAACTTGATGGATGACAACGCAATTATTCTGCGTCTAGAGCCGCTTCCTGAACCAGAATACGACTTCGATTACTTGCCAGTTTCTTTTGAGCCATATATGGATGACTACGTCCATCAACCATCAGGTGCATATTTAACTCTGCCTCCAGGAGCAATTGAACATTTGCTGCTCAAGCAGTTCATTAGAAGGAGGTATCCTAGAATTGTTCAAGCTTGGCGCTTCAACGCATACCTTCTTGGAGTACTTCAACACATGGTACCTCCAATAGAGGAGATTGAACAAGAACGATAAAGGCAAGGTCATTAGGCGGAAAGAATCATCTAAATTAGGCCCGCTGTACTGAAGTTCAGGCCTTTGGATCCTAAAGAAGCTGGTTTCTTCCCTTCACCTTTCGAGCAGATGTTTTGCAACTCTTTGAAGAGCTCTGCAACATTGAAGTTCTAGTTGTTCATCCCTCCATCTCAACACATTTCACCATCAACAACGGTACGCATCCATCTGGATTGCATCTGCCCCAGGCTTCCCACCTTGGATGTGAATTCAAAGAAAAAGAAGTTGCTCATCAAGCCACCATCCTTATCTTTACCGTCCAGGGTTGAATTTCAACAACATGCCAATATTACTCAAAACTGGTACATGACTAACTGTCTAACGCAAGAGATGGACGAGGACGATGCTGAACACTTCTAGCGACAACACATGTTCAGCTGCTAGCAAGAAGCGTCCGATAGTGGCCTTTCAGTGGACGACAAAGCTGAAACTCCAACTATGACAAATTGTAAGTACACGCAGCATCCAGCTCGTGTCTTTCATTTCTTAGATACATCAATTACCTTCGTCTGTCCAGCTGATGAGCGCCCCTTCCTTGGCACAGAAATATCCATCATCTACGCCATACTTGCCGTAATCACCCGCCCTAAGTTCTTCAAGCTTCCATATCCTTAGGAAACCCGTCGTCCACACCAACTACACATTCCAACTTTGAAGTTTTTGGAAGCACTACCTCCACCCTCCAACGTCCAACCAACAACCCCTTCTTAACCACCTTCACCAACACCTCCACCTCCTTCAACTCCCGGTTCACAAGCATCTGCAAGCCTTCTTACTGTCTTTCTTGCCCCTCCTCCTCTTCCACCCGTTGACCCGGTAGTTCAACACTATGTCACCGCCCAACTCCAATCCATCATTACACTTCTCTAACATATTCTCCAAAACCAACAAGAACTTCTCTGAACCCTACAACCATCTCTATCTCCACTTCCACCTCCCTCAGAACCCAAGTGACAATGATGTTTTTCCTTTCCCTTTCTCTGTCTTTTTTTTTATAATGACAAAGGGGGAGAAATAAACTATAAGTTTTCTGTACACAGTTACTTTCTTGTTGCTGAAATTTTGCATTACATGACATTCATGCATATATACAATTTGTGTTTTGTTTAGATGAATATTTGAACTGATATTTTCTATGTTTCACAAGTTTGCAAACTTGATTGATATATCAGACTCAAGAAGAGTATTATAGTAAGTCTATCGAATTTCGTCATATGCGATGCATCTTTTTGATATATATATATATATATATATATATACTTGCAAAACTTAAAAACTAATAAGGTTTGTCATCATCAAAAAGGGGGAGATTGTTGGAACCAAAAACGTATGAAACATCTAGTCCCTCAAATTTTGAAGATAAAAAACTTATTAAATTTTAAGTCTTTGTTGTAAAAATGTTTTTCTACAACGTCCAATGCGTATCTTATATCAAGGTGTCAAATGCGCTAGTTTTAAAGAGTGTCCAATAGACTCGTATATGAACGTTGTCCAAGCCTAAGTCTATCTCCAAACGCCTAAGTGTTTAAAGCTTGCCTATGCATTTCTCACATGTATATCTCGGGACTAATGCTTTACCTATTAAAGTGATCTAATGTTCAAATATCTCAGCATTAATTGAAAGATAGATATATGTTAGTGTATAAGCGTAGTGTTGCAGAAAAAGGAAGTCAATTTATCAAGCTACCAAGCAGGATGAAGAATGCTTAGAAAAGCATACCTCTAACGTAGTCCTGCACTTTCCATTTTAGTGCAAGAACAAAAGTCACTTTTTCTGACGCTACTGAAAACTTGATACACACGCTTTCTCTTAAAGACTGAAGCTGAATTTCTTTAACGGTTATTTTTTTTAAGACCATATATATACCAGCTCGAGAGAAGAAATTACGAGAGTGAGCAATACTAAAGAGAACAACTAATTTACTGGACGACTCTTAGAATATCTCTAAAAACTCTCTGTAGAGAAACTTGCCTATTGTACTTAAATTTTCATACTCTCACATTGTGAGTTGATTTGCTTGCAACAACTATTTTCTGTTGTGAAAACTTGGAGAAGCTTAGTGAAAAAGAATACTTAGGTGGTTAAGCAATCTTGGTGGATTGCATTGTAAAGCTTAAAGAGGTTGTGAAGAATACTTGTGTATAACCTAAGGTTGGTTAGTAAACACCTTAAGGACGAAGGGATTAGATGTAGCTCAAGTTTGAATGAACTAGTATAAAAACTCTTTGTGCCTTTGTTCTTCTCTTATCTTTGTTTCAAACTGTTTTTGAACTCGTTTTTATTTAAGTTAAAAGAAGTTTTTTTTTTCAAAAACGCACAATTCAACCCTCTTCTTGTGCAATCTTTGGTCTTTCAGTAAACACATATAAAAAAATAATATTATAAAAAAATGTATGAATTTGTTACACGAAATAATATAGTGCATGTTTCATGTTTGATATTTTGTTTCTCACGTCTCTTATGCATAGTATTTAAACATAGATTTTAGGATGTTTTACCCTTTTTTTGTGTGTGTGCGTGTGTGTGTGTATATATATTGGATTAATTCATTTTTAGTGTGCAACAAGGATAGGGCATGTCTAGAAATTCTTGGGCTTTAGGTAGAATTTATATTCAAAATTTAATTTAATATAACTTGTTAATTCTCATTTTATTTTTTTATTAACTACAAAATTGTTGAATGGAATTTTATAATTAAGTATTTTTATTATTTTACTATTAATATATAAAATGAAAATTTCATTTAATTTATTCTTTAACATGGTTACTATGAAATAAGATTTGAGTAATTTTAATTTTAAAAGACTACTTTCAACAATACCAATAACTAGTATTTTAACCTGTGTATTTCACAAAATAAATATTTATTTTATATAACTTAAATTTATAATAAATAAATATTTTTAATATATAAATTATATCATAATTAAAATTTATAATAAATAACATTTTTGAACATATTTTTATATTTTTATTTTATAATAAAGAATTATTGTAATACAATGTTAATTTTTAATTATTAATAATTTATTTTTATAAAATATTAAAATCTAATTTAAAAATAAAGATATTAAAAATAATAGATTGAAAAAGATAAGAGCTTAAAAAAAAATCTCTAAAAATGCTCTCATTGAAGAATGATAGCTAAAAATGTTCTCGTTGAAAAATAGTAGCTAAATACGCTTTTATTCAAAATAGCTATTCTAATTTATATATAGAGAGGATACAAGTAGTATTAATAATATTTTAGAAACATTACATATATTTGAAAAAGAATATAACTTTTTGATATAATTAATATTTTTAGTGGAGTATGAATTTCTTAATTTTCTTTATATGTACTTCTTGCAATATCTTTATTTTTAAAAATAAATCAAGAGTGAACTTTATTTGCAAATTTTATGATTAAATATAATTAAAAAAATGTTGTAAAACTAGCAAAATCAAGAGTGAATTTTAATTTAGTGAATGAATTATACAATTTCAATATTCAATGAGCTAAACCCTAAAATAATTCAAAAAAAAAAAAAGAAGATAATCCAACAGGTCAACCCAACCCAACTCATCATATGACCAGTCGGGTTGGCAGGTTAGGTTATATGGGTTGGAAGGTTGAAATGCACAACCCAATTCAATCTGTTGGTCGGGTTATACAGGTTAACTCGTTGGGTTGAACCTATTTTGATATCCCTAGTGTCATTCTGTTTTCTCATGGCAGGTGCAACTGCTCGAGAGTAAGGAGTATATTTTTGAGTCATCATATTATTGCTATGAAGTATTTATTGGCTTTATCAATGACTAGTCTCCATTGGGAAGAAGAAGAAGAAGCTTCGAAATAAGATAGTAAATATTGAATTTTTACTATTTACTCGACATGGAAAATATTAAGGAAGTGAGTTTTTTAGGTCCCACATATAAAAAAAAAATGTCTCCTTATTTGTCATGAAATGGGAAGAAAATTTTGTTGCATCATATTATTATTTTTTAATATTTTTAAAATAAATAAATTTTTATAAATATAAAAAATAATGAATAATTTTATGTTAAGAAAAAAATATTATAATAGAATTTTTAAATTTTTTTTAGTTCAATTTTAAATATAAAAAACCTAATTGTATTATTTATTTATTTTACCTTTTATTTAATGTATTCAATTAATTAGGGAAATTTTTTCTATTCTTTTCTTATTTTTATTCATCAAAATAAAATTTCATTTTTATTTTTTTTCATTTTTATTTCACGTCTAGTCTAAGGTGTGGGTGAAGAAGAGAAGGGTGAAAAAAATGGAAAATGTGATAAAAAAAAAAATTGTGAGTGAAAAAATCCTCAAGCCAAAGTCCGGATGAAATTCTCTGGGATTAGAGAGAGCAGAAAACGAGAATCTTAACCCTTTTTTTTAATAATAGAATCTTAACCTTGGGATCATTTGCTAAGAGAAATAGATAAAAAAAAAAAAGATAAATAGGTAAATAAAAATAAGAAAGAAATAGAATAAAATTAATTAGTGAACCTGACACTTTTTTAATTTTTTCATTTTGTCTCTACCAAATATAATTACTTTTTTATTTTTCACATATTTCTTTTTTCTTCACCCTAATTTTCTTTCACAGGTTAATTTCATTTCCCAATTTTTATAAATTAATAAACTATAAAAAGAAAAAATCTCAGCTATTAAATTTTGATCGCAAGATATTCTGAATGTGTGAAGGGAATCCAGATGGCCAAAGTCCACCTCCGAAACTATACAGAGACAACTTTCTTCTCGCACGTGACATGCGTGGCCTTGAAAGGCGAATTTGCGAAGCTGATGATGACGTGTCAAGACTTGATTGAATGCATGGAGAGTGAAGTGAAGACAGCATTAAAGACCAACCACTTCGAGCAGAACGTGGCAGCATGAGAACCACGCAAAACCAAAATCGGCACCTAAATAACTCCAACCCAAGGACAAGCACGTCTCATCATCCCAAAATCTATCCACATCAAATCACCACCCTCAATCCCATCCATCCAACGGCCACAAACCCCCTCAAATCCCGACCCATATCCCACATCCAAATAAAAAAATAATCAAACCCCCCACTCACTGCCTCACTCTCACTCACCATGAACTCCATCGCCTTCAAATCCTTCGTCGGACTCCGGCAATCCTCGCCGGAGGCCCCGCACTTCGCCGCCCAGCCGCGGCCCGTCACTCCCCACCGGAAGTTCAGGGTCGTGGCCGGGAAATTCAGCCCGAAGGTGCAGGGGCGGAACCTCCGGGTGGCGGTTGTGGGCGGCGGTCCGGCTGGGGGATCCGCGGCGGAGACGCTGGCGAAGGGCGGCGTGGAGACGTTCCTGATCGAGCGGAAGCTGGACAACTGCAAGCCGTGCGGCGGAGCGATTCCGCTGTGCATGGTGGGGGAGTTCGACCTGCCGGTGGACATCATCGACCGGCGCGTGACGAAGATGAAGATGATATCGCCGTCGAACGTGGCGGTGGACATTGGGAGGACCCTGAAGGCGCACGAGTACATCGGCATGGTTCGGCGGGAGGTGCTGGACGCTTACCTCAGGGACCGGGCCAAGCAGAACGGGGCCAACGTCATCAATGGTTTGTTCTTGAAAATGGATATTCCTAAGGATAATAGCTCCCCCTATGTTCTGCATTACTCTTGCTACGATGGGAAAACCGGTGCGGTTGGTGAGAAGCGTACCTTGGAAGTTGACGCTGTCATTGGGGCTGATGGGGCTAATTCCAGAGTGGCTAAGTCTATTGACGCTGGTGAATATGACTATGCCATCGCTTTTCAGGTATTTTTGTTCTTCAACTTCTTATCATTCATATTATACTATACCCCTCATTTTATTCCCTTCACATTTACCAAAAAGTAAATTTAGGAAGACCGGATAAACTTCTCAGTAAGATGAAAAATTAAATTGAGTTTTTCCTATAAACGAAAATTAATTTATGTACTTCATTTTTTAGAAAAAGTTAAAATGAGAAAATTTTTACAGAAGTTAAGTATAATTTTAGCTTATAAGAAACCCAATTTATTTTACCTCCTTATTATCTTCTCCAACAAGTATTTATAAAAGTTTGTCTAAACAGGATTTAAATCATTTTGTAAACTGTCAATTGGTTTCTAAACTTGTCAATTTGGTCTCTAATGTTATAGAAGCACACGAGAGCTACTGACCAAATTGTCTAATAGATGCCAAAGTAAGAAATTAAGTGCCTGTTTGTATAGCCGTTTATCTTCCATTGCACACGCTCCTAGACACTAAACATGAGAGCAAGAATTTAGTGAATTCACGTTCAAGGGAGTTTGAACGTTTTTAACAAACACACCCTAAATTGCTTTTGCCTTTTCATAATGTCAAGAATCAAATTAGCTGGTGGAGAAAAATCTAGTAACTAAATAGATGTTTTACCTATTAATGCTCTCTGGGGTGTGACGAATTTCTTCAAAGTTAGTAATTTATTTATTTACTAGAATGTAGATCTTCTGATGTATGGTGTCAGAAAATGCAGTATATATATATGTGTGTGTGTGTGTGTGTTTCAACTTTCAAAGTGACCTTTTTGCGTGAGTTTTGTTATGGTTTTCAAAAGGTAACAATAGCATGTTTCGTTTTGGTTGCATGGTTTTTCAGGAGAGGATAAAAATTCCGGATGATAAGATGGTGTATTACGAGAACCTTGCGGAGATGTACGTGGGTGATGATGTTTCTCCGGATTTCTACGGATGGGTGTTTCCAAAATGTGACCATGTGGCTGTTGGCACCGGTACTGTGACACACAAGGGGGACATCAAGAAGTTCCAACTAGCAACAAGGAAAAGAGCAGAAGACAAGATTTTGGGAGGCAAAATCATCCGAGTGGAGGCTCACCCCATACCCGAACATCCCCGGCCGCGAAGGTTGTTGGGGAGAGTGGCGCTGGTGGGTGATGCTGCTGGCTATGTAACCAAATGCTCTGGAGAGGGGATCTATTTTGCAGCCAAGAGTGGGAGGATGTGTGCAGAGGCAATTGTTGAAGGTTCAGAGAATGGGAAAAGGATGGTGGAAGAAGGGGACTTGAGGAAGTACTTGGAGAAGTGGGACAAGACTTATTGGCCCACTTACAAGGTCTTGGATGTGCTTCAGAAGGTGTTTTATAGGTCCAACCCTGCCAGGGAAGCGTTTGTGGAGATGTGTGCTGATGAGTATGTGCAGAAGATGACCTTTGATAGCTATTTGTACAAGACAGTGGTACCTGGCAATCCACTGGAGGATCTGAAATTGGCTATTAACACCATTGGGAGCTTAGTGAGGGCCAATGCCATAAGGAGGGAGATGAACAAACTTAATGTATGACAATAGTCATTATCTGTCTGACTCTTACATATTTATCATTCATTTTTGCATTATGTATTTCCTAGAGGACATGATCTCCTTATAATTAAGTGATACATGTGTAAGCAAAAGGATTGAATTTTCATGCAATCCCATACCGTTATTTGCACCGTTTTATCTATGATGATTGAATTGAAGCAAAGCAGGGGTTGATTGAAATATTAATGCGAAAGCACTAGCAAAAGTATACTCCTCAGACATCTTTGCCTTTGGTCATCTCAGCTAAAATTAAAGATTTCGGCTCTCAAGTTGTGCATGTTAACGATTCATTTAGTGGCTTAACCTATTCCAAGTTGAAAATATATGCGTTAAATATGTTGCTGTATAATATATGTACACAAAAAAATGTCCGTTAACTAACTTCCATCCCATGTGTTTGTCTCTAAAGATGAGTATCGTCGGATGCTTGTGAGATGGTTAAGAGCTAGCAATAGCATTGTGTTATCGCATATGGATAATTCTCTAATAATGGAAAGTAAAAGAGACTGAAAGAACCAATGGGGCGTGGATCAACTGGTTTTCCCTGATTTTACCGAGGGCAGTGATTATCAAGCAACGTAACTGAGTTTGATTCCTCCTCATTTTCATTTAAAGAAAGGATCGAAAGAAACTGGAGGAAAGAAAGTGATTTGAGGCTAAATTTAATGATATCCATGCCAATGATGTAATGACAGCTATAACTGCGCTCATAATCTGCTTTTTTGAATTTTATGTAGGATAAAACTTATATACAATTTTATATATGTTATTTGTATTGTTTTTCAATTAGAATTGGAATTTCATCTCGATAATCTACAAGTTCTTTTAATGCAAACTTTTATATCACAAATTACTGAAATGACGCTTTAATTTTAATTGAAGAACAACACAAACAATAAACAACATTTATAGAACTCTATGTAAGCTTTTTCTTTTTATATACTTAAGGGCCTTTACCTCTTGGTTGTATTCAAGGGCCGAAGTTAGTGCGCTTGTACGTAATATTTCGTATATTTGGTACCATTGACCATGCGATTCATTTTTTTATAACCATGGCTGTATGATTGTCATTACTTTTTTTCTTTTTTCTTTTTTCCTAAGATGACTTTGCAATTTTCTGTTCCCATCGACTGTTATTTGTTGTGTTTCGGTGGTATCGTTTTGCAATGCAGCAATAACAAGTAAAACTTCAAATGAACAGGGGAGCTAGGAAGATGAAGTTAACTTGCAGGTTCAGAAATTATCAGGCACAAGATTTGTTTAGCTATTTCGTTAGATATTAATATTATGAATCTTCATTTTTCGTATTGGTTTTGATTTGGTCTAATAATTTCTTTTATTTATATCTTATTTATGTTGAAATACTGTGGTTACTAACTATATACCTCAAAAGTCAAATCAGTGTTAAGTAAAGGATACAAAATACATGGGTAAAATTTTGGGTTATTATTAATATATATTTATTTTTTCTTTCATCTCTTTCCTAACACATTTTTTTTTCTTTCTTTCTTTTTCATCTTATCAATTATTACATTTTTTTTTCTCTTTTCTTATCACATATATATTAATGCCAATGAGTAACCTTAAGTCATTTGATTAATTAAACATTTTTTTTTCTTTCTCATCTTATCAAATTATTACATCTATCATCCACCCAAAAATGGGGCAGAGGTTACTCATTTTCCTAAAATTGTTTAGTTAATCAAATGACATAAGAGTTGCATACAACCTATCGGCCGCTGATTAGAAGTTTAGTTTTCATTTTCGCACACAATTTGTAACAAAAAAAATGAATATTACTTTAGCATAACTTGAAAATATTATTTAAAAAAAAACTCAACTTAAGCATAACTTGAAAATATTTTACTTAAGCATACAATTTGTCATAAGACACTTCTCTTCGTACAACGTAACTTACATATAATTAAAATAACTCAATGCTTCTTTAAAATAACTCAAATTGTATGAAATGATTGTTTATATTTCAATTTCTTAAAAATTGAAAAAAAAAAAAACGAATGTTTTTTTTTCATCAGCAATTCAAACTTTATCAATAATTATTTACCAACAAGTATCACACTATGATGTATGTGGAGGGAATGTCAAATTAAGCTGAATCAGTTTTTTTTTTTTTTTCATTAATTCAGTAACCAATCAAATTTCAGACATTTGGGTTATTTCATACTAGAAAGTCATTATATTTTTAATAATTTTTTATTATATATTATTGGAGTGCAAGTGTAAATACGAAGTTTCACATTGAGTAGAGGTGAGCAAATTAAACAACATATAAGTAAGTAGAACCTGTAAACATAATGTTTTAAGGTAAGTTTTGAGTTAAATGTAGTGTCAAGTTTACTTGTGTGATAGACTCGTGCCTCATTAATGGAGTTTTCCTTGATGTTTTACCCCTCGTATTCCCAACATATACAAATAATTAAAATGTTGAAAATTAATTTCAATTTTATTATATATTATTTTTGTTAGCAGTGTACAGTATATGGCTACTATACTCTTTATTATTTATTTTAAATAAATTAAGTTCACTGATTTTTTTTATAAAATTTGAAAATATAGATAGACAGAATATTGAAATTTATTTAAATTGTGATATACATTAGTTTTATTTATTATTTATTTCCTATCAGCTATGCATTTAATTATATAACTAATATTGTTTCTCATAACAGTTTTATACCGATATATTATATTAAATTATAATTTCTAATTATGCATTTAATGATATTAGTAATTGCTTTTTAAAATAATTTTACTAATAAATGTATATATTAGTAATTACATTAAACAATGCATAGTGGCTGAATTCATTTTCGGCTAAGATGATGGTTTTAATACCTTTTTTTTTTCCTTTTTTTTTCATACATATATTTTTTTTCATAATTTATTATTTAAAAGCTAATTGTTTTTGTTGTACCTAAATGAAATTAATTATCTTAAAATTACTTTTCAACAAACTTACTAAAACAAAAACTAATTCTGATTATAATTGATTATAATAACCAATTATATATATATATATATATATATATATATATAATATATATATATATATATATATATATATATATATATATATATATATATATATATATATATATATATATTATCAATTATTAAAATAATCTAATTTTGTAGCTATTCAATCACACCCTTAGCCATAAATGAAGCCACTATGATGATTAATGTTTACCTATTGCCTTTTTAAATGAACCTACCAATTCCTAACACAAAAATAAGCAATCTTTTTAGCAAAGTTTATAGTAGTTTATATCTAAAACATTTCTTCATCTACTCATATATTATAAATTTAAATATTCAATTTTCCAATTTCTTGATTAATTTACTTTTTATATTTTTCCTTCTTTTATTATATAATAATCTCTACACACAACTTATAAAAGTAGGAATATATTTTTAAGATTTTATAATTTTTTAAAATTTAAATTATTATTATGAGTATATTGTTTCCTTCAAATTTAAGTTAAATCAAAATTTATCTATTCCCGAGCTCATGGATCAATTGGCACAAGATTGTTTTAGCTTAACCAATGATTTTGAGTTTAAATTTTAGGTATGCAACTACATTAAATACTTAGAAGGAGAACTTTGTCGCCCACAGTGATGAGCAAAATTGCATCTCATGGAAGATACATGTGATATCTACAAAAAATAATCATAATTTATTTTAAATTATAACAATTACCATCATTTTTAATTTAAATTAAATTATATTAATTATTATTATGAGTATGATATTATCTTCAAATTCAAATTAGATCTTATTTTATTTTTATTTTATTATCTTTAAAATATTATTGTTATAATTATACTATTATTTTCAAATGTGAATCAAATTAAATATTATTTTTATATTAATTTGATTCATTAAAAGAACATAATAAAGTAATTTTATTTTATATAATTAAATAATTACATATAAGAAAATATTTATCCCATACAGGAACTAAAAATGCTAATTTGTTAAAATGATAGTGTTCCCACGTTTAATCGGTGTAAATCCCACCCACCAAAAAAAAATGGGTAAAAATCTTCAAACATCTTATAAAATTTTAATTGGAGACAAGTCTACTCAAGTCTGATAGAATTAGAGAAAATAAGCTATATAGTGTAAAGGAATTTTATGCTGTTATTCTCACAACCTATCATGTATGGTAAGTTGGTTGATTTTGATAATAATTATCTTAAAAGTTACACATTAAAGCTAAGTTTTAATTGGTTGATAGTATAAAAAATTTTACACTAACAGTACATATCAATTAAACTCCTTTTCTCTTCAAATATTTAATTTAGCTGTATATTCAAAACTCAAACTTGAAACTATTGAAAGAATTTCAGACCAATTATTTCGCACTGTGTGGTTTTAAAGAGGTATTATTAATCTGATCGAACCGGAGTGTAATAATGTTAAAGAGGAAAAATTGGGACAAGAAAAGGAATAAATATATATATATATATAAAAGAGGAGAAATAGAGACTAGAAAAGCAAATAATAAATATTTATATATGAGGAAATTTAAAAAAAAATGATAAAATAAGAGGAGTGATGTGAAGATGTGGCAGGAGAGTGAAGAAGCATTTTGGGAGTAGATTCTTTTTCTCGTTTGCGTTTGGTAGGGGGGGTGGGTATATTTATTCAGCATTCGGCTGCACTTAGCATTCGCCTACGATCCATCCCATTTCATAGACGGAGATTTCAACCCAACTTCTCTTCTTAAATCTCCTTCTTCCTTACCGTTCATTCATTTCCAGGTACGTTTCCCACTTCATTTTCTCTTTTGTCTTGCCCAGATCTCATTCCCTCTCCTCAATCCAAGGTTCTCATTCCAGATCTGTTGAAACGCTCTTCTCTTCCGTTTCCCATTTGTATTTCTTTATTCCATTATAAATGTTGCAATTTCATTCAAAATCATGCTCTCATAAACTAATCTCAACCAAGTATGCAAGTTTCCAGCTCTCTCAGTGTTGTAGGCTATAACATGTCATTTGATTGCACCTTTTAGATGCATGCATCTTGCCCTGTGTAGGTTCCAACCTATTTAAATTGGTTCGATTAAATAACCTATTGGGTCTACCATAGCAAAATAAACCCTACACGTTCTTATTTCTTTGGTGCTTTTTAAGCTTTCAGATAGGTTTGTGTGTGTCACTAGAATAGACCTGATTCCTTTTTTGTATCACAGGTTGAGATGGCAGCGGCACCAGCAGCTACCTTCGCTATTGGAACCACCGGTTCCCCTAGCCAAAGAGGAAGCTCACTTCCTCAATCAAAGTCTTTTGGGTTGAGATTCAAGTCCCAGAATCATTTGAAGAGTTTCTGTGGCCTCAAGGCCATGTCATCTGTGAGATGTGACTCAGAATTATCGTTCTTCGGTGACAAAACTGGTGCTGCTCTGCGGGCATCTTTTGCATCCAAAGCTCAAAAGGCAAACCAAAACTTCAACTACAACTTGCAGCCTCAGGCTTCGTACAAAGTTGCAGTTCTTGGTGCTGCTGGAGGGATAGGTCAGCCGCTGGCGCTTCTCGTCAAGATGTCCCCGTTAGTTTCCGACCTGCATCTCTATGATATTGCAAATGTCAAGGGAGTTGCTGCTGATCTCAGTCACTGCAACACACCCTCACAAGTCAGGGATTTCACAGGAGCTTCTGAGTTGGTGAATTGTCTGAAAGGCGTGGATGTTGTTGTCATACCCGCCGGTGTTCCAAGGAAGCCGGGGATGACTCGTGATGACCTTTTCAACATCAATGCCGGCATAGTCAGGGACTTGGTTTCTGCTGTTGCAGATAATTGCCCCGGTGCTTTTATTCACATTATCAGTAACCCTGTGAACTCTACGGTGCCCATTGCCACAGAAGTTTTGAAGCAGAAGGGTGTCTATGATCCTAAAAAGCTCTTTGGTGTCACCACGCTGGATGTTGTGAGGGCAAACACGTTTGTTGCTCAGAGGAAGAACCTGAAGCTGATTGATGTCGATGTCCCAGTTGTTGGGGGCCATGCTGGAATTACCATTCTTCCTCTCTTGTCAAAGACAAGACCCTCAGTGAGCTTCACTGATGAAGAAGTTGAGGAGTTAACTGTCAGGATTCAAAACGCCGGAACTGAAGTAGTTGAAGCAAAGGCGGGTGCAGGGTCTGCTACCTTGTCAATGGCATATGCAGCAGCTAGGTTTGTTGAATCGTCTCTTCGCGCGCTTGATGGAGATGGGGATGTGTATGAGTGCTCATTTGTGCAATCAGATTTGACTGACCTCCCATATTTTGCTTCAAGGGTGAAGCTTGGTAGGAAAGGAGTTGAGGCTTTAATTCCATCTGATCTCCAAGGGTTGACTGAGTATGAGCAGAAGGCTTTGGAAGCACTTAAGCCAGAACTCAAGGCCAGCATAGAGAAGGGGATTGCTTTTGCTCAGAAGCAAAGTGTTGCTGCTTAACTTTCTTATGTCAATGGGTGGTTTCTTGGGCTATGGATTTATTTGGAGCATAAATACTACTTAGAGAAATTAGGTTGCGGATTTATTGTAGCATCTTTACTGCTTCCAGAACCTAGGATTCAAATTTTCTATAGTATCAATTCTACTTTCAGTTTTGTTAGTAGAACGGGAGGGAGCTTCCATTTCTGTTCTCTATACTGATCTTAGGTTTTGGTCAGAAATCTCCAAAGTTGTCACATTTCTATAGTATCATAATGTAGAATTGGAAAAATGTAAACTTTGCTTTTTGAATAATATGGCCATTGGACCAGTTTTTTTGTTTTTTGATGAATCTTTTAGAATCTAGGCACGTTTTCCTTTACACGCAGATTTTAATTAACCGTGCTGTCCCGATTGAACTTGCAATACACTTTTCAGTCATCAATGCCGGATCAGTGGACCCATTAGTAGATGGATGCAAATGGTCTGCCCGTGAAAATTCTGCAGTTTGAAAATAACTGTACGACAAGGTGTTTTAATCCTACGACTCGTGGTTTTTAAATTGAATTTATAATTTTTCATTAATCTAATATTTTTTGGCAAGATTGTCTGCAGCTGTTTCTGTTGTCTATTTAGAATCAATTATAATGCGATAACATCATTACGCTATTCTCGTAGTCAATAGCAGAAGGGAGAGAATGATTTTACGTAAAAAAAAAAAGTGGAGAAAAAAACTGCCAGATGCTGTTCTCTAAACCAAATGCATAGAAAATGATCATTTGGCATTGATGTTCCCTTAATAATATATTGACTCAACAAAAATTGATTATCGCTCAGAGAAGTTGATTCTGGTTTCCTCGAAAACTGATAACGGAGTTAGCAGATGAGGAATGCCAATCTCAAACAAAATCCCCTTGTGTTCTAGAGGACGAACCTTCCCTGTTTTATGTCAAATGACACTCAGTATTTTTGTACTAACGCAAAAATAGACCTTCTTCAATATAAGCAAAATTTCTCAAAAAAAAAAAGAAACCAACACCAAATTTCTCGGATAGCAGGTTTCATTTTTCGCATTCAGGTCACTGGTGTGGCAGGTGTCTGATAATGATATCGTGATCTGCAGGATCAACCTTGAATGATCTATCCACCAGCTTCAGACATATAGAGAGGTGCCGGGGTACCATGAAATAGTAATCTAGAACAAAGGCAATGGTTAGCTAGCCTTCACCCACCCACTTGAAATGCAGTTTAAAACCTCCTTAATAGTTATATGTATTGGTGCATTTCCATTAAGCCAATATTCATCAAGGTTCTACAATAAACCAGCTGTAAAGTTAGCTATTCTCCGTTTGTAGTGGCTCTTGACAATCATTTAACTAACACTCGGTGCTCAATAATACACATTTATCACAAGCTCACGATATCCCTACCAATAGTCGCTACATGAGCAGTGCCCTCCCATGAAGTGGTGAAACCGATTATGGTCCCTAAGAATAACATCACGGTTGTAAACCCCAGAAAAAAGTTTCAGAAAATTGTGGCAATCAACACATATACGGAGATTATTGGCAACTCTCAGTGTTGTGCCAGGTGGAGTAGCAAGAACCCCAAAAGCAACAGCCAATTTTTCACTGTGATGAGAGAGCACATACCCCTTTTCTTTGTCATCCATCTTATGTAACTCAGATGAAAGTTCAACAACATAACCAGCAATCCTCAGCTGCTTATTAATCTCATCCAGTGTCTCATAAATCTCACGTTTTCTTGAATGTGAAATGTCGTCCACAACAAACTCGTGTACTACTCCTTTCAATTCAATTGTGCTACAACCAGGCGTGGTTTGGATTGCTTTATCTTTCATCAATTTTCTCACCTCTGCTACCTTTTCCCACTGTCCAGCTGAAGAATAAATATTCAAAAGTAAAACATAATCCCCAGCTTCTTGAGCCTTCAATTCAATCAAATGTCCAATTACTCGTTCACCAAGTGTAACATGGCCATGAATTCTGCAAGCCCCAAGCAAGGTCCTCCACATTGTGGAATCTGGCTTCACCACCATTGACATAATAAGCTGATAAGCCTTATCAAGCAAGCCAGCACGGCCCAAGAGATCAATCATGCACCCATAGTGATGAACGTTGGGAGTTATTCCAAACTCTCTGCTCATACGGTCAAAAAACGACATTCCCTCATCAACCATTCCAGAATGACTGCAAGCAGAAAGGACACCCGTGAATGTCTGATCATCAGGCCGAATGCCAATTCTCAGCATCTCCTCAAATGCTTCAATAGCTTCTCTCCCATATCCATTCATTGCCAAACCAGAGATCATTGCACTCCATGAAACCACACTTCTATTGCCCGTTCCCTTAAACACTTCATAAGCCTTATCTAAACAACCACACCGCGAATACATAAATACGAGAGCATTAGATAAATTGAGAGCACCCCCATAACCTCGCTCCATAAGATAACCATGAATTCCTTCACCAAATTCCAAGGCATTCAAATGAGCACAAGCCTGAAGAAGAAGCAAACAAGTAACATCATCAGGCTCACATTTATAGCTCGAACTCTGCATAACATCAAACAAACTCAAAGCATCCCGAGTCCTATTATTTCGAATACAGCAAGAAATCATCACATTCCAAGCAACAGTGTCCCTCTGAGGCATCTCACCGAACACCTTATACGCATCACCACCTCTCTGGCATTGTGAATACAAGTCCATGACAGCAGTGAGCAAAAGTGTATCCCATTGGTGCCCATCTTTAAAGACGTTGCAATGAACCTGAACCCCTCCAAGAAGATACAGAAACCTGATGCAAGACTTAAGAGCAAAGGAAGAAGATAAAGGGTCTGCAGCAATGCCTCGTCTTCTCATATCTCGATATAAAAGGAAACCCTTTTGGGGTGAATCACTCATGGAACAAGCCCTGATCATGGTGTTGTAATGGGAAACCAAGGGGTGGCTGATTTGCTCAAAGAAACGGTGGGAATAGCTGGCATCTTGCAACGGACCAGAGAGAGCTACACGGGACAAGAACTGAAGAGAAACAGTGGGGTACTGAATGAGGGTTGTGCGTATAATGTGAGCGTGGATTTGGAGCAAATGGGTCTTGTGGGAAACAGATTTTATGGCAGAAACCACGGGTTCTAGTGCCATTTGATGTCCAACGTTTGAGGTTTACGGTGAACCAATGGTGTAGCCTGTTATTTATTACATGGATGCGAGATCAACCCAGCGATCACCAACGAACTACTACAGCTATACCCCAAGAAGTGGAAGAAAAAAGGAGAGGGAACGAACTACCACAGCATGGTCATGCATACTCTTATTGGTTGATTTGAAACTGGTTTTTGCAACGGCGGTGCTTTTAAATGTACAAATTTAAAATTTAAAATTTAAAATACAAAAATAAGTTTATTATCATTATATAATAAATAAATATATCATCATATTTTTTAGCAGATATCTTTGTAAACTATGTTTTAAGTTAATGTGCAAATATCAAAATTTTCATTCTTCGTCGACATTTAATTCTTGAAAATGTAAAAATCAATTATCTATATAAAAAAAATCAGTCTTGGTAAGTAAACACCTATATGCAATCATGTTTGATCTTAACTTTTGTTGATTGTCATTGTAAATGATACACATAATGGAAATAGTCGATGCTGAAATTTCAAAGGAGATAAATGATCAAATGCATCTAAGAAATGTAAGTTTTGTTTTTGATATAGTTGCTAGTCATCTCCTTTACACCAATAACATTAACACCTAACTCCTTAACAATTAATCTTGTGCCATTATATAAACCAGGTAAAACATCAAGATTTCTCATTAGTATCACATGAACACTATTTTTTTTAATTAATTTGTGATCAGGAGTGTTAAAGCATTTAACATTATTCAAAAACTCAGTTGTTAGCCAATCAACATCAATGCTAACTTCTACATTAACTTTCCACATCATGTGACAACTAAGATACAATTTCTATTCACGTAAATATTTGATACATATAAAAACAATGTTACATATTAGATTTGAATTCATATATATAATATGTACTATAAGAAAATTTTAAAAATAAATTGATATATATTAGACTCCAGATATATGGAGAAACATGATAATATAAAAAAAACAGATATTTGAAATTAAGAAATAAATACTATAGAAAAACAACGAAGATTCGAGACTCCAACAAGCACAAATCCAAGGTATGGCTTGGGACATTTGACACAACTATCAAAGCTGTCAAAGCCTATAACCGAGCTACATTTAAGCTTTTGACAATGAGTTTGACAAAGCCATCCAAGTTGCCAGGTTGGTAGCTATGTAGAAGGATTTTCATCTTACCATATCCTACCAGAGATCGAGATCTTAATCAACACTTAGAATAGCTCATCAACACTCTATTTGGGTTGTGGAGTACCCAGAAGAGTTAACAGAATAAGGTAGAAGACATAGTAACAGAGACAAGTTTTTGTGAGAAAATGAAAATGTGAAAAACAAGAGAATTTTTTTTGTCATTTTGGTTCTTTGGTAGGACTTGTGGGGCCTAAGACAGTTAATGGAGGACTAATTTGAGTGAAGGTTTTCAAATTGAAGGACTATTTTACTATTTTATTAATGTCAAGGACCATTTTACCTGCTCTCTACAATTCATGGACCAAATTAGTAATTTACTTTATTTGTTTATTATGAAAAATCGAACATAAATGACAATGAATTTTCATTCATTTCATAGTTAGGGCTCGTTAAAGTTGTAAAGGATCATTAAAACACTAATCACATTTCTCTTTCTGTTACGAATAGAGCTTGGTAATGGTGCAAGTTACTCTAAATCCATAATTGATTGTTTTGCATTTGATAAAATTGATCGAATAGTTATTTCTCTTTACTATGAAGTATGAAGGAGTAACTGTTAATCATTTTTTAACTATTGGCTTCGAGGGGTAATGAAAGAGTTTGCCCATGATTTACCACGCCCGTGTTTTTCTGATTGAGACTTGTAAAAAAAACGATAGTTGCGCGCACAATTATTATACAAGAAATAATAAGTATTTTGCGTATTTTATATTTTAAATTCAAATGAAATATAAAAATATAAATAAAAAATAAAAAATAAAAATTTCATAATTAATTTAAATGAAATCTAAAATGCATAAATAAAAAATAAAAAATATTTAAAATTACAAAATATGCAATATTAATTTAAAAGGATTTAAGTTGAAAATTTAATTAAAACGAAAAAAAGTTTAAAATAACAATTATTATTATTTTTTAAAGAAAAATACACTACAAGAAATTTAATTGTTCTCAAGAGAACGAATTTTATGATAAATTTCGCAAGAATATATATAAATGAGTGCTGTAAAATATTTTGGATTAATATATGAGAAATGATGATTAAAAAATCTCAACCATAATTTTTTATTATGTAAAATTTTAAAAATTATATGTAATTGACATTACATTACTCTTAAACTCTAAATAAAATGAGTTTAGTAAAATTTCTAATGCCTTCTATTTATAACAAGACTCAATCCTATATATAAAATGTACGGTTAGGACAGGGACGTACGTTTAGGACAAACAAAAATTTTACCTTATGATAAAAGAGTATATTATGTTGCTTGAATTTGTCATCCCCAAGGTTTAAATAACGCATACATTTGTAAAGGATCTACTGAAATATGATCATGTAAAGCAAAAGACAAAAATTGAATTATTCTAACGACAAACATGAAAAAAGCTGGCCAAGATACATAAAACATTTTGTTTCTTTTTTTTTATGATGAAAATTTAGGAAAAGGAAAAAGTGTCAGAAAAAGTTTCTGGAGTCAAAGAGTTTTTACAAAGATATAATTTTGGGTCGAATGTCTCCTCTATGTGTCTCTTTTCCTATTATTTTAATAAAAAAAGCAATACCTTTAATAAAAAATAAATAAGAAAATTTATTTTTGTAACCTTCAGAAAATTTAAGTTAAAGGGAAATAATGGGAATAGATGATATATTTCTATATGGTTAATTAGGAGTTCAATCTACTGATCCATGCGTATTCTTTTTTTTGTTGCAAATAGACCCATGTGTATGGAAGAATATTAGGAAAGTTCAACTTCTTAAATTGATTTTAATATCTCGAGATTAATCTGTTCAAAAATACCTTGGGTTCAAAAAAAATTGAATATCTAAATTACTTATTTCCTTTGTATTATATTTTATTTGGAGAGTCCAAATTGCTTATTTCCTTTGTATGAAATTCAATTAAAGGAAAAAAAAAACAGAAAAGATAATTTAATTTCATATCATTTTTCTATATGCATCAGATGAGTTTATCCAAGAGTCCCAATTCCAATCTTTATTTATTTTTTTTCTTTACCATTCTAACCACATTTTTTTCATCAAAGACTCAAACTTTCTTAAAAAATTTGAAACGAGTTCCACTTGTACTTACATAATTTTGATATTCCTATTATCGTTTACTTAATAGTAACTCCCACTTTGCGGATAATTTTATTTTTTTTGGGTGTATTGTGGATAAAATACTTGAAGTACGGATATACGGAAATCGTTAAAGTATAAAAACCATATTGGTACTTTTTGTTTCTTTCAAGAGTAATTATATTTCAACATTTTAATGTTACAAACACTCGTTAACACGTACTTTCTTTTTATTTCTTTTTATCAATAATACTTATAAGGGTTTATTGGTCAATGCACTGATAGTGTATAACTATTAAATTATAATTATCTCACTTTTTTTCTCTAGATATTAAATGCCTCATTATTTTCTTTCTTTTTATCTTTTTTCTTTTTGTTATAGTATGTCATCTAATTGATTATACTTAAGTTACTTTTTTCTTTTATATCTCTTTCTCTATATGAACAATTGGGTTTTCAAGAATAATTTCTGAAATATTCCAGATCTTAAAAAATAACGTCAATTACCACCACCAAGTCAGTAATTACTAATTATTGTACTCAATGTCTGGACTTTCCCCTCTCTACCATGGCCACGCCCACCTCCTCCTACACCGCCACCTTTTCCAGCACGACGCTTCCCTCCACTTGAACCACCTAATGCCTTGCTCGCATCAACTTTCAGTTGCATCTTCTTCCAGTGACGTAAGAATAAGATCCACTCATTTATAACACCAACAGATTCATCCTCCCTCGTAGATAAAAAGCACTTGCTACTTTTCCACAGAAGATGCTTGCTGATATGCAAAACCCCGTCAATCATTCTATCTTGCTCTGTGTGCCCTTTCTTAACTTCAGCAATTCAAGCAACATTAGTACTATATATGTTCATACGGCCATACAAAACTACCCATAATGAATTCAGTAAAAACTTAATTCAGGATGTGGCTACTACATTATTAAAACACCTTACTTAGATGACAACATATAGAAAAATCGAACTGTTTCTGATCACAATTTAAACATTCGATGGCAATTGCGTGAAGCACAATGCTGACATGTACATACTACTCCAGAAACAGAAAAGGAAATTGCCGCCCCCCCCCCCCCCCCAAAAAAAGAGAAAAGGAAAAAAAAAAAATACCAACCCGGTTCCATTATAATTGATAGACAGTCGAAACTATTTTAAGATCATTATGTTAACTGAGACAACAGAAACTTGATGTGTCGTTCTTCTTCCTTTTCATAACTATATTCTCCTGTCGTGTCAATAGCTGTAGCACTAGCACTGAAAGAAGAAGACTGTGGTTCCTTCCGCCTTACGAGCTTCCTCTTCTTGTAGTTGGCCTTGAAACAGGCTTGTCTAAGTCTTTTTGTATTATCTTCGAGTTCAATATCCGGCATTTCCTCCAAAAGCTTCTTTTCCTTCTCCAACATCTCAATGGCATTTCTCAACTTCTCTTCATTCTCGTGCCCCTCCTCTTTCCCTAGCTCCTACACGCCTCACCCAGTTGACCAATATTAGAAGATAGCCATCCTCATTTATCATAAAATATAAATAATCATAAATCATTAATCAACATTAGGATTTGTACGTACATAAGCAAACATAATATTAGCAATTCACACGATGAGAACGCACACGCACCTGTACATTATTTATCAGGGTTTGCAAGCTCATGAGCTTCCTGTGGGGCCACCTTCGGATTCCCAGCTCCCTACACCTTTTTTTCAAAAGTGTTAGGCCCACATTAAGTTCCCTAGCTGCTTGTGTTATGGGCATGTAGAAGTACTGTGATATAGTTTTCCTTGATAACATTCTGGTACTGCTCTCTTCTCTCCCTCGGTTGACTTTTCCGTCTTCCATCATTTCCTTCCCACTCCCGCTTTCTCCATCGTTGCGAAATAATAAAACTTTTTCTGAATCAAACACAGCATCAACTTCGTTCCAGACAGAAAACCCCTTTTTAATATCATAAAAATCATAGTCTGCATGGTAACATTTTGAAGATAACCAATATCTATATAAGGACAAGTACAAGGTAGTAATATAATAATAGTATAAAATATAAAGACTTGGAAGACTCATATCCAGATGTTGATATATAACCTCGCACGCTTGGTGTTGGTTCAATGGCGAGAGTTTCATATAAAGGATCTGAAGGGTAATACTCCATAAGAGGAACAGCATCAAGATAGTGGTCTTGTATGGGAAAATCGTGTGGCCAATCCAGTGCAGGATACACTTCACCGTTTTCGCTGAGAAAAAGCATTCCAATAATGAGATCTTAAAAACCTGGTCGCAAATCAAACATTTCATGCAAAGATATACATAGAACACGAGTTTCATGTTTTACCTGTAAGAAAATTGGCACGAAAACGGAAATGGTTTTTCATCTATTTCATAGTAAGAGCTCCAACCCATAAGTGGCTGAAACTCCATGCTCATTCTCCACGTACGGATATATATATATATATATATATAAAGATGCTGAAGTAGTTAACGATATTCCTCTATGCTGTGTGGAGAGTGAAGAAGGATTCTAGTCCTTACTGAAACAGTAATACGAGGAATATGAAAGGGAGTTGGCATTATATACGAAATATGAATATACGATGATGATTACGACTGTGAATCATTTGTAACTAAAGGGAGAAATTAAATGCTTGGAGAATGTGCGCCGCCAGAAAATGAGTGAATGCGTTTTAATGGTGACGAGTGTGCTTGCGAGAGTTACAAGATCAATTTAATTACGAGGATAATATCCAAGGGTTGTGCTCACTCTCAGCCGTTGGATTAAACAGAAAATTAACTCACATTTTTTGCCTTCTTTTTATTTTACCATGATTTTTTCACCTTCTTCTGTTTATGCAGTCCATCGTTCATCTAAAATAAACTAGAGGAATGAAAGAAAAAAAAATAAAAAAAATCCAAGTTTCAACTTAATGAACTCTCTTGTTTCTTTGATGGACTTCTCTGCATTTGGAAGATTTTGATCTTTTTTAGGTTACTTTGATCCGTTTATCACATTGTAAACAAGCAAGATAATTAGGTCTACTAATGTGCTGTTTGTAGCCTAAAATGGAACTGTGCTAGCTATGCTTGCTTTAGGCCAATGATGAATTCAGTTGTCATGTTAGGCCTCATTTGAAATTATCAATGTTAACTAATGTAGGCCTTAAAACTACAAAAATGTCATTTAATTCTTGAAATTATCTAATAATGGTTATTTTAGTTCTTAAAATTATAAGTTAACAGTTATTTTAATCCATGAAATTACAACAATAATGACAATGAGTTGTGCTTATAACTTCAAGAACCAAAATCATATTTTTGTAATTTCAGGGACTATATCAATTAAATTGGTGTTCATAATTTCAATGACTAATTTATTGTATTACTCATAGTTTTCGTAATTGAACAAATCATGAATTTAAAATTGAAGGGGCCATTTTTCATATATTATGGTTGTTTTTGTTCTGCTTCAGTGGCTATGAGCCATATATGCAGTGACATTTATTAAGTTTAACAGTTTGTGAAGAATATACTATTAAGTTTGACATTAGAATTTTGATTTCAGTGGTGCTCTCCAGACTGTGTTCAGAAGAACCCCATTATATAATACTATACTTTGTTTTTTTTTTTTGAGCACTCAGCAAATCAACAAAGCCTGACTCAATGAGCGGATGAAGTATGAATCGATTTTGTCCACTCTACTTGAATTTAATATCGGATAAGATACGCAAAGTTCAAAAGAGAGTGAGGGAGACACGAACAATTGATTAGTGGCTAGTAATTGAGTAGATGGTGGCTACTTCAAGTCTTTCACCAGATAAAATAAAACGAGGGTCTTTAACATAGCCTCTCATAATTAAGTTCGGGAACTGTTCCGGTCAATTATCTATTCCTAGTCACTTTCAACAAATTTGGTTGGGAATGAGCGATAGCTAGCTAGGCATGCTAAGTTTCCAGTAGCTATTACATTGATAAACCTCAGTTAAATAATCTTTCATAAGATTGCGCTTCCTGACCATGCATGCATGGGTGCCGCACGTTTCCCGTTTTCCTCCAAGCAATAGACCTGAAAGCTGAACAAAATATGATTTATGAAGCGATAAATCATAATCATTTGCTTCTCCACCAACATGATAGACTCTAGCAATTAATCATTAACTATTTGAGCGAAAATTAATTTAAGACGCAAGGTTATTTATTTATTTACTTACTTCCTTATTTGTTTGTTTATTTTTACCTTTTGAATGCCCTTAATTAATTGATTAATTTCTACGTTTTAATTAACTTTTAACTGAAGGCTACCGAAATGAAATCGCGAGTTATAATATTCATGGATGTAACGGACTCATAAAAAAAATAAAAAAAAAAACACTAATTATTTTCCCCGTCTGTTATGAAGAGAATTACTTGGCGATTGTATGAGTTACTTCCAATCCATAATTGATTGTTTTATACTTGCAAAAAATTATTATGCTTGGCAAGGTCGAGGATAAGCAGGCTTGAGTGGGGAGATCAAAGTTTGTACCCTGTACCCACCCTATAAAAAGTATAAAAACTTGCAATTGTCTTATATCCTCACTTATACATGTCATATATAAATTAAATAAAAGACTTTAATTTTTATACATGTTATCAGCCTAAAAATTTGTACACGGTTAATAAATTAGAAACTCTTAATTAGATATTAATTTTAAAATAATTATTACAAAAATTAATTATGACAATTCATGATTGGATGATAGGATAAAAAACTTTTTCACTGTCAATATATTTCAATTAGATTCTTAGATAAAATCATAAAATAATCAGAAATTAAAAAAAAAATTAAGATTAACGCCAAAATAATAAAAACTAATTTATTTAAATTTTTAATAACTAAATGAAATATATATATATATATATATATAAATGTGATTTTTTTCTTTGACAACAATATTATAGATAAACATGAGGTTAAACTTTACAGACTGAAGCAAATAAATTTATTACTATGTAAAAAGTAAGGTCATTTTAATCATGTTTCAACCTTAAAAATAATTTAAAATCTTCTTACAAAATTTTCTTATTTATTAGATGAAAAACATATTAAATATTTTTATATTTTTAAGACATGAAATACATTTATTTTTTATTTAATTCTTTCTTTATAAAATATTACAAGATTAGTATGAAGATATAGTAAAAGATATAACATTACTCAAAACTTATATATCTCTTTTTTATGTTTTGTTTGTTAAAAAGTGATAGATGTATACACCCTTTTTTCGGAGTGAAGTAGGTAGAGGAAGAGAGAATAGAAAGAAAGAAAAAAAGGAAAAGAGAGAAAGTAAAATTTTGATTGGTAATGTAATATAAAAAAAAAATGAAGTAAAAGAAATGTGAAGATATTATGTAAATGTATGAATATAATTGTAGTTTCTTTTACTTTCCAACGCAAGCTCCTCAAAAGGTTATTTCCTTTTACATTTTTTTTTTTACTTTTTAATACATTCTCTTTCAATGTACATTTTTATTTAAGAATTTAATTTTTATGCATCATCAATATAAAATTTTTTATATTATTAATTAATTATAACACACTCTAAATAAGTTTTAAAGTAATTATTACAGAAATCTACCAGTTTCTAATCCTTCTATGTTTCTCTTCCTAACACAAGCTCCTATAAATAGAGGATTAGGAATTTTGCATATTCACAATATGGTATAGAAAATTGCATGTGTCTATATAACACTTGTGTAATGCAAGAGATTAATGAGATGAAATCATAACTAAATAAATATGCGTAATGTTTGTTACATTTGGTTTTTTTGTTTTATTTTAGAAGAAATAAATAAAATTTTTATAGCATTAAAAAATAATTATTAACTTATATTAAAAAATAAAATAGTAAAAAATTTAAATTTTTTATTTGAATTGAATTTTTAATCATTATAAAAATATTTTTATATATTTTATTTGTTTATTTATTTTCACTCACTCTTTCATCTATACTCCAAATTTTATTTTTTATTTTTATCCATTTAAATAACACATTTTTTGTACTTTACTTTTTATTACTTCTATTCTTTCTTTCTTTTTTTCTTCTTATATTTTTCCATTCTATTTCATTTTTAATCCAAACATAAATTGTGTAAGAATACCCAAATTAATTACTACGACTAAATTTGTATTGATGTAAAATATCATTTTGCAATAGGAGTGTCCATAACCATAACCCATCCCGTCCCACCAACCAGGCCCAACCCGAAGAAACTTTTGATAAATCCTAATTCAAAAAATTGAACCCGATGCATTTTAAAGACAGATTCGGATTATACTTTGAGTCATCTCAATCCTATCTAATGTTATATATTCTTTTAAAATGTATAATTTTTTAAATAATTATGTATTAATACAACTTCTTGAGTTAATAAATAATGTTTTGTCTAACATGATGTTATATTTATATTAATATCATTTATCTTAAAATATATATTGTAAAATATGCCTTAATTATAATTGCATACTTCTCTAATTTTATGATTTAGCTATATATAATGTTAAGATTACATACTGTGTCAACAAGTCAGATTGATCCAGTCTTGTCTCAAATATTGTCATGTTTTAATCGGATAGGGTTTGAATTCACAAAATTGACTCTATTAAAATTTTGGCACAAATAAAGACACAAGTTAACCCGTCTCTCAAACACCCATACTTTGCAATATGCAATGAAAGTTTAAAAGCTGAAGTATACAGCTACTGTCAGGAATCATGAAATAAGCTGGCCAAAGTATACATAAAACATTTAGATCTTAAAGCACAACAAAGACCAGCAGTCACCATTGCACTCAATGTCCTCCCTTTCTCCCATGGCCACGCCCACCTCTCCCACCACCACTCTTTCCTCTATGACGATTTTTTCCTCCACCCAATGCCCTGTTAGCATCAGGTTTCAATTGCATCTCTTCTGGCAGGGGAAGAATATGATCCACACATCTACGGAAGCTAAAATCATCCACGGACTCATCCTCCCTGATGAGGAAGAAGCACCTACTTTTCCACATAGGATGCTTGCGGACTTGAAAAACACGGATTCCTCCTCCAATCTTTTCATCAGGCTCTGTATGACCGTTCTTAAGCAACTCCAGTAACATCATATGTTCATACTGCCACACAAACAAAAACAGCCCATAGTGAATTCAGTGAAAAGTAAATTCAGGTTGTGGCTACTACATCATCAAGAAACATTACTGAGCCAACATACTAAGACTTAAGTTGTTTTAAAATCCAATTTACACATTAGCTAACAATGAACTTGCATACAGTTCAATTTGACATGCAGATATAAGAGAAATTGAAATTTCGTATCACATTTTGATGGTACTGAAAACCATTTCACAAGCCCATGGATTGAAGCAACTGTTCCCGATAAAAAAAGAAGCAAATTAGTAGTTTGGATATGCATCCAACCTATTGATTAGAAGGGATTTAGATAGGTCATTGATGGTTTGGACAACTTCAATGGATCTTACATGGATTAACGGATCTTATATGGATTAACGGATTTTCTTCCTTTTATGAAAGAAAAAAAAAACTGAAAAATTAGCTGGAAAAATATTTTTAAAATAAGTAGATAATATCGGTGCATACAGCATAGTCACTGCCAAATTGAAAACAAAAATCAGAATTTTTTTTATCCGAACAAAAGGGATAACTACATTAAACGATAACCGTCACAAGGGTTCGAATACCTTGTTAAGATTGACATAAGGGGGCCATGCATGAAGTAGATTGTAGAAGTAATCGAACATTTCCACGGAAGTGGCGAAGCTTTTGAAACCCAATTTCACGGGCTTCTTCTCTTCCTCATCCTCTCCGTTCAAATGTTCCTCTTCCGCCTCCACCTTATGCTTCTTCGAAACGCCATCTTCTCCGTCATCGTTGTCCTCTCTGGTCCGCTTCTGGTTGGGTTCGCCGTTCGATGCTGAGCCAACACCGGCGGGTTCAGAACTCTCGACAGCCATGTCTGCGGTGGCGTCCGTCGTGGTGGGCTCGACGATTTCCGGTTCCGATGCAGTGGCTTCCGCCATGGTGCGCGAACGTGGGTCTTGTTATTTCAAAAGTTTATGAAAACCGAAATTGGGAGCGGGAGGGAGGGATTGACCTAACCTTTCTCCCTTCACACGCCAACCAATTGGGCCTCACTGTTGTTTTCTGGGTCAAGGCCTTGTGTTTAAGTTTGATACTATGGTCATTCAACAAAGCACCCTGTTATTCCCACCCTATTTTTTGCTTTTTTCACCCTAACACGAGTTTGGTTTTTTTTTTTTTTTTCCAAAAATACTCTTTGATAGAAAGACATTTCTGTTGTGTAGTATATACAATGAAAACGTGTTTCCGTTGTATTAGTAGGGGGTGCGTCCTAAACATATAATGGAAACGCGTTTCTGTGATGTATTGTAATTCAACGCATAATGAGAATGCATTTCTAATATGTGTTTAGGACACACCCCCTACTAACACAACGAAAACTTTCCGTTGTGTGCTAAATCTCAATACATAATGGAAACGCATTTCCGTTATGTATTGAATCACAATACACAATGAAAATGTGTTTTCATTATGTATGTTGACAGCCTACAAATTGCATATTAGACTGCAGAGATAACCAAACAGAACTAAAACCAGTATCAATTGATATGAAATATAAGTCATTACCATAACATTAATCATCATAAAATAATTTTGTGTGACAAAGTAAATGATTTACTACACGCTCATGTGATGTGTTTGTCTTGTAGGTGGAATCAATGATCAACATAATGAGACAAATGTCTTCCTTGATCCTATCTCTGATCATTCTATGACAATAACAAATCTGCACCTTTTCCCAATTTGTCGAACCCACCTCAATAAATCATCACGTTCTGCAAAAACCTATATTCAACAATCCTTTATCAATTTAACAACATAATAAATATCAAACAAAAGTTTAATCCTCAACAATTAATTATTCAATATACCTTTGTAGAAGTGAAAATTTCACTATAATCGAAAAATATATCTTGTGAGTTCATATCCAACATCTTTATGACATACTCCTCATTTACTTCTATAAGATTCTCCAAAGCATTATCACTTGCTTGAAACGGATATTCAAAAGCACAATCATATGCTTCATTTACATTCCCCCAAACACTTGGCATATTAACTTCATCAGAAAAAAATGTATTCCAACTTTGATCCATCACTCAAATCCTGCGGGCAGTCAACAACCATTAAATATATTATTTAAATCAATTCAATACATAAAGGGAAAATATTTAAAATTGTAACATACATAATGTAATTGCGATTCCATTATGTATGTAGGTAGGATACATAATAGAATTGCGATTCTGTCATGTATGCAGCAAATGTACACAACGGAATCACCTGCCTACATACATAACGAAATCGTGATTTTGTTATGTATCAATATACAACAGAATTTCCATTCTGATAAATCTTGAGGTGAAAAAAAAAAGTGCAAAATGTTACCTACGAAGATAGACATCGTAATGACAAATCATGTGGACTCCGGCAAAGTGTGGCGACGACAAGGTGACGGGTGGCGACTCCAGGGACAGGAATGATGGTAAGAAGGAAGAAATGAACATGCAAGATAAAGAGAACAAATGTCACCTTCAATAACCAAATTGTCGTAGAACGGTGGTGAGAGAGAAAGGGGAAGAATAAAAAACCTTGTAAGGATAAAAGGGTAATTTCACATTTTTTTGAAAAAAGCAAATAAAAAGGTCAATTATTTTTTTACTACATTAAAAAGGAATTTTATTTTATTTTTCAAAGGCATGGATATCTCTATTTAGAGCATACGACTCTTCCTTATTATACTCGAATTCCAATCATAAAAATAATCATTTTTAGGTCTCATATGGTCAAGATAAAGAATATAAAATAAGTGATTATATTTTATTTTAATCTATTATTTGATGAGTCGATAAGATAGGATAAACTTATTTTATTTATTTTTCTATCATGTTCATTAATTTAAAAGTTATCCGAGGGAACCTAGTTAGGAACAAATAAGATAACAAATCTTGGTGATCATCGACGTGAGTTTATTTCATTCAACACAGTCTTTTCCCAATACACAGTCAGGAAACGAACTCTAATCAGTATATTTATGAGACTCAACTATTAACCAACTCGCCCTGTTGGTAACTTCAATTGCTATATATGCAAATGCAAGTACTCTTTTACACTACTCCCGTTGGTATTAGATATCAATGTCTACTACGGACATCCTGAGGTCTCAGTGCAGCTAAGGGAAATTAAGTAACATTCTGACATTTTCCATCTTCTAAGAAACTATTTGAATCTTCAACTATTGCCAAGTTACTTAAAAATTCATAATGAGGAAAACAGCATGGTAGACGATGATGGTGCTTCTAAGTTCAAAATATCTCATGATAGCAGTTGCTCCTGTTGAATTTTCTCTTCTGCTTTCTTGTTTCTATTAGTTTTTCATGTTTTACTCGCTGGTAATGTAATTTTTCCTCACTTATTTATGTAGTACAGATTATGCTGTGCATTTATCTTCATCTGGTACCCTTTTAGAGTTGTATATTATCAATTGGCATTGCCTCTGTGTATACTGTTTGTTTCTTTGCAACAAGTCCCTAGGCTGCAGTTCATCTCTATTCCTCTCTGTCATACTTTGAGACCATCAACTCATGCCCACTAGGCAATCAACATCTGCACCAGATGAAGATCAATCTTCTTTTATGTGCAGCAGTTTATCTTTCGAGTATTTAGCCCGTCCTTAACATTTAAGATATATTCAAGAATAGATACAAATTGAGTACTGTGAAAGATCTTTACCCTTTTGTTGATCAATCATTGTAGTCAATGTTATGGTGACGGGAGACAACAATGGGGACAGGGACCACTACTAACAGATTGATATAACATTAATTAGTGGTTTTTCCTTACCAATTTGAGTTTGTTTTTCCCTACTTTGTGCATTCATTTCTGTTTATTTACTTATTTTGGGTCGGTGCTAGGAGTCCTTGGCTCCACAAGGGACCAGGTGTCTATTGCATGGTCGCCAAGACTTGGCAGAAGTATTGTTTTGTTATAAGTTTGAGGTGATAGAAACTCCATATCTGGTTTTCAAAATGGTTTCTTAAAATAGAAATGCTGGTTACGGCCAATTCTTTTCAAGACTGGGATAAGATAAACTATAATAATTGATGGATAATTGATTTACTCAGGAAAGTGAAGCTGTGAGGTAAAGCACGAGGAAGAGGAACAAAGGTCTCCGATGAACTCCTGCGATGGCAATGGATGTCTCTGATGGTGATACCTGCAAGGATTTCGATGTCTAAATCAATAAGAGTGCGAGAGTGAGGTTAGAATGAGAGAGTTATGCACACCTAATGTATGGAATCCTTTATATAAAGTGTCTTGGCAGAAAAAATCGTTAGAATAGTTTGGATGCCACATGGGATGCCACATGGCAGAGCGCGTTTGGGTGCCACCTTAACTGTATTACCTGTCACAACTGGATAGTTGCAGGATAGTTGTGCCGGGATAGTTGTGATCAACTTAGCCGAGATAAGGATGTAAACTCGGATAGCCTTGACTAACAGCTTCATTGTAGGTTGCAAAGGTGGTTCTTAAATCGGTCATTTGAGTGACTGGCTTAGGATCTGGAGGCCGGGGTAACCCTAGAACAGAAGCTTACTGAATAAAGATAAGCATGTGCTTGTTTATAAGCTGGAATCATTTTGAACTCATTCTGATCGTATGGTAATTATATTACCATTGATGGATCTGAAAAGCTGTTACTGACGGTGAAGGATTATTTTGTAAGGCAACAGTTCATTTATTTCTTTTTCTCTTTTCCTTAAACAATGGTCAGAAATTTCTTTTACTTTAATACATAGCTCTAAAGTGGCGGCTCAGAAAGAGTATCTAAGTAATTGACCATGTTCTCAATCCCCCCTCACCCTTCCCTCCCTCATTGATTCTTTTTCCTGTTAACGTGATGAAACATGTGAATTATCCTGTCTATTGGAACCATAAATTTATAAAATATTATAAGAAAAAGGTAAGAGATAAGAGGATATTGGATAGAAGAGAGTTGGGGATGGTCTCCATGGATTAGCGAGAAAAATAAAGGAAGAATGGCCATATTTAGAAGTTAACAAACGTTTTCTTTAAACTTTGAATGGAGCTTTTTGGGCTAAGCAATCCAAAGAGAGGTGAGAAAAGCATAAAGGAATTCCATTAAACACAAGAAACCGAGACTGCAATTTTTTGTTGCATGGAGAGAAGAGCTTGGAATTCTAAAGATAGTTCACATAAAGAAAGTGCTGAGAACAAAAAAGACAGTTATGGGTTGGTTTGTTTTTTTCGGGGTGGTTGCTATTCTCCACCTTCTCCCAAAATGCTCTACTTTTAATGGCTTTCTTGTCTATGTCGCATTAGTATTCTGAATGAGTCACCGAACTTCTTCTACCTTTTATTTCTAGTAGTCATGGCACGCGATTGGGTTCACGTCTCTTAACATTAATAAAGCAAACACTAATAATTTTCCCATTTTCTCCACCAAAACCAGAGAAGAGAGACATTGTGGTAGCTGGTTTAATGGTGAAAGGAATCTTATTTTTTATTTTATTTTTGGCTGATTCGATTCAAAATCACTCTAATTTTTTTTTATTTCTTATTTTTAAATATTTACAAAAAATGGTAACAGTAATTATACTCCTTTTGTAATTATTAACAAAAAAGAAAAAATTAAAAAGTTTTTTCAAAACAAACATGCCTAAGTTTTCTTCAAGTAATACATTTTTTTTGTTGTACAATAGCGACAACAAGGTTAAAATATAAGACTTTGTACATACTATTCTAACCTCCACTACTAAGTCGATCCTAGTGAATTTCTTCGAGTAATACATTAAATTAATCTATGAAATTACGAACACTAAAACTTAATTTCTGAAATTTCAAAATTATTATTTTAGTCCCTAAAATTATTAAATGACAATCATTTTATTCTTTATATTTTTAATCTGTACATTTAAGATTTTAAGACTAAAATAACCATCGTTTGTTATGTCAGAGATCAAAATGACTGTTGTTTGGTAATTTTGGAAACAAAAATAATATTTTTATAATTTTGAAGACTAAATTAACCATTGCTCATAATTTTAGAGACTATTTTGATGTATTAATCATTTTCTTCCAATAAATAAACCCATAAGGCTAATGGTTCAATTAAGCAACATGCATGGAATCTTAGCTGGTTAGCATTTCTTCATTGTACGACACATGAACAAGTCAGCAAGTCCAGCTGACGGAGCAGATTAATTAAGTGTTCAAGACACTTAGTTCAGTCTTTGTTTGGTAAAAAAGAGCATGGCAAATGATAGGGATGTAGGGAAACTGAATGAAAAGATACTTGGCTTCCCAAGGGTATTGTTCCAATTAACTTTTATTCAAAACGTGTCAGTTTCTTCTAAAACAGCCTTATATATTTGCTTCCATAGCATGCTTATGATTGGGGTGAATCTAAAACTTCCTTCCCTAATTGTTCTGGGCTTCTCATGCTTTATGCTTTTAGTCTTCCAAGTCCCATAGAAGATTACTTTCATGAATGAGTAACAAAAAATAGAGGAGTTGCAGTGCCAGCACATTACCTATCTCCTCTTCTTTGTTTCAAATACAGAAGTTTCTATTATTCCACATTCCCATAGCAGAAAAAGGAACATGAGTCTCTTGACTTTTAGAGGCTTCTTTGTTTTAGTTTGTGTTGGGATTTTAGCTTCTCAACCATTTAAGGTTTCTGGCCTGAGAAGCAAAGATCTTGCTCTGAGATGGGATGAGGGACTATTGCCATTTGTTAGAAGTTTTCGTGTCCTACAAGCTGTTGCAGTGAAGGATTTGCAATCAAAGGTGGAGTTGGCACCTGCTTCAATGACCTTTGATCCTAATCAGTCAGACAAAAGAACAGTTAGAAAAGGACCAGACCCAATTCACAACAGATGTTGACCTGCTTCGGCTATGTCCTTTGCTATGCTGAATTCCCAATGCGAAGACAAAGCA
This sequence comes from Spatholobus suberectus, assembly GCA_004329165.1. NCBI lineage: Eukaryota > Viridiplantae > Streptophyta > Magnoliopsida > Fabales > Fabaceae > Spatholobus > Spatholobus suberectus. The sequence goes on from CM014734.1 coordinate 20,459,370, forward strand.
ATTGTTCTTTGCGTCCTTAACCGCTTCTAAAGGAGGTTGGTTGGTTTTCTACGTTTTCTTTTATATTTGTTTTCAGTTCTGCCTTGAGTCTACCTGTCAGCTGAAAAATTGAAGCTGAAGTGCTGAACAAATCTTTGAGCCAGCATTGTTTCTAATAGAGTAGAGAAATCGTACGAATTGACCAATAGCTGGATAATTTGTGATCTTGTTAGTTCTCAAATACTGAATATAGTGCATTTTAATTTCAACAGCATCCGAGGCATGGACAAACAAGCCAAATTCTGAGTAGTCCAAAACATCTTCAAATGGTAGCTCAATTTCGTCACTAATGATCACAGGAACACAGTGGCTCACAATGGCATCAAAGAGGCGATTAGAGGATGGGGTGTCTCCAGCAATGTTCAGGCAAAATTTGGACAAGGCCATGCCCTGGCTTGCCTGATTAATTCCATTTCTTCTGATGCTTCCAAATGCAAAATGCACATCCTTCTCATCCTTGAGGAGGTAATATAGTTCTTGGCGAATAGCTCCTCCCTGAAGTGTTTCACCATGATAATTAAATGAATTACAATTAATAAACATTCATCCGGTAGATTTAGAATTAGTTACTATAATATTGATAATATATGTGATGAAAGGTTGTAGTAGTAAAACTCACATCATTACTCGCTACTATATGATTCTACGAAAAGCTACCATAGCAGGATGAGTTTTGATACTTTATTAAAGTGATCCTAAATCATACGCCCAATTTATGCCCTTTGATGTAGAAGAGAAATCATATTGAAAACAGCCATTCAAAGTGAATTCTAGCATCGGCAGCATGAAAATATAATAATTTCTGACATCACCTCAGCAATGAAAGCTTGTCTACAACAATGATCCTACCTGCCTGCGCTGGAAGTACTAGATGAAGGGGAATATTTAACTAATTCATTGTAGGATCACTGGATTCAACTCAGTAACACTGCTATTCTTTTCTTAATTGTTCTTCAACGAATTTTAATTAAAAAACAAATTACTAATGGACAAACTTCAAATGCGTATAATCAATTACCAATTAATCATAAACTCCCCCCACCCAAAACAGGGGGAAAAATTATATAAGTCAATGCTAGAATTTTTTTTTTACAATAAAGCATGCATTAAAGAGGCAATATTAGAGTAGGAGAAACTCACATCTTTCCTGTATATTGCCCCCTGGAAATATAGAAGTGTAGAACGTTCCTCATATGAACCTGACTCAGTTCTTGGTATAGTGCTTACTAAATGACTATACGGAGCTATTATATCCTTCGTAATATTTGCTAATTCAGAAGGGTATCTTCCAAAATCTGCAAGCACAAGCATGGCAGAACCCAACTTTCTTCTTGCATCCAGCATGCTGTTAGGATGGTGGGCCACAATCACATGATCCTTCCCTCCTGAACGTTTCCATTCTTCCCGCCCCATTAGGAACTTTACCAATCTCTCTTGCAGCATTTTGTTAACACTAACTTTTTCCTTTCCATGGATTTTGGAATGCCTGTTGTAACTCAAAGACGAGAAAAATGGCACAAAAATCACATCTGCTTGACTTGCATTCTGCACTCTAATGGCAATGCAAGGTCGGAAAACTTTTGCAATGTTTGAAGACAGAAGATCAAGGGTGAGCCAGTACTCCACACTATGCTGTAAATTAAGCCCACCTGGATATGGTGGGATATGTTTTGGGTTATTCACATTAGGCCATGTTTGATTCACACTCCCCTTCCAACCCAATAACCCAAAGTGAAACTCGGGAGGTAAGTCATACATGAACACCCTTAAGAGAGCACGGGTTGGGTCACATGCCATCTTCCTCTGCTGTCTTGGAGAACTTGGTTTCTGGCTTGAATTAGAAACTTGACAGCTTTGTGGTTGAACTTTTGAACCTTGAGAAGGGAAGGGAGGGGGAGTAATTTGTTCCCTCTTGAAACTGGGTTTGAAGTCAAATGATGTGTTGTTGACAAGAATAAGCTCCAACACTGATCTAGGAATGAGTGAATGATTGCTCAAGTGGAGGAGGAAAAAGAAAGACGGGACCAAAAGGAACATAGCAATGACCATTACACAAAATATAAATCTTGTGGGAACCATGCTCTTGTCTGACATTGTTGAAGAACAAGGTCCGAGGAAAGGAGAGTCGTAGGAAATTCAACAAATAAAAGATTAAAGCGTAGTTTATATGTTGCTAGTATTTGCTGAAGCAAAGTAAAGGGCAGGACCTTCGTACATGCGTTAACGGGTCAAGCATACGAAGAAGTGAAGAACGTATGGTGGGAGAAAATAAAAATTAAAAAGGAATTGGAAATTGGAAGGCGGGTGGTCAAAACTCGTGGCCCAATGAGATGACGTGTACGGGTTCAGTTGGGCAACAAAGAGTACCTGATCAGCTTCACAGATTCGGGGAATTCATATCCTCTAAAATAAAATAAAATAGGTATAGTATTTAGTAAAGTAATTAAATTATTAATCAGTATAATATTTAAACTATAAACTTGATTGTACCAGATCTATTCTTTATATCTACTCATATTTATTCTATTTCATTTTTCTTATTATTTCTTCTATTTTCTTATTGTTATTGTGTTTTTGTAATCTTTTGCATTTTTTTTTAATTCTGATCACCAAATCTATAGTAAAGTTAGAACACAAACATGATGCAACCGATTTGAATCTTACGATCGATCATTACACAACAATTGGAAAAATATATTTATAAATAGCCACGCATGTTAGTTCTCTGAGAATTATTTGTTGATAGAAGATACATAGTTTACTTGCAGTACCGATATGTAGCTATTTATAATAAAGTAAATAAAATAGAATAAATATGGGTATATAAAGAATAAATCTGGTGTAGTCAGATTTATAGTTTAAGCGTGATAATCACCAACAATTTGGTCATTTTATTAAATATTGTACCATTTTACTTCAAAGGATTTGCACTCCATGTTCGAGTGGACAAGAGAAAATAAGAAAAGGTTTTGTTTGAACATGGATCCTCTCCAATTAAAATAAAAAATAAAAAATTGAAGAGTATTCTATTTACAAATTCTACCATTTGTGGCGAATTTGTGATGACTAATCACATTCACGTAACATTCTGTTCTATTCTTGGATTTTAAAACCCATTAAATAAATCAATAAATGAATTTCTTGGCCCTTCATTTGCATGTGAAGTTTCAAGTTCACAGCAATGCTATTCATCACGAACAAAAATGACACGAAATGCACGAATTTCAAATGTAGACTAATATCTTTCTTTAAAATAAATATTAATTAAAAAATGGAAAATATATAAAACAAATTTGACGGAAATCATATTATTCGTACTGTTGCACGAAAATAAGTTTCGTACTAAATAGGATTTCCTTACAAGTTTTTTTTGGGTCTGTTCAAAACTGGAACCTCTGAACGATATCAGTGTTCAAAACCCTGTTCCGCTTTCACAGCTTAGCGATTGAAATCAGCTATCTTTCAGTTTCTCATCTCCTGTTTGCCTTTTTTTTTTTTTTGGTCTTGAGTTGGTCACACTTGTACTCATCTCAAACAATCTTACTATTAATGAAATTCTTTACTTATCAACAAAAAATTATTAGTTTTTTTTTTTCGGCAAAGTGTTTGCTTAATTGTAAAATTGGGGGATGTAACCGAAAAAAATTGGGGGACAAAGCATGTGAATAATTTGAATCCATACAAAAGGTTTTATTTAACAGTTAGATAATAGTTTCGTTATCAGTTATAATCACTAATTATGTGATTATTATTTTTGGTGAAGATTAATTATGGAAAACAGATCCCCTCCTGCCTCTCAGCCTCTCCAGCAAAAAAAAATTAAAAATAGAAGCACACCAAAAAATAAAAAAGAAAACAGATGATGGAGGGAAAAAAAGTAGAGAGAATTAGAGGGGCTGGAGAGAGCTTGGGCTGGAAAGGATCCAGGTCCTTAATTATGTGATTATTAAGAAAGATAATACATACATTACCGATTTAATCGTTATTATAGGTAGTATTTAACAACTAAAAGATTGTTTTCTATTATCATGATCTCTTGTTTTAAATCATAAAGGATAAAGGGTCAAAACATTCAATTTCTAGAGGCATTAATCCAAAGATAGCTGTAAGATTTTATTTATTTATTTATTTATTGAAAAGGAAAAATACTTTAGGACTAAGGATCTCTTAGGGGTGTAAGTAGGTCGAGATCGACTCCAAACCCGGCCAACTTAAGCTAATCCAACTACATTTCAACAGGTTGGATGGGTCATTGAATTGGGTTGGATATATTTTAACAGACCCAATTAGGATTGAGTTGGGTCACAGGTTGATTCTTTTCCAACCCAATAAATCTAACTCAATTAGACCTAATATTTTATTAATAAAAAAATTAAAGTATTTAATATTTGCATATTCACTTATCATTTAGATCAAATTTAGTGATTCGCTCTTTTAGTTTGTTTATTTTTATTATGTAATTCAAATAATTGTTAGATTAGTTTGAGACATGTACTGTATTATTTCATTTGAGTCATGTATTTTTCTTATGAGTGTTAGATTTGTATGGTTAGACTTGTAATTTAAATTAAACATGCATTGAATGAGTTAAACTAATTAAGTATTTTATTCTTCTTATTTTCTCTGAGTTTTCCTGAATTTTTTATTTTTTCTATTTTTTTTAATATCTAAAATTATATTAATATTTTATTTATTTAACCCAATTACCCAATCCAATTAAGGTCAGGTTGGGTCACTTAAAAAAAATACAAACGCAACCTGACCCAATCAATTATGTTTAATTGGATTTGATCTTAAATGAGATCAAATTCGACCCAACTCGGGTCACTTAGTATCTCTTATAATGAGCTTCTCTCAATAGAAGCTTTAAAATTAAAATGCTTTTAGGCTACAATGACAAGAAAGAGTAAAGTTTTATTGTGAAAGGAAAATTATTTCTTTAAAGTACTCATTGCAGTTAAAAAAAAAATGTTTTTTACCTACAACAAACTCACCGCTATTCCTCATAAACCATGATCAATAAAAAGTTGACGGCATGTTATTATGCACTAAACTAATGAAATATTTGTGTTTTTTTTTTTTTACTATGACCGAGTATATCACTAAGATATCAGTGACACTAATCTTAAGATCAGAAAGTATTGCGAATAAACACAAATACTTTTATATTATACTAGTTTATGGACATGTGTGATGCACAAGTAAAATGTGTGTGAGAAATATAATTGAATTTTATTTAAAAAGTGTTACATAAATTATATTATCACCTACTTAATTAATTAATTATTAGAGTTAGTATAATTACAACAACTATAAAAGAGTAACCAAAACAACTAATATTGATTTCAAATATTTTTTTATGCAAAACGAATATAAAACAACTAATATAGAATTCTATTCTTTTATATCCTAAATATTTTAAGTAATCATAACATATTTAATAGATATGTGCATTTACAAAGGGTAATATTACAGAGAAACCACGTTAATGTTCTATTTTTCATTTAAAAAATTTAACTTTTACATAAAAGAAACAAAAACAACTTTCTAAAAATGATTTTGTTTAAGTATTCTTAAAATAGTTAAACAAATGACTCGCTACCAAATATACTCATATATACAAAACATTTGAATCAAACATATATATCAAATACTATTAACATATATTAACAAAAAATAATAATAAACAGCTTTTATGCTAAATGTTAATATTAATGAGTATATTTTGTAATTAATAATAAAAAAGTTAATATAAAATTTAATTTAAAACAATGTCTCGTACAAACAAATATTTTAATATAGTTTTTTTTTTATAAATATTAGGTCTTTTGTAAAAGATAGTAAAAAGTTTATACGACATTTTAATATTATTTGATATAAGATGTTATATAAGTAGTTTTAAAATATTTAGTAAATACTTTTTTATTCAAATACTGTTTAATATTAGAAATATTTAGTAAATTTAGTATTTTTCAAATTTTGTAGGTACATTGTTTAAGGTTTAGGGAATTCAAATGAGCTGTCATTAAGTAGGCATGAAAATCAGGTTTAATTAAACATTGTGAAAACAATAATGTAAAAGTAATAAAACCAATGAAACAATTAATAGTTAGATGAAAATTACTTAAATACCCTCATTTTAGATAGGAAAAACTACAACAAACCTTGTTACTTTTATATATAGGGGAGTGCTAAAAACACATTCCTCCTAACACACACTCTATTATTGGTTGAAACTTATTAAAAGCTATAGAATCGTGAGAAAGAGTAATTAAATAAGATGTCAGGTCCACAATTTTTTGTAATTTTTAAGAAATTTCAACCAATAAGATGTGTTCAAAAGAGTGTGTTTTAGAGAATATGTTGCTAGCATTTATATATATATATATATATATATATATATAGGGGCAGGATTCGTTGACACCAGGTGTAAGAGTTAGTCAAATTACACCTTCAATAACTTTTTGTATAATACAAATTTAACCAATCTAACCGTTGAATTTGATGATATTATATTTATGATTATGTATATCAAATTTCACATCATTTGGACTTTTTAAATATGTTATCTAATATTGAATATTTATATATATTTTAATATCATATTGTACGTTAAAATAAAGTGATTTAATGAACTATTAAATAATTTTAGAATTGTATAAAATTTTGTATACTTAATCTAATTAATAAGAACATCAAATTCAACGGTTTGATGGTTACATTTGCCATTATACAAAACGTATTGATGTGTAATTTGATTAACTCTTCACCTGGTGTCACCGGGCATCCTGTCCCCCATATATATATATAAATATACATATGTTTTGCTTTGGATGAAACATGATAACCAAAGTGACCATGGTCAAAACTTTCCAAAACTATTTAAAGTATGTCTATATTTATGTTTGCCACTACGCGATCATCTTCTACTCAATTTACTATAAACAAGCTATTAATTGCAAAATTTAATTTTTCTTATCTGTGATACAATGCAAGAAACAAATTTTCTTATCCAGGTGATACAATGCAAGATAACCAATTTTCTTATCGTATGTACATAGCCTACTATTAATGTACTCCTTCTCTTCTAAAGATCATTTCCTTGACTTTGTAAGTGAAGCCGGCAAATGAATTTATATGTATCCTATTAAGATTCTTTGAGTTGGAAAGACCATGGACTTATATGTGACATTAGACAGAAAAATGTTTAGGTAAGAGTATATTAGTTATTCATTTAAAACTAAAAATTTACTTACGTCACCAATAATTTAATAATGGAGACCCAAAGCATCTCTTGCCCACCCATGAATTCCTGGATATCTTTCTAGTACTTGAAAAAAATGCATTCCTTGTCAATAATATTTGGCCCTTTATGAATCATTACAAAATTTTTCATTTTCGTTGTCGCTACACATAGACATGTAATCGGATCCAACAGGGGTTATGATGTGATCCTTGGAGCAGATTCATTAAAAACAACAAGTTTTTATATAATTAAGCAAGTATTAATAAATATTTTTAGAATATCAAACAATTTAATAAAATAACAAAAAGATAAAAATTTCATACTTAAGATTCGTGGATAAGGCGAGTAAAGGAGAACGTGACCATCATTCTCTCTCTCTCTCTCTCTCTCTCTCTCATGACAACCATTTTTACAGCATTTCCTCCCACAATTGTGTCTATATTTCCTACACATGCACCTGCAAACCTGCTCATGCATCTACTCTTGGGGCTAGGACATGGCCACTCATATCTCCTCCATCTTATTTCTTATGAGCATTATTGGGGCTAAGCAACATGCCCAAGTGCTCGGATATGGCTAAGGTGTTCCAATCTCTCTGTAGCAATGAATAATATATCGCTATGGCCAGAAGGTGTGAAGTTTCCCCAAAATAATTGCTCTTCAAGATAATCTTATTAACATAAATGCAAGTAACAATTAGCATTTACAATGAAAATGGTAAATAATAATAATTAGCTTTACTTACAATCCTACAGCATTAATACATAAATGTTAGATTTTGAGATAAAATTATCCAATTAAAATTTATGGAATGGTGTAATAGTTATTATAAGTCAAATCAATATAATTTGATCCCTCCCTTTTTAAGTTACACCAGTGTAACTTATATCAATTATTACATTATCATTAACTTTAGGCTCAACTACACATTTTGCCCTTATCTTTCACGATTTCACTAATTTTGTCATCTAACTTTTTTTCTGCATATTCCCCCCCCCCCCCCCCCCTACACACCTAATTTCGCACATTTTGTCCTGACAATAGTTGACATCCATTATTGTTAGTTGATTGCTGATGTGGCGAGTAGTGTTGACATGGACTGTTGACATGACAGCCTAATGCCAACATGGCAATGCATATAACACTGACATAGGTTGTTAATGTGGCAACTGATATGACAAGGAATTAAATTACAATTTTTCTTTACTACTTTTAAATTTTCGTGCATTTTGCTACCTAAGTTCTTTTTGCACATTTTGTTCCCTACAGTGTAATTATACATTTAGCATTCTGAACAAAATAATAAAAACTACAATACAAAATACATAAAGTAAAAAACTAAAATATAAAAATACAATAAAAAAAGAAAGGAATGAAAAAACAAAACAACAAAAACGTGTTAAAGCAACATCACAGTTACTATTTTTGGTTTGAGTCAAATGATCTTTTTTATTGTCTTCTCTGTTTTTTCATGACTTGCCACACAAAAACACTCTGCACCTAACATAACAATATTGGAAGCCACTACCATTGATTCACTATCTCTTTCTCTTTCACGCATAAAGCATACCTTTCCTCTCATACCCTCTTTCTATTTTTTTAAGCACTCTCATTCACTCTCTTCATGTTCACATAATATAGTCACTAGACAAAACCTAACACTCCAATACACTAAAAGCTCTCTCCTTCTCAAGCATTCTCACTAACACAAGTTCTACACACATACACATTCACTCCCAAGCACACATAGGGATGCACACTCTTTACTCACTTTCACTTATCTTGCACACACAATACACAATAACTCTTTTTGGTTCTTATAGAGTAGTTTACACACATGATTCCCTCAATTTTCATTTAAACACAAAGTCACTCTGTAGCACAATCATAGATTACAAAATACGTACATTGCATAGACATGCGTCAGAACTTCTTTTACTCTAAAAGAGCACACTGACAAAAGCACCATATTTAACCAAGCACCACACGAAGTGGTGGCCTCGTCCCTGCTTATCCATAAAATAGCCATGGCCATAACATCACTTCAAGTGTTACAACATCATTGTCCCCTATAGTAGCCACCATGGTCACTCTGAGTGGGGTGAGCTTGCGTTTGCTACTACAACTCGAGTTTATTGTTCTTATTTGTTTAAAGTCCTGCACCATTTTCTTTCTTTTGCTTAAATCATTTGTTTTCTCCCTCCTGATCATATCACCTTGTCATATATATTTTTGTTTATAGTCCTGCACCATTTGCTTTAATGACACTTCCAATTTGTTTTTCTTTCTATTATTATTTCTTTTATTTTTTTATTAAATTTTTTTAATCATGTTTTGTTGATAAATAGGTTATATTATCATTTTCTTTTCTTCTATTTCTATTATTATTTATTTCAATGTGTTTATATAATTTATAAATTTATATAATTAAAATGAAACTATTTAATATATAAATTTGGTGGGTGACAAAATGTACAAAAAAAAAGTTGATGGCAAAATACGTGAAAATTTGAAAGTAGGGGAACAAAAAGTGCAATTTAATTCCCTTACCATATCAGGTGCCACATTAGCAGTCCTTGTCAGTGTCTTGTGCACTGTCACGTCGGCATCAAACTATCACGTTAGCAATTCATGTTAGCACTACTCACCATGTCATTGGTCAAATTGTCACGTTAGTAGTCAACTAACAACAATGGATGGTCAACTAATGTCAAGGTAAAATGTGTGAAAGTAGGTAAGTATGGAGGACAAAATGTGTGAAAAAAAGTTGGGTGGCAAAAAAGTAAAATCATGAAAGATAATTAAGGAATGACTTTATATTTTTTGTGAAATTTATCAATTCAACTATTGAATTATAATCATATATTACATTAAATGTTTGTGTCAAATTTGGTCAAAGTTGAATAATAATAAAAAGGTAATCAAATGATTCATATTTTTGTATATTTTAAAAGTACATATTACGTCAATTTTGATATACATAGATGCAATATAAATAATTTTAGATTAATATAAAATTTTGTAGATGTAATCTATGTGAAAGAAACTTTTAATACAATGGTAGATTTTGAGATAAAATTATCCAATTAAAATTTATTGAATAATGTAATAGTTTGTGAAAATTACACCAATGTAATTTGATCTCTCCCCTTAAAAGGGGATGTATAAAATTACATTTGTGTTGGTTAAAGGGCAAGGAATACCTTATGATTTTATTTGCTTAAGTTGCTTCTTAATTGGTAATCAGAAGTTGGTTAGGGGGCAAGGAATGGCTTTTTAACACTTGAATAATATCAAGAAGTACTATCAAAGTTAACTTAAGTGTTGAAAAGCTAATTGTCAAAAACTATTTGCAAATGATTGTTTCTAGTAATTATCAAAAGCAAGCTTTCTAATACAACTATTTTATAAGCTGCTTCTGAAGTGTGAAACCATTTTAGTTTGATTTGAAAACTTTTCAGTTTAATCATATATCTTATTGTAAAGATATTTTCATAATCAAAACTCAATTAAGCTTAAGGTTTCTTGGTTCCTAAATTAGAAAACAAAATACAAATAACAAACATTAAATCAGGTGCTTAAACAATAAGAAGCAGTGGTAGAGACTAGAGAGGATACTATACATAGAGATTTTCATACTAGTTCACTCTTAAACCTTGGGCTACATTAGTCCCTACCTCCAATAAGATTTTATCATTGTAATTTCACTATATTACACATGTATTGTTTCTCCTCTAGCTTCATAAGGCTTTTCACACAGTATTCTTCATAAGCCTTTGTAGGCTAGTTACTCAACCAGTATTCTCAACCTCTGCTATTTCTAACCACCTTTAAGTATTCTTTTTGTCAAGCCTCTTAAGGCTTAATAACATCTAAGTATTATTTTCAAAGCCTTTCTAGCCTCAACAACACATAAGTATTCTTTTCCAAGCCTTTCCAGGCTCAACCCACAGCTCAACAACTCTAAAAGCATCAGTTTACTTGAATGATCTTTTGAGTTTCTCTCCATTTTCTTTCACTAGACAAACTCTTATTTACCTATCTTTTCTATCACTCTAAGAGTCGCTACACAATGATATACAGAGATTAAAACATTGTCTAGGATATTATAGATAATAAAAACAAGAACTAAAGTGTTTGGCAATGGAAGATTCTTCTCTTACGAGCAATTTTTCTCACTTTAGAAATTCATTTTTTCGAAATGACCCCCATTTATGTTGTTTTCTTTCCTTATAACAAGTAATTTGAATTGAGGGTTTATTTATAGGCTCCCTGGCTTCAAACTAGTCATTTATAGTTCTTAGAAACAATTTTGAACACAGTCAAACGATCTTCAAAAGTTGTATGTGTTGTCCTTTTCATGTAGTTATTCTTTGATTGGTTTATTTGACTCTTCTGCTGCTTTGGAAATCTATTTTCTAAGATATGCTTTCACTATTTTTGAAATCCTCAACTTTAATTTGAATTTAAACGTATACCACTAGTGTGAGCTAGATTTCTAAGAGTATATTCTCTGATAGCTTCTAGAATTAATTAGGATTTGTGCTTGTAAAGATTGTTTTTCTGCAAAATGCTTTTTGTAGTTGCTTCTAAATACTACAATGCTCATGCATCAGTCTTCCTATCTTCTTGTTGCTTTGTTTGCATCAGTACTTAATGGTCTTGGTAAGCTTTTCCTTCTAGAACATATATTAGCTTAGTTATGAGCATGCTACTTCTGATGTTAAACTTTTATGGATTTTGAACAATACAAATATCTTTATCTCATTCCTTGTTCAATTTGCATCTTCTGATGGACCTCCTAGTCACATATAGCTTCTAGTCTTGCTAACCTTTGGTCAAACCCATCTTTTGATCATGTTTTTGATCGCACATAGCTTTTAATGTTATTGCACTTTGATCTTCTAAAAACATGTCAATCTAGTTATGCTTCTGATGAGCAAAGTTTGTTTCTGGAAGCTTGCATACTTTAGATTGATGCTTCTCAAGCTTGATCAATGCTCTTTGTGATATGGTTTAATATATATAATTACAACTTATTCTTATAATCACATTCTCAAAGCAAACCATTAGTAACTTAAGTTTAGAAGACTTAAAATTTGCTTATTGGCAATTTGATATCATTAAAACTTCATCACATGACGGGCTTGACCTCAACAGTTGTAGGTGTTACTGATGGTGACAATAATACGTTAATTTTGTAGGGGAGATAAGGAGTATTGAATAATTTGCTTCTACAACAAAAAATTAAAAGGCAAAATTATTCTTTATTTTAAAAATTAAACTAAAAGTATTTCAAATATTTTTGTTTTAAAAATTTATATTAAAACAAAAAACTAAAAACTCGATATCACCTAAAAAAGATACTAAAATTTTCAATCTTTTTTGAAATATATTTGAATGAAAATAATGTTTTGTGAAGTTTAGTTTCAAAAGAATTGTTGAATTGAAGCTATAATAAAAAGAATGATTAATAATATTTGATAAATAATTTAGGCTTAAATATGCTTTTTAATTTTGGTAAAATGGGCGAGTTTTGATTTTAGTTCTTTTACAATTTTTTTCTTTAGTTTTCATTCCTCAAAAAGCTGAAATCATTGTTTTTAATTTCTATTATTATGTGACAGTCATTAACTACTTGTGTTAAACAAAAAGTCAAGTGATCATCCCAAATGGTACATACTAGTATCTGTGGTACTATGTTAGCATATGATACCTCTAATTTTTTTTCTTCAGATCCTTAAAATAAATGTTATTTATCTACCTCAAACACTATGAGGCCAAAAATAATAATTTCAGATTTTGGGAAGATGAAAATAAAAAATGTTTTATAGAAACTAAAACCAAAAATCATTTATTTTATAAGAACCATAAACAATGATTTCAAATTATGGAAGGATAAAAATAAACAAAGATTTTTTTTTTTTGACTGAAAACAAAATTAAAACTCGCTCATTTTGTTTCAATTTTTAATATTTTAAGTGGTACAATGTTACAAAAATAAGGCCCAAAGCCCTGGTATAGTGGTATGTACTGCAAAACTAAATTAACCGTTAAAGAGAATGGTAAATAATTGATGTAGCACTGTTATATGTTGTCTGACTTGTCTAAAACTCTGTTTCTCAGTCAGTTTGCAATTAAATTAAAATCGGACTTAATTTTTGAGATTGAAATTTGATGTTGATGGTATAGTTTTATTTATTTATTTATTTTTATCAGATTATCCTAATTACTTGCATCTGCTATTAAGGTGCATCGTAGAGCTTGGACATGCAGACTATATGTGTACTCAGGTGACGGCCGACGGGGAAAACACTCAATTTAAAGACAATGAGGTGAAGTGATGTAGAGGATTTTAGGTATGAGAAGTTTTTATGTGCTTCAATCTTACAGTATGTCTCTATATAGTCGATAATCGATGTGGTATGCATTTAATAATTAAGATTTAAGAACTTCATTTGTAGAAGGCATGACATAAAGTGGGTAAGACATGTCAGGTGGGGGGGTAGATCACCGTGAATAAATTTTATTGGGGGTAAAAATCTGTTTTAGCTAGTGTTTTGGAATGTAAATTGTACATGATAAATGTTTTTTATATAATTAAAATTTATAATAAATAAATATCTTATAATATATCAATTATATTATGGATTTAAATTAACAATTTAAATTATGACATGAGATTATTTTTAACTACTAATAAGTTTTTTTAAGAAAAACTATTAAAAACTTAATTTAGAGATGAAGTGAAGATAGGATAGATTAAAAGGGATAAATAGTTAAGATGATTACGTGTAAAGATAAAGATAAAAAAAAAAGGTTATTTAAAATGAGTTTAATGGTCATACACTGTTAGTATAAAAAGTTTTACACTGTCAATCAATCAAAAATCACTATTGATATGACTTTTAAAATATTTATTATAAAAGTTAACAAACTTACAATAAATGGTGGTTTGTAATTGAATGACAGTGTAAAACTACTTTACACTGTAAGTACATGGCCTGTTTTCTCATTTAAAATAGTTGAAAGGGAAAATTTTCATTAATTGAGAGGGTAATGTGTGAAATATATATACAATTAATAATCAAAATGAGAAAATAAAAAATCTTGAAAATGTTTAATTGAGAGAGTGAGAGTCGCATTCTCTAATTAGTATCTGATTATAATATATGAGTTAATAATTCTATATTTCACAAGGATTAATTTCACTGTTGGCTTGAAATATCCATAATTCACACTAGAACAAACAGAAGAAAGATGGGCACATGAAGAAGGGACTGGAAGTCCCAGCTTGGGCCTCTAAAAGAATAATAATGGTGGGCCTTCCTTCTCTCGCCTTCTACGGGCTATCTATTAAATTCTGGTTGCTCCATCTTTTCGGCCTCTCAGTCTTATGTTTTCTCCCCGATGCAAAGAAGAAGAAGAAATTATCAAAATAAAAAAAAATGGTCGGACATAATAGATTGATTGTACTTTGGTTGCCACCATGGATGGCAAATGAATTCAGACTCAGCAAGTAATAACATAAAAGGTTTAAATAATTTTTTGAGTTTAATGGATATGTATTATCAGTATACAAAATTTTATACTGTCAACCAATTAGAAATTATTTTTTTGTGACTTTTAAAGTAGTTATAATAAAATTTAACAAACTTATTATATATAGTAATTTATAATTAGATGATAGTATAAACAAGTTTTATATTGTCAATACATGTCCTTTTTTTCTAATTTTTCATTCATTATATTATATTTTTTATTTTAATCTTCATTTTTATTTTAGTTTTTATTAATAATTTTTCTAGTTTTTGATATTATTGTTTCAGTTTTTATGAAACTATAAACTTTTAATATAAGCTCTTCTTATATTAGAAAATTTTATTTTAGCTTTTATTATTTATAAAATGTCAAATTCTTTTCTAAAATTTGTTGGTCATATCATCACTTAATACAAATAGGAACTAAACTACAAAAAATTAATAAGAATTAAAATCGGCAATTTTTTTTTCTTAGCACTAAGTAAAAAAATGTGAACACTATGAGAACTAAAAAAATGTTAATTAAACCTAAAAATATCTACGATAATACTTTTATCCATTGAATAAGTCTGAATTAAAATTTAAGTAATTATCCAGAAAAAAATTACAAGTACTAATACATATGAGTAATATAATAATCACCCGCCTTAGACTCAAACATATATAATATATTTATAAAATTTCATATTTATTATAGTTTGATTTTAATATACGAACAGAGTAAATATTTTTATATTACCATTTAATAAGATAATACTTTAGATATGACTTTCAAAGTAATTATCATAAAAGTCAATAATTTTCAGTGATGTGATAATACATGATTGGTTGATGGTGTAAATTTTTACAATATGTTTAATAATTATTATTTATGTTTACTAATTATTAATAATATTAATGAGAGAGAAAATTATGCTATATATCAATAACATTATAATAACATGGATATTAAATAATTATAATTATTTACATAATAGATTAAAATACTAATTTATTATTATATTATTATTATTATTTTGACTAATTAAATATTTGGTTATAATTATGTTATAATTTTTATTATTTAGAGTAAAGCATTGCACAAATTTAGAATAATTAAAGAATTTGGTTATAATTATGTTAAAATTAGCGATTTGTTTATAATTACATTATTTAGAGCAACAACGTTAAAGTTAAGGATGGATAAGTACTTTAAATGGAAACAAATTTAAAAGAAATATTGGAGAATTACAACTTAATAAGGATTTAATTAAATAGAAATAAATTGATATTAAATGAAAAAAAATTTAAAAGATATGATGGGGAATTTTTTGTGATATTCATTATAGTTATCTTTGATATAAAATTCATATTCTTATCGTTATAAGAATAAAGATAAGAACCAAAAAAAATAGATATTTACAAAATAAATAGGGATGACAATATAGCAATGTATAATCATATATATATATATATATATATATATATATATATATATATATATATATATATATATATATATACGTAATTTTTAAAAGATATCAATGTAAAATTGACCGTTACATAAAGATATTTAAAAAATTATATTTACATCGTGCATAAAAATCATAAAAATATGATTAAAATATCATTGTATATTATTTAAACGATATATTTTTTTTGATTTTTTTTAGAATATTAAATAAAATATTTTATTACTTTTTTATCAGAATATTAGATTAGATAAGATATTAGAAATATTAGATTAGATAAAATATTGGTAGCATTTTAATAATATGTTTTTATCTCTTACAAAAAACAATAATTCGCAATTCTAGTTACTTATTTTATTTTATGAAATGTTAGATAAATTTTTGATATTTTTTATCAGAATATTAAATAAAATATTTATTACTTTTTTATACAAATGTTCATTTACTGATATTTATAATATTACTAACGTGTTTAGATTACTAATTAAGTTATTTAGAGCAATACCGTTAAAATTTTTATGGTTTATAGTAATTACGAATGAAAACATTATTTTATTAATATTTATTTTATAATTTAAATTAAAAGAAATTGAGAAATTCTTCTCTCCCAAACAGTATGTCAAAATAGAAAATTCTTGCTCAAAATTATGGGTGACAGTGTGATGTGATTTTTAGGTGGAAAGTTGTAGGAAACTAAATTTCGAAATAAGCAAAAATTAGTAGCATTTAATAATTAAAAGTAAGTAATTCAAATTTAAAATATTGAAATCACACTAAAATAAGGATTTAATTAAATGAAAACAAATTGATATTAAATGGAAACAAATTTAAAAGACATGCTAATAATTTTTTTGTAATTTTTGTAATAGTTACCTTTTATATAAAATTTATATTCTTATCGTTATAAAAATCCAGATAAGACCCAAAAAATTAGATATTTACAAAATAAATAGGGGATTGCATTATATTAATATATAATCAGATACATTTACGTGGTGTATAAATTTTCAAAAGATATCAATGTAAAATTGACCACTAAATAAAGATATTTACAAAATTATATTTACATGATGCATAAAAATACTAAAAATATATAATTAAAATATTATTATATATTATTTAAAAGATATACTTTATTTTGTATATCTTTATCAGAATATTAAATAAAATATTTTATTACTTTTTTTTTATCAAACTATAAGATTAGATAATATATATTGGAAATATTAAATTAAATAAAATATTAGTAATATTAGATTAGATAAAATATTAGTAACATTTTAGTAATATGTTTTTATCTTTTGAAAACAAACTGTAGTTCACAATTTTAGTTACTTCTTTTATCCTATGAAAATGTTAAATAAATTTTTGATATTTTTTATCAGAATATTAATAATAAATATTTTATTACTTTTTTTATCTGAATATTAGATTAAATAAGATATTAGTCATATTAGATTACATAAAATATTAGTAATATTAGATTAGATAAAATATTAGTAACATTATAGTAATATATTTTTATATTTTCTTATCTTCTTCTTAAATATCTTTTTACGTTCTATATATTTTATTAGTTAAAGTAATATTTTTTTATTAATTACTTAAACAAATTAATATTTTATTAAATAATTATAGGTGATCAAAAATTTTATATATTTTCTTATCTTCTTCTTACATATGTTTTTATATTTATATATTTTATTAGTTAAAGTAATCTTTCTTTTATTAATTACTTAAACAAATTAATATTTTATTAAACTAATTTTTTTACGTACATCAAAATATTAAATATAATATTTTATTACTTTTTTTTATCAAAATATTAGATTACCTTTTTCTTATCTTCTTTTTACATATCTTTTTATATTTTATTAGTTAAAGTAATCTTTCTTTTATTAATTGCTTAAATAAATTAATATTTTATTAAATAAATATGGATGATCAGAATTTTATATATTTTTTAATATTTTCTTATCTTCTTCTTACATATCTTTTTATATTTTATTAGTTAAAGTCATCTTTCTTTTATTAATTATGTAAACAAATTAATATTTTATTAAAGTAATCTTTTTTTACATGCATCATAATATTAAATAAAATATTCTATTACTTTTTTTATCAGAATATTAGATTAGATAAGATATTAGAAATATTATATTAGATAAAATATTATCAACATTTTAGTAATATGTTTTTATCTTTTAAAAAAATATTGGTATCATTTTAGTAATGAGTTTAATGACTAGGTACTGTCATTGTAAAAAGTTTTATACCATCAACCAATCACAAATCACCGTTGTTATGACTTTTAAGGTAATTATTGTAAAAGTCAACAAACTTACCATACATGGTGGTTTGTGATTGAATGACAGTATAAAACAGCTTTACACTAGTAATACATAACCTTTTTTTCCCTTTATTAATATGTTTTTATCTTTTATACTTATGAATATGGTGACATTTAACAGATTCAGAATTATAGTTGTAGTTAATTTCTTTATTGTATTGTTTTTATTTTTTTTATTTCCTTATAATATTTTTTTTCAAATATGGTGATATCTAATGATGCATTTTTTATTTTTTTAATATTCTATTTTTATTTATTTAATTTCCTTCTAATAGTAGTATATACTTATTATGTTTTAAAATTTTCATATTTATATTTTTTAAATTAATACAAATTATTTTAACCTTACCCATATTTTGTCCGTGCATTGCACAGGTACACGCACTAGTATAATTATAAAATTGCATATTAATTGTAGTTTGATTTTAATATACAAACAGAGTAAATTTTTTTATATTTCCATTTAATAAGACAATACTTTAGATATGACTTTTAAAGTAATTATCATAAAAATCAATGATTTTCAGTGATGTGATAATACATGATTAGTTGATGGTGTAAATTTTTTTTACACAATTAGTATATTTTAATTAAATTAAATTTATTATATTTTATAATGAAGATTTAAAATATTTTTATCTTTTTAAATTGTGTTGAATATGTTGCACTTTTAATTAATGTTCTTCATTATATTTATTTTTCATAATTAATTTTTGATTTTAAAATAATATTATTATTCTACTAGTTTGTCAAAATAAAGACATATATAACTAAAATGCCAATAATGAATTGCAGTATGGATATAGAGGTGCCCTTTTAATAAAGTCATAGATAGTAAAATTATTACCCATACAAATATGAATTTAAGTATGAATTTTTTTCTTAAATACGAATATGGTTACTAAAACACTACTACCCTACCTAAATCATATCCCTTGTCTTTTCTATTTGCCTCTAGTTGTCATGCTTCGTTGCAAACATAAAATATTGTTTTCACCCTATTATTCGTCCTTGTGGCTTAAACATAAAATTTATTTCTAAAAAATTAGTTAACTTTAACTTCCGTCCCTATAATTTTTGTTTTCATTTGATCCTTAATATTATCAAAATACACATTCATATTGTTAGTTTTGCTTTATTAAGTGATTACATCAATGATTTGTTGGCATTTGTCTCATTATCGCTTAACAAAGTAAAATTAATGACAACTTTTTTTATGTTATAATTCTGACTTTTCCTCCAACAGTTATTCCGTCTTAAGTTGATATTGAGCTATTGCTTTTTGACTCTCTTTTTTTCTTTTGCGTCAGAAAAGGCTATATATGATGTCTAGTGGCTGGTTGGCTCCATCGCTGCAGGCCTATGCCTGGTAGATTGTGCCGTTGTGCTATTTGCCAATTGCCACCACTACCACCCTACCAGGCAGCCCCTAAAAATGGGCCATATATATCTTTATACGTGGTTTTTTAGGTGACCCAAGCAACAGTTTTTTGTTGATAAAAAGTAGTCGCTATTGCGACTACATTGCACCAGAACTTCAGCCTTGTGGTTTGATATATCAGACACAAAGGATGTTCAAGGGGGAAAATGAAGAACACAAATTTTTCTAGTGTGTTTGTTTTTTCTAATTATTCAAGCACACCCTTCTACAGTTCTGTTATCTTGGATCATAATAATTAAGAAACATTGAGAAAGAAGCTTTAATTTGGAGTTGAATTAATTCATCCAAAAAAAAATTGAGTTTAATTAACCACTTGACAGAGTAAATTAACACAATTTTTGCAAATATTGTTGTGCTAATTTCAGAGATAAAAATTAACACAATATTCATAACTAATTTTAAATTATGGAAATATGTATTCAAGTTAATTTTGATTAAAAATTTTACATTCAAACATAGATTGCTGTTAAGAGTAGAGATGGCAAAATAAACCACTCGGCTCGGACCGACAGGCCAAAGGCTTAGACTTGTTCAATTTTTTTTTAGGTTACTTTTTCGTTGGCCCAACCTAGCCCATTAGCTTAGGTCAAAATTGGTTCGTCTTTTTTTTTACAAAAGAAAAAAATAATACCAAGCCAAATAGGCTTTGTAGTTTTTGGACCTGCATTTTGTGGCCTTAGCCTAACCTATTTGACCCACCGGGTTAGACCAAATTAGCCTAATTCTTTTTAGGCCTCAAATTTAGGAGTTTAGCCTAACCCCGGGACCAATTTTGACAGCTCTATTCAGAGATAAAAACACTCAATACTCATATTCATAATTAATTTTTTTATGGTAATATATGCTTGAATGTAAAATTTATAATCAAAATTAACCTGAATACATATCCTCTATCTTCTCTATATACAAATTAGGATAGTTATCTTAAACGAGAGCATTTTTAAGAGGTTATTCTTTAACGAAAGTGTTTTTAGGTATTTTTCTTCAACAAAAGTATTTTTAAGAATTTTTCTTAACACCTTATCTCTTTTAATCTATTGTTTTTATTGTTATTTTTAAATAAAATTTATTTTTTTAAAATAATTTATTAATAATTAAAAATAACATTTATCACAATTTAAAATATTTATCATAAAACTAAAATATAATTTATATGTTCAAAAATATTTGTTTATTACAAATTTTAATTCTAATATAATGTATATATTCAAAAATATTTATTTATTATAAATTTTAATTATATAAAATAAATATTTATCATATGTATTGCACAAGCTAAAATGCTAGTATCAATAATTTAAAATGAATTCTATCAAAATTAAATTTATTCAACTCATAACCCCAAACTTTAGTTAAATTCAAATGTACCTGCCTATTCAATTCAATTATTTGCATTCATAAATGCCACAGCTAGATAATCATAAATGCATCATGTGCAAAAGAATGTGTAATCAATACCTTGAGTTCCAAAAAAAAAAGTATTGCTGGTCAACAACTTTGTTGATAATCTTTTTGTAATCGTATATCCACAACGATGATATCAGTCTAGTATGATGCTTTCAAAGAATGAAAGTGAAAAAAAAAAGTTGTTTTAAAAAGGATAAAATTTAGGTACAATTTTTTTAGTGCTTTTAATATTATTTTTCAATTGAATCGAGTTTCACTTCATTAATTTGCATTAATTTTTAATACATGTATATTATTGAAATGAAACTGTAGTTTAAATTGAAGGACAATACTAAAAACACCTAAAAAAGTACACTTAAGTTTGTGCTTTTAAAAAATGAGGTGGGAAGACAATAAAATGATGGATCCGACGCTCTGTAGTTAAAAATATAACTCCCGAAAATCCTTACTATTGGTTACTTTTTTTTTGTGTATTCAAAAATTATAAAATTACTTTAAAACTTCCTGATTTTTGGATTTGAACTGCATGCCAGTTAAAAATATAGCTGAACGTTTGGTATAGGGAAGAAAGTGACAAGAAAGAAAAAAAAAAGGAAAGAAAAAGAAGAAAAAAATAGAAAATAAGATGATTTAATAAGAAAAAAAAGAAAAGAAAGTTAAGTATGTATATAAAATGGCATAAATAACCTTAATAAAAAAAGAAATATACAAAAATAAAGACATTTTGGTCATTTAATATATAAGACAACATTTTTCTCTCCTTTTCTTCTCATTTTGGGAGGAAAACAAAACATGTGGGTCTCACTTGTTTTTTAATCATTTCTTTCCATCTATTAGAGCATTTTTAATGGAAGTTGTTTAGCTACATTGCATTGATTGCTTAATAATAAAATACTATTTTAGTATGTCATATGTGATTTTGGTTGCTTAAAATTGGAGGGAGTTTCCTATACAAGCAATCATTCCTTATGAGTTGCTTAGCATTTATGTGTGTACATGTAGGAGAGAGAATATGAGATGTTGAAGAGAGAGAAGGGGATTTTTTTAGTTAAACAACTTGATAGAATCTTTCATTGAAGTAAAAATTAATTAGGTTGCTTAAAATTCGGAGATACACTTAGGCAATCTCCAACGCACAAAGCTAACAAAGTTCTTAATTGTAAGAACTGGTTCTTAAAAAAATTTGGCGTTGGAGCAATGTTGTGTGTGGGCCACGATGTAAGAACGGTTCTTACCAAAGAACCCGTTTCATATAATAAAAAATATATTTTTAATCACACAATCTTAACTGAATCAAGAGGGAAACCAACAAAAATGCCCAAAAATCCAAATCTACACAACAGATTCCACAAAATAATAGATTCAACATAAATCCAAAAATCTAGATCTACACAACAAAAATCCAGATCTACACAACAAAAATCCAAATCTGCATAACTTGTCGTTACATTTGATTGGAAGGTGAACTCCACAAGCAAATTGGGTCTCCGCTAAGATGCAGCTTGACATGCATTCGGAAATGGAGGAGCACGACGTCGACAACGAAAAGTTGACGTCGGTGGAGGAATCTCCATGCCATTGAACAATCACATCTGTAAGGAGCTCAAGGTCTCCTTTGAAGAACCCACTGCAATGCATCACAACTGTTGTTACTCCCTGTCGAGACGAAATGGGTTTGGGTATCACAAACATCGAAGAAGCGTAAACTAAAATGACAAAGGGAAGGGGAAAGGGAAAATGAGAAAGAAAGAGCACATCTTCGTCAAAGAAATATTCGTCAAGGGAAAAATGAGAAAGGTGTAAATTGAATGACATACATATGGTGGTAATTTTGATTATGATCATCAAGATAATGACATCTCAAAGAGTGAAGTATTTAATGGTCCTCATCTTGATTTCGCAATATACCTGCAAACGAAAGCACATCTTTGTCAAAGAAATATTCACCAACAACTTTAAGCAGACTTGGTGGAGCATATTTGGAAACGTTTCAAACATAAGAATAACAAAATGTAATTTTTATATTTATCTAACGTTTTGTATTTTGTCATAAATTAAATAAGTAAATTATATTTATAATATCTTTGATTTTTACTTTTATGTATTTGATTTAATTAACTTAATAATATTTTTGATATTTTTTCTTTTAATTAAAATTCATATAGATAATTATTTTAATTTTCAATAATAAAAATTTTATATAAAAGTATATAAAAATGTGGGGTCCATTGTGAGACCCACAAAAAGTAAGTTAAGAACCCAAATTGGGTTTTACCATTAGAGTAAAAAATGAAGAAAGTTCTTAATCCTACATGACATTACAGGACTCACAAAAAGTCACTTTAAGAACTCAAAATTGGTTCTTCCATTGGAGATGCCCTTAAGTAACCAAACAAAGGGGGGAAAAAAATATTTTTCTTACTTTTTCTTCTCTCCCATTCTTTTCTTTCATTTTCTTGTGCACCAAACAAAGCTTAAAATAACAGATGAAAATAAGCTGATGAAGGTTAAAAAAACTAAATGTAAGACTTGGTGTATGCATTAAAAATAAACTTACAAGTTTTTTTGTGTTTTGTTTGTTTGTTTGTGTTTTTTTTTTTTTGGCGTTGGATGAAAAAAGTGAAAAAAACGGGGCGAAAAAACAAACTAGATTCTAACAAAAGTTAGCCAACAGAGCTCTATGCTATTACATGTCTGCCTTCCTATTTGGCATTTTTGAATTGAAAAAGGAAATTTTCAGGGTATATATATAATTTGAGATGAATTAGGCACGAATGAAAAAATAAAAAAAAATAATAAATATGATAAAATGATGGACAAAAAAAATAAAAAAATTATGGTATAAGAAAACCGTGTTAATATAAATTTATATATTATAAATAGATTTCGTAACACGTTACAGAACATTAGTCCTTCGAAAACAATTTGCTGGTAAGACATCCAATTTTCTTTTTTCAAACAGATTACAGATAATATACGTTGCTGTTTTGTAATTCACGTGTTGTCCCGTGTCACCCTATCATACGATACCTACTGCAAGTAATTCTGGTGGTGGTCACTTCATTCACTTGTTGCATCTAAAGCATCGAGACCCATGTGATTCAGAAGGAAAGGTCAAGTTCCAAGGGGCACGCGCTGTTTTACTTGTTTTATACCATTTAAAATGATAGCGATACTTTTTAATTGGTTAAAATTAATCTGTTATTGAATTATTTGATTTTTTTTAAATAAGTATCTGTATTTTAAAAGTTTGTAATTAGGTTCTTAAAATTATAAATGATTTTTAATCAGAATCTAATCACATTTTTTTAGGATTCTATTAAGTATCTAATTAAAAAACTTAGATAGCTTAAAAACTACTGAATAATTAAAGTAGCAACCTGGTCTTTAAATTATTTAAAAAATTTCAATTAGCTTAATGGGATCGTAACAAAAAATATATTCAAAGACCCAATTAAAAATGATTTAAAAGTTCAACTACCCAATTACAAATTTGCAAAATATAAGGACTTATATAAATTTTTTTGAATAATTTAGACACCTACAAATTAATTTAACCCTTTTTAATTTTAACTATACTTTTAAAAGAGTAAAAAAAAATTATTTTAATTCCTTAAAGTGTCTTTGTAGGTAATGTTTCTACAAATTTAAAATCTGCGGGTAATTTTTCAGTGAATTTTTAATCCAAAATAAAATTTGTAGGTAATGTTCATGTGAATCTTGAATTCACATGTACTTTTCTATAGATTTTAAATCCACAAGAAAATGTATGGGAAAATTCACAGGTAAATTTTGATGCAAAAGTGTTCGTAGGTAAATCTGAAAAAAAAAACTAAATATTTGTTTAAAATACATTTTTGGTTTCTAATTTTATTTTATTTTGTTTCAATTTAGTCTCTTTAGATTTATAAAATGTCTTTGTTAGACCAACTTGGTCATTCCGTCAAGTTATTGTGCTAACAATGTTAATTTTAGCTGATGTAACAAACACTTATATGATGTGACATTTTTAACAGTTTGTTACGTCACGTGTTACCAGGTTGATCAAGTTAGTATGATAATCTAACAAATGAACTAACTTAGTCCAACAAAGACATTTAAGAAATTAAAGTAAAACTTTTTTAAATTTAGGAAACTAAACTCAAACCAAAAAATAATATAATGAACTAAAAATGTATTTTAGCCTAAATATTTTTTTAAGACCACAAAACATTCAAATATTTTTTTTTGTAAATAATAGATAACTCTAATCTTTTTTAAATTAATATTCTTTTATTACAATAATGTTTTTATTTAGTCTATGGAATAGTAATAAAATTATAAATTATATTTAGGTTTGGATTAATTATGAAAAAATAATTTGTTTTGATAATTAATCATATATATATAATTATTTTCTATTATAGTTCATTTTATAAAATAAGTTTTATGTTTGGATATATTAAATAAAAAGTGATTTTAACATTGTAAAAATGTCATTTATTAACAAAAAAATTAGGCATATGTAGGTATAGATTTTTTTCTTATAAAAATTAAATTAATATAGTATAGATGTTGTAGACATATCTAACAGTATAATGTATTATACTAATATTTGATATAATGATAGTATATATCTAATTTTATTCTAAAGGAATTATGGGTTAAACATCTTTTAGTCCCTCTAAATATGCATATGTTGTTTTAGTGCCTTCTTTTAAAAATGTCGCCTTTTTTTCGGCTTGTACTGTTCAAACTTCAAAATAAGAATTATCGGAGTAATTATACGGGTTAAAAACTTTATGGAAAAAATATGCATTAGTAGTACTATCGTGTGTATTCGTGTTAAATAGCCCGGTTAGGTAGGCGACGAAGTTTTCGTTTCTTCTTGAGTTTTTTCCAATCAATCATGAATAATTTTTATTTTTATTTTTGAATGCCTTCTTCAATCTGCGAAGAAAGATATTTCAATACGGTTAAGACTTAAGAAGTACCTAAGGCATATTTGGTTTGATTTTGGTTGTCATATATAGTGACAGCTGCATGACATGAGTCATGCCTGTAGCTTTGCTATTTTTAGCTACAGTAGTTGGATGTTGCGGCCCTGCAGTGAGTTCGATTTGGCCATTTGCTACTATTATTACCATCATGGATCTCCGCACAGCGGCAGTCCATGAGGGGATGATCAAACAAATTTGCCTTCTACATATCAAATATTAATTGAAAGAGACATCATCGATGTAGGTCCTATATATAAATCCCAAGGATAAAGTTTCAAGCACATTACCTTTTTCTAGCCTTTAACATTTGCTTACTTTTGTAGTATATAGATTATATATATTTTTCTTAGAGGATTCGATTTGAGTCGAATAAGACTATTATATATGAACGTTAAGCCTCTTTTTGAATATTTAATACAATTACATATTTAAAATTCGAATTTACAATTACTGGTTAAATGATGATAATCATGCCGATATGGGTTTTTATCTCTATAAATGTGTGTAGAGCATTATTCATGCGCCAAACACCAAACTTACAAAACAATGCAAGGTCCCATGAAGGCACCAACACAAGATTCCATTCCTCCTTAATTCGGTATAATATAGCAAATTGTCCTTGTATAATCCATCTAGCATTTGCATCATTTAACAATATATATAGAAGGAAAATCAAGCCGCATTCATCACCGCACGTGATCATCTTGAGTTAATAGAGTTTCTTTCTTCTTGAAAGTAGGTTTGATATATATTGACCGACAGACTTGACGACAACTCAGTTCAATATCTATCCCAACTTTTTCTTTTGGTCCAAGTGTCCAACAATCTGTTCCAAGTTAAATTTGTTGTATTTGCAGTTCTATGGGGCTTCAAAGCATTGGATCTGAATATGAATGAATAAAATATTAATTGAATATTATATTGATATATCTTGAATTATTTATAATTATTAGAAATCACATGATAGGTATATTTGAATATTGCGGTTGATAATTGAATAAGTTTATTAACGAAACTAATCATTCATGAAGATATAAATTTACTCTTTTATTTCTTTATAAATATATGTCTTATTTTTTTAAAGCAATATATGTCTTATGGTTAATAATTTTAAAAAATAAGAAAAGGGGGAAGGTCTTATCCTAATTTTGGAAATCAAAATATTTAGGGTTGGCCAACAAGGAAATAAGTTAAGCCGTTGCTTTAGACTTTTCCACCCCAAAAATTATTTACTAGTAATATTTTACAAAAATAATTTAGAAATTAATAAATCCCAAATAAATAATATTATCCTATTAAAAATTATTAAATACCTTTTTATTCCTATAAATATTAATTAGATAGCGTATAAAACTAATTACAGATTAACATCATTCTCTTCATTGCTTTCAAACCTTCATTGATCTCAACACCTTATCATTCTTTTCTTTCTTATCTATTTTTTCAACTTGGTAAAAAGCTTGTGTCTTACTCTTTAAGATTAAGCAGTGGCTTGCAAATTAAAATAATGTTGGAGAAGAATAGAAAAGACTCTTTAATGCATCCATTGGTTGATTAAGAAGTATAGGTAGAGGCAATGGCGGATTCAAGACCCGAGTCAATGGGGCAATCTTATAACTGTCCTCTACGTGATTTTATGTTTTGAAATCGTTGAATGATCAGTTTATTGTCAATGTTATTTAACACATCTCTCTCAATATAAGTTACTAGACAATTATATTTCCTATTCAATTACACAACCTATTTTTCACAAGAGAGGAGTGATAAATTGGGGTAGTGGGTTCAAATACATAAAATTTAGGGGGGACAAAATATAAAAACTCAATAAATTTATTTGTAATTTTATCAAAATAAGGGGGTGCATTTGCACACCCTCATTTCTATATAGGTCCATCCCTGGGTAGAGGTTTCAAGTTTGAAGAAGAGGCAAGTTTTTGGGGGTCACAACTTTGACATTTATGAAACTATGGCTACTTTATCTTTAGAGGTCATGAGTCTCTCCCAGACATCAACTCCTACACAAGAAGTTATTAAGGAAGTCATAAATGTTGCATTGACTTCTTTTGTTCAAATGCATTTGATGTCTTTGTTGGAGCCCATTATATCTCTATTTGGTGGCTCTCAAGCGAGAGCAATTGACGAGGATCATGAGGACTTATATTAATGACGGAACATGGGCTTATACCCATGTCTCTTGATTTTCTTATTTTTTTTTTCATTCCTTTTATTGTGTCACCTCTATATGTTGTTTTGTTTGCCTAAATAATTCACAATTGGGTCCATATCAAATTTCAAATCATGCCTATGTAATTGGGATTGGCAACATCCTTTTGTATGCTGGGCCTTATGGACTTCAATATTTCAATCTTATGTTTTGCAAATATATACTTTGGACTAAATCATTAGGTTCTTCTTATAGTACCTAAATTTTATTGTTGTTTGCAAATATTGTTACTTTGTCTAATTTCTCTGTAGTAAAAAAGGAAAAGTATTTAAGGAGGCGTTTGGTACAAAGAAAGTTTTTAGTTTCTCAAGAATTTGAAGGTGAGAATGTTTGTTTCTCATGTTTGATTTATTATTTAAAAAATAACATTCCCAGAAAATATTATTTCCTGAGAATCTTTTTACCTATGTTTCCCATGAAATTATTTTGAGAAAAGTTTTACTGCAGTAAAAATATCACGTTATATTTATTAACTCATTTAATGTGAAAAATAATTAAATTTTTTTAGAACATTCTATTAAAACTAAACGTAAAAATCTTTAATTTCCAAGTAACAAATACAAATATTTCAAATAATATTTATGACCAACTAAACAAATTTTAGTCATTCCTAGAAATCATGATTCCCAAGATTTATGATTCCTAGGCATGAAAAAATTTCTCTTCTACCAAACACATTATAAGTGTGTTGAGAGGTGTTCAGGATTTGCTTTCACATTATTTTGTTTGGATGACATGTTGCTACAAATTAAATACAAATTAACTATAAATTTTTAAAAAAAGACTACAAATTAGCTAGGATTATTTTCCTAGCTAATTTGCCATTCATTCTATGCTACCAATATTTTTGTAGCTAACTTGTAGTTAATTGTTTTTACTAGAGATTAGCTACAAAATAACTACTAATTTAGTTGTAGCTATTTTTTTTTTGATAACTATGTTATATGTGTGAAGTATTCATTGGCTTTGTCAGTGATTAATCTTCGTTGGAAAACCTAGCTGGCCACCTTTAGTGAAGTCTCCCCTCCCAACCACGTTTTCTCCATCCACAAGACTTGAACCTGTGATCTTGCTTAAGAGATCCGAGTCTAGTGTCATTCAAACCAACAACATGTTGGTAGGCTAATTTTGAAATTAGTTGTAGTGCACATCTATTTAGGAAAAGTAATATAAAGATTTGAAAAAATTAAACAAATAAAAAATTATATCCTCATTAACATACTTAATTACATGAAAATATTTGATTTTTTTAATGTGTATATTATTTATACAATAAATGTTGACATTCTAGCTAGTAAACGTTGCTTCAATGGAAAGAAATTTTCTAAAATTAAAAATAATAAAAGAATTACTTGAGATCAATAAAGTATTAAGAAAAATTTTACCAAAAAAAAGTATTAAGAAAAATTAAATAGAATGAGTTTATTATTGATAAAAAAATACTCAATAAAATTAATTAAAACAATTAAATAAATACTTTTTCGTCTCAAGAAACTTAAAAGATAAATTTTGAATAAAATTATAATAAATTTAATTAATTATTTCTATTAATTTAAAAATGTCTCATTTTAAAATCTGCTAAACAATAGACTGCCTTGAAAACATTCAAGACAGCACTCGTGCATTGCATAGTAAAATTAATTTAAAAATGTAAAATATTTTAAATTGATTTTTTGATTGACAAAAAGTGTTATTACAAAACATATTTAATGAAATATATAGTATAAAATATGTTTTAACAAAAAATATATTTATAAATAAATATATGCAAATTATTCTAAAAGTAAAGTGTAAGGCTATTGTTAAAAAATTTGAGAAATATCTGATAATATCATTTTTATATCTTAAAATATTTTAGAGTATCATAGATAATCTCTTAGGATTTATTCTTCTTTTTTAACTTTTCCAACGACACACCCTGTGCTCACCTCCTTTCAGCCTGTTGATCACCCCTGAGCAACTTCTACTACTTATGAAGATTTCCTGTAGTGGTATAAACATTGCCAAACCTCTAATCGTATTGCTTCAGAGTTTGTCACACAATTATTTTCTCACTAATGGATCACATTAATGGCTTCTTTTCCCACCGACGGTCATTTCAATGGTGACTCTTCGCACATATGAATCATATTAGTGATGACTTCTTTCTCATTGGCGATCATTCTGGTGGTAACTCTTTTCCCACAGATGAATCATATTAGTGGTGACTTCTTTTTCCATCAACAATCATTTTAATGGTGACTTATGTTGTTATGAGTCATATTGGACCAGCTCTTTGTCCTAGATGCTAATGTCAGACTTAATTGTAAGTTTAAATATTTCAAGTCTCCAATAATATTAGTTTGAAGCATCCAAATGTGGTTTTGAGAAGGTTGGACCTTGTTTTGTTTGTCAAGAAATTTCTATCAAGATGATGGTCATTCTAGCTATTTGGCTAAGCTATCTTTTAAGCAATTCTCTTTGGCTTCTCCAACATCCTTGAGTTGTCTTTCAAACCATTGTTTTTTTATGGAGCTCAATTTTTATGTTTTCTATTTATTTGCAAGGAAATGAATTATTTTCTTGTAACAAGCTGAAAGCTTAGTAAGTTTCATCTTGAGGGAGAGTGTTAGAAAATCAAAAAAATATCTAATGATGTCATTTTTATATCTTAGAATATTTTAGAGTATCCTAAATGATCTCTTAGAATTTATTCTTCTTTTATATTTTGTGATTTGTTTCCTTATTTAATAATCAACATCTTTGTAATTATAGGCATATTGTATCATGTAAATAGGAATATTATCTCCTGTATTCATTGTATTGAGTGTATATAAAACAAACTTTGTTGTGTAGTCAAGACACACAATCTCAGTATCTTATGCCTCTCTTTTCCCTCTTTCAACAATTATTATTAGTTATAAAATACAATTTAGTAAAAATAATAATAATTATTAACTACTTTGAAATTAATATTTCAAACAATATTGTCACTTAAAAGTTTTTAGTATAATATTATTTTCCTAAATAAAATTCAAAAAGTATAAATAATAAATAAAATAAAATTTTATTTTGAATATAAACTACAAGAAAATATATTTATTAGAATATTGATTTTAAAATAATGAATTCCTTTATTGATAATAAATTAAAATAAAAAATTGTTCATATTTTTTATATTAATATTTTCATTGGACCATTTGTTATTTTTAATATATTTAAATTTATTTTATAAGATATAACTAAAAAAGTTGATCCAACATAATACAAAAATGAAAAATAAAGTTCAATAATTTTTTAAATGAAAATAAAAATAAAAAATGTCAAGCTTGAGTTTTTTTTTTTTTGAACAAAAAGAATTTATTCAATTTTATGAGTACTTAGATAGTCATAAAAAAAAGGTACATATCTACAATAATATAATTGATCTACAGTGTTGAGTTCCAAAAAGTCTATGTATGGAATACCTGCAAGATTCAACTGCATAGGCCTACATATAATTTACAATCTAGATTTGGAAGCTATTATAAGTGTATGGATGGATGCAAGATAGGCTTCTTAGGTGGGTGTAAACCTTTCCTAGGTGTAGATGGATGTTGTTTGAAAACAAGTTATGGAGGGCAACTGTTGATTACGCTGGGGAAAGATCCCAATTATCAATTTTTCACTTGCATTTGTAGTTTGGAGATTGAATCCAAGGATGTAACATCCCCAATTTTGGATATTAGAGATAAACTATAAGGAAAACTCCTTTGTGACATTGTCCTTATATTATTTAGGTTAAGGAGGCCTTAGACATTTTTTTAATGGTAGCCCTTTGGAATTAATAGGAATTTGAAATTAGGGTGCAAATAGGATTTGAGAGCACAAATGGGTTAGACCCAACACACACCCCATGTTTTATAAGAAAGAGAGAAAAGGAAGAAGAGAGATAGAACAAATAGAAAGGAGAAGAGAAACACAGAGACCCAATCCAGAGGCCATCCTCGTGCCCTTCCTAAGGTGAGTACATTTCCTCAATGTTCTTCCTTTTCCTCCCTTATTATTGTGTTTTGATTCCTTTCTTGCTATTGAACCTTGCCTATCCATGTTGGGTTTTGAGTTTTTATTTTATTTTTATGATTCTACATGATTAATGAGTTTAAAGGAGAGGTTTGGGGTTTATAAACATATCAAAAGTGTCCTAGAACATGATTCTGGGTTTTGATTAAGGTGGGTGGGAGGCCATAAATGGCTTTAGGGCATCTAGATTTGCAGTTTGCCATCAGTAGATTGATGATTTGTGTTAAGTGCATATCGTGGCATGAAGTGCATATTCACTAGAAGCCTGGGTTCATTACCTAGAGTGACAACGTTATGCACAACCTTGTTTGTGCTAAGCAAGAGACTTCTAGAGCCAATGTGTAAGGCTTTGTGTGTGGCACTAAGTGCACTCTTCATGTGCTAAGTGTAGGACATCCAAAGAAGATTTCTAAAACTTCTACAACTAAGTACGACTTTACTGTGCTAAGCACAAGCCCTTCCAAAGAAAGAGCCTAATACTTCTAGTGTAGTGGTGCTAAGCACCAAGGGTGACACTAATTAAGTGTGAATCCTCTACTATAAGTGTTGATATCCTATCTTCAAGATTGAAAGGTCTATGTTGTGTGTATCAACTTCCTTGCTTGCAACATTGTTTTTTGTGAATGTTTGATTTCTATATTCTTGTTTGATATTGTAAAGGGGGATTGTGTAGTTCAATTATTGCTTTTATGTAATGGATGAAGGTGTATATTGGTGTATGGTGTGCGAGTTAGTGTTTGAATGGTGAACTTTACATAAGAAAACACTTCAGACACATAAAAGTTAAAAAGTTCCTAAAAAGTGTTAAGTTTTAAAAATGTTCCCCTTGGAAAGGAAAAGGGTGAATCCCTTTCAATTCCTAATGTATGGTAAGCTTTATAAAGATACCCTTTTAATGACAAAAGGGTGGACATCCTCATCAATCCCTAAGGTAGAGTCCTCCTTAGATTCAAGGTGTGGCATTAGTACCCCTTGGTAAAGGAAGAGTAACACCTCTTAGGGTTATCTAAGTTATGATCCCCTTTCGCATTATAGTGAGGTTAGATATGAAACCACTTGTGACAAAGAAAGGTACCGTCCCCTTCAAATAAGGTATACATCCCTCAATATAGGAAAGATGTATAAGAGGTTAACACTTTCGATAACGATAGGTGGTAGATGCTCTTTGACAATGAGAGAGTAGTGGCATTGTATTATGAGCTCAATAGGCCATATGACAGTAGTCAACTGAAAGATAATAATAAAGCTAACCCAAAAACAACTAACTAAACTAAACCCTTGATATGAGTGAATTGATGATGATGTGTATGCTTTACCTTTGAATGGGGAGATTTAATAGGTACCTAAGTAAAAGGTAAAAGGTAAGGAATATGTTTAGGCATTAGATGAGAATGCATAATTTGAGAATTAAGGAAGCTCTGGGCTACCCTAAAGAGTACACAAGGAGGATATACCTTATATATGATATATGTAAACTCAATAGTGGGTAAAAGTAGGATAAATGTATATTCTCATCCGATGCGGTAAGGAGATCTATGATCTTAAGCTCTAGTAGACGAGAGTGGTTCAGGTTAGTATCAAATATAAAAGGTGAAGATAAGAGTTATGAATCCTATTATAATAGTAGTTTTAAACTTAACTATGATACTTAGCCCTAAATATCTATGCTAAGAAAGATAAACCCCGAGCAGGGGTGAAGTCCTCACCTAGACAAACGAAGTAATAAGATATAATCAGTCGGGATAGTATTTAAATACATGTGTAGTAATGCATTTTAAACAAGTCAGTTAGGAGAAAATGTTGAGCACCATAAGGAATTCTTTTAGACAAGTGAGTAGGCCTGATACTAGATAAGTATGGGTAATAGAGGTTTAGTGAGGTTTCAAACCTTGAAAGATAAGAATAGAACTATTAAGATAGATGTTCCTAGATGTCAGTGAGATTTCAGCCCTTCCTTAGTGGTTGAAATCTAGGTACTAGTTATGGCAATACCTTCTAGTGTGTTACAAAGAAAGCTTGGAGGTGGTTTCTAAGTTTGTTATTGGGAGATTTTTGTGATGTTAGAACCAACACATGGGTCTTTATATTTGACTAACAAAAAGTAAAGTCTTTATTTGTTATCTATTATTATTCTTAATTGTATTTAATATTTACTTTGTTCTAAATCATTGGTGCAAATGCTTATTTTAGTTTTTGAGGATATGTTAGTAAGGAATAGAGCATCGAGGACCAAATCAAGTCACAATTGACTTAGGGGTCCTAATTTGTTCTTCATTCACAAGCCAAATCAATTGTCAAAAAAAGGTAAGGAATTGCAAGAACAAACCAAATCTATTAGAGCTTCACTATGACTGACCATGGTACTTGTAGGGAAATGCAAGAATATACATAGGACAAAACCCACAACAAACACAAGAATCACATGGGTCCAGATTTAAGACACTTTCACAAGCACTTGTCAACTCAACAAAAGGTAGTTGTGACATTCTAATACTATCAAAATATGTAATTAAGTACAAAGTGCAAGATTAAAATATGTATCTTAGTATTGTGATTATTGATGCGTTGTATTTGATATTATAATTTGCATCTTAATCCATGTAGTTTTACATGCATTTTAGCTTATTAGGAGTAGTTTTAGTGCTAATTCCCTTTATTTCCTTCATTTAATCACTTAGAATGCTTGAAGTGTGTTTTTGTGTTTGTTTGTAGATTTTAGGGAAAGTTTAGCATGAATTGATTTGGCTTTGGAGCTTAAACATTTAGACTTGGAGTGATTTGAAGCCAAGGAAGAGCAATGGAGAAATTGTTGAAGAAGAATGAAGAAAAGTGTAAATCCCACAACCAAAGAGCGCCATGACTTGCCATGTGGCGAATGCCACACCTATGGTAAATTCTAGGAAAATGCCATAGGAGCTACCAGAAAGTGCCATGGCCTGCTCGTGGCAAATGTCACGCTCGTGGCACGCTACTAACGTTAATAATCTTTATTTTTCTGTTTCTTTTTAGTTTGGGCTTGGACCCTTTTGTACTTTGGGACTTATATAGACTTTTTAGGCTTAGGAAAAAAGGTTCGAACCTTGGTTCTTGACGGCTTAGAGCAAGAGCTTTAGATTGGAATCTTCTCTTCTTTCTCTACCTGGTTTGAATGTTTTTCCTTCTTTCTTGTTTGTTTTCTACTATTATGTGTGAGTAGTCATCTTTGTTCTAGGATTGGGCATAGCCCTATGAATGCTTAATGAATTGATTTTTTTATCCTTGTGTAATTCTTGTTCCTCTCTTGATTTCTTCTTTATTGATTTTCTTTATTACAAAACGAATTGGCCACGTTCTACATAACCTTAAGGATTTGG
The DNA here is from genome assembly GCA_004329165.1 of Spatholobus suberectus. Lineage (NCBI taxonomy): Eukaryota > Viridiplantae > Streptophyta > Magnoliopsida > Fabales > Fabaceae > Spatholobus > Spatholobus suberectus. The sequence continues at coordinate 20,495,442 of CM014734.1, forward strand.
GGAAGTATCGAAAGGTGAACTTAAATACCAGAACTATAGGAAAGAGACCTAAGTCTAAACCACGAAAGTAGGTGAAACCTTTGGGGATAAATTGAATTGACAAAGACCTTATTGGGTCTAACTAAACACAACCACCACGAAAGCAGGGGGCTAATTTGATTAGATACCCCTCTATATCTTGAAAGAGAACAAAGGGTACCTTAAGTTAATTCACCCTCAAGAAGAACAAATTGGAGCACATAATAAAAGAATTAATTTAGTAAGCGTCATAGGGTGAACCTTGATCCTAGATGTTTTCTTTATAGAATTATTATCAATCTTATTTGTTCTCTTAATTGAATTCCTTATTTTTAATTCTTTTACTTTTACACTAAAAACCTAAATTTCCAAATTAAACTCTCTTTATTTAATTTAATTAAATTGCGATAATTACAAAGCCAAATACATAGTCCCTGTGGATAGAATGATATTTATTATTAGGACGGTACCGTACACTTACAATAGCGTATCAAGTTTTTGGTGCCGTTGCTGGGGACTACGTCTCTTGGCTCGGTGATTTTCACTTTTTAATAGAATTAGACAAATTTTCTCTCTCCATTTCTTGTTTTTATTTTCTTTTATTTCTTTCCTTTTTAGACTTCACGGGCTCTTCTTTTTTGTAGGTGCTTTTCTCTGTGTATGCCAAGATCTCTCCATTTCGGGGAAACCTATTAAAGTAGACCCTGAGATAGAGAGAACCTTCCATAGAAGACGAAGACTACAAAAACAGAAGCACAGAGCAACTATTATCCTAGAAAGAACTAAAGCAATGGCAGAAGAAGGGCAAGAGGCTAAACCCTTGAAGGATTTTGCTGCTCCGAGAATCCGCGGGTTGCCAGTTGGAATAGCCTGCCCAATTGTTCTGGCAAATACAAATTTTGTTATACCACCCACTCTATTAAGCATGCTGAAGCAAAACCAAATCAGTGGGTTACCTTCAGAAGACCTTACAGAGCACCTTGAAAGGTTTTTGGAGATATGCGAGACCTAACATTTTCAAGGTATCTTGGTTGACGCTCTCCACCTATGCCTATTTCCCATTACTCTAGCAGGCAAGACGAGAACATGGATGAGGACTCTTCCCAATAACGCTGTCACTACTTGGGACCTATGCTAGCAAGCCTTCCTCGACAAATACTACCCACCATTGAAGACGGGTGAGATGAGAAAGCAAATTGCAAACTTCCGCCAGGGCAAAAGCGAGTCTTTTGCTGAAGCTTGGGAGAGATTTTCTGGAATGTTACTCGCATGTCCTCATCATGGCTTTGAACAAGAGCTCACTGTCCACTTCTTTCATAGTGGATTGAACTACCCAAGTAGGATGACACTACATGTCGCTTTGGGAGGAGCTTTCATGGATAAGCCTCTCAATGAGGCACTTGATATCATTGAGTCAATGGTGGCAAATCAACGCCATTGGGTAGGAGAGCAAGGAAACAACTCAAGGAGAGTCGCCCCAGGTAAGAATGAGGTAAATAACATTGACCTTCTAATGACTAAATTTGATGCTTTAAGCCAGAAATTTGATAAACTAAAAAAGGGCAATGTTAATGTAGTGGGTGCTTTTAACCTTTCTTGTGAGATTTGTGGTGTGTAGGGTCATACTACTATAGACTATCAAGCAGGAATGCCTGATAATCTAGAGGAACAAGTGGAAAACATGGCTGCCACGCACAATTTCCATGACTAGCCCCAAAAGGAGAAATTTGACCCTTATTCCAGTACTTATAATGCAGAGTGGAGGGCTTATCCTAATTTTTCCTATCGGAATAATCCGGGTCAAGGGGGTAGTTGGCAAGCCAAATGCCCAGCCACCCTTAACCTTTAATAAAGGCTTTGGTAGTCATGTTTCACAGCAACAACGGGACCAAACACAAAAATCATTGTCATGGCTCGAGAACTTAATGGTGGACTTTATCACGAGCCAAAAGCAAAATAATGAGATAGTGAGCAACTCCATTAAGGAGTTGACAGCTAGGGTGGATGACTTGCAATTGTACAATAAAATGTTGGAAGGCCAAATTTCTCATATTGCTCAATTCCTCCCTACCTTGAGTCGTTTGCCAAGTAAGTTTCCTGGCACACCTAAAACAAATCCTGTTGAGCATTGTAATGTGGTGACCCTAAGGAGTAGGAAACAGTTAGACGATCTTGTGTCTAACAAAGAAAGTGACGGAGAGAAGAGGAAGTAGAACTAAAGGTAGAGTCCCCACCTTTAGTTGAAAAAGAAAAATAATGGGGTATTGTAGAGAAAGGAAAATATTCTAAAAAGGTTCCCCCGATGCCTTCCTAACCACCCATCCCACTCCTTCAAAGGTTGGCCAGGGCTAAGTTAGACAAAAGGTTTGAAAAGTTTTTAGAGATGGTTAAACAACTGTATGTCAACATCCATTTTGTAGATGCTTTGCAACAAATGCCTACTTATGCAAGGTTTCTCAAGGATATTTTTGCCAATAGGAGGAAAATGAATGAGCATGAAACTGTGACCCTTGTCCAGAGTACTTTACCTCCTAAGCTTAGGGATCCAGGTAATTTTTCCATACCATGTCTGATTGGTAATACTAGGTTCGAAAAAGCCTTGTGTGATTTTAGGGCTAGTGTTAGTTTGATGCCCTTGTCTGTTTATAGGAAGCTTGGTATTGGAGAACTACAACCCACCAATATGTCATTATAATTGGCGGATCAATCTGTCAAACATCCGGTGGGAATTGTAGAGGATGTTCTGTTAAGGTAGGGGATTTATTTATCCCATGTGATTTTGTAGTATTAGAGATGAAAGAGGATGCTAACATTCCCATTATTCTAGGTAGACCCTTCTTAGCTATAGGTGATGTTAATATAAGTGTTAAGAAGGGTAAGCTTTCCTTGACCGTAGGAGAGAACACTATTGAATTTGATTTGTTTAAGGCTAATGATCTCCCCATTGTTGAGAATTCTGTGTGCAGGATTAACTCATTAGATCAAGTAGTGAAACATGAGGTAGTTAAGTGCCCTGTTAAGGATCCATTAGAACTATGCATAGTTGTCGAGCAGCCTGCTAAGGATCCTGTAAAGGACAGTCCTAAGAAAACATGCACGTTAAAGAGGGAACTTTACATTCCTCCTCATCGGCATAAATTAAGAAATCTTGGGAGTTCAAGTAAGGGAGGCAAAAAGAAAAAGGAGGAACTAAAGTGTGATTTGGCATGGAAACCAATTGAGAAGGGGGTGACACCATCCTTTCCTCACCTAGCTGTGGGTGACTGATCCAAAGAAGCATTGAGCTCATGACGTTAAACGAGCGCTTTTCGGGAGGCAACCCGACAAATTCTTCCCTTGTTTATTTTATTTTTCTTTGTTACTTTCCTTACAATATAGTGTTTATTAATTTTAGAGTATTAACCTTTAACAATGTTTTAGTTTTGGTTTTGTGGTTTCTTATTTTGTAGGTTACAAACAATTAAAAAAGTGCCTAAAAAAAATGACGAAAGAGGCTGCCACGGGCTGTCTGTAGCGAAAGCCACACTTGTGGCAAGCTCCAGAAGAAGTTGGGAATTTTGGGTGTACTAGTATGGAGAGTGCCACGGGCTACTTGTCGTATTTACCAAGCCCGTGGTGCATTCTAGGACATTAAGAAGAGCACGCAACAAAGAGCGCCACGCGTTGCTCGTGACAATCGCCATGCCCGTGGCGCAGAAGGGTGCATTGATGAAAAAAAAAACCACAAAGTGTCGTCAACTCAAGAATGCAAGAATATGCATAGGACAAAACCCACAACAAACATAAGAATCATATGGGTCCAGATTTGAGACACTTTCACAAGCACCGTCAACTCAACAAAAGGTAGTTGTGACATTCTGATACTATCAAAATATGTAATTAAGTACAAAGTGCAAGATTAAAATATGTATTCTAGTATTGTGACAAAGGGATAGTAGCAATGTTGAGAAAAGTAAATGTACAAGGAATAACATAAGCAACACTAATAAAAAAGATAAGGTGATTGTATAAATAATTTTTTAGTTACCTCTTTGTGATTTGAATACGATATTGTCATCTTTTTCAAGGCAAGAACCAAACAAGGGAATAAGGGTCCACCAAGTGGCAAACCTGAACCTATGTAATTTGCACAATGAAGCTATTTTCACGAAATTCATTATTATAGTTATTACTGTTCATCAACAATATACTAACTTTTTCATTTGTGATGTAACAAATAGATTACATAAAGAGGAATTAACCAAAATCTACATAAAGCAATTAAAGGCATTATTGGGTCCTACATAAGTGCAACAAAGGTCAACACGAGAAAAGGCATGACTGGGTATGGGGAGAAGTCCAGGCTATAGGAAAATAAAAGTTCATAGCTACTACCCATGTGATTTTGGTTTGGTAGTTATGCAATGTTGATTTGGTAGTTGTGCAATATTTATGCATTCACCATACTTTTGTTATATTTAAGTGGGGAATCTGTATAGGATGGACCACATTTAGATGGCCACATAGCTTTTGCTTTAGTTTAACCCAATTTTATTCATTTTTTATGGAGAAGTGGGATGGTACTTTTGATGTAAAGGATACTTCATTTAAACATGTCTTTAATATCTCAGTTAGCACTTGTTAGACCATTGCCAATTCTTTTTTTTTTTTCTTTTATTTGTGCCATTAACTTAAGTAACCAAGAACTAAAACATAGTTAACATTCACAATCTCTATTATTGACAAAATACCAACATTACATTAACCATGTCTCATAACAACCGTAAAGACCAAAATACTATACTAAAATTGAAAATCCAACATTAACAAATTAATATTACATTGACAATAAACTAAAGTTGAACCAATCATAACATTGAACTACCAAACATTACAATTGGATTTCAAACCAAAGATGAAACAAATCACTATTGTAACTACTCAAGACACATTGACATGACATATGTTTCTCTTTCCAAAAGCCCTATATGTTATAATCTTCCCTTTCAATTTGCCATTCTTCCTTAGCAACTTTTCTACTAGTTGCTACCTAAAACTTTCAATTTCTTATTCCTCTTTCCCTTGTTTAATTTTTTCTTTTCCCATATTCATTTGCCCATTAGAAAAAGTTAAACATTTGGATGGTCTATGCAGATGAGAGAAACTTTGAGTGAGTATAATTTTTATGCATTTTATTTGGAAAGAAACATTTCTTTGCAGTGAATAATAACTTACACCCAATTTTTGCATCTCTAGAGCATTCTCTCGGGTTGTTGCAACTGGATGTTAAGAGCAACAAATTCTCCCCACACCCATAAGATCTCTAATTCTCCATCACAGATATAGAGAGCAAGTTGTTGATTGCATTGTACAACTCATGCGAGCAAATCTTGATGTTGATACATTCATGATGTTACAAAGTTTTCCCTATAACTAGTGATAAAAGGAGGAAATGAGACTTCACTTAGTGATAAAAGAAGGAGCCTTTGCTTATGATGAGGAAATGACGTTGCACTTAGGAGGAAAAGTCTTCTACCTATGCAAGAAACCACTAATGGGACAAAATTAGTGTTAAATATCCAATTTTCCCAATTAATTGGACAAAAAATTAATTAAAAGCATTATTCCAATCAGATATTAGTCAGCATAAAATGACCGTTAAAGGAGTGCTGACATGGAAAACTATTTTCCACCTTACCATCTTGATTAACAAAGTAAGGGGGAAGGACAAAAGTCAGCAAATTTAAATAATGCAAGGACTGAATTCAACAATTTTAAAGTATAAGGACTTAAACTGAATTTGACCAAAAATAGAGGGATTTAAAACACATTTTATCCAGAAATATTGGACATTGGTGCAAAGTGAAAGATACATGGAAGAAAAGAAGCATTACTTTACAATAAAAAATCAACTTAATTTTTGGAAATTCTTATACTTTTCAAAGAGAACCATTAAACAGTGGTAATTTGAGACCATAGGGATTAGTTCAAAGTTTTTGAAATATGGAATAAAAGGTACATCCCTAAAACAATTTTAATTAAGAGTAGAAAGATGGCAAGCTAAGAGAGAATACAAACCATAAATAGAGAAAAGTTCAATAGAATAAACAATGACGTTAATCACTAGGCCTTAAGCACAAGCTGATAACGTAGAGAGACATTTTTAGGTGGAGAAGTGCAAAATATTTTTAACCGTAATACATATAAAAAGGAAAAGGGTAAAAATAAAATTGTATTAAAATATTAAGAATATATGTGGTAAAAGAAAGCTATTAACTATAATTAAACTATAAGCTGGCGAAGAAGCTTAAAACTTATAAGTTATAAGCCTAATTTGGATTAAACTTCTTAAGAAATACTGATAAGAGAAGAAAATAAGAAATAAAAGAATCAAATTTCCCCAATCAACTTATGCACCTTAGGTTTTGGAAAAGTTAGATGGGAAATCTTCTAAACAAGTTAGAGCGCATAAGTGGATTTTAACTTATGAGGGAAATTTGATTCATTTTACCTTTTTATTTTTGTTTTCTAACAAGTTTATATTGAGAAGTTTATCCAAATTAGACCTTAAGCTGTTTAATAAGCTAGCTAGTTTGCCAAACATTTTTAATTTGGTCAAACAAGTTTATAAGCTAGTGAGTCGTTGAAGCTTTACTTCCTGCACCTATCTAGAGCCACACCATTGAGACTCGTCTATGGAAACCTGTGAATCACATTGTCGCCACCCTGCCATCGAACTCCCCTAAGCTACACTCAAACTCGCAATCACCATCACCAATTGTCGCTAGCTTCCCCACTATAACCACCCTACCACTAAAGGCATTGCAAATAACCATGTCACCCATTGAGCCTATCCATTTTCTAGAAATTTGTGTGTCATTATGATGCACCACCTTCAACTAGTGATGAAAATAGGTTAGGCCAAATAAGGTTTTGCTTAAATAGGTTTGGCCTGTTTAAAAAATTCAAAGTCTAAGCCTAGCTTATTACTTGTCATAAGCTTCTATTTTTTTAGGTCTGGCCTAGCCTTTTTAAAAGTATGATTTGGCCTATTATCCTACTTAAAAGCTTTTTTGGTACTAAAGCTTTTGGGTAGGCCTGACCTATCCCTAAATAAGCTAATTGACTAATAGATTAATGTCGAAAACTTTATATAAAACAAAATTATAAACTATAAAAATTAAAATCATTTTTACTTAAGACTTGAGACAAGGGTGGAAAGAGGTGATCTAAGCTTTATAAGAGTCGAGTCTAACTTATTTATATAATGTAAGCCTATTTTTAAGATGTAGTCTAACTTTCATGATAACTTATTTAAAAGTCTATTTTACAATAATGTGTCTAAATAAGACATAAATTTATCCTTTAATAAACTTATAGTCTTAACTCTTTATGTAAGTCAACATGTTTAATATTTAAAAAGGTTAATACATTAAAATTTAACATATTAATAATTAATAATACTAACAAAATAAATTTACTTAAATGGACCAACTTGTTAGGCATAAAAAGCTTTTGGAATAACTTAAAGCCTAACCTTTTAACCAAATAGGCTTGTATAAAAGCTTTGACCTATTTTATCTCTTAAAAGACTTTGGCTTGGTCTAAGCCTAATGTAGGTTAGGCCATGAGTTCTTGTCGAGTAGCCAGACTTATTTCCACCTTGCCTTCGATAGCACTATTTGTGCAAAACCTAGCACCTTTTATTCATCTCTTACATAAAAGACCAACATCTAAAATTCCACCAAATTAAGACTTGGTAAAAGCAGCATTGATATTTAGGAGAAGGGGGGAAAAAAGGCAAGAGACTTGAAATTTAAGATTTGAATTTTGGGAGAAGGTGAAAGGAAGTAGGGATGACAATGGTAGGGTCTGGGTAGGATACTATAATGCCTGTCTCATACTCGTGTTTTAAAAAAATCCATATCCGACCATATACCTGTGCAAGTAGCAACTTTAATCCTCATCTCCGTACCCGCTGGGTACCTATATACTCATACTCGCACTTTCATTAAGTGCAGAGCGGTGGCAAAAATTATAAGGTTTTAGGCAAATTCTATGTTCAATTTTTAATTTAATAAATTTATTAAAACTTATTTTATTTTTTAATCAAATACGAAATTATTGATCAAAGTTTTATAATTAAGTATTTCTAATATTTCACTATAAATATATAAAGACAAATTCATCCAATATATTATTTGACATAGTTAATATCAAATAAAATCAGAATAATTTTAAATTTTAAAAAAAACTACGTTCAGCAATAACAATAATTATAAGTATTATTAATAATATTTTAGAAGCAATGCATGCATTTGAAAAAAAATTTTTTATATAATTTAATATTTTTAATGGAATATGAGTTATTTTTGAAATTTAATTTATATATAATGTTACTACAAAACTTTTTTACATAGACGTCTAATAAAATTTAATTATCCTATACTCATTAATATGATATTGCGATAAGGTAAATTTCTATTGAATATATATTTAAAAATATTTTACGCTAATAATGCATATAAATTAAACTCTTATTTTTTTTGTACTTCTTACATTGTCTTTATTTTTTAAAAATAAATTAAGATCTTTAATTTTATAATAATCATTAAAACTTATCTTTTCATTATATTATATATGAGAAATTTCATCTTTAATATATTAAAGATAGTATATATATATATATATATATATATATATGGGTGCAAGTATAAGGCAGGGTAGGTACTATAATACCAACACCCGCACCCATTTTCATTAAAATTTGCAAGTAAATACCTAGGCTTGGACCCATCCCCATTAAGCGGCTATTTACCCTACCCATTGTGAGTATTTTTTATGAGTACTCGTAGGGCCTAGGTAGAATTGTCATCCCTTGAAGGAAGTGAGAGAATTTTGGTGCAAGTATTTTCATAGGGAGTAGCATCAATTAGGCCAACACTAAATGTCAGCTATGACAGACACGAGTTGAAAAAGATAAAGAAAACTAGTATCAGTCTAACTAATACTCATATTAAACAAGTAAATTTTTACAAAAATTCTTAATTAGCATCAGCTATGTGTGGCCGACACTACGACCAACACAACTTGAAAAAGACATAAAAAAAATAAAAACATAAAAAGAAACTCATCTTAGTGTTGATTTAGTATCGGTGTCGAGGATGTTGCTAAACTTCCACAGCTATTTACCTTCTTATTTTCCCCCCTCTTGTAATAAGTACGTATTGAGAAGTTTATTCAAATTAAGTCTTAAACCAATGAAATAAGCTAATTTACAAAACAATTTTAATTTGATCAAACAAATTTATAAGCTAGCCAAATAAAGTTCTGTTTGGATAAACTTTTCTATAAGTACTTATGAGAAAGAAAATAACAAAGAAAAATAAAATAAAATTTTCTCATAAGCTAAAATTAGCTTATACATAAGTTAATATGTAGAAGCTATCTTACATTATCTTCTCCAAAAACTTATTTTAACTTATACATAAGCTAATTTTTATTTATATATAATTTGATTTGATTTTTTATTTTTTCCTTCTATAAGTATTTATAAAAAACTTATTCAAACAAACCTAAATTATAAACTAGTTTAAATATGATGCCAAACAAACTCTTTGTCTTCTCCAAACTTGGATATGTAAAGTTAAAAAAAAAAAAAAAAAAAACTATGACCTGACTTGATCACTTGTGGTTGTCAAATGCCAACTTCATTATTTTGTTTAATTTGTCATTATTTTCTTTCTGTGACGTAAATATATTATTTTAGAAGATATGGTGGAGATGGTAGAGGATGATCGAGACTCCACCAAAGGGATCGATTTATATGCTTTTCATTGCATTGAAGAATTCACCAAATTAACAGCGGAAGTTGAGAATGAGAAGGCAAAGCAGACATGCATGCACTCATATCTTTCCCAGACAGAGCATAGACATCTATTTTAAGGTCATCCATCCATATCTATACCTAATTATGGGCTCACTACATGATTTAATCCTTACTCTTTTCCACACTAGACGGTCCCTACAATACCCATACGAATGTTTGATTATGTCTGCCATAGTTGTCTTCTTCAATTTATTTTTTTTATATAAAAAATATGGCACTAGCTCTCAATAAATCCCTTATACACATGACGGTGTAACTCAAGTGGGAAAAAAAAAAGGTTAGGAGTAAATAGTTCAAAATTGAACCCAATTGTGGATAATACTTACCTAGTAGTGCTTAAATGAAATTAGGGTGCATTTAGCTAAATAACTTGGAATATGTTTGTTTAAGCTTCTAAAAATATAATTTTAAAATTGTGCATAAATATTTCTTTTTTAGAAAATTTATGTAAAAGTAATTTTATTTAATTACAATTATAAACTATACGTTTTATTTTAAAAGACAGTTACAATTTTAGTTCTTTTTATAATTAAGTTGTTCGAAATTAAAGTAGCTTTTTAAAATAGTAAAAGATCTGTTTTTTTTTCTTCAAATTTTAATTAAAAAACTTAAATAAATACTTTAAAACATTTTAAAAGTGTTTTTTAAATAAAAATATTTTTTCATAAAAAGATGAAATAAATAGGTTTTTAATTAAACACTTATTTAATAAAATCTTACCATATGAGAATCTATGTTCAAAATTTGACTATAAAACTTATTAAAATAAATTAAAAACAATTTATAGAACTCAGGTTATTTTCATAAATTTAAATAAGTTTCACAAAAACTCATCTAAGAAAAAATAGTCTATGTGTTGATAATATAAAGAGTTTTTATACTCTTATTCAATTAGAAATCACTACAAAATAATGAGTTCTATCTTTTACAAAAACTACTTAAAAGTCATACATATTATTATTTTTGATTGATTAACCGTATAAAAACTTTTTATACTGTGATTATGTAAAAGTTAAATACTCCTCTACTGAACGCTCTTTTAATCCCAAACTTTAAGAGAGAGAGAATCGCTTACAACAAAAATAAATAAACGGCTTATTGAAGGGGAAAAAAAAAAAAGTATTCCTCATTGACTGATTTTTATAGGCCTCTAGTGGATTTTTCAGTCAGCAGCGACTTGCACATAGTTGGTTGATGTGGGCTTATCAGTACAAGAATTTTCTGGATTAGCTACAAAATTTTGTTATAATTTTTTTTTTTTTGTAGTTATGGATTAGCTACAAAATACATTTCTCTAACTAATTTTGAAAAATTATGGAATTGGATTTCATAACACAAAAAAACTATTGCAGGTTTGTCCAAGTGACACGGGTCCTTAAGCATGTGATCAGGAGTTCGAATCTTAACTAGTGCGTATGGATAAAAACCTTATTGGAAGGGGGTAACTTACCCATGAGTGCCAACAGATCTCTTGGAGAAGGTTAAGTTATGAATTAGTTGCGGAAAATTGTGTTAAATAAAGGACAAGGTACATTATAAGTTAGGGTTATTTAAAGACAAGAAACTACTAATATTTCAGCGAAAATAAAAAAGAAACTACTTACATATTCTCTTTTGCTATGAAAAAAACCCTACCGTACAGCCCATTCGCAAGTAAAAGGTAGAAAATACGGCCGCCACTGTGAAGATATACATGATTTTTGTTTTCCATTTTTGTTGAAATAATTTCCTTACGATTTATGGTCAATTATTATTGCACTGACGAACTCGCCCCACAGAGAAGCTGGTCACTTCTTCAGAAGAACATGAAATCACTAGCTTAACCCCTTTATGCATTATTTCACAAAGAACATGTATACAATTAATTATCCAAAAATTACTATTAAATATGTTTTTCAAAATATAAACTAAACTAGTATTTAAATATTTATTTTATATAACTACAATTTATAATAAATAAATATTTTAAATGTATAAATTATATTATAATTAAAATTCATAATAAATAAATACTTTGAGCATATAAATTATATTTTAGATTTATGATAAACAATATATATTGTTATACAAAGTTATTGTTAATTATTTTAATTATTTTTTAAAATATTGAAATTTAATTTATAACTAAAAATAAAAAGGATAGATTGAAAGTAATAAGAGGTTGAATTTAAAAAAAAAAACACTATCATTGAAGAAAAACAATTAAAAACATTCTCGTTGGAGAATAGTCCCTTAAAAACGCTCGTTCAAGATAATTATTCTAATTTTATATGGAGAAGATTTTAAACAATTTCTTTCAGGATTAATTTTATCAAATTTATAATAAATAAATATCTTTGAGCATATAAATTATATTTTAGATTTATGATAAACAATATATATTGTTATACAAAGTTATTGTTAATTATTTGTAATTTTTTTTAAAATATTGAAATTTAATTTATAACTAAAAATAAAAAGGATAGATTGAAAGAAATAAGAGGTTAAATTAAAAAAAAAAAACACTCTCGTTGAAGAAAAGTAGTTAAAAACATTCTCAGTTGGAGAATAGTCCCTAAAAACGCTCGTTCAAGATAATTATTCTAATTTTATATGGAGAAGATTTTAAACAATTTCTTTCAGGATTAATTTTATCAAAATCTAAAACAATAAATCAACCTTTAAACATTTTGGTTAATTTACGTTGTTAATCTTACCAAAATTATATTTAGAACTGTTAAATGGGTTGAGGGTAGGTTTGTGTGCCAAGGCATGTAAAGCGGTTTGACCCAAATTTCTTACGAGCCACCAATTTATTGGTCAATTTATTTATTTATTTATATCTAAATTTATATAAATTTTAAAATAAAAAATAATAATACTAAGCCAATTAGGTCCAATAGTTTTCGAGCCAACGCTTGTTTGGCCTGTTTGGCCCATCAAGCTGGGCCACATTGGCCTGGTTGTTTTTGGGCCTAACATTTGAGAGCCTAACCTGGCCTAGCCCACCATGCCAAGCTAATTTTGACAACTCTAATTATATTGATATTTGGATATATCCTAGGATTCATCACTAGCATAAAAACCGTTTTTAACATTGAAAATTTATATCGATTTTTGGGAAATTGATGTAGTGTGTAAAACGGTGATATTTTTGTAATACTGGGATAAGAATTTTACACTAGTTATTTTAGAACAGATCTAAAAAAATATTTTCTAGATTGATTGTACTAAGAATTAATGTAAAATATACTTTCTAGATTGGTTTTTTATACAATTGATCTAGAATGTTGACGCTCTTTCCAACTTTTATAATTCTTGACAAGACTTTCTAGATTGGTTCTTAGATTTAAGAAGTGTTTTCTAGATTAGTTCTTAGTACAACAGATCTAGAAAATTCATTAATTATAAGTTTTATGATTTTAGCAACACGCTTATATTTTTGTTCTTGCTTCGATTTTCAAACCTTTACTCTTTAACTCAAGACATCTGGAGGAAAGTTTTACTCTTTGGCTCAAGACATCTGGAGGAAAGTATTTTCAAACTGACTTATGCCTTAACAACAACATTGATCTTTCTCTTATATAATATAATATGACTTCAATTTACATTTTCCCTTTATACATCTCCACTTTTATTTATTTGAGTGTGTGTTTGCCTATATTAGTGTGTTCTTTATTAGTGTATTCTCGACTTTCAGTCCCTAGTCTCATGAGGTGTTCTTTATACATGCATCCCTTTTGCTTCTTCACAAGGCAATGTTCTCTCTCTCTCTCTCTCTCTCTCTCTCTCTCTAATTATGATTTCATTTTTAAATCCTAATCTCTTTCTTTGTTTCAAACCTTATCCTTGTTATTTTTTTTCTCTTATAGGTGTGTGAATTTTGTTTAAAGACTTCAAATAATGTGTCCAAAGGCTTAGAATAGTGTGTTTGAAGACTCAGATCAATGTGTTTGAAGGCTTCAAACATTGTCGTTAACTCACTTAAGAAATCATTGTTTCCGTAAACAATAACAAAGAGACCATGAACCTTCTCTTTTCTAGTTACATTGGCCAAATACAAGAAATTTGGTTGCTTCTTTTTGTTTCCATTTGACCTAATAGGAATTTAAGTCCTTCCTCCAAATTAGTTCTTATTCTCTCTTTTTTGTTCCACATTTCTTTTATTACAATGTTCCACCCAAGTTATATCGATTCATTTCTGATAAAGTTATCACCACTACTTTATACACAACACCCATTTTCTATTGGATCAAATCTTTAAATCACTAGAAAATAGGTGTTGTATTGTACACAGTGATGATGGTAGCTTTGACAAAGATTAATGAATATAACCCGAATGAGAGTTTATTAATAAAAGAAATGTGAAGTAAAAAAAAAAAAGACAGAAGAAGAACTAACATTGAGGAAGGAATTGAATTCCTATTGAATCAAATGAAAATAAAAGATTGAAAAGTCAAATATCTTGCATTTGACCCATGTGTAACCAGATAACCAAAAAGAGAAGATACATGATTACTTTCTAACAAGAAAATTGTAAATATGTTATTTTCAATTTAGTTATTATAATAGAGAAATTGCACGTATATTTTGATATATAAAATGTATTATATATATAATAGTAAGATAAAATTGTTTTGTGTTGTTTCTATATCTATTTTTGATTATGTATTTATAAATTTTGAATTGAAATATTATATATAAAGCAATAATGCAGTTATAGTATTTTTTTTTTTAAATATACTTTTTACGTATGTTATACCGATGTAGAAAAGTAGCTTTATAAATTGGTTGCAGACATAATTGATGTAGAAATTCCAGAATCAATTTAAATGGTGTCAACTTTTTTTTATCAAATGATTCTACATTTTTTCGTATCAACTGATACTAAAAACTCTTTTTTATTTATTTATACTAGTGCGTAAAAGGAAGCAAGCCAGAAACCATTTATATCAATTAATCAAAAAAAAAAAGAACCATTTGTGTCAATAGAAGTTCATCTGTCAGTCAATGTCAATATTGACCGAGTCTACTGCAGCTAGAGCTAGAGTGGACATAATTCATCAATCAAAGACATTTAAACATAATCATAAGAAAAATTCGACAGCTCACTCAATTTCAGTATGTGTGCAATACACTGTATACACTAACCAAAAAAGAAAGCTTCTGGACCCCTGCCAAACTCAAAATAACGAGCTATACAATTAATATAAAATCGGATACTAGGTTAGTATTTATACAAAATGATATATATAATGAAAAGCATGGCGCACCACTTAATTATTTTAAAAACTTATAAGCTTACTTAGAAGGATATTTTGGGCATGAAATATAGATGATGTATAAATTTATTTTGAGGTTTTATATTTTTTTGGTATTGTATCATTTTTCAGAGATAACCTTATTTAAGAAACTGTCGCATATTAAATATGAGTATATAGTATGAAAATATTAAATATATTTTATTAATATTTAAATTACTTAAAAAGTAAATATTAAATAATTTTTATATAAACGATTTAACAAAAAAAATATTAATTATTTTTATTATATTTCTGTAGACATACAATAAGCATTCAACTTTGCCCCTTGTAATCATAAGTAGGCACACATTAAGAAATATTTAAATTAACAATCACAATTAATCATAAATATTTTAATATCATATTAACAAATAACTATTTAAAGACTTAAGCCTTTTGGGAAATAAAAAAGTTATAATTTTTAGTTAATTTATACATCTAACAATACATACTTTCTAATTCAGAGTTAATCGTGTGATTAGTAAAATATCCTTTATTCATGTATTCTTAATCTTTTATAGAGAAATGCTAATTAAGATATTTGTCGTGAATTTTTTTAATAGAGAAAAAGATAAAAAGAACTAAAAGAGCAATAGAGTAATGTCCATCAAGTACTAAATTGAAAATTATGAAATAAAAATTAAAAAATAAATTCCAATGTATTAAATGCTATTCTATTGATTAAGTATTTTATGTTTGGACAAAATTTAAATAAAATATTATAAATATTTTTTATATTATTCTTCAATCAAAATTAATATTTCATCTTAGAAGTTGTTGATTTTAGTTATTAAGATGAAACACTAATTTTAATTAGAAAATAACACCAATAATATATGTATGATAAAATATTAAGTTGTATTCTTTTTTATTATTTAATAGATATCCTTTACTGCCTAATCTCCACTTAATAAGTTTAATGGACTATGCACTATCGGTATAAAAGGTTTTACATTGTCAACCAATTAGAAATTACCATTGATATGAATTTTAAGATAATTATTATAAAAATCAACAAATTTACCATACATAATAATTTGTGATTGGATGATAATATAAAGTTGTTTTATATTGTTGGTACATACGTGTATTTTCTCTCACTTAATTCATTATCTAAGATTTCCCACCTATTTCTGGGTGAATAAGAAAAGGTTACAAGATGATAAAGGAGCCTAATTAGCTCAAAAATTATACCAAGTTTTAAAAATTATTAAAATTCAAAATCAAAGTGCATTAAGGAGGTCGATCGCTTTATATCCTCTCCATTTTAGCCTACCTTTCCGTCCCAAATTAAGCCTTGTAAACAAAGGAAAAAGGAGGAAAAAGACTTGGTAGAGCAAAAGAAGAGGACAATTGAACAATATTCCAAGAACAGAAGTCCATAATTTCAATATTTTCTTTTACAAGAATCAATGTCTTTTGTATCGGCAATCATCAACACTTGCAAGCACCAAAGAAAGCAGCAGGATGGGAAGAAAAGTTCAATCAGCTAATTTGATACACAAACTCTGCAATATATATATATATATTTTGTGTTTCTATTTTTCTTTCTCATCGTAGGTAGGAATGAAGGACCAGAATTAGAGGAGGGTAATTAACTCACACTCAGTCTGAGACAAGACAACCTCAGTTTGCGCCGTGCAGTACTTCCCTTTTGTGGAAGTTCCTGTGGCAGCCGCAGGCCGCACACGTAAGCGCCGCACTTGTTCCTTCACCCGCGCTAGCCATGAATTCCCTGCAACCATCCACAGCATAACCTCCCGTGTTCGCTGCATGATTCTTCTGGCACTCCCCGTATCGAATATTTCCCACCGTTGAAGATGACGTGGCATATTCTCTTTTCACCACCACCTGCCTCTTTTTCATCTTCGCAAAACCCTAACCAGTTCCCTCGATTTCTGTGATTTGATTCGGTGTTGCACAGCACTGAATCTGGGATCGATCCGTTCAGTTCTTCACTTCATCTAAAACCAACCCAGAAAACGGGAAAGCTAGCTTTGTAGAGATATGTCTATATACAATTAATATATAGTTGGTGAATAACCCTAACCCTAGCATGTAGATTTATAAATGGCTACTAGGGGTAAGCACTAGGTAGGATGAGAGATGGAAAATGTGATCATAATTCATGAGGAATTGACCAGAAACTTTTTGGTGCTCTAAATTTATTTTCTTTCAATAGGGAGTGAGGACGGGCACAAAGGAAAGGAGTACTAAGTCACCAAAGCATTAATTATTATTGGTATATGAGCCAATGAAGGCACAACACATCATCAAGAGGGAGCGGTGGTTCTTTTAATTGGAAACAATGCTAGAGAAAGTGTTGAAGTCTGTTTACTACACGATGATCATCTGTTTCTTTTGGAAGTATATATAATAAGTAATGGCAAGTCTCAGTACAGCTAGGTGGCGCCCTCTGATTCAGAAGAGGACAAAACTTAAAATGGGAACTCAAGGAGGGAATGCTTGTCCTCACACTAGCCATACAACCCTGGACTTGTCTTCAAGAATTGATAGCTCACCTATCTCTAAAGCCCCTCTTCCAAAAGAAGAAAATAAAAATTTGGACCAAACAATACGTTTTGCTAGCTGTATATACACGGCAAAATTGGTACGAATTAAGTATGATGAGAGTAAATTGCTTTTCGGCCAAACTCAAAGATTAAACTATTTAAGTAGAGTCAGCCGCTAATTTTATATCTGCAGTGGGTCCAATTTGATACTCAAAAGGCAGATTGCTGTGGCCCCTGCTACTGTGACAACAACTCTTGTAAGATTCTAATAATTATAAGACCATTCCCCCACTCTCTTATATGAATTGTGGACCCTTATCTTCTCCCCTTTGGATCAAATCAAGGACAATTTCATAACTTTTCAAATTTTCAATATTATATGCTCATCAACAATAGCTATCTGCCATCATCAAAGCTAGCTAATAAAACAATTTTTTATGTTTGTGTGTCTATTTATTATTATTTATTTATTTAACCAGAAAAGAGAGGACGATTGAACATGTCCTCTGAATTGAACCTGACATGTATTTTTAGTTTTCACTGCATGGTTTGGCAAATATAGGACGAACCATACAAAATACAAATTAGAAGAGAGGAAAGAAAACACAAGTGACCAACCGGCCGTTTCCACAAGATCAGCGTATTTAGGATTTTGAAATATTCTTATTGTGTTGGAGAATGGATGGGGAATTGAAGCATAAGAATACACCATGGACATGTTTGATGTTGAAAGGTATGGATTCTTCAATTAATCCATGAGTAATACATGTTCAAGCAGGCATGAGGAGCCTCCACCAACACCATCTCAAAGTAAAGAACTAGAAAGGACAAGCCCACAATGGGTCAGTAACATGTGCACATTTGAGAAGGTGACAAAGGACAAGGACTCGTGCTTGTCAATCAGACATGGACGTAACTCATTTACATTAATTGGAGATGAATTGAAAATTCCTCTCAACTTGGCTGATCTCCATTCTATAAATATAACGCTAATTAATGATATATATATTTTTGAACTAGAAAGTTGGTTTTATTTCAGTAGAGGCCGCTCCATATGGCACATATATATATTGATTAATTTGTGTGAGAAAAGTATAGAAATAGAAAGACTAAAACTTCTATGAAGAACTACTCAAAGACCAATTTATATATTGAAGTAGCTTCATCCATTGTCTTTATGCCTATGAGTATTATTATCAGGATTACATATAAATGGTTCCAATTGCAATATATATGGGGAAAGGGAGAGGGTTTACAAGACAATGGCATAAGTTTGCCAGCGTTGAGATGTGAATTGTGTATAGCTTTCTAGTAGCAGAATTTATGAAGGCGTTGAAACAATGTGCTGTGATGCCTGGCTGTATAGTAATCTGTCCTTTTGGCTAACGTCAAGTACTGATAGAAGTGTGTGTGGCTGTTTAGTTCCATTGAAGACTATGCGTGTAGGGGGCACTACTCCCACATTGTCTCACTTACATATGAACCACTACCCATATCTTCATGTCCTGCTGAAGCCAAAACTTCGTTATCCTACGGACTCCGGTGGAATCCTCGAAACGATTCCAGTAATTACCAATGTGAAGGAGGTCCATAACTCCATATATACGATCACTATTAATCTATGACACTTAATTAGATATATATCGATCTTTACATAAAATGATAATAAATTTATATCCTCATAGAGAGAGAAAATTCTGAAGGCATTGCTTACAGTGTTTAATTAACTGCTAAAAATATTAAAATTAATGATGAAAGAAATTTGTCTCTAATTTAAAAAATCCGTTCTTAATTTTTTTTAGCGATAAAAGGAATGTTATTCTTTTGCTAAATTTAGTTTTTTTAGTAATAAAGATATCGTCATATTTTGTGCCATTTATAGACTGATATACACTTTTGTAAATTTTACAATTAGGCCTGTTTGGATTAACTTCTCCATAAGCACTTATAGGAGAAAAAAATAAGAAAAAAAAATAAAATAAATTTTTCTATGAACTAAAATTAGCTTGTACATAAGCTAAAAATTAGATTTTGAAGAAGCTAATATGAGAAAGTTTCTACAAATTAGCTTATGCATAAGCTAATTTTAGCTTATGGAGAAGCTAATTTTACTTTAGCTCTTATTTTTTTCTCCCATAAGTACTTATAAATTTTTTTTATCCAAACAGGCCCTTAATGCAATAAGAAAACACGTGGGTCAAATAGCTTTTTGGTGTCCATAAATCATTTTTGATGTAGTTATGCAATAAGAGTCTTATTAGTCTATGTTTGGTGCTGCATTTGCAAAGCACAAACATCCGTTTGGAAACATTCAATGGGATTTGGTTATTTCAATTTCAAATCACGTTTGAAAAAAAAAAAAAAAAACTGCTGGCCTGCGTTTCAAATGGGAAAAATGAGGTCCAATGTGATTATAATAGAAACAACTCTAAGGTAACTTTTGTACTGCGGTGAGAACTTTATATTGAATTTTGCCATAAACTTAATTATGTTTTAGATAATTTTTTTAAGTATAAATTACTTTATTTTAAATTTATTTTTTTACTAAAATTAGTTTGATCTAACATTAAGTTTACAAACATTAGTCTAAACACACTGTTTTTTTAGCTTTTGACCAGTATTAATTTTTTTTTCACGGGGTTACATTAAAGCGATTACTTATTAAATTGTTATAATGAGTGAAATCGTTATTATAGATTACCTATAGCGCTTATATAGTGGTTTTAACCGTTATTATAGACTATTTTGAACCATTAATAAGAAAGCCTTTTTCCATAATAATGTCATGAATTATTTTAAATAAATTCTTCAAATTAATGTCATGAAAGTTAGTTACCTTTATTGTAAATCTTTGTCATGAAAACTTTTTTTTTTCTTAAAAAGTGAAGTTGCCCTTGGTTATTACAGGGGCAAGCTTGTGATATCCCTTCCAACTGGTAGACTAGTATATCGGGAAATTGTCATTTCTGTAGGAGTAATATTAGTTATATTATTATTGTCTTGGTTTAGTAACGGCAATAACTCAAGGTATTAGTGCGGGTAGTTGAATGTACTCTCGTGTGACAAATTGGATCCTTTTCAGTCGAGTGCATTATTCAGCAGGAGAGATAAAGATATGTGATAAGTTGGCTCTGATTCACTTTATTTCTCCTAATGAATATGCAATTACAAGAAAGAGGCTTAATTTGTTTAGATGGCCTCCATGCAAGATTTGTATCATACATAAATGTAAAAATTCACCAAGTGCGTGACTAAACTGATATGTAGTTGCTTTTAATTTAATCAATAGTCTCAAGTTTAAGTTCTAGTATGCAACTATTATATACTTAGAAAGAGTTTTGCCGTCTATAGTAATTTTATCCAATTTGAGCAGAATTGTCTTTTATAAAAAAAACTTTTAGTCTATAAAAAAAATGTTTCTTTCAATACACGTACATTCATTTTTATGGTAAAAAGTAAGAGCGAGAAAGTTAAAGACTTGAAGTAATAAATATAAGTTTATCAAAAAATATATTGTACAAAATTAAATAAATACTATTAAGTGTCTTTAAAATTTTGATTAAAAAATTAAAAATATTAGAATGATGTATTGATGCAATAAGGCAATAAAATATTGATTTATTATTAATTAATGATTAACTATTAATTGTAATTTTTTGAGTAAAGTTTTATTTTTTTTCCCCTCATAGGTATTCTTCTTTAGATGTGATTTTGTTTGAAATACTATTGACACTAAATATAGATATTTCTTTTAGTGAAAATTGAAACCTTGATTTGCCAAGCTGCGAAGAATTAATCCAAACCCTTAGTAGTCATTTTAATAGGATTATGATAGCTACAAATCACTTGTTATGAATGACCAACCTCAAACTGTGAATCAAGCCCATTAAGGTTTAGTCATTTAGGAGCAAGTAATTAGGTATGACAACTTTTACAAAGGCTTATCCCAAGCATCAAAAACACATTATTTCCTGAAAGACGTATCACATTTTCGCTACTTCATTACTTGTAGTGTCGGTATTAGTTAATAATTGATTAATATAAGATTTTAATCTATAATAACTATAATAAAGAGGATACCCTCTTTTAATTTTTACTTTTTATTGAACTATTATACCTTTTAACTACTTTACCTTTTAATTACTTTTTAAATTACCCACCACACACTCTTTCTTATTTTATTTTTATTTTTTAAAAAATGAAGAGAGACAAGGAGTGTCTTTCCCCTAGTTTTTATATAATGTCAATATAAAATTTTTTACACATCAATCATATGATTTTTAAAATAGTTATTATAAAATTAACATACTATATATGACAATTTGTGATTACATAACAGTATAGATATAAAAAAAAAATTAGATTATCACGTCAGCTTCGATGTTATGCTAGAATTCAATATTTTAGTTGGATAATCTCATGGATGGTTATTTAACCCACCCTAATAAAGGCCTATTTTCTCCTCTCATAGCTAAGTGGCATGTTGTTGGTCCAAATTTTTTATTTTTTACCTCTGAATACTGTAATTTAATAATTTCATTGATCTAATGTAATATAATAATAATTAAAGGATTTGTCATCGGTAATTTCAAATATAAATAGAAATTCCCTGTGGTTAAAGTGCACTGGCAGCAGTGCATGGGAGTGGAACTAGAGAAAAATAAGCGATGTTAATGTAATAAATTCAAGAGGGAGACTGTACTAATACTTTTTATTTTTATAAAACTAAAAATAATTTTAAAAAGTTTAATAGTGTGCGCAAGCACTTGCCAAAAATTTAAAAATAAAAATAAAAATGAAAAGCAAGTCTTTTACATTCTCAATATATTGAATATTATATTATTTTTAATAAGCACACAACAATTTTTCTTTTTTTATACATGCACGCAACACTTGCTAACCCTTCAACAATAAAGAAATAACTTAGATATGCCTGGATTAAGACCAAACTGTTAAGTCCAACATCCCAATCCCAATAAAAGGTACAATATTTCTTTAGTGAAAGAAACAATTTAGTTGCTGAATATAATGATTCTTCTTCAATCAAGTTTAAGCAGCTCAGCAATTAGTAGATACAATCGACCACATGCACTTTCTCTCCTTCCCTCTCTATATATACACAAATATGTACGTATTCTCTCAAGTACATATCTATATAGCTGGATGCAAGCGACTTAATTAAAAATCACATTTTAGGATGAAAATTATAATTGATGTATCGTCTTTGCAAAGCACTAAATGATTGTCACATGAGAATATAATAATATACAGTGACGCTGATGAGGCCCTTTGCTTCTTAACAACCGTACCCATTTTTTCGAGGAAAGCTATGTGATTATTCTTTTGATAACGTTCTCTGAGGAAATATATCCACGCCTAAAAACTAGCAGTGACAATAAATGAATAAATAATAAATAAATTGTTTCAATATTTTGAAATTCTAAATATTTTTAATAATAAATGAAAATATTATTATTAAAAACATAATATTTTTTTAATGAAAATTTCAATTTTATTCAGCACTAATCAAGCTCGATGCCTGCAAATTTTCATATAGCATAACGCAAAAAATACGTCAAATGAATAAAAATTGTAGAAACTACAACTGATAATTTCTGTTGAGATGCAAAAGATCATGCCAAATGTGCATTCAAACGCATAACCAAACACGCTGATAGTTAGATAAAAAATCAGCCACCCAGTTATAATTGCAATTAAGGACAAAGAAAATCAATACTATGAAATATCCTCTTCAATTCATAGGTCCTGATTGATACAAGAATATACATATTTATCGTCTACTATTTTCATACCTGAATTCTTTTTAAAGATTTTCCTATTTTATACACTAAGTATACAAATTAAGGGACTGGACATTGAATTTATTCTCTTAAATCTTCTTAATCGCTTAAAAAATAAATATTTAAATGACTTTTATGTTTTTAATATAATAAATATATTTTTATTTTTATTTTTTTGGTTTCTTCAACTAACGCACTTGGTGCGATGAAAAAAATTGTATTTTTAATACCAATAATCTACCAATTAAGCAAGGTCCAACCTTACCTTGGCTGCTAATAGCTCCCTGGTGTGTGCATCAATAGATCCAAAGGATTTCGTCGCCTTGCTAGCTATAAAAGCACCTTGCTGGTTTCAAATAGCGACCCCCATCCCGGAAAATGCTACTCCACATTAGATATAGATTATTGATGAACGAACTGTACTAATCAATTAGTATGGTGAACCACCCGGCATATTAAAGTATCTTTCGTTCCATCAGCATCCAAATTTAAATAAAGTCCCTTTCTCCAAGTTAGGGCGTCTCTTTCTCTACGTTAAGTTCTTAATCAACATATGAGTGACATGCCCATGATGAGATATTGAATGAGATATTGAAAATTTTAAATAATACTAAGTATATGATCTAGTATCAATAAACCAAGAAATAATGTTATATTAGGATGAACTTTTATGAATACGATGCGCATTATGCATTTTATGACTGAAGTTCTACTCAATTGCCTAATTTCAATTATTTTTACTTTTTTTTCTTCAAAAAAACAAGGTATTACTTGTGAATACATATATAAATGGAACAACTTTCTGTTGCCTAACTCTCAATTGCCCATTACTTTTAATTTAATTTTATCGTGTTGATATACTACTCATTAGATAAAAAGCATAATTTTTTACCTAACATTGTTCATAATGTTTGTTTAGAGTTACAATCTACTTCCGTTGTAAGCAATCAGAGAATGTTCCCCTTTTGTAAGGTTCACAAACTAGAAAAAAAAAATTGGTCTTAGATGTTGACATTAATTTAACACAAGGAT
This sequence comes from Spatholobus suberectus, assembly GCA_004329165.1. NCBI lineage: Eukaryota > Viridiplantae > Streptophyta > Magnoliopsida > Fabales > Fabaceae > Spatholobus > Spatholobus suberectus. Next base: position 20,519,956 of record CM014734.1, read on the forward strand.
TCATGGGGCAATGAATTTTTTTTTCTTGGGCCAACATATAAATATGACAGTGGCATTAGCGTTTCTCCATCCAATAAATTAATTTAAATTATTTCGTTTCTAGATTTTTTTTTTTTTAATCTGTCGTATATTCAACTTAAAGCTATTGTACTAAATTTCTTCTTTTGTGTGTGTGTGTGTGTAACTGGTCATTGTTGCAGATTGGTGAATTTGGGATTAACTTGCAGAAGGCCTAAGTTGCCCATTACTATATCGACCAAAGAGTCCTTAGTGAGCATGTGTGCCTTTTTGCTTTGATGCAGCCCAAAATGATATGGGCTCTCCTTTTGGGCTATGAATACTAGGCGCCTACCATTAGCTTGCTCTAAACATTAAATTAAAGATATCAGGATGTTTTAACAACATAAAAAATGAAAGATAGCCCGGAAGTTTGGGCTACTCATTACCCTTTTTCTTATGGGCCCTAAAGTTTGTTTTGTGTATGATGGTAGAAGCAAGGAAACAGATTTGACCATATATTATATTTGGCCAATCCTTATATTAATCATTTGAGCAATTAAGCAAAGTACATTAAATAAATAATAGAAAGTTTATATGTACAAAGAAAAGGAAGGGCATAATAAGAATAACGTTATACCCAAATCAAAATTTAGTCATGATTCAATGGCCAGTGTACAATTTTTTTTATTTTTTTTTTAGTTTAATACATCAGTGGTTCCTGAATTTTTTGAGAATTTTTAATTAGGTCGCTAAACTAAAAAAAATTATAATTGGATTCTTGATCTTCTACAATTTTTGTAATTGGGTCCTTAGAGTTACTAAAACTGTCATAAATTGTTATTTTTTTTAAGCTTTCAAGCCGCTATAAACTAACTCCAAAGATTCAATTACAAAAATTATAGAAGATCAAAGATCTAATGATAAATTTTTTTAGTTTAGGGACTTAATTAAAAATTCTCAAAAAATTCAAAAATCTACTGATATATTAAACCTTATTTTTCGGACGTTAATGTCGCATGAAAGGCTAACAGGGAGTTGCTTCTGTTTATATGTTCGGACACTAAAAATTAAAATAAAATTATTGGTGTTCTAATAAAATTAGAAGATTTCAAATGACAGTTTTTTACAGAATAGAAGGCATGAGATTTGAAGAGAATAAGGGACTAATTTAAATACATTTGTTAAATAAAATTGTTATTTCCACTTCCTCCATTTGTTAAATACATTTCTTGTTTCTATTTTTATATAAAAATAATTAAATAATTTTTTTTCAAACATCACTCTTTGCTCATTTTGTTTCACTATATTCCCCCTTCTAATTTCATCATACTCCATCACCTATGATTTTACCACACATCCTCCTCCCATTTTGCAGTCTTTATCATTATATTTCCATTTGGTGACTCTTGCGGTCTTGCTTAATTACAATGTCAATGACTCTTGCTTCTTGTTATGCTTTTCTTTATGTATTTCCTTGAGTTCTTTTTCAATATATATTGACATAATGGTACCTTCTTACTAGAGTTTCATTTTCTATTAAAATTTATACTTTGTTTGGTTTATGAAAGAAAGATAGAGGAAAGAAAGTGAAAGGAAAGAAAGTGAGAAGAAGAAAAAAGAGTAGAAAAATAGATGATTATTTAGTTGTTTGGTTAGAAGATAAAAGAGAAAGAAAGAGTGAAAGGAAAGTATATTTATAGAATGACATAAATATCCTTAAATAAAATAAGATATAATAATTTTGTTTATATATATTATAATCATAAAGGGTATAATGGTATTTTTCATCTTTTGCTCACATTTATGTAGCTTTCTTCTCAAATTGGAAGGACAAATTTTGATATAGAATCCATTATTTTTTTTCTTTCCTCCCATGTTTTCATGCATACCTAAGGAGGGAAAGTTTTTAAAAAATGTGTATTCCTTCCTTTCTTTTTCCTTCCATGGCTTTTCACTCGTACCAAATGAAGGCTTAATTTGTAAGAGTTATATGGAAAGGTGACTGGCTTAATAGAAGGAGTGCCTGAAATAGCTGACATGCTTCGAGCAAAAGTTTGTGTACTAACATAGACATTAGACCATTACCAGCAAATGTCAATATTAATTAGAGATGGCATATATTCATACAACAGTTTATACAACATAATTTCTTGTGTCTATCTTTTTCTATCAAAGCATTTATTACAACCTACTATTCTCTTTTTTTTTTTCTCATTCTTAGTCGTAAAATTTGTTATACAAATTGTTGTATAAATAACATTTCTCTATTAATTATTTTTCAATTTATTATTGTTCTTTTGAGGAAAAAGTCTAAGGTTTGGGTCTCTTGATAAACTTCTTGAATTGTTAATGAAATTAGAAGGGGAGTGCATTGCAACCACAAGTTTATGAACATAGTGAAATATCTTTGTCGGAGAATAGTTCAAAAAATAAAATCATTAGGATATCTAGAGAAGAGAAATGAGGGGGGAGTGCGGTGAAACCACATGTAAAAGTATGGTAAAACCAAAGGGAGAAAGTGTGGTAAAACATATAAGTCAGGAGTGATGTTTGAAAAGTAGAGAAAAAAAATAAGGTTATTTAAGTAATTTTATATTAAAAAAATAGAAAAGAGAAATATATTTAGAAAATAGAGAGAAATGTAAATAGTAAAAGTCTTAAATAAAACAAGATGGAAAAAACATAACTATGGCCTGCATTGTAATTTTAATATATAGTTAACAACTTGTAGCATTGCAAAATTAAAATATTGAAATTAATTGCGATCACTTTGTCCATTGTATCTTTTCTTATGTTATAGGTGTAGTCTCATCTCACTTTATTTCTGTTTAATTTCAATTTGTGGGCTTTTAGTGTCATTTATTTAAAAAAAGTTAGGGTTTTTTCTTTTTGCACCTTCTTTTTTTCTTCATACCCTCTCTTTTTTCTTAAAATTTTAAAATATCTAAAAATCATTCTTCTCTTTTTCCTCTTCCTCTCCCTTCTCCTTCTCACTAGATCCTTTTCCTCTTTCCCCCTCACTAACACCCCATTGCCACCTCTTTTCCCTTTCTTTTCTCTTAACATTTTTTTTCTCATCTCCTTCACAACCTTCTCTTTCACCCACATTTCCTTGACTAACGTCGTCTTATATGGTGAATTCACCTTTTTTCTTTCACAAGCCGAATACATTCTAAAAACTAGTTTTTGTAAAATTATAATGTATAATAACATTATGAAAAATAATTTTTGAAATGTAAAAATAATACACTCCAAACACTAATTTCCAAGAAGGGTATTTTTGTAAAAAATACAAAAATGCAGAGAGAGGGTGGAAACAAAAAAGAGAGAGGTGTAAATCGAATCTCTTGAAATAATTATTTTGTGGGTCTAGTCATCAGACTCCCAAGCCGCCATACAAGGCCCAATATAATGTGTACAATCACTTATTATACAACATGCACTACAAATGCACTAGTTTTAATAAGAAAAAAGATTGTTGGACACCCAAAAGATGTCTGAACCTAGAGAGAGATAGGAAAAGAAAAGAGATAAGTGATTAAGTGATTGATATGACAAGAAAAGAGAAATGAAAAAAAAAAAGAGAGTATCAATGAGTTGTTTGTACTGTTTGGGTGTCCTATCATGTTGGATTGTGTCCTCCTTCTCACCCTTATGCTTCCATTGTATTGATGGTGTTAGAGGGTTTTTTCTTTAACTCATGTTAGTAAAGAAACTAATAAGGTGGCTCATTGTCTCACCAATAATTGTGGTGTTAGGCAGTTGCAACCTTCCGTTTTTGGTTGTACTCCTCTCCTTACCTTGACTCTCTTATTTTGAGAGATAGTCTTAGTTAGTTTCTTGTATGTTTTCCCATGAATTAAAAAAAAAAAAAAAAGGTACTGTTTGGGTGTCTAAAATCTCGTTTAATAAATTATTATCTTTAATTAAATCAATACTGTCAGATAGTAATTTTTTCTCTCTTTCGATGTTGCGATAGGGTTAAAATAACTTTTATTATCTCTTAATTTTAGAGGAGTATTATATATGTATATATATATATATATATATATATAAACACATGCCCACACACGATAAAATATAAAAACTTCTTAAATATTTAATCTTTAAATGATTCTTAATTAAGAATATTTAATCTTTTTTTTTATTTCTCACATGTATATTCTTTAGGAGACAATCCTATTTGAGATACTATTAAATATTAAATATAAAAACCTCTCCTATATAGAATTTTATTATCCATGCAGATGATTTAACCTGTATTTATTTAATGTCAGGTCTCAAAATTTAAGTATCATGCACATTACTATTACTAGCGAAAAGACAATTAGTATGTATTTTTTATTTTTAAACAAAACATTAAATTTAATATATTATAAAAGAATAATTTATTATATATTAATGTATATGTTATTTTTAGTTTATTAATTTATTTTTTACTTAATATGTGTCCTTCTGTCAGCATTTTTTATTTTATAAGTAAAACGTTAATTTGATGTATTCTAACGTGTCTCTTATATATTATGTATTGATGTATACATTAATTTTGATTTATTAATTTATGTTTTTCTCAATACATGTCATGCACATTATTATTATTATTATTATTATTATTATTATTATTATTTGTAAGCTTATTTAAAAAAAATCAAAATTTAGTTGAGACGGATGAGATTACATTTTGGAAGGGGAAAGAATTTACCTTTTAAAAAAAAGTTAGAAATTCATAAATAATAAATATAAATGCAATAAATCCTATTTACTCCTTTATCAAATATAAGTGTAAAAAAAACTCATATATGTAGATCTCAAATATAAGTAAATCTCAACTAATTTCATTCCATTTTATAAAATTACTCTCAAAATGTCCTTCATTTGATTAAGATCTATTTCTAATGACTTTCTTTTTATTTTTCATGTCAAATTTCAATAAAAAATAGTTTAAGAAAAAATTTATTTTTTAAATGAGAATAATAAAATTAAATAATATTAATTAACTTTTTTAATTAGTGTGAATTAAGTTTTGTTATATCTGTGACCCAAAAAAGTATAAAATATTTAGCTTGCACCTGGCTAAGGGATCAAGAATAAAGTCTAGACTGATAAATAATAATAACAATAAAGGTTAGAAACTGCCCGTCTGTGGACCGCATCTCAGTTATTGGATCGTGCAAAAGTACGACATATAGATCTCTGTACAGAGTTGAACTGCTGGATCTTACTGTGAGTCGTGAGAGCATATATACTGTGAAAAGGAAAATACTAATAGTATGTCCTACTTTGGAGTTAATTGAGATAGAATATAGAGATTGGAAAAAAATAAAAATAAAAAATGTAACAGAAAGAAAGAAAAAGTAAAAATAGAAATAAATGTATGTTTATAATAACTTCGTAAAAATATATGGGGCCAAACATTTGTTCATGCATACTGAAAGATCCAGGTAAATTGATAGCACAAGGGGTCGATATTTTGTATCCCTTTTGTGAACCAAAACGTAGGTATGATAGTATTCATAGGGTCCAAGGGAATCAATATAGTTATTGTCCTTCACTGAGACTCAACCATCAGTCGGTACGTAATGTAGACCATGAATATTAATTTATCCTGCACAGTGCATACACATATATATGAAAGTGAAATCGGTTGCCAATGTTGACGGTAAGGAAACGACGACTTTAAAGTTTAAGGTCCCCCCCACCCAAGATACCATATAATTAACATATGAACACTGTCATATAAGTGCCTGACCCCTCTGGACAAGGGCAACCTTTATTTTGCACGTCCTTCTGCCACATGATTTACTTAATCCAGTGTCTTGTATCCCACACAAGGTTCTGTCCAGTTACATGGCTAATGCCTGAATCATATAGACAGATAGTACGTTGGGCGGGTTTTCTTATTTTGCATTAAAGGTTGGGGGTCGTAGGTAACGCTGAGAGATTCACATTTGAGGATAAATCTATTTCAATGCATCAAAGATGTATTTAATATTAATTTAATTCTTTGGAGTTTTTTTTTTATTAATTTTATCTAACATCATTAATAAAAAGTGTTGTGTATAATAAGGGCTGAGAATGGAAGCCCAAGATTACTCCATAACATATCACAATTAAGGATGTTAACGAGGCAAGATGGGTACAAGTAGTTGTCCTCCTATACTCACTTGTATTTATACAGGGTACTCGTTAAGCGGGTTCCCACGAATTTTATATATATTCGCTGGTATTCGTAGATATTTGTTAAAATATAAATTTTTAAACAAAAAATAAAAATTAAATTAAAGATAAATATTTTTGAAACATATATTTATACTAAAAAATAATTTTAAAATATATATTTATACTAAAAATATATTAAAGTAATTTACTTTATATATAATTATGAGTATTTAAATAATTATAAAATATGGGTATTTGCACGTACGAGTACTTTACTACCTGTCTCCACCCAATTAATAAATGAGTATCCATTTAATATTCATAGCAAATTTTACCCATGAATATCTACAGGTATGAATTTTTTTTGTCATCCCTAATCATAGTCAATACCTACACACATTTGTTAGAGAAATGTATTTTATATTACATAAATCAAGTCAATAAACAAATATAATATCATAATATTTATATCTTTAAATATTGAATAAATTACCCTCTTTTTTCTTTTGAGACAATTAAATTATAATATTTTTCTTTAATTACTAAAAATTACACTTCAATCTCAAGAAAGATAAACTGTGTTATATTTTAATTCATTTTTAATATAAAAGAACATTTTTCCAATGACCAGCAACTACGAACAAGTCTTATAAAAAATATTTCTTTTCTTCTTTGTGACTATTAGTATTATCAGTGGTTAATTTTTAATATTTTATTATTAATTTTAAAACTTAAAAAAATTATATGATATTTAAACTCTCATATTATTTACATCAAAATTTGATTAAAAAATTTCATCTCATCTTTTAAAATTGCAAAGTTAATATAATAAAAATTCAAATCTAAATATATTAATAATGCCAAAGTGAAAATGTGAGAAAAAAATATTCTTAAAAATTTGTTCATATCAAAATAATTAAATTGAAATACAATACACATTAATATTTTAACTGAAAGAAATGTTTTTTTTAGATAAAAATATAATGTAAATGCTTCTTAAAAAATAAAGTATAATTTATCTGAAATTTAAGACTTCTTTCGCTATCAAGACAAACATTTCTAGTTGGCGTCTTTGATTTTTTTTAAAAAAAAACTAAGAGAATATTTAGCATATTTAATTAGCTTATAAACTGCCAATGTGAATAGGCATAAGTAGTTAAGGATTAATTCTCATCTTTTTCATAGATATAGGTTTGATTCTTTCTAACGTCACTAAAATATCACTTGGTGGGACCCTTCTAGGTAGTATTGGGGTGTTTTTCTGTTTTGCCACCTTTATTCATAAAAAAAAAAAAAAACTTATAAACTTGTTTGGAAAATTAGCTTATTTTATTAACTTTAAATTTGCTAGTTATCAGTTTCTTCATCTAACTTATAATTTGTAGTCGGTAACTTATTCTTTTTTGCTATATTTATTTTTGATATTTTAATAATTTTTCTTTAATACCATTTTAAGATTAGTAATTATAACAATTCAAAAGTATAAATATGAGTAAAGGAATAAAGATATATTCTTTTAATTATTATTTTATTTCTAAATGTTTTTAGCTATTTTTTTTCTCATTATACTATTTATTTTAGTTATTACATTCTTTATTTTAATTTTCAATAAAATATTTTATCTTTAGAAAAAATTAATAAGAATTCAAAAATTGTGAAAAAATTAAAACTACAAATACCTAAAAAGATATTTTTGTCTAAAAAAATATAATTTATATAAAAAACATACAAATATGTCTGTTTATGTTATTTTATATTTTTCAACTAATTTAATATCTACTTTTACTAAACAATTCTAGTTAAATAAACTAATTTATCAACTTTTAACTAGTAATTTTTCAACTTGCAATTAACTTATTATCAACTTTTAGCTAGTTTTGCCAAATACACTAATTCATTCGTGAATAATAAAATATTTTACTTTTATTTTCTGTGAATGTAAAGCATTTTTTTTTATCTTATGATATATTGTCATATTATTAAACCAATTTGTAAAAGATAATAGCCACGTAAAATTTTATAATATTGGATTAATATACAAGAAATGACAATATGAAAAATATTAAAAACTGTGATATTCTTATAAGTATATCTAAATGTCACACATTTTAGTTTCAAAATATAATAATAATTTTTTTATATTTATTGCATTATCAAATTATGATAATTTTATCATATAATTATTGTAGTATACTTATATAACTTTTTTAGCTACACTCAAATAAAAGAATACTTTTAACTAAAAAGTATGGTTAATTTAAACACAATACGTGTGCTTAATACACATATATATGGGAAGAGTTCCACCTCACGAGCTAGACTTAAATACTTCTTCCCTTTAAAAAAAAAATTGGGGTACAAATATTATCTTGATGACCATTTATATTAAATTTTAAATAAATATATTTTTAATTTCTGTAAAATGAACAATTTTTTTAGTTCCTATAAAAGTTTTTTTTGTCCGTTTTCATCCCTCTAATATATAAAATCAATGCTTTTGGACCCTATCAATATATGATATTGGTTAATTGCTTATGTGTCTAATGAAAAGTCATGTGACTATATCCCAATGATACTAAATAGTGCATATATGGTGTCATTTTAATATATAACTCCCATAATATTTTTTGAGTCCTAAAATAAATATTATTTATCTGTTGTAAAATAAATGTTAGGATTAAAATCATTGATTTCAAATGGGATGAAAATCAATGAAAAAATTATGCAAATACCAAAACAAAAATTCACTCATTTTACAAGGATAAAAGACAATGATTTCAAATATAATAGGAATGAAAATGAAAGAAAAACATATATTACCCTTGTAATATAAAGACAAAATTGAAATTTGTTCATCTTATAAAAACTTAAAATATATTTAACCCTTGTATTCTAAAAGTATATTACATGTTAAAACAAAGATACTTGATGATATATCAAATAATTTTTAAAACATATACATTGCTGCTATCACACCACCATCACCGCAGTGGCGACGACAATGATGGTGATAGCGGCGAATGTGGCATTAGCGGTGGCAACGATAACAAGAAGTCATGTGGCACAAGATACATTTCATTATCCATTGTTAGATTTTAAAATGATATATATATATATATATATATATATATATATATATATATATATATATATATATATATAGAGAGAGAGAGAGAGAGAGAGAGAGAGAGAGAGAGAGAGAGAGAGAGAGAGAGAGAGAGAGAGAGAGAGTTCAAAAGTAGCTATTGATAAGGTTACTTCATTTAATAACTTTTGGTATAAATTAAATTTTATTAATTTAATTGTTGAATATTTTTTATATTAATTCAACATTCTTGCACACCAAATTTTAGATAAATTGGATATTTGTAGTTATGTGGTCTTAATAAGATTTAATTTGTATAAAGAGTTGTTGAAGAGAATAACTTTACTAAGAGTTACTTTTAAAATAATTTAATCCCTCTTAATATATATATATATATATATATATATATATATATATATATAACAGAGTAAGTCATGTATAAATTATTTGTCCTGAAATTCGAATAATGGTCTTAGATAATATAATCTTGCATTAAAAAATTTAATTTTTATTTAAAATAACGTAGCTGAGAATGATTAAGTTTCTAATCACTAATCATAAGGGTTCTTATATATTGTATAAGAACTAATTATTTTTAAAAACTATTCACCAAAAAATTTATTTTTAAAAACTGAAAATGTGTTATTTATTGTTGAAGAGTTATGAATAATGTGTTATTAGTGAAGAGTTATGAATAATTCTAAAACCGTAACTATACCACAAAATGTGTTAATGTGCGTAGTTAATTACTCTTCACCTATATTATAAGCTCGACAAGACAAGAGAAAGAGAGGCTAACATCATGTCATTAATTACTTGCTGGTTGAACATTGGCATGCAGTTTGAAAAAAAGATTTGCAATTATGATTTATTGTTAGCGATGGCGGCGCAAGGATCTGATTTGGATGCAGTTTGGATTCTATGATAAATATTTAATAGGTGGTTTTCTGTATTTATTATGATTATTTATGTTCTGTCTTAATGTTAGTAAATCACTTGAAATCTTTTAATTATAATTTGTACTTATAAATAAGTTATTTTATTTCTGAAAAATATACAAGAAACTCTCCATTTTTTTGTTCTTCTATTTTCTATCTTTTATCTTTTTTACTTTTGAATCCCTATGCTTTTTTGTTAATTTTAATAACACATTATCAACACGATTTCTTTTCTCTATTAGTTATATTTATTTTTGGCATTGCAAGTTGTAAGAAAAATCCTTGTAAAAGATTTTATTGAAAAAAAATCATATTTTTGATTTTATATTTCAAGGTTAGCTTCTTTCTTTCGAATCATATTATCCATATAATATGTTTAATTAATATATTTGTATTGTTGTATTGTTTATGTGAATCTAAAATTCATTTAGATGTAATGTGTCTTGAAGACACTATCAAATAAAGAAATTTTAAGATTTTTTTTTCCAATAGGTCTTGAAAGCACCATCAAAGAAAGAAATTTTAAGAATATTTTTGCAATGAGTCTTTAAGACACTGTCACAGAAGGAAATTTTAAGAATAATTTTTCTCACTAGAAGTGAAAAAGAATGCAAAAAGTGAAAAAGAGAATAATTTTTCTCTTCAGAAATGAAAAAAATTATGCAAAAAGGGAAAAAGAAAAGATGGACAAAGTGACAAATATGATTATATTATGTTTGATCCTTCGATATTGTATGTTTAGAGTACTACATGTTTGCTCAATTAATATTATGTTTATTATTGTTATATTTTTTTTTTCTTAATTATCTTTTGTTTTTGTACATTCAACTACTATTTAAAGTTACCAATTCATTCAGTGAGGTTACTACATATTATTTTGGTTGGTTATTACATTGTATAAAGTCAATTCAACTATTTGTTATAATAAGAATTGAAACAATAAAAACTATGAACTTTAATTGTAGATACAAACATGTTATGAACCAATGTATTATGCACGTTATTTACTAAATAACATAAATTAAGTATAAAGAATTACGTAATTAAAAAAAACAGTGACATGCTTATTTACATCATTTTATTATATTGGATAAATAATACGTTCTAATTTCTAAAATTCTTATCTTTGTTACTAATATACTATTGTTTACATTATACAATTGTATTTGGTAATACATTACGTTAGTATTTATATGTTATACATTAGTGATTTTAGTTATCTAAAATAACCATAATTGAATTATAATAAGCATTAATAAACAATCAATGTTTATTTATATTACATATCAATTTGTTACATATTCTGATTGTCATTGATTGTTTATTAATGATTTTAGATTGAATATGTTATTAGTTAATATGCTAGAATTGTTTATGTAATAATTGAGAATATGTTTCTAGATTTATTTGTTTATGTTACAAGGCATATTATTCAATTACAGATTTTATCAATCAACGTTATAGTTGATAAATTAAAATTTGGATTGATTTGATATTATATGTGAGGGACTAAGTTATATATATGTGTAATTGTGAATGCAATTAATTTTAGTTGTATAGATATTAAATTATAATCATGGAAATTTTAGTTACACTCGCATAACACTTTACCAATATTAATTCTATAAGTGAGTATATGATTGTACTATTTAAAGAGTTTGATTGACTAAAGAAATGTTTTAGATTTTTTTTTTTATCCAAATAGTCACCCACTTACAACAAGTATATGACCTTTTTTTTTTTCAAAAAATAGTAAGATGCTATCACTTGTATTGTTATTAAAAAAATGTGATTCTCCTAAAAGCTTTTTATGATTAAATGCATTTACCTTTATATAAATATTTAAAGCGGTAAGTGGGTATAATTTTGTGATACTCAGAATCATTTCTCAATTAAAATTATGTAGAAAAAAAATATCGATGATGATATGTTAGAAAAATATTTTCCATTTTTCATGCATCAAATGTGCTCCTACAGTAGCAATATTGAGAAAAAAATATTTAAGATATATTTTTAGTTGATTTCTTATCTTTTTCTGGATAAACAAAATAATGATTTTTATAAAAAATCACAAGACTCATTCGATTGGCACTGCTCCATTTCCTGAAGTAAATGTAGCAACATATATATTTTTATAAAATAATTGTTTGAATAATTGATTTTTAATAAATGAGTTTTAATCATTATTGTCAATGTTACAAATTTTATTAAATATATAATTAACACTTATTATTCGTGATTTGAATGTTCTAAATTAATTTAAAATTATAATTTAATAGCTATTAAATGGCCAATGGTTTTAATTTCATATTAATTATAATTCAATTCATTTTTAATATAATAGTTACAATGTTTTGTAATCGACATCCAATAATAAGTTTCTCATATGCTTATTAAACCTAATGAGATAACATAGAAAATTTGTTTTTTACATTAAAAAAAATATAATTTTTAATGAAGAAGAATGCTGGGATTAAAATTAATAATTATGATATGTGTCTCACTATTAGTGCCATGACTCAAACAATTCTTAAGAATAAAATATATTTCTCTTATTTAGTAATACAATAAGTTAATGTTAGTATTATATTTGGTACTACAAAGATAATTGAAGGCTCTAGAAAAGCTAATGTATTGTTATTTGGAGGAACAAAATTACACATCGATATTGCATTATATACTTCTAAGTCTTATAGAAACTTATTAAGTTTCAAAAATATTCGTCTAAATTAATTCCATATTGAAACATTAAAAAAGAGAAATATTGAATATCTTTATATCACAAGACTTAATATAAATAAAAGAAATGTGTATTGGAAGAATTGTTTGCTTTTGGTTTATACTACATGTTTGGCATGACCGGTTGGACCATCCCAAGTCTATTGTGATGTGAAAATAATTAAAAATTCATATGGACTTCCATTGAAGAGCTAGAAGATTCTTTAATCCAATAAATTTTATAAGGTCTCACAGTTTACCTTTGTGTTAGTTAAACTTACTCCTATATTACTTAATAATATTCTTTTGAATGATGTTATCCAAATTTATAAATTTATTGAGAGATCCAATCCTAGAATTTATATAATTTTAGATTAATCTAAATTTGTTTAATATTTCATTAATAATATTAAATTTAATGTAATATATATTTTTAAAATATATAAAAATAAGAGTCCTTTGATTATATTTTTATAGTTTAGATTTTATAAAATTTAACATAAATAATCAAGATGATATATATATATATATATATATATATATATATATATATATATATATATATATATATATATATATATATATATATATATATAATTTAATAGTTTGATTGATTCAAATCATATTCTATAGTATAATAATGCTAATTAAGCTTACACAGTGCAAACAAATCCTTCGTCTTTTTATATTATTAATTAGTTAATTATATATTGTCAATTGAAATATACCGATAATGTAAATATTTTCTACACTATTATTTAACCATAAATTATTATATAATTAAAAATTATTAATTTTTATAATAATTATTTTAAAAATTTATATATAGAGAAAATTTTAATTAGTTAACGGTGTAAATTTTTACACTAATAGTATACCAAAGTTAAACTCATAAGTTTAACTATCACACTTGCTACTTAAAATATTTAAATATTTTAGAATGTGTAAATATACTATTGGAAATGGTTTTAATAATCCTTTCTCTGATAACACATTAAAATTAAATTCTTATAAATACATTATATTATATTCTTATGGTTATGTTTGGATTGGTGGTAGAAAATGAAATGAAATGGATCAGAATATAATGGATTAGAATGGAATGAAATAAAAATTTCATTTCATTGTTTGAATATTTTATAATAGAATGAAACAAAGATTTCATTCCATTGTTTGAAAAAAAAAAAAAACGGAACGAAATAAGTTATAACTTTTTAATTCCTACATTATCCTTATTTTAAATATATTATCATTAAGAGACTAATTATTAGGATAAAATTTGTAAAGGAAAAAAAAGTTATTTTATAATTTAGAAGTTTTGTTCCATCAAGTGCACCCCAAATTTAAGAGGAAGAAAATTAGAGTTAAGTGGTGAAATGGAATAGATTATGTTCTATCTTCTTCCATTATGTTTCATTTTTATTTTTACAAACCAAACAATGAAACGACTTTCTCCTATTCCATCCCTCTCCATTCTTTAGGTTGTTGGGAAATTGGTTAAAATGGTAATCCTTGCTATTAATACATTTGACGATCATAAAAGTAATATAGACATAAAGCACAACACACATAAGAGCCAGAGAGGGATATCCGTTGGTGGAAATAAAGGAAGAAGAAAGTGAGAGAGATTTTTGTTTTTTCAAAAAAAGATGAAGATAGATCTTGTATAATTAAAACTTGTGAATAAGTTATCTATAGCCTAATATTTTTGCTCTTTGATAATACAACTCTAACGATCATCTGTTATTTCTCTAGTCTAGTAGTAGATCCATTAATCATATGTTTTTGTTACAAGTGTCAGTCTTGACTCTGAAGTTCGACCAATGGCAAACGTATCTAATATTATGTTTTGCGAGGAAAGAAAAGTGAATCACACTTGATACTTGCTTCCATTCCTCAATTATTTTTACAGTAGTTTCTTGCCAAAAGAAGCATATTTCGATATCGTTCAAATTTCCAGTCATTCATTTATAAATAATGCTATCAAATAATTTTATTGCATATTTGCATTATTATTTCTTCTCATCCTACAAATTAAATTTATAGAATTTTATTTGGAAAATTACTGATCAGTACAAAATATTTAAATGAAATAGTTATACGATCAAAGTAATCTGATTTCCGTCAATTTTATACTTTTCTTTCACTTTTTAATTTATTGTTTAACCAATCAAAAATTTCCACATTCATTCGTACCGTGCTTTATTATTCCTACTAAGATTTAAATCAAAATTTTCCGTCAGTACGAAATATTTAAATGAAACAGTTATACGATCAAAGTAATCTGATTTTCGTCAATTTTATACTTTTCTTTCACTTTTAATTTATTGTTTAACCAATCAAAAATTTCCACATTCATTCGTGCCGTGCTTTATCATTCCTACTAAGATTCTTCCATACTATATAATAGACGTCTTTTATTTGAGCGATGATAATCTGTTTTGAAAAATTTTAAACGTAAGTCGCATTAGGTGTATGGGTGGAAGGAAAAAAAAGAGAGAGAGAGAGAGAAACTGATAAACATAATAAATGATTTGGTGAGAAATAAGGAGAATTAGGACAAAAAAAAAAAAAAAAGAGATGAAAGGAAGTTAGTTATAAGAGTCTAAGAAAATTGAGTATATGAATATAATAAGAGTAATGA
Source organism: Spatholobus suberectus (assembly GCA_004329165.1). Taxonomy (NCBI): domain Eukaryota; kingdom Viridiplantae; phylum Streptophyta; class Magnoliopsida; order Fabales; family Fabaceae; genus Spatholobus; species Spatholobus suberectus. Next base: position 20,535,500 of record CM014734.1, read on the forward strand.
TAAACATATATTTCGTTTTCTTATAAGTTACAACTCAGTTCCAACATATTTTTTCTAACTATTTCTTTCTATCTTTCCTATCAATTCACATATCACATCTATTACTTTTTTTTTTCTACTTTTTTTCTCTCTTTATCTCTCTTTTCTCTCCATCCCAATCCGCTACAAAATGGGTCAACGTTTAACATTACTCATATAATAATTCATCTGTTTTGGGGTGCATATAGGTAAAAGGAAAAGGAAAATAGGTAAAAAAATGAGAGAGAAAGTGAAGGTGCTAAGTGATATGACATTAAAAGAATAGAAAAATAAAATGAAAAGAAACAAAAGAAAAAGTAGACATAAGATTATAATTATTTAGTTGCTATAGGTGTCCTCATTTTGAGTTTTAGTTCTTATATAAAAAAAACTATAAATATAGTCTCTATAGTTTTTTTGTAGTGATTTATTACCATTAAAAATATTTTATAATGGTTTTACACTACCAAAAAGTTTTCTCTGTTGTTAGCACCAAGAACCAAAACTTAACTTTTATCCATATGTAAGGATTAAAACTAACAGTTTTCTTATACAGTGACTAAAATTTAAAATGGGGGCAACTATACCGACCAAGTGATATTAATCTTATTTCTTTTACTTTGTATGGTCAAATATATGATTGTGTTTGTTTCAAGGTATCAAAAATTATTCCAAAAAAATTAACTTAGAAATGTCACATTCTCATGTTTGAAACAAGTTTTGAAAAAAAATATTCTTAGCTATTATTGATTTTCGAGAGTGTAAAATATTTATATTTGTCTTATTTCTTATTTATATAATGAAATGAGAGTATCTTACATTCCCATGAGGAAAAAAAATTACTTTCTACAATAATTATATATCCCCACTTCTTTTCTCCACGTTTCTTCTTTCACTTTTGTTTTTTCAAATTTATAATTAAAAAAAGTTAATTTTGTGTTTCAAATTACTACATATCATCCAAACATGTTTGTGAAAATAATATTCCTAGACATAATATTCTTAAGAATATGATTTCTAATCATGCAATATTATACTTTAAAACAAACCCTTCATATGTAATGAACATTTCAATATTAGAAATATTCATTTAGCACATTTTATTTTTTTCTATCTTTTCTTTCTTATCATATCATATTACCTATTACATTTATCATTTCTCTTTTTATTTTTTCCACTTTCTAGGTGGAAATGGCATATGAATGTCCGCAAATTATATCTTCTAATTGAATGGGGACGCTCATGTTTCTACTTCCATAATAACAAAATTGTTTTTCCTATACACTAATGAGCATTATTGGAATAGACACCGAAGGTCATTGGCATAAGTAGTTCGGCACTTATGTTTCTTAACCAAAGACTGAGATTCGATCCCTAACTTAGGAATAGAGTCGCGACTAGAGGTACCACTTTATTCCAAAATGGACCGACCCAATAGGAGAGGAAATAGTTAGGTGTCAAAATAGAAACTTCAAATACCTCCTGGTCAGACAATTTTTTTTTATTGGAATAGACATATATTATTTGTGTTTGATTTGTTGTAACAAAATAGAAGAGATCACTATATCAAAAAAAAAAAAAGGGAAGAGATCACAGAAGGTCCTCTTTCTTTACCCAACTGGTGCGCTTAAAATCACATAACATCACCCAAAGCCAGCAAATCTATCTTTGCAAAATCATCAGCGTGAACAAAAAATCAGAGACCAGAGCCTCCGTCGTGCGCGTCTTACTGAACTCCTCCAAAACTGTCTAGCCAATTAACGTACCTGAACTCAACTGGATTGGGTTGTTGGTTGTGGGGTTGATTTGGGAGTGGTAGAAGTTGATAGGATAGGTGTTGCTTTTGTTAGAGTGGTGGAAAGAAGAAGTGCGTGGCCTCCGTCGAGAGAGGATGTTGAAATGGGATACTGACTTTTTGGATTAGTACGACTCGTGATGAGTGCGCTTTCAACATTTGTTTACCAACTCATCATTAATTTAATAGGCTACCGTTAACAGTAGATTGAAAGACACATCTTGAAAAGAATTATGTTTCACTCATATTTTTGTTGTGTATTACTGCCCTTTTATTTTTTTTATTTTATGGTAAAATGAAAGAGAGGAAACTTCTTTAAACTTTCCTGTCCTTTTTCATTCTACCACATTTTTTTTTCTTACATACCTTCGTGTATATAATCAATGTTTGTGTGTATAATGTCGGGGGGCGCGGCGCGGCGAGAAAGATTGAAAACAAGTATAAATTAAGTGTAAAAATTAGAATGCGAAAAAATCATGTTATTTTTATCATTCAAAGAAGTGTACGAGTAGTATGAAAAATTAGAGTTGTGAAAAATATTATTATTATTTTTAAAAAAGAAAGAGATGTGATACACACAACAATTCATCTAACAATTGTATAACAATAGTTTTTGTGTCTATCTCTCTCTATCATTATAAAATGTAATAAATGATGTGTAAAAGAGATAGACACAAAAAAAAATATTATTGTACAAACTATTGTATGAGTTGTACAAATAACATTTCTCAAAAGAAAAATGTTTATTTGAGTTGACTTTTCTTTACACTTTTTCATATTTTTAAATATTAAATTACCTGTATTCTTTTAATAAATGTAAAAGAAAATATTAAAAAACAAAGTGTAATAATCAATTCTTTAAAAAAAAGTTTGACTAAAATAAGTAAAAATAAAGTAATAGAAACTAAAATTTATAGAATATTAAAAACATATTTAAACTTTAATAATTTATCAAATATAAGGAGAATAGTTACTCAACAAAATTTTTCTCTCTGTTTTTTTGTGTTCTTTATCTCTTCAATATATATATCTTTCTTAATTCAATATATAATATATTTTCGCCTTTCAAAAAAAAAAAAAACTCTTCAATACATATATCAGAATAAGAAGAGATAAAACTTATGTAAATAAAAAAAAATACCAAAAAAACTTGTGATCAATACAAATAAAAACTCTTCTTATTGTTAAAAATGAAAATAATAATATAGAATATTAAATGATATTTAAATGTTTAAGATTAAAAGAAAAATACGCATAACTTTTTTAAGTAATTGTATGATCATTAACTAATTTTTAACCTTGATCATCTATATATAATTGTATGATTCAAATTTTCTGTTATCATTTTTTATAATAATCAAGAGTTCCCACATAATACACCTCTTATACAAGGCACTGATGTAGAAACGAGAAAACTTTAATTAAATTAAATTTTATCAATAATCCAATAATACCATGTTTTAGTATGTTTTATTACTTTTAGCTATATCATATACTGCATTCGATAAATGTCATAGTTTTATTCATTCATCCGATTGGTAACCAACAAAAAACTATGACATGGGTTAGTTTATTTCTTTCCATAATCCAACTTCAGTGGATTTTATTCAGATTTCAATGTAGGGCTTATTTGGATTACATTAATCTTTAGGATAAAATAACTTTTTTTTTTAATTTTCTTTCAGGGAAATTCAATTAAAGATATTCTTAATAGAGAAATAAACTATTCAAATACATATACCTAATATTTTTAAGATAGACTGCTTCATGAACTAAAGCATTAGATTGTTCTATTGAAATTAAATTGGATAAATTTCAATCATCTAGTTTTTATTGATAGGTAATGCTCAAATTCTTTGTAACCCTAGATGATTTGCAATCCTTGATTTCGAGACAGTAAATTAATGTCCAAAATACACACACTTTAAACTCTTATACATAGCATAATTAAGATGTACTTGTAATGTAAAATTCTTGTTTGTAGAGTGAGAGGATATTAATTACCTTCTCGTACGTAAACAGCCTAGAAAAATTTCTATTTGCTAGGGCTCAAGACTTGGAAGAGGGCTAACCTACGAAAGTAAAAGGCATAACAAAGGACCTTAGTGCGTAGCTGCTTTCTAAAACAAACATGCGGTACTTTCCTCCAGCGACATGTTCATCGGATCTTCGTGACATTGAGCTGCCCCATCATCAAAAAGCCACTTCTCCAGAATCGTAAGAGGCACTTGCGTCTCAGATGGAGAGCCATAATGTTTGGAGGAGTTGAGGGTCAACAAGGAGTCAAAAGCATGATCTTGTGTGCATGTAGTGGCGCTGTGTGCTCCCTCACTAGAACTGGATCCTGTTGTATTAACCACGTTGCTGAAGGAATAATACCCTGGTGAATTTGTTTCGTTTGAGTTTGGGGATTTCATCCAGTTTTCCATCAACCGAGAAATGTTTTCGTAGCTTGATGCGTATGGGGTTGATGCATGGTTGTAGGGAGGGTGATGATGAGAACTTGAAGAAGGCTTGGTATCGGGCACAACATGATGGGTTGCTGGCTTGTGAAGGGACAAAGCCTCACACAAGGCTTGCTTTGCCATTTGGATATCTGTTTGCAGTCTTCTCTCCCACTGACCCTTCGCGGGTGATGAAGAAGAATGCCCCCATTGGTCAACACCCTCATCAGTAGTCCCATTTTGGTCATTTTGTTTCAGCTTCTTTTTCAAATGGGTGTTCCAATAATTTTTTATGTCGTTGTCTGTCCTCTGTGGAAGATAGGAAGCTATAGCAGCCCATCTGCAGCCATTAGATATTTATATATAATGAGCGAGCTCATTCCATAAAATAAGAAAAAAAAATTAGCAAACTAATTGATTGTTAAAACAGCCGATCCAAATAAACCTTTTATCTCCAAGAGTTAAATATGGTTTTGATCCTCCAAAACTTGACCCGTTTTAGTTTTAGTCATCAGAAAAAAAATATTCTTGAATAAAATCTCTCAAATATTAAAAATACTCTAATTAGATTTTTATACTAAATTCTGTATAACTTTTTTGTTAAATGATAGTCACATCAGCATCACAGTTACCATTAATTTGTTGATTAGCCATCTATGTCAATTGTTATGTCCAAGTTAAATTAGTAACATATTTTTTGAATAAAATTATTATATGTTTAATTCTAAATCATAGATTTTTTTAACTCTAAAGCAAAAGTTATTACATAATTTTTTATTAAAAATTATCGCTGGACACTTCAAGTAATAAAATACTTTATATGGGAGCTGATGTAACCATCATTTAACTAAAAAGTTAAGCAAAGTTTAGCACATGAATTTAATTAAGGTATTTTTAATATTTAAGAGACTTTATTTAAAAAAAAAAATTTCTGATAACAAAAATAAAAATAAATTAATTTTTGAAAAACTAAAAACATATTTAACCTTATCTCTAATTACTTTTGAGCTTTTTCTTTTGTTTCTTCATCTAATGATCATAAATTCTTGTCGGGATTTGGAAATATTGTAATTCTCGCTTAATTAGAGAGAGAAAACATATATTAATTGCAGAAAGCAAAGCAAAGTCAAAAAGTATGTAGGAAGATGAGGGTACCTGTTGCCCAAAAGGGCTTGGAGGTGGATTATCATCTTCTCCTCATGTTCCGTGAAATTACCTCGTTTGATACCCGGTCGAAGATAATTAGTCCATCTAAGCCTGCAGCTCTTGCTGCATCTCATCAAACCTTAAAAATAAAATAAAATAATAATAATAATAAAGTTAATGTTGTACTAAATCAGTTATATACCTTCCCAAGAAACGAAAATGTGTGAGAGTGTGAATGGGGTTTGAAAAAGCTATATAAGCACAGACAGAAGTGAAAACTGAAAAAACAAAGAGGAATTGAAACTGTAAATTACCTGTGTTTGTGGGAACTGATCTCCAATTTCCTGGTCCGTGTTCTTGAATGTAAGACACCAAGATGATGTCCTCTTCTGGAGTCCAGGGTCCTTTCTTAATCCCAATTTTGTCACAGCAAGGTGGCCTCCCCATGTCATACATATGTCAAAAGAAAATAATTGATCTAGCTAGCTAACTAGCCCTGATCTTTCTCTGGATTCTTCTGAGTTTCGCTCATTAAATCCGATGATTGATCTGAGACAAAGGTCGATCGTGTCTGCTTTATAGATTGTACATGGACGTACCAGAGACGAGCGTACACAAACTGGGATTGCCTTGTCGCGTACGTATATATAGAGAGAGACAAGAAAGCCAGCTATGTCAGTGGCTGGGAAATTTCTAAAGAGCAAACTTGAGGTAACCACTCAAATTAATGCTTAAAATGTAATAAAATAATTGTTGTCATATAATAGTATTAACATACCTAACTTTTAAAATTTCAACCGCAGACAATCTCCTCATCCCTAAATTGACATTCTACGTCTATAAAAGTTATATACGTGGGTTACAGAGAATTATATTATTAATTTTTCTCTACGTAAGAATTTCTCTATTCTTCCATCTCTCTCTCTCTCCCTCTTCTCGGCAAACATTACAAACTACAACTAATAACAAATCCATGGTGCATTAAATGGCAACAGTATAGTTGAAGCACACGGATAGCGTTGAAAAACATCTATGTTATTACCGTATTTCGGATGTTGCTGTTGGACCCACTAATAAGTTGTCTTAGACAGGATAGATTTTGTAAATGTAGATAAAATTTAATTTTATCTTTTCAATTTTTTTAGTTAATTTTAGCTTTTATAAATTTTAAAATTTTTAAAAATAGGTTAAACATATAATTTAGTCCCTGTACATGTCGCGAATTATTAATTTGGTTTCTATACATAAAAACTTATTAAATTAGTCCCTATATGTGCAAACGTTACCAGTTTGGTCCCTGTTGTCATGACGTTATTAACGGATTCTTAATTTAGTCTCTATAGATGTAGCACATTCTTAATTTGGTCCCTATATATATAACGCATTCTTAATTTGGTCCCTATTGTTGGAACCAAAATTAATTCCTATGGTGAAAGCCACCGTCTACAACCCAGAATCAATCATGTTAATCATTAGAAAAATATGCAAAAGCATACTTGAATTCATGATGACCAATTGCTCTTTAGAGCCGTGCGGTATGGTCTTCCAAGTCTACACGCACTCCCTTGAGAGAATCTCTTCTTCTTTTTTTCTGCCTCCTTCTGATGATGAGATGTCAAAAAGGAGAGAACGATGTATGTGACTTGGTGATCATGACCTATTTATAGACAATCCTTGGGTTATCTTTTGGTGTTTCTATTTTAGCCCATCACAAAAATAGAATTACCTTTTAGTCTCTACACATTAAAGGCCCATATCCTGTTAGACATATTAAAGCACAAATTACTCAAACCTTATCAGATCACTTTTAATTGGGCTTAACCTTAAGCGGCAGTCCACAATATATAATTATTCACATATAAGGCCAATGTTGGATTAATGATCCAACAATCTCCTACTTGGACTATATGTGTAACCTCATAATTATGCATTGCAAAAATCAACCATATGAGCTCAATATTACTGCCATTACCGAACGTATCTATAACCAATCCGATCCATCAATCATACCAACATAGGATCAAAGCAGTCTTCGTTACATCTATCGTAACTCAACCCATCAAATGGTCACACATGTTGATACAAATGAATGACATGGATGTGTAGCATGGAATTTTCATGTAATGTGATCTTAACATGCCTAATTCAATTGGTCCTCTTTAAACCTTAGTGAGATCAAACCACAACAAAAATCAGAGTGTCAATACACCAAAACTTTATTTCTGTAGAAAATATTTTTAAACCATACATAAACCAAAATTACGTCTATATCACAAAAGCATTTAAAAATACAAACTCCCATTAAAACTGAATATCACTGAATGACATAACACTCATACGAGCAGTGTGCTCATGAAACATTTTGGGTGGTAATCCTTTAGTAAGCGGATCCGCAACCATGGAGTTTGTTCCGATATGCTCTATAGACAACTGTCCACGTTGAACTCTTTCTTTAACAACAAGGAACTTGATGTCTATGTGTTTTGACTTTGTCAAGCTCCTATTGTTATTGGAAAATAGAACTGTTGAATTATTGTCACAAAATAACTTGAGTGGTCTTTCAATACCATCCATTATGCGCAGCCCTGTGACAAAATTTCGCAGCCAAATTCCATGATTGAACGCCTCATAACATGCTATGAACTTTGTCGCCATAGTGGAAGAGGCTATAAGAGACTATTTAGCACTTTTCCAGGAAATGGCACCTCCAACTAGCAAGTATATATAGCCCGATGTGGATTTCATAATATCTTGGCATTCAACAAAATTGGAGTCAGTATACCCAATGATCTCAAGCTGATCTGACCTCCGATATGTGAGCATATAGTCTTTCGTTCTCTGTAAGTATCGCATGATCCGTTTAACTGCTTTCCAATGGTCTAATCTTGGAATACTTAAGTATCTGCCTAACATCCCTGTAATGTATGTGATATCTGGACGCTTACAAACCTGAGCATACATCAGACTCCCCTACTGCTGATGCATAAGGAGTCTTCTGCATCTCCTTTTCTTCAAAGCCAATCTTAGGGCACTGATTGAAACTAAACTTGTCTCCCTTAGCCATAGGGGTATCACCTGGTTTAGAGTCTTTCATGTCATATCTCTTAAGAACCTTTTCAATATAACCCTTTTGTGACAATCCAAGAATACCCCGAGAACGATCTCGGTGCATCTGTATGCCCAATACAAACGATGCATTACCAAGATCTTTCATCCCAAAGTTCTTAGCTAGAAATTTCTTGGTTTCATGAAATAATTTATATCGTTGCTGGCAAGCAAAATGTCATCAACATATAAAATCAAAAAAATATGCTTACTCCCACAAAACTTATGGTATATATAATCATCGACCAAATTCACCTCAAAACCAAATGAAATGATCACTTGATGAAACTTGAAATACCATTATTGAGATGCTTGCTTGAGCCCATAGATGGATTTCTTAAGTTTGCAAACAATATTTTTTGAGTCTTCCAAAACAAAGTTTTCTGGTTGCACCATATAGATTGTCTAATCAATGTTACCATTAAATAATGCTGTCTTTATGTCCATCTAATGTAACTAAAGATCGAAATGCGCCACCAATGCCATTATTGTCTTGAAAGAGTCTTTCGAAGAAATCGGAGAGAAAGTCTCTTTATAGTCAATGCCTTCTTTTTGTGTAAATCCCTTTGCAACAAGACCAGCGTTATACCTCTCCACATCACCTTTCCAATCCCTCTTGGCCTTAAATATCCATTTGCAACCAATGGGTTTCACACCTTCTGGTAATGGAACAAGATCCCAAACGTCATTGTCTCTCATGGACTTAATATCTTCATTCATGGCATCTATCCACTTTTGAGAGTTAGAACTTTCCATGGCTTGATGGAAGTTGACCGGATCATCTTCCATCACTCCTATGTCAACCTCATGTTCTTAGAGATGTTCTTAGAGAAATACAATGTAGTCATCTGATATTGCACTTCTCTTTTCTCTAGTGGATCTTAATGGCATAGGTTCTTGAGGTGGAAGAGTTTGTTCTTCTGGAACAATTTCTTGTATGAGAGGTTTGACATTGTCTTGATCTAGTATGTCTTGCACAGAGTCAGGAAGAGGATCCTGAACAATGCCAGTAACACCTGTAGGAATATCAACATATTCCTCTTCAAAGACAAAGTCCTTACTATATCTCCCCTTGCAAACTCGACATCCTTAAAGAACCAGGCATTTCCTAATTTGAAAATCGACTTACTTGTGGGATCATAAAACTTGCACCCCCTAGATCTTTCAAAGTATCCAATAAAATAGCAACTCATCGTCCTTAAGGCCAGTTTCTTTTCATTTGGCCTATAAGGACTTGCTTCAGATGGATAGCCCCAAATATGTAAGTGCTTTAAACTAGGCTTTTTGCCTGTCCAAAGTTCATAAGGGGTTTTTGTAGTTGCTTTAGTTGGAACTCCATTAAGGATATATGTTGTAGTTTTAAGTGCTTCTCCCCAGAGTGATTCCGGTAAGGTAGAATGACTAATCATACTCCTTACTATGTCTTTAAGCGTCTTATTTTGTCTTTCAGCAACACCATACATAGTGCGGGAGCCCGGCATAGTGTATTGTGAGACGATATCACATTCCTCTAAGAATTTAGCAAATGGCCCTGGACGTTGTTCACCTGAATTGTTATATCTGCCATAGTACTCACTACCACGGTTAAACCTAACGCTTTTGATTCTTTTGTTGAGTTGATTCTCAACTTCAACCTTATAATTTTTGAACACGTCCAATGAATTTCCCTTTCAATTAATGAGATAAATGTAGCCATATCTAGAAAAATCGTCTATGAACGTTATAAAGTATTGTTGACCATTCCACGCAACCGTAGGGAATGGCCCACAAATATCTGTATGTATAAGTTCTAAAACGTCCAAAGTTCTATTGGCCTCAAATCTCCTTTTATTGGTTTGTTTCCCCTTTATGCAATTGATACAAATATCAAAATCTGTAAAGTTTAAGGGTTCTAGAATTTCGTTTGACACAAGTCTCTCTATTCTCCGTCTAGAGATGTGACCAAATCTCCTGTGCCATAACACAGCTGAATTCTCATTGGTTAATTTTTTTCTTTATGCTAATAATTGCAGTGATTGATTAAATGAAACAATTGTGTCAATCAAATAAAGATTATCATAAAATGACAAAAAACTAGAACCAACCAATTTTGAATCATGAAACAAACTAAATTTTCCATTCCTAAATGAATAAGAAAAACCAGATTTGTCCAAAGTAGAAATAGAAATCAAATTTTGTCTAAAAGACGGTACAATAAATGTTTCATCAAGATCCAAATAAAATCCAGTCTTTAACAATAATCTAAATTTTCCAATTGCCTCAACTTCAACCGTCTTGCCATCACCCACATAGATGTATCTTTCACCATCAGTTGGTTTTTAGCAATTTAGGCAACCTTGCATAGACACACTGATGTAAGTTGTTGCACCAGAATCTATCCACCATGTGTGTTTAGGCACCAAAGTTAAATTAACCTTAGAACAAACCAAATTAGGAAGCATACATTTCTTAGCACGCCATGCGTGATAGTTATTACAATGCTTCTTTACATACCCTTTAGCTCCACAAAAGAAACAATTGTTGCTTTTTGATTCATTTGGTTTCTTTTGAGACATTGTATCTGCAACTTCCTTATCCTTCTTCCTTTTCAGTCCCTTGTCCTTATTCTTTGAAGTAGAGGCAAAATGAGCACTTTCTGTCTTGTCTTGCTTTAACCTTTCTTCTTCCTAAACACAATGTGAGATGAGCTCATTCAGAGACCAAGTCTCTTTCTGACAATTATAGCTCACCTTAAACTGGCCAAATTGTGACGGAAGAGATATCAAAACCGAATACACTAGCAAGTCCTCATAAAGTTCTAGCTTAAGTGCTTTTAGCTTTGAAGCAATATGAGACATCTCCATGATGTACACCCTGATGTTGTTGTCTTTACCTATATACTTCATTGAAATTAGATTTGCCAAGAGCGTACCTATTTCAGCCTTTTCATTCTTGACAAATCTCTTTTCAATAGCTGCAAAGAACTCCTTGGCTGTAATTATCTTTTCAGATATTGTGCCCCTGAATGCTTTTGGAATGGCCTTCTTTATGATCATCATACTCATGCGATTTGACCTCTCCCACCTTTCCATCTTCCTCTTATTTTTAGAGGTACTTTGATCCGTAAGAAGTGGGGGAGAGTCAACCCTTAACACAAGGTCGAGATCCATTACTCTAAGAACTATCAAGATATTTTCTTTCCAAGACTTGAAGTTTGAGCCATTAAGCATAGGAATAGAGTTGATGTTGACAGTAATATTCGCGGGATCATTCATAGCTGAACAGAGAACAATAAACAAACAAAACATGCTCACATAAGTCTATCTCAAAATAGATCTAATACTAAATTCAAATAAAGGAAACCCCATCTCAAGATATCAGGAATCCATTAATATTTTATCTTTGAACAAAATATTAACTTTTCAGTGATACACTGGCATAGTAATCAAACATTGATAATAAGAACATGTCAAACAATAAATATTCCTTTGGGTTGATTCATTATTCACATGTAAAAGCGAACAATTATCAGGCATCATTACCACAGGTGCACATGCAATTTTGTAAAATACTCACCTTCTTTTGGGCCGATTAGTGTTCACATAAATTACAAGCACACAACCTTTTATATTTCAAAATAAATTAATTTCCACAAGAGAGGCCACTTTGGTGACATGCTGCTTCAATTAATTTATCCCAAAATATATATACATAATCTTTCCAATATTCGAATTTAGAATTGCTCAAAAAAAATTATACCCAAAAAAAAATCATTGGAAGTGTAATCCAACAAAAGAATTCCAATTAAAGCAAATCTATATACATGAGCACAAATTCCAATAGCTTGCTTCTTAAAATAATAGAAGGCAATTCAACTACCATGTTACCAACGGTTTGCTTCTTAAATTAATAGAAATAAACATTTCAAACCAAAAAGGCATATATACATGAAGCTGAAAGGCAAGGTTTTCAAATACGAAACAAAAGGCATAGCCTCAATAATCCTTTTAACAAAGTACATGATTGGATTCATATAATAAAGAAACTCGTAATGGCGACGCACGAATAGGTATGACTGAAATTTATAAAAGAAATTAATTTCTTAATTATCAAACATGACTGCTTTGATACCACTTGTTGGAACCAAAATTAATTCCTATGGTGAAAACCACCATTTACAACCCAGAATCAATCATGTTAATCATTAGAAAAATATGCAGAAGTATACCTGAATTCATGATGAACAATTGCTCTTTAGAACCATGCGGTATGATCTTCCAAGTCTACACGCACTCCCTTGAGATAACCCCTTAATTTTCCCTTTGTCTCTTTCTGATGATGGGATGTCGAAAAAAGAGAGACTGATGCGTGTGACTTGGGGATCATGACCTATTTATAGACAACTTTAGGGTTATCTTTTGGTGTTTCTATTTTAGTTCATCACAAAAATAAAATTACCTTTTAGTCTTTACACATTAAAGACCCATATCTTGTTAGACACACTAAAGTCCAAATTACTCAAACCTTATTAGATTACTTTTACTTGGGCTTAACCTTAAGCGACAATCCACAATACATAATTATTCACATATAAGGCCGATGTTGGATTAATGATCCAACACCTATACATGTAACGCATTCTTAATTTAGCCATATAAGAATTAAGAATGTGCTACATGTATAAGAACCAAATTAAGAATGCGCTACATCTATAGGGACCAAATTAATAATCCATACACGACATCATGACCGCTGGGACTAAATTAAGAATATGTTACACGTATAGGGACTAATTTAATAAGTTTTTATATATAGAGACCAAATTAAGAATTTGTGACACGTATAAGGTCTAAATTATTAGTTTAACATTAAAAATATTCTTATCGTCACCTGTTAATATTTGGTATCATGTAGACATATTATATTATATGTTATTTAAAAAAAAAAAGACTATGATAATATGAATAAATACTTGTTACATTTAATGTTGAGTAACAATAGTGACTATTTTTTGAAAATTTTAAAATTTATGAAAATCAAAATTGAAAAAAAATAAAGAGTTTAATGGTCATGCACTGTCAGTGTAAAAAGTTTTACATTGTCATCCAATCAGAAATTACCATTAATATAACTTTTAAAGTATTTATTATAAAAGTCAACAAACTTATAATAAATGGTGATTTGTGATTGAATGACAGTGTAAAACTACTTTACATTGTCAGTGTATGACTATTAAACTCAAAAATAAAAGGCTAAAAATAAATGTTACCATATTTACAAGAATTTTTACATCTTTACACCTAAAAGTGTTATCTCAAAAGATATTACAATCGAAGTTTGTGGATACAAAAAGATTGAATTCAATTATTAACAATTTTTTTTTTCTGTGGATCAATATTATTACAAGTATGACTTACGTAAAAACTAACGTGACATCTTATTTTAGAAAAAATAAAAGTTTTAGCACAAAAATAATTTAAATTTAATACTTATAGACAGTAAGTTATTCCTCTCTTTTTAAAAAAATAATAATTATTCATAGATACTTGACATCTATCTAGATGACACTTATGTTTTGTTTGGATAAAGAGAAAAGTAGAGAAGAAAGAAGTAAAAGAGAAAAGAGAATAAATAGAGAATGGATAAATTTTTAAGGTGTTTAGATTGAAAGAAGTAGAAAAGAAGTAAGAGAAAAAGAAAAGTGGGTATGTATTGTAATGACATATTTGTTCCTAAAAATATATTTACATGATCTAAAATAAAAGATAAATACATCATTTTAATTTTTAGTGGATTCCACTAATTTTTTTTCCACTTCTTCCACTCAAATCTCTTCACTTAAGAAGAGATTTTTTTTGGTTGTGGGCTCTACTAAAGTTTTCTCTTTTCTCCCACTTCTCTTCTTTTTCAAACAATAGAAAACTTAATTCTCTCTCACACTTTTTTCTCACCTACTTTTTTCTCTCTAAAATGACCCTAAACAAACTATGGATTAGAGAAAAAAGAGAAAAATATAAGATAAAATGTGATATAATGTGATAAAAAAAATAAAAAATATTAATAAAGTGTTTGATATATATAAGTGTTTGTATATCAAACTTATAAAATGTTATTTACTTGAATAAACTGTGATTATTAAAAAAACAACTTAATAAATTAAATCCCCCTGAGTAATCGATAACTAAACGTCAAGTAAGAAAGTAACTTGGAATTTTTAGAAAATTTTCTTTTTTAATTTCTTCTTAAAATGGACTGGTCTGTAATCTGTATATAGTACCTAATTAGTTGCATTAGTACAGAAAAAGTAGCTTTCGATGTAAGTGAACGATTGATCTCGTGATGTATGATTGATCAGGTGTCTCGAAAGTCATATTAGACAGTCATTCAATTAAGTGAAAATTGATGATCTTGATTTGATTTTGAAAATCACCGTTGTTTTGTCTGTTACTAGAATTAATTACTCGATTACGAATATATTAATATTGTCTGTTGTTTGTTAGCAAAGAGCTGTCAAAAGTGGCGGCCGCCCGTCGCCCCAGTCCGTCTGCATCATTATTTGCTAACGGGTCAAGTCGAACTAGGCCGGTTTGCATTTGGATTTATGGTTTTTCGGTCTAGCCCAGTCTTATGCAGGCTACTGAGTTAATTTGGCTTGAATTTTTTTGCACACTGATTAATATTGTTATTTATTTCAATTGTTATTTTTTAGCTAAAAATTACATAAAATTAAATTATTTAAATCATATTAAATATTTAAAATTAAATTCTACATACCTTTTAGCATAAACAAATATTTTTATTTATATATAATTGACTTAATTATTCAATAGTTTCATTAAAAATATATCTTAAAGCAAATTTTATTTACAAAATAAAATATCCATGTTAGTCTTTATTTTTTACAAATGTGTGTGACCCTTTTTAAAATTTTTTTAAGTAAAATATTATTTTTTTAATATATATATATATATATATAAAATATCGGGCCAAAATGGTCCGGTTTCTTTTGGGCTGTATTTTTTCAGCCCATTACTGTGTTTGGTCGGTTTCGTAGTGAAGAAATAATTGAAAAAATATGTGGGACTTATCATTAAAAATTTCTTTCCAAAATAATAAAAAATTACGTGAAAATCTAACTCAAGTGTAACAAAATTGATTTTGTTGTGCAATGAAATTGATTTCGCTACTTATTAAATGAAGAAAGGGGGCAAATCGATTTAGTATTTCACTAAATCGATTTTGTCCCCATCCTTTTTTTCTGATAACCGGTCCCCCATCTCTTATAATAATAATAATAATAATAATAATAATAATAAATATTATTATTAATAACAAAAATAATATTAATGATAAAAATAAATAATAATAACTAAAATAACCTTAGCTTCCACTCTATTTTTTCCTATTTTTTTTTCAACCAAACAACCTTAACTTGTATTATATTTCTCACCTACTTCTCTTCTTTTCTTTTCTCATCTCTTCCTTTCCTTTCCCTCTATTTCTTTTCTCTCTACCAAACACACTCTAAAAGATTTGATTGTTAATTTTTTATTTATTTAGTTTTTTATAAAATTTTTAAATAATTTATTTTACACACACATACAATTATTGAATGTAAAATATTAACATAATATGCTTATAAAAGCTTATATACATTTTCTACTTTGAAAATATAATGTTTTTAAAATTAGTCTTTTTATATTTTTATCTTTATATTCGTTAAAAAATAATATAGTTTTAATCTCTCATAAAGTGCTTTTAAAGACCAAAAAAAAATTGTTATATTTTTTTAAACTAAAAAATAAATAAAAATGAAATAATTTAAAAAAATCTCGCAATTTAAGAAATAAAAAATATATTTAAGTTAATTGTTTAATATACAAAACTTAAATAATGGTAAAAAAAATTAACTTAAAGAAAAATATCTCAATATTTTGTGTGTGTGTGTGTATTATCTTTATCACTTAATCTAGTATATGCAATTATTTTAAAAAAATTCACCTAATATAAAGGAAATTATTTTGTATTTTTCTATTTACTAACATTGTAATTTTTTAATATACAATATGGTAAATAACATTAATAATTGATCTAAGACGACATAACCCATACTTTTAATTATAATAAACAAAAGCATATGACAATTTATTCTATGATAAATGCTAATAATTTTCTTATATAGATCGTCCTAACAATTCATCCTATGAAAGAGCTTCTTGTGTTGGACAAATTTTGTAAACTCAATTGTTTGAAAGTATCTGTCTGATAAGAAGAACAAGGACTCAAGGAAGATTGTTTGAAGTTTAAGCTGAATAATGTATACTAGAAGATTGAGCCTTAAGAAGAAATAAATAAATAAAAGGTGTTTACCTACTCTCATACCTAAAACAACATGAAAGACATAAAAAATAGAGTGCCATGATTGCATTTCAAAAAAGTTAGCATACTAAAAGCTCAAAGATAAGAATTTTTACTTATTACATGGTAAAAGTACAAAAAAAGAAGATAAGAGGAATGTTTTATTAGAATATATGTGTTGGAACGAAAACAGGATTAATACTATATTTACTGTTTCTCAATGTTCAAATTTAATGGAGGAAAGTTCTCAACGACTATTTTCGAGCTCTACTATAAAAGCATAAAGAGTCAACAAGCTACAAAGAATAAGAGTTAGAGATCCTACATTAATAAAGTTTCTTTTATTTACAATCATTCAAAACATTCTCTGCAACCTTATAAGTACTCTATGAGCATATAGATTATCGTTTATTACTTGTGAGATGATAGTCTATGTTAAGACAAAAGACAAATTTATAACCCTCAAATATTTTGATAATAACAAACAGATAAATTTATATATGTCTTCGCATAATCGTCTGATCATTTGTTCGTATACAATCGTCTGATGTTTTTAAGATGAGTATCGTCTTATCCTTTGATTAGATAAACTTCATAACTAACAAACCTTACAGACGATGGCAACTGTTCTAAAATGATCTGCACATCAAACAGAGTGTAAGCTAACTCGAAACGTATTATACCTATACACTTACTCTCGAGGAAAGTCAGCGAAAAAGAAGGAATATGTGTGCGAATGTCAGAACAAGAAAGCATACATGACAACTGCTAAAGGATTGAGTACAAGAATAGAAAAAATAAACAGACTACTTTATCTTATCATATGACAAGTTGGTGAAAGGCATTAAATACTACATTTGATGCCCCAATGACTCTCTTTCATCAGACAAAGGTCATTTTCTGTAATACACTTAACGGATTCTTTTTAGAAGCCTATAAATAAAAGAAAAGACCTCTTTTGAATGTTGTTGTTACTGATCATCATTTGCTTTAAGAAAAGAAACAGCTTGCGTAAACTCTGTAAAATTCTCTTTATACTTCATTGTATATTCATTTGATAAGACGTTAAACCCAATGAGGGAAACACACACATAAACCTTTTTCTTAACGAGATTAGTAGAAGCTTGAAAAGGCTTTGATTCAAAGAATACTTGAGTGTTTGCTTGGAGAGACAAGTGAAAGACTACTTAGGTTGAGCTTGAAGAGGCTTGTGGAAAGAATACTTGTAACTTGTGAAAGTTAGTGGAACTTGGTTGTTGCCAAAAACTGGACGTAGTCTCTAGGGTGAGACGAACCAGTATAATTTTTGTGTGCTTTTCGGTTTTGTCTTTCAGCTTTCGTTTATCTTTTAAAACGTTTTTTAAAATCCTTTTGATCTTATTTCAAACAATACGTCGTTAACAAAAGAATTGCGAAAATTTGATATAACACAATTCAACCCCCTTCTTGTGTTATCTTTGTGTTCTACAATTTGGTATCAGAGCTCAACCTCTACGGGTTGAGCACCTTAACAAGTGTTAGAGGAAAAGATCCGCATGCCAAACCTTGAAGGACAATTCATTCCTGAGGGAGCCTCTTTGTCAAGGCCTTTAGCCTTCAATGGAGAAGATTATGCATACTGGAAGGACAGAATGGAAATATATATCAAGTCCACTCACTATAGTATCTAGAGAATCATCACACATGGAGATCATGTTGTAATCAAGCTAGAAAACGAATACAATCAAGATGACTACAACATGTTATAGCAAAACGCAAAAGCTAAGTACATTATAACCTGTGCCTTATCAAAAACTGAATATAATAAATTTTGCAACTGCAGAACTGCTAAGGAAATGTGGGATGCTATACGCATAACACATGAAGGCACAGAACATGTTTGTCTCAGGAGAGCAGCAACTCTTCAAAGACTTTATAAGATGCTCACCATGAAGGAGATAAAGACCATTGATGAAATGTTTGGAAGATTTTAAACAATTCTAAATGGACTCCAAAGTCTTGGTGTTGTGTTCTCTAAGGCTTAGAACAATCTCAAGATCCTGGACAGTCTTCCCAAAGTATGGGAACCCAAAGCTACAACCATAGCTGAAGTAAGGGATATGAAGACCTTAACTCTAGATAAGCTACTAGAAGCTCCAAGAGTACCTGAAGTACATCTCTTCAAAAGAGACAAAGTAAAAAATAATGACTCAGTTGCTCTAAAGATTGGATAATTAAAGAGAGGAGCAGATGAAAAAATTGAGACGAAAGGAAGAAACAAAGCGCTAAAGGTTCAATCTGAGGAATCCGAGAGCTCAGACGAAAGCTCCAGTTGCTCAACAGACGATGAGATATCCCTTATCACAAGAAAATTCAAGAAGATGCTTAAAAAGAAAGATAGATTTAAGCAATCTTCTAGAAAGAATGACACTAGATACAGAAAGCATCCCCAAGAAGAGAACAATGAGATCATTTGCTTTGAGTGCAAAAAGCCTAGACATACTAAGGCTGAATGTGCCAAACTAAAGAAAGGATAGAGCTCAAAGAAAATATACAAGAAGAAAAACCTTCTAGCCACTTGGGAAGATCTGGATAGCAGCAGTAGCAGCTTAGACGATGAAAAGGCTAATATATGTCTCATGGCAGACGCAAAGGAAGCAACATCTGAGGTAAACTTTGAACATAATAACTTTCTGTATGAGTCTGATGACAGTGAATCTGAGTCTGATGACGAAGATATGTCATATGACACTCTTCTTGCTAACTCACACAAGATTGCTCTTGAATATAAAAAATATCAAGAAGCTCTTTTAGAAAACGAGATACTTAAGAGAGATCTGATGAGAATGTAAAAAAGCCTAGCCTCAGATCCTGAAAAGGCAATGCTTCTTTTTGAAGTTGATAAACTAAAGAAATAGGTCATTAGTTTGAAACATGATCTGACCAAATTTGTAGACGGATCATCAAAACTTCAAATGATTTTAAAACATAAAAGATCTCCATCTGACAAATCTGGGATTGGATTTGCAGAAGACAAAAGTGCTAAACCATCGTTTTCTAAATCCTATTCAACCTTCTGTAACTTTTGTGGAAAATCTAGACATTCATTTCAAAGATGTCAACACAAAAGGAAACAGAGGTCAAATAGGACCAATGGGACTACCATGAAAGGACCCAAAAGTATTTAGGTACCAAAATCTCAAATAATTCCTGTTACAGATATCCTTAATAGGAAAAAAGAGGGATTCCTTCTGGTACCTAGACAGTGGATACTCACATCACATAATAGGAAAAAGGTCTATGTTCCTAGACCTCCAATCACATGAAGGAACAGTCTCATTTGGTGGAAATGGAAAAGGAAAAATTATTGGTATAGGTAAAGTTGATAAGCCTCCTCTTCCATTTATAGATAATGTCCTATGCGTTGAAGGATTAAAATATAATCTACTTAGCATCAGTCAATTTTGTGACAGTGGATTTATTGTATCCTTCAACAAAGAATCATGCACAGTCAAAAGAAATGATGAATCTATTCTTTTTACTGCCAAAAGACATAATAATCTATATAAGATTAAGTTTGAAGATCTGAACAAACAAAATGTTACTTGCTTAATGACCAAAGAAGATGACAAATGGATTTGGCATAAAAAGCTCGGGCATATCAATTTGAAACATATTTCGAAGTTATATAAAAGGAGTTTAGTAAAAGTATTGCCTGAAATTTCTTGAAAAACTCATTTTCTTTGTGAAGCATGTCAGAAAGGGAAACAAATCAAAATCTCTTTTAAATCAAAAGATGTTATTTCCACTTCAGACCACTAGAACTACTGCATATGGATTGTTTGGAGCTACAAAAACTCTTTGTCTTGGTGGAAAAAAGTATGGTTTTGTCATTGTTGATGACTATTCTAGATATACATGGGTTTATTTCCTAGCTCACAAACATAAGTCTTTTAATGTGTTTGAAATATTTTGTAAGAGAGTTCAAAATGAAAAAGGTTTATTACTGCAATTAGAAGTGACCATGGAACTGAATTTGAAAATGCTGAGTTCAAATCCTTCTGTAAAAAGAAGGAAATTTTCCACAACTTCTCCTCACTGAGAACACCTCAACAAAACAGGGTTGTTGAAAGGAAAAATAGAACTCTACAAGAGATGGTAAAAACCATGCTTTGTGAAAATTCAGTCCCTAAGTACTTCTGGGCAGAAGCTGTAAATACAACGTGTTATATTCAAAATAGAATATTGATCAAACCAATAATTAAAAAGACTCCTTATGAATTGTGGAGAGGTAGAAAACCCAACATTTCAGACTTTCACTTTTTTGGATGTGAACGTTATATTCTCAACACTAGAGATCAACTAGGAAAATTTGACTCTAAGGTTGATAAAGGTGTCTTTCTTGGATATTCCGACACATCAAAAGCATTTAGAGTATTCAATTCTAGAACTTCTGTTGTAGAAGAATCCATCCATGTTAAATTTAATGATACACTAACTCCTGATAAGAGAGTATCATATTTGGAAGAAGATTTTACATATTTACAGATAGGGCCATCTGATCAAATAAGAACAAACGAAGCAAAAGAATCAGAACAAACTTCTCAACAACAGACCCATAATCAGACGAAAGGATTTCATGAAGATTGGAAGTTCGTTACCTACCAACCTCAAGATCAAATCATTGGAGAACGAACTGAAGGAGTTAAAACAAGGTCATCACTAAAGAATTAAGCGTTGTGTGCCTTAGTTTCAAAGATTGAACCTAAGACGATAGAAGAAGCACTAATAGACGATGACTGGATGATAGCAATGCAAGAAGAATTACATCAATTCACAAGAAATGATGTTTGGACTCTTGTTCCCAACCAATACATAAGAGCATCATTGGAACAAGATGGGTATTCCGCAACAAGCTCGACGAAAATGGTAACTAATCAGAAATAAAGCAAGGTTAGTGGCTCAAGGTTACAATCAACAAGAAGGTATTGATTTCACTGAAACCTTTGCTCCTGTTGCTAGATTAGAAGCAATTAGAATTATGCTTGCTTTTGCCGCTCATAAAAACATTAAGCTTTTTCAAAAGGATGTGAAAAGTGCCTTTTTAAACGGATTCATTGAGGAAGAATTCTATGTTAGACAACCTCCTAGATTTGAGGATCCAAACTTCACAGACCATGTATTTAAACTTAGAAAGGCTCTGTATGGTCTTAAACAAGCACCTCGTGCTTGGTATGACAGATTGAGCAGTTTTCTTATTGAAAATGGGTTTATGAGAGGCAAAGTAGATACAACTCTCTTTAGAAAGGAATCCAACAGAGATTTCATTATAGTTCAAATTTATGTATATGATATAATTTTTGGAGCTACTAATGAAACTCTATGTAAGGATTTCTCATATTTGATGCAGAGTAAATTTGAGATGAGCATGATGGGAAAATTAAAATTCTTCCTTGGCCTACAAGTTCAACAAGAAGAGAAGGGCATATACATTCATTAGCAAAAATACACAAAGGAATTGCTTCAGAAATATAAGATGAATGAGTTAAAACCTATGAGCACACCAATGCATCTGTCTGTCGGTATGACAAAAGACGAATCAAGTAACCCTACAGACCAGACTGTCTATAGACATATGATTGGCTTACTTCTCTATTTAACTTCTAGTAAACTAGACATCATGCATAGCATCTGTTTATGTGCCAGATTTCAATCTGACCCTAGAGAGTCTCATTTAAAAGCTGTTAAGAGGATTTTTAGATATCTTATTGGTACACCTAACGTCAGTTTATTCTATGAGAAAAACAAAGATTTCAGGTTAGTAGGATATTGTGATGCAGACTATACTGGTGACAGACTTGAAAGAAAAAGCACAAGTGGTGGATGTCACTTCATCGGACCATGTCTCATATCCTGGACCAGCAAGAAGCAGAACTCAATTGCATTATCAACTGCTAAAGCAGAATATGTGTCTGCTGCAAGCTGCTGCTCACAACTCCTATGGGTAAAGTATCAACTTGAAGATTACTATAGCTTTGAGCATAACATCCCTATATTATGTGATAATACTAGTGGAATCAATTTATCTAAAAACCCCATTCAGCATTCTAAAGCTAAGCATATAGAAATAAGACATCATTTTATTCGAGACTATGTTTAAAAAGGTGTTTTTAATATTAAGTTCATCAATACAGACCATCAATGGGCTGATATCTTTACAAAAGCCTTACCTATAGAACGATTTAACTTTATCTTAGAAAATTTGCATATGAAAGTTTTGCAAGAATAAAATGTCTTATATGCATCGTCTCATTTGATCTTTTAAGATTCGTCTTGCTCTATATTGTCTTACATCTTATATTATTTCACATTACTAACACAACCGTCTTTGAATATGAAAAGTCTTTAAGTTCATTAGTCTGATATTTCCCCTAATAATTACTCTCGATAACCACCTAAGAAACGTGCGTCGTATCCCCTGCCACATCAAGTCGTCATTAATGCACGTCTCTTCAGCACTTTGACCTTTTCTTTTATTCAAAATAACTGCTTTTTCCATCCCTTACACACTCTGAAAACTTATCAAACTTTCTAAACTGAAACCCTATCCCTCACCTTTACTCTCAAACCTCCTTCTCTTAAAACCTGCACTCATGGCCGCCTAAAAATAGCTTGTGCCCATGGAGAGATTTGCAGAAAGTGACTTTGTCGCCGGAAAATGGGTTGACTTACAGAAACTTGAAGAAGAAGGATTTCCTTTGCAAATGTATATAAAAAATGTAGGATGGGAAGCTTTCGTGCAAAAGAAAACCTCCTAGTACCATACACCGCACGCCTACTTTTGGGCTTCAGCATCTGAGGTTAACGACACTATCACTAGAACAGTCAACAATCAAGCCATCATCATTTCTACTGATGCCATTACAGCAGCATCTAGCTATAAAGAGGAGGGTGACCTCTTTACTGAAGGCTGGGAAAAGGTCATCACCCAAAAACTGTTGACAGGGCATTGTATAAAAGCCCAGGACTCATACTGAGAACAAGGATGTTCTGAGAAGGTTTCTGTACACTTCAAACATGAAGCCTATATGCAGACTGATTCACAACGTCTTGTTGCACATCGTTCTGCCAAGAAAAGGCTCTAAGGATAATGTAACCTCCAAGGACCGATTCTGCATATATAAGATGCTGACTGGTCAAAAGGTCAATCTGCCTGCATTACTCCTGGACAACTGGAGATCCTGTCTCTCCAAGTCAAAGGAAGGTGCCCAGAGCAAGCAGAAGCATCGTATTCCCTACGCCATGCTCTTCACCGAAATCATTTTTCTGGTGAGAATAAAAAAATCTGGGTTAGAGAAGATGAAACAAGGTTCTGAGATCAATGTATCCATCATCAGGAAGATGAGGATTACACATATCTTCTCTGGATACATTGCCAGACATCCGGAGTTAGCATTGATCAAGGAAGAACCACCAGAAGAAATTGTTGGAACTGCATTTAGAGTGGGATTGTCTGTTGATCCCTTTATCAGTATTGCGTCTACTTAACCTCCACCACAAACGAAACCCCAACCTTCTCAACCATAACCCAAACAGACCAAACCACAAAAACCTAAGTTACCAATCAAGAGACCTTCACAACCAGACCCTCAACCTAAACAGACCAAACCTCAAACCTCATCGTCTCTACCTCACAAGAAACAAAAATCCTTAACCATTCGTCTGAGATCCAAACCAACTCCCCAACCTGACTCAGATAATGACTGTCCCATTAACACCCTTCTTCCCACTCCAAGCATAACCATTCCTACCCCTCCATCAGAATAACCACCTCCACCATTTACATCTACTGAACCCACTCCATCTGCCCAACCTTCTAAAAAGCCCTCAAAATCCAAAAAGATTCCAATACGAAAAACAAGAGCTCAAGAAGAAAAGTAGCTTAGGAGAGCTCGAGCAGAATCAAAACGGGTTGAAAGGAAGAAGAAGAAAAACTGGCTGAAGCAGAGGAAGAACAGATTGAGGAAGCAGTACTTCAATCTATGATTGAGCACTCGCTACAAACAGCCCCTACAGAGCTTGAAGAGCAAGAGCTGTCGACTCTAGAGGACATTGCTGCTACCTCAAGAGGTAGATTACCTAGATCTCTTTTCTGGGAAGTTCCATAATATGTTTCTTTATCTCAAGTCTTTAACCGTCTTTTTGTAGACTTAACAGCGAAACTTAGTGTTGTTCAGCCTGCAAGGGCTGTTTCACTCTTTGTTTCCTTCATGGAACCTGAAGTAGAAAGAACTTCGTCTGGAGGAGCTGCACTTATGATAGACGAAACATCGCCAAAAGACTATCGCTCTGAAACGCCTCCATCTGAACGTCTCCAAAGGCACACAATGATCTACTTTGAGCAGCCTGAGTTGTGTTAGATTAGAAAGACAAGAGAATATCAATTACTAGAGCCCTTCGACCCAGAGGTACTTCAATCTACAATCAATTATGAACTAGGCGAAGTAAATAATCCAAGGATATGGACGACCCTTATCAAAGAAGCATGGCCATTTTTGGTACGCCATGGGTATGCTGAAAAATTTCCTTATATTCTAGAAGAGGCTACCTCCGCACTATCTTATGAGCCGCACATCACTCCATACGTCTAGGAGGAAGGATACAGCACTCGGTCAGACGCTCTAATCTGTCTATCCACCATCAACTAAAACGAGATTTCCAGCTGGATATGAAGTTTGGAGACAGCGTGGGATTCTCTGTCACACTTCTCCTTTCATACTGAAATGCAACTACTCAGAGTATCTGATCATGTGCAAAACGTATCATCACAAGCCCAAAATAATATATCCGTTTTGTATTACATTTATATATTATTTAATTTATTCTTATCAAGCTATCATGATAATCAAGCACACAAATATTTACTCTTTAATTGATTCTTTCTATTTTTCTTCTTGGACCATTTTGTTCAGTTAATGGAGTTTATCCCTATTAAAAGAACCATGACAGCAGAAGAAAGGGAAAAGGCCATCAATGTAGCAAAAGTATTTGAATCATCCAATCCTTTTTGTTGAGTTGTCCTGCAGCTCTCCTATTTATATAAGGGATTAATTAATAATGGTGAGCCCTTAAATTCATGTGATACGTATTTTTATTCTTCTTTAATAGTTGATCATACATAAATGAGTGTTCAATTGCAACCTAAAATTATATCTTTAGTTGCTGTAACTTAAATAATGTATGAATTTTGATGTTATCATATCAAATTCAACAGCTCTCCATGTCTTCCCCTTCAATGAGAAAAAGTGAGGTGGTATTGCTTTGAAGCTGGTAATCATTTAATAAAAATATTTATTGATGCTGGTAATCAAATTTTGCTTTTTGTTTGTTCAGGTGAATTCTCACCTAATCAATAATGTCTGCACTGATCCTCTGTTTGCAGAGAAGGTATTAAGTCTAATTTATTTTTCTTTTCTCTCATATCATTGTGTGTGTCTGTATAAATATATAAAAGTAAGCTAACAAATTATTCTTAATTTGTTTTATATGCTTTATGCAAGTAATTCTTGGTGAGGATGTTGTTGGATCAAAGCTTACCCAAAATTATAAAATAGATTACTGATGTAGTTTAGGCTAAAGCAAAATAGCCCAAATTAAAAATTAGATTACCCTATTATTGACGATCTTTAATGCGCAAAGCAAACATGAATGGTTTCTTCTTGTATGCCCTTTAGGAATTCCATGGCATTTTGTTGATAACAACTTGTCAATCCTTTGTATGCTTGTTCCTCAAGGAATACAATTTTCACTTGAGTTGAATTTGTATCAATTTTGTCTAGACAAATTGTGAAATATTGAGTGGTGACAGAAATATAGTGTTGATTTATTTTTCTACACATGTAACTTTTACAACCTTTGTTTCACTTTTTAAGATTTGACAAACTATGAAAGGATGTGCCCAAAAATAGTGCTTGATGGTATTTAAGATATCTACTGATACTTAATTTTGTTTTATTATTTTTCCTTTACCGGCAATAAAAATGGTCAGTGAAGGGTTGATATGAGAATTAGAAAACTATTTTTAGTGGCCATTTAAATTGCCACTAGTATTGCCGCTAAAAGTACCTAGTTTTTCCCAACCATTAAAAGGTATTTACCAACACTTGCTATAATTGCTGGTAATACTTTTATCGACTTTGGATACACCGGCCATAATTTAACTACTGGTAAATATTTTAACAACTATTTATATTGCCACTAGAAGGAAAAATAATTGCCACCAAAAGTCATTTTTGGCGTTGTGAGAGAAAAGAAGAGAAATTAAATTACAAAATATAGACAATAGGTTGTCTCACATAGAAGTGGCACGATGATGACACTATGGTGGTGCAATGACGTTGTGGTGCTAGTTACAACGACACGGTAGTGGTGCAACTATTTCGTTATAAAAGCCTGACAACAAGCATTCTTGATTGAAGCATGATGAAAGATACAAGAAACGTTTGAGTAGCGTCAATCTATCTGTCGCTAAATTCAAATTAGCAGTGGCTATAATCGACACTAATTATTATTTTATTTTTAAAATATTAAAAAATAATTTTGAAACTTTACCTCTGCATAGTATTGGTGTCAAAACTAACACTAGCTTGTGAATGTTATTTTAACGTTTTGTTGTAGTATAGGTTAACTTTTAACAAAAGAGTCACGAACTAAGATCTTGCCAAGGCCGGTCGGTTTGAGGGGAAAGGGATGTTTGAATCTTTGGCTGAATTTGATTTAATCTGTGCTTTCGTTTTGATTACCAACCAGGAATCAAATAGCTCTTTCAATGGTTGGTGTCTGTTGAGGTAGAAAATTTAGGAATTCCACCTTTCATTTAATAATAATAATCGGTAGTATGGGGGCCAATTTTAATAGATTGATCCTACCAAACAGCTCATATATTCTTGCCTCTTGGATGGTCTATCATGTACATATATAACCGACTCATGTGGATACGCTTTTCAAAACCCCAAGTCAATCCCCAGGTTGGTCTTAATTAGAGTTGTAGTCATTGGCTGTATCATATCATTATTATACGTAACCTAAATCAATTGTGTTATGCAAAGGATATACATTATCGGCCACATATATAATTAATATTTAAATTAATATTCATATCATAAACGTATTTAACCTATTTAAAAGCTCTAACCTGTTGACTCGTTACTAATTTGTTGCTATAAAAAAATGTCATTTATTAAAAGAAAGATACGTCAAATGTTAGCAATATGTAATAAAAGCTAAAGTATTAGTATATATGTTGTGACCCTACATTTATATTATAATGTATCATTTTATTAGTGTAAGCTTATAATATTAATTTATATTAATAATTTAATTTTCGTTAGACAAATATTATACCAATGGAGGCTAATCTAATACTAAATCACCAATATGTGACATTTTTCTATTTATATAATATATATTGACTCAGTTTAAATTTCTTAACGTATATTAATAGACTTTTAAGTCAAACTTGATATTTAAAACTTGTAAGTCAAGCTTAAATAAAATTTTCATATTAGATAATTGGTCAGATTTAAATCATATATTTTTAGAAAACAGATTAAGATTATTTAATAATCACTCTCTATATAATTAGTTAAAATTTATTAAAAACTACGCAATCATAAGGCTTATTAAACAAGAAATAAGACCCATAAAATTTGTAATTTTTAATAAATTTCAAATAATAATAAAGAGTATGTTCAAAAACTGTATTAAATAATATGTTACTAACATATCAAGTTTCAATGAAGGAAAATTTAGAAAAAAAAAAGTTTACTTTCTTAATAGTTAGTAAAATTAAATGATATTAACTAACTTTATTAATTAGCGTAAGTTAGTTTTTTTTTTTGTTTATATTCGAAATCAAAAAAAGCATCTAATAATTTATTTTAAAAAATACTTGAATTAAATAGTTTTAAAGTGTCGACGCTTCTATTTAAGCAATTTCACAACTGTTGTTTACTATTTGTGG
This sequence comes from Spatholobus suberectus, assembly GCA_004329165.1. Taxonomy (NCBI): domain Eukaryota; kingdom Viridiplantae; phylum Streptophyta; class Magnoliopsida; order Fabales; family Fabaceae; genus Spatholobus; species Spatholobus suberectus. The sequence goes on from CM014734.1 coordinate 20,564,346, forward strand.
CTCTTAGAAACCTATTTGGGTCAGCCTAGTGGTGAGAGGTTTAAATAGTTTGCACAATATTCTAAGTTCTAATATTGTTGTCACCATTTTATGCCAAAATAAAAAATCTATGCTTCTTGGAAAATTTTCATTTTATTATCAACCAGAAGAAATATTTTTACTTTTAAAGAGTTCTAAGTGACCGAGTAATAATAATAATAATAATAATAATAATAATAATAATAGTAATAGTAATTAGATTTACGTACTATCAATATCAAGTACCATTATAGATAAATCATTAAAAGAATCTGAGTAATAATAGCTGAAGAAGTTTAATTTTTTATTGGCACAACATGCCAGTCAAAATTCTCATCTTCATTTATTTTATTGAAATAATTAAATAATTATTATATAATTGTAACAAAAATTACAATTATATAAAAAAAGGTCGATTGACGATAATTATATTTGAAAGTTAAAAATACTTATGATTTTTTTCATAGAAATATTTTTATTAGTAATCGATTGATAAAATGTATTTATAATTAATATTTTGATGATTAGAAACATAGTTAATAATGCTAAGTTTAGAAAAAAAAAAAAAAAAACTTCGACATTGAAGTAGGATCCTTTATAGTAGTAACAAATAATATTATTCTACCTCAAAAAATTAGTGTCACAATTATTCTTGTAAAAATATTAGTAAATATTTTATAAAATAAATAAACTGCATGTTGTTAATTACATATAATAAATTAAAATAATTAAATGTACAATTTTTTTGTTTTAAAAACCTCAAACAGTAGCTTAGAGAAAGTTTATTTATTGCACCTTTTAACCAAATTATGATTTTGGAGATTCTCCAAAGAAAATTAAGCATAACACAAATGTTTAAGACTTTCCCAAACCCTAAAAAGCATAGTTATCAAAAGAATGCAAAGAAATTAGTCAAAATCTTATGTGAAGAAAAAAACCTCAAGCCATAGCCAGGGACGGATCCAGGAATGTATTAAAGGGGGGGCCAAAAAAATTTTAATAGCAAATATTAAATAAATATTGTTATAATAGGAAAAAAAAAATCATACCATTTATTTAAGTTGTGTACGTCGTTCCTTCATATCATAAAATTCATCAATAATAAAATATGTATCAAACTTTTCAGCAATCCTTCTCTCGATGTAAGTAATCAAACAATCAGCTAGAAATTCATCTTCCATCTTATTTTTGAGTCTAGTTTTCACAATCTTCATAACTGAAAATGATCTTTCAGTTGTAGCAGTCGAAACAGGAAGAATCAACACCAAACGAATTAAACGATCAATTAAAGGCTAAGTCAAATGTTTTCTTGTTTTCACCAATCCTTGACATAACTCAGAAATTGTTGATAAATTTTTCAATTCAGAATGAAAAGGAACATCAAGTTCATAATGTTGAGCTTGTATTCTAAGATGCAACTTCTCTTTCTCAGTACAATCATCAGGATAAAACTTTATCGCCAATTCACAAATTTTCTCCACATTGAGTGATTTGTAAATTTCTTTCGGATCTAAAGTAGAACTCAAAGTAAGCAATTCCACCATATTATCACAAAATCTACTATTAAGCTCTTACAACTGAGTGTCAAGTGTAGCAATGAAAAGATTAATACGATAATAATGCTCAACTGTAATATGATCAACATTCTGGCGAGCTTGACCTCTTCTAGGAATATACAAAGTAGTCATGTCAGGAACATTGATTTCATGCTTCTCACAAAATGATATGACTTCCTTAAAAAATCTTTCCCAACTCGTTTCCCTTATTGTTTGGAGCAAATTTTCAGTAGTGAAAACCAAAGACATTGCATTTAATATATCTTGATTCTTGCATTGCAAAGCATGACAAAGCTCATGGGTAATTGCTAAGATATCTCTCATAAGATGCAACAAAAAGATAAACTCAAAAGATGTGAGAATATCATAAGCACTATTAGCATCACCACAGAAGGAATAATTACCTTCTGTAGCTTTTTGAAGAACTTCACAAGTAGCATCAAACATGCATAATAGGTTTCGAACTGAATTTAAGTGAGATCCCCATCGAGTATCTGTAGCTCTTTGTAAGGTTCCTATTTGATTTAATCCACTACATGTTTCAATATCATCACTAGTAATCAAATTTGTTTCAATATCATGTCGCTTAGGAGAAGCAATCACAACATTCACAATCAATGATAGATTTGAAAAAAATTGATGAACATGACTAACTTCTCTAGTAGCTGCAACTAGAGCGAGTTGTAGCCAATGAGCAAGACAATGGATATAATACGCATATTGACAATCTTTCAAGAACAAGGCTTGTAACCCATTCCATTCACCACGCATATTGCTAGCTCCATCATACCTTTGACCACGAAGATTTTGAATATCAAGACAATGACGAGAAAGAACACATGAAATTTCTTTCTTCAATGTTAAAGAAGAAGTATCAACAACATGAATGAGATCAAAAAATCTCTCTTAAACATACCCATCTTTGTCCATAAATCTCAAAACTATAGTCATTTGTTCTCTTTTTGATTCTTCCCTAGCTTCATCAATAATAAGACAAAATTTAGAAGTGTCAATCTCTTCACGTATTGCACCATGTACCCTTCTAACAAAAATATACAAGATCTCTTTTTGAATATTAGGTGAGACATATTGAGCATTTCCAGGAGCATTTTCAAGGACAACATTAGCAACACTAGAATTGTAAGAAGCTAAAAGCTTTATTAGCTCAATAAAGTTTCCTATATTCAATGAGTGAAGACTTTCATCATTACCTCTAAAAGCACATGCTTGAAAAGTGAGCCACCGAACCGCATCAATAGAAGTCTTTGCTGTAAGCGATTATTTGCAATAATTTCAGCACTTTGTCTGTCAAATGCTTTCTCAATATGTTAAGATTGCTCCATTAAATCATCACAAAATTTTAGACATACTTTATGCAACGAATTAGGGCCAACTCCTTCATGACATAAAAATGCACAATTCTTTCCATCATTTACTTTTTTCCAATTCCTAAATCCCACTTCAGCAAAAGAATTTCTTCCATCATTTCGATCACCATGATTGTTATTGAACAAGTAGCAAGGTAAACAAACTGCAGCATCCTTGTAAGGTGAATATTCTAGCCAATTGGGAAACTTTTTAAACCAAGAAGGTTGAAAGTGTCGACGATGATTTCCAATATTAGAAGCTGGAAATGTTATATTTATAGGTTGATATGGTCTGGCTTTTATGTAAGCTCTACGAATCTTGTCACGTTGGTCAGGAGAATATTGCCAAATAGAACAACGTTTTTCTGGATCTTTCTCTAGTAAAGAGAGATCAACTTCTTCTCCAACTATTGGAACTTTAAATTGTTGTCCAGTATTTGCTATTTGTGTGGCTGATGGCGATGTAAGAGTTGGTGAATTACTAGCTTAAGGAGCTTCATTAGCCTTTCTTTTAAAATATGCATCAATGGTAGATGCTTTTCCCATACTGCTCTCTACAATAATATTATTGATAAAAAATAAAATTGAAACACAAAGTTCTATAAATTGAAGCTAGCTATATATTAATATACATTATAAATTTAATCAAAACACAAATACACAATCATACATTATATTTTTTCCTATAAAATATACATTATAATTCAACCAAAACACAAATACACAATCATACATTCTATTTTTTTCCTGCAAAATTTTATTTTTAATTTCATATAAATTTCTTTATACAAAGAGGAATTACAGCAAAATTTTATACAATCATATGCTCATTCTCATATTAAAATCTGATAATTAATAACTCTTAAAAAACAAATAATATACACTTAAATAAATTGCAAACAACAAAATTTTACTTTCACATAATCACAAATGTATTATTTACACCACTGTTTATTCCAACCAGTTAAGGAAAGCTTTTAAAAAGACATACCTTGATAAAGAGGAGTTACAGTCTTGCAGACTTGCAAGAAAAAAAGAGGTGAACGTAGATATGTGATGGAAATGCCAACAAAAATCAGTAAAAGTTGTCTTGCCAAATTGAGTTGAGAGAGTTAAAGATTATAATGAAGTAACCTTGCCAACAAAAATCAGTCAAACCGAAGCGACAAAGTCCTCCTTGGTTTACGTTTTTGAACTTTTCAGTTCTCACCGTTTCTTTTAAGTATATGTTTATTAGTTTATAATATAATAATATTATATTAATATAATATAATAATATATTAGAGGTTGAACTGTTGAAAAGGATAGAAACTTCTTCAACACATTTGCATTTTTGTAATCCAGTTTTCTGAAGATCTACTTTTTCCTTTTAGTATATAATAATAATATATGTATAAATTTATAATATAATAATATTATATTAATATAATATATGATAAAATTTGAAAAGAGGGGGGGCCTGGGCCCACGCCTACCCCCCTGTAGATCCGTCTCTGGCCATAGCTTATACTCTTTATCATAAGTGTGTGTGCGTGTGTAAAAAGAATATAAAGAAATTAGTTGTGATCTTATGTGAAGAAAAAAAAAATAAGTCATGGCTTATACTTTTATCATAATTATGAGTGTGTAAAAATGAGATAAAAAATATATAATTATGAATTATTAGATTATTGTTAGATTTTATTTGAATAATTAAAATTAAAAATATATATATAACTTTTTAATTAGTTAAGTGATCATTAACTAATAATAATTCATATATAATTGTATATCCTTGTTGCAGACCAATTAACGATTAGAGTATTATAAAGTGCCCTGCCCACTTCTAATTGTAACCACTTGTCAGTAAGAACAAAGTATATAATAAGTGCTACAATAAAAGCCTACCCTATAGAGGCAACACTATTTAGTCTAGTGTTCTCTTTGAAGTTTCAATGCTGCAGGATAGTTAATGTACCCTTTTCTTTTTCATAACTATCATACCAGTTTTCCTTAACAATCTTATTTATCATATTCCACATTTTTATTTTTATTTTTGCTTAATCATATTCCCTTTTATTTGTTCACTATGTCAACTCCTTTACAAATCTTGAATGCTATGTTAACAGTAGAAATAGTTGGTCTCTGTTGAATTTTAGTGATGCTTAAAAAATATTTATGATTATTAGGTTTTTTTTTTTTTTTTGCAACAAGTGCATTAATCAAATAAGTAGTAAATCTAGTGAGTAAGGTATCCTTTTTCACAATAATTAATGTAACAAGATTCAATTCAATTAAAAAAATACTATAAAGGCAAGGCAAAGAATGTTTGTCACGAACATACTTGTATGAAAACTAAAGTGCAAAACAATAAATTAATGTTATGTTTAGAAAATTTTTTCAAAATATTATATTAATGGTGATAAGAGTAGTTAGAAATTTAAGTCCTTTTGTGTTCATCCTTTGTACTTTACACAAAACTCAATATAATTCAATTATGGATTATAGGTTTAGATTTCACAAATGTATATTAAACCCAATTTCTTGGCATAAAATCACTTTGATTCAACTCAATGTTCTACTTTTGTAGCTCCATTAAAATCAAATCAAGCATTAATTTTGAAATTCATAAGAACACATGTATTAAGAAGTATTATTTCTAGGCTCAACTTATGACATAGTAATAATCTTACTCAAATTAGAACATATACATATGATTTCTCATCATGCACACATTCAAGATCATTCTTAACTAGGAGTATTTGCAAGAAGCACTAAGAACAAAGTAGATTACTCTAATCACAAGGAATTACATAAAATCATGGTTCAATAAAGAGGAATTCCACAAAATTCATCTTGCCCTAACTACAATGAAATCTAGTAGAACACATTGAAAAGAAAAACAAACAAGGAAAAAATGGCCATGGATGATGGTAATACATTGATGCTCAAGCTCATCTTCCAAGGGTTGATTTTTCAACAGGTGAGATGTAGAGAAAAAATCCTAAGAATTAGGGTGAGAAATGGTTTTTTCGACGCATTATGTCTTAAATGGGCCTTGCTAAAGGTTTAAATATTAGCTGAAATGAGCCCAACTCATCAACAAATTCAATTACAACCCTCAAATAAGTTACGTTTAGCATCCGACGTTGGTCAGACGTTTGGATGTTAGGTAGAAAAATATCTATAAGCTCCAAGAAGCCAAACGCCAACTAGTGTCTTAAACACTAGGCACACAATGAAAATTCCATACCTTAGTGTCTCGTCCAATGTCTCCCTTTGTTTTTGGAGTCTCTCACGTTGAACAATCAGAAAATCCGAGTAATCCTAATGTGTGAGCCTACATTTGAACTCGATTTTAACATATTACATAAAGCTTCTAGGGGAGATCTTGTTTCTTTTCCTAGTGGCATGGGATGTCACTCTAGCATCTCGGACGCTGCATTCCTATTACAAGTGTTTTGCTTTATTTTCCTTACAAAATAAGAAAATATTTACTCAAAAGTATACTTATTTACAAGTCAACTAAAAGCAAACCATTTTTATGGATTTTTATGGCTTTTCTTCCTTTCGTATTTATTTTTCTCTTATTTTTTCATTGAAATCATGCACATAAATCAAGCTTTATTGTAATCAGGAGCAATGTATTTGGGGGGCTTAAAAACCAATTGAATTGACAGAGCTAAGTAATTACAATTTTTGCTATAATATGACTAACCAAATTTTGATGCCCTCACTGCTATGTAACGTGGTCAAATACTGTATTACCATGATTCTAATTAAGTTAGCAAAATTCCCCCACACGCCAAAACATCTTGACATATTCCTCTATTACTTGGTCTAGCTTATACAATATTTACAATGTTTACAACTACACTATTCATGCACCCTCATCTTTTCCAATAGAACCATTCATTGGCGCCACCATCATGAGTTGCAATCCATACCCATATGTAGTATTTAGGGATGATGGAGCCAAGATTTAATGATTGGCGGGACGAATTATGAAATATAAAATCCATCTAATAAGGATGAAGCTAGGACTTATTCGTCAATTATGTCATTTGTGATTAACTTTTGTGAGTTGATTATAATTAAGTTAAGGATAAGAAAGGCACACATTTGAGTTTAATATTTAGAGTTGAGTGAAAGTGATTTTAAGAACTATTTTTCAACATTCTTAGGAATTCTTCTTCAACAAAAATTTTTGTAGATATTTTTCTTAAACTCTTATTACTTTCAAACTATCCTTTTCATCTTTTTTCTAAATTGAATTTCAATAATTTTTAAATAGACTATTAATAATTAAAAATAACCTTGTATTACAATAAAAATTATTTACCATAACTCTAAACTATAATTTATATATTTAAAAAAATATTTATTACGAATTTTAAGTATAATATAATTTATATATTCAAAGTATTTATTTATTATAAATTTTAGTTGTATAAAATAAATATTTATCCTATGAATTACATAGACTAAAATATTAGTATGCTATAATTCTATACCATTTTGGCACTTTAAACTCTGGGTTGAACAACAATTCCAATTCAAGTTTAAACTAATAAAAGTGAAAGAATAGTCATTTTAAACAAATATTTATTAATAATCACATCCTATTTTTCTATTAAAAAAATATATAAATATATAACATTACTCTTCTTCATTCCACACTTCCATGTTTTCTATTTTGGACACAAATAATGTATATGAATTAATTAGTGTTTATACACAGATACATATTATTTTAGAATAATTTAATATATTTTTTTGTTAATATTTTCTTTTTTTTATAATTATTTTAGTAAACATATACAAATTTCTTTTTATCATTTATCATCAAAGTGATTGGTTGAGTTCAATTTAGTATGTACTAGCGTAATTCAGTATTTGAAAAAATATAAACTAACATTTCTATTAATTTTATAATCCTAAAAATGGTCCCCCCCCCCCCCCCCCCTCTAACACTTACATCTGTCCCTGGTAGTATTCACTATTACATAACACCTTTTTTATGATGTGATTGGCTCCCCTTGAAAGTTTTGGATCCTACTATCCACCTCCCCTAAACATGATGAAGAGTTCTAAAACCAACATGATAATGAGTAGTTGAATCCTTTTTTTTGAGTCCTAATCCTATTGTAAGAAGATATCTTCATTGCCTCCATAATTTTTGAATGGAACACCATTTGTTTGTGTGCCATCCAAATAGCCCAAACTACAAAAAAAAAAACCAAATCAATTTTCATCCTACCATAGTCTGCACCATTTAAGCCAATAAAACTATTGAAAATGGCCTATTAAACTGTAATGGAGAGTTGCTGAAATGCCTAACCAATTTAGGCATTCATACCACACTTTTGAATAGAATTTGCGTGCACAAAAACAAATGTGAGGAAGACTCCTCTTCCTTGAAGTACCCTAAACACAAACTCATAAAGCTTTTTAATATCCCTCTCTAGATTAAGTTATCCTTCATAAGCGTTCTATTATGCAATTTTCCACACAAATGTGACCATCTTTAAGGGCATAGTCTTATTCCACACTATCTACCAAAGCACATCCACACTTTTACTATTACCAAACAAAAATGTCTTATATGTTGATTGAACTATAAAGGCACCAATTGGATCCTCCTTCCAAATCAATTTGAGATTTCTATTCTACACCAAACAACCTGGCCCATCATATCTTGCAAGTTATTTAACAACTTTAATTCCCACTAAAAAAATTTCCTCCTCCAACTCCATGACCATATCCACCTCCCCTCCATTCACTCACCTAGATTTGTTGCCTTTGTTATTTGATAACATATATAGATTATTGAAACATATACTCAATGCCCTACTCTCAACCTATGGTGCATTCTAAAAGTATGATTGTTGCCCATTCCTTATGATCATTTTATAAGACTCCCTCAACCAATTTAGCTTAAACCTCAACCCAATTTATCCAAACCTCAAATATCCTTCCACCAAGCAGACCCTTGAGTTTTTCCTCTACTTAGCTCACCGTCAACCTCCCCATATCTCTTAGCCAACACCTTATACCACAACTGTCATTCTCTATATACATTCTCCACGTCCATTTTCCTAAGAGTGTCAAATTAAATACCCTAGGACTCTTTATCCTTAATCATCCTTTAACCTACTCTTTACAAATATTGTCCCATGCCACCTAATGCACTTTAGTTATTTCCTCATTCTTACTCCAAATGAAACCTTTTCAACAATGTTTTGATTTTAGATATAGTACCTTTCGAAGCCTTGAAAATGAGAGATAATGTATTAGGAGAGTTGTCAACATTGCCTTTACAAGGACAACACGACCTCTAAATGATAAGCTTTGACTCTTTCACGATGATAACCTTCTTCTGATTAACTACACTAATGGCATCCATGTGACTTTTCTTGTTGGATTTGCTCTAATAGGGAGCCCAAAATACTTAAATAGAAGAGCACTAACCTTGCAGTTCAATATAAAAGTTGTTTCCTTCAACCAATCATCATCTACAACAATTCCCACCAATTGACTTTTGTGGAAGTTGACTTTTAAGTTGGACATAACTTCAAACAAATGTAGCAAGGCTTTAATAGCCTAACTATTAGAATAATTGTTATCACTCACAATCAATGTATCATTAGCAAACTACAAATGTGAGATTTGTTGCTCCATAAACCTAAACCTAAACCTCGTGAGCCGCTTCAACTCATCCTTCTCATAATGAAGTCAAGATATTTCCATTCCCCCAAATCATGTGTCTTCTCAAAACCCACCTTAAACAACACAAACTTTACTTCTCATTTTTTCCTCCATCCATTAACTTATTTGTGATGAGGACCCCATCCAAAATCTACCCATTTTTAAATAAAAGCATATTATGTTTCAAATATCAACAAATGCATATCTTTCTTAGCCTGTTAGCCAACAACTTATCAAGCACATTATACATATAACTTATCAAAAAGATAAGCCTATAGTCACCATTATTTTATGGATTGTTCTTCTTTAGGATTAACACAATAAAATAGCAATTAGAATCTTTTGCTAACTTTCCATTTCCATGGAACTTCAGCAAAAATGCTATGAAGTCTAATTTGAAATCATCCTATAATTCCTTAATAAAACCAAAATTTACTCTATCTAGTTTGAGGCTCTTAAAGCTTTCATAGTCCGAAACTACCTCCTAATTTCCTCTTTTGAGAAAGATGCTATTAATGCACAATTTACATTATAATATATTTGTCAAAAAACCATATTCACCAAAATAGGTCATCTCCATTATCTTCCTTCAAAGTGCCTCCTAAAGTGTTCAGTTATTTTAAACTTCACTTATTTCACATCCTAAACTCTTTCCCCATCCACTTTGAGGAATAAAATTTCATTCATTCTCTTTCTCCTATTAATACACCTATGCAAGAATTTTAAGTTTGAATTTCCCTCATTAAGCCATTATTGCCTTGATTTTTGCCGCAAAGCACTACACTTCATATATGATAGTCTGTAAATTTAGGTTAATTATTCCCTTCGTGCTTTGACTTCTTAAAAACTAAAGGCCAAATTTTCTCTTTTCAAGTCCTATTTCTATAGTTCCTTTCTTGCCATACTGATCATCGCATCAAGGTTACCAAAATGGTTTTTGTTCCATTCATTCAACTTGTGCTTGATTAACTTTAGCTTTTCCCTCAATACATTCGCACCCCGTCCCTTTTTTTTCTTAGATCTTCATTGTTCCTTTACAAACTCTATATACCTATCAACTTCTTGCCAACAGTTTAATGTTCAAAAGGGTTTGGGGCCCTAATTGATTTCCTTATATATCCTTGAGAATCACCACAAAATAATCTGATAAGACACTTTGCAACCCCTATTAAGAATAATTATGCCATGTATACTTCTAATCATTGTAACTTTCCTTTGTAACTAAGAACCTATCCAACTAACTCGTCATTGTACCGTCTCCTATATACCATGTATACTTCTTTCTTATAAGTGGTAGATCAATTAGTTCTACCTCAACAATGATCACAAAACAATATATCTTTTCATGTTTTAAATCTTTTTCTCTCACTTTATCTCCTTTTTGCACTTGATTGAATTCAAGTCCCTAAGAACACACTTCTTACTGCCCCTTCTTGCATGATTTTGACAATCTTTTGCCATAACTCTTTTTTCTGAGATTATTCACAAACACTACAAGAATCTTTTCTTCTCCTCACCAACCACTTGACAATTGCCTTGAAAAGTTGCATTCAACTTAAAACTTGTATTTCTCAATATTGTGATTAGGTCGCTGCACTTCCTTAGATTGTTTAGATGCCCATTGAAAATCATCTATCCCTCATAACGATAAACACAAATTTTGATCCACGAATTCCAATTTTGTCTCTTGTAAGCAAAGCATATCTAGTTTGTAAATTTAAATTAATTTCTACACTTCCATGTTCTTGAGTCAACCTTTTAGTTCTATAATGTTATACAAAATTACCTTCATTGATAATTGATAACCAAACTCCCTGCCAGCCTCCTCATAGATGATTAATTATCTGTCCCCCTTCATGTCTACATAAACCCTTATACTAACTACCTCCTTATCTCTATTCTCAAAGTTCTCTAGTTTTTGACAACTTCATTGTACTCCCTTACTCCCTACAATTCCAATTGATTTCCTAAATTTCGTACCTCATTAACCACTTCACCAGTTCCCTAATGTAATATCATCTAATTTCTCCACTTTATATTACTATTATATATTGTGTTATCTAATAATGAATCTCCTTGCTTTTACAATTGCTCTTCAACAGTTCTCTTTCTTATGTTGTCAATCTCCCTCCTATAGCCCCTTTGTTGTTTTCCTACCATTAGTACTTTTCTTCTACTAGTTCATTATTTTGCACCAACACACAAGATCGAACCCTAGCAGCACAAGTCTCCTCTTGTTGTGATTTGTCATGTTTACATTTTCTTGTGGTTTCTCCTCTATTTTTGGTGTATGCTAACAACCTAAGGGCTTATTGTAATACATAAGCCTTGCAAAATTTATTGTAAACAACCTTCATTAAGATCAAGACACATATCTACCTCTATTAAGGCATGTACCATTGCAATTTGGAATTCTAAATTAGCATCCTTACATGTCACGATATCAACGTCATCCCCATAATTTTTAACTTTTGAATTGATCATTGCATTGCGTCTTGGGCTTGCACCAACTACACGCGTTCCCTCTCTAATGCTAATTATGTTCTTGATGTTATCTTCATGGTTTTTGGCTTTTGAATTAATCATTGCAATGCATTTTGGGCTTGCACCAACTACAGATGTTCCTTTTTACAAGTGAACATCCTTGCACCTTATCAATACAAGCCCTAATCTTATCTCCCCCATTAATATGTCCAATGTCTTAAATTAATGGGCCCTAGTTCAAAATAATATTTCTCCCGATTACATCCTTTTGTTCACCACTTAAACCTTCTCCTATAGTTACAAATAATTTGAGAAACCAAATATCCTCCAAATCTCCATTAATTACACCCAAGTTGAAATTCAAATCATTTTGAAACTTGAACTTTCCCACTAGAGCCAATGAAGCTTTTAATGAGGCCAAGTCATCAAACTCCAATGAAGAACATCTAGACCTCCTTAATCAACCATGATTCATGTGCTTATTGCAAATTGTTCCTCCACTGATCGAATTGAATAAATAAGATCGTTGATTTTGACTTTAATTAGTTGTTTGTGGATTCCAATGAAGAAATCAAAATCAAAATCCTTAACAAATCAAATCATTTCTTTTTGTCGTGATGACATCCACCAACACGTACTGCCCCGTGGAGAATTTTATCATTTCAAAAATTCCTCTCCTCATGCATGAATGAGGACTCCTTAACACCTTACGCATGCATACCTTTCCTTACCCATCTCTTCTGGAGACCATGCTAACAATTCACTAAAGCACCTACGAAAAATGTCTATACATACATTTTTAAAATGAAAAGTATTCTCATTATGAAGAGAGCTAGCAACACACTCTTTCTAAAACACATTCTCTATTATTGGTTAAAAATCATTGGTAATTACAAAATTATGAGTGAGACTCACAAAATTTTGTAATTTCTAATATATTTCAACCAATAGTAGTGAGTATATTCAAAAGAGTGTGTTAGATAATATGTTGTTAATATATCTCTTCTTGTTATACATACATACATACATACAATCTCGTACATACACACATACATACACACACACATAAAAGATAGGAGTTTAACAATAAATGAGTGAGGGCATGTTATATGTTGAAAACATTATTGAAATGGAAGGGCTCCAAAGAGTTTTATTTGAGTTTATGGAAGTCATTTATGATTTTTTTATACATATATTTTTTGGTAAAGGAAAGTTTAGGTAAGTTGAGGGGTTCACCAAGATCAAGGCAAGTCTTAAGTCTCAAAAAGCGCTTACAGAAGTAGTTACAAATTATACACCATAAGGTTCTCACATCCTTGTCAGATGCGAGCCTGATCCTTATCAATTGGACCAACCTTTGTTGGCTTTTTATAAGTTTCTTTAAGTTTATTTACTAAAATTTATAAAAAATTATCAAAATGACTTTTTGCCTTGTCTTAATTTTCAATGGTCATGTGTTTTCCTTACAAATTTAGTACTCTTTTTTATCCCTTTATTCTTTTATGTCTTTTTATAAACTACCCAAATCTATCATTTAATTATTAAATCCATTCAAGGACGTTTTTGTTGGGGGAAAGGGGTGGAAACGGGGGGCAAGATGGCTCGAGTAATATGAGAATATTTTTTAGACCACCTAATAGGTGTGATTTAGTTGGCAACACACTGACATTGTGGGGGAGGACTTATGTTTGATTCCTATATAATACATTCTTGAGAAAGGGTGATGAGGAGCTTTGAGTGCGTCGAAGTCCCAGACCAAATATTAGTCTTATAACCAGTCCAACAGATCAAAACTTTATGGGGATATCTCAAAGGATATGGGTGGGTTAGAAATAAAAAAAAATGTTGATATATGGAAATGGAGAGTGTTCTTTGAAAAAAGTAGTCTTTGGTGTAGGGTGTTAGCCTCAAAATATATGGGTGAGTCAGTGGTTTAGAAGAAGGTACAAAATGTTTCAATATTTTATAGGGCAAGTTATTATTAATATAGACTCATTTTTCTTTCATTTTCCTTTTTGGAGAAAACAAACTATGTACTAACAATGTAAAACAGTTTTACATTGTTATCTAATCACCAGACACTATATATGATAAATTTGTTAACTTTGATAATAACTACCTTAAAAGTTACACTAAAACTGATTTTTAATTAGTTGACAGTATAAAAGTTTTTACACTTATAATATATAACAATTAAACTCTTCTTTTTATCTTTTTTTATATATATTTTTCTTATCACACCACTTATTACCTTTTCACATCCTCTCTCTCTCTCTCTCTCTTTCACCCCATACACCCCAAAATGCTGGCTGATTTGGTGGGGTGAGGTAAATTAATGTTTGAAAAGTAGTGGGGGATGCACGGAAGAGAGATATTTTTTAAGGAGGATTTATGAGCTGGAGGTGAAACTTTAAAACAAAATTTGGGAGACTTTTCAATATGTCAGATGATAGAGGCGTAGGATAGCTAAGTAGGATGTTGAGGGTATGGTAGGTGGGAGTGAAAGAAATTGCATTGGAGGAGGGATTTATTTTGAATGGGAAAAACCCATCATGAGGAGAGGAACTACTACTAATAAAGATAAATACAGTACCTATATACCTTATCAAAAACAGGATGAATGGAAGTGGGAATTATTAGAGAGGGATGGTAATTACACGATGAGAGCGACGTACAGGTTGCTCCAGCTGAAGGAGGGACCCGTGGACAATTCTTTTTTCAATAAGCTTTGGTCAAAGCTTAATTGCTATCTCCTTTGAAGGTGACTACTTGGATTGTGCGTGGAAGATATTCCTTGATAGGCTTCAAACTAAGGTGAATCTTAGACGGCGAGGTGCTCTACAAGGAGATAATTGCGTTTTCTGCAGACAAGAGGAGAGAAAACCACAAAACATTTAATATTTTCTGGCAGGTTATATCGTTCATGGGGTGGACAAACTGTTATAATTGGCTGGGATTCCAAACTGTACTACGTGAGGACTGTAAGTTGCATTTTCTATAGCACTCTGCAAAGATGGCTTGAATTTGTGTTTGGTTCGCAGTTGTTTGGTCCTTATGGCTTCATTAGATGGCATCTCGTTTAGAAATTCTGGTGTAATTAGCGGTTATACGTTCTGGAAACGGTTAAAGTAAGATCTTGGACCTAGTTTAGACTTAAATTGAAGGGCTTTTCTTTTCCTTTTTTCGATTGGGCCAAGGAACCTTACTTAAAATATTTGTAATATATATTTTTAACCAAACTTCTGTGTAAGGATTTGGATACCCCTTGTATCCACTTTAATAAATTTTGTTGGCTAATAAAAAAACAAGTTATGAGATGTTGTATATAGTTAAAAATGAATCAAAGAAATTCCAAATTCAATAACTCTAATTAAGGAATAAGGATGATAACATGCAAGCAAAAAAAACTATTGTTACATTATCATTCAATATTATATTGTGGTATAATTGAAAATTGTTAACTTTTGTAATAACTATTTTAAAAGCTTATATTTAAAGTAATTTCTAGTTAATTGATATTGAAAAAAATTTACATTGATAATATATCAAAATTAAACTTAAAAAGAGATACTACCCTCATCTAATTTAAATAAGTTTTTAATTTTATACTCTAACTCTTTTTTATTTTAAATATTTCTTTCTTTTTTCTCACAATATTATTTTTACTCGTAATTTCATGCTAACGGTATTATTAATGACTTCAGTTAATAATAAAGTCGTAAATTGGGTAGCCATGTCGTTAAGACGGAATTAGGAAATGGAAAACATTGTAAATAAAGTTTAAAAAAATTAAAACAAAAAAGTCAACGAAATTAAAATTTAAAATAAAATTAAAAGGTACAAATATCATATTAATCCAATGAGCTTTTCACCGTCTGAAGCTATTTAAAAAATATATCAAGGCATTAATGCATATCCATGACCCAAATAAAACAACAAAGGAAAAAATAATTATATGAAAATATTGATAAAAATAGCAATTAGTTAAAAAAAAGCATAAATATTTTACTTGTGTTTTACATCCGTGTAGATATATCAGTTTTTGATTTTATGTCTTTACAAATTATAGCAATTTTTACCTTTAGTTCCTCCTTTTATGTCTTTATAAAATATATATTTTTAATTCCTACTGTTATCAAAACAAGTTACAGCGAATATTATTGTAGAGATAGAAAAAAAGTTATAAGGATTAAAAACAAGAGCTAGCCACCAGATTTCGTCGTTGCATGCCAAAAATATTGCATGCACATGACAATCACTATGTTATGATCATATATGTCTATAATAAAATCTCAAACTCGCAGGGGGCGCACCTGCACGACCTTTCTGTTTCAGTTCCTTCTCTTCTTCTAGTATGAAAAAGCTGCTCTTTTCGTATGTTTCCTCTCTAAATAAAAACTGTTCTTTTCTAATCATATTTCCTTACAAACTCGTATGATTGTACATAACAATATATCCATACATGAATGACATCATATATGATGAACATGTCATAATTTAGACAATATTATTATTTGTAGATTGATCGACCGAGCAGCAAAGTCAATTTGTGTGTGCCTAGATGAAACTTGAAAGTGAGTGAGAATAAATATCAAAATATGCTATAGCCTATAGCATTATAACGTACTGATTTGACAAAAATGGTTGACGGTATTAAAGAACCCTCGCGTGGCCAAAAATGTTAACAATAATAAATAGAGAAAAATATATATATACATATACACCGATATTGGATAAAGTTTTTTTACATTATTGTTTAATTTCAAACTATTCTATATACAGTAAATTTGTTAACTTTAATAATGATTACCTTAAAAGTCATACAAAAGCTAATTTTTAATTGATTAATAATATAAATTTTTTTACACTGAAACTCTAATAAACAACCCATGCGCTTTGCTAGTAAGAAAAGGGGGGGAAGGGGGGCGGGGGGAAATTAAGAGTTGGTAGGTGGTTGAGAAGTCCTGTTCCTCACACTTACGCTGTGTTTGGTAGGAGGAGAGAAATAGAGGGAGAGGAAGTAGGTAGAAGAGAAGAGAAGAGAAGAGAAGTAGGTAAGAAATAGAGTAGAAATAGAGGTTGTTTGGTTTGAGAGAAATAGATAAGAAATAGAGGGGAAGTTTGCTTTTTGACTTTTGGGGATTTGGAGTGGAAGAATAAAATTACATATATAACTTTCATAATTCGGAATGATATAGAGAAAATATATTCGAATATGTGATTGCATATTCGAATATGACATATCCATATTCGAATATGTGATATGCATATTCGAATATTTCATACACTGCTTGTCCAATTTTTCGATAATATTTTTTCAATTTTTTGAAAAAAATATATAGATATATGCAGTGCAGTACATGCAAGCTATTATTTTACTCCAAATCATCATACCCAACTGTAATCACTCACGATATTTAACACCAACTTTCATAAAAATTATAAATTTTCAACCAATAATATACTTAAATCATTCCAGAGTTACAAAAAATAACAAAAGGTAGAAGGTAATATATATATATATATATTAGTAAATATTTATATATTAGTAATTGTTTATATATTTATTTAATTTTAAAAATCAAAATTTTAATTTTAATATATAAAACACATATTCAAATGCGTTCTACATATTCGAATATGTGTTTTATATATTCGAATATGTAAAACACATATTTGAATATGTGTTTAATTATACACAGTCTTTGCAAAAGAGCGAGGGTATTATCGACAGTTTGTAATCAGCGTTGCATTTCTTCGCACTTCTGCGCATATTTGCAACGATTACTTTTAGCGTGGGATCCACCTAAAATTTAAAAACTTTCACGTTATTTCGCTTGCACCAAACGAACGAAAATCGATTATTTCTACACACTCCACTCTTCTCTTCTTTTCTTCGCCATTTCGTCCACTACCAAAGCGTTAAGTATTACAGTTCGAAACCACCAATTTGAAAAGTCGCATGTGGTACGTAGTAAATGCTTTTCTTAAATATTGGTACGAATTATACAAAGTTTCTAATCATAAGATGTTGTACGATTTCACATAAGATTTTTTGTTGTTGTTGTTGGTAAAATATTTTATAGAAGATTTTATGTATATAAGAAATGCTAACAAGTAACAACACACTTTTTGATATACTTTTTTAATATTTTTTATTATTAACTAAAATTTATTAAAATTTATATAGTTGTGTGAGTCTCACTCTTTATTTAATAAATTTTATTCATGATTTTATAATTTTTCAATAAATTTTAACAATAAGAAGAACTGTGTTAAAAAATGTATTACTAACACTCCTCTTATAGCTAATAATCATGGGATATTTAAGACTAGTTTACTTCAGATTTTATCAGCTTGAGTTTAAATTTATTATCTTATTAATTTTTATCTTCACTTTTGTATGTGAAACAATGTTTGCGGCTATAATTTGTCGTCACTTTGGTCAACTCTTTATTGTCTGCAATTCTGCATTAAGTTTTAGACCTCTTCAATTATAACCAGAAAAAAAAATTGACATAAAGTAATCAGTTAAAAAATAACGATATATATTGGGAGAGTCTGAATATTCCTCCTCGTGAACAAAAATACCAAATCCCGTTCCATCATTCTGCTTTGCATGAAGAAGTTATAAAGAAAGGAAGAACTACAGTTTCATTTCTTTTTTAGGATGATTTATATAGGCAAACTGCATGCACTACGATTACATTAGAGCAAGCTTTTCACCTTTAATCATGCACTATGTTTAATGTACAATGACATTAAAGTCAACAAAACAGGTTTGCAGAATTTAATTATTTATGGCTTTTCATGCTTTTTTCATAGTGACTATACTGACCAACTTGTATGTTAGTGCGGTCATATATTTTCTGTGATTGACCTAGGATTATAAAAATGGAAGAATGTTATTTGTACAACAAATTTTACAACGAAAAGAGAGAACGAGAGAAAAGAGAGAGAAATGTGAGAAGTAACAAATGCTGTAATGGAGAGAGATAAAAAAAAATGTTGTATAAATTGTTATATAAATATCACATCTCATAAAAGTATACTCCCTCCATTTTAAAACTATAAATGTTTAAGGTTAGTAGACAAAAATTAAAGAGTATTTAATAAATGTAAAATATTAATGTTTTTAGTCTAAAATACTTTTATTTAATATAAGACGTAAATATGATTTATTATTTGTTGACGTGCTTTTAAATAGGTTGTAAGTGTAATATTTATCGTAAAGATCAAATCTAGTTATTTTAAATAAGATTATATGTAGAAAAAAAATTAATGACTTAAAATTTATAAAACATTATTAGTTTTGGAATAAAAAGAAATTTTAAAATATCAAGATAAATGCTAACCAATGCCTTAAGGAATAAAGAAAAAAATCATTAAAAAGTATGGTTAATGCATGTTTATTATGATTTTCAACGTGTTCTCAATGTGAATTCCAATTAAAACTTTTTATTTTAAATTTCTTAATCAGTGCTCTAAACATACTAATTAGCAGGACCCAAATATTAACAGTTTTAAAACGGAAAAGTTTATGACTATTATGATCTATTTGAGCATCATGGGATTGATCATATGTTAGTCGTTACCTTTTGGTTATGTGGCCTTATTTTTGAGAAATTATTAAGTAATTTAAGATCATCATAATCTCTATCAATCTTTATATGATATATAGATGAGCATTATTAATTTTTTTTCGTAAATTAAAATGCTTACGTATGTGTCACGTAAAAATAAGTTAGATTCATAAATATTTAATGATTTCGAACAACTTAATTTGTTTGGTGGATTAGCCGACAATTGGACTTCATAGACCCTATGTTTTCAACGTGCAATTTGGTTCTGTTTGTGGGGTCTGGGCCTGCGGTCACTGTTACGGATACAGGATACTGTTATGTCATCGGGTGATAATGACTAATAAGTCAAGGATCTTGGTTTTATCATATACAGGGGTTATCGTGATTGGTGTTTTAACTTTTAATATTGAACTATGTTTCGGACTTTATTTGGTTTTTACTGTTGGAATGTGTATTTCTAAGGGAAATTTTGCTGTGACTTATACAGTAATTCCTCAAATCTTGAATATGAGGAAAAAAAATTATGCTAATTAAAAAAAGTTAGTTAGTATTATTTAATTTTATTAATTCTAATAAATAAATAACTTTTTTTCTAAATTATCTTTTATTGAAACTTGATATCAAATATAAAAAAATTATTAAAAATATATTTTCAATTAAATAAAAAATATTTTAGAAATAAAATCATCAAATAGAATGCAATTAGTTAAAATTTGCAAATATTTCAGATCAGCATACATAACTTTTTTTTCGTTTATATTGAAAACCCAAAAAAGTATTTTGTTTTATATTGTGGGTGTTTTGCTTGATGGTTACGGGGTGCATTAAGTCCAGGCATGTTTTTCTTGTAGCTGTCTCTTCATGTTTCTAATCTTTGGTACACGTCTTGTACTTGATTAGCTGTAAGTTATTAATAAATCTATTTGTCTTATTAAAAAAGAGTAAAATATGTTTTTAGTCTTTTTAAAATTTGTCAAATTTAATTTTAGTCTTTTTTAAATTTTTTATATTATTTTAGTTCTTCTAATTTGAAAATACACTATTTTTGGTTTTCAAAGTGATTTAAATAGCGTTTTATAACTGCTATTAAATGTTATTTTGAGAACTAAAAATAATAGATTTTCAAATTAGAGAGACTAAAATAGACAAAAAATTTTAGAAAGACTAAAACCGAATTTGACAAATTTTAGAGGACCAAAAACATTTTTTACTCTTAAAAAAAGTATAAAACAGGCTTTTCTAAAACTTATTGAATATAATTAATTTTGATAAAATTATTTTTTTATATGCATAAAATTATTAATTTCTTAAATTTCATTTTCAATATTCTCATTATTTTTTATAACATGATATATATTTATATGCAACTATAGATTCAAGATTCTATAGTATTTTGGACACAATGTCTTATTAAAAAGTCATAATATAAATTAAAAAAATAGTGACAATTCATTGAAATGATAAATAAATTGAACTGTATTTTCAAGGCGATGAGGAATGCTCTGTGTGATGAGCACAATTGAAATTGTTTTTAAAAATTATATTGTATTTTAAAATTTAAAATATGAAACAATCAGAGAGCGTTGTTCCTCTTTTATTTTTTAAAAGTAAAGAGAATAAGAAAAGACTTGGCGAATACTGCAATTTTTTTTTAAAAAAAAATTATAGATATAATTTACTTAAGTCTATGTTCATGATTAGAGAAGATAATTTGACATAAAATAACATAGGCTTAATTGCATATTTTACCACCCATTTTGCACAATTTCACAAATTTTGCCTCACAATTGTTTTAATTGTACATATTGTCACTCAACTTTCAAAAATTTGAGCACAGTTTGTCACCCAATTATTTTATTTGCATGTTTTGTCACTAAACTTTCAACATTTCATGCATTTTGTCATCCTTTGTCCGACGCCATTAATTGACCAATGAAGTGGCATTTTGACCGTTGACATAACAAGTTGATAACTAATGTGGACTGATGATGTGGCAAGCTGATGATGATGTGGCAAGTTGCCACATCAGCAATCAAAATGTCACATCATCAATCAACTAACGATGCTAGACAAGAAGTGGCAAAGGGTGTAAAATTTTGAAAGTTGAATAGCAAAATGTGCAAGTAAAATAATTAGGTGACAAAATACGCAAAATTTTGAAAGTTGAGTGACAAAATATACAATTAAAATAGTTGAGTAACAAAATTTGCAAAATCGTGAAAAATGGGTGAAAAAATGTGCAATTAAGCCAATAAAATAAAAAATCCATAAAGATCACGATGATAAACATTATACATAAAAAATCAAAGGAGGAAATTGGAACATTTATTAAGTAATGACTAATTAACTGAAAAATAAAATATATTAATTAAAAGTCAATAAAAGTTTTCTTTAAATTAGGGTGTGTTTTCAAAACTAGCTCATGAACTAGTTAAGAACTTTTAAAATAAAAGCTAGGAGTTGAAAAGTTAAATCTTATAAATTAGCTAATTGAATTAAAAATGTTTAGTGAGATTGACTAATAAGCTAGTTGGTATATATATATATTGGGATTTGCTAATGTACACACACTTGTTTTTTAGTTGAAATATGTTAGAAAACTACATCCTAGGTGTATTTTAAGATACATGGTAATTATAGTTTGCTAATATATTTCAACTAAAAAAAATGCATGTACATTAGCAAACCCGACAAGCATTTGCTAACGTACATACACTTATTTTTAGTTAGAGTACGTTAGCAAGTTACACCATAGGTGTATTTTAAGATACATTATAGTTATAACTTGCTAACATACTTTAACTAAAAAATAAGTATGTATACGTTAACAAATCTCGTGTGTGTGTGTGTGTATTTGAATTTACTTTTAATAATTTATGTTCTTAAAAATTAGAAAAATAATTTTTTTAAGTTTATATTATAAAGAAATGGTGAAGATTTGATGATTTTGCCTAATCACTTTCAAGTACAGTAACTATTAGTTATGAAAGCAATGAAAAGCCATAGTTGTTTTGCTTCCTTTTTTTGTGTGATGTGTTTCCCTCTTTTTTACCAAAAAATATATAATTTAATTAAATAAAATTATATTGTTTAAAATCATTTTTAATATTTGAATAATTTTTTAATAATATTATTTTAAAACAAAAAGAATAATTATTTTTTTTATAATTTTGAATTTATATCAACTTTTGTTTAATGAGAAAATATTTTAATTAAAGCTAGGGATAAACAATGCAATAATTAATTAAAATAAATAGTTTGACATGAAATAAAATAATCCAAAAACCCACTAAGATTGACCTAGTGGTGGAGGGTTGGATAGTATGCATGAAGTCATAGGTTCTAACTTCAATGTAATCATTATACGCAAAAAAAAATAGAATCCAAAAAAGTAGAATTCAAAATTCCACAATAACTAAAGAAAATAAATATGTCATCTAGTGTCTAGCTTCCCATAATAAATTAGCAATATTGTTGTAAATTTCCTTTATGTAAGTAGATTATTATTATTTTTTTTGTTTCGTGCGAGTAACCTCCTTTGGAATCTATCCTGACTCCCAATGAGGATTCTATATGTTTACATTAAACAATGAATATCTATAAGTTTACATTTTTTGCGTCGCCATGAATATCTATAAGTTCATTATTGGTTTTGTAATATGGATGTGTCGCGGGCATAATAAACACCATGTGGTCTTGGGAGTTGGTCCGAATATAATTATGCAATGCAAATTTAGTAATGATAATATCAATTTGTGTCTGCACATTGAGTTTTGGCATTTGGCTAGGTATCTTTGTTTTTGTCTTCAGCACTTCAAGTGACAGGTGTTCCGAAAGAGTTCCTAAAAAAAAAAATTTAAAGAGGATTTCAAGTAAATTAGTGAGAATAGAAATAGAAAAAAAGAGTTAATAATCTATAAGATAAAAATTAGTTGAAATAGTTTCTAAAAATAAGTTAGAAGTTATAAAATAAACTTTTGTACCAAACAAATTTATTATAGTTGAACTAACTTATAAATTAATAGAGTTTAACTTGCCAAACACACTCTTAGGCTATAAATTTTAAATTATTTTAAGGTAAGATTTTTATTAGTCTTGTCTTAAAGTCTTCCTTATTAGTTAAAGAATATTTGGTACTTCTCTTATTTTTTGATGTAAAAGTAACAATGAAGTTTGTGATCTTAAATTTTTTCATAAGTAATTATCAGAAAAGAGAATAAGAAGAAAAAATGAAATTAACTTTTTCCATAAGCTAAAATTAGCTTATGCAAAGTTAAAATCAACTTTTTGGAGAAGCTAATTGAGAGAAGCTTCTCCAAAGCTGATTTTAACTTATGCATAAACTAATTTTAACTTATGGGAAAAACTTATTTTATTTTAACTTCTTATTTTCTTCTCTTATACGTGCATTTGAAAAAACTTATCTAGACAAGGCCTTAGGGCCTAAAGCCTTGTTTGGATAAACTTTTCTATAAACATTTTTGGGAAAAGAAACTAAGAAAGAAGAATGAAATAAACTTTTCTCACAAGCTAAAATTAGCTTATGATAAGTTAAAATCAGTTTTTGGAAAAGCTAATGTATGAGTTAATTTTAGCTTATGCGAGAAGCTAATTTTATTTTTCCTTCTTATTTTCTACTATCATATTTTCGTAGATATTTTTTATAGTTAGTTATGACTTGATACAAGTTAGTGAAATTACTCATCAAATCATTAGTGATTAACCTACTATAGTCGGCCTAGTGATAAAGGGTTGGGATAGTTTGTACTAAGTCTTTAGATTCAAATTTTGTTGCTGCTATTATTAAAAAAGAAAAAGAAAAAGAATCCCTCTTCATTAACCTAATTATAGTGGCTTATTTGATATATATTTTTTATTAGATACATTTTACATACTTATTTAAAAATAAAATAATAAGATAAATACTACCTCCTACAGTGACACCTGTTTTAGTGTAAAATTTATAACAAATTAATTTAGATACCCATTTCATTTACGATTAATTAAAGACTTAAGATTAATTTAATCAAAGACAGGTCTAGATAACATTAAAATAAACATCCCTAGAAAAGGTATATTAGTTAACAGAAGTTTATTAGTTTACAAGATAGAGTCGTGCTCTCTATAGAATACAACAACCTTTCCCTTACTTTAACTTTTAATTTGGTTCGAAATTTGTAAGTCAAAAATTATACTTCTTAAATTACTAAGCTCAGTCAAATAATAATATTACATATCTGGGCGTCTAAAATGGAACACTAAACATGGCAATCCTGCGTTTGAAATCATCTTATATTCAAATACCTAAAGTGCCATAACATCTCTGTACCAAACACCTACGAGTACATTATAAAAGCTTATTTCGGTATCAGTTCTATCAAGGCTGATTAAACATTTTGAGGCTTTTTTAAAAACAAAATACCAAAATAAGACTATTTTTAAACATATTACCGGCATGGAACTCTTTTGACTATTGACTTACCAAACTTGCTAATTTGATTAGCGAGAATCAGTCCACGTAAGATTTTTTTAAAAAAAAAATTACACATAGGCGGCTAATATGGCAAAAAAATTACAAGTCGCAGTAGCGGAAATCACAGGTCGCTGACACGTGGCAACACCCTATCATTTATGCTACTGACACTAGCGAAAATCAAGTGGCGATGCCACGTGACATCACCTTGTGATTTCCAGTAAGTAGCAGTGGCGAAAATAACAGGGTGTCACCATGTGTCAGCGCCTTGTGATTTTTGCTACTCCTATTAGCGAAAATCACCTGGTCATGCCACGCGGCATTATTGTGCGTTACGAAACCACCGCGATGCACACAAATGAGACGTCGACACGTGGCGTGCGCAAACAATTTTCGCTACTAACAGTAGCAGGTCTCATACGGTCCAATGGCTTAGTGTGTGGTCATGTCACACTGTAAAACGCTACTTGCAATACGAGATTGACCAGTAAAAAATTATTTTCTCCCCCTTTAAATATAATCGTAAGCCCCACCGCACCCCACAATGAAAGTTATGGCTTGAGGGAGTCTAAAAGCGTTGCCATTTTGCTTTTGAAGTGTATTTTCCTTCTACAAATTATAGGTAATTAATTTTTCATATATATATTTTATGAAAATTAGTTTTTTATTTAAATAATTGTTGTACAGATTTTTATTTAAATAATAATTTATTTATGAAAATTACTGATCTTTAGTTTTTTTTTTTTTTGTGATACAATTTGTAATGTGTATTTATATTTCAAATATTTATTTGATATTGTGTAAATTTTTATGCTATGTAATATATTGTAACTATTTTATTAATTACATGTATTATTGTATTTTGAAGTGGTTAATTTGTTCAATACTAAAATGTTCTCTCTGTCTATATATATAAATTTAAACTATATGTATAATTATATAAACATTATAAATATATATATATATATATATATATATATGTAAACTGACTAAAATGGTTAATCAGCCGTTCTATCAACCATGCAAACAACGTGGGCAGAGTTTCCATTGACATGCTTTGCACATGTTTTTAGAATGCCAACCACTGCAACAGAGACTAAGCTCGAATGCTGATGAGGCTTTATTTTACCCTTTCAGAAGGGAAACGAAGACTAACTAAACGTGGCAATTTAGGTGTGATTTGATGTGAAGAAAAAAAAACATGTTTTCTATTTTTAATTTTAATTATAAAAATACAACTTGATTTCTGCGTTTAGTCTGAATTTAATTGTCAATAAAAAATTTTATATTATCAACTAATCAAAAAATATTTTTAGAATGACTTTTTAAAATAATTATAAAAATTAACAAACTTAACATACATGACAACCTGTGATTGAATAACACTGTAAAAAGAGTCGCCATATACTATTGGTGCATTTCAATTATATTCCTAAAGTTTGGTATAAGAAACAATAGAAACAACTTATTGTTTTTACTATTTTTTTTATACAAAACTTTAAAAATGAAAAATGAAGTAAAATAAAATAACATTTTCATAATTAAAAGTAAAAAAAGAACATGACACAGATCTTATTTTATTTTTTCCAAATCAAAGGGACCTTAAATTTGAATATCTTTCAGCTGAGAAGTTATGTTCAAGTCATCAGTCCAGTCGGAAATGATTTGATAAGTATAAGCCTCGTATACACGAGGATGGTTTCTAAAATAATCGAATAAAAAATCACACTACAGAAACATGTATACACCCTTGGACAAACTTTTTTCATCAATTAATATTTGTGCCTCCAAATGCAGCACCAACATAAAGAAGGGGAAAAGTCGCAGAACATCAATGATATTGATATTCCCCGTTTGAAAGATAAATTACCAAAAGAAAATGTCAACTCTAAGCAACAGTGCCAAAATATTCTTGCAAGAACTGATAGAGCTCTTCAGCCACCAAAGCAGGATACTCCTCTTGTGGAAGAAGAGCACCTGGTACTTCCACAAACTTGCTCACCCCTCTAGCTCCCTTAAGAGCTTCCATCTCAGCCTTAGACCTCTTGGGAGATCCTTTGGTTGATACAACCAGCACTGGTGTCTTTCCCTCCAAAGCTGCGTAGAGTTCGAGGAACTCCTTGCGAGATGTTACAGGATCTAATTGACCAGTCAGGAACGCGGCAGGTAAGTACCGCGCTCCCTTTCGTTTGGTCAGTGCGTATCTGCTTTCCACAATTCCTGGAGTCACATTGTCAGGGTTGGCATATACATGAGATTTGTACTGTGACTGGATTGCGTTCTCATTGCTCACAAGCATGTTATACATCATCCAGCCGACTGCAGGGGCCTTTAACGTGCCTCTTAGAAAACCATACCTGTCAGGTTTATGAGGAAGGGAGAAAAGATGTCAGTTATGTTGGGAAACAAGGTAACATGGTCCAGGCATACATGGCTCTTTGCATATATATCAATGAGAAAAATATATGGGAAATCAAACGAAATTTGATGGAGGGGAAAATAGGAAGATCTTTTGAGAGCCACGGCGTATTCCACTGTTACCAAGAGCAGGGAGTTATATACACCATAGTTGTTGAGAAACGCAGGATTTACAATTTGAATCACAAAATTCCATAAGATTCGATAACCTGACAATTCATATCATGTGATGAATCAAAAATCACAAATGGATTACAATTCTACAATTCTTTATTATTGCTGTTATTGCTGCTACTTCTGTTTCACCAATTCTCACAAAAAAAAAATTGAAAAGTTGTATAAGCTTAAATTATCAAATGAAGAAGAACTAAAGAATTAGTATTGAACACCCCTATTTGATTATTCCATTGCTTTGTTTTCATTCTTCTAAAATAGGGGCTTGACACAGTCGCTCACTCCTTCCCTCTATGAAACATGTTTGGCTGTTCCATTACTCAATTTTTTTCCTTCTAAAACAAAGGCCTCACACAGTCACTTATTCTATATAACCTTATTTGGTTATATCGTTGTTTTGTTTTCATTGTTATGAAATATCGGCTTCATGCAGTCATTTTATGTGGCTCTTAAGACAAAGAAGGGAAACAAGATTGTACTATTCCTGACAATAGATCACATGCCAAATGTAATTATAGTTGAATGTCTATAAAAAACATTGGACAGTGTTCTTGGGATGAGCTACCATTTAGTAGCAACGTACAAAAAATTACAACTTGTGACTTTACTTGGGTACTTACGTGTTATGGGTTTTTATTTATTAGCTTCTATTTGCTGATAGTAAGACTTGGTTAGGACTGATGACGTACAATTTTGACTTGCAAAACTTATGGTTACAAACTTACAATATAAATTGTACTAAATAAATTGTTTTCTCTATTTCCAGCTTAAGATTATTACATTGAGCTACATCATTTATACAATACATTTCAAACTATTTTTCATTGTGTCAATGAATCTTAAAATTCAATACGATTTACAATTCAAGATACAAAAATTAGCTCAATGATTCATGAATCCAAATTTCACACAGACAGATATAATACAAAACAC
Source organism: Spatholobus suberectus (assembly GCA_004329165.1). Taxonomy (NCBI): domain Eukaryota; kingdom Viridiplantae; phylum Streptophyta; class Magnoliopsida; order Fabales; family Fabaceae; genus Spatholobus; species Spatholobus suberectus. The sequence goes on from CM014734.1 coordinate 20,593,039, forward strand.
TAACAAGAAGCACTGTATCCTTCTACTACCTCAACAATAGAAATTAGAAAGCAATGATACAGTAATCGGCACGGAAAAAATATGTACACTCAAAAATAGAGCATCAAAGTACCTTGTTTCCATGCTGGAATCTCGACCAAACACAATAGGAAGGGGACCAGCCCAAGTTGGTGCAACAGCGGCTATAGCTTTGGGCTTCACCAGACCCTTTTTTGCAGCACGGACTACTATTGATGCAGCATGCCCTCCTCCAAAAATTACCAAATCATTTTCTAGTTTAACATGAATTATGTTAGTCATAAACACTGATCAATACAAAGCCAGGCCATATTCAACTACTCATGTAAACAAATATGCATCCAAGAAAAAATCACTCAAACAGAAGACAATTAATGGGTAAACACAAACAAACTTAGTCCCCACAATTTACACATGCATCATGATAGATAAAACAATAGAAGAAACATGGCAACATGAAAATATCTACTTGATGGAAAAATTAACCCCGAGCTCCAGTGTGTAAAGAACTTCTCTTTTCCTAGAGCCAGCTAGAATGAAACAAATACTCTCTAGAGTCTTGATCTTTCATACCCACCAATCAAAAAATAAGAAGAAGAAAACCAAAAGTCTTAGAAGTGGCAAGCAGGTTAGGAATTATATCTTCACAAACCAACATAAAAGAATAACTTATCAAAATTTCTCAAACACATAATCCAATGCACTGAAAGTTGATTTCTCATATCCAACAACTAAAGGGGAAAAAATAAAGAACAAAACCAAAAGCCTTAGAAGCCTGGTAAGTAGGTAAGACAGTATATCTTCAAAAGGCAAAATAAAAGAATAGCTTGGCAAAATTTCTCAAACACACAATCCAATGCAGTAAAGTTGATAATTAGACTTTTGTCTCTAAACTTTTTAACTAAAAAATCATGCATAAATATACAAATTGAAACTGCCCAAAACACGTCAATTATGAAATTAATTATAAGCAAATATTCTTCAAAAGAGATGAATAATAACTGCAACCTAACATTACTATGATGATATAAAATCATGTAAAAGAAATATAGCTCAAAACCATAAAGATTAATCTAATGTTAACTTTTAAGTGAAAATTAATACAAAAATAGAGTGTCCCCCACCAGTACCTGGTTGTTTTATTGGACCATTGGGTGAGTTGATGAAATCAACCAGAAATTTTTCTAAGACATCAGCATTGTAATCCATTTTTGGACGATCAGAATAACCCAAGCCAGGCCAATCGACAATAGTTGCCCGCCAATTGACATTGCCATTACGTTGAACAATGTCTCCAGCCACTAATCTCCATTCCTCAACAGTGCTAACATCGGAAATGGTCGGCATCATTAAGATATTTTGGGAAGGCTCCAGACTCTCCTTTACATGCTCCTCATAGTAAATGTTTATAAGATTGTCATTGAATTTCCATTGCCAATTACTAGTCTGATGGAAAAGAAAAAACCATTATGTTGGAGGCAAGAAAATGATTACAAATTCTAACACACATCTTCGAAATTTTGTCTCACAATTAAACAGGCATCCAACTTTCAACTTAATAACCAAATGAAAAGACAATCGCTTTTATAAGCCAACTAAGTAAAACGAATAGAATGTTTGTTACATGAATCAACAACACAATGGACTTCTGAAGTTTTGATAAACCGTAGCCTTCTTTCTTAAATCCTAGTAAAACACTAAACCTTAACAACATTCAAAGTAATACCTATCAGTCTGGTTTCTTACTTTTATCCTTTAAATGGGTGAAAGTGAGTGTTAAATTGATCAGTGTTAAATTGTTGAGAGAGAACAAAGTTTTAAGTTTAGCAACGAACAAATACACAATCATTCCACTTTGCCCACGTGTCCAATGAATAATTTTCCACGTATCCATGAATTCAGTACAACAATTTAAGAAAACCGAGAAAATAATTTGGAGTACACAATTAGTAACAATTAAAAAAATCCATTAACAGTTAGAGGGGCCAGTTATTCTCACCTTCAAAGGGGAGGATTTGTCGTTGGCAGAGACGTTGGAATAATCCAGAGTAGTTGAAGCCCGAATCTTTTGGGGTTTAAGGAGTCTGACAGAGTGAGGGGAAAAGGGTCTACGAATTTTGGCGTAAAGATTCAATTTTGGAGATGAAGGAGGCATAAATGTTGCGGTGAGAGCCATTAGAGGATGCAGAGCTTCAAGGGGTAGCGGTGAAAGCTGAAAATGAAAAATTCAACAATGAGACCCAAAGTTGAAGGTTAGGAACGGAGAACCACAGCAGAAAATGCTGACCGCGGAGTCGATGAGATTTTTGGTCGGGTTTGGTAAAATCACAGCTTTTGCTAACTGGGGGTCAGACACTGTATTTCAAAATATCTCATCGGCCGTCCATATTATTTTCGAAACAGAAAATCAACACTTTCTGTAAAATGTTTTTAGGATTAAATTCACTGTTGGTCTTCTTAGTTTTGTACTTTTGTGATTGTATAATTTTGGCCTCTCTTTAAATTTTATTGCAAGTTTTGTCCCCAGTGTTTTAAAATTAAGCAATTTTGGTTTACCGTTAGTTTGTTGTCAATTTTTTAATGAAAATTATTGATGTAGCACATTAGTGATGATGTGACACTGACATGTTGATATGACAGTCTAACACATATGCTGACATGACATTGACAGTATGCTGACGTGGTACTAAGAGACCAAAATTGCTCAATTATGATATTTTAGGAACAAAATTTGCACAATTGTGATACTTTAAGTTGTCTCAATTTTATTTTATTTTTTGTTTATTTTTATTTTATTTTATTTATTTAATTTTTTATAAAACAAGATAAAAAATGAAAAAAATGCAAGAAAGGAAGAAAAATAAAACAAAACAAAAAGGAAAACGAAAAATATTAAGTGAAAATGTGCATGCTATATGCACTCCACTTGAGTAGAACCATACCTATTGTACCACTTGAGCAGAATCATTCACACATCACAAAGAAAGGCGTAACATACTTCTATAATAAGTGAACATTCAATTTTGTCTGGATAAATAAAAAGTATTAAAATGTGAAAAAATATATTAAAAAAATACAAAAAACACAAATACATTACCCGTGAACTGCTAAACAAAACAAACAAATGTAGGAGGAAAAGGAGAAAACACACACGCAGGTTATTAACCAAAATGATACGAAAACACATTTACAATTGCATAGAAAAAATATAGTCACACCACAATGTAGCCTGAAAACAACTACGAAAAAATGCAACCATCCAAATATAGCATATTCAATAAAAGAGACGTACATACTTGGTAATGGAAAAATGTAATGTAAGCAATAATCTTAAGTCACCTCCTAGCTAAATAAAGAATGGTCTATAATAAAGACCTTGTTCTAAGTTGACACTAGCTCATAGGTGTCATGATGGTGGATAGGTATGGAATGCTATGGTGACACGATTCTGATTAAGTGGTATGTGTATAGCATACACATGGCACAATAAGAAGTCTTTGTGGCTTATGGTGGCCTTTAGTTGAGTTTAGGACTATGAGATGTTGTTCATAGGTTATTGGGTGATAGAGGAAAACATAATAACTTTGGTGTTTGGTTTGGGTGATGGTATGAAATTAATGTTGATGATGGGCTCCTATGTGTCAATTTAAGTGATGACAATGACAAGATTTGATGAGGTTTGGTTTATGATTTTGGGCATTTGCTTGGTTGAAGATGAGGTTCTATAATATTGTTTTTCTCCTTTTTTGCATTTTTCATTATTTATTTATTTATAAACATAATTTTAATTTTTAAATTTTAATTTTGATAATTTTAAAAAAATTAATAAAAAGATAAAATAAACAAAATAAAAATAAACAAAAATAAAAAATTGCAACAAAATTAAATGTGCAAATTTGGTCCCTAAAGTATTACAATTGTGCAATTTTGACCCCTAAGTATCACGATGGAGGAATTTTGGTCCCCTAGTGCCATGTCAACACATTATTAGTGTCATGTTAACATATGTGTTGGACTACTATGTCAACATGTCAATATCATGTCATCACTAGCGAGCCACGTCAACAATTTTTGTTAAAAAATTGACGACAAACTAACGGTGGACCAAAATTGCTTAATTTCGAAAGCACAGGGGATGAAAATTGTGATAAAATTTAAAAGGGACACCAAAATTACACAATTACAAAATTAGGGAGACCAAAAATGAATTTAAGCCACATTTTTAATTATTAGTTTACTTTTTAAAATTTATATTTATTTTTAAAAAATAATTTATTAAAAATCATTGATAATAAAAGTAATGAAAAATTAAAAGCTTTAAAAATAATTATACAATATATTTAAAAAATGTGTTACTTCTACTTTTCTTTAAAAAATATCACTTGGCCCATAAAGCTTCTCTAATACACTTAACTTCTAAAAGGCATTTAAGGAGTTTTTACAAGTTTGTTTAAGTTTAGAAAAATGATATATGATTTTTTCAATAAAATTTTTTAATTTATTTCAATATATTTTATGGAAAAAGTTTATTAAAATATATTCTTAACTTATTTTAATAAAATTCCCAAGCAAACTTTAAATAAACTCGTGTGATAAAGTATTTGGATAAAAAGTTTAATTAAGTATTTCAATAATAACTTATTATATGAGAGTTTGTTTATAAGTTAGTTGAGAAACTTGTTAAGCTAAGCTAAAAATACTTATATGGAGATCATAAGCTACTTTAATAAAATAAGTTTAATTTTGTATAAGCTCTTTTAAATTGTTCCTAAATGCTTATTTAAATCACTAACCCAAACTTGATCATCATTACTTTTTAAGGTTTGAATAAATGATTAAGTGCGTGTTTGGGTTAAAGTTTGCAAACATAAGTTTGAATCAAAAATATATTGTAAACTCAAGTTTGATAAAAAAAAAAAAATGAGTTTACTATAGTATGATTTATGTTTGAATATTTTTTGTTCAAAAATATGTTGACAAAGTAAAATATGTTTGGATGTTATTAATCAAAACTAATTTTATTTGATGTTGCACTTGTATAAATATTGCCAATATAAAAATGAGTTTTCCAAAGTAACTCTTGTATTGCTTCCAACTCAAACTCAGTTTAGTGACAAACTGAGTTTTCAAAATTACTTTATAGACATCCACACATAATAGCAAACTGAGTTTAGTAGGATAAAAATAATTTTGAACCACCCAAGCAGTAATCCAAGCATAGCCTAATTCTCATACGTATAAACACAAGATTTTGGTCCCAGACCTTTTTTTGTTAATTTGATTTCTTATATTTGCATTTTATTTTTATGCTAGTCCAGTTATCACCTGCACTACATTTGGATGCAGGAAGTAAAAAACACGTAGAAAAGGATGCTGAATAAATTTGTCATGCTCATCTTAATTATGTCCTGTTATCTCTGCATCATGTCCTAGCATACAACTTCAATGTACACTGAAGTGTGCTTATTAAAAACAATGGAAATTATGAAGCAAAAGGAAGGTAAATTCTTAATGTAGCATATTGGCTCTGCCTTGCATATTGGTTTATAATTGTAGCTGCCATAACTTGCAAGTGATGTAATGCAGTAATGATATATATAATAGCTCTCTGTCTTGCCTTTTTTTTTTCTCCATCATTTTCTTTTGAGGAAGAGAAAGAAAATATTAATTAGTGGAAGGCTTTGTTTTTTATGTACAAAAAGGATATTTTCCAACTAATAACCATAGACTAATCTCTTTCGAAGAGTAAAGATTACCAAAGTAAGTTTTTCTTCTTTTAACCAAATATTTTCTACACAGAACTAAGAGACCTAACTATCTACCAATTATATCAGACTTTGTTGGTATTGGAAGATTTGTTCATGTCAATTCCACTATAGGCGTCAACCAAAAGATGTGAGGTATAACCGGTCATTAAAAAGTTTACCAAATTCATATAAAGGGAGAGAGGAACACTCTTATTGCCTTGTCTACTTGCATTTGATGCATCCTGGATGCCATGGAACCATGTTCACTAAACCGTTGCAATGAATTTTGCCATCGTCTTTTCATTGAAAATGTGCCTACCACAACTACAATCCGCCCCTACCACCATAGACTACTTCATTCGGCTGCTGCTTCCAAGTGACCAAGTTCTGCTACTACAACAACTACAGCCTCTCCCGGCCAAACTACTTCTGCAAGAGAAGCTGTTGATAATGGACTGAGGGCACTGTCCTCCGTAATGTCCTTATAGGCAACGATTACCACTGAACTCCAATTCCAATGCCATGTTGGAGTCCATGTTGATGTTGTTGATCCCATCAAACCTTGGTCTAGAGGCAGGTGCACTAGAACAAGGAGCAAGGGATCACTATGGCGATCATCATCACCATGAAGAATTGAAGTTGCTGGAAAATCCAAGTGGCATGGTATTTGGGAGGCCTTAAGCAGCTCATCCATCAACGGATCGAAACATTCCATGTTTCTTTGTCTCCAAGAAGCATTACCACTGAAGACATTGTTTTGACAATTATTTTTCTTGTGACCATAATTGTTGCATTTTGAATACCTCAATAAAGTGTTGTTCCTCTTTAGTTTGTAAGACTTTGTTGGTTCATCATTCTCATGTCTTGTACTCTAGAGGAATGATGGTATAAAGACCAAGTAGTTATTGGCTACATGTCTTTTCCTTTAATGGGCATTACCTTTTCACTATACTTCTCCATTAATGGCAGAAAGACCACCTAACAGAACAACTAATGCTTCTCTAATAGCCATTTTATTAGAACGGCAATCGTCATGCATCACACATCATGTATGTCAAATTGCCGTGATGTCGCCAGCATTGAGCTATCTAGATCAGCCAATTTGGAGAAAATCAGGAAACAATTAACTTGTGTATTTTCCTTATAAATGAAGGTAGTCAAGATAAACTACTTGATCAATCACCTGTGTCACCAGTAATCTCTGCAAGAACAAAATCCATCTCTGAATGAGTGGAAGCGGCTTCTATCTCTCACAATGATTTCTACTTGATAGACTTTAGAAATCAGCTTCATCACAGTATGGCAGTCCCCACAAACCCTCAGGTTCTTCACAATTCTTAAAATCCTCCCCTTGGGAAGTTTTGCTATTCCAAAAGCTGCAGCAAGCTTCTCACTGTGCTTAGAAACCGAATCTTCTTTTTCTTCCTCTTCAATGTCATGCAGAACACTCCTTAGCTGTGGCGCATAACCTGCTTCTTCTCTGAGTCTCAACATTATTTCCCTCAGTTTTTCATGAGCCTCTTCTGTAACCTTGTTAGGCTTTTCCCCAGCCACAAAACCATAAATGACCTTGTCAATTTCAATCATGCTCCAACCAGGAGTTTTTTTCATGCTATGTTCAGTCATGGTTCTTCTTATGCTGGCAACATCCTTCCATTTCCCTGCAATGGCATAAACATTTGAGAGCAGTACATGGTCACCAGAGTTGTCTGGATCCATTTCAGCAAGCCTTGCTTTCACAAGCTCTGCCAATTCAATATTACCATGAATGCTACAAGCCCCAAGGAGAGTCCTCCAAATGATTGCATTAGGCGAAACTGGCATTTCACATATAAATTCATAGGCCTTCTGCAACCTAGCAGCTCGACTATACAGATCAACCATGCAACCATAATGCTCAATGGCAGGTTCAATACCATACAAATTCTTCATCTTAGAAAAAAAACCACACCCTTCCTCAACCAAGCCACTATGGCTACAAGCATACAGGAGCGATATAAAAGTAATACCATCCGGCCTAACTCCAGACTCCTCCATCTCATGAAAAAGCTGTATTGCCTCTTCTCCACAACCATGCATCGCAAGTCCCGCAATTATTGATGTCCACGACACAATGCTCCTCGCCACCGGCATATTCTGAAAGACCAACCTAGCCATAGCCACATTCCCACACTTGGAGTAGGTATCTATGAGAGCATTATTCACAGAACCAACACAAAGAAACCCAGCTTTCTCCACAAACCCATGTAAAATCTTCCCAAACTCAAACGCCCCAGCTTGTGCACAAGCAGACAACACCCCAGTGAGGCTCACCTCATTTGTCCCAATTCCCTCGCGCAGCAACTCCCTGAAAAACCCAAAAGCCTCGTCAAAACAACCATTATGAGCAAACCCAACAATCATAGTGCTCCAAGAAACTTCATCTCTCAGAGGCATTTCAGAAAAAACTCTCCTCGCCAACCCAAGCTCACCTGCTTTGGCATAACCAGCAAGCACCACATTCCACGAGGTCAAATTCCGAACCCGCATGCACTCAAACACGTCCCGCGCGCCTTCCACGTCACCGCACCGGAAAGCGGCGGTGACGGCAGCGTTCCATGCGACGACATTTGGCTCAGACATTTCATCAAACAACCGTCGGGCGGAGCTGGAGTCCCCGCATTCAGCGTACATGCTGATCAACGTTGTCCCAACGAAGATGTGGGTGTCGAAGCCGTGGCGGAAGGCTTGGGAATGCAACTGAATGCCGGGTCTGAGGTGGCGGGAGTTGGCGACCCCTTTGAGGGCGAAGGCGAAGGAGAAACTGTCGGGGGAGAGGGTGGGTTGGCGGTGCAGTTGGATGAAGGGGTGAAGGGAATGGAGAGGGGTTTGAGAGAGAGAGAATGCGCGAATGAGGGTGTTGTGCATGAAGGTGTCGGGGTTGGGGAAGTGGTGGAAGAGACGGACAGCGTAGTGGAGAGCGTCGGAGATGGAGATGGCACAGTGGAGAAGGAGCTTGCCGAAGACGAAGGCGTCTGTGTGAAGACCGGTTCTGCAGATGTGGGCGTGGATTTGCTTCGTGGGTTTCAGGCTGCTGCATTTGCTTAGCAATGAAACACACCCTTGTTCCATTCCCTCCCCCGCCTCTATTTTTGAATAGTTTGTGGGGGAACGGGGATAGTTGGTTTTAGTGAATCATGTCTATTGACTTATTATAAAGCTGAATTAAAATGAGAATAAGTGGGCGTATTGAATTGAAATTTTAAAAAATTATTTTGGCATTTAAAAGTTTTATGGATTTTAAAAAATTATGTAAAAATGTAATGATTTATAAATTTTTTTAAAAGTTTTTAATAATCAAGATTTTGTAATTTAAATTTTAATGCATTTGTATCATAAAAATTTATAAAATTTGAAATGACTCCATGAATTTTTACCAAACATTCAAAGTTACAAGAGTTGTTACACATCTTTGCCCTTTCTTTTGTTATTTTATTGTTGTGAATCCCCATTTAATTACTAATCCAACATATGTAAAAATAGTTATCACCAATCTAGAAAATCAATTTCACAAGAATATCCATCATACTAGGCAAGTAATATGTTTGCAAATATTTGTAAATATCATTATTTTTAAATAAAATTTTTGCATATAATTTTTTAATTTTTTTGTAATAATGGATTGAAAAGACATGAAAAATATTTGTAAATAACATTATTTTTAAATAGAATTTTTGTATTTAATTTTTTAATTTTTTCGTAATAATAGATTGAAAAGAAATGAGAATGGCAAAAAAAGGGCACTAGAAAAGGTGATCTACATCGATGTAATTGCATTAAAAAAATGTAATAAGACAAATATAATTATAATAAAACCAATTCGCAATACACTCCTTATAAAGTAAAAGATTGTATTTGTTAGTTTTGACCGAGAACAGAAAAAAGTCAATTTGTCCAAACAAGTTGATTAAAGGAAAAAAAAATAGAAAGATCCTTTAACTAGTTACAAAGAAGCCATGTAGAATTGGAAGAGATAACTAAGTACTGTACCAATGTTTGTATTGCCTTTAACAAAAAGAGAAAAAATTAAGTGTGATAAAAGAAAGAAAAGTCTTACAATGGCAAAAAAAGAAGAAATAAGAGAGTAAAAAAGTTTCAAGAGTTTGGGTAGCATTGTTGGATGAGTGTAGTATTTATATATCCTATTAAAAAGTCACACAAAATCTATCGAAATCTGCCTTATAAAATAATTCATAGAAATTTGTATATTTTTGAAAACCAAAAGACTATTTAGAAGTTATAAAAAACCTCAATTGAATACCACTAGATTTTGACATCATCTTTAAAAATCTTGATAGTCTTGATTAAATACCACAAGACATTTTATCACAAAAAAGTCTTTTAAAATCTATTAAAATCCTAATCCAATACCCTCCCTTAAATTTTTTCATGCCATTACAAGTTAAATAATAAATTCTATAATTTGTTTTTAATTTTCTCTTAAACATATACACTTACAAAATATCTCGGAAATTTATATTCTCAAACAATACTATGTACACATTCTAACACAAATATTTGCTAAAAATTGTTCAGATGATTTATTGATTTGTCAACATAACTCCAAGCAAAAGAGAGATGGTATACTCTGCAATGCATCCAATTTTACGCCCTCATTTGGTAAACTAAAAGGAGTGCACGAGAGAATAATGGTAGTTAGTAATGTTCTTATCAGAGTATCATCATCTATGGATTCCAGGATAATTCTATTCCTCTTTAGCTTTCTTCTTGTTTCACAAAAGTACACGGGTTATTCTTCAACGATGAAACGAAACCTTCTATTTGGAGGACTCTTCCGGTGATTTACGGTTCATAAATCATAGCAGATAGATCTCCGTAAAGGTAACTATCAAAAGGGGAAATAAATGTTAGGCGGAAAGCTAAATACTCAAGGAGGTAAATTTTGAGACATTGGGCATATGAATCTTTCTTCCTGATCAATATATGGGACTTCATTACCCAAACTTAAATTTCCAACAATTAATAGGAAGATAATAGGTGAAAGAGGCATGTCCTCTCAGCTTTTTTAGGCCTGCTTCTTTTACTTGGCTTTCTGAATAAGCAGAACCTTCTTCACAATCTGAAAGTAGTATGTTCTGAACATCAAGATGATGCACATATGTCTTGCTGGTAAATATGTAATGCATCTATGTGAAGATGATGTAAATCCTGTACATGGGTTCTTCTGTCTGATTTCCGTCAAGTAAGAAACAGTTTTTGAATCCTGTGTGCGGAGTTAACCTGCAATATGAAAATGAAAAAGAACATAAGGACATTAGAGGCTATGATATCTAAAATCTCAATGAAAACTTGAAAAGAGCTTACTTTTAGTCAAACAAGCAGGACTTGCATTATAATTCCCATGCTATAAATCAAAACAGAATGCTATGAAATTAGCAGCAGTCTTTCTTGTTTGTTGAGGACTTAAGTATGTGGGTGTGTCATTATTCCTCATTCTTCACATGTACCATTGTGAATGTAAAATCTGGCATGAAGACTGAAGTGTGGTAGATGAGCATTGCAACTTGCATACCTTATCCTGCAATTGATATTATTTGTGTTATTTTTGACGAAAATGGTCCTATCATTATTGACATATTCACATGAAAAAATAGCATGCTGCAGTTGGTAGCACTCAGGAGCACCCCATTGACATACCTCATTAGCTAGCACAGAGAAAACCAAACTGCAGCTACATTTTGGAGAAGATAGCATCAAGTCATCACATTTCAAATAAAAGTTCGGCAACACATTTAAAACATTTCATCACACGGCACAAAACCAATTGTGTATAATTATGCTCATTGTAGTAGAAACAAGCTACCTGCGGCAGAATTGTCTTAGAAACAAGCTCCAAATGTGCACCAGAAACAGTTCCACACAAACCAAACATGTCATGAATTCCCTACAAGATCTAAACAATGAGACACGGTGCAGATGCCTAAATTCTTATTTGTGTAAGACAATTCAATCTCAAAATAACAACGGTCATATTAAAATGCATATTTTTTCTTTCCACATTGCGACAATGCTTTTTAATTTTTAATTGGAAGTTCAGAAATATGACTTGTTTCGGAAGTGCAAAGGAGTCATGGTTTGGATTAAATATTTTTACGAAAATTGATCACATCACACCTACAAATGAAGGATACTTGGTTAAAAAATGATGTACATGACAAATTTCTCAATTGTTTGAAGTAATTTCACCTTGAACAATTGCCTTTTTATGAAATAAAATAGCTATAACTAGCCATTGAAGCTTGACCCCCGTAAAGAAAGACTTTCCATAATCACATACCCTAGATTCTTTTTTGAGTTTCTATGTCATTTGAACCCCAATTTATGCCTAAAATCATATGAGCTTCTGTTAGGAACCAAGAATAGAAATGGGAAAGAAAAGAAAGATTTTATTGAATTGGATGAAAAGAACAATGAATAGGAGAGAAATCTCTCCTCCAAGGGATTCCCCCTTCACAAAGAGCTAAGGCTCAATTTACAAATGACAACAAATCTGAATATCCCCCCTTTCCCCTTACACCCTCCTATTTATTTAACTCATAAACACCCTAACTGACTAATCAATATCCTAACTGTTTTAACTAACTCCCCCTTTCCCATAGTCCTAACAGCTTCCCAAAGCCTCACGGTAGCATTTTGGTCAAACAAAAATTGTACTATTTGGGTCAAAAAAACTGACAAAAATAGGCCCACAATCAACATAAATTACTAGACATACACATACATAGGCTCAGTGATAAGTTAAATATTTACATATCTATGGACTGAGTATAATGTGCTTGAAATAAAGATTATTTATGCAGTGCTAATAAACTCAGACAATATGTAAATTTAACGAAGTGGAAGCCTGACCATGCTATGGCCCCCTCAAAACTATCCTCTTGCTGTGTCAATAAATAAATTACAAAGAAAACATATAAAGAAAGTATATCTCTCTCTATATTTTTCGTAAAAGCATATTTTTTAAAGTAAAGAAAGAATAGTTATAACCATATCAAAAGGAGTTTATTTTATGAGTAAATAGTATATGTACTATTGTCATTTAATCACAAACCACCATGTACGGTAAGTTTGTTGACTTTTACAATAACTACTTTAAAAGTCATACTAACGATGATTTCTTAGTGGTTGATAGTGTATAACTTATTACACTGACAATATATAGAAATTAAATTCGTATTTTATTATAGGATAATTTATAACTTATAGGCTCCAGTGAAGTACAGTTTTCCTGATCTCACATGATGAAGTGTTTCTCTTCCCTACGAGTCTCAATATGTTAATTAGCTCTATGTAATCATAGAACTTTTATATATAATAAATGGTGGCATTGATAGAGTCATATAGAAAAGGTAGATTATGAAAAATAAATTCATAAAAATTGCTTAATGTTTTTATGTTTTAAACGTTACTCAACTGAACAGAAAAGAAATTTGGTCAAGGAAGAAAGTATTAAATAGTTATTGACATTTCAGTTCATCAAATGGTGTAAAAGGTTGTATGCATAGGATAGACTACCAGTATCTGAAATCAACCAGTGTTCTGTCATAAAGTGTGAATACCAATACTATCTATCCATTATTGATGAAGAAGCAATGGTATAGATGGCAGAAATACCTGGACCAAAATTTCTGAGCATGGTGTGGATTCAACATCATGATAGGTATATACTGGAAGCTCCAAACATCCTTGGAAGTTAGAACTGAGCAGAGGGTCATGAATGATCACTTTCCAAAGATATTATCTTCTAATCAACAGCTGACGACCTGGCCCCTTGATGAAGAGAATTCACAGTTGGGAGTCTTTTCTTAAATGTCTTTTTATCTCTAATACCATCATATAGTAGTTCATAAGCGTGATAAGTTATATGGCCCTTCTTCAATAAATCTTCTACAACAATCTTAGGTGCTGCTACCACCTTTTTATCAGCTTCAAAAATTGTATTTACAGTCTCTGGAACAATACCCTTTTGTAACATAAGGTGGATGATACCAACTGCTTCATGAACCTTGTGCTTTACACAAAGACAATTTAAAACCCGTCCAAATGTTGTCAGTGACGGAATAAACCCCTTTTCAATATTTTCCAAAAGAAAATTGTATCCTTGAGTAACATTTCCCATTTTGCAAAAGCCATCAATCACAACCCGATAAGTATAGTTGTCTGGGTCACAGCCATTGTCCTTCATCTCAGAAAAGAGTTTCATGGCCATATTCATGTTGAGCTGTTCAGAAAATGCACTGATTATGATGTTATATGTTGCTGTTGTATGACAAATATCATATTGTTTTTCCATCCTTCTAAATAACTGGTAAGCACCATCAATATCCCCAATCTTACAGAACCCAGTGATCAATGTGCCAAAACTAACAACATCAGGTTTCAAACCCTTGCTTTTCATTTCCCCAAGCAAATATACAGCTTCATTTATTTTCTTAGCTTTGCAAAGGCTCTCTACAATAATGTTGTACGTAATTATGTTTGGAGCGCATCCCTTCTCCTCCATTGCCTTGAAAATCTCCATTACTTCTTCAGATTTTGCAGCCTTGCAGAGCCCATTCAACAAAGTGTTGTATGTGATAACATCAGGAGTCATGCCCTGACTCCACATTCTATTTACTATCTCAGTTGCATTGTCTAACTTCAACTGTTTACAGTATCCATCTATCAAAGTATTATAGGTAAATATGTCCGGGAGGCACCCTTTGGCAATAGCATCATCGACAAGATGATTAGCATCAGACAAACAACCCATCTTGCACAAGCCATTTATAACTAAATTATAAGTCCATATGTTGGGTTGACAACCATTTTCTGCCATCTCATTCATCAATTGCAAAGCTGGCAAAATAAGACCCTGCTGAGACAACCCTTTAATCAAGGTATTGTAAACAACAACACTTGGCCTCAAACCTTTTCCTAGTCCATCCTTAAAGACAGCCATGGCTTGATCAGGGTCACCATCCCAGCAAAACCCATTAATCAAGGAACAAAAAGTAAACTCATCAGGCTTAAAACCCTTAAAAACTGCATCCTTCAGTACCCTATTTGCATGTTGTACCACACCCTTCTTGCAGTATCCATCAATAATACTATTATAGGTAAAACCATCAGGCTCAAACCCATCATTCACCATTTTCCGCAAGTACTCCTCAGCCTCCACAACCCGAGAATTCCTACACAGCCCACATATCAATATATTATACGTGACAACATCAAGACTGAGGCCTTCCCTCGACACACTAGCCAACAACCTAACAGCCCTGTCAAAATCACCTTCCCTACAAAGCCCTTGAACGAAGATATTGAAGGTGAACAAATTGGGACAAACCCCCCTCTTCAAAACTTTGTTGAGAAGCTTCTCACTTTGAGAGACAAGACCCTTCTTGCAAAGCACATGCACGAGCTTATTAAACGTGACAACATCGGGGCAAAAACACCGTGCAAGCATTTCATCGAACAGCACACGTGCCTGATCACAGTGACCAGAGTCATAGAGCCCAGCAACCACAGTGCAATAGGCCACAGCATTGGAATCACACCCAAGTTCAGGCATGTTACGAAGGAGCCTGAGAGCAGCATAAGGCCTAGCGGTCCTGCAGAAGGACTTGATCCTTACGGTGTAGGTGTACACATCGGATTCCAGCCCTTTGTCTCTCATCCTCATGTAAACTTTGTGGGCCTGGTTATGGTACCCGTACTCGACGAGAATGTTCATGATGGCGTTGTAGGAATGAACGGAGGGGTCGCAGTTGTAGAAGTCCATGCGTTCGAACGTGTCCACGGCTTCCTGAACCTTCCCTTTCCTACCGTAATTTTTCATGGCCTCGATGTACGCTCCTTCCAAAAGCTCGTTGTTAACGTTCTCTCTCATCTCGGAAAGCAGCTTCTCCATCTCCTCGAACTTGCCGTGGAGGCCGAGCTTCTGGACCATGCATTTGTACGTTAACACCGTGTGCTTGAACCCGTCCTCGTTTTTCGCCGAGTTGAACATCTCCAGCGCCTTCAGAGGGTCCTTTTGGGTTTTCACCACAGCGGCAACGTGTTTGGGAAGCAACGCACGACTCATTGCAAAATTTACAGAGCGAGAAGAAGAAGGGTTAGTGGGTTACTTCCAGGGGTTCATTGGTTTCCTCCATCCAAACAAATCGAGCTGTTTCTCTTTGGTTTGATTAATACATTCGGTCCTAATGAAATCAAATCAAGTCAATATATTTGATTCTCTTTCGTTCAGGAAGCGCTTTCATGATTTTAACTCTTATACAACTGATATACGGAGAAATTAAAACGTTAGGTTACGTTTGGATTGATGGACACGAACACTCTTGCATAGGAAATGAGTCATGAAGAATCAGATGGGAACCGGGAAGGAAAGAAATTGACATAAAATTGAAGTGAAAAAAAAAAACTTGGATAATTGAATGAAATAACGATATGTTTTGGATAAAATGGAAATTACATGCAATTAAGATTTTTACTAAAATAATTGAATAATATAAGAATATTCTCAATTTTATTTCTTAAATATTCATTCATAATTCTCTTGAAGTTTAAATATAAGTATTCTTTTAATCAAATACACTCAAATTCTATATCTTACATAATTTTATCTTTTTTATAAGAGTGTTCTTTGGCTAGAGATTTTCAATGTCTCTTAAAAAAAAGGTGTAAATAGAGAGAATGAAATATTCAATATTATTGACTACTTATAGTGTGATTGCAATAATGTTAGTAGAACACATCCACCATAAAAATCACCTCCTTAGGTACATATGATGCAAAAGCTACTTCTTTTTGCTTCTAGTACATGTGGAGAGAGTGTTGATGTGCATTGCAAAATTAGTTTCAAACATGCACTTAGGCTATGTTTGTATTCTTGTTGAAACCTTAGTAGCGTGAATTTCAATACACTTCAACCAAAAAGTGACAAAAGGTATGCTTTTACAAAGTGTGTTGAAGGCAATCCAATGGTAACACAAACATGCACTTAAAAGGGAAGAAGTAACGTGATCAGTTGCCCCTAAATCAAGAAGCCAAGTGACAGAGGATTTACCTAGATTAGAAGATGAGGTGGTAAAGTTGTGAGAACTAAGTAAGTTAGATGTGTGGGAAGTGGCTATGGGTGATGTGGTAGGCAAAAGTGTCAGAAGGCCTTGGATTTGTTCCTTGCTTAAGTTGCTCAAGAGAGATTAAGATGTGGAGTAAAAAGCATGATATGTAGTTGAAGAGGCTATGTTCGTAGCTTTCTTAGATTTGTATCTTAGATGAAAACAGTGCTTTAGAAAACATGTTTAAACAATGTGATTAGATCACCCATAATGGGTACATTACTTGGAAGGATCATTGTTGAATTTCCCATTAGATTAAGCTTGATTATTTTAGGGAGCCCACAAAGCTTGGCAAGTACTCAGAGATTGTCTCTGGGTGATCTTATTTGCATCTCTCAACTTAATAAATATTTGTTCTCTCTTCAACAAGCAAATTTGTCAATCACTGCATATTTAAACAAAAATTAAGATATTATGGGACGAACTTTGCAAATTTTGTCCCATTGCTAACTGTGCATCTCCATCAAATTGTTGTTATGGTGCATCAAAAACCACTCAACAATATTGTGATCAAGATTCTTAAGTGCATGTTTGTGCTACTGATAGATTGCCTTCAACGTACTTTTGCAAAAGCATCCCCTTTGTCACTTTTCCATTAAAGTGTATTAAAATTCACGCTACCAAGGTTTCAATGAGAATACAAACATAGCTTAAGTCCATGTTTGGAACTAATTTTGCAATACACATCAACACTTTCTCTCCATGTTTACTAAAAACAACAAGAAGTAACATTTACATGTGTGTTTATTTTTTAGTTGAAGTAACTGTTTCACACGTTCTAAAAAAATTGAACAATGGCTGAAAGATTTTGGTGGATTCACGTTCAATGACATTTTAATATTTTTTCAAACACACCATATATCATATGGGTTCAAGGATATTATTTTTATGATAATTGTGTTGTACTAACGCTTTTCCAAACACGTAAGCAGTCAACAATATTGAATATTTCATTCTCTTTATTTCACTTGTCTTTTTTAAGAGACATTGAAAATCTTTAGTCAAAGAACACTCTTATAAAAATATGAATGTTAGATGTATTATATGTGCATTTAATGATTTTGAACATTGTTATTGTATCTTTATTCTGCAAATGTTTTTTTTTTCCCTTATGGAGTTGACATAGGGTTAAAGTAGGTAAAACTTTTCATTTTTATATGTGATAGGTTGATTTTAGTTAAAAGACTAATATTATATCTATTTTTGTATTAGACATAATACTTTAGGCTTTATATTTTGTCTCATTTTATTCGATCATAGGATATTCAATAATCATAAAATAAAATAGTCAATAGTCTGACAGTTGTTATAAAGTTGTCATTAGACTATAGTTGCATATAGCATTAGGACTATTTTGATGAGATTATATATTTTTCACTTAATTATTTTGTTTATAGGATTAAATTGCCTTGTCTTAGCAATTTTTTCTCAAGAATAAAAAAGTAAAAATATTTTTTTCATTATCATTAAAAAGAATAATTTTTTTCATAATAATTAAATATAAAATTACTAACGATAATTGTAGATAAGTATATTATTTAAAAAAAAAAAACTATATAATAACCAAACAAATTTTGTGAATTTTGCGTAACTTAGAAGTCAAAAGGTTTGCAAGAAAAAACGCCACCTAAGATCAATCCCCCTCAAATAAGCAAACGCCCTCAGCAGCTGCAGAGAGAGGAGATGGCATCGGCGGGGGAGTGGCTGGAGAAGGCGCTGGTGGAGTTGTGTTCGAAGATAGAAACAGGGTTGGGTTTAGGTTTGGACGAAGAGATCATAAAAGGCCTCGTTTCTTACTGCGACCTTGCCGAGCCACGAGACGCTAAAGAGTACCTTGACGTAATCCCTCTCTTCCTTTCCATCTCCTCTTTTCTTTTCTTTCAGCGGGCTATCAATTACACTTCACTAACGATAACGATTTTTATTTTATGAAATTTAGATTCCAATTGCTATGAATTCATTATAATTTTTTTTTAAGTGTATTCTGCAAGTGATGCCTGTGCCGAAAGAGCAAGTTCTGATTTGAGAACCTACCTGGCTCCATTGTCCAAATTATGTTTTAGTGCAAAAGTATGTAATTATTGGTCTCAAATATGACATGGATTTTGGGGGATTAATCAAGCCTTAAGGAGTTGCTCATTTCATTCGCCATCCATGTTTCCTGTTTCTGTTCATAATTTGGGCTCTACATGTCAGATTCAAGAGCCTCGTTTTTTGGTTAGAGAGATAATAGGCACTTTAACTACAGACATCCAATATTTTAATTCTTTTCCATTTGATGTCAGTTCTTTCTGTCAAAGTCAAGGCTGTTCTGCATAATTTTTGTTTCTGTTAGTACTAAGTAACTATTGCTTTGCTCATAACTTTTTTAACCAAATCAAATTCGCAAAAGCCTTCTGACTCATTGGAAATCTAAGACATTAGGCTTTAATTACTCGTATTATAATTAAATTAATCACTTAAATTTTTATTTAGAAGGAGAAAAATTGAAGTTCAAGGATGAATTGTTTTGAATATCTTTACAATGCATTCATTTTAATGAAAAATGCTTAACTGATTTTTTGTGGTTGGCCTTGCAATAGATTCTCTGTTGTAGTGAATGGAATCTTTTTATGTCTCTGTTTAATGGAAGTTTAACTATTTAACTATGACTAGATTTATCTTTATTTTCCTTGCAGAATATAATTGGCCAGGAAGCAGGGAAAACTGTGATCGAAGAATATTTACGGCGGAGAGGTCACTCAGAATTCAGCACCAATTCAGATGTTCCAACTACCATATTACATGCATATGTCAAACCGCCTTCAGTTGAGACATCTGCTAGTGGAACTAAGAAATCATTTAGAGCACCAAAAGCAGCAGGCCGCAGTTATCATGCAGAACCCACCAAGAATGCAATTAGCAGTAATCAGGAAAATCAGACTCCAACTGTAGGTAGTGAATCAAGAACATCGCAAAGGGGAAACCAGGTGAATTCCAAAAAGAAGAAAGCTGGGAAAGCTGTATCACTTGCTGAGGCTGCCAAAGGGTCAATCGTGTTCCAGCAGGGAAGGCCATGCTCTTGTCAAGCACGTCGTCACAGGCTGGTCAGCAATTGCTTATCTTGTGGCAAAATAGTTTGTGAACAAGAAGGAGAGGGGCCTTGCAATTTCTGTGGTGCACTTGTGTTAAGAGAGGGCAGCTCGTATGCTGGTCTGGAAGAAAGTTTGCCACCCTTGTCAGACACTGAGGCTGCTGCTGAAGCTTATGCAAAGAGGCTTGTTGAATATGACCGAAACTCTGCAGCTCGTACAACAGTTATTGATGACCAAAGTGACTACTATGAGATTGATGGAAACAGTTGGTTGTCAAAGGAGGTATTCTATTTTGTCTACAACTTATAATCATGTTCACATGTGATACTATTTTTATGAGTTATGACACATTTGGGTGTTTCAATTTTGTCTTCTTTCTTTAGGAGAAAGAACTGTTGAAGAAGAAACAAGAGGAGATGGAAGAAGCTGAGCGAGCCAAACGGAATAAAGTTGTTGTGACTTTTGATCTAGTTGGCCGCAAGGTTTATGCTTTAGCTGTATGGTGTTGCCTAAAGTTACTAGTTGGATTGGCTGCAGCATGAATTATCCTATGAGTAGAATTAGAAACAAATGTCTTTTCTTGTGTGATTATTTCCTGGTATCTACAGATGTATATCAAGTTATTATGCTTGTTCCATTGTTTTGATGGTTGTACTTTTAGATATTACAAAGTTATGGTTTTTCCTGAATGGACTTCTTGACTTTGACATGCAAAAGTCCTTTTAGGGTCATGCTATCCATTGATTTAGATACCTGCTTCACCTTTTTTCTCGTTGTTGCTTGTATAGTAGTCTTCATATGCTTGTTTACAGCAAGCCCAGTAATTATTATGCAGAGTGCCTGTTTTCATTTTGGATTCTGATTTATATCTTGCAGGTCCTTCTGAATGAAGATGAAGTTTCAGAGTTACAGTCTGACAATAGAATATTACGTCCACCAGATGAAAGGGAAGTGAACCGTATCAAACCAAACCCAACTCTTAGGTTTCAACCTGTTTTCGTGGACCTGGGCTTTAGTAGGAAGTCTGCTAAAGATAGGCAATCACATAAAGGCACAAGCAAGGGCTTGTGCTTGGAGATTACTGGGAGAGTGCAGCATGATAGCAATGACCAGAAGTATTTTATGATGGAAAGCCAAGTGGCAACAGCTTCAAATGATAATGTTTGGCAAGTATCTTCAGGAAATGGAGGAGTGCATGTTGAAGATGATGGAGAATGTTTACTGAACTATGATAATAAGTAAAGTGCCTTATCCAACTTTTACCGATTATTGGTACATTTTTCATTTGCTTTCTCCCATTATCTTTTTGACTTGCTCGTCTAAGCCATGAAATTAATGGTCCTAATTACTTTTTTTCAGAAAGAAAGTTAAGAATTTTAGCAGTTTTTTTTTTTTTCCATACAATGTTCAGATATTAATATCAATCTACTATTATCTATTCATATTTATGCCTTGCAGTGACTGTTTTAGTGTAACTTCAGGTTTCCCCTTGCCAACTAGAGTACATCCCTTAACGAGCCATTAAAATGAAGGGATGGTGTCTTGAAAAAAAAAAAAAAAAACTACGAAAGATTATTTTAAATTGCCTTGTCGTAGAGAACTATTATGATCAGTGCAGCATGAGATCGGAATCAGCATATATTCATTGAGTAATCCAAATGATTTTGCAATGGTGGAGATTTTGAATTGAAGCATTACTTGCTTGGAGGTGGCTACAAACATTTTTTTTTTGACGCAGAAGTGGTTACAAACTTGACAACTAGTAATTTGAGATAACTCAGTTAAGTATACCGCAAGAGTCCAAGAATAGTATCCTGCTATGGTAATATACTCGTATTATACGAATGTGAGGTTAGGCAGTGAACTAAACTAAATTTGTGGGTTTATGATTGTGCAGTTTTGTTAGGTTTTGTATTTGTGATGTATTTGGCTAAATTATTATTTTGATCTTTTATCTTTTTACAAAATTCTATTTTGGTCTTTTAGGTTCTGTTTGGGGTGGTTGCGAGTTTTTGGTTTTTGGTTTTCAAATACAATTTTTGAAACAAAACGCGTTTGGCTAAAATAGAGTTGAAATTGTTTTTAACTCAATTTTAAAACACTTTTATATTCATTTTCAAAACCAAGAAAAAAAGATTTGTGAATTTGGTTTTTGGTTTTAAAAAAAAAATACACATCATTATATTTGACAATAACCTTTCTTGTCACCACCACCACCACAATCACCGTCATTGTCACCACCACTGTCACCGCTACCACTACTGTTGCCGCCATCATCGTCACCACCACCGTCGCTACTACCACCACCACGACTACCGCATCGCCACTACCATTACCGCTGCCACAACTACCACGACCACCGGCATCGCCACCACCATCACCGCTGCCAGAACTACCACCCATCACTATTGTCATAACTACCATGACCACCAGCATCTTTTCCATTAGCATAAGCTTCATCACCACTACCATCGTCATCGCCACCACCACGACCACCAGTGTTGCTGCCACCACCACAGGCAATGTCACCACCATCAACACCGGCACCGCCACAATCACCATTGGTACCGCCACAACCACTGCCGTCGGCATCACCACAACCGTCATCGTCGGCATTTCCACCACCACCACCACCACCATCATTGTTGTCATCACCACTACCACTGTCATAACCACACAAACATATTCTTAAACTAATTTTAACAGAATACGAAATTTCTAAGTGAGTTTATTTTTAAATCAAAAATTAGAAGAAAAAAAACTAAAACTAATTTTTACAAAGTAAAAACTGATTATAGTTTTTGAAAATTTCAAAACTTACCACCAAAAATCACCCCTAACGGGCCCTTATTTTTTAAGAAGTTTGTTTTGATACTTTATGTTTTAAAAAAGACTCAAATTGGTCTTTTTGTTAATTTAAAATTAACACTATTAATAATTAAAAGATAATGACAGTTAAAAATTGATACAAAACATTTTTTTTTCTTTTCTCTTTTTCCTTTGCTCCCCTCTTCATCTTGCCACCTCTCTCTCTCTCTCGTCTCTCTCCTTTCTTTCTTTCACCTTTCTCTTTCGTCTAGGCTTATGAACCCTATTAACGAAGAAGACAATGGGAAAACCCTAAACATTGTATTCTTGCGCCAATTCTTTCTCCATGGTGGTGTCCACCTTGGCCAGAACGACCCCGTTGGGGTTGAGCTAAGTGGTGGCGACAGCGGCAACAAACTCTGACGCGAGGGCTTGGCAGTGGCCGTAGCATAGAACTCCACCATCACGAAGTGGTTGTTCTTGATGATGGTGGTGAAGTTGCGCTTTGTCAAGAAGACAATTGTAACGCTGTGATTTTCTTAATGTATGATTTAGTGGTTTAATAACTAAAAGTGAAAATTAATATGTGATTATGGTGTTTAAAAGAAATAAATGAATTGTTGCTATGTACGGTATGTTGTATATGATGATGGTTGTGAGTTGTTGGTTTGAATTTAGGAAGTTTGAGATATGTGCTTGAGTCAATTTGAATATGTTGTGAGAATGATTTTGGATTTTTGAGAGAAAACAGTTAAGTTAGACCAGTTTTGAGATAAAGGAAGTGGTTGGGTGAAGTTTGGGCCTCAGTTGGTCAAAAGTCTGTGTGAGAGCTCTGGGGAGGTCGGATGTATATAAGGAAGGAAAGGGGGGATTTCCCTTTCATTCTCTCATTTCTTTCTCTCTCTACATTTTCTCTCTTTCTTCAATTTTCTCTCAATCTCTCTCTAGAAATTGTTGAGTTTGTAGGAGTATAAACGAGGTTTGAGCTTGATTTAGCAGTTGTGGTAAGGAAAGGAACGATCTTAGCTAGATTTGGCTCAAGAACACCGGATTCTTAAGAAACCTAAATTCAGATTCAGGAACTTTTAGAGGTAAGGGAAGCTTATAAATCGGTTGTTTTGTGTTAATAACTGTTGGTATACTGATTTCTTGCCTTATGATCGGTTGAATCTTTGTGAATGTTGCCATTTTGTTGGATTTGGGTGAAAATGGGTTTTAGGGGAGAAATTTTGAGATTTGGATGAGAAATTGATGATGTTGTGTTGAAATGTTGATTTGATTTGTATTAACTTGGTTGAGCTGGATTGAGGTTGTTGGAACACCATTGATTTGAAAATCTATGTTATTTGGTTGAAAAATTTGAGTTTTCTTTGAAAAGAATCGCGTTTTTTCGAAAATCCTCGTAGATAATCGATTATGGGGATCACATAATCGATTATCTGGAGTTTTAGAAATTGTTTTGTGATTTGGTTTCGGAAATAATCGATTATAGGCATCTGATAATCGATTATCTATTGTTTGGAAAAAAAATAATTCTGGATTTGGTTCAGAAATAATCGATTATGGGCATTTGACAATCGATTATCTACTGTTCAAAAATAAAATAAAACAAAAAATTTGATGCATTTTGCTATAATACATAATCTGTTATTCCATATCTGAATGTACTATTTCAGATTTTTAAAGTTTTCATTCAAAAATGTGAAATTTTATGAATTTCAAGGTTTGTTAATCCTCTAAATGGTTTTTACAGAAGGTTTTGGTTTTGTAATTGTAATTGATTGTTAGATTGGTTGTAAAGTGGAAGGTTGCTTAGATAAGACATTCGCTTGTTATGTATGATATTGTTTCTCATGGGGTGGGCTGCTTAGATAGGGCCTTACCTATTGATTTTGATTGAGGCCGGATTAGGGCCGATATGGTGTTGATGGATGTTGAGTGGCCGTGTGAGGTAGTTGACAATGGACCTCTTTGCCACTGGTTGTATTGATATACCTATATATGTTGTATGTTTATTGGTTGTGGTTGAGTGGTTGATGGTGTGAGTGGTCATAAGAGGTAGCTGACGATGGATCTCTTTGCCACTAGTTGTATTGATATATATATATATATATATATATATATATATATATATATATATATATATATATATATATATATATATATATATATGTCGTATGTTTATTGGTTGGGGTTTAGTGGTTGATGGTGTGAGTGGTCATGGGAGGTAGCTGACGATGGACCTCTTTGTCACTAGTTGTATTGATATACACATATATGTCATATGTTTATTGGTTGTGGTTGAGTGGTTGATGGTGTGAGTGGTCATCGGAGGTAGCTGACGATAGACCTCTTTGCCACTAGTTGTATTGGTATACATATATATATGTCGTATGTTTAATAGTTGTGGTTGAGTGGTTGAGGTGTGTAGTACATGCATTCATGCATAGTTGGCGGCTGAGGTAGCTGACGATGGACTTCATGCCTGTTGTGGGTAGGCACGTAAGTTGGATGGTGACCAGAGTTGGAACTCAGATGGGCCTCCAACCTAGTGCTAGATAAGACGTGGGGCAGCTGACGATGGGCCTTTGGGGATGGGTGGATGGGCGACTCCGCAGGAGGTTAAGGTGATGCAGGCCTTGTGTTGCGGTAAGCCACCACCCACATACACTTATCCTAACAAACCACTAAGCTTATCTACAGATTAGAGTTTAGCAATCCCTAAATGGTGCTTAGATAGGCCACAGTAGGGGGTGAGACCTGGCTGATCGCCCGATATGTTGTAAATCTCTCGAGAGTTGTGTTATCATGCATTGACATAGTTGTAACAGATTAGTTGTGATATGGAGTTCTGGATTGAGAACTTTGTCATGTAAATGACTGCTTTATATATGTACATCTGTATGTAGATGTTGAAAACTCTAGATATATGATGGTGTGCCATATCCTTATGGTTGAATATTGTGAATTGTTGATGATTTCCAACATCGTATGCTTTGCCGTTGTTTTAGTAAGCTTATCCTTGCCGTGTTTTGTTGGTTGTCCTGTTGTTGCTGTTGCGCTGATGTGCCTTATGATGATCACGTCCTATGGCATGGGAGCAGATGGCGAGGCTTCAATGGACCCAGCTGCCCAGAGATGATGGTGGAGTTGCTTGCGAGACAACTCTTTTTGTTTTGGAAGTGTTGTTCTGTATAGTTATTCTTTTGATGAGATTGTATAGATTGACCAGCTATAGGGAGTGAGTTTTGTATCCTACTTCCCTGGTGATGTATATTTTGATATGGGCTGGTGTTATCCCATTGTTGTGTATAACATGATGATGACAGATATACAGATATGCATGTATGGTACCAAGAGAGATAGGTGGATCTCTCAATTGATTTGTATGACTCATATACAGATATTATATGATTTTATTCACCTGATAAGGTGCATGTGGTGTATGCTTAGCAGGGTTGTTTAGTAGCGACAGTTGGGTCGTTACAACAATGTCCTTGTCGTCCACCGTAGGCTCAGTGTACACCTCCTTGATGGAGGGGTTGAAGTCGGTGGAGAAGTCATCGTCGTCGTCAAAGTGGTCGGGATTTGGGAAATGGCTGTGGTGTGAAGTGGCGGCAACGTCATCAAATTCCTCGAGGGAGTTAAGACCATTGTTGTCATTTTGAGGGGCTTCTTGCAGAGAGTGGGGGAGAGGGAGGAAAAGAGAAGGAGTGTGGTGAGGGAAAGCGAAACTGGCTTTAGATAAGAGAGAATGGTGAGAGAAAGAGAGGTATGGGAAGATAACGAGGGGAGCAAAAGAAGAAGAGGAAAGAAAAAAAATTGTTTTGTGGTAGTTTTTAATCGTCATTATCTTTAAATTATTAACGGTTTTAATTTTAAACTGATGGAAAGACCAATTTGAGCTTTTTTTAAAACATAAAGTACCAAAACATATTTTTTAAAAGATAAAGGACCAAAATAAGATTTTGTAAAAAGATAAAGGACCACGAGTTTTTGAAATTAACTGAAATCACTTGTTAACCGATTACATTAGTTGACTAAAATTATAGTTTAATTACACATCACAAGATAAATTCAATATAAAAGCCTACTATCTTAATGGATATATTTTAATTTTTTAAATTAAAATTTAAAAATATTTGTTTATACAATTCACTTATAGGTTGTGTTTAGATGAGAAATTTTAAAATTTCAAAGAATTTGAATTGCTTTAATTTAAATTTCCTTCATTTATTAAATGTTCTGTTTGGATAAATTAATTCAAATTTTTTAAATTTCAAATTCTAGATTTGGATATGACATTTTAATTTCCACTATATATAAATTTAATTTTTAAATACATATTTAAAAATTAAAATTTTAATATTAAACTTTTTCAAAAATAAACATTAGTCAATTTTTAAATATTTAATAATTCACAAATAATTTTACTATTAAATAATATTTAATAATTCAAAAATATAAATATTGATACTTTTTACGTCAGTATTGATAAAGAGAAGAAAAAGAATAAAGAGGGAAAAAAGAGAGAAATGGGAGAGAGAGGAGAGGGAGATGAGACAGAAGGGGGAGAAGAGAGAAGGTAAAGAGGGAGATGGGAGAGAGGCCATAGAAAAATAAAGAACAAAAAAAGAGAAAAGAGAAAGAAGAGAGAGAGAAAAGAGAGAGGAGAGAGGAGAGAGAGAAGAAAGAAAGATGAGAGAGAAAATAGACATGGAGATAAGAGATAGTAAGTATGAATAATTTCAAATTTTTATTTTTTTAATAGAATTTAAAATTTTACAGTTTAAATAATCAAAATATTTCGTAAATTATTAGAATTTTAATTTTTTACTAAATTTTTTATTCAAACAATATATTTTACTACAAATTATTTTAAATTTCTTATAAAAATAAATTACCCTCTTAAAATTTCTCATCCAACCACAAGATAATGAATTTTTTTTGGTAATCTAAAGTTGTATTGATAACAAAAGAATTGAGATAGGCACAAGTAGTGACCCCTCAAGACACAATTCAAGTACATCGTAAAAACCAGAAAGCCTATTGCTAGAGTCTGATATAATCTTTAAAGAAAACCCAAGGCACAAGACAAAAAATAAGCCCCTGCAGCCCAAAATACTTGCATCCTATACTCCCTTCTATTTGGTCAAAAACATGACCAATAATCGAAAGTAACGGTCTCCTTCCATACTGTGCTGCTGGCAGGTACAAGATAACTGCTGCTACAAAATTCTTTGACAAAATTCTGTGCTGCTGACAGCCAATCGAAAGCCACGTTCTCGAATTTGGAACAACAGGACCCCCAAACGTCTATTTGAAAACGAATAAGCGTATGAAGCCAAGATAACATTAAAACCTGGACTGCTGTTTGTTAAAAAGTTTGGCCATTGTACGCACCCAAGAGAGGCAAAATTAATGAATATAATGTCATTTTTATATGTTTTTTCACAGATTCTGGGCTCCATCCGTTTGTTTCAAATTTTGTCTCACAAATTTTAACAGATTATCCGTGTGTTTGGATTTGTGGTACGCAAGTTGGACGCCTGTCACCCAAAGTAATTTTTAGGTACTTTTACATCAAAATTAACGTTAATCGGACAGGAATGTGAATCTGCAATGTAAAACTAAACGTGCACTACTTGGTTCAAAAGAATGGAGGGATAGATTTTTAATAAAATGGAGGGAAAAAAGATACTCTAATAGGAGGAGACTCAGGAGAATCAAAATTGAAGGGAAATTTATTAACTTCTTAGCCGTTCAATTTAGTACGAAAATGTTCAAGTATGAATGCACGAATTTATGGTTGGTGATTTCCTATTGGTTGATTAATAATTAATAATTTAAATAATAATTAAAAAATTAAGTAATGAGACAAAAAAACCCACGTCATTCGCGTGCCATATTTCATGCAAATGTTTCGTGCTGTCCAGCAACTTCGTAAACTCGTTTCGCCCGCCGCCGCCCCCCCCCCCCCCTCCTCCTTTCCTCTAACCTTATAATCTAAACAGGGTACTTTTTTTAACAATTTTTTTTTATCAATATCTCTCTTCAGTCCTTTTCTTTATTTTCCTTCAACCAAACTTTACAAAGATTTCTCTATCCCCATCTGTGAATTGCAATTGTGAAAATATATTGTTTTTTTTAGGGTTAAATTATTCAGTTGGTCCTAAACTATTTGAGAATTTTTAATTAGATCTCTAAACTAAAAAAATTTGTAATTAAGTCTTTGATCTTATAAGTCTTTTGTAATTGGATCCCTGAAGTTAATTTATAATGGCTTGAAACTATCAAAAAATGACAATTTGTGACAATTTTAAAAACCATAAGGACCTAATTACAAAAATTTTACAAGATCAAGAACCTAATTACCAATTTTTTTAGTTTGGGAACCTAATTAAAAATTTTCAAATAGTTGAGAAATCTGATTAATTTAACCTTATTTTAACTAATCGTCCCCAACCTTTGATAAATTTTATTTTTAGTCCATAAACAAAATTTTGACCGGTCTTAGTTCTTATACTTTTGCCTGTTAACATTTTTAGTTCTTGCTGTCAAGTATCACCGTTAAGTGATGATATGACAGTCATATGACTTGCCATGTAGACTACTAGTCTGACGTGGTGATCACATATAAAAGTTTTGGATAAACTATGTTTTTAGTCCTTCATCTTTCACAAAATTCACTTTTAGTCCCTCAATAATTTTTTGATCAATCTTAATCCTTCAACTATTGCCATCATTGTTTTTAGTCCCTCCCATCAAATATCACTATTAAGCAATGGTGTAACAACCACGTGACTTGCCACATGGACTACTAGTCTAATGTGATAGTCATGTGATAAAATATTATTGGTTCAAGACATTTTTGGTGGTTCTAAGGTGCTACAATTTTTTTTGGCAATATGAAATTGCTAGAAAAGAGTTCATGGGAGTTAGATTGAAAAATAAAAAAGAATGCGAAAAAAAGTAAGAAATACAATTTACTAACCCTTCCAAACCCCCAATTTTCAAACCCTTCTAAACCCCAATCCCTAACCACACTTCTCAAACAAACTTTAAACCCTCCCATTTCAATTTCGCTCCCATGCTTTTACTCCATGGGCAACATCGTGCACATAGGGTGAAAAAAATTTCAAACTCCTTTTCTAATAGTTTTACATTGCTAAAAAATTTGTATTGCCTTAGAACTGCTAGAAAATATTTTGAACTAGTAACCTTTTACTATATGACTGTCACGTCAAACTAGTAGTTCATGTGGTTGCCATGTCATCGCTTGACAATGAAATAATAACGGATAAGAATTGAAGGACTAAGACCAATCAAAAATTTATTGAGAGACTAAAAGTGAATTTCGTAAAAATATGAGAGACTAAAAACATAGTTTATCCAAAACTTTTACAAGTGGCTATCACATTAGACTAGTAGCCATGTGGCAAGCCACATGGCTGTGACGTTATCACTTAACAGTGATACTTGTTACTTGACGATAGGGACTAAAAATGTTAACAGAGAAAAATATAAGGACTAAGATTGGTCAAAATTTTGTTTAGAGACTAAAAACAAAATTCATCATAAGTTGAGGAACGATTTTGATATTTAACCCTTTTTATTATTTGAATATGTGTAATATGTTTAAATATAAATGCTAATAACACACTCGCTAACACACCCTTTTGAACACACTATTTCTTATTGGTTGAAATTTCTTAAAAATTATAAAAATTTGCGGGTCTTACATCTTATTTAATGGCTTTCTCTCACGATTTTATAGTTTCTAATAAATTTTAACTAACAATAGTGTGTGCTAGGAGAAATGTGTTAAAGAATGTGTTCATAGCACTCTTCTATGTTTAAATCTATTACATTATGTTCTTCTAGAGGGCAATAAAAGGAGAAAGTGAAGTGGAATCGGAAGCATATTACTAAATTAATTAATTAAATATAACATATTTTAATTTTTGACATTGAATTCTTCTAGAGGGGAAGGGTGAAGGTGAAGTGGAATGAGAAGCATATTATTAAACTTTTATACTTAATTAAGATCTATATTAGATTTTATATTTGATTGAGGTATATTTAGGATTTATATTTAGCTAAATTTTTTATTTATGTATGACTTTTATTATTATTTTTGTTATAAATACAGTTTAGTTATCTTATCTTATTCACATCTTTTGGCATGAGAAGAATGCTGGTGATGCACTCTTTATTATTGAGTTAATTTTATGTGAGTCTTAATAGAGAATAAATTCATATTGTTTAGTAAAATCTATATGAAACTCACTATAATAATAAAAAGTATGTTAAATGAATTCACCCAAATTTGTATTCTGTCCAATAATGAATTTATCAAAATATATCATGTCAATATTTCTCTATGACATAATTATAATGGTTCTGCTAATTAGTATATAATGATATTAGTTTAAGAATTAATAAATAAAAAAATCATTAGAAATTATGGTGAGAATACGTTGAATATTTTAAAGAAATTTATTAGTTGCCAGCATTATCTTAATTATAATATTAATTTTTTTATTAGAGATTACCTAAAATATTAGTCATATTCACAGTTTAAAATTATGTAAATATTCTTAATTATATGTAAAGTAAATTTTATAATTAATATAAATATATATTTTGATTTTTTTTTTACTTTATTAAAATTTGTATGTTTTAACAAATATTTATGGAACATGTGGATATTTGTAAAATATATAGATATCTATTTAACAAATACCAGTGTAGGTTGATTTTTATGTTTTGTTTCATCATCATTCTTACTCAAACTCTTTACGATATTATTATTATTATTATTACTAGTCCCTTTACCCGTATGATGTACAAGACCTTTTTATATTGAGTGTAAATTATAATAGTTAGTTAAATTGAAATTTATATTTAATAGACATAAATAATATGATAAAAAATCAAAAAGGTATAAATATCTTCTGAGAAGAATGTATAGTAACTTATGAATTGTAAGAAAATGCTCAATAAGTTACTGAAAAATATATATGCATGAAATGAAGTATATAACATTGTACTAAAAAAAATCATGTAGACAATAATGAATTGTATCAATAATAATAAAATTAAAATACAAAATATATTACTTTAAGTTTACGTGAAAAAAATAGAAACAAAGATAATAAGAGATATGTAAAATTTGTTAATATTTATTAGATATAAAACTAAAGAAAAAAAAACACAATTGATTAAACATGTCATAAAACAAAAAATGTACCATAAATAAGTTAAGGAATATTACTTACAATAATATATTTAAAATAAGTGTATTTATTAGAACTATAATATATAAAATATTACAAAATATTATATTACAATAACATTTTAAATATAAGTGTAAATATTTGTATTAGTAATGTAATATTTAAAATGTTACATATTTAAATATTACAATAGTGAGGGTCACACCTTTTTTTTTATGAAAAATCAAATATAAATTTTTGAAGACTTTTCAATGATTGAAATTCATTAGCATTAAACAATTTAATGTTAAAAATAGAAAGCATTAATTACAATAATGAAAGCTTTTCAACTATTCATTAAACAATGAAATGTAGATTATGAAAAAGCCTCCCATTTAAAAAAAAATTGTTGAAAATAAAATACATTGATTATAATAATAAAGATTTTTGAATAACTCATTAAACAATAAAATTTAGATTTGAAAAAAATCTTCAAACAATATTTTATTTTATTTTATTTTTGCAACTGATATTATTTAAAAAATTAAAATTTATAAATATAATAAATGAATTCACATATTCAAACATTTTTAATTATAAAAACATTATTTTATTTTGACTTTAATCATTTTCAAATTAAAAAATAAAAATACTGAAAACAAAATATTTTTTTATTTTATTTTTTGGATATGATATCTTAATATATATTAAATACTGTCTGTCTAAATATATATTTTAGAAGATAAGCTTGAATATTTACAATTTAAGTAATAATTCCAAAGTCCACGTCACCTTATGCAAAATGATGAAAACACCCCTCGATGGACACCTGTCCTGAGCTAGCCTATTTATACTCACCGGCGAGTATTTCGAGCATAAACCCGCAAAACCCTAACCATATACTTCTCTTTCCCACAGTTTTCTTCCTCTGCCACGCCAAACAACCCCACACTTTGGAAGGAGACGAAGATGGTGGGAGACAGGACGAAGAAGTTGAAAGTTGCAGACAATTTGGAGGATAATATCGACGGAGAACTCGTCCTCACCATCGAGAAGTTGCAAGAGGTCCAAGACGAGCTAGAAAAGGTTTCGTCATTTCCAATTCCTCGTCACCATTCTATGCTAAACTCTCGCTTATCGATTGAATTCTAGTTTTCCATTTTTTTAGGTTTTTATTCTCCGTTCTAAGCCGTCATGAAAATTCACCATTCCTCTAATTAACGTAAACCTAGCGTAGTATGATTGAAATGGAATTGTATAAATTGTGGCCTCGGTGCGTGACTGAATGGATGTTGTTTAATATTTATCCGATTGTCTATTGATGATGAATTTGAATGTCGTTGTAGATCAATGAGGAGGCAAGTGATAAGGTCCTCGAAATTGAGCAGAAGTACAATGAGATAAGGAAGCCAGTTTACGATAAGCGAAATGAGATCGTCAAATCTATTCCTGATTTCTGGTTGACTGCTGTGAGTTTTTTTTTTTTTTTTGTCTTTCTGTTAATTTGATTATTGTTATGATGGTTTAAAAATTAAAAATGTTTTGTTTGCTTTGTCTTTGTTTTGCTTGTGTAGTTTATGAGTCATCCTGCCCTGTGTGAGCTTCTGAACCTTGAGGATCAAAAGGTTTGGCTTCTTTCCTCACACTTGTGAAGTTTTGCAATTGTGTTAAATTGTCATTCTTGTTAGATTCGGTTTATTTATTTACTTGGGTGTTTTGTGAAGTTTCCATGAGAGTGCTTTCGACATTTCTATTTCTTTGATTACTGATAATACCTGTTGACGAAGTTTAATTCATTACCGACATGCTCTGTTTGGTAGATATTTAAGTATTTGGGTTCTCTTGAGGTTGAAGATAATAAAGATGTCAAATCAGGCTACACAATCACCTTTGTAAGTTTTCCTTGGTCACTTTCTCACCTTCATCCTCTCCCTCCTAAACCCTCTCTTTACTTAAGTGGTGCTTTTTCTTTGTAGAAGTGATTAAGAAATCACTTTTGGATCCTCAAAGTTTATGGTCTGTGTGATGTCATGCTTGTTCTGTTTATTGAAGAATAACCAGATATTAATTCTCTACTTACAAAAATGACCAGTTTTTAATTATTTCTTGTACAGAATTTCAGTCCCAATCCCTATTTTGAGAACACAAAGCTTACGAAGACTTTTACCTTCCTTGAAGAAGGAACAACAAAGATAACTGCTACCCCCATAAAATGGAAAGAGGGCAAGGTAAGGCTATGAATTCACTTTTTCTCCCGTCAGCATCTACAGTTTTTATTTTTTACTTTGAAACACAATCCTTAAACGTACAGGGAATACCTAATGGAGTCAATCATGACAAGAAAGGGAACAAGCGGGCTCCAATTGATATCAGGTCGATGCGCTTCATTTTTTTTTTCCAGAGCACAGCAATATTATAAACAAAGAAAGCTCTGTTCATGGATAAATATTTGTTTTGTATATGAGGTTACTTGTTATTCTTGGCCGAGCATTTTCTTTTTGAAAAAGAAAAACATAATCTACTGCTGGAGTTTGGAGTTTTCTAGACATACAGATTTGTCATGATCACAACTTCATGCATTACACTCCAATTGATCAATTAGTCCATCAAGAAAAGGCGCCTGATTAGTGATGCCTGCTTGGATTACTAAACCAAATTCCACTTTTGATTCAGAAGACATGGTTTTCAATACAGTACCAATTTTCAATATGCTCCTCCCTGTAAAACTTTTCTATGTTGTAGCATACTTTTCTATACAAGAATAACTATTTAAAAGGTTAGAATGTGGAAGGTATTGACCTGTCAAGAGTTGGTAGAAATAATCTCTTTATGCCACTTAGAAGTCTCTAATCTTGTTTTGAAATCTTAGGAAGGATGAAAGCATGCATATCCTTGACACCCGACAAACCATTTGAACAGGGTAATTTTAAGCAACACATATAATTAGTTGGCAAAGCAGATACTGTAGCTTTTAATAAAACTTCTTTCCTTTCTGTGGACAGAAGCTTTTCTTGTTCTTAACTGTTAGTTAATACATTTGAAGGAAATGTTATCAATGCTCCTTTCGCAAATATTTCATGGAAAAAAATGTTAATATTTTAATTTTCTTGTGCCAATAAACGCAGTTTCTTTAGTTGGTTTAGTGACTGTGAGCAGAAAGGTGATATGGATGACATTCATGATGAGGTATATTTTTTTCTGGTCTTGTAAAATTCTTTCCAGATATGTGCATCCCCTGCCTTAGGTTTCCAGTCTCTTTTCTTACAATCATTGAAGTTCTTTAGTTATTTTCTTTTTTATTTCTTAACACCAGTCCTAGAGCAATATTGCATTCTAAATGCAGGTTGCAGAATTAATCAAGGACGATTTATGGCCAAATCCACTCACTTATTTCAACAATGCAAGTTAACTTTCACCTTTTGTATCTTCTCTGTGATGAATACCTATTGTACTTTCAGATCGCGCATAATTATTCATTTTACTTTGCAATTTTTTTCTGTTGTGTTTCTAATGGTAGTTAACTTTGGAACAGGAGGAGCCTGATGAAGAGGATGTTGATGATGAAGCTGATGACGAGGTAATTGAAGTTCCATTTTTCTTAGAAAAAGCATAGTTGATTGACAAATATGATTGAAGTATTATTGCTTTATATTTTATGAACTTGACAATTGCTGGATCCATACTGAATTCATCCAAAATTTAGTCAATGGATACTCGATTTAATATTCAATTATTGGAGGCAAGGTTTAATGTTGAGCATGTACAAGTCACTTCTAGCAGTCATATTTTGAACTCCAGGGGTTTAACTGAATGCTTTAATTTTTGTTCCCCTTCTTGTATAGTATAGATGTTAATATAAAGAAAATGAAACTTTAGAGTTTAGATTGTCTAATCGCCAATTGATGTGAATTTCATTTAATAACTATTAGAATATATGAATATATTTTTATCTTAGATTAGATTATCCTTTAGGATTAGTTTCCCTATTTCCTCTTTATCGGTTAGGATTAGTTACCATATTTCTTTATCTTATCATGATTTGTTTCCATAATTAATTAGGATTATGATTAGTATAATGAGTATCACTAACTAAAATAAGGGTTAGTACTATAGGTTTTATGAATATATCAAATCAAATATATCAATACATTTTAATACATCTAAGTTAATATCAATTCAGTGTTTCATTCTCTTTTTATCTTTTTCCTCCCTCAATATCTAAAAGTATATAATTTCAACGATAGCATTTGAGATTTTCTCAGTGAAGACACAACAGAATGCTAAAAGTTGTAATCATCATATTCATGTTTTTGAATCGTCAAAGAATATGAATGCATTTTAAGATGGTTTATACCAAAAGAAAAAGGACGAGTTATCCCACTGATTGTTATTTTACCTAAGAATAACATTCTTAAAGGATTCAAGTCATGCAAACTTGTATTTTAAGTTAATGACATTACAACTCTCAAAATAGTGGATGCAAATATTATCGTATAAAGTATAATTCTCATTGGCAGGAAAAGGAGGAGGATGATCTGAAGATGATGACCAAGAGGATGATGATGACGATGATGGTGAGGGTGAGGATGGCAATGACAGTTGAAAAATGCATTATGGTGGTGTTTCCTGTTTATTTTTCTCTGGTTGAGTATGTAAGTAGGCTTTTGGGCAGGGTGACCGTTGCCATTTTTTTCGAGGTGTTAGACTCATGTCAGCAGGTGGAGCTATCTAAAATTAGTGGTTCTCTGACCATAATCTATTAATTACCCGGTGAAGTTGTTTCGCTGGTTTCATCCCCCATGCACTATATTTTGTGATACTAATGGTATACTAGGTCTCTCTAAAATTACAGTATTTATTGTATATTTGGATGTCTTAGCATAAGGATTATCATTCAAGGCATTTTACCCATATCCAACCATTGCAAATGCTACGCCATCTGTTTTCCTCCGACCTGATGACTATTGTTGGAATGATTCTTCCTTCCCCTTTCTACTTGGTAGTAATGAATACTAGAATAATTAATCTCGACATGCATAACTTTGCTGTCACAACTGAACATAACTGCATGTTTCATTTGAATTTATGTTACTCCATTAGAAACTTTAAATGTTAAACTTAGATGCGGTCATATTTACATTCGTTGTCAGTTATCACTTTTTCTATGCAATTAGCATTATTAATACATGTTGTGTGGAGCCGTCTAATTGTGACGTGCCTATTCCGTTCAGGTTGTCCTGAAATAGGGGCAGAAATAGGTTAGGTTTTGCTAGGCCAGAGTTTGGTCTTGGTTAAAAATACATGGTTGAGTTGAGTTTAGTTTTTTTATCTATCAAAAGCATTTTTTAAAGGCCTGACTTGATTTATATAAAAGTCTAGCTTGGCCCTAGTCTATTTAAGGGCCTATTTTGTGATAATTTAATACTAAGATAGAGGTGAAAATAGGTATATTAGGTTTTATAAGGAATTGAGTCTAATTTGTTTATATAATATAAATATATTTTTAAGGTATAATTCATGATAACTTATTTATGAATATATTTTGCAGTAAGACTTTTAAATACTTTTTATAGATCAACATACTTAACATTTAAAAAGATAAATAAATGTATGGTTTTAATACATTATAACAAATTTAATATAATAATACTAACAACAAATATTTATTTGTTTATTTAAATAAGTTAACTTGTTAGGTTTAAAAAGTTTTTTGAATAATCTAAAAATTGATCTTTTTAATTAAATAAGTTTTAATAAAGGTCTTTGATTTATTTTATAATAAAGTTTGGTTGACCTGAGCCTAATATAGATTAGGCCATAAGATTCTATTGAACCTATTTTCCCCCCTATGTGAATGGTGACTAGCCTTGTGCTGCCGTTGGAATTATGAGTAAAAATCACCCCGCTACAATCTTGAAAATCTTCTTGAACGTATCAGACTGCCCCATTAACACAAGCTTTTGTTTTTCTTCAAGTGTAATGTCGTAGTTACTCAACGTTGATGCAAAAATGAGAGCTTGCAACATAAATAAATAAACAATTGAACTACGGAACAGCATTGCCATATCCCCAAATATTACTATATACAGAAGCCGGCGGGCATTTGAATGTGAAATTAGTTTCCATCTTGGCTGATGGAATTCAAACGTATCTTCAACTTATGTAGGCAATTCCTGGTATTCTTTACACTGTCGTTCGTGGTACTGCACTGCAAGCTTCAGAATTTAGGCATTTCTCAAGATAGTCAAACAGTCAAGCGCTTGTCCACTGATTTTAGTTCGATTATATATATATATATATATAGGACATATCTAGTGAGAGGGTGATATTTATATGAGTGAGAAAAGTAAATCTGAGTTGTACAACCATATATGAATAATCATGATTTAATGTTATGTGATCACTTAAAAAGTTATGTGACTCTTTA
The DNA here is from genome assembly GCA_004329165.1 of Spatholobus suberectus. Taxonomy (NCBI): domain Eukaryota; kingdom Viridiplantae; phylum Streptophyta; class Magnoliopsida; order Fabales; family Fabaceae; genus Spatholobus; species Spatholobus suberectus. Next base: position 20,631,496 of record CM014734.1, read on the forward strand.
AAAAACTCACATAACTTTATATGTTTAAATCTTGACCATTTATGACAAGATTTAATAGTAAATACTTATTTTTTTATTTTCATATAAAAAAAGTCCTCTAATTAGATATGTTCCTTTTATATATATATATATATATATATATATATATATATATTGGGACTGGGGTTGTTCAATGAAATTATGATATTTTATGATATTTGAATAGTCGTTCTCAACCCTCTTGCCGATGCTTAAAGGCTTGGAAAGGATTTTAAACTAAAATAAGGATTTAAAGCGGGATGTTATGTTTTACTTGACACTAAAGTATATAAACTTAAATGAACATCGAGAGCCAAGAAATGAAAATAAATACAAAATGAGTGGACTCTACAGTTGTTACCAGTGCATGTTGCTTTATCTCAGTGTAAGAAATTAAGGTTAATCTGGGTACCTTTTCTGTTTAACCACTTGTATATGCACTTTCATTTTGGTTACTCCTTTAAATTTTCCATTCATTATTTTCTATTGTCTTATCTTAATTATTTTGATTTCTCATTTTTTATGTCAGACGTATATTTACTTTTGTTTTAGTTCCTCACATAGTCACATTTTTTGTTTCGATTCCTCTATTCATCAACCTGCATGAGTAAAAGAATTGGTAACTTGGATTGATAGTAGTTGAAACGTTTATTTTAGTTACAAAGATTTTACCAAAATACACGCACGGATTTCCTTCTTTAATTTTCAAAATAAAACAGAGTCTACGTGCAGACCTTCACAATGGCTCCAAGGACCACTTAGAGAAAGCAAAAGGCTCAACCGGAACTAGGCCACGCGATTGGGCTAGACCATGGGGTGACTAAGCCCGATATCTTGGGCCAAACTTGACAACATCTTTTCAATTTTGAACTGGAGGTTGCAATTTGACATGAGAAGCCATGAATTCTGGAGGCACATATATCTGGTGATGTTGATGTGCGTGCTATTATGGACATAAAAAAAAAGGTTGTGCGCGTGCTATTGCATCAGTATCTGTGGAGTTTACCACAAGCAGTATCTATGCTATGACAACCTCAGAAGATTGACCAGTCGGTGGCCCCTGGATAGTGGCAATGTACTTGTTAACGAAATCTTTTACAAGCTTGAATAGAATGAAGTCACCAGCTCAATTGTGCTGCACTATACCCATAATCAAAGGATTTGTAACCTTTTGGTTGGTCGGTGCTTTACGAGTATGTTTGCTCTTCATGCAATGCCCAGTGGAACAAGTTGGGATATTCGTTCTTCAGTCTGTTAGATCAGATAGCCAGCAATGTTGCCACTAGTAAAATTGCTTCACTTAGATTGTAGATATCATCATAGAGACAAATCGAAGCAAGGAGAGACATAATTTAAAGGATCGGAACACGGAAGAGCCACGTGTTTTATGCGGGTATAATATGGACCACAAACTTGCAGACATCAAATAAAAAATGGTGGAGTTTTCTCGGTGGCATTTGCGAATTGACCACAACGTAGTATGCAAGTGAAAAGTATATAATACGTTAAACTTCAAGTCAACATCAGTGTTCCCAAGTTGACCACAAGCTGGCTGCTACTGATCAATTAATTTCCTTCCTTTTTGCTATTCCCACCTCTAATTGGCATAATCTTCGATCTGATAGTTAAGCTTTTTCCGTCTTTGTTGTTAGATGAAAATTATTCTAGATAAAAATATTTTTTCTTGGGCTGAACAAAATGTATTCTCATGGCCAGCAGCTATGAGACTAATCTTTTGAAAATGTAGAATACTAGTTAAGAGGTAATTCTTCTACTCACATGTATGCCCTATTTGCATAGCTTGGAATCAAACATTGTCAAATGCTTAAAGAACTTAAGTTACTAGTCACTTGTGTCACACCTTGTGGTTGTGGGTTAAATAAAAATAAAGAAAAATATGCTTTTAGTCTCTATATTTTTTGTCAATCGTAATCAAAGTCCTTGTACTTTCATATCAATGAATTTGATTCTCAAATTTTAAAAAACATGTGGATGTTGTCTCTATTCTCTAAGAATTCATCATGTTTTTAAAAGTTGAAAGAATTAAATTCACATGTTTTCTAAAGTTTCAGGATCAAATTTGTCAATATAAAAATACATAGACTTTAACTATGTTTGACCAAAAATATAGAAACTAAACACACATTTTCTCATAAAAATATATAATTAATTTAATATGCAAAATTAAGATAGATAAAGAAAATTAATTAGTATATACTGTCTATATGTTTTACTCTCACATTCACTTTTTTCAAATAAAAAATTCACATATATCTTTCACATAAATCTTATTTGAAATACCGTTGGATATTGAATGTAAGCATCTTTTGTAGCAAAAATTTGAACCATGATTTGTTAATTTGTAATAACTTATCACTTTTGCTAGATCCAATTTTTGTTAGCATACTAACATTCACTGTTATATTAATGTAATATTATTTATGTTTTTATTTCATTTAATGAAAGAATGACGATAAAAGATAACGCGCGTGTTAAAATATTTGTTGATGTAAAAGTAAAGATGTTTAACATTTTTTCCTTTACAGAAAATTAGTGAATTTTTTTACTGAAAATTAAACTATAAAACTAGTGAAAATTTTAATCAAATTGAATTATAAATTCAAAGATGTTTAGCAATCCTTCTCAGAAATTATTTTATTAACATAAAGGAAATTAATTACTTCAAAGCTATTCATATATTTTTTAAAAATATCATATCAAGCATGTAGATTAATTGGTAGGGGTTGTTCTAACTAAACAAGTGGTCTCGAGTTCAAGTTCTAAGTATGCAACTGCATTTAATACTCGAAAGGAGAGTTTTACCGTTATAGTGGTCCTACTCGGTTCGAGCAGGATTGTCTCCAGTAGAAAGTATCTATTGTCTCTACCAAAAAAAATATATATCATATCTTACAAATTATTCACTTATTACATGTCATTGATTTAATGTGGATATTATAATTTACAATTACTCTTCACGACTTTTTCTTTTGCACAAGAGAAATATCTCTTTTGGAGATATATGTCAAATGTGATTGAAATTGTCGCGAAACATATTCATATGAAAAAATGCACTGGATGATGACACTTTCTCAGCCAAATGTAATTGTGTAAAAAGTATATTACAACATTCATGCATGTATTATTAGAATCATATATCACTCTCTAGTCTGTCAAACATTTTAAAATGTAATATCTATTTTGGCAATGTGTCAAACCGACAACGATCTCCTAAAATAAAATCTTAGCTAAGGCAAGAAAAGCCAGTTGTGACTAATATTCATTCACTTGTTTCATTCTTCTTAAGCTTCCCTCCATAGGTTTAATATCTACAGGGTTTCTAGCATGTGTTGGAGTTCAGCTGCAAAACTCCATGATCGATCACTCAGCGTTGTTGACCAAAACAGAGAGAAATATTTGAATGACGTGTTATTTTTAGCCTTGAGGATTTAGAAACTGAGGCAGCTTTTCAGACAGCACAAACAAAATTGTAACAGGTCATGGCATGCATTTAATTAGGGTGGCAGAGTGTGGCACACGAGAGGGCATGGCATCTACATGTACTTCAAATTATTTTTAGAGACAGCTAAGCTACCAGAAAGCAAAAAACAGACATAATTTTTTTCGCTTAAAAAAGAGAGAGAGAGAGAGAAAGAGAGAGAGAGAGATTATGTTGAATGACCCATTGTTCTATGCTATGCTGAAAATTATTCTGGAACATGAACAGTAAAAGGTCAATTCAGAATTCATCTTTTTGGAGAATAAAGTCACAAGCCGTGAAAATGACCAAATCCTATATTTGTGCACTGAAAAAGTGGCACGTAGAAAGCACAGATTTTCAAGAATCTTTTTCCCCTTCTCAGTGGAAGAAATACTTTGTTACGCTTCCTATTCTACAAAAACTACTATCTCTTCGTTTACATGTTAATTATGATATTACTGTCCATAAGTCAATTTAGCATGGCATTTGACATTCTTTTGCATTCTAACATACGATTTATTATTAGATTTTTTTTTACATGAAAGAATCTTTCTTATCACTGAAGCATTAATCATACTCGATCAAATTGATCACTCGTCTCAATAATTTGGATTATATAGTAAAAAAAATCTTCGATCTCAATAATTCGCTAAGATATTATCCGACAAATATTAGGAATTAGGGACTTTTCCTAATCTCCTTCTTATTCCTTTGTGATGAGGATGGAATACTTATGTTGCCCTATTTTGTGTTGGGGGAATGGGTATCATCCTATTTTGTTATTCTGTAGGCCACGACAAGGAGAAGGATACAAGGGTGTAACAAAGAGAGGGTTGAGGACAGGGCAAACAGGGCATTCGCACCTATTACACGCCATAATATATATATATATATATATATATAGGGTCAGAATCTATTGACACCAGGTGTCAAAATTAGTCAAATTACATCTTTAATAACTTTTTGTAGAATGCAAATTTAACCAATCTAACCGTTGAATTATGTGATATTATCTTCATGATCATGTATATCAAATTTCACATAATTTGGACTTTTCTAGATATGTCATATAACATTGAATATTTACATATATTTTAATTTTTTATTGTACGTTAAAATAAAGTGATGCGATGAACTACTAAATAATTTTGGAATTGGATGAAATTTTGTATACTTAATCTAATTAATGAGATAATCAAATTCAACGGTTGGATCGATTAGATGTGTATTTTACAAAAAGTTATTGAATGTGTAATTTGACTAACTTTGACACTTGGTGTCAACAAATCCTGACTCATATATATATATATATATATATATATATATATATATATATATATATATATATATGTGGGTCAAGATTTGTTGACACCTTCAATAACTTTTTGTAGAATGCAAATTTAACTGATCCAACTATTGAATTTGATGTTCTTATTTATTAGATTAAGTATACAAAATTTCACACAATTTCAAAAATTATTTAGTAGTTCATTGCATCATTTTATTTTAACGTATAATAAAAAATTAAAATATATGTAAATATTCAATGTTAGATGACATATCTAGAAAAGTCCAAATTACGTGAAATTTGATATACATGATCATGAAAATAATATCACATAATTCAACGGTTGGATTTGTTAAATTTACATTCTACAAAAAGTTATTAAAGGTGTAATTTAACTAACTTTGACACCTAGTGTCAATGAATCCTGACTATATATATATATATATATGGGGCAGGATCCGTTGACACCAGGTGTAAGAGTTAGTCGAATTACACCTTCAATAACTTTTTGTATAATACAAATTTAACCAATCCAACCGTTGAATTTGATGATATTATCTTTATGATTATGTATATCAAATTTCACATCATTTGGACTTTTCTAAATATGTTATTTAATATTGAATATTTACATATATTTTAATATCATATTGTACATTAAAATAAAGTGATTTAATGAATTATTAAATAATTTTAGAATTGTATGAAATTTTGCATACTTAATCTAATTAATAAGAATATCAAATTCAACGGTTGGATTAGTTAAATTTGCATTATTCAAAAAGTTATTGAATGTGTAATTTGACTAACTTTTACACTTAGTATCAACGGATCCTGCCTCTCTCTCTCTCTATATATATGTGTGTGTGTGTGTGTGTGTGTGTGTGTGTGTATGTATAGTTCACACACAAGAGACTATTGGATTAAATTAATTTATCATGCTATCGTTGGATTCAGGCTACAACTACTTTTAAGTAAGAGTTTGTTTTTACTCTCAAAATTCAAAAAGAGTAAAAATATCTCATAAAAAAAACAAAAAACCAAGTAATGTATCATGTGGGTTTTTTTTTTCCTAGAAATGATAATTTGTTATTTAAATAATTATAATTTGCATAAAATTTAACAACACTAGTGACACCATTCATATGAAATTATTTCTTATACTTATGGGTATGCTAGCCAACCATTAGGAAAGTTCAAGGTGATATATTAATGAAGGGCCAAAATGTCAAAATTTAGCTTCAAAGACTTCAATATTTTGTTGTATTTATCAAATTTTTTTGCCACGATTTTTTTTTACTGTAAAATTTGTAAGATGTGTATAATATTTGGCACAGTTGTTGTGCTTTAGTGGTGGTTATTGGAAACATAATTCCTTTTGCTGATGGTGTATGTAAATCGGTGAAGGTTGAAAGAAGCTCCGGCTAGGAATCGGGGAGGTAGACTTTTTAACTCGGTTCCCTTGTGAACTGAGTTAAAAAAGCTTTTTTAAATTGGTTCAAAATATGATTTAGAATCACTTTATTTTCTATACCTCCTAGTATCTAAATCAGTTCAAAAGCTAATTTAAATAGCCCTTTTTAACCGATTTAAAAAGCGTTGTCTACATTAGTGTATTATACCTCAAAATGAGCTAGTTTTGGGCTACTTGGAACATAAGGATCCAAATTGAGCTACAAAAACTATTTACCTTTGGACTTTTACATAGAGTTAGATTTCAATGATACAAAGTTGTAGGAAATAGTCTCACCTCAAAAAAAAAAATTATGGAGAAAGTTATGCAACTGCAAAGTTGCCACTTTTTAGTAGATTTGGTCATTGTTTTGGCAACTTTACAACTGCATAACTCTCTGCACAGACCTTGTTTAGAAACGAAACTTTCACCCACAGTTTTGTATTGTCAAAGTCTAACTCTCTGCAAAAATTTTTGAATTTCAACTTCTGTAGCTTAATTTGGACCTCTGGGTTATTTTGACCAAAAAATAATTCATTTAGGGTCTTGAAAACCTAAATTTTGATCTGTAATGAATTTTTTGGTGAGACTAGTTCTTACAATCTTATTTTCATGTGTACAAAATCTAATTTAAGGTCTTTACAAGTTTCTTCCAACAAATTTTGGGTTTACCCTTGAAACCCCTTTCTTTTGACCCATTTTTTGGCTTAAATTTGCAACTTGCACTATTTTCAAATCGTCCGCTTTTTTTGAGTGAAACCAAAACCTAAAATTTTATTTTCATGTGTACAACATCTATTTTAAGGTCTTTCCAAGTTTCTCCCAAATATTTTAGGTTTACCCTCGAAAACTACCTTTTTTTTACTCTTTTTTTTTCCTATAAAACTTCGAACGTGCACCATTTTCAAACCGTTCACTTTTTTTAAGTGAAACCAAAGCCTACAATCTTATTTTATAAGCACAAAATCTATTTTAAGGTCTTTCCAAGTTTCTTTTAACAAATTTTAAGTTTACCCTTGAAAACCCCTTTCTTTTGATCCATTTTTTAGCCTAAAACTTACAGTGCATGCCATTTTCAAACCATTCACTTTTTTGAGTGAAATCAAAGCCTACAATCTTATTTTCATGTGTACAAAATCTTTTTTAAGGTTTTCCAAGTTTCTTTTAACAAATTTTTGGTTTACCCTTGAAAACCTTTCTTTTGACCCATTTTTTGGCCTAAAAGTTGCAACATGTGCCATTTTCAAATCCTTCACTTTTTTCTAGTGAAACCAAAGTCTACAACTTAGTTTTTATGTAACTAAATCTTTTTTAAGGTCTTTTCAAGTTTTTTCCAACAAATTTTAGGTTTACCATTGAAAACCCCTTCTTTTGATTCGTTTTTTGGACTAAAACTTACAACCTTAAGCAAGTTTCAAATCGTTCGCTTTTTTTTAGTGAAACCAAAGCCTACAATCTTATTTTCAGGTGTACAAGATCTTTTTTAAGGTATTTCCAAGTTTTTTTCCAACATATTTTAGGTTTACCTTGAAAACCCTTTTCTTTTGACCTGTTTTTGGCTTAAAACTTGCAACATGTGCCATTTTCAAATTGTTTGCTTTTTTCGAGTAAAATTAAAGCGTATAACTTAGTTTTTATGTGAACTAAATCTGTTTTAAGGTCTCACAAGCCCTCAGGATCTGTAGCTCAAATTTGACATAAAAACCCGTTTTCTAAACTAATGCATTTAGCAAACTTCCGACACACGTCATTTCTAAACCATTTAGGTTTTTTAAGTATAACCAAAGCCCTCAAGTCACTTTTGATACATATAAAATCTGTTTTTGGTCCCCAACAACTCTAGGGATTCGTAGCTCAATTGGTGTAGAAGATTGCTTTTTAAAATTCTATTGATTCTCAATCTTGCAATGTGCATAACTTTCACACCGTCTAAGCTTTTTAGATGAAACCAAAACCTACAATCGTATTTTTAGCGAAACTAAATATGTTTTTAGGTTTCCACTTGAGGAAAGCTTCGTTTAACAGTTTGGCTTTTCAACCTAATTGAATTATATGATTGTTGAGGATTGTACTTGTGATGTGTTTGCATGCTTGGCCACATGGAGCTTAGTTGGGCCTTGTGTGATGTTTTGTGATTGTAATTTATCTTGCTATTGACCTTTATTATTTTTCTGACTAAACAGGCACGTGGTTGAGGAATCTAGCAGCCCTTCTTTATGGTCTCCATCAAAAAGGACTAGACAAGCCACACGACTGAGAGATATGGCTATTAGGCGAGTTGCTGAGAGAAGGTACGAGTTGATATACATACTCAGATCAATAGAGCTTCAAGACAAAATACAAGTAAATTCAATAGTTATCTAGGGGTCGTAGCTTGATCAAATGTGTCTATTCTGGTCCCTAATTAGGATCATGTATTGGAGCTTGAAAAAAATATGTTTTGGCAAGATATTACAGTATTTCCTATAATAAATCAATGTTATGATTTCTATTGTATTTAACCATATTATTATTATACATTAACTTTTTAATTTGATTTATATTGTAGATCACCTTTGATATTCTTTAGACATAAATCCTAAAGAAAAAAGACATTTTCATTTGTGGCTACAAAATGGAGGCAATTTAAGACAAACATCACTTCACCAGCAAGTACATATTTGGGTATAAGAAGGACATATCTCCTTGTCAGAAATATGGTTTTGACGAGGACACATGGCAACAGTTTGTTCAGAGCCAGATGGATGATTCCTGGGCGGTTAATTGGGCTTATTGTTTTTATAAATGCCATTTATATGTTATTTCATTACTTTACTAAAATTAATGGTTTGTTATTTTTAACAAAGAATAAGAAAAAAGGCAAAGGACATCTAGAAAAAGAACAACACCTCCATAGATTGTCTTGTGGGGGTTATGAATTACTTGAGAAGAAGATGATAGCGGATAAGGCAAAGAAACGAAAGGAATCAGCCCCATTTGATCCTCCATGACCACCCACACGTGCCTAGAAGTGGATGCACGCTCGCATAGGACCAAAAAGTGATTATACTACTCATGAGGCATGTGAGATTGTTGAAAGGATTGTAAGTTTTTTTTTTTTTTTACAAATTTTAATTGTTACAAGCCTACAAATTGTCTTACAAATTTTACATTTGTTGGTTATAGGAATCCCAGGTTGAGCAGAGCACACAGGGTTCATTTGTTTCCCATGGACGTTAGGATATACTAACAACTGCCATTGGGCAATTGGAGCACCCAGGCCATGTTTGCATCATTGGAGTCGGTGTAGGGATTCAATATTTCTTTAGACCTCTTTCACATGATTCCTGTAATGCCCGTTTAATTTTAAATATAATTCATATTAATTTAGTTATTAAGTTTAAGTAAATAAAAATGTGTGTAAAATTTTTCCAGTTTTAAAAGAAATTCCAAACTTAACAGAATTTGGAAGTGGTAATAAAATATGAAAGATATATACATATATTTCATAAAACTGTACATCATGGTTTGAGTAATACATAACAGTCAGAAAACAAAAGTACATCGAAATACATATACTACCTAGCCCACTATATACATCAAAAGAGATCCTATACAGAGCAGTATTTATTTACCTTATCCCTTATACAAAAAGAAAATACTATAGGTCTTTAGGTCCTCCCCCGTTGCGATGTTCTCTATCTCGTACTCAGCATCACGGAGCGTTAATGTCGTCTTCAATAATCACGACCAATCATACACAAAAGAAAATAATGGAGTGAGGTGTTTTGTTCTAAAATCACTTTTACATGTGCGGTAGGAAATCTACCATAAAACAAAGATAAAACACAACTGACAACACAAGAAATCCTAAGGTTCATTCTAAGTTGTATCCGACTACCTTTAACTAGGTATGGATCCATACTTCCCATTAGTGGGTAATAGTTCCCAACAGAACCTGGGAAGTGACTGGGAGTACATATACCTTTTTCAACACCATCACATGGTACAGTCCTCATCATTATTGAGGAACAAAATAACAATTTAGGATATCCATTTATAGAGATATACTCTCAAACCAATCCTGGAATGCTGAGCAGTTGTCAGGGTTATCGAGTTTGGTCAAGCGAATATCCCGACTCAAGGGCGCTACCCTGGCCATTGGGACCTTCACCACTCGATGCCTACTCCCAAGACCTCCGCAAGTGGGTCCCTGTCTTTCATTCCTCAGCGTACCAAACTGTGGCTTCCCTAGCAGGGTGCCATGCCACTACATGTCACTTGCTTTACATTACTCACTAAACTATCAACTCCTAACTTCTCAAGCAGAGGTTTCTCTGGTCTCATTTAACTTGAGCACCAGTACAATCAACATTTCTGCCTTATTTTGCAGAAATTGCACAATACCAAAATTTTAACAAAATAACGACATAGCAATTATAGTATAATTACTAAAATTTTTGCAGAATAACAACTAAATAAATACATTTTAATTTTCTAAAATTGAGCAGAGTAATAGCTTAGCAAGTGCATTTTAATTTTCTAAAATTGAACAAAGTAACAGCTTAACAAGTATAATTTAATAATTTAAATTTGAGCAGAGTAACAATTTAGTAATTATGATTTAATAATCTAAATTTGGACGAGAGTAACAACTTAGCAAAAATTAAAGTTTAACATTAAATAATAATAACAATAATAAAACTTAAGCCCAAACGGGTTTAGGGAAAAACCCTTCCTACCAACATGCAAAGTGACAGTAATTTAGAACCAACTCCACTCCCCCCATTACCTCTAAGATAGTTGATGAAGAGGATGGAATTGTTGGTGCAAAGCTTCTAGGAGGAGAAATTCTACTAGTTGAAAACTAGCAAAATTTTAACATAAAAACTAGATAAAAAAATATTTTAGAGAGAGAAAACTTTAGAAAGAGAAGCTCTCTAGCTTGGGAGAGGAAAGGATGAGTGAAAATCTGAAAACTTTGAGGCCTATTTATAGAAGAAGGAGGGGGGTTAGGTGTCCAAAGATTTACATCATCCATTATGTCATAAATCCAATTTTTATTTATTTTTAATCCAATTTAGGGACACATATCTCAAATAGGTGGTGAATCACCTATTTTAGGGTTGGGGACGTGCTCCACCAGCTGTCCCAAGCCTCCATGTGTCAAATTTTATCTGTAGGTGAATTAACTGGTACCGACAAAAACGCCTAAACTTGAAAAATTAGCTTTTAATATCAAAATAATGTATTTTAATGAAAAACTGGACAAATACATTAATTTTCATCAAAAATAAATTTCTAATAATAAATTTTAATTTTTATTAATTTATTTCAAATTATATGTATTTATTTTGTATTTTTAAGCTAGAAAATTCATAGAAAATCCATTTTAATTCAATAAATACCAAAATTTTTATCAAAATTCTAAAATTAAATATTTTACCCATAATTAAATTAAAATTACCATTTTCACCCTTTTTGAATGTCAAACCAGTACCGGCTGACTTATTAGATACATAGGGGCATTTTGGTTATTTTACACAGAAATTCCAAAAAATTCCCAAAAATTCCCAAAATTATATTTTAATATATATGACATAATTCCAAACTCAAATTTACATTTTAATGTCAATTTAATCTCTTCCTCATGTCAGTTCTTAATGTTGAGAAATAGGGACAAATTTGTCATTTTCTAATTTCTCCGGGCTCCGGCTTGAAAAAATTATTAAAAATTATGATTAAATAGCTCTTGAAATTTTGAGCAAAATGGTGGGAGTCAGAATTTCAAAATTCCTTTCTGATTTTTCATAATTGTATTGCCAAATATATATAAAAAACAGTGGAAGAATTGAAATAGGATTATTATATTTTTCACTACTTTTCTGTCAAAATAAAGTTTTTATAATGAGAGATACTTAATATAAAATTTTCAAAATATTTTGAGGTCAAAAAGTCTCTGGTTGGTTCCCACAGTCAACCAGGGGTATTTTTGTCATTTTACAAAAATTATCTCAATAAATTCTAGAAAAATTTCTAAAATTATTATTAATTGTTCTAAATACATTGATGACTTAAAAACAATTTTTAAACATATAAAATAATTTAATATACAAAAGTAGGGGTGTTACAATTCCCACACCACTACATCGATCAACTAAGAAGTAATGAAGTAGTTGACACAAAAGGTTCTAGAGAGATTGAGATGGGAGTTTGACCAATGGCTAGAATCTCTGGGTCTCTTCCAGCAAGTTGCTCTTGTCGAGCGAGATACAACTCTTTCTAGTGTACGTGTCAGTACAAAAGGGAGTTATGCTACTACTGCTACTCCAGATCCATCAGGAGAGGAGACTCATACTGATTTCCCTGATCAATGTAAGCTGTACATTTAGGAGGATCCTCTCCGACTAGTGACCCTTGGGAAAGTTTATGAGGGGGGTTCCACCATATACCACATGCTCACGCAAAATGATTTGGTGAGGGTAGTGGTTGAATAGATTTGAGATGGTAATGCTTGAGTCCCTGTGCCCACTGTGAAGGTTCAATTTGTGGGGCAGGCCCCTCAAAAATTTCATTGCATGGCCGAGACATCTTGTGAAGCTTGTTTCGGTGAACATATATTATTTACTTATTTTTTTTCTATTAAAAATTTAAACAACTTAACTGTGTTTTACTTATATTAAATTATGTTTATTTTGTAAGATATTGATGGACTAAAGAGAGGGGTTTCACCTAAAAAAAGGTCGAAACCGCTACGTGGTGCGATTATGAGCTTGCTTGATTTGGCGAAGGACCACCAAGAGGATCCTGTATAGGTGTTGTGGGATTGTAGCGTATTTGGTAGGGAAAGCACCATCCCGTGTATATAAACTTCAACTATATGTTGGAAATAAGCAGTGGCAATGTGATGCTCAGCATCTTAGTTGTACAGTTATGGATATTGTAAGTACATTTTACTTGTAGGTTCATTAACTAATTAAGTATAATTCATTTATAATTAACATTTATTTCTACATTTTAGGTATATGCATTGCTTAAGTATGGAAAAAGGGACTGCAGATACATATGGTTTCCTTGAGCCTTGAGTCATTCAAAAATTAGGGAATAAGAAAAAAAGAAACCCAAAAATATATGTCCAGATGGATGAATGGTTCAAGAATGGATTTACATGACACCTTTGATTCATTAGTAAGTAGAAATTTAGAATTGCTTTTTAAATTATGTCATTGTTATCACTAATTATTCCCTATCCTATTGACAACTCGTGATTGTTTGTCCTAGAGACAATGTTGCCATATGGTTATGTTCGTTGCATAGGAAGCTCACGAAAGAGATCTAGAACTTAGTAGAAACGTAAGCTTTAATATGTAACACATTTGCTTTCTGCTTTATATAAGTCTTAATCTTATAAAATAATTTACATTCATATGTTTTTTAATTAGCGATGTATCCGCATATCATATTTTGGAGGGTAGGCCCATGGCAACATCAAACAAGCTTCAATGGAATCTCCCCAAAATAAGTAGTTTATAATCCAACATTCAAAAGCAAACTTTATTAGTTTATATATATATATATATATATATATATATATATATATATATATATATTACATAATATAACTACATTTCATATTGAATTGTAGTGTAATAAACAAAATGGATCTTATGAGTGTGGCTGTTACGTGATGCAATGGATGTCCACCATAGTCCAAGCAAATATTGTGGATTCTTGGAATCAGGTAATATAATTTTACTTTAACAAGTTATATTAATTATATTTTTTATTGTTTATGATCTAAGTTAGGTTATTATATATTGTAGTTATTTGCCAACTTGGATCCATTGGGTGATGAGGCAATTGTTGACATTTGGTAAACATAGGCAAAGTTCATGGTAGAAATTAGTAACAATTGATAATAATGTTTGTTTAGAATGTATTTAGCTAGTTTAGAATTGTTTTAAGTGTGTTTAAGAGGTAGTTTAGAATTAGTTGTAGTTAGGTAGTTTGGAATGGATTTAGGTAGTTTCGAATTGTTTGAAACGTGTTTATGATGTACTTTAGCATATAATTATACTTCCAACACATATAATAATATTTATTGATTAATATTTCTGATTTAGTATATGTAAATATGATTCAACTGTCTACCTGGGTCTATTTTTACATTACAAGTTAGGAAATTTAAAAAAACAGACAAAATATTTTAAAAAAAATAACTTTTGACATCGGTTAATGCTTTAATCAAAGCCGAAAGTCACTTTTTACATTGGTTAATGTATAAACCAATGTAGAAAAGTCTCAATTTTTACACATAGAAATTGACTTTCTACATCGATTGTAGCTTGAATCGATGTAGAAAGTGACACCTTTCTACATCGGTTAATAAGTGAACTGATGTAAAAAGTGATTTTCTACATCAATTCTTTGTCTGATGTAAAAATGTCTAACTTTTTTCATCATTTGTATCTACATTGGTTCAAGAATCAATGTAAAAACCCCTAAACAACCGAAATCAAAAGTCTCTTTTGCAGTAGGGATTGGTAAGTGTTTGATCAATCTATACTTCTTTTCTTATTCTTCTTATTAGTTTTTTTTGTTTTAAAATTGTGAAATAAAATAAAATGCATTGTGTTGATTGCTTTTAAATTTGGTGGGTGTTTTATGATGGCGAGAGATGGACAACAAACGTACATCTGCTTTGGTCTTGCAATATGTGCTGTTGGAAATGACGACAAGAGTGTTATTGCTACTAGCACAGAGGTTGGTTTTAAGAGTTTCAAAATAAATAAAAATGTTAATGTCGACTTAACTAGGAAAATTGTTTTAATTTCAAGTAGTGCCGCTCTAGGTAGCAATGACTTAAGTGTAAGCTTAGCTGAAACTAATTAGTTTTAGCGTTTTTTGTCCATGTAATTTCATTAGCATTGTCTTTATTAGCATTGACCCTAAGGCCAGCAAGCACTTGGCCTATGATAAAATAGAGACTAGCATAAGCTTTTCATGCTTAGTGTCAACTTTGGCTGACACTAATATGTATTTATGTTGCAGTGAAAGAAAACTTAACTGTCATACAATATTAACTTCTAAAATAATTTTTTTAAAAAAATCACATGCTATAAATTGGAATAATTCAGGATATTACCAGAAAATTAAAAATATTCGTTATCAGAATAACTGAACAAAAGACAACTATTACAAATATGATAATTTATTTTTAAGTGATGAGTGTCAATTCAAAAAAAAATATATATATTCCTACTTTTAAAAAAATAGCTTTGAGAAAGCAACAATCAATAAAAAGTGAAGAGGTTGAGTATGAAACTATAATTCTAAGATAAAACAATGTAAATTCTAAGAAAATGTGCCTAAATACACTATAAATAAGTAGAAAAGGAGTGATACAGTATAACTAAACGGAGATATATCATTAAGCCTATGTAATTCATAAAATAAAAGTAATAAATTGTTATTTTAGTAGTAAACTTTTTATCAATGTCCAGTTGTATTACATTTTACTAGATCCCTTTTGTCTTAAGTTGAAGCTAGTACGATTTTTTATTTAATTATAAGGCAACCATACAAAAATTGTGTTATATTTCGGTGACAAGCATAAGCTGACATAATCATATAAAAACTCGGTATATCAAAAAAAAAGAAAAATCATATAAAAGCTCGACTGTTTGGTTCCTCTCCCTCCGCAGCTCCTCCTGGGTTAATTTCCTTTGGAAGGATGACTTCATTCTGATTACAAATATTTTATTAGATTTTATGTCCGAAATTTTCAATGTTGCCCAGTCAATATAGCAATTTGACAGGATAACTTTTATTTCGTCGCTTTTGATATGATGCTGTTTCATTGGACCTTTCTAAACTCTTCCGGATAAGATGCGCATCGTGGATTGGCTTATTATCACTTCTGGCTTAGCCAAAGCTTATACTCCCTCGTTACATATTGATTGAGGTTTTTTTTTTTGTTTAAGATTTAATTGCACATTTTGTCACTCATTTTTTTATGATTTTGTGAATTTTATCACTCAATTTTCAAAATTTCTCACATTTTGTCACCCAATTATTTTGGTTATACATTTTGTTATTCAACTTTCAAAATTTTGCACATTTTACCACCTCCCTTGTTGACCGATGATGTGACAATTTTGACCCCTGACATAGCAGGTTGACTGCTTATATGACAAGTTGATAGCTGATTGTCATATCAACGGCCAACTAAGGGGAATGGCAAAATAAGCAAAATTTTAAAAGTTTGGTGGAAAAATTCGCAAAATCATAAAAGATAGGTGGCAACATATGTAATTAACCTTTTTTTTTTTTTACACAGACTAAGAAAAATAATAAATAATTAATTAGTAGAATAATTTTATTAAAATATCTTCACTCTTTTTTTTTAATTTTTATAAATACATTATTAAGTACTTCAAAACAATAGTCTTTATTTTGAGACAAATTTGAAATAAAAGCTTTAATGTTCCATTAAAAATTAAAAAATCGATCAATATGATTTTTTTTTAATGCTAAAAGGTCAATCAATTTAGAATAGAATATTTCATTTTGCCTTAATTTTCCTGTTTCTTAATAAAAAAATTTAATTAATTTTTGTGAAAGATTTAAAAAAAATTAAATTAATTTTTTTTTAATTTTATAACTTCTTTAAAATGTGCTTGTATCAGTTTTTTATATATATAAAAAATAAAAACACTATAGGATACCGTAACACTGAGAATATATGTTCTATATAAAAAAAAAGGAATAATATTTAATAGAAAGATGCTACGCAAACAAGCATTAAATGAAAAATATTTAAAGTAATTATTATAAAATTAATAAGTTTTAATTATATGAAATTTTATAATTGAATGATAGTATAAAAAGTTTTTACAAAGTATATTGTTTACTATTTTAAAAGAAGTGGTTAAAGAATTAATAGATAAAAAAATTAGAAATTATGAAAGATAGTGTGTTAAAAGAGTGTGTTGATAACACTTAGATTAAAGAGTTATTGTATCACAAATAACAAGAGAAATGCTATCTAATAACACACTCTTTTAAACATATATAATCATTATTATTAGTTGAAATTTATTGAAAATTATAAATTTTATAAGTCTCATTTTTATTTAATTAGTCTCAATGTCTTATTTTTTATAATTTTTAATAAATTTTAATTAATAATAGAAAGTGTGTTAAAAAGAATTAAATAATATATTAAAGAGTGTGTTGTCAGTCTTCCTCATTTAATAAAATCAATCGCTTTCTACTGGTATTGATACTTAATTGTTAGTTTAGAAATTAAGCAATTTTTTAAACTAAAATGTAAACTCTAAACAAAAGGCAATAATGTGGTTAAAGGAGTTTATAACGAGAGATATCCTACTATAAATAAGAAAATCAGGGGTATAAAAGGCTTGGAGATATGTCTAAATGTGTGTTTAAATAAGCATTTACAAAATTATTTTTGAATGAAATTAACTAGCATAATAACTCGTGCCCTGCACAGGTGTTGAGTTTATAATTTTTTTATATTATTATGAATTTTAATATATGTTTAAATTATTTTTAAATTTTATATAAGTATATATTAGTAAATATGTATATAAATATGTAAAAAACATATAACAATAATTATAAATATTGATATATATTTAAATAATTTTATATTTTTATATATCATATCATTTTAATTATATAAATATTTTTTAAAATCTATTATCTTCATAAATATATTTGGATTTTTATATGATTTAAATATATACATAATTTTAATAAAAAATAGTAATAATAAAATATATTTTTATTACATTTTGTAATTATTAATTTTTTCTTTAAAAAATGTTTCCATTGTAAAGGAAAGAAATAAAGAAAATGATTGACATTAATTATAAAGAAAGAGATTTGTCCGTATTTAAATTATTATCATAAAAAAATTAATAATGAATAGAGAGATAAGATAATGCATGTATAATAACATTGTTAATCTTATTTTATTTTGGCTAATAACTAAAAGACCTATAAATTTTTCTATAGTGATTTTGAGTTGATTTAGTTTATTTCTAGTTCTACTTTCATGTACTATTTTTATTCTTATGCACATAAAATAATTAGGTCCTTTAAACATGTTAGTTAGGATTTAATTCTTGATCATACACATGAAAGTAAAAACTTGATAAATACATACTCAATAGATCATTATTGGACACAACCAACAATGAAATGATACATCATTAAAAAATTTAAATATAAAGAAAAAAGGTAATTTCTCTAATACGTACTTATTTGGGTGGGAATCGATATCCCGACAAATACATTTTAAACATATATACAATTAAAATTTACTTAATTAGTGACATGGAAATACCATTTTTTTATGGTTAGGGTCTATTTTATTTTTAATTGTTGATTGATCTTTCAACATTAAAAGTTAAAGAAGAAAATTTTTGAAATCAACTTTGTAAAGACAAGAATAGAGGATGTAAAAAATCAACAAATGAACTCTTTTTGTTCCTTAATCAATAACTTGACGGTAGAAAATACCATATCATATTGAGGGCATGACTAAGTTGTCTTAACATCGATTTCAGTTAAATTTTACTTAATACATATCTACATGACAACAACGAAGTGGTGGTGAAGGTGGTCAATGAATTTGGTTATCAATTTCGTAGTTTTGTCCTTTCAATAAGTTCTTGTTATACTATAATTGTTTGTATTTTTTGAAAATTAGTGTATTTAAGTTGATTGTTTCCTAACTCATATGGTAGGTTAATATATTGAACAAAAATTAACATTTTTAGGTGAAGAGTGATATCCTTAACTATATATTGTGTAATTAATTGTGGATATGTGCATTTAGTTAAATGTTATGGCATGAGTTTAAGTTGTTTGATAAAATGTCTTAAGTCAAAATATATTATTTTTGTGACCTCATCTGATGGCTCCATTTAAGTCTAGGTAGAGATGACATTGTTGCAAAAGTAAAAAATACAAAATGCATACCTAGCAAAGATCAAAGCCAACTACTTGTCCACCTAAATTCATATTAGTGAGTCTCTTTGATGTGAAATATTCAAATTAACTGAGACATTGTATTTCATCGAAAATATTTATTACATGCATTTGAAGTAGCAATGGTCATAATCTCAAAAAGAAATGATTAGATGTTTTTTGGTAGGAAACATTGATTGATGTTATGGAAATGCTTGAAATTAATACTAATTGACTTATTGATTGAATATGTTATTTATATAATTACAAATACATTTTATTAAAATAGATTGATTGAATTCAATCTTTAAATCATGAAATAAGTTATTAGAATCATTCCAATACTCAAATCATAAAAAAGATTAGTCAATTAAATCTATAAGCAAGGTTATAATTATTTTAAGAGTTTAATGATTATGCACTGTCAATGTAAAAACTTTTACATTGTCAAAAATCAATCAAAAATCATCGTTAATATGATTTTTAAGGTAATTATTATAGAAATCAACAAATATACCATACATGATAGTTTGTGATTAGATGACAATGTAAAGCTATTTTATATTATCGGTATATAGCCTATTTTCTCTTATTTTAATTATACATTTTATGAATTAAAATATTTTTATTTCAATAGGAAAAATAATCTCTAATGTGATGTCAAATGGAAAAAAGCTTACATATATATATATAAATTAGTTGCACACAGTGCATTCTAATTGATAACTATTTTTTTATATATATTTTTTATAAGCATTCACCTATAAATTCAATTTGTATTAAGATGATTTTGTTTGTTAATTTAAATCTTTACAACTTTTTGCAAAGAGGAAGAGAAAGCAAACGATATTTTTGATTTTGATTGATGAAGAGATAAAAAAAAAAAAAAGAGAGCTAAGTTGTAGGTAGTTATAGATTAAATGATGTTTTTTTATGATTTTTAAGTTTATTTAAATTTAATTCAATTTAAGTTTGAATTCATTATGTTAGTAAAATATTTATTATGAATTATATGATTGATAATAGTAACAATAATAATGTAACTTGATAAATGTCAAAAATTGATGTAATGAATATAAAATATTAAAATTTAAATTGATGCAAAAAATTAAAAAATATATTATTATTTTATGTAGAAAATTTTTTAATTTCATTCAAGAATGTGATGTGATTCACATTGGTAGATTTATAATAAATATTTATTATAAAAATTTGGATAATTTACTTATAATTGTTTATTATTTTAAATTTACTAATTTATTATTTGATTTGTATAAGGTTTATATTTTGAGTGTGATTTTAAGTATAAATTATTTTTTTCCAGTTTCAATTTAAATACATTGAGTATCAAAATGTCATTGATCCGAATGGAACTGGGTTTGAATTTTTTAAGGTCTCGAAGTCCAGCCTTATGGATGAAAAAAACACAATTATATGTGTGTGTGTGTGTGTATTACTTTTGATTGATTTAGTCATAATTTAACTTAATAGTAATAATTTACAAACAAATTATTAATTATTTTTAATTTATTACTTTGTGCATGTTTAATATTTAATTGTGATAGTTTGGAAATGAATCACTTAATTAGAATTTGATTTGATGTAAATCAAAAAAATTATTCATTTATGAAATTGATATTTATAAAATGTTAAAATTTAAATTAATGAGAAAGACAATTAAAAATAATTTTAGGTTAAAGTAAACAAATTTCGTATTGATATATGACATTATTCGTTCTAGAGACATACCAAAAATATCTAAGAATATACATCTTAGTTTTGTCCATTATAATAATAATAATAATAATAATAATAAATTGAATGATTTGATTTGAGTAGTTATTAATAACATAACTAATAATGTGTGCATTTATATTTAATTTTAGAGTTTAATGGTTATGCACTGTTAGTGGCAAAAAGTTTTATACTGTCATCTAATAGAAATCACCATTAATATGACTTTTAAAATATTTATTATAAAAGTCAACAAACTTACAATAAATGATAGTTTGTGATTGGATGACAGTGTAAAACTACTTTACATTGTTAATGCATGACCATTAAACTTTTAATTTTATATGTAATATGCACATATTTTAATATTTTAATTAATTGGATAAATTTAAAATTTTAAATATATTACAATTAAATAAATAAAATATTTTATTCATTATTTTGATCACTTGGTAATTAATTAGATTAATTATAAAAACATTTCATAAAATTTGGAAAATTAATTATTATATTATATAAAAATAAATACATATAAATTAAATGATTTAATCATATTATTTAATTTACTGAATTAATTGTGCTCAAATAAGTATATGTTTCAAATATAAGGATGAATAAATTATTTCACCAAGATTCTTGTTCAAGTAAATTTTTTTTGAAATTTTATTTTATATTTATAGTAATTATTTATTACACTTACCATTTCAAAAAAAAAAAAAAACAAATTGAAACTTTTAATTGTATCATGTAATATTTTGATATGAATATAATCTTCAATGATAAATAGATTATTAAATTATTCTTTTATTAACCATTTAAAAGATGATAAAAATAATCATTATTTTTTAAAAATAAAGTAATGATACGGAATATGAGACTTGAAATTAAAATTTTTATAATAAATTTTTTTTATTAATATATTATATTACATAATTTGAATTCGATTGAATATACAATTAAATATAATGACTAAAATGAATAAATGTTGAAAAATTGGTATTTTTCACAAACTATTTGTTATTTTTAATCATATGAATTGATCTTTTTACTTTATTATATGAAAGGGATTTTATTATATATTATAAATATTTTAATTATCATAATAAAAAATATTACCATAATTATCAAAATTATCGTGATTATAAATAACAATCAATAAAATTTGAAAAATTGATCTTCTTGTTATATAAAATTAAAATCAATTTAAGATTTAATTATTTAATGGATAAATTTAAGTAAAATATATACTTATTATAAACGTCTTAATTATAAACATCTTAATTACTATAATTAAATATAATAATATATTTAGATGAGTAAAAAAAAATGTGGAATTTAGATGAAAAAAATGAATATTGTGTTGCCACATGACATTTTTTCATATTATAAAACCTTTTTTTATAATAGATAATATATTACATATAACAGGTATATTTCGAAATTTCTTAAAATCAATTACTCCCTAAAAATATTCTTTTTTATCTCAAAAAACCAACCAAACAATGAATACCGTTTAAAATTATTATCATTGCCGCAATTGTAATATGTTTGAAAAAAATATTAACTCTCTAATAAAATATTAATAACTAGTATTTTAGTCCGTGCATTGCACGGTTAAATTTATTATGTAAAATTTATTATTATAATTAACTATCATAAAATAGCTCATAAATATTTCCTTGAATTTTAGTTTGGCTATACATAAAAAATACAAGATAATATTTAGTTATTGTTTAATTAAATATTAACTGATATATATATATATATATGACTAAATTTCTTTGAAAACAATATTTGTTGTGAAGTTTCAATTTTTTTCATTGTTCTTGTGATCATCGAGACGTTGACTACTGAAATCTTTCATATTGTTATAATATCTGCTAAAGTAACAAATTTCAAAAGTTTAAGATTTTAGTTTAAAATAATTTGTGCAATTTTTTTTCTTTCTTAGTAAAATTAATAATACAGATATTTAAATAAAAATTATAATAAATATTTATTAAAAAATTTTAATTGAAATATTTTATAATTTTAAATTAATGATAGATATATTTTTATTTTTCACTTTAAATATTTTATTTGCTTTAAAAAAATTAACTTCATAAAAATATTGAACAAAAACATATATCATTAACAATGCACCTATAATATGGAAGACAAAAAAAAATCGTTTTTAATCTAGACTTGTATAACAATGAAGTTCAACGAAATCTTTCGTGTAAAAATTTCACAGATGATTAAATCTAATTCAATAAATCATTAACTACGTTAATAGGATGGAAGCCCCAATATAAAATTTTATTGTAATTAGAATTGATTGATAGTTTAAATAACATGAGTATGAAATAGGTTAGATAGTAAGATACTTACACCTTTATAATTAACTTTTCATGCCAGTTGCATGAGTGATGACCCATACAGTATTACACTATGTACTCAATTTATTATATTTGAAGATAATAATATACACTAAAACTCAAGATGCGAGTCTGAAATTTAGAACTCCATAAATAAACGTGAATTTGAGAAGGTAACAGCTGCAATACATATGAACACGAATAATAATTGAAGGGGTGAAAAGATAAGGGATGAGATTGTATCAGAGAGGATGAATTCGGTTGCCATACTGGAGAGATTTTCAGAAAAGAAAACGTGAATAGACAGGATAAGAGAAAATATTATTCAGAGATGCATAAGACTCGCGTGCACTTCACAGTGTTATAAGAGGGCATAATTTAAATGAGAATGAGGTGAGAGAGTAGAGAGAGTGAAGTCCTTAAAAGCCACAGCTATTCTGAGTATTCTCATTTATATATATAGAGTGATTTTATAAAATTAACTTTAAACTAAAGTAATTTTTTTTAAAATACTTTTATCTTGAAAACAAGTTTGGCGTAAAGTTTAATGTAATTTTTTTAACTAACATAAAAACTAATTGGTGCTACAATGGCTGCGAGATAACCCCTAACAACGAAAGAGGATCTTCTGAAGTTTAAAAAAGAACCGCAAAGGACTAAAAAAAATATAAAAATGCACAGTAAGCACTTGTGTCATTCAATGGTTGAAATTATATTAATAACTGTTTAGATAAATTTTTTCATAACATTTTTAATAAAATAAAATAAGAAAAAAAAAAAAAACTTTTCCATAAGTTAAAATTACCTTATCTATAAGTTAAAAATTAGCTTTTAGATAGCGATGTTAAAACAGGTCAACCCAATCCAACCTAACCCAACTTGCCCTCAACTCGTCAAAAAACGGGTTGGGTTGGGTTGACCTGTCAATTTATTAAAAAAATTATAAATTATTTAATTTTTTTTGGCTTTATTTTTTAAAATTTTATGATCAAATATAAAATTAAAAAAGAGAAAAAATGTTATAAAATTAGTAAATAAAAAAAACTTACTTAATACTTAAGAAATGATCAATTCATCATAAACTTTAAGTAATAATTTTTATTTGTCTTAAATTCTAATGACTATCAAAATTTTCTTTTTTGTCTTGGAACTTCACATATAACATATTTAGATAAAAAGAAGTTATAATCTCAAATATTATATGAACTATGATACAATCTCAATTCAAAGGCTCAAGCTAAAAAAAAAAAAAAAACTTGATGGGCCAATCCAACCCAATCCGTCATTTGGCACGTCGAGTTGGTAGGTTATGTGGATTGAGTTATGCAGGTTGGAAGGTTGAACTACATAACCCAACCTAACCCATTTATCGGGTTATGCGGATTGGCCCCATATTGCCACCCTTACTTTTAGAGAAGTTAATATGAAAGAGCTTCTAAAAATTAATTTATGTAAAAGCTAATTTTAGTTTTTGGAGTAGCTTTTTTTTTTCTCCTATAAGTGCTTATGAAAAAGTTTATGGAAACCCTAAATTATGTTTGATATTAATTTTTTTTCTTAGGATAATACAATACTTTTAAGAGAAAATAGACTATGTACTGGCAATATAAAACAATTTTACATTGTTATCCAATCACAACCCACCATGTATAGTAAGTTTGTTGACTTTTATAATAATTATCTTAAAAATCATACCAACGGTGATTTCTGATTGGTTGACAGTGTAAAACTATTTTACACTAACAGTGCATAGTCATTAAACTCTACTTTTAATGGCTCGGATCTCTTGCACCTCTGAAACTTTACGTTTGAAACACTACTATAAATATTTAGATCTTAATTGTTCACGAGGCAAGTAACTTTTTTTGATACATTAAATCATTGCTCAATTTAAAGTTTTTACATTAACACATAATATTAAGTGTTACGGCTCGACGTAACTCATGATCTTCACGCATGTCGTGCGGTAACACTCACGTTTTATACCCTTCCCAGGATTGAACCCTTGTGTTACCTCTTGGGATTTAATGGGGCTGACCCTGGTACCACAAAGACTCATGATCTTTGCGCATGCCGTGCGGCAACACTCGCATTTTATATCCTTCTCAGGATCGAACCCTCGTGTTACCTCTTGGGATTTAACGGGGCTAACCTGGTACCCAAGCGATCAGCTTGGTGATCGCTTGGTGGTACCAGGGTTAACCCCATTAAATCCCAAAAACTAACACGAGGGTTCGATCCTGAAAAAGGTATAAAACATGAGTGTTGCCGCACTGCATGCGTGAAAATCATGAGTTACAGTCAAGCCGTAACATTAAGTAATTAAGTAATAATGCAAAAAAGTTATGCTTTTATTCTTTTTTCCTTTTCCCTAACAAATCAAAAAATAAAGAAGGAAAAATAATGGTTATTTTTTCTCCTTTCAACCAAACAATCGAGTTATAGCAACTAATATCAGATGATTCACTAGAACACCACTACAACATAAGTGCTGTCAATAGATTTGTTGTTTTTATGACGTGACCTAAATCGGTTGAGGCGACGTAAAATGATTTCTAGGCCACTCCAATTAGAATGCTGAATCATTTTTTGTTTTTACTACGTCAAATCTAGATGGCCCAGTTTTTAGTCATTTTTCTTGCCAAAATGATTTATTTATTCAAACTCCAAAAAAAAAATTATGATACTTTTTA
The DNA here is from genome assembly GCA_004329165.1 of Spatholobus suberectus. Classification (NCBI taxonomy): domain Eukaryota; kingdom Viridiplantae; phylum Streptophyta; class Magnoliopsida; order Fabales; family Fabaceae; genus Spatholobus; species Spatholobus suberectus. The sequence goes on from CM014734.1 coordinate 20,657,498, forward strand.
AATAAAGCTATCATTTTAATATGCTAACTTCATATACGGTCAAGCTTGGAGCTTTAAGAGAGGAAGATTTTGTACTCATCAAACCCCCCGTCAGGGCCACAACATATCTTTAGCTGCTAATGCCTCGGGTGTTTTTCCCTAGATTGTAAATCTGTTATTCTTTGCTTTGTGCTTTGAACTTTACCCAAAAAAAAAAAAGGATAGTTTAAGAAGTAAAAATAGTTCATGTATTGACAATATAAAGAGTTTTTATATTATTATCCATCACAAATTAACATATATGGTAAATTTATTGATTTTTACAAAAATTATTTTAAAAGTTATACGTATCATGATTTTCTAGTTAGTCAATTGTATGAAAATGTATACACCGGCAATGTATAAAAATAAAAGTCGTTTTAAGAATAGTGAAAGTCTACAAATTAGTTAAAACAAAGTGTAAATTACATTAATATTCTATGAGGTTTAATATAATTAAATATAATTATTTTTAATATTTTTCCTATTTTTAATATTATTCTAATTTTTCTTATTTTATATAATAACATAAAGAATGAGAAAAATTTTATATTAATAAAAGGATATACAATAATATATGAGTTTAATTGCTATGCAATGTTGGTGTAAAAACTTTTATACTATCAATTAATCCAAAATCAATTTTAGTGTGAATTTTATGGTAGTTATTATCAAAATCAACAAACTTACTATACATAGTGGGTTTTGATTGGATAACAGTATAAAACTGCTTCACATTGTCAATGTATAGCCTATTTTCTCATAATATATTATTATATAAATTAATAAATCATGAATAGCTAAGTTAAATCTTTAAAAAAAATACCAGTATAATTTGCCCATTTTAAAATTCTAACGAACTTCAGAAGTATTCTAAAGTTGGGGGTAAATACAATTCTTAAAAGAAAATATGTTGATCAATTTTAACTAATAAATAGATGTTCCCACAGTTAGATCAACCTCCTGTTATCTATTATCTAATTTACATTTATAAATAATATATAGGAAAACAAGAAATAAACTAGTGGAACTGGTGGATAATGACTGAGAAATGAAATGAGATTGACATCCCGATCCAAATAATTTGTAACGAATTTTTGCAGTACCATTCGAGGATGTGCCTTAATAATTTGAGAGTGCATGCCACGCGGAAATCGAAGACGTGGGTATACTATGACTCTATTGGGTACGATGTGAAATGATTTTACTAATTTATCCCTTTCCTATTGGATTCACTGGGCGCTACTTTTCATGAAAGTGCCCAATAGCGGCAGGCAAAATGCTAATAAAGAAAGTGACGGTTCGGTTCTCCACAACCATTTTTATTTTTAATATATATATATATATACACACACACACATAAAATGATAAAAACATTTCATTAATTTTAGGTTTAAATATATTTTAGATTCCTAATATATTTTTTTGGTTTTTTAATTTATTTTTTAAGAAAATGTTTTTATAAAAAAAAAATTGGTTCTTATTTTTTATTTAAGTTTTTATAATATACATTTTTTTTTCTTTGTAACATGTAGATAATTTGTTTTTAGTTGTTAATGATTTTTCACAAGAAATAATTTAAAATGAACAAAATATTTTAGGAATTAAAATGAAAAAAATGGATATATTACAAGAACTAAGACAACATAGCAAGAACAAAAATTAAAAAAAAAATTACAATGACTATTTCAAAAGAAAAAAATGTGAGGACTTAAGGGGTGACAAAATAAGTTGAACTCAACGAATCAACCCACCTAACCCGCAAAAAATGACTAGGTGGGTTAGGTGACTCAACCCACCAACTCATCCTAACCCCCAATATTTAAGGTATGTGCACATAATTTTATACTTTTATATAATTAAAAACAGATAATATGTATATGTGTGTGTGTGTGTGTATATATATATATATAATATGTTAAAAAGAAATGAATTAGTATTTTTTTTAATGTCTTTCTATTTTATTTTATTTTTTGGGTCGATTTTGGCAAGTAAACTCATCATTTCATAACTTGCCAACATGCTATTCTACCTTTTAGTAAGTCAACTCACCAACTTACCTCTAAACAAGGTGGATTGTAATCTCCTTGGTCAAGTTACTTTTGGTGGATCCCATCATACCACATTAAATTTAAGAACATTAACAACTTTTTTATTCTAATGATGCAATCATTTAAGAACTAAAAATGGATCCTACATGTTACCCCACATTTGTATACTTTATATTTATATTTATTTTTGTTTGAACTTAAAATAATAACTTGTTTATATTTTAATTTTAACACATCGACGAAATGTTAGCCTACACATAACAAATGGTAGAAAGAAATTACAAGCATTAGATAACAAACGTTAAAAAAAATTGGAGCCCAAATCAATTCACAATCTTATTTTAGCGGGGAATGGAAAATCACCCAAATCACACGCCATCCTAAATCAAAGTGAGAGGGATTGAATAGCGAATCAACCTATATTTGAACCCAAGTCTAAGAATGGCAAAACGTCTAAATGCATGGGTTAGTGTACATTGACGTCTGGATGAATTAATGCCTAAATCTGATGCATGCTCATGGTTCACATTACTTGATGCTTTCAAAGATCTGAGAATAGAGGAATCACATTGATGTTTTCTAAGTGTGAATAAGATTTGTGTACACTAGGAAAACTCTTCAACGATAATTTTTGTTTGGTGCTTTGTCATTTTCAGAGTGCTACATTTGGTAAAGTGCTTATCCCATCATTGATCCTTTAGGAATGTGATTCTTCGTGTTAGGTGTAACCCTTATCCTTCCTTAAGCGAGGCCCACACTAACATTTAAATAATAAAAAAAAGGAATAAAAAGTTGTATGGGCTAAAGCCCATGTTTGTTTTTTAATATCCCTAATTGATTTGGTGATTCTCGTAAGAAAAAGTATAGGCACGGTACAACAACAAGAGATTGAAAAAGTGACATGTAGCAATGTTTGTGAAATCAATATTGTAATAGGAGAAGAAGAAAATAATCTTGGGAAAGGAGTTAGTAGAGCAAACATGCTTTGTTTTGGCCAAAATTTCAATTCCTACAAGAAAATGAGACTTTGGAGCTTTTAATATTTTATTATGCACTTCGATCCTAACAAATGGTATTGGAGTTTTGTTTTTTTGGTGGTGATTGCCTTGTGGTGAACAATGGAAGTCAATATAAGTCAAATAGTGAATTTGAATGGTTCAAATTATAACCTTTGGAAAGGCAATGTGGAGCATATTCTTTATGTGAAGATTTTTCACCAACATGTGTTCATAAAGAGAAGCCCAGGGATAAAACTCATGAAGAGTGAACTCTAATGCACAAACAAGTATGTGAGTACATTTGTTAGTAGGTTGATGATAGCGTGTTAAACCATAATAATGGAGAGACACATGCTCGAGCATTATAGGACTACTTAGAACAATTGTACGAAAAGAAAACAAGAAACAATAAGATGTATTTGATCAAACAAATGTTGACCTTGAAATATGAAGATGGGTCTCCATTGGTGTAGATCACTTGAACACTTTCCAAGGAATTATGAATCAAATCTCTACTATGAGTATTAAATTTGATTAAGAAATTCAAGAGTTATATCTTCTTAGTTCTTTACTAAATTCATAGGAAACTTTAGCAATGTCTCTGTCTAATTCTGTTCCTAATGATGTTTTATCAATGGACCTTGTTAAGAGTAATATCTTGAATGAGAAAATGGGAAGAAAGACTCAGGGTTTCCATTCACAGTCAAAGGTCATGGTTACTAAGTCAAGGGAAAGAAGTAAGAACCAAGATTAAATTTTACAATTTTGTATTTCAAGAAATTATTAATTTAAATCATTAAATTACAAAATAAAATGTGTTAAATATTTAATATAAAACATTATTAAATAAAAGTAAAAATACAACATCTATAATAATAGTAAATGTTACGAACAAAAAAACCTTTAACACATGAGTTATAAGATATTTAGATTTTATAAATTTGTTACTATTTGAATCTTTTTATTTAAATAGCACTAGTTAAATTCTCTCTCATAATTAAAAATGATTATTCTCTTATTCCAATAAAGTAAGTCTTTGTTTTCCTAATTTTCATTTAAATTTGATAAAGATTTTTTTAATTGTATGAAACTTCAGGTCGTAATAATGAGAAAACTACTATTTTGGTCCTTAAAATTGTGAAGCACTATTATAGTAGTCCCCAAAATTATAAAAATGACAAATAAATCTCTAAAATTGAATTTCATTAGTCAAATTAGTTCTTGTTGTTAGCCATCCACTAACTTCATCAAGTAAACTAAATTGATAAATCAAGGTAACGTTTTTATTGACCTAATCAATGGAAAAAGGGTAGAAATGACAAGATACAAGTCACGATTAATTAGGTTTTACAACAAAACATAGTAAAACTAGCAAAGTTCTACATATATGTGTACTTTCAAGAAAAAAAAAACTCTGAGAATAATAACAATTGTAACCTCTATGTTCATACAACATATATAACATATGTACCAAAGTTACTCACTCCAACCTGAGAAAATTTTTGCACAATCAAAGATTGAGGATGAATCAATGGTAAACTAAACTATAGATCTTAGGTCATCCTAGTTTTCTTTAACAAATGCATAATCCTCAACATGTTGATTCCAAAAACTTGGGTAAGAGGTTAATGGATACCGATGATGATGAGGTAGTGAGCCAAATTGGCCCAAAAATAAGTATCTTTTTTCTTTAACCTGTCTAAGAATTGGTTTCCTTTCTATTTGTTGCATCACTACAGGATCTCTACAAATCAAATATGGCTTGAAATTTTTAGAATCGAGACCCCAAACCACAAGCTTTCCTTAGTTAATATTGATCCAATGCAACCCATTTATCCTGCTATAAACCTCCACATCACTGTATTAAGTGAGGCAAATACCTAGCAAGCTCAAATTAGTCTTTACTAACTGACTAGTAACATCACTCGGAGTGTTGGTTCAAGGGGCAGTGTTGCCTTGTAAGACAACTTACAATGTCTCTCTACAAGTTTATCCCCATTATACTTACTATGTTGCTCATCAAGAATTTAAGGGCTGTCATCACATCCACAAGTTAACACTAACCAATAATATGTGTGTGTGTGTGTGCACCATGTCGGGCAAATACCTAGCAAGCTTAAATCGCTCCTCCTTAGTCAAGCATTCATTCCACACATCCACAAAGAGAAAGTCTTCAAAACCCACAAGATCATACAGTTCCAATAGAATGCTGCAACTATGATTCCCAATTTGGAAAATCCCTAATTCCAACAGATCAAAGTCATCAGACCCTGCCCTTGAATTTGCATCATCAAAGTTGTCATCCTTATCCAATTCCACGCTTGAGCATTGCCACTGAACCATATACTCATCATTAAACATGGTTTCCCTACTTTAGAGCAAAAACTTTGAATCAACCCTTGACACCTTGAAGTTGTTATTCTCAATTGCCATCAAACATAAAACCCCAGTAAAAAAACATAAAAATTCCATCATCCGCTTAAGCCAATTTAGTATCATGAAAAAAATTATCCACTTTTTCTAGACCCATATACACCTTCTCTGCTAATACCTAACTCTTTTACCAACAACCACAATTTTTTTGCCACAAATCCTTGATTCATAGAGATCAACTTTTTGTTGCATCGCTAGACAGATTCTAGGGAGGGAAATGTTAGAAAGTCTCCCACCATGGGAAACATATTTTCCACCATTAGATCTCTTTATTTCTAAATCAATGGTTGAGATTTATTCATTTTTTTTCTATTTCCCCCACTTTCCAAATTTGTCCCTTGGCCTCTCCTTCCACCTATTTGTCAAGCGCCTAAACCCAAACCTTCACCTTTGCGATTGCACATCCCCCTTCTATCCAAATCCAACACTGCCTTTTCCTCCTTGCTTGTCACCAACAACTTTAAGCGCCTAATCCTAAGCCTTCTCCCTTGATTTTACCTTTTGGAATGCATGGTTGGATCTTCTTTTACGAAGGTTTAAAAATGCTTCGTTGGGGTTTAGAAGTGGTAGGGGTGGGGATGCGATTTGTTGCAAGTTTAGGTTGCGATTTTTTGTAGATCTAGGTTGCGAATTGTTGCAAGTTTGCATATTAGGTTCGAAGAGGGTTTTGTGTGTATACTCTAAGTTTACAAAAGGCATAATGTGTATATACAAGAGGGTTCAAAGAGGTTTGCGATTTTTTGTTGCAGATTTGGGTTGCTTACTTTTGTAGACCAGGGTTTTGTGCACACATGTTTGCTATGGTATAAAACTTATAATGAAATTTATTTGTCCTTTTCGTTGGGAGCATGCAAACTAGTTGCATAGTACTACTCTGTGGCCTCCAATGGTGCCAAATCAATGAGAAATGGTTGAGATGGTGAAAGAAACTTAGATGGAGTTGAGAGAAATTGATTTTGCTTGACATTTATTTTGTAAACAGGGGTGCTTGCATAAGTTAGGAGCAAGAAATATAAATTTCATTTATTTTTTCTCCCCTTTCTTAATACCGAGCATTTTAGTGGAGGAGAAAAACAGTACATGAACTTAAATCTCACAATTGTGAACAAGAGAGAAATGGATAGCTGGGAATTGTCACCACGGTGCAGAAGCGACGACGACAATAGAAGTTGCGTAGTGAGAGAAGGGAGGCAGGGACAAAGAAGAAAGGGGTATATTAAGAAAAAAAAAAGCAGAAAAGAAAAAAAAATTCTGAGCCATAGATTAAAAATTTAATATATACAACAGTAAAAATTAACTCTCCCACGGTGGGAAACTTTCCTCACTTATGCAAGCTAGCATTCATCTGCATTGCTTTATGTTAGAATCAATTGTAGAGTTACTTGTTAAATTGTAAGGGATAGGCTGCAACATTGGGATGACACTTTTAGATGTTGCAACATTCATCTCCTTCACCTCCCAAATATTTTCCTTACCCTTGGGATCCTTTTGATTCATTGCTATAATTTGTCATTGTATTATGCTCTTCCTCCCTACCTTTATCTTTCCACTGAAGAATATGAGCTCAAGATGAAAATGTAGAAAGGTTTTCATGAAGACTAAACATTGGGTAAATCCTAATCCCTGCCTAGGATATAGTATAAGGTTTCTCAATTGATTCTAATTGGCTTAACATTATTTTTAAAACCCCAAAAAATTAAAATAAAGTTCTATAAGACTAAAATCCTTAAAAATAACTTTTATATGCAAAATAATCAATTATATTTGACTTTCATGCAATTAACTTGATTCGAATTTATTTCAAAACTTCAAAGATCAAGATAATCAATTATCTCATCAAAATAAGCAATTATCAGCGTCGTAAAATAAGATTGTTAATTATTTTTAGCTATAATCGATTATAAGCTCTAAATAAGTCATTTATTAAAAAGCAATAATCGATTATCAAACATAAAATTGGGTTGGATACAATGTTTTTCAATTGGCCACTTACCCTATTTAAATTTGGCTTACAAATATGCGATTTTCTAACTTATATCAACAAGAGAAGTAATACAAACCTTCTGAAATCAATCTTAAGCCTTTCTTGATCAATTGTGAGAAACTATAGTGCTTCAAGTTGTGTTAATCTCAATTTTAAAGTGATTCTATGCTTTTATTTTAACTTTTTATGTGAGAATGGTGGTGTATCCCTTTAGAAATTTTAGGGTGTGGTATCCCTTAGGTTGTGGGTTATTCAAGTTGAGACATCCTTGGTTGTAAAGATTGTTTTGCTATATGAACTCTGATATTAATGGAAGAAAATCTCAAGCTTTGCTTGGGGAGTGAACGTAGGTCACAAGTGATTAGTCATCGTATTAGGAGAAAAGATTAATGCAGTCTTCTTTTTAAATTTGTGCTCTTTATCTTTGTTATTTTTTCTTGCATATCTTATATTCATTTGCCACCTTTTTATTAAAACTAAGGATTAGGGATTTAGCTTTTGTCACCAATTGAATAGTTTATAGTAGTTGTTCCTTTTCTATTCAATAAACATATCCTCTACATGCTTGAGCAAAAGCCTTGGTGATAATTTTTTAAAGAACTTAATTCACTCATTTTCTTGAGTTTGTTGGCCATTTGGGTAACATCCACAAGATATAGTCTTCAATGGCTTACAACAATAAGGTATCTCCTATGATTTTCCTTTAGTGGCTCACTTTTTTCTCTGCAAGACATATTTCCCCTCAATTAGGCTTCATTTCTACCACTCTCGCTTATTTGTTAGGCCCCAAATGGCATCACTTGTAGCTTCTTTTTGCTTCTTTTCTCCACAAGATTGATCCACTTTGTACCTTGCCTAATTAGCTTCTATGTTACTTGTACTAATCACCCACAAGAACTTTTCGACTTCGGTCAAGTCTAGCCCATTGTTGCCCAATTTGAGTGAGACATGTGGGCTTCATTAAATGCATAGTTATTCATGTGAGAACACTTACTTTTATATAGTTATTCATGTAAGAATACTTAATTATTATAAGAAATAAGAATAATAAACATAAACAGTTAGATTTTATTTGAATGATTAAGATTAATAGATAAATGTACATGATTTTTTTTAGTGCTCATGTGAGTGCTTAATTTTAATCTTGGCTATTTATGTATGTTTGTATGAATCAGATTTATAATTCTTACATTTTTAAAATAAGAATTATTCTCGTTATATATATGTGTGCGTGTGTGAATTAAACAAATTCATATAGTCGTTAAATTACATGATGTCATTTTAATAATTATGCATGTTAAATTTTTTAAAAATTAAACATTTATAGATATGTAATTTTATAATTATTGTTTACTTATATTTTAAAAATATATTTATATCAAAATAAAGTTAGTTAATAAAGTACAAATTGATTTTTAAATTATATTAAATTAATAGACTTTATTTATTTAATATTTTTTTACAATTAAATTATGAAATTCAGACAAAACACTATCGTAAATTAAATTGGACAAATTTAATTCTGAAATAAGTAGATGTCCGTGGACAAAATTACCCTTATTTTACTGCTGCACTCATCAATTATTTTTCGGTAAATGGAGTTGCCACAGCATGACTGCATAAGAATGGTTAGATACTATCAGCTGCGAGTGTTTCTCTGTACTTTCACTCAGGCCTCAGCTCCATGAACACCAAGATTCCAACTGTCTAAACTAAAGAGGCACTAAGCCAATCCCAGCATAGAAGGCTTCAGATGCTCACCAAATTGTTGTCAAACGTCATTGCCAACTAAGATACATGTATATTATATGATATGATTTCGCTGTGCCTGCGTCTCAGTAGCATTATCTTTGTACTGTACATTAATAATTGGATCCTAGGTATAGCTACATGTATGTACCTGATTATATTAATTAATTGACGTCCAATTCGTGTTCATAAAATCAGCCAAGTATATATCACCAATTGTTTCATCATTTTTTCTCATAAAATAATTATGATTAGTTTATTTTTACTTTTCTAGCTAGTCCGCGCTGATTATTCCTTGCTTAGGTACAAGATAATTAACCCCAAAGGTTAGTCAAGTGGAGCAAAACAAAGTCTAGCATTTGACAGGTCGAAAGTTTGAGTCTCTATTCGTCTCTTTAATATGAGATATATGTAAGTTTTTCTATAAATGCTTTGAGTCCAGAAACATTTCTTGTCTTAAATTAAGACACCATTACTTCCTCATACATTTTTTGAATCACACACACACACAAAGATACAAGATAATTAATGAGAGAACATACGTACATGTTCCCGTATTCAATCATTAAGGTATAACAATATTAATTAGTTTCACTTCTTTGTTTAATTCAACTTAAATGTTATGCATAATTACTAAAAAAAAATTCAATTTATTTATTGATAAAAAATGTAACTCCAAAAAATTATGAAATAAATTAGAATGTACTTACACTACCATCCAATCACATATTACTATATACAATAATTATTTTGTTAACTTTTATAATAACCACTTTAAAATTATATGTAAGATAATTTCTGTTAATAATGTACAAATCTTTACATCGACAATAAATGAAAATTAAACTAAATTTATTTACTAACGGCTTATTGTTAGACTTGTCCTCATTATTGCAGACTCTATCTAACAAAAATTAAAATATTAATACAAAACATATGAATTTATATTAACATACGATATAATATGTATTACTAATAAATTATTCTATTAGTATAAGAATTACTATATGAACCATTAGGGGAGGTGTGGTAGTTTGCACGAGGATCTAGATTCTATTCTTATCGCTGTCATGTACGAAAAAAAAAAAGAATCATTATGTTATATTGTTAATATAATATATTTTACTGTTAGTATAAAATCATAATAGTTATACTATCAATTTAATATCTACTGGAAGAAGTCTATCGTAATGAAGGCTAACGAAAAGACTATATGTTAGTGAATTATTGTTTTGTGCATGTGTTAAGTGTTTTTATTACTTTTGTTAGCATAATTTTTCTCACAAAAATTAAATTATTAGTACATACATAGTAAGCTTATATTAAAATTATGATGTTTTGCATTGACATTTGATCTGTTGATAATACATATTATTTTTTATATTAAAAAATTATATGTTAATATAATATATTATTTTGTTATTATAAACTCATTATTTTTATGTTAATAATTTAATTTCTATTAATATGATTTTTTTTGATAAATCACTTAATCTAAGTAAGAACATACAGCCAGAATCAAAAGGGGGGAAATGCACTTAGATAAATTATGTGAATTACGCTTTATGTTTTGCAGCAGTTATTTTATTAATTAGGTATAATTAATGCAGTTGAAGAATGGTGTGACGTAGAAGTATTGGAGGGGAGAAAAGACATTTTAGTCGTGAATTATGGTGACAAGAAAGAACAAGATAGTGGAATCCGAGTCCTCTATAAGTGTGAATGACAGCAACCACCAAACATAAAAATACCAATTAATTGCCCTAGCTAGTGTCACTATCCTATATCCCTCCCCATGAATCCTTATTAATCTCCCCCTTCTATATAAAAGGTTGTAATATGCTGATTTGATTAAACTTCGGGTTAAATTCTTTTCAAAATCCAAATAAATACATATGTCAAGTTACGGTCGGGCTATGGTAACTCGAACAGAGTGGGACCAATCATGCATTGACCAGGCGGCTCTGAGATTGATTTGTTGGGTCGCAACTCGCAAGCTAGCTTGTCCAATTTATTAGGAAATGACAGTTTGTTGCCACTAGATATATGCACGAGTTTGGGAAATGATAAAAGTAAATATTGATTATTTAATTTTATATAAATGGTTGAATTATGTTTAAATAAAACTAATTTAATTATTTATATAAAGCCAAAAGATTAAAGTTACGTCACTTAATATACTACATTATATAAGATATATGTTGATTTTCGGAGGATAAGCTGTCAATTTCAACATGACATACATAAATGTATGTGGTAATTAGAAAGGGCATCAACAGTTTTAATATCGATCTGGTCCACTTCTCTGCTTAGAGCGCAGGTCTGCGAAGCCCTCGTGAACAGAACACAAGACGCACATTTGAGTCCATCGTTTTACGTAATTCCATTATCCGTTTCAATTTGACAACAGGAATATTTCTTTTATTCTTGGATATATATATATATATATATGGATTAGCTAATTATTAATTATTAGATTTACTTGATGAACTAATATTTTTCAAACAAGAATATAGATTAATTAAATGATAAATATGATTGACTGATAATTCATTAGTAATCGAGTATAAATTAACTATCCAGTCAAAAACTTTATACATTGTATAAGATTAAGGTGTAAGAAAATAATATAATTAGCATTTTCATGTGTCTCATGAATGATCTTTGTTTCATGTACGCGGAGAACTTTTGAACTTTCTAAAACATATTTTTACATTATCTTTTATTTTATTTTTGTAACAAATACTTGTTTTTAACACAACCATACACAATGAAACATAAGAAAATGTTATTAACTAATTAATAAATATTAAAAAAATTTAAAATTTTTAATTTAATTTGAACTCAACAATTCAACCGTACCTGGAAACTATTTTCTTAAAAGTGTAAAAAAAAAAAAAACTATTAGGAAAGGAATGACCTTTCTCTATTGAGACAACAAAATTTTTATTGGACATGCATTTTCTTTGATCCAAGTTAAAACATGTTATATGTTTGATTTTGACTATCGAATTTTACTATTGAGTTTAGAGTCGTTATCAAGGATTGAAGAGAGCGTTTAAAATTTTGTCAACTTGTCGGTACGTTAGTCTTTGCCTTTCTTGGCATGT